>OW964577.2:1342238-2684477 GCA_943138885.2 Tholera decimalis
CCGTGTTTCTACCGCGAACACTAACAACACAAGAACATCGGTTTGGCATACTCAAAATGAGTTCATCCAAATCACGCTGTGGAATGGCCGCCCATGTTCGTTGCAACAACAAAAAAAGGTCTTATTGCGACTGGATACCCTCCATATTCGGCAGAGCTCTTCTCTGTAGCATATCCCATGCATGCTCAATCGGGTTCAAGTCTGGCGACTGAGCAGGCCAGAGCAGGACATTGATGTTAGCTGCGGCGAGAGTCTGTCTTACAACTCTTGCGGTGTGCGGTCGTGCATTATCATGCATTAACTGAAATAAGGGACCGATTTGCACTTGTAGAGGAACGATGACGTCAGATACAATCGTCTCAGCATAAATTTGAGCGTTGAGGTTGCCTCTGATCCAAATCAACTCAGTTCTTCCGCCGATCCAAATACCCGCCCATACCATGATGGTTCCACCACTATAAGGATGGACTTCCTGGCAGGATTTTAATCGCTGTTGGCGTCCAGGGGTTCTCCAGTGTCGTATACGTCTTGTATCCGGTCTCATACCAAAACGAGACTCATCAGAAAAGCACACGAAACGCCATTGTTCTTCTGCCCAATTTCTGTGTTCAAGAGCCCATTGATATCGAATCCTACGATTGTGCATTGCTATAGGTGGTACCCGTAGCGGTCAACGGGAATGAAGGTTCACTTCATGCAAGCGGTTTCTGACTGTTTGGTCGCTAATTAAGTTCCCTGAAGAGTGATGAAGCCTCACGGCTAACATGTTGCCGGGAACCAGCTTCTATCATTCCCACGGCTCTGAGCATTTCTTCCCTGCTTAAATGACGTCGCCGCTCCATAATAACGTTGGTTTTAATCAGTAGTAGGGAAACAGTAGCACTAATAATGTCTTCAATGCGTTGTATGTTTTTATAGGGAAAATATTGACAGCTGATTTTCATCTTTTACTCGAATTTGATTAACAGTTCCTGTTTCAAATTATGAAATGCACCAAAAAGGATCCATATAAATTTATAAAATCATAAATTTATTACAAAGCCACATCTCAATCTCAAGAAATCCGCATAAAAATGCTTGATCCCTAGACACTTTTGATGTGTGTATTATCATTGGACATCTTTTAAAGATCTCTTTACAGAATCAATTCATAGCAATTCAACGCTTTCTGGGGCACAGAAGATGCAGTTCCTCAAGTCTAAAGTAAAGGGTGAAGCAGAACGCCTTATTCAACACTTACCGATCAGCTCCGATAACTACATCATAAGTTGGGACATTCTGTGCCACCGGTACGACAATAAGAGGATGATATTCTCCTCGCATGCCAACAATTTGCTAAATCTTCCGGTTATGCAGCAAGCCTCTATCAGTCACATCAAGCGGATTCATGACACCGCACTTGAAACTTTAAACGCTTTACAGAGCCTAGGCGTTGAAGTGAAATCCGATCCTTTTATCGCTCACGTCTTGAGCCAAAAATTGGATTCGGAGACGTTTAATGAGTATAATCTCTACAGCAAAAAGCCTCGAGAACTTCTCGATTTAACCGAACTGTTGTCTTTTCTAGAAAGCAAGTTTACTAGCATGGAAGCCAGCAGGCGTAAGCAGGAGACCAGCAATCAACAAAAATCTGGTTCTAGCAACAAACCATTCGAAAAATCATATCATTCAAAGCAATCATATTCAAGTAATAAAACTTTGAAGTTACCAAGTGACAGGAAATTACAACATAATGCTTATCAAAAATGTCCAGTCTGCAATGAAACACATGCATTATTTTATTGCAAGAAATTCACGGAATTAACTCCAATGAAGAAAAAACAGTTAGTTGCTAAGTTGAATTATTGTAAGAATTGTTTATACGATCATAAAGGCAATAGTTGTTTGTCAGAAAAACGATGCCGCGAATGCAGCGAATTTCACAATACTGTACTGCACGAAGCGTATAAGCAGGGTAATTCGACGCCTTGTGAGCAGCAAAGTAACGTGCGTCCTAATCCAGAACGTTCTGAAAATAGGGGCAACACGCATGTTACACAGCAAAACATGACAGAAGTTTTACTGTCAACAGCATTAATAAAGGTCCAAAAATCAGATGGCACCTATCTTATCATGAGAGCACTTATTGATCAGGGCTCACAAATATCTCTTATAACTGAAAACGGCGCTCAGCAATTAGGATTACAGCGATACAATGCTGACGGTATAATCACTGGTATAGGGCAAACCGAAAATAGCTGCAAAGGGATGCTCAACCTAAACTGCATGTCAAGAATCTATTCGTATATCTTTAACATCGATGCTTACATCATGAAAAATCTTACAAAATTTTTACCGTCATACTCGTTTCCTAAGTTACCATGCCCATTCCTTGAAAACTTAGAACTAGCAGATCCAGAGTATAACATAAGCCGCCCCATAGATATTCTCTTGGGCGCTGACGTTTACGCGAATATTCTTTTATCAGGTATATGCAAACTTAGCGAATCACTACCTATGGCGCACGAAACTCGCCTAGGGTGGATATTATGTGGTACCTTGAAGCCCACTTTTATGTGCAATGTTGTACAAGTCGAGTTAGATCAACTACAACGTTTTTGGGAGATCGAGGATGTCACGCAAGAAAAATCATTATCATGCAAAGATCAAGAATGCATCGACTTCTACAAATCAACGACTAAACGTCGAGAAGACGGGAGATACGAAGTTAGACTTCCACTCGTACCTCAATTCGAAGAGCAATTAGGACAGTCAAAAAATAAGGCTGTTGCTCAATTTATTCAGTTAGAAAAGAAACTATATAAAAATGATTATATTTTCAATGCATATCAAGCGTTCATACATGAGTACTTGGCGTTGGGTCACATGCAACCTTCAACTTGCAATCAGACACTGGAATGTTTTTTACCGCATCACTGTGTACTGCGCGACGATAGTGCTACTACAGCATTACGTGTCGTGTATAATGCTTCGGCTAAAACATCTACTAATAAAAGTTTAAATGACCTTATGTATGCAGGACCCAATTTACAGCAAGACCTTCAGTCTCTCATTATTAAATGGAGACAGTATCAGTATGCGTTCACGGCGGACATTGAAAAGATGTTTCGGCAGATTTGGGTTCATCCAGAAGATCAACCCTTACAAAAAATTGTCTGGAGAGACGATCAGCATAAAAAATTAAGCGAATATCAGCTGACCACCGTAACATACGGTACCAAAGCAGCACCATTACTTGCGATGATGACGCTTAAACAGCTAGCATCTGATGAGCGGGAGAAATACCCGGAAGCTGCCAAGGTCATCGAAGAATCATTTTACATGGACGATTTGGTCCATGGAAGCAATTCATTATCATCAACACAGCAGATACAGAAGGAATTAGTGGAGTTACTGAAGTTAGGAGGGTTCAATTTAAGAAAATGGAATTCAAACGATATCAGACTATTGCAGCATGAAAATCAAGACGATCATAATGAAGAGAGTAAGGGTTTTAATCAATCCGATCTATCAAAAACCTTAGGCGTTCGTTGGAACCCAACGGAAGACACTTTTACATTCATATCAAAAATCGAATCATCGAACGCAAAGATCACTAAACGTATCATATTGTCGGATATCTCAAAAATATTCGACCCACTGGGATGGATCGTGCCTGTAACAACCAAACTGAAGATTTTATTCCAAGAAATATGGCAGTCTAAGCTTGAATGGGATGAGCTGATTCCTGAAAAAATTAACAAAGAATGGGTCAAGATCAAGGAAGAGTTGCATAACATGAATCAGTTCAAAATTCCCAGATGGTACGGCATCCAATCTGCAAGCAGGGTAGACTTACACGGCTTTTGTGACGCTTCTACAAAAGCGTACGCTTGCGTCATTTACTGCAAAGTAAACAATAATAAAAAATCGGTCATATTAGTAGCAGCAAAATCAAAATTAGTTCCAACTAAAAAGCAAGTTTCACTGCCTCGACTAGAGTTATGTGGAGCACATCTACTTGCCACACTCATGGGCAAAGTCAAGAAGTGTTTAAAAGATCATGAACTTACCGTTTTTGGATGGAGCGACTCCACAGCCGTTTTGGGGTGGCTACAAGGAAATCCCAATCGGTGGAAGACGTTCGTGGCCAACAGGACCACACAAATAGCAGAAGTAATTCCTCCACAATTTTGGCGATATGTAAAATCAGCAGAAAATCCCGCTGACTGCGGAAGCAGAGGTTTAACTGTACCTCAGCTACGGGATTTTCCTTTGTGGTGGGAAGGACCTACGTGGTTGTTCTCTTTCGATGCAAGGAAGGAAAATCAAGTAATCTACACTACAGAGGAAGAAGCAAAGAAGCAAGAGAAAGTTAATCTCGCTACAAAGGAAGAATCAAGCATAATTACAAGTATGTTAAGCAATTATCATTCTATCAACAAAATCGTACGTATCCTAGCATTGGTTATGCGATTTATATCATACAAAAGAAGCAATCAAAATAATTATTTATCATTAGCAGAAATTAGCAAAGCAAAGCAAAAAATTATCAAGCATGTACAGCGTGAAGAATTTGCAAAAGATATAAGCGATTTAAAGCTGCAAGGCAAGCTTAATTCTAAAACCAAATTAATTAAATTAAATCCTTACCTAGATGCAGACGACATCTTGAGAGTTGGTGGGAGATTGAAAAAAGCACACATCAGCCAAGATATGCAGCATCCCATCATTCTTCCTAACAAGGGACGTTTGACGCAGTTGATCATAGACGATGCACATTTAACAATGTTGCATGCTGGAGCTCGACTGACTTTAAGCTTCATTCGGCAGAAATACTGGATTTTAGGAGGAAACGTTGCAGTCAAGCGAAGACTTCGTCGTTGCGTAACCTGCAGAAAACAGAATCCAGATTGCCAGCCACAAATCATGGGTCATCTACCGGAAGCCCGAACTAATCCGTCTCGACCGTTTACCCACACTGGGGTAGATTTTACAGGTCATATCTTCGTCAAGGCGAGCAAAGGACGAGGTATCAGAAGCACAAAGGGATATGTTGCTGTCTTTATATGTATGGTCACGAAGGCAGTACATTTGGAACTCGTTTGTGACTTAAGCACATCATCATTTATCGCAGCATTGAGACGAATGGCAGCCCGCAGAGGGACACCTAGTCACATATACAGCGACAATGGTCGTAATTTCGTTGGTGCCAATAAGGTACTTGAGCAAGAATATCAAGAACTGCTAAATATCATGCAGAGCAAGGAACTTCAAGCAGAGGTATTGGATATGGAAATAGACTGGAGTTTTAATGCACCGTCATGGCCTTCAGCAGCTGTTAAAAGCTTCAAGTTTCATTTTAAAAGAATAATTGGTGATCAAATTCTAACATATGAGGAGTTGTACACTGTCCTCACCCAAATTGAAGCCTGTCTCAACACGAGACCATTATGTCCAATATCAGAAGATCCCGATGACATGGATTTTTTAACTCCAGCTCACTTTCTGACAGGTGGCTCAAAAGTAACATTACATGACACTGAAACGGACTTGAGAACACGTTGGCAGTTGACACAAAAAATCATTCAAGACCTTTGGAAAAGATGGAAAGGTGAGTACCTGACACAGCTATCAGAAAGGAGCAAGTGGAGACAATCAAAGAAAAATCTTGATCTAAATGACGTCGTCACAATCCATGATGACAATCTTCCGCCAGGGAAATGGCTGATGGGCCGGATCATCGAGCTTCATCCCGGTCCCGACGGTCAGGTCCGTGTGGTAACTTTAAAAACCAAGAACGGCACCTTGAAACGTCCAGTAAGCAAATTATCAAAACTTCCAGTGTACGACGAACACTCTCATACATCGCAGCATTTTAAAACAAGCCCTCGCTACAATATAGCGTCGGTATTTGTAGCTATCACATTATTTTTAAGTATCATCTCTACTTCCCAATGTTCACTTACCGTCACAAGGTTTCGAGATAATCAACATCTTTTCTTCGACAAATTATCAAATATGCAAGTTGTCAGAGATGACTGGAAATTAATCATATACTACAATATGGAACCTTATTGGGAAGGTATTACCGCACTAAATAAAAGCATACAATTACTTGAACAATCATGTCTCACTATACGTGAACAAATACACTGTGACATCATATTACAGCAGTTACGTCACGGGTACCATGAACTTGACTATAACAATCACCTGTTACTTAGTCAGCATTTTAGCACGCGCCCGAACAGGTGGCGGCGTGGGCTTATCGACGGTGTCGGTTACTTAGCGAATAGCCTGTTCGGGGTATTGGACTCTAGATTCGCAGAACAATACGCGAGAGATATCACTCTCCTTCGCAACAATCAGAAGCATATCGTATCTTTTTGGCAAAATCAAACTTCAGTTATAGAAGCTGAATTTAGTTTTTTGAAGAGAACTGAAGATAATATTCACAAGCAACATAAAATGATACATCAGCAGTTTTCGAAAATAGAAAACATTTTAGAAACCCTAAAAAGCGAAACACAAAATATCTCTAAAGCAAATGAGGTCACTATGGGAGCTGTAGTGGCTAGCAATTTATTACGCGACTTGAAGGAACTGCAGAATGCCTTAGTCGACACTATTACAGACGTATATCATGGTCGATTCAATCCACGACTGATAATAGCCGAACAACTCCAAGAGCAACTAAGTACGATAGCAAGTCATTTATCCAATGACATTACGTTGCCCATAGAAAACATACACACTGACCTCGCCCAAATATACAAACTTTTAAAGGTCAAAGCAAGACTTCTCAAGGACTATTCAATTTTTGAAGTACAGATTCCTTTAATTAGTAGAGATGCGTATGAAATCTTTAAGCTCATACCAATTCCAGCAGAAGGTCCTAACAACACCATGATAACAGTTAAGCCTGTATCTGATTTCATAGCTGTGAGCCTGAAAAAGATGCTTACATTATCCTTACACGAAATATCATTGATTCCTGCCTAGTGACAAACATTCACTTGTGCTACATCCGCTCTCCAATCTATAAGTTAAGCAAGGACAAAGATTTTTGTAAATCTAAAGCTTCAGCATGTGACGTCAACCTTAATACCTGTAAAAATCTTTGGTTGGAAAGCAATTCTATAAATAATTATATTTACTTCTGTTGCGGTCAATGTAAGCTACGAACAGTATGTGGAGATCAAGTTTCAGCGCATCAGCTGACACACTCCGGCCTTGTAACTATCGGTTATGGTTGTATAATTAAATCGGACAATTTTGAAGTAATTGCCCATCAACAAAGAGTGAGCGATGTTAGTATCTCAGCTAACGTATATTCACCAATAGTTGCCTCAATCAATCACATTATCAATGTATCAATTCCACATGATTTCTTTAATGAATCCAGTGTAGAGAGCGATCAGGAGCTAAAGAGTATTGAGGATAAGATCAAATTCATCAAGGAGAATGGAGTTATATCAAACAGCTTATCATATCATGACATCCATCATTACACAATTATCTACGGCGTGATCGGCGTAGTTGCAGCAGGACTCGGCGTGTATGTATGGCGGCGCGCGCGCTCGCGCTGCGCCCCCGAGCTCGTGGCCGTGGCGCCCGCCCCGGACGGCACGCTGGGTGTGGTGTCGCCGGCGGTGGCGGTACAACGTGCGGGTGCTAGTGTTGGTGACAGTGTAGTGTATCAGTGCGTAAGTGAAAGGGCTAAAGTGGCAAGTGCGCGAGCGTTAGATAAAGCCACTTCTCCTATTTTAGGCTCTTATACTAGTATTTCCAATCTTTAATTAACTTTACCGGAGTAGAGACACTAAGAATTTAGATAAGCATATAATCTCACTCAAGTTTAATCATGTTTGTTTTAAATTTTATATCATTGGAGATATCTTGGCTCCTACTTCTTCTTCGTAGGGGAGCATGTACGAGCGAAGCCGTACAATAACAGTAGTTTTAAGTTTATGCTGACATCGACGCGCAGCGAAATGCATGTTCGACTTATAACTAATTAATTCAACGCATCGCGTTAGTAGCATCAGAAAAGTGTCGCGATTAACACATGACGGGCTAAATACTTATCAAAGACGCTTTCGCCACGTGTCGATCAATTATCATTTTGTACATCAATTTTTCCTTTTTGTTATATGTGTACTTTTAATATATCATTATTTTCATTTTATCAGTTTTATCATTTCAAATGTACCCTACCCGTACAAGATATATTTTTTTGAAATTTTTCACTACATTATTATAGAAGTTAGAGGGGGGTCACATTTTACCACTTTGAATGCGTATATCTTTTAAACGATTCACTTTATGAAAAAGGGGGTTTAAAAACCTTAATGTCATTTTTAAATACCTGTCTATAGATACCACACACACATAGGTTTCATGAAAAAAAAAATCTATCTACATACCAAGTTTCACATGTATAGTTCTAATAGTTTCGGAATAAAATGGCTGTGACATACGGACGGACAGACGGACAGACATGATGAAACTATAAGGGTTCCGTTTTTTTTCCATTCTGCTACGGAACCCTCAAAATAATACAAACATACATAACTGAAGTTTCACAGAACAAAGCCGTCTCATTACTTTATAAATCGTAGAAAGTATTTGAATCAAACATTTAATAACTTCTCTAAGTCAGAAAGGTCTCTTAAACGGTTCACGTCGTACTTTGTAAGTGTTTGGCTAAGACTCATCAAGGCGCCATTATATTTAAAGAGGGAACTCTCGGAATATCGATTTAGTTTATGCTTATTATGTAGCCGTGCCCTAAGAGCAGGGACCTGTTTGCGAAATTAGCCCGGATCAATGAACAACGATCGGGAAACAAGAAAATGATACCATCAGCAAAAACCCAAGAGGCCAAAAACCCTGATACCTTTTAACATTTTGATGAAAAAGTCTATTACAACACAATATCAGCTTAACGAATGAAATATGCCCGTAAAAAATCTTGACAAAGCGGAAAAAATAAAAATTGGATCACAAAAAAAGCATTGCTCATAATTCACGCTGAATATTTGATTGTATTCACAATTCGCACGTTTGCATCCATATTTGTCCACTGACCCAGATTGACCACATAGCCCGGGTAATAGACATTGGCTGGGCAAATTATGGGCAACATCAGTGGACTTAAGTTACCTGTGTTCCTGTTAATTGCATTAGTTTCCAATGCTTCAATAATTAATGATAGAATAACAAATGACTGGAGAGGCAATTAGGTGCCAGCTGTTATTTCAATAAATGAGGGTAGTATCGAACTGTGTGTTGATTTTATCACTTTGGCGAATCGTTTAGCGTGAACCATTGTAATATTATGAGATAGCAATTGTTGGAGTTCGAAGTATATAACTTTATGCTTCTGTGAAAATCGAAGTCACAATTATACAAATTGTTATGGATTTTTATTTGAAAAAAATTAACGCCTTTGCCCATGTAAGTAGTGAAGCCAATTTTTCCAGGAAAATTATGGCCGATTCCCAAAAAAATTGTGAATCCCATACAAACTTTCCTGATATTTTATTTTTCTGAAACGCTATATTTATATTTTAGGAACTAACTGTGATTTCCTTGGAGAAACTTTTTCATGAACATGGGCAGAAATAGTTTTTAAAATATTTCTGCCCATATAAATGTAAATCTTTATGATGCTCTCTATAAGATGGACTGAAAATCTTAACTGTTGTTCAGTTGCCAATATTAAATGCCCCCAGCGCTTCAGCCGCGTGGATGACGAAAACTACCCCACGGGAAAAGTACCTACGTCCGACCCGGATTTAGGAGTATCCTATCTCCGAATTAAGGCAGCGGTCTACCTGTTTTCGAAAATTAATCAAGCATAATTATTCGGAGATAGATACACACAACAACATACAACAGAAAATAACAAACAAAAAATATCGTATAAGAATGTCACCGTAAAATTACAAAAACCATTAAGAGACCCCGCGAGATTGTAATCTATTGATAAATTGTGATACGTACCATACTGCTTGCAATTTAACGCATTATTTTTCTTTAGGTTATAATCTATCGAACTGACACCGTTTGATTACAATCTGTCACTCGTTAAACTGTACAAAGCCAACATATCCCTGATTGGTCGGTTCCTGCCTCGTCATAGGACTTAGGCTTTGTAACATGTTACTGCCGCGTAGCTGCCCTCCCCCTGCGACGCCCTAAGCCGAGGTCCGTACCCCACAGGGGGTGCCCTTAGCGTGTAGTCGCCTAGTTTGTAAGTTTTATAATAAGCCCTGGCTGGAAGCTTTAATTAATTTATTAATTAAGGAAACCACAGGCAAGCCAGGTTAAGCAGCCGACAACGTCAGAGGTTGACCTGCGAGATGCCACACAAAGTTTTTGAGATATAGCACATTTTCTAAAACCGCATATATAACTTTATAATTGATACAAACACTATGAAAAACAAAGTTATTTAGCGTAGTTGCTACGAACATAACATGGTTGCTGCAATTTATCGCAACAAAACCGAGTTGATTGCGATATTGTAAATGACATGATACCCATTTGTTTTACAATATCCGTTTCGTTTTCCTTTTCAAATATTTGTAAAAGAAAATCAGTGCAATAAAACGTTCCATATTGACTATCTATCTTTCCTAGTATCACTAGGATATCTATTTGAGAACCAGTTCAAATATTAGCGATCGCCTTCGGGATTAGTTGAGGGATATTTTCATTGCACTTCTCGCTACGGGCGGACTTCTGATGTTACTTTAGAGCACATAATCTTGTGTCAGGAGGGGTAAGAATACAGCAGCTGAGTGTTTAGTTTTCAGAATGTCATTAGGGTGCAAAAAATTCATTCAGCAATCAATTGATAGAAATACCATATTTGTTTTTATTTTCCATCGATCAGAACCAAAACATATCAAACAAATGAATATTTGATAGCAGACATCGATCTGTTAGTACATATTGAATCCATAAATCAAGATCAAACTTTAAAACGCAATACAGAGCTATGAACGCATAAATCCGAAGCTGCGGACGACACCACTATCCGCACTAACGAAATTATTACCGACTGAATGAAAACGAGTAGTGTAGTGAGATACACACACACATATACATACACAAACATACACACTCATGCATACTACATACACACATATACATACATACACACACACGAAAGTATGGACGTCATTGGTTAATTTATTGCACGAATGCTTGCCGCTCTACCACAGGGAGTGGTTATTGCAATCGTATACAATATCGGCTGTTACCACTACTATTAATTTGACGAAATATTAAAAAAGTCTAAAAAGAAAGTGCGACAATTCACAGTTAATGGATACGTAACATGTTACAAGAAAAATCCATCAGTTGATTAAATGAATAATGTTTTAAGTCAATATAGACAATATGATTTTGTAAATTGGCTCCGAAGACGTTGATAATGGATTAAATAAACGTGTTATGGAAGCCTTTTGTAAGTTCTCTTAGTTACTTCTGTGTTATTAGTCTCACACCGTGCCGCACGCCTATTATTTCATATTATGTCAACCGTAATGAAAATTGCGTGAAACGTGATGCCATTTTACTAAAGCCGGCTCTACACGTTGGCCAACACAGTGGCGAATGTAGTGGCCAATGCGTATTGGCCAACGTGTAGACGGCGTGTTTGTGCATGTTGGGTGCACAAACACCCCCTCTACACGTTGGCGAATAGTCATTGGCCACTACATTCGCCACTGTGTTGGCCAACGTGTAGAGCCGACTTTAGAAAGACTTCAGTCCTTATAAACTGTCTCCAAAACTTACGTTACCGCTTTCATGAGACGAAAATTTACATACCAAAAACATAATTATTTAACGGTTTCGTTACTAAACTGAAAACGTGAACAATTTACTGATTTTATGAACTTTTGGGCCTTTATTAAATGGCTACTATAACGTGAAGGTATTTTGGCTGTAAAGGCCAGGTGATTTAAATATGGCGCAAACAGCAACAAAATGGCGGGTGTATTAGTGAACAAGATGGCGAGAGTGCTGTCGTAAAATTAGGAGGGCGGCCATTACAGTTGATGAGATGAACATGTCTGGACTTTATAATAACTCATTATGGTAATTACGGGTGTGTGTTTTCATTAAACATTACGTCTTTGTTATTCCTGGCTGGGCAAGAACGTTGACTGTTTCGCCAGACTATATTCTGAGCAGAACATGTCGTTTTCCTCATGATGTATTCCTTCACTGATTTGAGACCAGTGGTGATGATATAAATTACACAGAGTAATGTGCCTGACTGGGATCGAACCCATGACCTGCAACTCGCAAGTCGAGCTCGTTACCACTGCTCTCTCGAAAAAATCTAAATATATATAACTCAAAGGTGACTGACTGACTGACATAGTGATCTATCAACGCACAGCCCAAACCACTGGACGGATCGGGCTGAAATTTGGCATGCAGGTAGATGTTATGACGTAGGCATCCGCTAAGAAAGGATTTTGCGAAATTCCCACGGGATCGGGATTTACACAGGAAAAACTTCCCACGCGGGCGAAGCCGCTGGCACAAGCTAGTATATATATATAACTCAAAGGTGACTGACTGACTGACATAGTGATCTATCAACGTACAGCCCAAACCACTCGACGGATCGGGCTGAAATTTGGCATGCAGGTAGACGTTATGACGTAGGCATCCGCTAAGAAAGGATTTTGCGAAATTCCCACGGGATCGGGATTTACACTGGAAAAACTTCCCACGCGGGCGAAGCACAAGCTAGTATTAAATATAATTCGTTGTTGCTGAAAAATACTTTCCGCAACATCGCATAAAAAAATACCACAAAAATATCCAACAACGTATTCCAACGGGATTACAGAATATCTCTATAAACACAAACTTGTGACAAGAGAAAGGCGAAAGTTTCGCTCACCGATAGCCGAGTGACGTCATTTTTATAGTATACTGTATACTACGATCGGTATTGCACCGAGACGGCCCTTATTGCCCGGGTCGCAGATTATAGCGTCACTTTTGTATTGCTCGCGCCGTAAGGTCGGCCATTTCGGCGAATTGGCGAGGCGAGCTGGCAATGGATGCCTCATATATGGCACCAATGTATCGGAAATTGGTATAGGGGATCAGGAAGGAAGATGACGCGATAATAATCGAAGGGAGATCGAGAAAGTTGGGAATTATGTGTTGGTGGATAGTGATGAGGGTGTTACTGGGAATGGTATAGGCTTTCAACCCTTTTTCACGGGAGTTAATGTGGTCTTTCGAAACTGTGGATTAATGATAATACATATATTTGGAATGAGTTGGTTTTGTGGTTAAAGGAAGAACTAAACGATCGCTAACGTAAAACGCAAAGCAAATTTTTTTATGGTTTAATTTAAAGACATCGTTAATTTAATACGTAAGAAGTACTTCTTTTTCCTGGGTTTATGCCTGTATAATATTTCTTATCTTAATATTAGCCGTGGTGCGGAATATAGCTGGGTTTCCAACACACCGTGATTCCATCAAAATTTTCATTTACCTTTCAAAATCCCTTGCAAATAAACTCAGTATATTCAGATAAAATAAACCCTATATTAAAAGTACACAAGTTGAAATGAAATGAAATGAAATGAAATATTTATTTTGTAAATTGGTTATAAATAACACTTTTACACGTCATGTTTCTTTGCGTGTTAAGTTTAGCTAGATGAGGCCGGTATTTCCTAACTGACTACTCTGAGAAGAAACACCGAAACAAACTCAGAGGTCATAGTCTCTTTTAAAGTCCAGACAATTTGTATTTGTATATGAGAAGCATGTAGGTTCATGTCTGTGGTATATTTTTGAGGAAATAACCACGCAAGTTTGAGCGGACCTGTCCAGACAGTGCAAGCATTTGTCAGTTATCATGTAACTCAACTTAGAACTTAAGGAGCTCAACAATTTGACAAAAAAAACAAAGGACATTTGGGTAGGCCACACAAGTACTCAAACTGCTTGACATCATTAAATAAATTATAGTGAAAGTAAAAACAACAAAGAAAGAATAACCTACATTGTCCTCACATTAACAATAATGAAATAATTATATATAAAAAAAAATACAAAAACAAAATAAATAGGTATTGTTGCGTCCCAAATGTAATTTTGAACGCTCTTTTTGGTGTGGCAACATTCTATTGTCTTTGACGTTGCACTTGACATAACCTCTTGACTCTTGACAGATAGACCTTTTGCTTGGAAAAAATGCCGGTCATGGGAACCGCTGTTGAGTTAATTAATTGGTAAAATATTGTTGGATTCGCCTGTCGAGACCGATAATTGGGTCGCGAATTATCTAATTGTTGAAGTGTATTCCCCATTTGCCAAAACCCCGGGATATTGTTGAATTATACGCCGCCTTGTCGTCGGTCGGCCGGCACGCGGAATTTGTTGAAAATCGAATTGGATCTCACGAGATATGAACAGATTAATTGTGTTCAGTGATTGATTGAACTTTGTAATCTCGGATTAACAAGAATCCAGTGATATTTCTCGGAACACATCGCCTTATTGTCTACCACGCGTAGCGCGCGCTTGCTGGAAACGAGTTGGGTGTGATGCTGAGTTGGAACCGCGCCATCTGGAGTTACCGGCGCCTTGTGAACGTTCTACAACACTTGACTTACATCACACCTTTCAATTACTCACCCTCATATTACATACAAACCACACTTAGGGCGTGGCCTTTGAAGGTCGAACTTGGCGTCCCCAGCACTCAGGTTAGTGGTACATTTTGTTATTGAAATAAGGCCTAAGAGCCTACCACAACGTAGGGCTCCGCGTAATCGCGGACAGTTCGACATACCAGTTACCGTTGGCTGGGCTTGGGGTCGAACAGGTATATACAATACTTAACAAAACAAGTATTTTAATCAATAAAAAATAAATCAACTATCAAAATTTAGAAAATAAAAAGGGCTCACGTATATCACTGGAGCATCTCATTCCCAAGCCTTCTTGTCCTCAATATAATCTTTAACACTGTAAAAAGCTTTCTGACATAGCTTACGTTTTATAAACAATTTGAATTTATGAATACTTAGTTCTTGAATATGGCAAGGAATTTTATTATAAAAACGTATACATTGGCATCTAAACGAACCACCTATTTTTTTTAACCTTGTTTTAGGAATGACATATGTGTCTTTGTTCCTTGTATTTACACTATGAATATCACTGTATTTTTTAAACAGATTAATATTTTTGTGTGCATACAAGAGATTCTCATAAATATACTGAGATGGCACAGTCATAATATTAATCTCTTTAAATTTGTCTCTTAAGGAGTGCTTAGGATTTAATTTATAAATTGCACGAATGGCCCTTTTTTGTAATACAAATATTGTGTGTATGTCGGCAGCATTTCCCCAAAGTAAAATGCCGTATGACATCACACTGTGAAAATAACTAAAGTAGACTAAACGTGCTGTTTCGATATCAGTTAATCCAAGTATTTTTCTAACAGCATATGCTGCAGAACTTAACTTTTTTGACAATTTATCTATATGGGGGCCCCACTGAAGCTTCGCATCCAAAGTTATGCCCAAGAATACTGTGGTATCTTCGGGTTTCAATATTTCGCCCTTTATTAATATACTAGTATTCACTTGTCTAACATGAGGTAACGTAAATTTTAGGCATTTGGTTTTTTTCTCATTAAGAAGAAGATTATTAACATTAAACCAGCTAACTACAGTCGTAAGGGCTCTGTTTACTTCTTCAGTAACCTGCTGTTGACGTTTAATTTTAAATAAAAGAGAAGTATCGTCAGCGAATAACACTATGTCATGATTTTTGATCAGGTACAGCAAATCATTTATATAAATAAGAAACAAAAAGGGACCTAAAATTGAGCCTTGGGGGACCCCCATCTTGACCACAGATCCCGGCGATCTATTGCCGTTCATATCGACTCTCTGAATCCTTTCACTCAAGTATGAGGTTAAAAGATTCAGAGAGGAGTCCCGGAATCCGTAGTGGTGCAGTTTCCTAATTAATGTCTCATGGGGAACACAGTCAAATGCCTTAGACAAATCGCAAAAAATGCCCAACGCATCGCACTTATCTTCCCATGCATTATAAATGTGTCCTAAAAGTTCAACACACAGCCATCAGTTGTTGAACGACCCTTTGTAAAACCAAATTGTTTATTATGTAGCAATTTGTGTTTATTAAAATATCTTTGCATCTGCATTAAAATAATTTTCTCATAAATTTTACTGAAAGTGGGCAGTACAGAAATAGGTCTATAATTAGTAGGGTCAGATGT
The DNA here is from genome assembly GCA_943138885.2 of Tholera decimalis. Classification (NCBI taxonomy): domain Eukaryota; kingdom Metazoa; phylum Arthropoda; class Insecta; order Lepidoptera; family Noctuidae; genus Tholera; species Tholera decimalis. The sequence goes on from OW964577.2 coordinate 1,358,536, forward strand.
ACTACCCGATTTAAATAGTGGGATTATTTTTTTCTATATTTAGTTGACACTGGACAGACATGTTCAGAAAGCCAACTATGCTCTAGCGTCGTAATAGTACAATACCGTTAAGGAATGTTATCTGAATTATATCTGAAAAGAATTATCTGTAACAGACAATCAAATCATGATTTGACTGCGCTAGAAACACAATACTGCGGTCTAAAAGACAAATGGTTGTCTTGGCTAAGGCTAACAAGGGAGCTCATGGTACTGGACCGTCTATTCTAATTCATCTGTATATCCGTTGAGCAGTTTAAGGGATGGAGGTCCTTTTACGGAAGGAGGGCCTTGAATTTGAATTTTACTTAGCACACCGTGTCATCCGGGGCACTCGGGCACCCGGGTAAACCGAGTCCAGGAATACGATACTTTTATCGAAAGTATGCTCCCTTTGGATAAATTCCCACTTTCAAGCAGCAGAAGACAGTAAAATATTATGTTATAATAATGGAAGTACAGTACAAAAGTTCATTATTGTCAGACCACGGTTGACTCTGACACGCTAGCCTGACTCTCAAAAAGGCAAGGAATTCTTTAATGGCCTATCTCTTAAAACGTTGTAAGCCTTTACATGACATACAATACGCATACAGCTAAACAGCATACGGCTAAAGTTCGGAGAATCGGTATAATATGTATTTGACAAATTGATTTTTACAATCTTCCTTACGTTAGTTTTAAGAGTGGGAGTTCTGATACCATTATTTTAAAGTGTCCTCGTTACAAGTACCGCGACCCCAGTGACCACGCGAACGGTAAAGGACTGTGTGAAAATGTGAGCGCGTTTAATTAAAGGGAAAGTTTATTTATTACAGGTAGTATACTGTTATTGGCTCTCGATTGTTTTTACTTAATCATTTATTAAGTACACGGAGGGCAAACGGCTAAAAAAAAAATACAAAATAAGGAAACCATTAGTCGCTAGAAATGTATTAAAAGTCCTCATGTTTAGGATTGTAGTAATATAATTTACGATGTGAGCTATACAACGTGTAACGGATACCCCATATCTATCCAAAAGGACTGAAGACAACATCTGTTATAGTGTCTCTATGCAAAGTTTCAGCTCAAAATAAGTGACTCACATAATTGACCCCAAATTATCGGTTTCATGTTTCTTGAATACCAATAATAACAAACGTGTCACAGCACTATGAGGCTCATCACTTTCCACGTCACTTGCCAATAAAACGATAATTCTCTTCGTTCTTCTTAATTTGAAAAATTCGGTCTCTGGTATCAATGTATTGAAATTTCTAATAAAATCCACACATGTACACATAGGATTACAAAACCCTTGCTATATCGTTTGTTATCATCCAAAGAAGCCGTGCACTCGGCATGTATATACCCTTTAAATTACACGTATAGGTAATAGTAGTGTGTTGATGTCTGTATGATATCACACACTTCAATTTCCTAAGAAGTTAGAAAAATATATAAACATTTGCTTGCAATGAGCCATTAAAGTAACAAAAACAGATTAACTTAAAATCTGTCATTTAAAAATTTGAGGCTTAAGCACCTTCTAGCTGCAATGTGAAAGGTAAAAATATCTCGTTAAAGTTTTATTTTTCCTTTAGTTTTTCATTTGTTATAACAACATGCCCGAATTCCCGGATTGTTTAGGCAGAGACGTATCGTTAAGGTTTGCAAAATTTGCTATCACCTGGGCAGATTCGAGATAGAAAAACCCAACCCGACCTTGCCCGAGCGGAGAATCGAACTTAACATCTAATGTGTAATTCTAACGACCATCCTAACAAGACCATTTAAAAACTTACTTTTGAATTTACTGTCGTGCAGTTACTGTGATTGGATGAAAATGATTACCTGAAAAAGAAAAAAAAGAAATATTTAGTTACTTATTAATGACGTTTTTTTTGCTATGTGGGTAGAATTCATATCACTAGCAATCTTGTTAACCCCTCCAACTAAGTTAAATATGCTTGTGTCTGTTGCGATATCTAGAGGTTCCCAAACTTTCTCTGCAATCTAAGGTCTGGACTCTATGGTTGAGCCGAAGTTCAAGTCTGACGTCAGCTTCATGTGTAAAAGCTCCAAATGACTATGGGAAATTATAATATGTTATTCTTGTAATACAATTATTGTTATTGATAGGCTCGCTTTTGACCACCATCTTACCAGCAACGTTGACTAGAAGTAACCTATTCACTCTTTGACTTAAAGAACCCCAGGTTATAGCTATCAGGAAACACAGACTCCGTCAGAGAATTCCACTCCTTAGCTGTACGCACAATGAAAGTATTCTCAAAACGTTTTGTGCGTATGGGTGGGATGTCCACCATGTAACGATGGCGCATTGCCGTTTGTCTTGTAGTTCGATGATGGAACGAGCTTGGTGGAATTAGACTATGCAATTTCATCGCACTCTCCAAAATGTAACCGATCTAATAAAATGAGAACGCAAAATTGTATGGTAATAAGTTTTTACACAAAACTATTACTACTGGTACTGGTCAGATTAAAATATCTACTACTTACCTACAATCTACTTTTGACAAGATCCGATATTGCAGTAGTCTTCCTATAAAATTCCCTTTCCAGCTACAGGTACAGACACCTAAAAGTGGCGGTTCGCGTCACGACAGAGACAAGCGACCGAGACAAGAGACCGAGACGGGAGACTGCGACAAGTGTCTCGGTCTCTTCTGCATGTACTGTGGGTCGAGACCGAGACCGCAACCAAAGCTACAAATTCAGTATCAGCGATTCTGTCAATGAAATCAGTTTTATTATATAATGGAAAGCCAATCATCATCTTTTTCTTCCTCCAATACTTCTAGTATTGGAGGAAGAAAAAGATGATGATTTGCTGTTATATTATTATTACAAATACAAATTTAAAAGAAGATTACCTATTAACGAATTATATTTAACTAGAGGCCCAGAAGGCACTGTCTTCGTCACAAAAAGTATTCATTTTAAAACACTACACACATGTACTTTTTGAGCGCGACACGAGACACTACTAGTCCGGGGCAGCGACCGTCTCGCTGTCTCCTGTCTTGCGTCTCTGTCTCCTGTCTCTGTCTCGCTACCGAACTGTCGCTTATACATTGCCTAACGTCAAGTGACGGTCGCGGTCTTCGGCCGCGGTCTCCTGTCTCGGTCGCTTGTCTCTGTCGCGGCACGAACCGCCACCTTAACCTGTAGTCCTCACTAAATTTTTTAGACGTCGTGGTCGAGGCTAATTCGATTGTGATTGGTGCGCTTCACTAGCCGCTGTGGTCGGAGTTGGCCGCTACTTACGGTCACAGCCAATAAGCTGAACAGACTGACGGGACAGTCTTATGTTGTGCTGATAAGTGTCATTAGGTACCTAAGTTTTAAGTGTACATGTCCCTTTTAACACAACCGCTGAAAACTAGCGCCGCTAAACTTACACTTACAAGCAAAACTTACAAGCTGCGACCGTACCTGCGTACGGTCGCAGCTTGTAAGTTTGAAAGAAATCTCCCCCCCGCCCCCGTCACTAACAATAAAATAATTAATAGTTTAAAAAACCAGAAACACGGTTTTAAGACTAATGTAATGAGCAGAAATTAGAAATGTTTACTAGTAGGCAGTCCAAGGTTCCATCAGCCACCTTCCAATTCCATCGTCAGACCAGTTCGATGGTACCATAATATTGTATTGTCGTCTAGTCTACACATAATTGCCAAGTTTCATGATGATACAACAATTACAAGTACGTTTAATTGCATATTTAAATCGTTACAGATCGACCTAATAATAAATCTATGGATTACGCGGTAATTCAAAAAGGTTAAGAAAACCGATAACAGATTTTATTTTGGTTTGTTATAACCTTGAAACCTAATCGTGTTCAAAGTCCATTACGTGGCCTTTCTCACAAGTGCAAACACGACTATGATATTATATTCCATCATGGAATACCAGTGCCTATCTTCCGGCTTCATCATCAGACCTTGAAACCTAATCGTGGTCAAAGTCCATTACAAGACTTTTCTAAGAAATCCAAAACAACTATGATACGATTTTCCATCATGAAGTTCCAGTTCATATCTTCCGGCTCCATCATCAGATCAGTTTGACAGTACCATATTATTGTATTGTCATCAAAACCACATACAGCTGCCAATTTTCATTACGCTACGACCCTTGGAAGATGGTTAAATTAGTTACCTTAGATTTCATTACATAGTTAGTTACATACAGGTCGACCTAATAAAAGCGTGTTAATAAATGAGATTTCTTTATTGCACAATACACATTTTATCGCACACATTATAAAACAAATGGAAGTCTTCTATTTTTATTGACAAATCAGGTGATAATATTTGGAACGTCTTATTTTAATGACGTGTAAAAGTGTGATTTAATAACCAATTTGCAAAATAAAGATCATTTATCAAAGATCATTTTGCAAAATTTTAGGAGATTTTCTATTTGGGGTGTACGTTTTGTTCTGTCTGTTTTTCCTTCTTTCGTAAAATGTTAATCTCTAAATCTTGTGTGCTGTCTTTCGCCCAGCAAATGCTGAGTTGGTAATCCTTTCGATCTAACATGCTCAACTAAATTTTTGAAGTATTTTTTTTTAATGTTCATGATGTTGTATTGTATGTTGCTGTGTGAGTTAAAACTATTCATAAGGAATTATCATAAGTTTTACGTGCAAGTCGTTTATCTGTTGGCAATAAATACTTTTCTTTCTTTGTAAGACAGGGTTAACAGGTCCTTAACCTGAAGAAAAGCCGAGCAGACTAGCCAGTTTAGTTAGTCATTGATTAAAAACGGCCAGACACCCTTTATTAGTTTCTAGGTTTCAAATAACAATCATTTTTAGGCCTTCATCTATTATAGGTCTTTATCAAATGTGTTTATCTATACTAACATTATAAAGAGGTAAAATTCGTTCATTAAATTTGTATGTAGGGGTAATCTCCGGAACTTATTAACCAATTCTAAAAAAACAATAAACTTTAGTAGTAAGGTGTATGATTTGTGAGACCGCTATAGGCTACAAAATAAGGTATTTTAAAATCTACGCAAAGTCGTGGGCGAAGTGCTAGTTTTTTTTAAATATTTATGCATATTTACGGCAAAATTAAACAACCTTCTACCTGTAATTTGGACAGAAATGCACCCGAAAAACCTAACATGTTATATTTTTTTTTGGGACATATATGTCTAATAAGCTAATATTATTAGCTACTCCAGATTAAGGGATGGCGAAGACAAAGCAACCCTGGAATAAGTGAATTACTAACTATACTACTAACCATAAAACATTTATGGTCAGTGTCAACAGGCAACAAGCTGATGTGAAGGCAGTCATGGGAGGAATTTGCACTGCATAACTAGACTTAAGTAAATAGAGTAGAATTATCATATTACGCAAGAAAATAGTTCCCTGGAATCTTGCAAATGTATGCAATAAGTAGCGAAAAATCGACGGTTTATATTAAGATTGGTTATAATTCTCCATACTGTGTAATTACGAGTAATAGGCTCGCGGAGATTCTAATAAGAAAGAAACTTTTACTTCAAGTGGCAGAAGTCGCAGCTATTATCAGCTCAAGAAAACGTAAAAAAGATGGCGATAAGTACCGTCTTTTGAAGGACATGATGTCACCACTGCTAGTGATATAAGCATGAAACGGACATACTGGCTGCCATTACATCATCGCTGCAACAACCGTCAATAGCATTATCACTTTCCTCTGAAAACTACACGCCCTCTGGTTGCGGCTAGCGGTCACTCCGACCCACAGGTACGGTGTAGCTCCCTTACTTAGCTAATGAAACCGCCACTACCCCAGATTATCGGCTAAGGCCAACACTTTTATTTACTGCACGTACCGATTAATTCCCACATGCGCTAATCTATAGGATACAGGTTTTATTAACCTTAGTATGCGAGGGAAAATCTGTGGCTATTTTGTTCATTTAGTGAGAAAATTAAGTTACTAAGTTCGGTTAGAGATTGGAACTGAAATTTGGTCTATCAACTAAAAGTATGGTTAATTCATAATAGTTTCACACCTTTATTTTAGTATAAAGTCTCTATTTGTTGAAAATCGTAGTCGTGGTCCTAATGTAGTTTTCCGGACAGATGTGCCCATCTTTACACTGGTTCGCCACATTTTTGTGCAAAAATGCAATCTGCAAATGGGCGGCCCATTTCAAACTCATTAAATGGGGCGCCTCATACTTGATTTGTTCAGTTCATCGCATGGACGACCTACCTCACGATCTGGTACCGTCGACTTTGCCTCGGGCATTCGATGTTAGTCATTGTCCCGCCCAGAGACGTGTCCGAAGCACTTGAACTTGTAAGTTTGTACTTGTGCTGATAGGCGCTGTTTGATGTGCCATTCTTTTAGTTATTAGTATGGCTGCACAATTTTTCTAGGTAATTCCTATTCCTCCAATAGTAACTCTCACTATATATCTGTATATCTTCACATCCTACCAGCTGAAAGGATTTGAATGAAACCTTTCAAACAAGCAGAGTATGCCCTAGAAGTATGTCCTATTAGAATAATTAATGATCTCCCTGCGGGCGAAACCGCGGAAGCGAGTATTTGATGAAGACAGTATCCTCTTCCTGAGGGCATGGCTTAATAATAACATTCAGTCTTAGCAAGACCCAAGACATTTACATGAGTGTGGGCAACCATAGCCCGTGTAATGAACCATGAAGACATCGTGGAGTCACGAAAGTTATAGGACTATATAATTCTGGGAACCTAGTACGCACTTTAAAGTTATTAATTGGGTGGTACCAGATACAATAAAAACGCATAATATATTTCGATCATATTTCCAAGATTAAATTAGACTTGTTACTAGTCTAATTTAATCTTGAAAATATGGATCTGTATTTATTGTTAGGCTTCAAAGACCCACACAATATCATAATGTGTCAAAAGGTCACATAAATTGGTAATAAAACATCTAAAAGGACAACGCAACAAAAATTTTGTTAAATATTTCAGTCAAATAAATATTTGAATACCAAAATAAAAGAGCGTGGTCAAAACATGCAGGCTTTGTAAAAATATGAAAATGTTGCCTAATACTGTATGCCTTTGTACGTAGTAAACGAGCGCCCCGGGCGACAAGCTGCTACGACTCCCGCCAAAAGATTTGAAGACCTCGTAAAAACTAATATTCGGCCAAAATGGCGGACGCTTTACTTTTTAATTCGACTTCCCTTCGCTTCAAAAGTACGGACATTTGTAATGTAATACAATATTGGCGGACTTATCAAAACGACGTCGCATTTTACGTAGCCAGAGGAAAATTTGCGAATTTCTGCTTCCATTTTTTATTTCGTAAACGAAAAGTTGTTTCATAACTTAGTAAATGCCGCGAAAACTTACCACCTATTTTGTTTGTAAGTTTTGTGTGCTGTTACATTTTATTTTATGTACATAAAATTATTTTCCACAAAATATTACGTTTAGTTTTTCTTTGAAAATTTAAATAAACAATGTGGGGCTGATTTTAATATATTCGTTATAAATATAATGTAATTATATCCCACAAAACAATTAAGTGAAGTTAAAATTCAAAAGTGAGCTTCGCTGCAGCAGACTACAATTAATTTTAACAACATTTAAACCTTTCATGGCTGCGTATTATTTTCCAATTCATTATATCGTACTTTTACTCCGGCATACAATATTTCAATCACAACTAAGCAACGAATTTAGCCACAAGGTCTTTTAACTCATTTCATTTATTTATTCAGCCCACCTGACTTTGAATAATAGATATCAATCAGTCCTATCACCATTAAAATCAATTCGGCGTGTCTAATTCTGACGGGCGACTGAGCCGACAACTTCAGTACAGCTTTACCGTGCATCAATTATTCAGCCCCTGATCTGGAATACGTTTCAGATGGGACATTGAGGGTTACATGCGGGAGGAAATAGCTATATATACCTATATAAAGTAAGTCCGACTTTATGTTACTTAGTGGGTTTTATAGTAGATTATTAACCAAGGGCTGTATGACATCAATTGCATACGAGGTTTTTGGCGCCTGAGCGAAGCGAAGGCGCTAATTAACCCGAGTATGCAATTGATGCTTACGCCCGAGATAAATACTCTGCTTTACATATCGATTGTGAGGTAAGTAAACAACAAGACAGCAGGTTTCAATGAACATTTATTAAGAAGAAAAAATGTGTATTTAATTAAAATTAATAGTAAAATTATTACAATTTGTAAGAGATATGGTCACGTTCTTTTTAGGTATATTTATAGTTTGAATATGAGTTTGTGATGATAAGACTTGAGTTTGAGTGACTTGAGGTTCTTGCATCGTAAATGGCGGCAGTTGACTGGTACTATTTTCTTCATTAAAAAATGGCTCAGATGATGTGCTTTGACGTGGTGATTTTAAGTTTATATTTTCTGTTATTTTAGAAGTAATTTTGCTTTTGTTTGCCATCGAATCTTCGATATAACCTTCGGCCACTTTGCTGGACTTCCAGCCGCCGTGCCTTTTTAACAGAGTGAGGTTGGCTCCCGAATCAGCCAATAGAGTCGCTGATGTTCTGCGAAAGCAATGCCCGGTGTATAACTCTACGTTACTCAGTTTTAAATATGTGGCTATTTGCTTTGGCATGCCTGTAAATTTGTTTTTTCCTATTACTTGTTTGTGGCATTTTCCTTTACTGTAATTAAGAAAAAAACGATTTGTATCCACGTTTTCAGGCCGAAGAGCTTGATATTTTTCAACATAATTTGCAAATTCTTCATGCACAACAAATGACCGGTCAATTTTAGTTTTCGTGTTAGGCAGTTTTATGAGTAGTAATTTGTTATGTTTTTCTACATTTTCTATTGTCAAGTTTGTCAATTCCACGGTTCTGCAGGCTCCCGATATCCCACAAATTAGAACAACCTGTAAAAAAGACATAAGTTGTATTAAAGGCACCAAATTCGCATAGTATTTCTGTGAAATATTTTGGTAACTTATTAAAAAGGGCAAGTAAATACGTAGGTACCTTTATTGCTAAATAAATTTCATCCGGAGCTTCATTTAAGAATTTCTGTACTTCTTCTGCAGTAAATACCTTCGATTTCTTGCTTTTAAAGCCGTCAGACTGCCTTTTCAAGAAAGCAGTAAGTTTAGAAAAATCTTTCAAATTCACGTCATGTTTTGTCATCATTGTAGATTTTAGCATGGAATAAAAGCACCATAAACTGGAAGGTTGTAGCCTCTTAGATAATTCATCAAAATATGATATAAAAACACTTTCAGAAAGAGATTTCACTTTTTTTTCTGACCGCCATTTCATAAATTCGTCGTATGCCTTTACATATCTTTCTTTCGAGTTCGGCGGTAATATATTTTCGACAACTGTTTTTGCCCTTTCTTTAATAAAATCGGGCGTTAGATCTATGTCTTCGTCACTAGACATGTTTAAAACTTTTGAAAAAGAACTCAAACAAGAAAATTAATTATTTTCGCGATGCTTTCGCGCCTACTAATAGACTGCCTTTTTTTTTCACGCACGCAAGCGCGTCAAATCTTGCTGGCCAGTTTGATTTTTAAATCGATTCCATCTAACATACGATGTGGAAACAAATAGTTCCATATTTAAAATAAAATCTTTATAAAATAAATTGTCTAGATTCCGATTCGAGTAATTAATCGATACCGAGAAAAAAAAAATAACTTTTTAAAAATATTCTTCGTGCAGTATGAGTATGACAGTTCTTTTTTCAAATTCCAAAACCTATGCTGTAATGATAGTCATACACCCCGGCATTCAGGGGTGTAAGGGTGTACTTACAGAGCAAGAGATATGTAATAGTAGATTATTAACCAAGGGCTGTATGACATCAATTGCATACGAGGTTTTTGGCGCCTGAGCGAAGCGAAGGCGCTAATTAACCCGAGTATGCAATTGATGCTTACGCCCGAGATAAATACTCTGCTTTACATATCGATTGTGAGGTAAGTAAACAACAAGACAGCAGGTTTCAATGAACATTTATTAAGAAGAAAAAAATGTGTATTTAATTAAAATTAATAGTAAAATTATTACAATTTGTAAGAGATATGGTCACGTTCTTTTTAGGTATATTTATAGTTTGAATATGAGTTTGTGATGATAAGACTTGAGTTTGAGTGACTTGAGGTTCTTGCATCGTAAATGGCGGCAGTTGACTGGTACTATTTTCTTCATTAAAAAATGGCTCAGATGATGTGCTTTGACGTGGTGATTTTAAGTTTATATTTTCTGTTATTTTAGAAGTAATTTTGCTTTTGTTTGCCATCGAATCTTCGATATAACCTTCGGCCACTTTGCTGGACTTCCAGCCGCCGTGCCTTTTTAACAGAGTGAGGTTGGCTCCCGAATCAGCCAATAGAGTCGCTGATGTTCTGCGAAAGCAATGCCCGGACTTTCAGACTTCTACTGGCTAAACCCCACTCTGCTCCTTCAGTTGTCTTCGCATATGTATAATCGCTATGGGAATACTGGCCTGATAGAATATAAATGTCACAGCTAGATCGTACAATTAGCCATTTCATAAACTATCAGGTGCTCTGTTACGAGCCATATTACGAAAATGTCCAAGCTGAATTAATAAATACAAACAGTTAAGCAATATACCTAATCAACCAGACACTCGGAACAATGATGTAAAACATATAATGCACAGCCTATCTATTCAAAAACGACGATAATTTAGTAACGAAATTTAATAACCTAGGGAATTTTAAATGTGGAAATCATCACATAATTTCTCACGCTGGGGAATTGTCAGACTTGTACTGACTAAAAATCCACCCTGTTACTTTGTCTGCCCTTACGCTCCGGGCAACATAGAATATTTCCGCAACCTTTTTTTTTAAATAGGTTCGCGTATGACCATCATCTCACCTGATAGTAAGTGATGATGTGGTCAAAGATGGAGCACGCTTACTAAAAATCCACCCTGTTACTTCATCTGCCCTTACGCTCCGGGCAACATAGAATATTTCCGCAACCTTTTTTTTTAAATAGGTTCGCGTATGACCACCATCTCACCTGATAGTAAGTGATGATGTGGTCAAAGATGGAGTACGCTTACCTAAAAGTAACGTATTCACTCTTGACTTAAAGGCACCTAGGTTATAGCTATCGGGAAATACAGACTCCGGCAGGGAATTCCACTCCTTAGCCGTACGCACAATGAAGGTATTTCCAAATCGTTTTTTACGTACGGGTGGGATGTCCACCATGTAACGGTGGCGCTTCGCCGTTTGCCTCGTAGTCCGATGATGGAACGGGCTTGCCAGAATTAGATTGTGTAATTCCATCGCACACACCCCAAAATGTAACCTATAGAAAACCGATAGACTTGAAACTCGCCGTCGATGTTCAAGACTCTGGAGGTTTGACTCGACCAGTGCATCGTTGCCAATGAGTTTCTTGGCCCGCTACTCGATAGACTCAAGCGCGACCAGTTGGTATTTCGCAGATCCATCCCAAAGATGAGAGCAGTACTCCATACACGACCGAACCTGGGCTTGATACAAATTGCAGGCAAAAGCCGTATCAGCCCCGTCAGTGCTGCTGACTGCTCTTTGAGATGCGTGTGGAAGAAGACGCGCCGTCGGTCCTAATTTATCAGTAGCCTTAGACTAATTTGATTAAAGAAATGTAATATTTCCTGTAGCTAAAACTTCCCCTATTCTCTGAAACATCTGCCAGTATTAAAATTAGTCTAGAATTCCAGATCATCTTAGTTATTACACTTCTATATTAAATTCTCTTAAGGTTAGGTTGCTCCACGAAATCATTCTTAAATTGTTTTAATAATTGATTACTCTTGGCCGGGTTTCAATGGATTCAGACTAATTTAGGTGAATCGTAGAAATTTTGGACTGGTTATCAATACACATTTAGATAGATATTTTACATATTTTCAGGCCGAAGCGATGCTAAAATGTAATCAAGTAGTGAATATAGCGATTGTGTTGTGAACAATAATCAGACACTTTAACCGGTTTTAAAGAAAGAATATTGAGTTCAGTGGCTAGAACATTTTAGATTTTGTGTTTATTCGAGCTAGGCGCCATTTTTTTATTTCAACTAAATAATGAACAGAGGTAACTAAGTTTGTTATAGATAAAAGGTATCTGATTGAACTGATCTGTAGCTTGTTTGAGATATTCAAACATGAATTTCATTGATTGCATCATTTTAACCGTATTCATAGCATGTTTTAAGTTGTCAAGCAAACAATTTTTTAAACCTGTACATCGCAGGCGAACTATTTTAAGTCACATTTACTGAATTATTCGGTGCACATAAACCACTGAAAAAATGGGCGTGCCTCATTACCAATTATTTTACAGATGTAAACTTACTTTAAAGTTTTAACAATAACAAAAATATTCGGATCCAGTGGGTTTTACCACTGGGACGCAACACAAAGAAAAACCCTAGAATTTTAACATCAACTATGATAATCTAGTGCCTACAAATATATGCCTTCACTAATCAAGTAATCACACGTGATTATTGCTATATGCAATAGGGTGTCCCGTTCATGTATGAGGGAAAATGAGCTACGGCCACAGAAAAAAAAAATTAAGTAGAAGTGCCCCTACACTCTCTCAAAACGAGAACCAGTGTCGCCAAACTCACACATTTGCAAAACCAAAATGTTAATTACAAACATAAAAAACAGTGATATAATTGGCTACAAAGTTGAAACGCAACTTTAACAAATCATCTTCTTAATGCTGTCAAAAATATTGAGTCTTATTACAACGACCGAAAGTTGTTATTATTTAACATGACATAATCAATAAAGGCGTTTATCGTTTAAAAAACATAAATCGAACAATTTACAACGAGTTCAGCTACTCAACGCTAGATGGCACTGTAACCAATTTATTCTATTCGGATCGCTAAGTACTTTAAAATAGATGTCATATTTGCATGCACATGTAATGTCTTTTGCTACTCAGATAGAGATGTAGACAAATATCGATATTTTAACATCGATGTTACGTATTTTATTCGTGTGAGCAATGTAATAATTTATCGACATCATACAAATGGTCAGTAATGGAAAACGGTTGATCATCTTCAAAAAAATTTAATCTATTTTAATATTAAAGAGGTAAAATTTGTAAGTTTGTATGTAGGTGTAATCTCTGAAACTACTGAACCGATTCTGAAAATTCTTTCCCTAATATGTAGCTGCATTATTCTTGAATGCTATAGATAGGCCATAAATCATATAACAAAATATTAATTTCATGCGGGCGAAGCCGCTGGCACAAGCTAGTGTTCAATGAAATGTTAATAGATAGTATTAAAAATATTTATTGACCTTGAAATTATACATATTTGTTTAATAATTGCCGTTTTGATAGTTTTATGTTTAATTTTAATAGGTGATGAAAGCGTATATTAATATATTTTGCCGTGATGGCTTTCATTAAGTCGGTAATATGATTAGACGTAAGAAATTCCCCTAACTGATGATAGATTATGTTTTGGAATATTGACGACCCAATAAACATCCATTTTCCTTAATAAAAGGATCTTGGAGAAAACTGAAATATTTAAATTACCTACTTTTTTACTTTTTTGAGGTCAATATCCAGAAATTGATATGTTACGGTTTTACATTATGTGATGTTATATTTATTAACTACTAGCTGCTACCAGCGGCTTCGCCCGCGTGAAAGTAGAAAATTATCCCAAGGGAACATAGTCTAAGGAAAAAATCATATGTTCTATTCCAGGACATGGTACCAAGTTTCATTGAAATCCGTTCAGCCTTTCGAGCGTGAAGAAGTAACAAACACAAACTTTTGACTTATAATATTAGTGTAATTATTATTATATACTTTATTGTACACCTCAATTTAACACAGGACAATCTTACTTCTTACTAATATCTTACTTCTTACTTCTTCTTACTAATATTATAAATGCGAAAGTTTGTGAGGATGGATGGATGTTTGTTACTCTTTCACACAAAAACTACTGAACGGATCTGAATGAAATTTGGTAAGTAGATAGTTGACATTCTGGAATAACACATAGACTACTTTTTATCCCGAAATTCCCACGGGATCGGGATTTGCGCGGGAAAACCTTCCTACGCGTACGAAGTCGCGGGTAGAAGCTAGTTATTTATAAAAAATAGTGTACAATAGGCGGTGTGATTAGCGACCTGTATCTACTACAGACGGATGCAGGTTACGTGTGGTTAAACATTCATAAATTATACACATAAACCGTCCGAAATAAATTTTCTGAATGATGGTGCCAGTTATGAAATGAATAAATAAAAATTATCGATACAGACCTACTTTACAAATATGTCACATCCCTAATTGAGTAGCGTCGAAGTTACTAGAATTTTTAGTATGTTCCTCCGGATAACGACCAAGTAGATTTAAACGTTGTGTTAATGAAAATAAGGTTGTTTATAGTTTGCATTGAAGTCATGAAATGTGGTATTGACATTAAAATCAAATATATTTAAAATTAACAAACTTTAATACTTATCGATGATACGATACGCCTCCACAAGACACATTTTATTTACTGATTTCGTTTTTGCAGGTCCAAACCGCACAACAAGGCATAATTTCTAATATTTCGTGTATTTTAGAGACAACCAATCGCGACATGAATTTGACAGCGAATAAGCTAATGTCGCGCATCTATGCTTAAGGACGCATGTTCAAAATTGATAGGTATCAAATCGCATCACTACATAGATAAGGCTCAAACACACACAAACGTACGAATAGCTCCGCGAATTATGGGTACGTAAAGTCATTTTGATACTTTAGATTATTAATTTTTTTTTAATGGCTTCATGGTTGCTTTTATTTTGTGTGCTGTTTGATGTCATGAAATTATTGGAGTGACTTGTAGGTACACTTCGATGACTGGTACTGGATCTCTTTGACAACAAGATGTAAATGTGCAGTTTTTTTTTTTATATGGTTTCGTAGCCGATTGGCAAAAAACAGAACCCTTATAGTTTCGTCATGTCTGTCTATCTGCCCGTCCGTCCGTAAGTCACAGCCATTTTATTCCGAAACTGTTATGACTACCTACATGTGAAACTTGGTAGGTAGATGTATTCTGTTCCGCTGAGTTGAACCGCTTTCCGATTGATAGACAAAAATATATAAATTTAAGGGGGGCTCATCATACATGGAACTGAACCTAAAAATATTTTTAAGCTATTGCATAGCTTTTATCGCGGGCTTTGAGCGCGGCGACCGAATCAAGAAATTCCGTAACGAAAAGAAAACCTAATACGGTCGAATATGGTCAGTTATTTCAATTCAGGTTACTAACGTTCTGTTAGCGTGTTTAGTAAAGAATCGGATTGGTAACCGTCAGTATTTTGGATCAAACCCAGGGTCTCATCATATCTTTTTATGATTTCTTTTTTATTGAAAGTACTTTTATATTATACTTACTAGCTTCTGCCCGCGACTTCGTTCGCGTGGAAGGGGGTTCCCGCGTAAATCCCGAACCCGTAGGAATTTCGGGATAAAAACTATCCCACGTCCTTTCCAGAGTACTAAACTATTCCCATGCCAAATTTCATCTAAATCGGTTTAGGCGTGAAAAGGTAACACACAGACAGACAGAGTTACTTTCACATTTATAATATTAGTATGGATTTAGATATTTTGTAAATATTTTGTTGAATAAAATAAGAAACATTTACATTTTTTTATAGGAGAAAGAAAGTCTAAAATGTCAACGCCGCGAGAAATAGCTTAAACTAAAAATGTGGTATAATTGACCCGGTAACGTGAATTAATATCAAAGAAAAAAAAAATACTGCATAAATAAAAAAATATATAAATAATTATAATTGCATAAGTTGATAAAAAATGCTATGCAATAGCTTTACCGCGGCAGTCCCCGAGTGCCACACGGGTTTTTTTTTTCATCAAAACTTTTCGTGTGCGGTATCTATAGACAGGTCTTTAAAAATTATATCGGTTCCTAAAACTACTTCTTCTTAAAGTCAATCGTTTAAAAGATATACGTTTCCAAAGTGGTAAAATGTCTCCCCCTCTCTAACTTTTATAATAGAATAAAAAAATATGCTGTAGGTTTTAATGAAAACTTTCATTAAAATGGTTTGAATGACATCGGGTCAGTAGTTTTTGAGATTTAGCACATTTTCTAAAACCGCAAATATAACTTTGTATTTCATACAAACACTATGAAAAACAAAGTTATTTGGCGTAGTTACTACGGAACCCTTCATGGACGAGTCTGACTCGCATTTGTCCAATTTTTACGAATGAGCCCACTCTTGACCTCGATCTCGCCTGATGGTAACCGATAGATGAGGTCTACAATGGAACGAGCGAGCTCAGAAGATACCTATTTACTTTTGCTTTAAAGACTCAAAGATGGCAGGGAAAACAGAAGCCGGCAGATAATTCCACAGCTTGGCTGTGCGCACAATAAATGTGGAGGAGAAGCGCTTGACAAGACGGTATATCAACCAAGTTCGAGCTTGTATTGTTAGATACGATGAGATATTATAATTATACGAACTCAGTGGAGTGGCCTGCAGGAATACAGCAACCGCTCTTGAAGATCCTAGACGATAAGAATAGCTTATCAAGTTGGGTCCATTCTGTTTGGTAGGTGTGTAATTTCGTGGTTTTCGGGGTCGCTATTAACGTATGGGGTTCAAAATCAAAGATTTCGCCAATTAAACTGTTCACCGTGTGTTTCATTTCCTTGGTATGATAGCATTAGCGATCTTGACAAAAGCTGGGTGGAACAATATTTTAATATTAAAAATCAATTTCTTATGTTTAATATATTCTTGGAATATATGTGGAATGAGCTCGTAACTCCATATTTCTTACCCGTCTTGGGATCAATCAATTCTGGAAGAAGACAATTTTTGTAAAATCGAATTAAGTGGGTTTCCATTTTTTCCTTTCAGAATTAAAAGTCCTTTTCAATGATTTCAAACTTTAATTTACCAGTCTTGCCTAGTAATACGCAACTGCCCTTGAATTTGATAATACCATTTATGTTTTTTTTTATAAAAATACCCAAATTGCTACAGGTGTGCCTATAATAATATTGACAGGCCCGTTGGTATAGTGGTCAGTGGTCCTGACTGCTATGCGCAAGGTCGTGGGTTCGATTTCCACCTAGGACAAATGTTTGTGTGATGAGCACGGTCATTTGTTCTTTATCTGGGTGTAATTTATCTATAATATGTATGTATTTAGAAATATATATGTATGTTTATTAGTTGTCTAGTATCCATATCAAAAGCTCTGCTTAGTTTGGGACTAGATGGCGTTGTGTGAAAAAGTTGTGGAATATATTATTATTATTATTATATTTGAAGAGTTCCCGCGATTTCTCCAGGATTCCATCGTCAGATTCTGACTTCATGACAATGGAACGAACTAGAAAGTATACCTTTTCAAATAAAAAAAGAATTTTCCAAATAGGTCCAGTAGTCTTCGAGTAATCGGAGAACATACATAAAATAAAACAGATTCCGAATAAGTGAGGACTTCCTCCGTTTTTTGAAGTTGATTAAAAAGTGTTTCTGTCACAAACCAAACAGTAATACAATAAAATATATTGAAACATTAGTGGTTTCCAAATTGCTGCCACAAAAAAATACTACAAATCTGTTGGTCAAATCTTTCCGGACGCTCTTCGTGTGTACTGCGAGTATCGCGACTGCCTCCATTAATCCTGTGTAAAGAGGACCAGATCGTTTTGATGGTCACAATAAAATGACACATATTTACAACTAGCTTTTGCCCGCGACTTCGACCGCGTGTATCTCGGAAAATATCCCATCAGTATATTTATGTGGAGAACATAGCGCCGTCCGATGTAACTGTACAAACTCAAATGACTACTATATATCATTGCCGTGTATTTGGTGAAAACCGTATCAAAATCTTATGTGCTTTTTATCGCGTTCAAACAGACAGACAGACGCGAGGTGGCGGGAGGTCTCTGTTTAGATAAAATTTATAATGGTAGTTACGATCTAATAACAAATATTTTTTGAGCACATGTCCAAATACCGTCCCGTTATCCTACACCGGTTCCCGCTCGTGCACCTCCGCTGACCTTGATCACCGACTGGAGGAAAGTAAGTGAAAAACAGTAATGAGGTAAATGCAATTAAAGAAATTGGTCAGTTGCATTTTTGCGACACTTGCACTAAATATCTCATGGTGGCAGTTCTAATTTTGTGAAAAGTTTTTGTGATGGATTTTACTTCCGAAGGTATGTACTATATTAATTTCTTATTAGAATATTTTAATGTGTCATAAAATAGACTATCTGTGAATTCACAAAAAAGGCATGTTTTTCTTTGTTTTCGAACTTATCAGGCATTTGGGGTATTAATGACAGCTGCAGAGGTTACTGCACGGTCAACAGGACATAAAAACGTTGCCAGAGTTATAAAGGACATTCGCGAGAATCCAGCTTCTGCTAGTACATGCATTAGCCTTCAACAACCAAGTGCTGTGCAAGTGATATACTGCTAAGTAATGACGAGGCATTAGCGTATTATATTGATTCAAAATCAACAACTCACTCATATAAACAGACTAGAAAGTGGATTATGAAAGTCGGGCATCACGTGTTTCCATCATATGATTGCATTGTTAAATAAAAAAAAGCATATTATCCTTCCGAGGAGCACATTGTTTTGACACAATATCGAGCAGAAATTGAGCTATAAGCTATTTTGAATAAAACAGCAGAACGTTTAGTAGAAGCTCAGAGAGAAGTTGTCACAAATGTGCTCCCCAATCTAATACCCAATTCATCGTTTATCACACAACATCTCTTAGTAAATGGGGATGTGACGGAAGTTCCGGTCATAGTGCTTACAAACAAAGATTTGAAAACAGCGAAGGCACTGATGAGTTCCTTTTTGTTTATTCGTTGGTTCCTCTAAGGTTAATCGACGAGAGTAACAATATTATCTGGCAAAATCCTCGTCCATCATCGACGATGTTTTCTCGTCCAATTAAATTCATTTTTGCCAAAGAAACAACGGAATTGACAAAAATCGAAACAAATAAGGTTTTGGGATAAATAAACGACTACTTGGAGGCTACATCTTATGATCTTGGTGGTTCTGAAATTTCTGTTAAGCACAAGCTTCTGCTGACTATGACTGATGGAAAAGTGTGCAATGCTTTGACAGAGACACATTCATCGCAGAAATGCTATATTTGTGGGGCCACTCCCAGAATGATGAATCAAGATAATTTTGGCTTGGGTTTGTCAACATTACATGCTTGGATTCGTTCGTTTGAGTGCTTTTTACTCATTAGTTATAAGTTAGATATTAAGAAATGGCAAGCTAGGTCTTCAGAGGAAAAAGCAAGTGTAAAACAACGATCAGACGAAATCAAACAACGATTCAAGCATGAAACGGGATTAATTGTGGACAAGCCAAAGCCAGGATTTAGTTCCACAAATGATAGAAACAAAGCTCGACGTTTTTTCGGGAACCCCGAACTGAGTGCTCAGATCACAGGATTGGATGTTATAATCATCAAACACTTTGATGTATCGTTGAGGACATTGTCTTCTGGCTTCGAGATAAATCTTGTTGAATTAAAAAGCCGAAGAAGAAACAGCAAGTGCTTCCCCTTGCTTCTCAATGGCGTCGCTCCAGATATTAATGGCATACGCTAGAAGATCCCCAGTTGACCGGTTTTTTGCGAAAACCGTATTGTCGGTCACTGAGGATATCGTTGGCTTCTAGGTATGCCAGGAGCTTACTATTAAGTACACGCTCCATACTCTTACAGAGTATGGACGTGACTGAAATAGGCCTGTAGTTGGCCGGGTCAACACGACTGCCCTTTTTGGGTACAGGCTGAACATTAGCCAGCTTCCATGCTTTCAGCACCTTTCCAGTCATCTAGCGAAAGGCGAAACAGGCGTGTCAAGATTGGAGACAATTCAGGCGCACAAGTTCTATGAACAATTGCTGGTATCCCGTCGGGGCCACTAGCTTTGTTCACGTCAAGATTACGCAGCACTCTACGGACGTCCTTCTGATGGATGCGAATGTCCAATATACACGTCTCACATCCAATAGGAGCATCAGGAGGGTGAGCGCCACTACTATCCAGACGTGAAAACTCCGCAAAGAGGGCGGCAAACAAGTTTGCTGGTTTGAGCAGTGGTGAACCCTCCGCAAAACCTTCTTGCTGGACTTGGCAGCCCTGTTGAAGGCTCTCTTCTTCTGATCCACGTCATTTGCTTTGCAGTTTCGAGCATCGACCTATGCTAAGTCTGCCCCGTGTTTAAGCGCTTCAGCGCGATCACATTCGGCGCCAAATCAAGGTCGAGCTTTGCCGGACCAATGTGGAGTACTACATACCGTTCTCTGACCTAACAATTTAGGTCAGAGAACGGTATGTAGTACTCCATCCCCTGTCGCAAAACATCTACCACGGCGTTTGCGCACGACGATGAATCATTTGAAGAAAAGCAAGTAGGCTGCCAAGGATAACATGCAAAGAAAGATCGCATGCCATCCCAATCCGCTGACTTATATCGCCAAACCCGCCGAATGACTTTAAGGCTAAGATCGGGCGGAGAGGAGACGGGTACAGACTTCACCAGACAGTGGTCGGAACTACCTAACGGTGAAGATATCGCTACCGAGTAGCGGTCTGGATCTGTAGTCAGTAGAAGGTCCAAGCAATTGGCTTTGTGTGACTCAACATCCGGCACCCTCGTTGCTCCCTGGACCAGCTGAGTGAGATTTAATGCAAGTGCAAGATTGTGCATCTCTCGCCCAGCATGGTCCGTACACTGGTATGGGAAGAGCCACTCCTGGTGATGGGCATTAAAGTCCTCCAGTAACACGAACTGAGCTGCTGGGCCGCATCTACCGCCTCACTGATGTATTGTGTGAGCCTGGTTCTCTCATGATCTCCGCTGTGCGAGCGGTAGACACAAGCATAGATAATTTTGTCTATGTCCGTGTCCACCAGAGCCCAAAGTGTAGAAAACCTGGAGTCCTCAAGGTTCCGGAGACGCCAATAGCAGATGTCGTCGCGGGCGTATATACATAGCGCCGCACGTGGTTTAAAGTTATGCTCCAAGGTAAACCCTGGGTATGAAAGATACGACACGTCTGATGGACATCTGATCTGCGTCTCCGAAAGAAACAGCAGAGCAGGTTTCAGTCTCGAGGTGGTGGTAGACTGCGACGAGATTTGAGTGCAGACCTCGGATATTACTGAGGTGCACTTTGAGAGAGAGGGAGTGCAGCCGCTGTTTAACTTTGCTCTTTTTATTCCATTTCATGATTTAGAGAGTGAAGAGGAGAGAAGAAGGAAGTGAAGTGAGGCTTCACACTGTTAACCTCCAGACCCACACTAGACAGATGGTATTGATTGGGGAACTAGTCTGGAGACTGCGGGGACGCCCAAGCCCCCCCGGGAATGACCATCGGGCCCTCATCTGGTCGCCAACCAGCACGATGGTGCATTCCGGGATGTTTCGACAGTTGGTGGGGCAGCCTGTCATGTGTGGCTGGCACACTACTTGGGCCCCCAACTACCTGCGGTCGGCCAGCGGCGCACCGTGCCTCGGATCCGCTCCTCTCCGCGACTAGTCTCCCGATACGTCCGCACTAGTGCGAGCCAGATTGGTCTTACAGCAGTGAAGCAACTACTTCGACCCAACTCCTTGATAGGCTACACAGGGCATCGTACCGGAACACAGCTAGGCCGTTTGGCGGTACGTCTTTGCCCTGTGGGTGGTCACAAGCCTGCAGTTTTAACCTGCCACCTGTTTGATGTCACCTGATTAGCACCACCCGAGGGCCACGTGTAGGGATTTGCAAACGGGTATCCTCTTACGGACACGGGTGACTCAGCCCCCAAAGCTGTCTGTCTGTCTGTCTGTCTGTCCGTCCGTATGTCACAGCTATTTTATTCCGAAACTGTTAGGACTATACATGTGAAACTTGATAGGTAGATGTATTCTGTGAACCGCTTTCCGATTTTAAGAAAAAACTTAAAAAATATTTAAAATAAAGGGGGACTCCCCACACATAGAACTAAAACTGAAAATATATTTTTTTTTCATGAAACCTATGCGTGTGTGGTATCTATAGACAGGTATTTAAAAATGACATTAAAGTTTCTAAAAGGACATTTTCATAAAGTAAATTGTTTAAAAGATGAACGCTTCCAAAGTGGTAAAATGTGTGTGTGTGTGTCCTCTAACTTCTATAATAATCGAGTGAAAAATCTAAAAAATACATATATCTGTAGATCTTAGTATAAAGGGGAATGCCCATCAGCCACACAAAAAAATGCTTGAAATGAACAACAATGAAATATACGCCGAATTACACTGCAGATCGTAGGGAACGCATAACAATTTCAATAATTATCAAAAAACTAGGTAGAAACCAGTTCCAACCATTTTTCTAAAATATAGGTTAAGTCAAGGTTAAGAATTAATATGCAATAAATAAACAACAAAACAGCATTTAAATGTTTTAATCATCATTAAAAACCACTAATATGTCATCAAGAAACTGTGCAGGAGGATAGATATTGATTGGTACGGGGCCCATGCTTTGTACCATATTATTGACATAGTATGGGCACAGGTACCAACTGTTCGCCGTCCCACTAGGC
Organism: Tholera decimalis; assembly: GCA_943138885.2. Lineage (NCBI taxonomy): Eukaryota > Metazoa > Arthropoda > Insecta > Lepidoptera > Noctuidae > Tholera > Tholera decimalis. Next base: position 1,381,274 of record OW964577.2, read on the forward strand.
AATTACAATAACGATGCTGTAGAGTTTTACTTCCAGACAAAGGATTGTTAACTATTATGTAAGCAAAATATATTTTTAGAGAAATATGCCTACTTTGTATTTTTCCTCGTAGTAAAAAACAATTACCCGGTAGAGCTAAATCCTCAACCAATGCATTATCCATTTCTCTGCTTATCTCAGTCTTATACATACCATTAGCTCGTGTATGCTCGCCATAGTATGAACGAGCCTGTTTTATTTGGTAAGTTCCACATGTCAACAATACCATTTCCGAAAAAGCCGAGTCGTCGTTTAGGCGGGTGCAAAAGTCCGTGTTGAAAAATGGGTAACGTGTGCAAAAGTCAAATCAAAATCCTTAAAAAATGGCCACAGTCGTCGTTAAATATCGTTAAAAGAAATCTGTTTAAAACTCAAGTCGCACACGCAAAACCATAAATCAATCAAGTAATCAATCAAAAAAATTAAATGCAGTAATGTCAAAATATCAGACGTCAGTAAGGCAAAGGACATAATTATGATTCATATAGCCTACGATACGTTTTCCATTTTCAAAACAACTTGATTATAATTAATATTGATACGCATATATTATTTTAATTACATTTACCGTATAAATAGGTCAAATAATATTAAATTCATGATTACTATGCAATAACTATAAAATAGTTCGATAACGATTATTTGACTTTAGCGATGCTATACGGTTCTGAGTGCTGGGCCGTCAAAAAAGCACACGAACAGAAAATGAGCACAAACGAACTGAAGATGTTGAGATGGGCAGCGGGAGTGACCAGACTCGATAAAGTACGCAATGAGTACATCAGAGGCTCCTTCAAAGTCGCTCCCATTGCAGAAAAGATGGTTGAGAGCCGGCTGAGATGGTTTGGTCATGTCATGAGGCGAGAAGAAGGACATCCGGTGAAAAAGGCACTGGCTATCCCAGAGACCAGAAAGGGCAGAGGAAGACCGCCAGCCACGTGGTGGACAACCGCTGCCAAGGACATGGAGTAGAGATGTGTAACTCAGGAGTGATTCGTAAAAAAGATTTAAATCCGTCACAAAAGATGTATAAATCAGTAACTCCCACGTTTTCTCAATACATCTTTAAATCTTTAATTCTAAGGTTCATTTCAGATTGATTGAACATGAAAGATGTAGAGTGAAATGACTATTGAAGGATTAGGCGAGACAAAACGAGACGGAGAGTGATTTGTAAGTTCAAAGTATGTATATGCGTACTGCAATGATCCCTGGAACTTACATTGAAACTCGCATGTACGATTGAACGAAACTATTTCTTCCATCTTTGTAACAAAGTGTTAAATGTAATGTGAACTTATGATCGCTCATAATTTCGCTGATTTTGTTTACAATTTTTTTAAGCATACTAATTACTAACAGTCGTAAGACGTGTACATTGTGTACAAATTACTGTACAGCTGCACTAATAATTACTGCACTTTTAATTAATTTGCTAAACTTTGTTGATAAATAAAGTGAAGTTCAATGATATTTTATAGTACAGATATGTTATAGGCGCGCGCGTCGTGAAGACTCGAAAACGAGCTAATTGGAACGTCTTGCAACTAGTCTGCGTCGAACACAACCACAAGCGTGCCGCACCGTAATACCCATGTCCTTAGATTTTATTTATCAAAAATGCCATCGTGTGAGTTTCGGAAGTGTACGAATTATACTTCCAAAGTAAATAAAATACAAAGGATCTCATACCACATGTGAGAATGCAAATATATTAAGATTATGTTTTATATTTCATTTATTTTCCAAACTTGCCAATAAATTATGCTTAGGAGCCATATGTAGGTGAAGACAGAGAGAGCAAACTTGTTTTGTCGCGAGAGCGATAAGGATGCGTGCGTGCGGACATAGATTAGTTAAAAGTTTACAAGTGTAGAAGCGATATTGATTGACTTGGTTTAATTTGTTTTGTGTTACAATTTTTTTGACTAAAGTTCATTTGACTGATAATTGAGGATTATAACTGTTTTTTTTATTGAATTAGGTTTCCGAGGGATCAGGTTCGACTTCAAGATTGGATCGCAATTGTTCGTGAACAAAAAAGCGAAACAGACTGGATAACATCAAAAAACAGCAGGATATGTAGCAATCACTTCCAAAGTACTAACAAATATGTTTCGAAAATTCGAAATGTGGTCGAACAATGCTTAAAAAAAATGCAGTTACAATTATAGAGCCACTTTGTCCACTCTTTAAGTTTAGCGATGTTACTGAGGATGACGCTAAGAAGTCTATTCTTGCGATTACTTCTTCAGCAGTCGGTAATGATAAGTTGTGTTCAAGAATGATAACTCTTATCCTTTCCTCTTTACTTCCTGTTCTCACTCACATCTTTAACCACTCATTTTCCTCTTGCTCCTTTCCGTTTGTTTGGAAACAGGCTCACATAATACCTTTACCTAAAACTAACAATCCTACTTTATTAACCCACTTTAGACCTATTTCTATCCTCCCTTTTCTCTCTAAAGTTTTTGAGCACATAGTTCATAGACAATTATCATTTTTCTTGGCGTCAAACTCGATAATATCCCCTTTTCAATCCGGTTTTCGCTCGGGTCACAGTACTGTAACCGCGCTTTTAAAAGTGACTGATGACATCCGCTGGGCAATGGAGAATAAGTCCCTTACTGTTCTGGTATTGCTGGACTTCAGTAGCGCATTCAACTCAGTGGATTTCGACATTTTACTTGGTATCCTCAAATCTATCAATTTCTCTCCTTCCACTTTAGCCTGGTTCGGATCTTATCTTCGGGGACGCTCTCAGTGTGTTCGCCTGGAGGAGTCCTTCTCTGATTGGTGTAGCCTCACTGAGGGTGTTCCTCAGGGTAGCGTTCTCTCTCCTCTTCTTTTTTCAATTTTCATAAACTTTGTTACCAGAGTAATCTCCTCTAGTTTTCATCTCTACGCAGATGACTTGCAGCTTTACCGTCATTTTACTGTAGTTGACGCGGGTTCTGCAATTGCTGCAATGAATCATGACCTGGCTTGCATCAGCGTTTGGGCTAAGTCATTTGGTTTGCAAATAAACCCGACTAAATCCCAGGCCATGATCATTGGCAGCAGATTCGTTCGCAGTGCGGCTGTTGTTGCATCTCTGATGCCTTTATATCTCGACGGTGTTCGCATTGACTATACCGAAACCGCTAAAGATCTGGGTGTGGTTATTGACTCCAATCTCTCGTGGCGTGCTCAGGTCAATGAGGTCAGCCGAAAGGTAAATTTATCCTTTCATTCGCTGAAATGCCTTCAAAGTCTTCTGCCCTTGAAGACTAAAGTTTCTTTGGCACAAACACTTATTCAGCCGATTATAGATTATGCCGATGCCTGCTATTTGGATGCTACCGAGGAGCTATTAAACAAGCTTGAGCGCTTGCAAAATCTGTGCATTCGCTTTGTTTTCGGTCTTCGAAAGTATGACCATGTTTCTCACCTTCGCAAGGAACTCAAGTGGCTCCCAATCCGCCTTCGCAGGAACACTAGGATTTTGTGTCTCCTCTTCAACATCTTACACAACCCGTCTTACCCTTCCTACCTGCGTGAGCGTTTTTCTTACGCTCGTTCTAGCGACGTACCGTGTAGATCACACCTTAGATCCCTCCTTAAATCTCATCCTCATAAAACTAGCTACTACTCTTATTCCTTCTCTGTCCATGCTGTAAGATTGTGGAACTCACTTCCGCCTAGCATTCGTGATTTAAAAACTATATCTTTATTCAAATATCGATTAAAAGAGCATTACCTTTCCTCTTAACTGTGTTAATTATTTATGTATATATTTATATGTTTATATATTTTAACATTATGTATTTATTTAAGTATATGTTATTTTTATTGCATTATAAGTATGTGTAGGTATATTTAATATTTTAGTTTTAGACTTCACATATTAATTTTCATTTCTCTTCTTGTTCTCACACACTATTGTCTACATTTCTTTTTCACTTCTCCTTTCGCAGGTCTGCTGGAAGAAATTTCTAAAGAAATAATCAGTACCTTTGTACTCAAATATTATAATTATGTTGTCCTATTGTATTTTACTGTGTGTACATAAATAATAAAATAAATAAATAAATAGAGGTAGGTAACTAAAACATTTTATAAAACATAATGCTGCTTGCATAATGTTTTATAAAATGTCAGCTACCTGTTGCTTGCATTTTCGACAACGTTGAATTTGTTTGGTCAGTATAGGTACCTACAAAGAAATCGCTACATGACATTTCATTATGAAACCTATAGTTGTGTCATGAAATTGATTATTTATTGATTACTAGCTTTCCACCTGCTTCATCCAAGATGAAGTTCCGATTTGACGAAGTTTTAGAATCATACAATTATTGTTATGACGGATCATAAATTATTTCATTAACATAATGACTATTAATTTCTATTTTAGTTTTGAATATAATGGGCTAAGCTGAATACAAACATTAGTGGTAATACTTGATCCGTGATTAACCATTATGATGTTTAATTTCTTACCTACGTACTTACTCTTCAATCGAGTGTCCACTCTACGGCTATAAAAATGTTATCCTATGGCACGAGGACTCATTTGAAGCGCAATTGTTAGAATTATAGCTATCTCTTTCACTTGCGTGTTGTTTCGTATCTTTTGTTCTACTTATCAGTAAAACTTGTCAATGTGTGCCATAGATATCCGCGATGTGTGCAGTTTTTACTACGCGGAACAAATTTCAACGCAAATTACTATGAACGTAACATATCTGTACTTTATAATATCATTGGTGAAGTTTCTTTTTTGTAGCTATCTAAGAAATATGGACTTAGTACGAGTTTGAACGGATGTTTTGTAAATACTTATGTAAATAAAGTGTAGGGCAATTGAAAACTATGCTAGCATGGCAATTAACATACTTATTAGATAAAGTGATTGAACTTGTACCTAAATAAATAATTACTAGATTAGTTAGTAGGATCATCAACCTAGTTTTTTCAACATTTTTTTCCCTCATTTTGCATACTAGGTTGAAGCCTGTAATTAAAGTATGAAGGAAAATCAGGAGTATCTTAAGTCTAGTTAGATTACATTTCATATGAAAATAAAATATTGATTGACTAGCCCATCAAAATGCAAGTGAATGATTATTCAATACACCCTCTGAAAAATTGCGTTTGGTTAAAAGAAAAAAGATGCAGTGAGTGAGTGAGCTATTTAGAAGATGGGAGTTATTTGGGATTTAAAGATTTAAAAGAGTGATTTAAATCTTCTTATCCACAAGATTTATAAATCTCTGTTCCTTTAAAAGATTTATTTTGCGCATGTCTAACATGGAGCGAGCTCAGCTGAAAGCACAGACAACCCAGGACAGAGTGTCCTGGCGCCTTAAAACGAGGAGAGTCGACCCCAAGTAAAGGGAGCAGGCATGGTAGAAGAAGAAGAGAAGAACGATTATTTGACTATTCTTGTTTGGCTGAATGTCGATTACTCACGTCAAATAAACACTGACCGCTATTAAAAAATAAGAATTATTAGACGGTTATCAAGTTAAATATTTTTATGATCGTGATATTTTCTCCCTAGGTTTACAAACTTGAGAATTATTTCATTATTCATATTTTATTCTCAATAGAATTAAGGACTATTAGTCGTTTCTGTCCATTTCAAGCATTTTTTAGGCGTTCCCCTTTCAACCAAAATTAGTTTGAACGAGATCGGGTCAGCAATTTTTGATATACAGCATATTTTCTAAAACCGCAAATATAACTTTGTAATTCATACAACTACTATGAAAAACAAAGTTATTTGGCGTAGTTGTAAAAAATGTAAATAAGCTAGTTTTAAGAAATTTGCAAGTTATTTCTTTTGTCTATTAAATATACATATTATGTTATATTATTATAGTTACTTCGGAATCCTTCATGGGCGAGTCTGCCTTGCACTTGGCCAATTTTTTGGGGGGGGAAATCATCAAAATGACTCCTTTCGCTCTGGGTGTAGCGGAAAGTAGTGTCAGACGAATACTGAATAAAAACCCACTCTATTCCTTCAGTTGCCCTTGTGATCCGGGGCTGCGGTGTCTATACATATATATGTCTGTAGATCTTAGTATAACCTTTCAACCAAAATTAGTTTGAACGAGATCGGGTCAGCAATTTGTGAGATACAGCATATTTTCTAAAACCGCAAATATAACTTTGTAATTCATACAAACACTATGAAAAACAAAGTTATTTGGCGTAGTTGCAAAAAATGTAAATAAGCTAGTTTTAAGAAATTTGTATTTTTTTGTCAAATAAATATACATATTACTTATATTATATCATTATAGTTACTTACTACTATATATATATATATATATATATATATATTGTAGTTTATTATATAAATATATAGTAAAAAATATCATGAAAAAAATCATTTTAACTAAAAATAAGACAGATTTCCAAAATAACAAGTTAGAAGTATTTTTTTTGTTTTTAGTGTTTTGGTTTGTCGACTAGTGCTTTACCTAGTTACAAAAGCCTAAATGTAAACTACTTATCACCATTTACAAAATATTGCTTTTCCCGATGCAGAGCCGTTCATTTTTGAGGAGTTCTTCAGGTACTTCACCATATACATGTTAACAAGTATAAAGTGGTTAACAACCATATTCTAGTAATCGAATCGCAACCCATGAAATACTTATAATTGAGTAGTTCCGGTAGCCGTCTGTGGTCTTCATCATCAGTTCCACTTCACCGAATGGTATTTTCCGAGAGCAACTACACAAGTTACTTTAAAAAATAATAATATTTGAAGAGTTCCCTCGATTTCGACAGGATTCCATCATCAGATCCTGACTTGATGACGATGGGACCACCTGGAAATATACCTACCAGGTGCCTTTCAAACAATAAAAATATTTTTTCAAATCGGTCTAGTTACGAGTAATCGGAGAACATACATTTAAAAAAAACCGAGTCGTTTGCACCCATTAAAAAAATCGGTATCATCTTGGGTTTTGACATTTATTCAAAAAAGATAACAATTATTCCCAAACAATAGATAAAAAACTTACTTTCTCAAGTTGCTCATATAAAATGCGTAAAGTATTGAAATAAGTATTGTGTAGTATTATGAATTATTTTGTGTTCGTACAGCGATCTATTTTTAGACAAATTTCTGTTGACAAGCGACATAGCGTCCACTCACGAAGGCGGCTGACCGCGTATTAAAATTTCTTTACACTTTTCTGTCCAATAAATCTAAACAGTGACCAACGAAAATAACCCTTAATGCGACCAGTTAAGATTCATGCGCTTTAGCAAAATATGTGAAAAATTTAAAAGGGATTTTATTTTTTTGTGAAGCTATTTGTTACATTTTCGTTATTATTAAAAGGCTCATTTTGAGGTAATTATATCTGCTACCCTGTGGTATTTTTTAAGAATCAAAATATGTAAATGTTTAGCAGAAAAAGAATCCTAAACTTAACCCTTTTTCCTCAACTTTGTATGCAGAGGTTTTGAAAAATCGTGTTTACAATACTAAAAACCATATTTTTTGTACTTTAAACACGGCTGCTTTGGAGATAAAGAAGTAATCTATCGATTGCAACTGTTAGTTTTGTTTGAATTTCTTTATATTAGTCGGAAAAGGCACCCAAAAACAGCTTATTTACGTCAGATTCGAACTTACGTCCTTAATGTTGACACGCGTGCGATATCTGAGGGGCACTTCCACTGTATTTTCTATTCCGTGGCTACGGCTACGCAAGAGGTATCAAAAGTTGCGTTTTGACACATATATTACGATTATTATAAAATTTAATTAGATATCCGGCATCTTGAGACCAGTCCTTGAAGTTTTTCAAATTTGCTATTTTTAGGGGTTCCTAATATAAACTATAAATCATACAAAAATAACATTTAAATGGTTTTTATTAAATTTAAGGGTACAACAATGAGTTAAAGCAAGGTTTAAAATAGATGAAAGACAAAATAATCAATGGCAACTTTAAAAACGGAACTGGTTTTTGTGACCAAAATTAGGCATTTCTGAGCGAGATTTTAATCTGTTCCTAATAAAACCATCCCGAGCTGTAGCGTCCGTGACGCTTTGAGAAGCCTCCGTCACTAGTTTTACACATCTTTCCACTGACTGTGTGTGTCAGGGAAAGTCAATAATGTCGAGGATGTGTTATTTAGCCTTAATTCTAAGTTCATCGTTGAAGACGTGTCGCAAAATTGGTGGAGCTGATATTTCACACTATTGCCAAAATATTATATCGGTGTAGTCTCGCGCACAGAAGTTAAGCTTTGGTGCTTTAAATACCCTGCGAGAGTTGCTCTTTTCTGCTTCTCTGGCCTTTAATATTTTGCGAGATGCATGCTCTCGAATATGCTCTCTATCGTCGAATAACATGGCAATAAGCAAGTTTTCTGGGTGCGCAAAAAAAGCGTTTCTTTCGATCACCGAATTTACAATAGATCTCTGACTATCAGGCAAAAATCGAGAGTATATAACCATTTGAAAAATATGCTTGGCTCCATCTTTAAATGATGAGTTTTGCTTGATTAGGAACCAAACAGGAGCGTAAACTTTGACCACGTAGTTCACAAGCAGCTGCAAATTATTTGACGGCGAAACAGTACTTACGTAAGTCTGAGTATGCGATTGGCAGTAGTGAGACATCTCGAATGCGCCATTTTTCCACGTTGGCGGTTCGCTAGCTCAAGGGAACAGGAACCAGCCATCACAGCATGACACATTTCGTACAGATACTTTTGATCCGTGCTTAGTTCCTTCACAATATTATCAGGTAATACTAGCAAATTGCCAGACACTGCACAAAAAGACGCTAGAGGTTTACTTTCACAAGCAGCTAGCTGTTTTCCAATAGGTCCTGAATATTCTTTTGGCCCAGATGTGCTACCATCCAGAGACATGAAAAAATGACGAAGCGGTAATTCATTCGCGTGAAGCATACAAACACACCATTGCAACGGTCTCTTTAAATAGTTTTCCAGGTATTGAATGACTCCTCCCTTCCAACCTGTATTCGTAGCAGTACCATCGCACCCCACACAGATCACCTCTTCCAAGTTCAACCCTTGATTTTCTAACAAAGATATGATAGAAGAGACGATCCCTTTGGCAGTGCACTATTCGCAGAAAGCTCTGTTACAGGCGACTGCGGTCGAGGCGGCAACTCGCGCACCGGAACAGGATTGGTTTTTAGTGATGCACTGGGAAAACATGCGTGCTGTGACTCTTTCCGATTCAAATTTTCTTGTCTCTGATGTTTCTTTAAAAGTCTTGCTGTTTCTTTTGTGTCTATACCGCTTATTGCCATTTTTCTATCACTTCTTTGATCCAGTAAAAAGTATCTTTCAGAAATAGGAACTTTCTTAGGTTTTATGCAGGAACAAATGTCAAACGAAGTGCACTTACAAGCAGCAAAATCGAAGAGCTTGTTCGACGATTCCAAAAAGCACTTCACTTTGCTTTCGTAACTATCATTTCTTTTATTTTTGGGATATCTTATCAATGACAGGTATTTGTCGAAATATGATTTCAGCAATTGGGTAACTCGTACGTTGGAAACGATAGGAATCGAAGCTTTGGTCCAAATCGTATCAGTTTTTCCAGAAACGATTGAAAAAAACTTCTGTGTTAGAAGGATCTTTCCCATTCTTCTGTAGTTTTAGTTCATTTTTAGTAAACAAAATGAATTTGATAACGTCACTTATCACTGGTAACTGGCGATCGTCAAGTTCTTTATATGATCCCAAAATAGCACAAGTAGTCTCACTTCGTCTTGAACCCATTATTATATATAACAAAAACACGTATTTTATCACAAGGAAGTGCAGAGCGACACCTTACAGCAATAAAACCGCAATAGAAATGAGACGAACTGCCTCACAGTAGAAGTAGAGAATTTAAGAAAAACAAGTCAAAACATGAATTTTGTGAGTTTGTTCCAAACCAATTCCTAACAGAAAAAATCCTGTCGTTGCCTGCAAATCATAACTTGGGGTTTCACTATCAATGAAATAAAAAATAAAATGGGAATAATGTACATAAAATAGAATAGACGACATTGACTGGAGGGTTATTTAAAAGTGATAAAAAAATTAAAAAAAATGCCGGTAGAACCCTCAAGATACTGACTAACAACTGCAACTTTTGAGGGGGCTTGAGTAGCGAAAAGCGAAAAAAAAATTTTTCGGGACACCCTAATATGCAATGTCATGTAACACTTACATACTGCATTTCAAATCAAATATCCTAGAAGTCACTAAGTGGTTGAAATTCGACCATAATTTATTTCGAAAGCATAATTATATGAAAAAAATATAAGTTTCTGCACTCCTCCGTATAATCATTAACTGTACCTAAATTCATTCTTCGCCGTCTGCGTAATTTTAGTCATAAATGGGCACCAAAATTTTGCTTCCTGTCATATACCTACATAGATTCTATTTCGCACAGGCCTATATGATGCAGTTAAAAAACGTCACGAGCTAGTGCACGAGAAGAACCGGCAAGAAGCTGTATGATTACTGTTTTCAAAACATGATTAATCATCGCTAACCATTAGGTGAGATAGTGGCCAAACGCGAGCCTAGTCTGAATAAAACAAAACATAAATTCACAATGCTTCCATGATACAGTTTGTATAGGTATGAAAAGACCAATTCTAGGAAAGATACTACCGTTATTTCTTTAAAATGGTTTCGTTCACAGTAACGCGAAAGACTGAAAATCTATAGGAATGTAATCATCGTAAAATACTTAAACCTAGCCCACATTTTCCATTCAATTTTCAAAGTATTAAAAAATCTTATTGGGATTCATTTGCTTAATGAAAAATATACTTATGACTAGGCTTAGCCGCAGCAGGATAAAAATGATAATTGTCAGTATTAACCTTTCGAAGAATTATAGTAATCAAAAGAATAACTTCTGAGATCAACTTAAAATCAGCAGCAGAACTCAACACAAGAGACCTTCTGAGGCTACGTATGCAAGTTATCAAAACAAACCTTCCTAGTTTACCATTCTTTCTATTAGTGAAAACCGTATCAAAATCTGTTGCGTGGTTCAGAAATAAGCTGAGAAACAGAAAGAGCTACTCTGTTTTTAACCGACTTCTGAAAAAGGAGGAGGTTCTCAATTCGGATGTTTGTTTGTTTTTTTTTTTTTTTTTTTTTTTTTTTTTATGTTTGTTCGGGCATAGCTTCGTCGCTCGCCAACCGATTTGAAAAATTCTTTTTTTGTTGGAAAGGGTATACTTCCCAAATAGTCCCATGAAAATTTTATCGACATCGAACAAGCCGTTTCTGAAAAATCAACAAAAGTCTAAAAAAAATATTTACATTGATGATCTTTTCGGTTACTCTATATTGTGTTTTTTGTTCGCGCGTTTTTAGTTTTTTATAGTTGACATTTTGGCTTTTATAACTAGATTAATTACAAATTGACCCACTAAAAGCGCGAAAATAAAAACTTTTTTGCAAAAAAATAAAACCGACTTCCATATCAAAACACTACAAAGCCAAAAATAATTTTAATTTCGGAAGGCGGTGTGAAAAAAAAGAAAATACAAAACCAATAACACCGACTACCGAAATTAAAATTATTTTTGGCTTTGTAGTGTTTTGATATGGAAGTCGGTTTTATTTTTTTGCAAAAAAGTTTTATGTATATAAAAAAAAATATAAAATGACCTAAAACTTTAATTTTGGACTGGTATTTTTAATTGATTATTATCAATAACATTTTGGGGACGATATTCAAAAGGAAAAAGAAAACCTAAATAAACATTCCTTCCCAAAAATGTAGGAAGTGTACACAGACCAGCCTCCGAAGATGTCGGTTGATCAAATTAAGCTTCCAGACGATCTCGCATGGAGTTGCAGATGAGTTGACTATCAAATAGTCGACTATCTATGCGTCATGCTTGCCGCGGGGATCGAACCCGCGACCGCTGTCGTACGAAGCGCACCGTTTGTCAGTGGGACTGAGCGACGCGTCGAATCACGCGCTCAATTTTATCAACACTAGCTAAGTGAGTGACGTCATCGCCCCCGTCGCCGACGCACGTGGCTTTTTACAGCCAGTGCGCGAGAGGCGCGCCCATTGTGATATTCAGTTGTATGCATAATGCAGGCAGTGGTCAACGGGCTTGGTTTTCTACCTAAATACGTGGTAGCATTAATTTGTTTATCCTTTTTATATCGTATTTTAATAGGGCACCAGTTCGTTATTCGTATATGTTTTCGGTAGCAAGCGCGACTACTGTGCAATCACAGTTGGAATAACGTGTAACAAAATGTTTATACCATGTTCGTGCTCTTGTTTTTACGCGTAATGAGTACCACAAGCAAACCATCGCTAAATTTAGTAGACTCTGTATCTCTGTATTACTTTCATGTTTAATGCATGTCGTGGCAGCTTTTAATTCAGACTACACTATTGAATATAAAACTCTAAGGTAAAACTACTTTTACCATCTATATGCCTTGTAAGTTATTCTTGAATAACCTACAAAATATAATAAATAGGTCTCGAGTTTGTTTTCCGGGTCGGACCAAAAGTAATATTGGGTTTTTCTATTGGAAATTTCTTAGTCAGGATTTTTGAAGGCGGTGTGATTTCCGGGGCACGGGGGTGTGCCCCGGAAAGCACGTCAAGCCGTTGGTCCTGCGCCTGATCTGTCTCCGGTCGTGTCGGATTGCTGACCCATCGGACAATGAGAGTAAAGGAACAGAGAGTACACCTGTGTGCCTGTTCACATACTTGTTCACAATAATATCTCCTGCGCAGATGGCTAATCTCCACTGAGATTTGCAGCCGTAGACGAATAGGTCAGGTGAACTATGGTTATCATTGTAAATAAACTAAAATAAAAAATGCAATAAAGCGTCAATTGTTTATCTTTTATAACGACAAAGATCGGGTGATCTTATATGATTGAACATCACCCATATTTCTTGTGAAATATTTAATAACGGCATTTCAATTTAACTTTGTTAAACTTTAATTAATGGGTTTTATACGAAAATATAACAAACAAACTTCAAGTTTTCATTATAACAACAAGGAAATTTGAGCAGAATTGATTATTTGGAGGCTTTATTTTATGAAACAAGTTATAAAATCAGCAAAGGAAACACTCGATAAGAACTATACAAATTTAAAATTCTGCAAGTTTCACGAGTAAGGAGGCGCGCAAACTCGCGAACTTATTCAAATTGGAAAAAATCTCGGAAACTGGCAACTCCATCCCTTCATCGGCTTCACAAGTTCGAGGGCCGTAGTTTTGAAAGTTTCTCAGAAAGTAAGCCTCGCGCAAGTACCCACCCAAGAGTATTTGACTTGACTTGATCATTGAATTGGTTATACGGTTATACCCGACATAACTGACGTTCAGTGCGGAGAGTTCAAAAGTTTTCCATTTGCGAGATTTCGAGGATACTTTAGTCATGTTTTTCTTTGATAATTTGAACCAAAACTAGTGTCGTATTGACAACAGTCCTCCCAACATAGTGACCTGCCATTGTAAATAACGTACTGATGCCAGACTGCCAACCATTTTGGCATCCTTGTCACATTAAAAAACGCTGTTAAGATAATAGATTGCCAACTGTGAACCGGGCAAATATTAATAAAACAAATAATGGCGAGCCCACAATAACAATTCTCTCAATAGAATGCCGGCCTCCCCGCACATACCCGGAATATTACAAAAATGACATAATAAACCAAAAAGCCTGCGTATGGCATATTATTGGGCAAACCAATGATAATGGCTCGGTCCCTTCCGCGTGAGGGTCGCGATGCCACTTCCACTACAGTTTTGAATATATTAAGTAGCGAGTTATTTCCTGACAGCGGTATGAATTTAATCGTGTTTTTATTAATAGATAAACCTTTTCCAGCCTAACTTGAGTGGGTACGGTGAAGTTGGCACAAGTTATTAAATAAATGGATTTAACTCATTCTACGATGATATGTGGTTGAGTTGTAGTTGGAAACTACATCAGCGGGCAGTCGTTGAAAATTGTTTTGAAATAATAGACCCCATCTTCGCACATTTTGAAATTATACAAGCATCCCTTCCTAATTTGGATCTATTCGAATCCAATACCAAGAGCTAATACCATTTGGTATTCGTTGATTTCCGAATTTATTTTCTATTCCCAACGAGTACCACATTTTTTTTAATAAAAAATCTTTTACTAACGAATACCAAAACGTGACCTTTTGTACACTCAGTTACACAAAGTTTTATTTTTTTTCTAACATTTACATACTATACTATCGTAATTGAATGCTAAAAGTCTAAAACTTTCCAAACTAACAAATTTGTTACTCTTTGTATTTATGAAAACTATCCGTGGATTAGAAGAAGTAAGCAGAGAAACAGATAAGAGGCATCATCTCTTTTGTTTTGTATGACAATGATTAAGTACTCGCTAGCGATAGTGTTATTGATGATGAATGTGATGATGTTTGTTTTCTAAACATAATCTCTGAAAGTTCTTACCCGATTACGACACTGATGATAATGAAAGCTACGCTCTTGTTGGGTGCTGGGATGCTTTACATGTCGGTAAACCGCACGTCTACGAAGCGCGCCTGCTGACTAGTGACACGTTAGCGTAGCTGCGGGTAAAATATCGCTATCGTTTTAAAAGGGTTTATAATTGTTAAGCACCCTGATTCTATCAGGCGTATAAGAATAAACCTCGGATCGAGCCGGGCCATCACTATCGGACACGTAACGTAGCTTCAAAAACAAATCCATGACAATAACACACACGCCCAAACCGGAACAACACGCCATCGTCACGCGCCGTCACTCGAACAAAACTAGTACATATTATCAAAATAAATTAGCAGCTTAAATTTAAGTACATAAAAACAAACTTCCCGCGCGTGTTGGTAGCGTGTTATATAACATGACACGCGACGTGGTCGTTACGATATTTGTACACGCGTACGTCACTGGCGTGAGACGCGGCGTGACGGCGGCGTGTGGACGTGAAATATTATTATTTTGCGTTACCTTATTATCGCGCAGTGAAGGAGGGTTAAAGCGAGTTTGTAACAGCAACGTGAAACATTTTGTGTGACGGAATTTCGTAATAGATAATGTTTTTTAATTATTTTTATATGCTACTGATTTAGTCTCTGAGGGTGAAAGCACGAGTAAAATATTACAAGTAGGTACAGGTCATATTCATTTCAGAATTTTAGATAATGATGCTCAATCTGTATCAAGCTCAAGTTCGATCGTATATGGAGTATTGCTCTCATATTTGGGAAGGGAAGGATAAAGCTTTCGTTTCCTAGGAAAGCGGTGCCGTCATATAGCGGCCGTAATATTACGGACGCAAAAAGGCGGTCGGCTTTACGGTGACGACATGTGGAAAGTTCCACGGCCGTTTTAACATAGTCTGCTTCATCGCTATCAATGAAACGTTCACGAAACCATCTGTCACCGACAAGACGGCCGTCATGCAAATGGCGGCACGGCTTTTTGACGTTACGGTGTCAGGTACCGCCAAGGATCTTCTACCTACTAACTGGATTGCTTACGAATGATTCAAAGAATACAGAAAGTCTTTCTTAACTGTTAAATAATAGAGTATAAACTTGCACGCATAAAACTGAAGGAACTATTCGTTCCGAGCGAGACAGTGCCGTGTGTGGACTGTGTCCCTTTCTTCTGTGTGGCAGATTAAAAATATTTATTTCAATGGTAATTTTTTCGCCCTGTCTGTTGTATTAATAACACCTAGTTTTAAACTTCTTTGGAATTCTATCTTTAAAATGAATTACCATTATTACTGTATGCATATTAATGAAAATTAAAGTTATTTTACCATGCAAACACAAGATGTTTAAACCAAAAAAAAATGGAATTTGTAAGAATTAGTAGTGATATATTATGCTATACCTGGCAATTACTACATTGCCGTCTGACGTTTACTTGACATCTGTATGTTTGTAAATTTGAATTATATTTAATTTTGTGAGTTTTCGTAATATTAAAGTGCAAGTTATTGTAACCATGGTAAGAACGTGTTTTGTGGTTAATTGCAAGAGTGAAAAGTGTACCCCGGGTCTGGAATTTCCTTTTTTAAGTAAGTTTTGTGACTTTGTTTACAAATTGCATTTAGGGTGACTATGTTTTCAATGTAAAAGTGGATGTTCTTCTCTTTATTCTTCTTATTTATTATTTTTCTTTCTTCTCATTATATATTATTTTTTGTTATTTTAAGCTTTCCTAAAAATAATGATCTTCGAGACCGGTGGCTCAGTGTTCTACACAGAAAAGGGTCAGAAACGGTTCTAAAATTTGTAGCCGCCATTTCAAGCCCGAAGAAATATTGCATTTCGAAACAAGATCATATGATGCAATTCCATCCATTTTCCCTAAAGTAAGTTATCAGTCTTTACAAATGACATGAAGATAACGGTTTGAAATAGAATATGAGCATAGCAAGATGAATTTTCATTTTGAATCTATCTTAACCATAAATACTAAAATTTTGTTCTCATCAATCTATTATTATTTTAGATTCCTGTTAAAGCGAAACAAATAAATGTTTGAAGTACTATAATATTGAAACCCACTAAAAACAGAATATACAACTTGTACTGGGCACATTCAAAGATCAGTAAGTGAAAGTTATGAAAGGAGTCAAATTAATAAGCATAAAAGTCGACATTTTTGTTGATTTATTTACTTTTGCTTAGCAAATTGATGGCAAAATTATTTTATATCATTTTGGCCAAAAACTCAGCTACGCAAACTTGCTTACAAGTGTAGTTTATTATATTAATAATTACTTATAACTTAATTACTTAACTTTTATCCACTGCAGTTAGTTAATGTCGACAAATAATAATAATAATTCATAATTTAAAGATTATTTCCATACTTTTAACTAATAATAGTGTAATACATTTTTTAGGGTTGTGTGTCAAGCCAATCTTGTAACAAACCTGCAGCTGCAACATATGAGGAACTAGAAAATATAGAACCAACCTAATAATAATAACCTTATAATTGTCATTCGATCTGCCTCCTTCATGTTTAGAATTATGTATGTTAATAATATTGATTTCTAACCTTAAATAGCACATGTGGTGTTAGCCTGTAATTAATTGTTACACTTATAAATGTAATATGACTGTTTCATACAAATGTATAGTGTAAACAATTGTAGGTTAACTAACCTAAATAAATATATACATAAATAAATTATATCTCTTCTGTTATTCTTTCTATTTATAATCATCGTTGTTCATGAAGGGTTTTAGTAGTTTTAATTATATATAAACATTGCATCATTTTATTTTTAGTCTACTGGTTCTGACCGTACAAGTGTCGAATAAACGTAGATTACCAATTAATGCACGTTTGTTTGGACGTCTATACCACTGCCTATCAAGGCCAAGCCTTCGAAGAATTGCCAGCTGGTGATTCTGTTATTAATTCTGTATCTGCAATAATTGTATTTGTATCACTGGTCTTAACCACTTTGAAAGCTTATAATTCAACGCAATAAAGTCTGCTTAACAAAACCAATTTTGCATTTAGCCCGCATAAGGAAGGGTTTATTATAGAAATTAGCGCGCTCAATATAAGTTCCTCAGATATATATTGAGAACTAGCTTTTCGCCCACGTAGAATTCTGTTATATCGCGCTACCGAGCAACTGTTCAAAAATCTGAGATAGAAAGAAATCTGAGATAGTTCCCAGGGTTTTAAACTATCTCCATTCCAAATTTTTTCGAAAGCGGCTCTGTGATTTAACCGTGAAAGCGTAACAGACCGATACAGACCTTTGTATTTATAATTGAATTTATTTCTTTCTTTCTATTTAATACGTTGTTAAGAAAAAAACTGGCCAAGTACGAGTCGGACTCGCGCATGATGGGTATTTTTATAGGTAGGTAATGAATGGTACGGAACCATTACCTATAAAAAGCGCCAAAAATATCACAACTGTTGTATGGGAGTCTCCCTTAAATATTTATTTTAATTAATTTTTAGTATTTTTTGTTATACCGGTAACAGAAATACATCATTTGTAAGGTTAATAATAAGTGTCTTAAAAAAACCTGCAAATATTGCATCAAATAAAATTGTCCTTACGTTTATCGCGAATTGATATCCACACTACTAGAAAGAGATAGCTAGGTCCTTCGAGGGTATACTCTTCGGAACGGATTTGAGCTTCGCGTCCGCATTCCAGTTTAGGTACAAGTTCCTTGGGTACCGCTCTCTAGGAAACCGCGCCATTTTGTTTACATAGACAACGTTCTAGTGACGTCATTCACCGCTGTATTACGGCCGCTATATGACGGCACCGCTATCCTAGGAAAACAAAGCTTAAGAGATGTCTATAAGAGAAACGGCGATGCGCCATTGTTACTTGGCTTTCATTGTTCGTAAGGCTAAGAAGTGTAATTCCCTGTCGAAGTCTGCGTTTCCTTATAACAATAACCTGGGGTCTTTAATTAAAAAACCAATGGATTACTTCTAGATTAGCGTGCTGTATTTTCGACCACATCATCAGGTGAGATGGTGGTAAAGCCTCATCAATAAAAAAATAAAGTTCTGACGTGTGGTCCTCTAAGAAATACACAGTCTATGCACATATATTTCCTTAAACCTTTTCTTATTTACCTGACATGAAAGCTCATATGCCAGACTACGTTCGTAAAAAAATACCCGCCTCTTAAGCTTAACACAACTCTGCCACACTGGTCATCAATATTTTCTTTTGGCTGTATATAAAAATAAATTCCGCTAACAGCTCCAATAAATTCGTTGCCGAATACAACTGAATAAAACATTGCACTCCGCTATTTTTCTTGCCGTTTCTGTTTCAAAAACACATCGAGAAAACATTTTGTTGCTGAAATAAAAATATGTAGGCTACATGCTTTAATAAAAACATATGTGAATATGTATGTTGTATGTATGTATGTAATACTCGTATGTCATGTCCTGTGTTCTTCACATGTTTGACATACTTCGATGTCCATTACTGTGTAGAAAAGTCAGACATGGAACATTAAAACAGCGGCCATGTTATTTTTAATCGTTCCGCCAATTTCATTATAAGCTTTAGTTTGAACTGTACTTTTCTAGGGAGTGTGGGATTTTACCTCACTAAAACTAAACTGAATATTATCATCAATACATAAAAAACTTTTTAGCAAAAAATAGAACCGACTTCCATATAAAAACACTACAAAGGCAAAAATAACTTTAATTTCGGAAGGCGGTGTCAAAAACGTAAATATATACAAAACTAAAGACACCGCCTTCCGAACTTAAAGTTATTTTTGCCTTTGTAGTGTTTTTATATGGAAGTCGGTTCTATTTTTTGCTAAAAAGTTTTTTTTCACGCTTTTTAGTGGGTCGGTTTGTAATTTATCTAGTTACAAAAGCCAAAATGTCAACTACTTATCACCTTTTACAAAATATTGCTTTTCCCGGTGCAGAGCCGTTAATTTTTGAGGAGTTCTCCTGGTACATCATCATCAGCTCTACTTCACCATATGCATTGTGACAAGCATAAAGTGCTTAACATCCATATTCAAGTAATTTAATCGCAATCAACGAAATACTTATTATTTAGTAGTTTCGGTGGCCATCTGGGGTCTTCATCATCAGTTCCACTTCCTCAAATGGTGCTTTTCGAGAGCAACTGCACAAGGTACTATAAGAAATACCCAAAACGCTATAGGTGTGCCTATAATACTTGAAGAGTTCCCTCGATTTCTCCATGATCCTATCATCAGATCTAAACGTGACGACAATGGGACCAACTAGAAAGTATACCCTTTCAAACAAAAAAAGAATTGTCCAAATCGGTCCAGCCATCTCAAAGTTATGAGGTAAAGTTCAAGACGAATTGTAAACCTCCTTTTTTTGAAGTCAGTTAAAAACCCCATTACTTCTCAAATGACTACTCCGAAGCCTCTTCTATACAACGCCTGTTACAACACAACTCTGAGGAGACTAAAGGTCTCCCCTGAGCTTGCTCTGCACTGTGGCACGCGATCACTGTGTCACTATCATCCCTAGGATCACTCAGTGGGCCGACATTCCCCACTCTAAGCGAGTGACCCCTACATAGGATATCAATTCCTAAACACGGCATAGTTATTACTCGATTCCAGATTCGGTTAATTCAAGCTAGAAGCCCTCCAGAGATCGTCGGAGTACTTCTAAGCATGGGCCCATTAAGTTAATGGGCGAGTTTAGTGTATAACCTAGTTTAAATACACACGTAACATACTCGTACTCTCCTCTTACGCTTATGTACGTCTTCATTACATTCCTAGTCACAGCCAAGTAAAACTCAACGTTTACGCTATTCTACACTAGCGGTGCCCATTTCGTTCGCGTTGGACTCGATATTACCTTAGCTGTATACCTGTGTCTATTGTATACGACTGTGTTTTCTGAAGTCCAATAAAAGATATCCAGGTATCTTTCTTTTTGTTGGTTTCCACGCGTAAATCCTGATCCCGTGGGAATGCTGGGATAAAAGGTCTATAAAAATAATCTTCGTTGTGTTAAAAATAATAATTTTATTACATCTTAGACCTCACACTAAGATTCCCTGTGTCATGAGGTCTAGTCTCTTACCGTCGTGGTGACACATTGTTCATCATTTACTCACTTTACGTTGTCCTATACCCTCTTCTATCGTCGAGTGTCCCACAAAACCGGTTCAGCTGTTTCAAAGATTAAACAGAACAGACAGTAATACTGACATACACACAAAAATGTTGAAAGGTTGTTTGTATTTTGGTATCGTATGTATAACGTATGTATATTATGTATAACGATAGATAGATAGAATATGTTTTACTATAGATACACCAAAATTCGACGACGATGTATAGTGTCCGCTCATACTTACAGTTAGATAAAGACGACACGTGTGTCTACTCCCCGAAGAGAGCAAAGGTGTTCGGCAGTACATCGGCTGACAATTCACAGATAATGGTATTAGGTTGTCTCCCAGTTGGCTTCGGCCCAGCCTGCACTCGCGATCTAACTACACACTGAAATGCTATTCCTAGGATTTCTCGAGGTAATGGGTTTTAAAAGCATAAGTACACAAAAGTTACAGTGAACAGATATATCAACTCATTTAGGATTGATATTTGGATAGGACATTAGAGGATTTGTGTTTATTAGTTTACTCAGCCAATCACAACAGCCTGGCATGTAGAGCAGGATTTGACAAACGATTCCATCAGAAGAACAGGAAATCGACGGAAAGGACACATCGATCAGAAACTACGAAAATGTTCGCGTATACAAATTATAATCAGTCTTTTTAATACTATCACCAAACTATGCTACGCTCCACATACAGGGTTAATTGTAAAACACCGAAAACCTCTCAGGACTATGTTACTAACATCATAATGAACAACTAACAGCAACAGTCTATGCGAAGCAAAAGAAAGCGATAGTATAAATCGCTTTCTTTAGCTTCGCATAGACTTCGTAACATTTAGGGCGTTCAATATAAATATTTTTATTTTTATATGAAAATCTGGTGAAATAAAATATGACGAATTTTTAAAAGTCATAGTACAAAAGTTGTTGATTTTGATGTTAGTAACATTATCCTGAGAGGTTTTCGGTGTTTTACAATTAACCCTGTATATAAAACACTACAACTTAGCTGTATCCAGTTAGACTGGAAGGCTAAGCAGATGATGGGTCTACTTTTCCTAATAGCTACATCCTAAGAGTCTTTAATTCTATAAGAATAGAATATAATTTATTTCTCAGTATTTATTTTATTGATTTATATGTCTCAGACCATTGATCCATATAGTGTTAGTAAAAAACTTAATCTATTGTTAGTACAATAAATTAAAACACAACATCAATTTAATTGACGACATGCACGCCTGTGCGCACATGCCTACCAGCCCAGTGCCTGATAAATGGCACATCGATTTTGTCCGCCAGTGTAACTAGAATGTTGTTTTATTCTCAGTACATTGAGATCTTAATATTAACATAGCTTCACATATACGTTCCGTTACCGCTACCATTAGTGAATACGTTACTTGTCTAGGCAAGCGTAGGTAAAGTGACGATGTCGTAGGACATCGTCACTTTCCACCAAATGAGATTCTGATCAATTGCGAGTCTATCAATAACAAACCAACTTTTTTTAGAACAGATGGAAGGATGATAAATACTTGTTCAATATTTCTTCATTGCCTTCATAAGTCCCTTGTTTTAAGCAAGGGAGGGCGCAGAGAACGGGGCCGAGGTCATTCAGCGATCGATGATATTCAGACACAAACGACCACTCGTTTGTTACTTGGACACATTTAGATAAATTGTGTTTCATTTTCATGATCTGCTTGTCTTTCATGAAAATGGAATTATTTGAAGAGGACTGGAAAATGGAATTGATATATATATAGTATATCACGAAAGTCGTTTTGGAAATAAGTTTTTGATTACGATTATAATTCTTTGAAGTTAACGCTTGCGTTACAGCACCAGTCGGATAAGAAGAGTAACGTAAACGCTCCCGCAACCTCCGGCGTAAGTATAAGTGGGAACACGGGATAGTTTGAGTCAGTTAGTCTCATAGACACTTTAGCCCGCCCCCGGACGAAGGATATCCATGAGGCTTTCCACCTAGCGTATATTTCATATGTTGTCTCTAATAAGTCAAAACGAAAGGTGACGCGTCATCGCAACATGGATATCCCACCGATAGGCAGTTGTCTCACCGCCAGCGAAGAAACGATTAACTGGCGGCTTATTTCTCGCTCAAGAAACGTACAATAGATATGCATATATTAATTAAATAGTCGATCGCTGACAGTTCACACTTCCGACGAGTAGGTACTCGCCCCACTAGTTGGTTTTGCTGGGAGACTAGAGCTATCAAAGATGATACTCGCTCAGCGGTCACTCGGCGGTCAGAACTCACGCTGAGAGCCACCAGGTGATAGCTCAGCGACTAAACTATCGGAACAACACACTCGCTGCTTCATTTCATTTCGTTTTCAGGTGCCAGCTCTACTTGCTACTCGTTCATCGTATTGTGCGTACGGCTAAGGAGTGGAATTTCCTGCCGGAGTTTGTTTCCTGATAGCTATAACCTGGCGGTATTTAAGTCAAGAGTGAATAGGTTAATTCTAGGTAAGCGTGTTTTATGTTCGACCACGTCGTTGCTTACAATTAGGTAAGATGGTAGTCACACCGGAGATTATTATAAAAAAAAAATCATGGTTAAGATACCCGAAAAGCTTGAGTTAATTCATGTGAACAGACACTGTTCTAAGGTCGCTATGCCGCTTGTCTTGAGACGTACAAAATGTTTTTAAGCAAAACATTAAAAATATCATCCTTCATAGCCACATGAAGTGGAAGGCAGGCCACAGGCACTACATAAATGACAATGAAAAAGATGGTGAAAATTCAAACAAAAATAAAACTGAAGAGCACGGCACAAGTGTTTTACTTACTTTACGTGAGATACTAGAACGCCGCTGGAAGCTACTCACAGTAAGTAGCAGTAGGAAGTCTTATAATTACCTGCAAACAATGAAAAATTTATGAAAACACTCGTTTGGATGTTAGAAAAATATAAAATATGGGACTAACTATGATCTTGATTACTTTTCCGAAAGTCCATCTGACTGTCTACATGACAGTTTAAAAGCTTTTTAAATAGGCTTACATTAACGACTTATTGCAGACCCTACCGCATTTATTAATTCCTAAATTTCAGAATTAGTCTATATGGGTATTTATGAGTTCATTGGCAATCAAGTAAAAGACTGAAAATAGCACCGGCAAACAGCATATCGCACCTCCGCTCAAATAGTGTCATAAGTCAAAAAACCAAACTGTCGAGTAAATAGGATTTGAAATTTATACTATACTAGCTTCTGCCCGCGACTTCGTTCGCGTGGGAAGGTTTTCCCGCGCAAATCCCGATCCCGTGGGAATTTCGGGATAAAAAGTAGCCTATGTGTTATTCCAGAATGTCAATTATCTACTGACCAAATTTCATTCAGATCCGTTCAGTAGTTTTTGCATGAAAGAGTAACAAACATCCATCCATCCTCACAAACTTTCGCATTTATAATATTAGTAGGACTTATTTTTCAGTTTTCGGGTCATAACGCAAAAACTAACAAAATTACTGCAATATGTTTTTAAGTAAGTTAAAATGGTTTTTGAAAATCTACAAAATGGTGTAGTAAGTATCATGAAAAGACGAAAAAAAAAAAATTATTTTCTGAGTTGTGACACTTTATGGATCATAAAAACGAATAATTTACAGAATTTTGATTAATTAAAGAGGTTTAAAAAACGTATTAAGAAATAAAACAGAAATATAAACGTTATAACTCAAACATAATACTGAACTTTCTTCCTTAAAACATAATCAATAAAAAAATAATATTATTAGCAATGATCAACAGTTGTTAGCAATAATTAACATCAATCAAAAAAGTAGTTTAATATTAAAACTCTTATTCATATTAGTTAAGTTAAATATAATTTACAAATTGTTGAAAAAGTCAGCATAAAAACTTGGAATGTGATTATTTTGTACTAAAGTCATTAAATCAGTCTTTTTATTCTCCTTAATCTTTATTTTACAAGTCTAAGCTGGCTTTGTATCAGGAACCCTCAATAGATTTTATTGTTACAGTTCTGATTGTTCTATCATTAATATCCAGCGTATTTTTAAACATAGTTTTACAAATCCTCTTCCTTCAACCTTGAAAAAGATAATTGTTTGTTCGCGGTTTTAGTGTTTTGACATACCGGTACTTAACTTCTACAGGTCTTATATGCTTATTTATAAATTGCCTCTGTTTCTCTAAATCTTGCAAAGCCCAGTAAGAATCAAACAATTGAAGCCTTATTTCGTTGGTAAGAAAAGAACTGCACTTCAGACTACAACGTTCGCCACAACCTTCCTTAATACCTTTTTTGGGAATTTTTCGTCGCGATTTTGTTTGATAAGGTAATCCTGAGTTTCTGAGAACTTTAGCCACATTTTGCTTCCATTGTCGTTCAACACGTGAACATTTCTTCCGACCCCTCATTTTATTCCTGGGGGTGATTCTCGTCGGAATTTGATAGTTGTGAAGTTGATGGGCGGACTTCGTGAATGTCGTCACTTGGTTTTGCATTAAATTTGTTACTTGTAATGGACGAGCTGGATGAAGATGAACTTGGACCGGATGATGAAGAACTCGAAGTACTCGATGATGATAGTGGTCGGTGATGAAGAACGACCTTGTTTTTCTTTTTGTTGTAATTTGGATCTTTAACTGAATCATGTTTCTTCCTCCTCAGTAGAGCTATCTTGAATGCGTGCTTTGTTGTTATTAACATTATATTTCACAGGCAAATCTTGCACACATTCTTCATTTTTATTAGAATTACTTTCTAGCTCTAGATCTACCATCGGCTTAGGTGGCAAACAAGACTCATTTTCGGAAATTTTACTTAAATAAACATTTACTTTGTTACAGCTTATGTCAGGCATTGCTTCTAAATTATTTTTTTGAGTACCATCTGGTACAAAGGTCGATTCATTTATTTCTGGAACATGCTGCCCATTCGGTTCTAGGCATAAAGAAAATATTTTGCTTGATCTGGACATAGTATATATTTGTAGACACAACCATCTAAGGACAAAAAAAATATATAATATAAAAAATAACGCTTTATCGAAATAAAATTTAAAGTTAATAAAATAACTTTTATCACATATAATGTCTTAATTCGATAATTATTATGACTTTTGACTTACCTCAATTCAATAAACTGTCATATGTCGACACACTTCACTTTTATTAAAGAAACACACAGATTATTTCCAAATGGCTCATCACTTGTACCGACATAAATCGACAAACAACACTCTATACAATATTCAGACATACGACCACCTTGCGCAAGCAGTGACGTGACACTGTTTATGTTTGGTAAGACAGTTCTTATACTTAGCGATATAATGTCACTAGCGTCATCTAGGGATAAATAATCAAACTATTTACATGACATTATTTGAGATAACATTTTAAAGTTTTCTGAAACCAATAGTACAATAAAAAAGATTTTCAATTTTTTTGAGTTGTGACACTATTTGAGCGGAGGTGCGACATCGAGTCCGAAAATGTTCAAACCACATAGGTACAGCCAAACACAAATGTTCTACGAGACTAACATTCGTACTTATTTCAAGCATCTTTCACCATAATAACTGAGGTATTAATCACAGCCGCGCAATCTGGGCACGTAAGGCTTTGAACACGGCCATTCCAATCTTTATGACTTTTCACTTTACTTCGGGGCTGTCCGTGCAACGGGGAGCGGTGAAATAGGCCAATGTCATTAACAGCATATTTTCAGAAATTTTGACGTGATGGAAGCTTTTTTCAATATTCAAAATCGTTAATGATAGCTGCCATATCATATCAAATCAGATATTTTAAGTTTTTCACTTATGTTATTTTTAACCGATTTTTTCAAAGATGGTAGTTAAACAGAATTTACTTGGAACATAATTATGTCAATCCACCATATTTATTATTCAGCTAAGAATCAAAAATAAAATTATTTCTTCCTATTTTTGTTTTTGCGACATACTTATCTAAACTCATACAAATGTGTAAAGTGGTATTATCATATTTGTTACAAACTTAAAATTGCATCAATCTTTGACTTATTGAATACTAGCTTCCGCCCGCGACTTCGTTCGCGTGGAAGGCGTTTCCCGCTTAAATCCCGATCCCGTAGGAATTTCGGGATAAAATCTATCCTATGTCCTTCCCAGGGTCCTAAACCATTCCCATGCCAAATTTTATCTAAGTCGGTTCAGCGGTTTAAGCGTGAAAAGGTAACACACAGACAGACAAGAGTTACTTTCACATTTATAATATTAGTATGGATAGAAAGTCGATTAATTAAAACGAGATATTTTCACTGAACAAGGCGTATTCATTCAACCTACGTTTATTTTAATTGACAATATGCTCACGTTTGACGATCATCTCGCCTGATGGTAAGCAAAGAAATGGTCGAAGATGAAGCACGCTTGTCTAGAAGTAATCGATTCACTCTTGAATACGACCTATTTGAAGACTACCAGGGTTCAGCTATCAGGAAACACAGACTCCGGCAGGGAAGTCTACTCCATAGCTGTACGCACAATTTCCCCTAACGTTTTATGCGTATGAGTGGACTGTAGTCATTGAAATTTCTACAGTAATCGACTTATTGTTTTTCATTATGATACAGCAATATATTTCGACGCTTTAAGACGTCCTATACTTAAGCTATTTATAACTAGACCCTATTCAGGTCACGTCTTAGTAATCCTAGTATCACTAGCCTGAGAACGAAGAAAATGAAAGAAGTGTTTTTAAAAACTTTATTTTATATTTACGAGTAGACTCTGCCTCTTGAAGGTCGTCTACGTAATCAAATGGTTTTATTGGAGTATCATTTTGATTATAACTGTATCGGTAGGTTTTATTACCTATTTATTTAGTCTCATTTTATTTGACTGAAACGAGATTGTTTCTCGGTGAGAGCCTTCTTTAATAGACTTTTATATTTGGAAATATGTAGGAATAGGTGCATTTTTTTTAAAGACTACTAGCAATAATGGAAGAATTACTAGCAATCTTGTTAACCCCTCCAACTAAGCTAAATATGTTCGTGTATGGAGTTGGTTTACGGCAATAGTGTGATCTAAAATAACTTCTGATTTAGCAACCTACCTATAATTTATACATAACTAGCTTCTGCCCGCGACTTCGTTCGCGTGGGAGGTTTTTCCCGCATAAATCCCGAAACCGTAAGAATTTCGGGATAAAAACTATCCTATGTCCTTCCCAGGGTCCTAAACTATTCCCATGCCAAATTTAATCTAAATCGGTTCAGGCCTGAAAAGGTAACACACAGACAGACAGAGTTACTTTCACATTTATAATATTAGTATGGATTTAAAATATATTATAATTTGATCCCTCTGTCAAAGTGTCTGTTAAGTTTTGTGGGACATCGTTGTACATTATAGGAACTACATTACAATGTAGTTCATAGTACTAGTAGTAGTGTAGTTTTGTAGGGTACACCCTACAAACAATAAATAAATAAATAATAATAAATGTAAATGGGTAGGGTTCGAACAGTACAAACAATAAAGACATTTAATATACTAGATGAAATATAAACTTAACATTCGTTAATTATAATTTCAGCTTTCAGCATTGTTCTACATAATTACTACAGGTGAAGCACAATCTCGTATTATTTCGAGAGAAAAATCAGTAACAAAGTCGAGCCCTTAAGATTGAATCAACAACCCCATTTTCTCAGTCATAATAACAAGCTATTGTGTTGCAAGCGCCTCAGCTCGAAATCTTCCAAATATTTGGTACGTTGTTTAATCAAATATTGGAATGTACGAAGCTGGAGTAGTATTATTGTTCGTTATTTTATATTAACGTAGCCATAATTAATGTTTGAAAAGGCTTTTATAAAATTGGGAATCGTGATATTTTATTATTACATACAACAGTGCCTGCTCGTGAATGTTTTGGTTTGGCAAACATACAGGGCGCGCTCCCGATTTTAATAAGCCACCCGTTTTTTATCGAGGTGGCAGATCGGGTGGTGAGTGTGCTTATTTAAATACTAATTATCATAATAAAAACCCTATATTAAAATACTTGATTAGCTTTTTACAAAGCCTTTTGCGGTCATTATATTTTTGATGGTTCAATGTAGGTACATCTTGAACAATCGCAACGGGTAGTCGGAAGCCAGAAAATCCACCCAGTCTTCCCAAAGAGTATTGTGTTACCCAGCTACTGGGTTGTGGAGGTCAGATAAGCAGACGATCCATGAAAAACATTAGTCCTCAGCTGCACCCGGTCAGACTGTCAGCCAACCCTAAGTTGGGAAAACGAGCGACAATCTGTAATCTGAAAGTCAACCAAGTTATTGTAATAGCTTGAAATTGTTCTATATAAAAACTTTTTACCAAAAAATTAAACCGACTCCAAAAAAACACTGCAATGTGAAAAATAACTTTAATTTCGGTAGTCGTTGTCTTTAGTTTTGTATTTTCGTTTTTGGCACCGACTTCCGAAATTAAAGTTGTTTTTCACTTTGCAGTGTTTTTTGGGAGTCGGTTTAATTTATTGGTAAAAAGTTTTTATTTCACTCTTTTTAGTTGGTCGATTTTTAATTTACCTAGTTACAAGAGCCTAAATGTCAACTACTTATAATCATTTACAAAAATATTACTTTTCCCAATGTTGGGCCGTTAATTGTTGACGAGTTCTCCTGGTACTTCAACCATATGCATTGTGACGAGCATATTGTGTTTAATAACCACATTCAAGTAATCCAAGCGGAACACATGAAATACTTATTATTTCTACTTATATATTGAGTAGTTCCAGTGGCCATCTGTGGTCTTCATCATCAGGTCCACTTCACAAATGGTGCTTTTCAAATGCAACTACACAAGTTACTATAAAAAATACTCAAATCACTATAGAATCCAGGATCCCATCATCAGATCCTGACTTGGTGACAATGGGACCAATTTCGAAGTATACCTTTCAAACAAAAAAAGAATTTTCCAAATCGGTTCAGCCGTCTTCGAGTAATCGGTGATCATACATAGAAAAAAAATATACGCGTAGACTTGATAACCTCCTACTTTTTTGTCGTCGGTTGAAAATGCCATTCAAGGATAAGGCAAAGGAAACTTTCTCCTTCCATTAAAATTTCTTTTTTCACCCATCTTAAAGACTCACACTCGTATTTTACCATGTACACAAACACTCATTAACATTTACTTCAGTCAAAGTCCTGTCAGCCTTGATTGACATATGGCATGTAGTTTATTCTGTACCCTATGAATGGACCCTCAAACTGCTGGCACAAATGTTGTGGAACCATCAACGGAACTGACTGTACTTTGTCAGAGCTTTATCTGATTGTGGCTGCCCAGCTGGACCTTAAGAGAAAATAAACCATAATGAGATCATTTATTTAATGCTATTATTGAGTACTTGTTTACTAAGATAAAATACGCCTGTGTTTCTTCAAGAGAAATTTCAGAATCATTAAAATGATTAAAGAACTTTTGAAGTGTAATCAATCGTGAAATTTGATAGAAAACGCGTAGATAAATATTGAGTTGTTTTCTTGAAATAATTTTGCTACTTGAAAGCACTAATTGTGGTTCTTTGTTGAGTCTAAGTTTATTATTTACTAGCTTTTTGCCCGCGACTTCGTTCGCGTGGGAATTCCGGGATAAAAATCAGACTATGTGTTATTCCAGGATGTAAACTATCTACTTGACAATTTTGATTCAAATCCGTTCAGTAGTTTTTGCGTGAAAGAGTAACCATTTTTATTAGAGATCCCAATTTTTTTTAAAATATAATATAGCCTATGTCAATCAGTGAAGATGCAGCTTTCTAATGGTGAAAGAATTTTTGAAATCAGTCCAGTAGTTTTTGTGTGAAAACGTTACAAACATACAAAAACACAAATGTTTCCTCTTTATAATATTAGTTTAGATATGTAAGTTTATAGAAGATAAGGACGCTTAGAACACTAGCAATCGCGCCGGGGCTTTGCTAGTGTGGAGTTTATATCTCGATGAAAACATAACCCTCTTTCTTTTGTAGTCGGAAATCCTAAACCCTCCATCTTCGTTTCACTACCGGTCTACCAGACGCACTGCTGGGTGCCATCCACACTTGGTTGACATACCGTCTTGTCTTACCTTACCAAGCGCTTATACTCCACATTTATTGTGCGCACAGCCAAGTTGTGGAACACTCTGCCGGCTTCTGTGTTCCCTGCCACCTATGACCTTTCAACTTTTAAAGCAAGAGTGAATAGTCATTTTCTGGTCTAGCTCGTTTCATCGTAGACCTCATCATCTATCGTTTACCAGCAGGCGAGGTCGAGGTCAAAAGTGGGCTCACCCAGAATCCACCTAGTATTTCGAAGATAAGCGCTTTTAAACAAACAAAGAAACTTTTCCGCCGTATAATATTAATCAAGATGTATAGATGAAAATATTATTTTGATGTTTCCCTAATAGTGGTGTAACTCTAACACGCCATCATCCTCTCGGTTTGATGGTCATAAAATGGTTCACTTACACTACCACGGAACGCGCGAACTGGAACGATTGTGTGCGATTAAATTAAGGGCGGATGGTACTTGAACCTTTATTCAATTAAAAGGGCAAGAAACTACGAATGGCTTTCGTGTTTGTTCTTGAATAATTACATTTAGGGTTATTGTCCGGTCGGTCAAATTTTGGTGTCGTTATTAAAAGGTTTCGTTTCAAGTACAATTCATTGAACTTCAAAGCTTTTTCCATCTGAAATTTCTCAGTATCATGTCTAGATTTGTACACGGCCTATGACAATAGACTCATTCACGATCAAACGGGATTTAAAGAGACTGATAAAATAGAGTACCTATACTTTAATCTTTGCTTGATCTTTCTAGGAATAATGTCATGATTTTAAATGTTCTTAATTTTATTTTATTTATTTGGCTTACCAACAATTGAATACACTGATACAAATATATGAGAAAGCATTCAGTAAGTTTTTGGAAAGCACATGATGCATTACATATCAGTTGTATGATTGCCTACTTACAATTAGACTGAGCTAAGTTGAGCTAGTAGTGTGCTAGATTTGCTAGGGGAGATTGAGAGAGATTTGAGAAGGCAGACAATGCCCTATTGTGCCTCCAAGCTTAGTATATGTTAAAAATTAAGTTTCTCCCAGAATTAAACTTAGTTTAAAGACCTAAGCTAAAATAAATGTTATGTAGTTTTCATTAAAAAGCTTACGTCTGAAAATTGGTTGCATACATAGAAGCTACACTTATCTTAGCCCTGATGACTAACAATATCTTAACTACAGTTACTAAAGAAGTTTAACTATGTACCAGTGTAGTTACTATCCATTTTGGATCCTTAGCTAACTCCGGAACGTGTTCAATTAAAACAAGCCGCAAACATCTTAACTAAACTAAACCTGTCGGTGTCGGGCGCCTGCGGTTACGTCGGCCTATATTCGATGGATCGCTATTGCCTGCTATGATATTTTTGAAAGGTGTTGTTAGGTTTCATTCGGAAATGTTGAGTATCTTACTTCTTAGTAATATTATAAATGCGAAAGTTTGAAAGGATGGATGGATATTTGTTACTTTTTCACTCAAAAACTACTTAACGGATCTGAATGATATTTGGTGAGGATTGACACTGATAACCGAAATACAGGCAATGCCTAGTTTGGTTAGATGCTAGATTCGTCTGTTTGCGCATAATATTGTCAAATAAAATCGTTACCTAGTGCTAAGATGTTAAAAGGACAAAGAAAAAAAAATTAAGAGAGAAATTTAAAGAATTGATGTTTTCTATATGAATGTTTAGAAGAGCACTTATTTCGCGGTTGAAGAAGGTAGGTAGCTATCATTCCCGTTTTGTGACATTGACCCCACAATGTCTGACATAAAACAAAAGATAAGATGGTGTATCAACAAGCGGACAATAAAAACGACGGCTCGTAAAAATATGGCCGCGATATACTGCGGCTGGAATTCAGAAAATCAGACGAAACTCAATGAAAATAGCGATCGTGCTGTCTTCGCAATTTTGATAAATAACGTAGTTTAGAAACGATGATACTTATTTTTTTTATATTCTAATCAAATAATGATGTTTATTTTGCAAATAGGTTATAAATAACACTTCATTTTTCGTAAATGTAAACTAGATGAGGCCAGTGTTTCCTAACTGACTACTCTGAAAAGAAACACTGAAACAAACTCAAAGGTCAACGTCTCTTTTAAAGTCCATACAATCTGTAGTGATCAAATCATATGAGAGCCATGTAGAATTCTGTGGCGCCCTTTAGAGGACAGAGATTTGAGCAGGCCCGTCCAAACAGTGCAAGCATTTGTCAAATATCGCGTAGCTCAACTTAGAACCTTAAGGAGCTCGAACGATTTGACGAACAATATCAAAGTTAGGACATTTGGGTGGGCCGTATAAAGCACTCAAACTGCCAGACAGTGCGGTAATCTATTCTCAAACCTTTTTCGTGGCTAAATAATAACAGCCGCACGGGTCGATTTTCAAGGTAAGCAAAGCTTGTCGAGGTCGGTGTCCGTCCGGATGGGTGACCATCTCAAGATATCGAGTTTCCTCCGTGCATCGAAAAACACATCAAGCCGTCGGTCCCGGCTGTCATCTGTACATTTTAGACAGTCGTTATGGGTAGTCGGACAATCTAACACTGGTCCTGCCAATGGAGTATCTTGTTATTCAGGGTTAGAACTGTTATGACTACCTTTCGATAAGACTAAATAGCAGATGTGACTAGTTCGCTATAGGACTAAATCTCGATATGACTAGATCTTGTTTGGACTAAATCGTGTTTGGCCTAGGTCGCAATAAAGCCAGACAGCGTAGTGACTAAATTTTCATTTGTTTTTTGAAACGATAATTAAAACATTAAGCTCTTTTCCTCGGTACCAATATTAAAATACTAAAAATGAAAGCATTCTATCTATAGTAACATAATTATTTATCGACTTATATTTACAAAATGCTTCCTTGTTCTTTTTATTTTTAATAAAAATGAAATTGTTCATTACTCTGCATTTAAAGTAACAATAAAATATGCAAGAAAAAAATCAGAGGGACAATGACAACCATTGTTTCAATTTATTTTTAATAATAGCGGAACATCATAGTGTATTCACACTTTAGTAAAGCTAAGTACTCCACGGAGTACCTACCTATACCAATGCCAACTTTAGATACGATTGTACGTCATATCGATAATAAGTCATTTCGATTACAGGACGTATGCATATACTATAGCCAAACAGCTTATTAGTTTTAAAGCGATTTAGTCATATAGAGAGGTAGTCATAACGCTTCTAACCCGTTATTCAGCAACTGGGTTGTGGAGGTACACTGGTACCCAGGTGCATCCGGAACTAAAAACCGATCCCAATTTATGTAGGTAATTGAGAAATGACTAAGCATAATTATGACGATTAGCAAACGTTTTTTATTTTTGTATGAAACGTGCTTATTAGTTAGAATACCATAAGTTAAAAGTTTGCATAACCAACTAATTAATGTATACAAATATTATTAAAATTAAACTTAGAACAACGCACAGTCAACAACGAAGTTTTTTAAAGGTTTTTTTGTAAAAGAAAATGCTTTTGGCTTGTGAGGTGATAATTAAAATTTGAATCTAATATTTCACAGGTATGGCGTTACTTATTATGTATGTACCTAACGATTTACATAAAATATTTGTATTGAGATTGCTCATGCAAGACTGTAGATAAGAAACAATTCTATAAATATTCACATAATATTTCAGTGAAATTTCAGTGCTCTTTAGAAACTGAAACTCAATAATGATAGCGCAGTTGCTTCAAAAATGTTGATCACGCTGAAGGCGGAGCGGCAACGCTGCCTACAAGCGAATTATTCTTTAACTTATGAAAGCATTGCTCAAATTTACTTGCTCTCGCTAGATAATTGTTTTTTTACTGGGACTTAATAATTTCAGGCTTATCTTAAATATCTTAAACTGTTGTCAAAATAGAAACAAATAATTTCTCAAGTGACGGATAAAACTACTAATAATATACTTTTCATAAATAAGTTCCAAACAAAAAAATATTTATGCAATCAAATGAATAAGGCAAAAGAAAAACTATGTTTACATATTTATGTAAAACAGAAAAACTGTACTTACATTAAAAAACCTTTGTCAACGTTTTTGTAAGTAACCGCTAATATATCTGCGATGAAATTACTTTTGCCTTAGAACCAGCGGACACGCAATTTTCTTATTAAGTTCACTTTAGACCGCATTACATAATTGTTTTCTGTACTAAAAATTATACTGAGTTAGCTCTACTAGTATTTTCCACCACTTTGCTTCCGTGCCATTTACCGGTATAAGCAGCCAATAACGCTCTTGGAGATATTTATGTTTTCTTTAGTGAAAGAGTTTATTACTCGGATCTGTAATCATTCTTTTCGACTGAAAAACTATTTTATCAATTAATATAATATGTACATTGTATGGTTCTCAGTAGTTATTCTTCTGGTATAATACCAGAAGGATAGAAACTGAGAACCTAGCTGAAATACAGACACCAATACAAACAATGTGTGGAATATCCTACCAGATGGTAAGAGAGAATAGGTAGTTTTTGGGCAAGGCAACTTCTTCGAGCATCAGGTGAGGCTAACACAAAAAGACCAAAAAATAATATATTAATATATAATAAGACCGCCCATTGTACACTAATTTAATTTTTTTGTATCCATAGTAATATTGTAAGGTGTACAATAAAGTATATAATAAATAAATAATAATACCAATTTGTTATAATTGGATGGTGAAGTTAACAGTAGTCGCTACTATATCGGTTTGTATACATTTATTTTTAACGCATTTGAAATTTCTTGTAAGGCAGGTAAGTTTTCACGAAGCAGGGCCATATATAACGAATATTTTAATCAGAATCTTCAAAACATATACAAACGAGTTACCTAGTAGAATATGACGGGACCCTCCAAGTATGGAAATTCTTGCAAATAAAATATAAATTAATTAATTTTTCGTCTTATCCAATTCGGTTTCCGCTAACCGCTGTGAGTGTAACCCCACACTAAGTAAAACAATAGCTGCGATCGATGGCACTAATGGCTGTGCTGCTTAGCAGACGTTCCACCTGTTACTCTTCAGCCGAATCCTCCGCGGAGTTTGTAATGGTAGCCGAGTGCCGGCTCATCATATCCAAACAGGCGAGTCATGAACGAGAACGAATCTATATAATATGTGTAAGAGCTGCAACAAAACTCAGAAAAAAACTTCCGCAAAACTCTCAATAAATCCGTAAAAGAAAAACAAAATCGTAAAGTCACATAAATAATTAAAGTATAACTCAAACAAAGTCGTTTGACAGAACGATAGAAGTTCGGTAATAATAATGAGTTCGTGAACTAAGCGATAATGGTCCTAATGTGCTAATGGCAGTTAATTAAAACCGCTTTGTAAACGTTACGGCACAAGTTTAATTTTAACTAAGGGTATATATTTACAAAATAAAGGTGATTGTAAAAGTTTTGTGGGTTTGTTTTTGTGTGCATTAATGTAATCATTTATCAGAGCTTTGAATATTAAAAATTTAAATCGCTCAAAAGTTCAATCAGCTAATTATGTAGGTGCCTCATCAACCTCTCGCGCCCTGCTCTGGTTCAGACCATGATGCGGAGTGAGATCGAATGGGATACAGTCGCCTCCTTCTGCGAAGCAGTCATGCTAGCGAAGGAGGAGACCGAACGCGCAAGGGAGGCAACTCTCTTCCTTGTGCCCCAGCCGCCGCGGGAGACGCCCCGGGCGTCGGGGATCGCGAGCCGATCTCCGGCCACTGTAGGCGCGGGCTTGCGGACGGCGAGCAGGGGTCGCTCACCGTCCTGTAAGGACCAGGCCCTGGTGGGCGTTGTGTTCCACACGCGCCTCAAAGAGCTATCAACACCAGTGACGTGGCCATCATAGGGCCATTGCCTGCCGGGGTTTGCGGAAAAGTTCTAACGAGATACCGCGGCCCCGGAACTTTAGGGCAGCTGAAGGAACAGGGTGGGTTTTAGTCAGTAGAAGTCTGACACACCCTTCCGCTTAACCCAGAGCGGGAGAAGTCATTGCGATGACTTTCCCACCCGGAGAGAAAAAAGAAAGGTGCCTCATCAATGCATCACCCTCTAAGCAACGATGTTAATTTTTGAATTCAAAATCAAAATTATTTTATTTCACATACCTACATGGGCTTAAATGTCAGAAGTTAGTACACGGTCCGAAATTGTTCGTTTCCTATGGACAAGAACAGTCAAGAAACCCACGGTTACTCTTTAAAAAAAATTATAGATTTTTACAATCTTTGCAAAATAGATCATTTTTTTAGGTATGAGAGGACAGTATAGACCAAATGACATAATTTTGAGATCAACAACACTCGTTAAGCTAAAGCGTCAACACTCTTACTACTATTTTCCTGTGTCCTGTATAATAACTTCTATCGCAATCTTAGATTATAATAAAATTCCAGATATTGCGTCACCTCGAAATGTTAACCGCTGCCGGTTATTTTACGTGAGAACTTTTATAAACGAGCGGCAGATATTCCACGGCGATGCTGTATGTCTGATGCTTGACGCCGTATATATGTACCATAAGCATATTTCCATGCCGTGTGTAACATAAGCATATTCCAAGTTACTTCCATGGGAAACATATGAGCATTTAATGTTGAAAAACATAATCAAACCATTTCATTTACATATCAATTCGTCAGTAAAATTATTGCCATCATTTTTCAGGACTACACCGCCGGAAAATGGACTAAGTTTATTCAGGTTGTAAATTGGACAAATTATGACACCCCTGAAAAAACACGACAATCAGATTTAACCATCCATATTTCGCTGAGCGCACCCACCTGCTACATAAGCTATAAAACTCGCTGGATACGAAAATGCCGAATAAAAACATGCACAGCACAGGTTTACAGACAGAGGAACCAATTAAAAATGTTCGTTATCAAAGGCCCGAAGTGATCCATGTATTTGGGGGTGTTAATTTCAACGCTGGGATGAACTTACCCCACAAAACTGTGTAAATGGCGAGTGCCGTTGGAAAGGGCCCTCAAAAATGTTCTTGGCATTTTTTCTTGCCGTTGAGCGATAATGAATCTTGAGTTAAGGGTTGTTAAGCTGCTTTTTGGGTGTAGGGGTTGGTTTAAATTGAAGTTGCAGTAAGCTTGTAATATTATAGTTGAGGAGCAAGCCGGTTAGTTAGTAAACTATTAAACAGTCTTTAACTACATTCAGGGCTCCTAATTGGGTTAATCGCCCAAAACTTCTTAAAATACTTGAGAAACTAAGTTGGAACAATTTCTTCTCTCGTGATGTATATATTGCTGTGCGACCTAAAAACAGCCCAGAAAGTCCATAAATTAAAACAAAAACATGATCAAGAAACCAGTTCACAAGCAACCTCTATAATCAGCTTCGTTGCAAAACGAGATAAGGATCAAAATGGGTGCTAAGATTCATAAAAGTTCTTAAACTCAAACTCAAAGCTAGGAATGAAAAACTTTTTCAATTGCTTGAAAGGAAAAGTTATGTTCCCACTGAAAGATTAATGAAGGTGTCTTATTCCGGATTTTGAACTCCAAGTTCTTAATTGCAAATCAGATCATTATTGGTAATGAGCATCCCTTGAAACGTCACCCTATTCAGTACAAAGACATCCAACTTACCTACTAACTATGACTAGACACCCATCACACACATAGGCATAACCTGCGTATGTGTATACAAGTTGTTTGTTATACCATACCAGATGCGGTGCCGGTACGTGTGATCGGTACCTCATCAGGTATGGTACTGACGTACGTCCCGCCTAAGGGCGCCATCACTTAGCCTGCAGGGAGAGGGCGGGAACGGAAGGTGGAGGGACGGGGGGAGGATTCATCAGAGAAGCCGGACAGTTATTAATTTTAGGACATAATGGCCGACGCGATTGATTTTTGATGCTGCAGTTCGTAATTTTGAAGAGTTCCTCGAGCAAATTACGACGAATATGTCATAACTTTAGTAATTTATTAATCATGGCTATCAAAGTATGAAAAGTTTGTTACTCGTAAATAATCCAAGTACACATGGATAAACTTTCGAAACCTAGGCGACGTAGATAACGTTAACGATAGTTAAAGTAATAATAACAAATTAAAAGAACTGTCCATGCTTCTCCAAAACAGTTGATATAAAAAAAATAGTAAGTGGTGACGTCCGAAGCGTTCCTCTAACTATTTATTACTGACGTTCGGATCACGCTGAAGCGACGGAAAGATATACTACCGCCGAACGGCGTCAAGGGGTGGGGGAGCAACGCTCTCGCTTACTCCCACGCCATCCATCTCATGTCATCATCAGATCAAATCTCATTGTGAAACACAGTTAATTGGCTAGATATTCTATAACTTCAAAGCTGGAAGAGTGGCATTGTATACACTCAGGATTCGGTGAAAGTGAGTAGAATATCGTAGAGCCCGTTATCGAGGAGCTCCTCAGGGAAAGTACTGCCCTCATACATTGATATGTATTCCTAGTAGACGGGTCTAATGACAGTTACACGGGACGTTTCAGATTTTTCTCAGAGCTAAAAATGAACCGAGGCTAGTTTGGCTCTAAATAATAAATCGTAACATGAACATAGAAACATATA
Source organism: Tholera decimalis (assembly GCA_943138885.2). Taxonomy (NCBI): domain Eukaryota; kingdom Metazoa; phylum Arthropoda; class Insecta; order Lepidoptera; family Noctuidae; genus Tholera; species Tholera decimalis. The sequence continues at coordinate 1,420,713 of OW964577.2, forward strand.
TACTATCGGTCGAATTCCAGACTACTGGCTAATTCTCGGTGGCAGGAAATGGCTAACAGTATAGGTAGGTATACCTACATAAGACAGTAGAGAATCGAAGTTTGTACCTTCAAAATGGCATGAAAAAATTATCAACATGGTTATTATAGCTGTTCGGGCCCGCAACCAGCGCAACGAAACTGGATGGCCGAACTGTCCACGATTACGTGGAGCCCTAAATTGCGTTGCTGTTAAAATGGTATTTAATTCTAAAACACACACTTACCCAAAGCTGGTTGACGACAAGCAACGACCTGTCCTCAGAACACGTCCGTGGTATGTGTGTGTAAGTGTAATTGAATGTGTAATGTTGTCAAGTGGTGTGGACGCTCACAAAAGACGCCGACCTTCAACAGCGTGGTCCTGACCCTGCGGTCAGGACCACGCCCTACGGGGTGTAGCACAAACTATCACAATTATTTTCATCAACTAACGTGCAGGCTAAATTTAACCTCAATTCGGCACTATTGTTAAAAATATCCCAGGTTTTCACTGAAATCGGGATTCTAGATTTCAAGGGTTACTAGATTACGACCAACTTGTCGATAGCCACTAAGATTAGCTATTCACAATTACAATCAATAAAAATCAATGTCCCAACAAGGCGGCTTTTTTCCAACAAGAAGTAAGGTTATGTCAAGTGTCAAAATCAAAGACCATAGATAATTGCCATACCAAAAAATTGCGTTGAAAAATACGTATGGGACGGAACAATAGCATTAACTACCTCTTTTAACTGGTCTTTTATGCCAGGTTCTGTATCCAATTTCCGGGGTTGCAAGAATTTTCAACAAGATACCGAGGCTCCGACACGCAGGGGTAACTGAAGGAATAGGTTAGGATTTTATTCAGTAGTCTGTCACTCCGCTCAACCCAGAGCGGAAAGAGTCATTTATTGAATTACCTCCCGAAAAAAAATGGTTGTCTATCCAACTACAAAAGAACCTTCCAATACGGTTCTTCATTAAGGCGAGGTTATTCGAAAAAACGTCGTTTTCAATTGTGTTTTATTCGTAGATAACACGGATTTAAATTTTGAAAAAAAACATATTACATAGTTCATACTTTGATCTTTCTATTTCGGTCATCCGATACACGATTACTTGCATTTCACTGCATCTAATTAAATCGCAAAGACAAGTCTAAATTACGGTCTTATTCTTATTTTATTTGAGTTTTATTAAGCTTTGAATAATAAAACTTATACCATAATAAAGGTCGTATAAAATGACATACATGTCGGTTGTCATAATGTGAAATTTGAAAATATTTATACCACTAAATTCAAAAACAAGTGTTTTCCTATTATTTTCATGTGCGCGGCCGCGCGCCTCGTATCCTTTAGTCCCGAGCGGAACGTGTTGGAGGTCGGACGTATGCCAATTTTTAGCGAACCTGCCACCCCCGCTAAGTTTGGTTCCGGTCGAGCCAAAAAATCATTATAAAATATTAATTCCTATCGTTTAGTTTTAAATAGTTGTAATATAAATTGTTTTTATTAGGTATTTTAGTTATGATTTTGGTCAGTAAAACTAATGGACAAATTCAACAAAAAGAAGTTGTCATCGCTGGCTCTACGAAGGCTGAATAAACAAAAAAAGTAAGAAGGCTTTGACAATGATAAATATTTAGACCTATATAAATATTTTTCTTTACTAACTAGGTTCTTTCTGTATTCTGAGGTACTATCGAAACCACAAAATAATATGTGTGTAAATAAAGACGCCACGCGCACAAAAGCTATAATAGTTTATTTTTCTCGCGGAATAGATTTGCCAACCGCAAAAAGTGTGTGAACAATTGAATTTGAACCCTATGTCAAAGAGTATAAAGCCGCCGCGTGCGCAAATGCTCTTTTCAAATGTCAGACTCAAAGGAAACTTTGACAATATTATTATAGGTACCTATAATTATACAAATTAATATTTTACTTTACTAAGTAGATAAGTACCTACGCGGAATAGATTTACAAACCGCAAATATGTGTGTAAAACAAAAACATTTCTGACTTTCTTTCTCCTATAAAAAATGAAAATGTTTCTTATTTTATTCAACAAAATATTTACAAAAATACCTAAATATAATATAAAAGTACTTACAATAAAAAAGAAATCACAAAAAGATGTGTTTAGAGTCTGCTGGGTTTGATCCAGAATACTGATGAATATCAATCCGATTCTTTACTAAACGCGCTAATAGAACGTTAGTAACCCGAGATGAAATAACTGACCGTATTCGACTGTATTAGGTTTTATTTTCGTAAATGTAATAATGGTTATTATGGTACAGTCGATCATTCGTCGCTATGACCACAGTATAAAGATCATACAGTAGGTCGACACCTTTGATCTTGTGGAAAATGCCGACAACGTCTAGACAGTATCGCAACGGCCAGGGTTGTCACAAGTCAACAATATTTATTACGCGCAGCACACTCGTGCCATAGTGTAGAAATATACAGCATGACCATTTCCTACAAAAATATAATTTATTATTTTCGGTAAACTTCGGTAAACTTTATAACTCTCTGTCTTCGGTGTTCGTATCAACTTTACAATGATGATCTGCAGTTGTATGCATCTACGCGGGTGGAAAGTTTGTCATACGCTATAGGAGATTTAAACCGAGATTTAGATGCTATCAAAACTGGTCTAATTGATTTGGGGTGACTGTAAGCCCCTCAAAGTGTCAGGCCATTGTGATCGGAACCTCACGTATGATCGTTAGAGTGGCAACTAGTTCACTTCCTCCTATCATTTTCAATTAAAGATCTCGGTTTGCATCTTGACTCTGCTTGGCTGGCAAAGTCAGGTTTGCAGTGTACTGTATAAGCCAAAGAGTCAACGGGACTATGCGATGCCTGTATCGTCCGTACGGCACAGCTATTTTTTTGAGTACTGGTTGCACATTACCTGGCTTCCAGGACACTGACACCACTCCGGTTTTAATAGAACGCGATACAGACGAGTATGCGATACAGGAGACAAATCCGGGGTACAACTCTTTAAGACTCGAGCAGGTATTCCTTCCGGTTCACTGGCTTTGTTCACATTTTGACTAGAAAGGGCTTTACGGACTTCCTTAACATGAAATGCAGTTTCCAGCATTACGGAGCCAAAGTGAGGTATTTTAGGTGGTAAGTTAGACGCCGTGTCGAGACGTAAACTTACCGCAAAGACGGAGGCATTTAAATTTGCTTTTTCTTGTGCGGTGTGAGCCAGTGTTCCATCCAATTTTATCATAACTAGGAGGCAGCGAAGGACGGTAAAAGTTCGAGTTTCGCTTCGCAGTTTCGGAGTCTGCTGACTACTACTACTCACCGTATGCCCCTGGGGCATTTATCTGGAGGAGAAAAGGTAGATACCGTTTTCACCAGAAAGTGGTCATACGATCCGAGCGAGGCCCAGACCGATACTGACAGTCTCTGGCGACGCAACGTTTGTGAGCACTAGGTCCAAGCCATTGGGCGTGTGGCCGTCGACTTCTGGAATGCAGGTTGCTTGGTGAACCAGCTGTTCGAGATCTAGCGATAAAAAAACCTGCGGGCCTCTCTACCAGCGTGCTCTGTTTGTTGGTACGGGAACAACCATTCTTTATGGTGGGAATTAAAATCTCTTAGAAAAACAAGCTTTGCCATCGGATATTTGGGCCATTATTTTTTTCCAGGGCCCAAATTGACTAACTATGTCGTAAAAAATAATTTTAAAACATATTCGTTTTTTTATAATTTTTAGGTTAATTTAGTTTTATCAATATTTAAAGTAAACAGTACAGTCATCAGCAGCGACGTTTTTTTACTATTTATTGTTTTGTTCGATGTTAATACAAGGAAAGGAGTAGAAAAACAACAACTGTGTTACTTACTTAGAATAATCAGTTTTATTGGTAGGAAATTTTATATCAATTTTAAAAACCTATCAGACTTAAACTTAGACAAGAATTACAATAATCCTATAATGTAAAATCACAATCATCTCAGTCTAATATCTTATTTTTTAATTAAGTTTACCAATGCGTTACGTTATTTTAATTTAAGCTACTGTAATTTCTCAAAATATGCCTTAATAATAGCAATTTAAGCTCAATCTTTTTAGTATAGGTTGAAATATGGTAGATAAACAAAAAAATATAAAATTTCTGATGTTTGAAAATTATATTTAAGCTTTATAGCTCTTAACGTATTCAGGAAAAGAGGGACAGAAAAGTAATGCAGTAGTTGGATAAGTAAAACAGTGGTAATCTTATCACAACACTAGGTTTTTTTTTCGCTTTAACTAATAGAAACGCTCTAGAAACAATAATAAAGTATTTTAAATCAAATAAAACTTCTCCTTAAACAAAAAAAAATCCTCTCAAATTAACATTTTTAAACGTAAAATCTTTGTCTCATCAGTCTTATTTCTCAATTTAATTGAACATCAAATTTGTAATACACACGTTTACCTTTCTCAAATATTTTAGGGTTTTAATTATACCGAGAGTTTCTTGAATAATGGAGGTTTTCAGCCTGGAATTTTTATGACATGTTCGCCAAAAATACGCCTGATAGCTAAACGGTCTTTAAGTTTCTTTATTCTGGAGTAATAGTTTTTAATAGCGTTAGACAAAGCTATGTATTTTTTGTCTCCGTCCTCCGACTTTTTTCCTTTTTGCCTTTGGTATCTTTTCTTGTATTTGTTACATTTTCTTTTCAATTTCTCGTTTTATTCCTCCGACTTCTTATTTTGTCTATATAATGCAGATCTGTCTCGTCTTACTTGTCTTCTTCCTTTTGAACTTGGAGAAACCGGAGTTCCTGATCGTGGTGTTGAAGCCGGTGTATAATTTAGAATAACTTGCTCTCTTTTCTGACGTTCTCGAAGTTTCTTGTTTGCCATCTTCCATTTACGCTTTGCTGATCTATGTTCTCTCTCTGTCATATCCTTTACAAGTTTTTTAGTAGCAAAATATCTCTCAAGATGTTTTCTATTAGTCTCAGCATTTTTACAGGGTCCTGTTTCAATTTTTTCCCTATAACGCTGTTGTTTTTCTGCCGGTGTTAACGCCATTATATTGAAAATAATATACTGTAACAAAATAACCCAATAATTAATTAAGTGAACTGTAAATTAGATAAATACACTTAGAAAACTGTTTACTTTCCAACTGCGTTATTTCTCGTGGTAACGCAGTGTAGTGGTAACGCAGTTGTAAAAATAACGTGTATTCTAACATTTGGGTCATATGATAATAAATACCTAATCATATTTGATGACAGGCAAATATTTACTAAATCTATTACAAAACGCAATAAAAAAACAATTAAATATCTTAAAAACTCACCGTTTGTCGTCGGTAACTCAGCGGCCGCACAATAAACACACGCGCCTCTCCGGTCGACTCGCGCACGACTGATGCGGCCAGCGTCAAGGCCACGAACACCCGCCTCACCCCGCCAGCAATTCACATTAAATCAAACTAACTTAGTCGAAAATATACTAAAAAAGCCGAATTAAAAGCTCAATTTTGCTTGGTAACATAGAGTACTTACGTTTTTTTTCTTCAACAGGGACAAGACAATAAATATTTCGTAAATAATACACGGTTAAAGGAAAGATAAACTTATTAGCCTGTTAATAAAGTTCATATTTATCTTAATTTCCGTAAATATTTTAATTTAATGGTGCCGTAAAGAGTTTTAATGTAATGTCAATGTATTTGAAGCGAGTTGCTTGCTGGGACAGCCGGATTTTGTATGAGATACGACTGAGTTACCGAGAAAAGCGACTGAGTTACCGTAATTTACGTCAAATTATAACATTTTTCACTAATGTTTATGTCTTCTTAGAAGGGTATTATTATTACGTTTCTACCAATAGCGATTTTATTTTAGTAATCATAGCTTTTTTTAATGTAATAGGTTCTGTTCTTGAGAGACCGATTATGGGCCCCCCAAAAAAATAATGGCCCATTTGTGCTTTGCCAGTTCAGCTCCTGCAGCTGCCTCCGTAAAGTGGTCGAAGAGCCTAGTCGTCTCCTGTTCACCGTTATGTAATCAGTAAACAACACCAACAACGAGCATAGATGGTCTAGAGAAAAGTGCTTACATTTCTTTTTCATGAAAATGATAAATTAGAAAAAGTTTCACATTTTTGTGTATGTCTACTTTTTTAAGAGTTTTCCAATAAAGTATTCATGTACCAAAGGGAAACAGATAATATGTTGTAAAATGTCAAAAATGTGACATATCGTGTCAGGAGCTATGGCTTTTATTTATTTATTTATTTATTTAAACTTTATGTACAATTGTGTTACATGGGCGGACTTAATGCAGCAAGGCATTCTCTACCAGTCAACCTTTGGGTTAAAAAAAACACACTGTGGTAGGTGTACGAGAAAATGGAATGAAATAATATTTTAATACTAATAAATATAATACTAATATATAATAATACTAATAAAATACACATATATGCTAAAATGACAAACTAATAGATACGGTGCTTTATAATATTCTTTCTGAATAAGAGAGCTCAAAATAATTATGACAAAGACCAAACTAAGAATAACAACCCCTTAAGTAGTAGTTTTTAATTTTACGCTTAAAAGAAAATTTTGACTCAGCCTTCTTGATGTCAAGGGGTAGCAAATTCCAGAGTTTAATAGTAGAAATAGCGTAAGAATTAGATAGAAACCCGGTGCGGTGAGAAGGAATGTGAAGAAGTAAGTTTCTGGATGCGCGAAGGTTAAGATCATGAGAACTGCCCAACAATTTAAAATTTTGTTTTAAGTAAACAGCAGCAGCAGGAACTTTTAACTGCATTTCGAATCACGCGCACTCCTTAATGTTCCCCGTCCAACCTCCATTAAATGCCTTCTCCCTTTTGTATTTACTCGATTTGTTTATGATCTATGTAGGTTCATTGAGATAAATAAAATAAAGCTGTAGCGTACTGTATTATCGTTTTAATAATTCTATGCCATATTTCTAATTTTCTCTATTCATACTAATTTTATTCCTGCTGCCACTGGTAAACTGGTAACACATTGAGTGAAATACATTTGACATTGCAAAATGTCATGATTGCGTACAAAATGATTTTGTTTTTTTTTTACTTCAATTTTAATACTTTTCATCATCCAAAATACTTTACCAAACAACCTCCAGCGCTTGTGAAATTGTGGTGAGTCCTCCACAAAAGCCGCAAGAGTTGAAGTTGAAGTCGAATCACGGCATTAGCCAGTTGTGCATAAATGATTGTAGTTTTTAGAGAAAAAAAAGTGTGCGGTTGAGGGACCCTCGTCGTCTCTCTCGTCAGAAGATAGTCGTAAGTATTTACACTTTTGCGTTACAATTTCTGCCAGTTTAGAAGCCGCGTAAAATAAATTCGTTCCAAAAAGTGTTTGTGTGTTGCTATTATTGGTATAACTATTTGATTGAAAAATATTTATATTTTTATTATATTTTTTAAACAATATTTCACACAGAATACCTCTAAGCCCTCATTCAATATAACAATAATTGAATTGTAATACAACTCTCCTAATGTAAGTGTGCCTACCTAATACTTGATTTTTTATACTGTGCCATGAAGATTTCGCACCCTTTGGGAAAGTCGAATAGTGCGCGGCGTATAATTTTGAATCATACCCGTATTCATGATCTGCGTGTCAGTCAGATTTTTTATTCACCTTGTCCCCAAATATAAATAAATATACTTATTTTTAATTATTACCAATTAGGTTCAAGTTTATACAATACGTACCTATTCTATCTATAAACTTGAAAATAATTATTATTAAAACAAAACAAAATAAACATATACTAATCAATTCAAGTTGATCTACTGCATTGCTCTATTCTGTGACGCATCTTCGTACCTACTTGAGTTCGTGAACTCATGATCGGTGGCGCTTGGCGCGCGCGTCTCCCGCGCGTCGTAATTTGTTACGTTTTGCTATTCGTTGCGGGGGCTGGGGTAAGCGTCGAATACCTACGGTGCTCTGGATAACCCGGCCTTAAAGAAAGTCTTAGAATCACAAGAGTACATTAAAACCTTTACCAGATACTATATGAAAGCCGTCATGCTTATAAAGGCACCAGAAAAGAGGGTAGAGCTAAAAGAATGAGATAACTTGGGTAGTAATTAAGTTTGCTCTACCTCTGCACTCAACACAAGCAGGGAATGTTCGCCACATTAAATGGAAACCAGCAGAATTTCCAATCTACATCGTGGTTCGCTTTCAAAAGTAAAAAGAGCAAACATTTTTTTTTTGTAAAGGTTACCAATAGAGCTGAGGGGCGTGTGTGTGCTGCCGAAACCTACTGAAAAGATAGTTTTACGGCTTTTGATTAGCAAGCTTGAATAAAAAGCTGAAAACATGGCTAGACGTTGTGGTCACACTATACTTTGTATTAGGTCATGCTGATCAGAAATTAAAGATCTTTGGGTATTATGTTGGTTGTTACTATACCAGATACTAAAAAAAATTATTGCAGACACGGAGGCCCATATAAAAATTAATCATATTTACACCAATTCAATATATTTCAACAATAATAATAACCTTCAAACTGTACAACATGCAATTTTTCTGAGATTAGCCAGGACAAACAGACTAATATCAAAAACTAATATCAGAAACGGCTGAACCAATTTTACTAGGAAATAGAGAAGGAGGTTATTGGGCAAAATATTTTATCCCAGAATTCCCACTGGATTGCGATTTGCACGGGCAATACCTCGTAGGTAATCTCCGGAACTAATGACCCAATTCTATATGTAATTTTTGAGATTGGTAGTAAGGTGCATTATTTGTGAATGCTATATACAGTGTTAATTGTAAAACACCGAAAACCTCTCAGGACTATGTTACTAACATCTTAATCAACAACTTTTGTTCTATGACTTTTAAAAAATTTTTCATACATTAGTTCACCAGATTTTCATACAAAGATAAAAATATTTAAATTGAACGCCCTAAGTGTTACGGAGTCTATGCGAAACAAAAGAAAGTGATAGTATAAATCGTTTTCTTTTGCTTCGCATAAACTTCGTAACATTTAGGGCGTTCAATTTAAATATTTTTATCTTTGTATGAAAATCTGGTGAACTAAAATATAACGAATTTTTAAAAGTCATAGAACAAATGTTGTTGTTTATGATGTTAGTAACATAGTCCTGAGAGGTTTTCGGTGTTTTACAATTAACCCTGTATATGCTACAAATTATTTCGAAATTCACGCGGTCGAAGTCGGGGCAAAGTGCTAGTGTTAAATAAATGGAATTACCGCCTATCTGACTGCTGTGTAACTGGGGTCTGGGGACCAAGCTATCTCTTGACAAGAATTATGTAAGATCATACATACATACAGTATTCTGTTCAATCCTTAAACTCCCTCTTATCTCAAAGAACGTTTCAAGTTCCTTCATGGCACACATGCAAAATTTCTGAGGTCACCGGAAAACTTGAGGCTAGAGATATCTAGTCACTCCACCAATTTCTTTTGTAAGTCATTCGCAGCTCAAGCAGTACGACTGTAGAATGCTCTTCCCATGTCAGTAAGACAAGCACAAACCACCCTTCTTTCAAAAACATAGCAAAAGATCTTTATCTCTCTATTTAATTTGATAATATTTTTATATTATGTCTCAGCTTTCTATGTATATATATATACAACGTGTAATTTAAAGGGTATATACATACCAAGTGCACGGTTTCTTTGGATGATAATAAACGATATGGGAAGGGTTTTATAATTTGATGTCTACATGTGTGAAGTATAATAGAAATTTCAATACATTGATACCAGAGGCAGAATTTTCAAATTAAGAAGAACGAAGAGAATCACCGTGTTATTGGCAAGTGACGTGGAAAGTTATCGACTCTCATAGTGCTGTGACACGTTTGTCATTACTGGTATTCAAGAAACATATGAAACCAATAATTTGGGGTCAATTCTGTGAGTCACTCATTTTGAGCTGAAACTTTGCATAGAGACTCCATACCAGATGCTGTCTTCAGTCCTTTTGGATAGATAGGTATGGGGTTTCCTTTTATGTGTGTATATATGTATTGAGTATGTAGTTTATTACAAATTTTCACGTGATTGTATGGACCTTCTGACCTTCTTACTATAGTGACTCTACCACCTAGTGAACATCCCTACCTATGCCAACGAAGGTGTACTAATACTAAGTACCTACAGCTGCACAGGAAACACGGAGAAAGCTGATTTATTTCTCTTTTATCGCCACTTTTCTTTTTCTATTTGGATTCACGTGTTTTACTGAAATTTCCGTTAGTGGTATAAAAAATTAGAAAACTTGCACTTTTAATGAGGAATGTTATAGTTTATTTTGGACTATAGACTCTTATTTCTTGTGTGTACTATAAGGCCAAATATGAATACCTACTACATAGAACTGAAGTCATAAGAAGCAACACGGACGAAGTATCATCTAGTAAATGCATGTCCGATTTTTAATCATATTTAATCCATACTAATATTATAAATGCGAAAGTAACTCTGTCTGTTTGTATGTTACCTTTTCACGCCAAAACCGCTAAACCGATTTAGATGGCATGGGAATAGCTTAGGATCCTGGGAAGCACATAGGACAGTTTTTATCCCGGAATTCCCACGGGATCGGGAATTACGCGGGAAAAACCTCCCACGCGAACGAAGTCGCGGGCAAAAGCTAGTTTTCTATAAGATTTCGAGCAAAAAAGTCACTTTGTAAATAAATGCCTTGTCATAAAGTTGCCTGCGTTTTCGTACTTTAAATACTGTACATTTATTTTTGACTCCCTTTAGTTTAGTGGTCACAAGCACGACTGCTGTACATGATATCTCGGGTTCGATTCCCGGGTCGGGCAAAAAATCTGACAGGTCTGGCCAAGGGGTGTCGTGTTACCCAGCTACTGGTTGTAGAGGTCAGACAGGCAGACGCTCCATGTGACACACTAATAGTCAGCTGCATCCGGTCAGACTGAAAGCTGACCCTAACATGGTCGGGAAAAGTCTATGCTGATGATATTTTTAGGTTTAGTTCTTTATTTTCTAAAAGACACAAATCACATGATAACATTTCTATCAACATCACTACACCAGTTCTTATCAGATAACCATAATAATAATATACAACATGTAATTTAAAGGGTATATACTTACCAAGTGCACGGCTTCTTTGGATGATAACAAACGATATAGCAAGGGTTTTGTAATCCTATGTCTACATATGTGGAGCATATTAGAAATTTCAATACATTGATACCAGAGACCGAATTTTTCAAATTAAGAAGAACGAAGAGAATTATCGTGTTATTGGCTAGTGACGTGGAAAGTGATGACCCTCATAGTAATGTGACACGTTTGTTATTATTGGTATTCAAGAAACATATGAAACCGATAATTTGGGGTCAATTCTGTGAGTCACTTATTTTGAGCTGAAACTTTGCATAGAGACTCCATACAAGATGTCTTCAGTCCTTTTGGATAGATATGGGGTTTCCGTTACACATTGTAAATATCCACACGCTTATTCAGTAGCTACAGTGCAGAGCTATTTTAGACTTAGTTCATTTTGTTTAAGGTATTTTTGTTTTGCAATATCAACTCAATATTTCCTCTCCAGTGGATGTTTATACTACAGTCGCACATGATCAAATCTATCTCGAACAAAAACGAAGAAAGCAATTTGATAATAGCATCTGGTTCTCTCACCATTATGACGCAGCTACTGATAAAATACTGACATAATTAAAGTTTAATTGTCATAAAAGAAAACCAGTTTATTGCACAATGCATAATATAAGATAAAGAGAATTAGGGGTCAGTTAGAAAAACAATGCTTTGAATGGGAGATTCGCCAGCAGAGTGTATTAATTTTATTGTTATCAAACTCAAGCTATTTTATTTCACATAGGCCTACATGGGAAAAAAGCCACGTTTTCCCAAATTTTGCACAAATGTCCAAAATAAGGAAAATCCAATATCATTATAACAAGTAAAAAACCGATATTGACCACGGCAAAATTAGTTTTATGCTGTAACATTTAAAGCCAAACCTAAAGCAATCCTTAATATTTGAGCAACTAATCATATCTACAACCAATTAGGTCCTTAATACCAAGTGTTTAAAGAATATTTTCGTTTGACCCATATGTATATTTATGGTCGCATGGTAGGGCTGAGTGTAACCACGTGTGTTAGCGGATTCCTACTAATATAAATATACATAGATATTTTCACATAAACGTGTCAACGATCTGTTTAAGAGCGTTGCATAAACACAACGTTGAAAAATTATAAATATCATAAGTCGTGTACGCTATTATTAAATATTTCAATGCAGGAAAATGAATCAAGTATTATGTAAAGAACCATATCTTCGCACTTCGCGACTCCGTCCGCCTGGTTTTAAAATAATTTATAACCAATAGCGCTGACCAATACTGCACCTTACTACTAATGAAATAAAAAAAAATAGAATTGGATCGTTATTTCTGGAGAATACCACACAAACTTACAAACAAAAACTTCTTTATAATATTAATATAGGTAAAATTAGCCTCTACACTAAGTCTTAAAAATATGAAAATAATCTATATGTATACATTTCTAGGTAAACATGGGTAAACATAACAACTTTCAGAGAATATTCCGCAGTTTAAGATGACACCAGTCGTGAGCTCAAGTTTTAGCCAAATCGGATTACCCATCAACTAAAATGAAAAACAAAATAATATCTAAAATCCATATAAAATTCTTTTGCATTCTTGCTTCGCCACCTAACGGGTTTCAATTCACGCTGTTTGTTGACGGATTTAAGACTAACGTATAGCAATCGACTAATTCTGAGGGGCATTAAATTTTAAAGCAAGAGTGAACACTGAACAGGCATCTTATGGGTTCGCACATTTTACCCAAAGAACAGATAAAGAGGTTAGAAAGGAAATAGTTCCTGATTTATATGAGAACGCGTGTGGCCGTTTGTCTCCCACTCTTTAGCTCCACTACAAGTAAGAGGCCAGTTACGTATGCGAATTACGCACACTAATAAAATACACACACTTAAATCGAGAGCTTTCTACTGACTGTAACTCACTGTCGATAAACATGCGCCGTGCATCACGGCCAATCAGGGCAAAGGACGAAACGACAACGGTTGAAGTGTGGAGGACGCAACGCATGCAGTACATTGTAAGCAGACTTGGTCATTGCATTGATTAAACGAGTACACATCGGGCAATGTATACTTTTTGTAACTTGTTGCAATAATGTTATTAATTTTCGGAATTTCATAGTGATGGAAAGATATACCTCCTCGCTCTATACTTGCGGTCTGACTTTTTGTTTTACAGGTTATATTTGCACAACACGGCATTTTAAAGCAGAGCTCAATGTTACCATGTAATCCGAAGTGCACTAAACGCAGTGAATGAATTAATCGGTCGAGCTATGATTTTTGAATCATAAATGTGGCGCGCTCGCCACGCCCACATTACCATTCCAACCTTATTCATCTATTCTGTGGTTTTACCTATCGCATCAGGCATGATCGAGGTCAAGACCGGGCACATCCGAAAAAGAAACTGATTACAATCTTGGTCTTGTCAAAGGCATTTCTCACTAGCTCACTGAACGGCTTCTATTTCTGCGTGTGACTCAGCCGAGCCCTTAATGGCACGCGGCAGCAGATAGAACTAATGTAAACAAACATCCAAGTTATTGTTTACGGGGTGTGTTGTAGTTTATGTTATACAATTATGGCTTTTTAGATTAAGTGGTAATGAAACTTAAACGGTGATTTCTCTGTATTTGAAAAGAGACAATTACAGCTAAGGTGTCAGACTGGTGGTGAGAGATCGCGGTTTCGAGCCCCACCCATAAAACTATTGTCGTGTACCCACTCCAGACACAAGCATATTTCACTTAGTTGGAGGGGTTAACAAGATTACTGGTGATGTGAATTCTACCCATATTTCTAGTTCTCTTAAATAAATTTAAATTTAAAGAAAATTTGTAATCATGTGATAATCATTTATCTCTGATGAAAGACGACTGTAGTTCAACAGGAAGGTCTTTACTTCATCATGGTTTCTAATATTGGAATCAGGAATAGTATTTGCCTTTTCTTCGGAGATATACACCTCCCGCTCTTGGCGAAGAAGAAGTGTCAGTCGTTTACTAATTTCAACCCTATTCCTTCAATTGCCGTTGCGTCCCGTGGCCGCGGAATTACGTGAGAACAGCCCCGCAACCCCTGCACAATATTATGTACCTTGCATGAGTGTTTACTTTAAACCTTAAAATAACATAAATAACACACATCTTTAGGGATTAGACACCCAATCTAGGTTTATAGCTAAATTCTAGTAGCAATACAAACTTCTCATACAATGCCTAACCTCGTCCTATGGAATTTGAATTTGTGTGAAGAAGAAGTGGGAGTCAAATAACGATTTAAATAGAAAAAAATTGCTCATCCTGTTCTTATCATTTTTCTTTTGAGTTCACATAAGACTTTTAACGTAATCGCAATAGTCCAATAAAACCTACAGGAATATGAAACAATGAATAAGATTTATGCGTGTGTTAAAAATGTAATGGCGGAGGACATCCATGAGGAGTTCCAGCTCGTAAATAAATAGGTAATATATACTTTCATTGTGCGTACGGCTAAGGAGTGGAATTCCCTGCCGGAGTCTGTTTCCTGATAGCTATAACCTAGGTGTCTTTAAGTCAAAGAGTGAATAGGTTACTTGTAGGTAAGCGTGCTGTTCGTGTTATTCCTATGAGACCATTGACTTTTACAAGCAATAACAACTACTACTTGATCGAAGAATCGGCTAGGACCTACGAAGAAAATCAGTTTTCTTACATGACTCATTAATCTAGTTAACAAAGTCAAGAAGTCTCTAAGTAAACTCCTTGAATTTCTTACAAAATTCCGGTACAATTTATTCAGTAACTTATCCCTTGGCGATAGCGGACCAGGGAGTCTCGTAACCTATTCATTAGGTAAGGATTCAATGATGGCGGCCCGTCTCAGCTTAATTAATACCAGCAAAGAATTAAACTGTATTCTCCATAGAATAGATCCTGACGTTCAATTACGGAACGTTTATATACGGAAGATTTTTGCTTGAGGCTCCTCGTGAATTTGTATATGAATAATGTCATTGTTTTTATGGGGATAGTTTAACAACTTAGGTACGGGCTGTGTACCAGGGCCTCAAGTCTGCTATTACAATAGTGTCAAAATAGTCTATCATTGATTTCAAAATTGTTGATTTTGACAAGTTTGGTAATCTACTAATATAATGGCTTTCCAATGGTCAACCACTGACACTTCATTGAACGAAATAATATGTAAAGTTAAATAGAAATGAAATCTGGCATGAATAAATGTTCAAATTTAGGGGTAGTTTTTCGAAAATCATTACTACTAACGGGTTTTATAATAATGGCAATACGGCAATGTCATTCTAATACGAGACTACTGACCAACCATTATGAATTTAGTAGATTACGAACTATTAGCAACATGACAATGGGGTCGTGATGGAATGACAAATTTATAAAAATAGCAGACTTGGGGCCCAGGAATGATGGCACAATGGTATTAGCCGCGACAAGTGCGTTATTATAAACTATGTAAAGCTAAGCTATACGATGAAAAACAGTTTTAATGAAAAATAACTCCTTTGATTTTGCTCCAAACATTTTTAATAAAATACCAAATGCGATTAAATGCATGCCGTTGTATAAATTTATAAAGTGTTTTAATAAATGTTGGTCGAACAGTGTTATTACTCAATAGACGAGTTCCTGAATGACCAAGTAATTTTATAAAAATATTTTTAATGAGTACTATAACAAACAAGTAATTTTAAATATGTGTTCGTTTATTTGCTAATAATGGCGAAACGAAGCAATAACTAATTACAATTTTCAATCTATACTTTATATCGTAAGTACATATTGAAAATATGACTATCGTTATGACAAATAAATAAATAGAAAAAGGTACTAACGTTTTCCCAACTCCAAATATGTACGTTCTTTAAAGTATTTATCGCCTTTAAATATATAACATTTAATCTGCAGAACATAGGTTCAATAATAAACATATTACTCAACTCCAGATCAAATACTTAGTCCTCCATCACAACAGGCAACCATTTTTCAACTGTATGCAACAAGCGGAAAAATATCGCTCTCAAATCAGGTCATCCCATACGTCACACTTCCCAGTACAACAATTTGGGAAACCACATCAATTAGGGTTTTACAAGAAAAGAAAAAAAACCTCGTTTGTTATAGAATGCCCTATAGTCGAGCACATTACTATATAGTGCCGTCAGCCCGGGTCATTAAGACATCGTTAATTGATAATTAGATTTTGATATTATTGAGGTATATAAGATGGGAGTGCTATAGTTTTGGACATTGTGTAAACAGTTGTGATACAATAGCAACAATGAAGTGCATGGTAAGTTGTCTCTTAGTGTTATCTCAGTTTTCAAACCTCTTTTACTGGAGATCAGCTCAGCATGTTTTCCGAATATTTCGTCTTCTGCTTTCAAATGTTCAATTATGTCCACTATTTCTTAGTGTTTCAAGTGTAACTTTCGAGCTAGAAGTTAGGAAGTTGTGTTCTAGTTATAATGTGAAATAGATCTATGTTTTTCCTACTGACTTTTAATTTTAATCATAATGGTTTTCAACTTAATTTTACTTGCACTAGCATAGTTTTTGCAACATCAAAATAGCCTCCAGAATTATAAATCTATGATCTAACTCTCAGATCTTGTTCCCTATTTTAACCGACTTGAAAAAAAAAGGAGGTTTACAATTCGTCTTGAACTTTTTTTTTATGTAGTTACCTCATAACTCGGAAATGGCTGGACCGATTTCGAAAATTTTTTTTTGTTCGAAATGGTATACTTTCTAGTTGGTCCCATTGTTACGAAATCAGGATCTGATGATGGGATCCTGGAGAAATCGAGGGAACTCTTCAAATATTATAGGCACACCTATAGCGTTTTGGGTATTTCTTATAGTACCTTGAGCAGTTGCTTTCGAAAAGTACCATTTGGGGAAGTTGAACTGATGATGAAGACCACAGATGGCCACTGAAACTACTCAATAATAAGTATTTCGTGGATTGCGATTAGATTACTTGAGTACGGATGTTAAACACTTTATGCTCGTCGGAATACATACGAGTATGGTGATGTAGAGCTGATGGTCAAGTACCAGGAGAACTCCTCAAAAATTAACAGCTATGCATCGGGAAAAGAAACATTTTGTAAAAGGTGATAAGTTGTTGACATTATGGCTTTTGTAACTAGATAAATTACAAACCGACCCACTAAAAAGCGTGAAAATTTTTTTTTTTAACAAAAAATAGAACCGACTTCCATATCAAAACACTACAAAGCTAAAAATAACTTTAATTTCGGAAGGCGGTGTGAAAAAAACAGAAAATCCATAACCAATAACACCGACTACCGAAGTTAAAGTTATTTTTAGCTTTGTAGTGTTTTGATATGGAAGTCGGTTCTATTTTTTGTTAAAAAAAATTTTTGTTATTTTCTAATCGTTTTGTAACCATTACGACTGATGTTTTATGTATTACTTTACCAGATTATCGCAGCTTTGGCTATTGTGGCGGCAGTTCAGGCCAAACCTTACGGCGGCGTTGGGGTTGGTGCCGGTATTGGCCTTGGAAGACTCGGGGGTATAGGCGCAGGTACCTTATAGTCATCTTAATATAAGTACAGCGGGGACGAACATTATTAAGAAAAGAAATGACTGCAATGTTGTAAATACTTTTTCATAAACGAAAATAAAATGAAATGCCCTTACAACACAACTAGCTGTAACACTGGTGTTTATTTAATTCTAAATTCGATATTGTAACCACAATTGTAACCATAACACTTTTTAAAGAGAACTTGCATGGTGGGTAAAAGTCACATTACTAGCAATCTTGTTAACCTCTCCAACTAAGCTAAAACATGCTTGTGTCTGGAGTGATGTGTAATGGGTGTGGTAATAATCTAACAGTTTAAAACTTCAACTTCGATTCAAAAACAAAATGTAGCTAGTTGGCTTTATAATGTTTGCCATTTCTTTCAGAAACTGGGGTAGGCCTCGGAGGCTTGGGTATTGGGGGCAGACTGGGCCTGGGCGGTTTGGGTATTAGGGGCCGACTGGGGCTGGGAGGATACGGCTCAGGAGGTGGTTACGGACACAGAGGCTACGTTGGAGGGCAATCAAGCTATGGCGATACGGGATATAATGGCGGCGCTCTCAATGTTCATCATGATATAGGTCACCACGAAAGCGACTTCGACCAGGTAATTTTTTTTAATTGTTGATAGGCTCACGTTTGATCACCGCCTCACCTGATGATAAGTGATGATGTGGTCGAAGATGAAGCACGCTTGCCTAGAAGTAATCTATCCACTCTTGACTTAAAGACTACCAGATTATAGCTATCAGGTAGCACTCCGGCAGGGAATTCCACTCCTTAGCTGAACGCACAATGAAACTATTCCCAGAACGTTTTGTACGTATGGGATGTGTGTGCATCATATACCGGGCTTGGAGGAATTAGTTTGTGCAATTTTATCGCACACTCCCCAAAGTATAACCGATAGAAAACCGATAGATTTGCAAGAATGTCGGTAGACACGACGAAACTTCATTTTACCACGATTTAATTATTTGCGAATTCTACTTTGTGATTTGTTTAGTATAAGATCCTACACTGGTACGTTAAAGTTTGTATCTTCTAAAATATTAATTAAAAAAAGGATAACAATTGGCGCATAAAACACCGTGGGCTTAGTATGAGATAATAATAATAATAATAATAATAAGTTTATTTTGCCATTAACAGAATTACAGTCAATTAAACGATACAATCAGAGCTCTTAAAAAAACATTTATCAAAAAGGGTAATGACCCCCATGCTAGGAAAATCCTGTGTTATGGGGACATTGGATCCATCCATGTGAACTTTTAAGATTATAGATATTTTGTAAGTAGGTGACACATTTACTTTGTTAATAACAATTTAATTTAATTCTGATTTCCCGACCAACAGACAAAGATGAGATATGTATGCGGTTGGTGTGTTTGTGTTCGTGTGTGTGTGTGTGTATGTGTGTGTGTGTGTGTGTGTGTGTGTGTGTGTGTGCGTGTGTGTGTGTGTGTGCGCGCGAAGGTGAAGTGAGTGCAAGGAGCCGTATAAGATGATGGCGTATGTGTGTAAAATGGTATGGTAGTGGGTGTGATATGTTAGAATTTATACAGATATATAAAAGTGAGTGAGAGAGACGCGAATTTAAGAAGTATATTGATAGATAAGATAATTAGTTGTTTCAACATTACACAGAATGTCATTTATATGGTGAATTAATTAGATTTTCTGTTTCGTCATAGTCTAGCGACATAAGATATTGTTTAGTTTTATGTTTACATTGGTTTGCATTTAATGCGTGTATGTTAAGTTTTGTGTGCAATTTGTTATACAGTAGAGAGCTCAAGTATGGATAATGGCGCTTTGCAAAAGTTGTATTGGCATGTAGTCTGGGGCAAGCAGGCATTGGTCTTCTCCTTGGGGTGGACCTACTAGTATCAGGAGGTGGAAGAGTAGCGTGCTTACGCATGACTGTGCGCAGAACAAATAGTTGCCTCACTGTTACAGCTTTGTAGTCCAAATATAATTGGCGAGTCGGATAACGGAAAGGCCTCCCCAGTAGAACTTTGATCACAGCACGTTGTGCGCGCTCTACCTTGATAATTACTGTCTTAGCGGCCCCGCCCCAGGCTGTAATACAGTACCCTACTATTGATCCACATAGCGCATTATACACCATATTTAAGGTCTCAATGTGAGCAGATAATCTTAGTTTTTTAAAAACATAAATGAGTTCCTTATACGTGATGACAGGGATTGAAGGTGAGTTTTCCAGGACAGACAGGCGTCAAGTTGAAGTCCGAGATATCTTATCTCGGGGACCCTGGTTACGGCAGGGCATGTACAATTGCCATCTGGAGCGTTACATTTGTGTGCCTTGACTATGATCGTACGTTCCGGTGGTTGCGCCGAGAGACGAGAGGTGAACGTGACTAATTTAGTTTTCTCGACGTTTAAAGTAAGGCTGTTTTTGGACAACCAATAGTTTATTTGCCTCAGGACTTCTTCTGCAACATCACTTGCCGCCTGCCAATCGTGACCATAAGCCAGAATTGCGGTGTCATCGGCGTAGGCCACAACATATGCCGATGGGTGGGAGAGCTCGCAGAGCTCATTTACGTAGATGGAGAAGAGCAAGGGACTGATCAGACTGCCCTGGGGCACGCCAAACGCTATCGACTCATCCCCACTAACACAGTCTCCTATTTTAACGCACTGTGTACGTTCAGAGAGGAAGCTCTCAAATATATCAAGAGCAATTCCACGCACCCCAATTGACTCTAACTTTGACAGGAGGATAGGAACAGAGACAGTGTCAAACGCCTTCGAGAGGTCTAGGAATATACCTAGGCATTTCATTTTCCTATCAAGTTTGTCCACAGCACAGTTAAGTACGGCGGACACAGCATCTTCGGTGGATAATCCTTTTCGAAACCCGTATTGGTTTTGTGAAATAAGTTTATGTTTACTAACAAAGTTGTTAAGGTTCCTGTATAGTATTTTTTCCAAAATTTTAGAGATTGCTGGAAGTACCGAGATCGGGCGATAATTATTGACACTGCCTCTGTCACCTGATTTATAAATAGGGTGAACTAGGGCCTTTTTTAGGGCTCTTGGAAATATTCCTGAAGTCAGAGAGAGGTTACAGATGTGTGTGATTAAGGGAACCAGTACGTTGCTTGTAGATTTTATTAGTTGAGAAGAAATGCCATCCCAACCCGAGGCACTATTTGAACGGAGTTCCCCTATAATACGCGCAACCTCACTCTCATCCGTCTCCAGCAAAACCATCGAGTTCAATGTAGTCCGAGATTGAAATTATTTTTTCATTTTGTTAAAAAAAAAACTCTTTTTTTGTTTCTTTCACTTGCACTAAACTTGTAGATGAGTCTGAAAGAAACAAATCGAGTTTTGGAAAACGATAACAGTATTGCAAAATCATACTACAGGAGGCGGGCCGCGCGAGGGAGAGGATAGCGTCCTCCCTCCAGCCCAGCCGCAGTGGTAGACGCCCACGGCGTCGGACGTCGGCCGATCTCCGGCCACCGTAGGCGCGGGCATGCGGACAGCGAGTAAAGGGAAACTCGCTGTCCGACCATGGACCATGCCCGGCTCGACGGCGCGTTGTATTCCACGCGCGCCTCAAAGAGTGTCAGCAAGATAACGAGGCCCCCCCTGTTGAGGGCCGAAGCCTGCCGGGGTCGTGGGACTTATCTCATTACCGTGACCCCGGAACGTAAAGGGCTATTGAAGGAATACCGTGGATTTTAGTCAGTACAAGTCTGACAGTCCCTCCGGCCCTGCCCGGGGTGGGAGGACTCATCTGATGATTTTACCACGAGAGAGAAAAAAAAAAAATTGCCCCCTGGAGGTCTTCAACAACTAGGCTTAAGAGTTTTGACTACCAAGCGATTGAGTTGACGAAGATGTGTCGCAAGAAGTTCCTGATAATTATTAACCACTATCTCACTTTCAGGAGACCCATCACCACTCGTCTTCTGGTCACAGCATCGGCGGCCTCACGCATGTGGGCCAAGGAGGCCACAGCATATACGACGACGAAGGTTATGGTGCCGGCAACGCTGGTTACGGCAACCAGTACGCAAATGGTTACGGAATTTAATACCTGACCATCTAGCTGTTTCGTTGAGAAGATCAACCCCGAGTGTATACTTAAATTAATAAATATTTATACATTTTAAAATGGGATGTTTAGTATTAAAGTTAGCTCCATATTGTGTTAGTCCATCATCTGGTTAGGCTTTTCCTAGTTATATTGCAATCGACTTCAAGCTTAATCAAATGCGTCTAAGTACTAGTATTTTACATGTAACGTCTGCTTATCTGACCAGCACAACACAGAAACTGGGTAACACCATATTCTTAGACCAGTAACGGCTCTCAAAGATGTAAAAATTACAGACGGGACCGATTGGTCTAGAGACAAAATTCTACCATCTATTTCAATTAGCAATTAACACTAACAACATTTTCAATTAATTTATACATCACTCGGGCTATTATTTTTAGGCAGCTCTGCAGTATTATGTCCTCTGTGCTTCAAAATACATACCTGTAACAAAATAAAAAGCAATTAATTAACGAATTTACTACATAAAAGGAAAATGGCACATGTTGAAATGGTGGATAGGCTTAATAGATATTACAAATGTTAAAGTTATTACAAATGTTTTAAGTAATTATTGTAATGAAATTCTGCGGTTTGACTAATTGGAAGTTTACAGATAGGTAATATGTATCTTAAGAATGTTGGAATCCTAAATTGATTTATACCTCCTTCAGATATTTATTTAACCACATTAGTTTAATTAAGGGCGCCTTCAAATTAGCCGCACTGCTGCCGCGCGGCTGCAGCGCTGCCACCGCGCTGCTTTGTTAATCCATACAAATAAATGCAAATAAATGTCGCGCGGCCGCAGCGCGACAGCAGCGCTGCCGCTGCGCGTTTATATTTATATGGATTTTCAAAGCAGCGCGACGGCAGCGCTCCAGCCGCGCTGCCGCCGCGCGGCTAATTTGAAGGCGCCCAAACCAATAATCATTGCATTTGTATCCATAGCTCTAAACCATATACCTATGTCGAGAGAGACTGGATCCTGCGACAAATCTAGTGCGGGATTCAGTGAAAATAAAAAAAATAAATAATATAATCTGTGTATAAGTGCTATAAACTAATTACCCAAATAAATTAGGGGTAAAATCATGACAATGTAGATTTCCTGAAGTGGACTGTGATAGATTAAGCAGATATAAAAAATGAGCCATTAGCATTGAAACTCGGGCCCTACAATAAATATGAAATCAATGACGTTTATACCTCTGAACTCAGAACAAAACAAAGCAAACCTTACCGACATTCAGGCATTCGAAACTTTTTGTAACTATGTTTCACAGGCACCATTTCAACACGAATATGATGTCACCTCTCCCTTATAAGGATAAGCAGCGACTACACTGAATCACATTTGGAATTGGAAAACGAGCCATTGTCGACCGGCTTTTTTGAGGTCAATTCTTTTTTTTTTGGCGCCTTTTTTATGGGTCTGTCTGGCACCCAATGTAAGTTGACGTTTTGGAGTGGCGCTGGCTTCTACAGCAAATGTAGTTTGTATGGAAAATTCAGTACATTTCAATTTAATATCTTATTTTGAAAGTGTCAGATTATGCTGGATGACTTGAAGGCATCATGAGTACTGTTTTTGTTCTGTTGTGTTATTTCCATTTGTATTAAATAACAATGGGTGTGGTTTCACATAGTAGGTAGTGTACTTTAGTTCTGTATACGGGACACAAGAACTACGATTTGGATATCAGCGACATAAAAAAAACAAAAATATTAATTGTTCTTTTTATTGCAAATTAAGCACCGTACATTATAAACGATGTAGTTATTTAATTAGTATCTGTCACAGTCAGAAGGCGTAGCGGCAGACCTCGTAGATGTTGGCGGGTCGAGCTGGACCTAACGACCAGTGGTTTGCTGTGGCCCTAGATAGAACCACCTGGATGTCATGGCGATAGGCGTTTGCCCAGCAGTGGGATGATACAGGCTAACAGTATCACTAGTACTATTGCTGCGTTGCGGCTAGTGCTGGCGCTCCCGCTGCGGCTGCAGAAAGCCACAAGCTGAGTAAATACAGTAGAATCTCACTAATCCGGCACTTCAATATACCGATACGTCCAACAATCCGGCACCCTTCGCCCACGCCTCCCTCGCCATAACAGAGCTAATTATGACAGATGAAGAAATATGTGAAGCAGTAGGAGCAAGAAGAAAGCAAACAAATATTGGAGACTAACTGATACAGCTGTAAAAATAAAACCAGATACATACCTGCTTAACATGGGCAGTAGAATAATTATTGAAAACATGCGGGGGAAAAATTTTTAAACAAGGACTACAAGTTGCACAAAAACAATTAATTTAAAACAATGTAATTACATAAATACATTATATTCTCTTTATGAAATGTTTTATTTTAGGTATTTATGATGATTTTTCCTCTATAATCCACTAATCCGAAGATTCCAATAATCCGGCACTCTCCAGTTTTTAATAGTGCCGGATCAGCAAGACTACTGTATAGTAATCTCAATAGGCACAATATTTTCACGGCGTTTGGGGTAGAAACCCTTGGTCCATGGCCCTTGTGCTCACATCCTTCTCACAGAAACTTCAAAAAGGCTGGTCGACACTTCCCGTGACCCATGGATTGGCTATTACTTTGGACTTTTACAAATACTAAGCATTGCCTTACAACTCAACAATGCCGTCAGTCTCTTGCTTTATTTTAGTTTGTGGTTTAGTTACAAAATAAGGTCTACAAGTCTACAACAATGCGTCAAATGTAATAATTGCTTTATAATCAAAGCAGGCGTTGTTGAGGGTCGGCCGCCAAGTAGGGAAACAACACGATGGGTGCGCGTGCGATGCAATAGGTGAATAGATCGTAAAGAAACAGTTGAAAGGTAATGTGTCCTATGTGCATATATCTTCGCAGCTGCGTGTTACCGATTTCGTATGAGTCACCAGACTACTTAGGAAATTATGACACTCGTAACAACTGAGGATTAAATATACACCAATAAACAATATTAAAATTCATTTCAACTACTTAAAAAGAACCCATATCACCTACAAGAAGAACAGAAGCAGACATTACAAATTAATTTATTTTAAGATCAATTTAATTAAAATAATTTAAAATTTATAATAAGATTATAGTTGATCGTTGAAAAATGTCTAATATTAATGTATTTATATTAAAGTTCAACTTAATTTAATAATTAATTACATTCGAACGGGTAAGTATTATACAGCTGCGTTTTGTGAATCGCCTAGCTAGATTGCATTGCTAAATCCCCAGGGTAGGACGAAGAAGAAGCTAAAATATTTTTCGAGCAATAGCAGATTTAATTTAATTTTTTGTTTTAAGGCTGCTCTCTCGAAAAAAGCTTGAAAAAAGCATTCAGATGAAGCAACTTTTCGTCGGCAATTACAGAGAAATTACATCTGAAAAAAATTGTTAGTAATCTACATGATATGAACCGTAATTTGGTTTAGCCACAATTTTTCTATCGGTATCACATAATAAGAAAAAAAAATGACAAATCACCTCCAAATCATTGAGATGAAACCATTTTACTCCTTAATTTCTTATCAAAAGAGTATAAAAAATATACTACTGCTTTGCAATACAAATGAAAATAATTTGGTTTTGTTACTTTTTACAAATATGTATTATTTTTATTACAATAAATAAAAAATGCGTCCAATTAAAGACTGCGTTTACATCACCCCCGCACTCGTCCACAAATTCAGTGCGGGGCGCATCGTGTTGCTAGGTGGACCTACGTCGCGTTGCGAGAGCTCAAGCACTACGAAATAATATCGTAAAATATTACTGCAAAAATTAATTTTGTAAATAGTAGAATAGCTTTTTAACCGACTTTAGAAAAAGGAGGAGGTTCTCAATTCGTCTTGAACTTTTTTTTTATGATGTTACTTCATTACTCGCAGATGGCTGGACCGATTTGGAAAATTCTTTTTTTGTTTGAAAGAATATATATACATTCTAGTTAGTTCTATTGTCGTCACGTTTGGATCTGATGATGAAATCATGGAGAAATCGAGGGAACTCTTCAAATATTATAGGCATAACTATAGCGTGTTGGGTATTTCTTATAGTACCTTGTTTAGTTTCTCTCGAAAAGCACCATTTGAGGAAGTGGAACTGATGACGAAGACCCCAGATGGCCATCGAAACTACTCAATAATAAGTATTTCGTGGATTGCGATTAGATTACTTGAATATAGATGTTAAGCACTTTATGCTCGTCACAATGCATATGGTGAAGTAGAGCTGATAGTGATGTACCAGGAGAACTCCTCAAAAATTAACGGCTCTGCACCGGGAAAAGCAATATTTTGTAATAGGTGATAAGTAGTTGACATTTTGGCTTTTGTAACTAGATAAATTACAAACCGACCCACTAAAAAGCGTGAAATAAAACTTATTATCAAAAAATATAACCAACTTTCGATTCGTCAAAAAGTTTTATTTCTGATTCTTGTTTATAAGTTAAAGAGTATTCTATGTATCTATAAGTAGTGTTAGTGTTATAAACTCATAGTATTTTACAGTTTTAGTAGTGTTTAAATTTAGTTTGTAAAACATGGGAATAAGCAGAAACGAATGAAGAGAGGTTTAAAAAAATATTACAAACAAAAGGGTATACATTTATTATCAAGGTAAGTTTAAAGTTTTATCTACATATTTCATTATAAACTATCGCTTTACTTACCTCGCATAAAAGTAGATAGCACAGAGTAAACGGACAGAGGGTAAGCTTCATACAACTGCGCTATGATAGGTACACTACTACAAGTAGGGTTACCACCCGTACTTTATAATAAAGTATTGTACGTTATTTCAGGTAATTGTACTCTATACTTTATGAGAACAATAAAGTACACGAAAATACTTTATTTCGCATGATTTGATTTCTTTGGGATTTTGAAAAGTTTAGTCGTAATAAACAAAGCGTCTCTGAATTTGATAAAAAATGAATTACTTATTTACTTTAATTTAAATATAGACTGTAAAGATGCTGTACAATTGTTTAGTAGAGATACTAATTTGATACAAACCGCAAAAAGTAATAATAAATATTTTTTTAAACATGATTAGCTGCCCACCCTGGCTTCGCCCGGGTGCAATTTTTACCTTTCAGTATCATACAGTTTTCTCTCTAAACCTTATCCAGACAATTACGAACACAAAAAAATTGTCAAATAAATGCAGCTGTTCTGAACTAATGCGCTTACGTACATATACATTCAGCAATTAAATTTTAGTAAACAATCCGCCCTGACTTCGCATGGGTTCTTTACGGAAAACATAAAATAGCCTATGTTACTCCGAGGAGATGGAGCTTTTGGTAAAATTGGTTGAGTAGTTTTTGAGTTAAATCGTAACAAACAAAAAATCAATCATCTTTCCTCGTTATACATAATATTAATTTAGATGATTAGGATTAATACGGTATTAGTGTAAATACCTTTTATATTACCGCTTAATAATGGCCAATTTTTTAAAGTATTAAATTGGACATAGGTAGGATGTTATCTTTAACATATAGACATATGCCATCGCGGACTTTTCTGTAGGCATATATAAGATACACAATTACACCATACATTGATATACTACATAAACTTTCGGGACTCCCCCGGCTCGGAAGTGAGGCGCCCCGCCCGGTCAAATCACGGCGACACGAAATTAATTTCGTTGTGCATTATTTTAATTTTGCTATATCTCCTAAGGCATTCATTTAATCTGCATGAAATGTTCATGCCAACTAACGTATTTAAAATGATAAGGATTAATACAGTATTTATGTAAATAGCTTTCCAATTACTGCTTTATAATTGCCCATTTTTTAAAGTATTAAAATGGATATATACGAGGCATGCCTTTTAAGTTCTGTCGTTTCCATATTTCCCGGCAATTTTGAATTTGGAACTGTTCTATATTCGAATGTGTTTAAATTTTGAATCTCAAAACAGTTGAAAGTATTAGGATTAATGCTATTGTTTAGTCACAGCGTCGATTGGAATCTTTCAGGTTACGTCTGAAAATGAATCTTTCTAAGAAAAATGTTCGTGCAATAATTTTCTACAACTTCAGAACAGGCCTGACACGGCTTCAGTGTTTTGAAGAGCTAACATCTGTGTTCAGTGATGAAGCCCCATGTCTGCGGACTGTCGAACGCTGATATTTAGAATTCCAGCGTGGACATACTAGTGTTAGTGACAAATCTCGCGAAGGACGCCCAAAATTCGCCTTCACTGAAGATAACATCATTGCTGTGAGACAACTAATTCTCGAAGATCATCATGTGACATATCGAGAGATAAAGGCTCTGTTAGGCATCTCAGGGACAACCATTCAGAAGATCTTGCATGAAGTGCTTGGTGTGAGAAAGCTAGTTTGCCGTTAGATACGGCATCTGCTTTCCGACGATCACAAGGCGACCCGCGTCAGATGGTGTAAGAAAACTCTGCAAAGGTTCAACTGAGGAGAGTCAAATCACGTCTACGACATCATCAGTGGTGACGAATCTTGGATCAGATTGTAGATTGTTGTTTGGAATCTACGATCCTGATTCCAAACAACAATCTACAATCTGGGTCACTCAAGACGAGCCAAAGCCGACTAAAGTTGTTCGTTCTCGAAGCACTTCAAAGAAGATGGTGGCCACGTTCGTTGGAAACACCGGCCATGTTGCGACTATTGCAATTGATGATCGTAGAACGGTTAACGCAGAGTGGTATACCACAGTTTGTTTACCACAAGTCTTCGCCAAACTTCGAAAATCTAACTCAAAGCGACGCATCATCCTGCGCAACAACGCAAGCTCACACAGCGCTCGTCAAACGATTCAGTATTTGAAGCAGGAAAAAGTAGAAATTCTTAACCATCCTCCATACAGTCCTGACCTAAGCCCTAACGATTTCTTTACATTTCCTAAAATTAAGAAGTCTTCGTGGTCAATGATTCCAGTCCCGTGAAGTAGCAGTTGACGCTTTAAAGTCAGTCATTTTGAACACCCCTACTTTAGAGTGGAATAAATGTGATAATAATTGAGCGAGTGGAAAAGTGTATTAAGCTATATGGTGAATACTTTGAAAAACAATAAAATAACTATAAGGTTCTAGTAGTGTTTTTTTTCTTCAAACGACAAAACTTAAAAGGCTTTTAATATATTATCCGTAAGAGATAAGCATATGCCATCGCGGAATTTTTTGTAGACCTTTTTAAGGTGTACAGTACTGTGGTACATTATTTTGATCTATCTCGTACGGTTCAGCCAGCGTTTGCAGTGTAAGCGCAAAAAAATTGTTTATTAAGACATCACATTAGAAACCTCTAAAATTATCATTGTTTCTCTACTATATTATGCATGTATTATACATATAAACCTTTCTTTTGAATCACTCTATCGATTAAAGGAAACCGCATCAAAATCCGTTGCGTAGTTTTAAAGATCTAAGCATACATAAGGACAGACAGTGGAAAGCGACTTTGAAAATGAATTGTACTTTATTTTGATGCTATGTACTTTTTTTTTCTTACCTATTTTAACCAATGTACTTTAACTGCAAACAAAAAAGGTGGCAACCCTAACTACAAGCAAGGCGCGTGTGTGCGCTTCGTCTGAGCGAGGCCTGGCTTGAGCCGATATGCACCGGTTTCTCTTTGTACGGACGAAGCCGCCAGTTGAGATAGAGAGATAGAGTTAAGATAATGTACAAGAGAAAGAAGAAAACGACAAAGAGAAGGAAATAGAACTAAGGAAAGAAAAATAGATTGATGAGAAAATTGAAGAAAACGAGAACGAAGAAGGACGAAAAGAAAACATAGAACAAGATTTTATATGGCTATCAAAATTTCTGAAAATAAATATATGTGAACACGGAGAAATAAATGAGGATGAATAAGTTCAACCAACCAAAAGAATAAAAATACTTGGTAAAAGAAAGTTAAATTTCAGTGAATTTTAGTTATAATCTATTTGTTTATAAAAAATGTAACAAATAATATGACATACACTAGTAATAATTATACTACCTATCTACCTTACTCTAAGTTCCTACCTACATACCTACCTTACCTACCTACCTACCATTTTTCTCTTAATAGGAACCTTCCTCAGACTATAACGAATATTCGAAAAAAAATCCGTATTGGTCCAGCCATTCCTGAGTTTTGCGCTTAGCAACACATTTAGCCATTAATTTTTATTTATATATAATTAAGTTAAAAAGATACATCAAGTTGTTTACCTCATGTTTCGAGCCAGGCTGATCTATAATAGAGGTATAGTTTCTACAGTACATACTCAAAGTGCATCTATATCAATAGATAATAAATAAAAACAAAATTTGACCACTTTTGATGCGGTACAAATAAAAATGAATTTAACTTTCACGATGACTTGACCTTCTGTGATTTCGATACTCTGTGCCGAGACTAGGCGAAGCGACGATGCATGCTGGCGGCGCAAGCGCGGGCCGAGCGCGCCACTCTTTTCTGTTGCATGCGGGTAGCGGAGAGCTGCGCGGAGTGACGCGCGGAGAGGGGTCGTTAGCTCCGCCCAAATGGTCAAGGTTATTGGCATGAATACAAGCCTTAATGTTATTTTTTGTATTTATTGTGTGCCTTTACATCTGGGTAAAATAAATTCATTTTCTCCTTTTCTTTTCAACATTCTACGGAATCTACGATCTCAGATTGTATGGACGAAAACATTCCAAATTCCAAACCATGCTCCCACTAGACGTTACAGCCAAATAACTCCATTCCTAAATTTGAAACCGCTACACAGTAAAATTCTGCATGAAAGCATTCATCATATCTATGCAGCCTTCAGCTTTTACTATACTAGCTTACAATACTTGTACCGCATTGCTGTCGGCTAGTCGCTCGCTCTGACGTCAGGCATGAAATAGGACAGGCAGACAATGCCACGGTTCTAGCTTAGCTTCTTTACAAATGTAGAGGAACTAATAATAATGTTACAACTCTTTCGTGCTTTAGTGCCCTGGTACAAATGATTGCTAATGGTTTGTTATTTGTTGGTGCAAGTCACGCAGGTGTACATAAAAAGGCTGTAGAATTAGAATTGTAGGGAAATCGCTCGTGTTTTATGGTTTAATATTTATACAATATATTCATGCTTTCAGGTTAACTGTCTTTACAAAACTTAGGTTGATTAGGTGGAAACATTCTTAAAGAGCCAGAACTATAACTCTTTTGTGCTATGTTGCTCAGGTAGGTATGTATTATTGACAAT
Source organism: Tholera decimalis (assembly GCA_943138885.2). Lineage (NCBI taxonomy): Eukaryota > Metazoa > Arthropoda > Insecta > Lepidoptera > Noctuidae > Tholera > Tholera decimalis. The sequence continues at coordinate 1,451,834 of OW964577.2, forward strand.
GTTGAACCTTTTGAACGGAATAGGTCAGACACAGTTCATCGACCCATTGCGTGTGCACTAAGAACGTAAGCACTCTATCGTTTTATGTTGCCTTGGTAATTTGAAGTTACATCAAAGGCAGTAATGTCACAATGGTATGGAATTGAGATTCATAGCGCATTGCCGCGGTTTCCATAATATAGTATTTACAGATATTATCTACTTAGCCTCTTCCCAACTCTGTTGGGGTTCTGGTAACAGGCTAACCAGATACAGGTAAGTACTAGTGTTATACTTAGCGACTGCCTATCTGAACTCCACAAGCCACTAGCTGCGTAATACGTTACCCCTCCTTTGAACCCGTAGTACCTACTGAAAGAGCAATACGTTTTTCTGGTTTTTATTTTTAATAGGCTTGCGTTTGACCACCATCTCACCTGATGGTAAGCAATTATTTGGTTGAAGATGAAGCACGCTTACCTAGAAGTAACTTATTCACCTTTTTTTCCAATTATTTCGTTTGTTCGAAATCAATACCAAAAAAACTTATTTAACATTGCTTTACTCGCTAATCTGAACGGCGGAAACAAAGCAAAATAATTGAACAACATTAATTAAAGTAACCTATTCACTTTTTTTTCAATTATTTCGTTTGTTCGAAATCAATACCAAAAAAAACTTATTTAACATTGCTTTACTCGCTAATCTGAACGGCGGAAACACGGCAAATAATTGAACAACATTAATTAAAATAAGTAAAACTCGGGCTGTGATCGTTAATCAAGTTGACACGGCCGTCCCAGGTGTCAGGACTTAGTTCGTACGAATTAGCATAGATTCAATAATTCATTCATTAATACTTAGGCTTACTAAGGGTACTGTTTGCTCATAATTAAAATGCGAACCTAAATCTTTTCTCCACTGATATTTAGGCTTAGAAGCGAGACATAATGTTGGTGTTAGCTCAGTTAATTCCTCTGTTTTCAGTAATAAGGGATGAAGTTAGGTCTAAAGTTAAGGAAAGTACCAACAGAAATAAATACCGACCTCGAGGATTATTGTATCATGTATGCCAATAAACGTCTGAAACGTTAGGGTTAAGATTGACAGCACATTTTGCTTAGATATTTAGCATATTGTGAAAGTTAATAATAATTCAATAAATTATTTCGGTACTAAAAAGAACAACATTAAAACTTTATAAAAAATGTACCTGTACATATTAAGTCAATGGTAATTCTAATAAATAAATCCATACATCAAACATAATGAATAAAATTATTTTACCAGCACTTATTAATATAATTATAACCTTTGTTGAACTGAATATTCTTTGTTATTTTCTTTTTGAAGCTTAAATAATTATATTTTTATGATAAGACTTCAATATAATTATGTATTATTTGCTGCGATGATAATATAAATTAGAAACCCTATGAAATGGATATTTTTCTATTTATTCGTTGTATACTTTTTCATTTAACTGGTATTGACATTCGTAACATAAAAGTCATGGGTTTCAGGTTCCTTGATGTGACCACACTATGCCATGAAAGCTTCATTGGAAGTAACTGATTCACAAGGATTACATCATCATCCAACGTTTGCATTCTTTGTTCAGATACGTTTTCAAACTACACACCGCACACAGGCGAAAAATCAATAAAAGTCGGACAAAACCTAAACATTAATTATTTGTCTACAAAATAGCCTCATAAGGGTTGGTATGTGATAAAAATGCATATTGTGATTTTTGGACATTTTTATTACACATCATCAGTAATATTTGGTTCATCCAATAGATTTAAAACGTCTGGACACATAGAAATAGATTATTTTGTGATTAGATTCCTTAGTCCTGTTAAAAATGGATCGGAAGATACCATAAGTCTTTTAAAAGTATCTTCCATGGCTAATTTTCTTGAAAATTTTCTTGAAAACCGCTCTCTGTACTTTCGCACATCTTTGTTTCGACTTTCTTGTGCATCTTCGCTTATTAACCCTATGGCTATTTCAGAATTCTCTATTATATTTGATCCATGGATAAGTACCTTGTGAAGTGTTGTTGACATACAGTACCATGGGTAATTCATCACAAAAAAAGAAGCTGTTTTGGTGCAAAACGCCTTGTATTTGACCGCATTGGTTTTGTAACCACTAGACATTACTTTTAAAATGGTATGCAGTCGATTTATGAGCCGATGATTAACACCTGTTATTTCAGCAACTTCTTCTGCATGCTGAAAAATGGCACGTGCAGTATTACCATCAGTCGATGTACCTCCACCATGTCTTGGTTTATCAACATGTAACCCAAGTTTCTGCCAAAATTCTGTTTGTATGCGGCGCTTTTCAGCTCCTATCAAGGATTGACTGTGTGCGTCTCTTGCTTGCCATTTCACAACTTTTAATTTGTAGCCTAGATGCAATATGAACTCCGCAAACCTTATCCAGGCATGTCGCGATGAAACACCATAATTAAGGTTTTCTTCAGGTATCGGCTTTGACACGCAGAATTTTATCCTGTTGAAGTCTTTCGAGGTGATTTTACAAATAAGCAACGCATGGCAGATTTCGTGTCCGTTAAGGCGTTTATCATCTTCCAATCAACCATGGTCATTATCAACTTGTGTTTAACTATACATTCTTTCTCCATTAAAACTATTGTTGGTGATAAAACTTCAATCTCGGATTGAACACTTTGAGCTGCTAATCTTGATAGTTCTACAGTTTCATGTGCCATCTCTAACTTTAACGGACGGATGGTGAGGAGGGGCGAGGATTTTGTCAGATGAGCACAGTTTTACCATGATCACGCACGAGTTGAACTGGCTAAATAGAAGTAATTAGCATATTTGCATCAGACTGTTCGACATTTTCAAATCTCTGTTTATATTCGGAATGGCAGCCAGATCCATCACACCCTCATTTTGATATCAGGCGAAGATTTTGTAACTGATCCTTTGTAAGCGATTGTATGACTTCATTAAGAGACAAAAATAACCTTTGTGCAGTGTGGTCCATTAAATTCTGAAGAGGAGCTTTAGCATTCGTTTCGGTGCAAAAAATACCTTCAGGATAACACTTTTTTTTTGCTTCAGTTATAGTCTCATAATTAGGATACAGACTGCAGTTCATCTCCATTGCTGAAGATTGTAAAGTGTTGTACTGAAATTTAGACAATTGTGCTTCAATCACCAACGATAACGCTTTGTCTGACGAAAGGCTCGCGTGTGTTTTGGGAACGCTAAAACTGCTACTGGCACTAGCCACTGTAACTTGCTTGATGATCTTTGATGTTTGGATAACACCACGTGCATGATATTCTACCTGGGCTGCAAAAGCCAGTTCTTCAGGTTCTAATTGTTTCCGAACATCTGTCTTTCTACGTTTTGTGCGTTCGGTACATTCTTCAGAGCTCTTATAAGGTCGGCCACCAAGGCTGCGACTTATAGTTTCAAGTATGAATCGTAACAGGAAATGTAATGTAGGTATCGAACCAGTCTTTGTTGGCGTTAACACACCGAGAAAAAATTATGTGTGATTGAAGAAGTTTTCTCTTATAATCATTCACCAATCTTCTTAGGGGTCCCTAAGAAGATTGGTGAATGATTTGTTTATTTAATAATGATCCCTTTATTTCATTTTTAAGTTCATTCATTGCAGAGCACGTTGTACTTTTTTTCCAGATAAGATATTTTATCTTGCTCCTTTTTCGAAGTTTCCTCCCTATAGTAGGCAATTAGAGTCTTTCTTCTAAAGCTCACTTCCTCGTCAGTTGATCCTAAATCAATATCAAACTAATATTTAGTACCAATTAAGTAACCGATTCCGGGCAACACATTGTTTTGTTTTACGTAGAATTCGTCCAATACAGAACTGGTCGACTAAAAAAACAATTTTGTTAAAGCGTCGCTTACGGTCGCATAAAACTATGATTGCATATTGAAAAACAAAGTCCATGCTCTCTAAAAATACTAATATCAAAGCCCGATCTCTCGGGAAGTTACACTTTACCCTTTTGTGAAGTTTAAAAATATGCAAAACAATACAATGTCACAGTCATTATTATTTTTAATATAAAATATCAAGCATTACTATAGAAAGTAGATACTAAAAAGTAGTTTATTACCTTCTGGAAGTGAATCCATCGAAAAACCAAAGATGTTCACGAAGAAAATTATAGGATCGTAATAATTAAAAGCAACACTTTCACTCTTAAACACATCCGCTGTTGATCAAGTCGAACTTTGGAGTGAGACCCAGGCGCATAGATGACAAAAGGTTCGCGTGGCGTGCGCAGGTAGCGTGTATTGTTTATCTGACTTGTTGGTAAACCAGGTTTTTATTTGTTTGGAGTACTTTTAATTTTTTTGGTTTTGTCCGACTTTTATTGATTTTTCGCCTGTGTGCACCGTAAGCAAGACTTGGTGTATTCTTTACACGGCAATTCTGTGGTATATCATTTATGTGAGACAATTTTTACAACATGAAATTACTTATCTTTGGAATTTGCTATACTATAATATGCCAGTGTAATATAAACAAGTCTGCCTCTTGAATCGCTCTGTCTATGGATCCGAAACCGGATTAAAATCTGTTCCGTAGCCCATTTTTTTATTTTTTTAACGTGGTAAAATTATCAAATAAGTCCTCCCACTCCGGGCAGGGTGGGAGGGACTGTCAGACTTTTACTGACTAAAATCCACGGTGTTCCTTCAATAACCCTTTACATACCGGGGCCACGGTAACGGGATGAGTCCCACGACCCCGGCAGGCTTCGGCCCTCTGCAGAGGGGGCCTCGTCATGTTGCTGACGCTCTTTGAGGCGCGCGTGGAACACGACGCGCCGTCGACCCGGGCATGGTCCATGGTCGGACAGCGAGTTGCCCTTTACTCGCTGTCCGCATGCCCGCGCCTACGGTGGCCGGAGATCGTCGGCCGACGTCCGACGCCGTGGGCGTCTACCACTGCGGCTGGGCTGGAGGGAGGACGCCATCCTCTCCCTCTCGCGGCCCTAAAGATCTTTAAACGGACACCATTTTTGCACGCCGATATTACAGGCAAAATAAGAGATTCTCTGATAATTCTGTAAGACCTTTCTGCACCTTATTTGAGCAAATAAATAATTTTGAATTTGAATTTGATGCGGGAAGCTACTTTATGTTATACTATGTAAAGATGTATAATTACCGAAGAATAGCAATTACGCATGCTCGGTGGCCCGAATATTATAAATATAAAATGGGTGAAGGCAGTTTCGTTTACGAGCTTCGGTTCAAGGCGACCCGTTTTAAATGCACCGTGAGTCACGGCGTCACCTATATCTTCGGTTGCTAGGTAACGTTGCTCGTGGATATAGCTTTACAGCTAATTACGTAGAGCGAGAAAATTATCGCTTTACTGATCGTATTGTTTGATGGAGCGATGATATTCGAAATATGTATTTAGTGAAGCGTTAAAACATGGTATCAGCACGTAATCAGCCTACAATGTGCCCACTGCTGAAACATGGGCCTCCTCTCTACGAGAGGGACTGAGCACGTATTAAAAAATAAAAGAAAAAAGAGAAAAAAAAAATTACGTTACTCGGGCCCGGTGGATGTCGCATGTCTTCGGAATTTCCGCCCAAGGACATTCTGGTTTCCACACGATGTTTTTTTACATCGTTCTAAGAACAGTGGCGATGATCAAAATCACAGAGTAACGTGTCTGTAACCACTGAGCCACCGCTACTCGATAAATTCTTGGTATTCAGAAACCTTTTTTAATTTTAAGAGCAAGAAAAGTGATATGGCAAGGAAGTATATATATGTTTTTTCTTTTTTAAAAGATTACTAGCAATGTGGGTAGAATTCACTTTACTAGCAATCCTGTTAACCCCTCCAACTAAGCTAAAATATGCTTGTGTCTGGAGTGGGTTCACGGCAATAGTGTAATGGGTGGGGTTAGAACCCGCGACCTCTCGATCACAAATCCGATACCTTATCCATTAGGCTATTAACGCTTTTTTTTATATTGGAATAAAGTCATGAAAGTGATGATTATTCAGAAAACAAAAACAACATAAAATATCCTCCCTTATTTGATCTAAAACGAGCCATATACGTATAGATTGACAGTACTTTTAAAATAATAACACCTTGCCTATATAAAAGTAACCGAGGTTTTACAGCGCCGCGCCTCGTCGCATCCCATCTATACTAATATTATAAAGCTGAAGAGTTTGTTTGTTTGTTTGTTTGTTTGTTTGTTTGTTTGTTTGCTTGAACGCGCTAATCTCAGGAACTACCGTTCTGATTTGAAAAATTCTTTCAGTGTTAGATAGCCCATTTATCGAGGAAGGCTATAGGCTATATATCATCACGCTAACACCAATAGGAGCGGAGCAGTAATGAAGAATGTTTCAAAATCGGGGGATTTTTTTTCCACGGGGACGAAGTCGCGGGCGGAAGCTAGTGTCAAATAAAATCTACACGTCGCTAATTGGTCCCGATTCGCTAGTCGAATCTGCAAGCCCAATAGATTGTGCTAACGATATTTTGGTCTATCCACAGATATTCCCACACCAAAATTGAGGTATATCTCTCTCTCAAAAAGCTTTTACGTCGAAACTGCAGACCAATTTAACAAAAATCATATCTATACTAACACTTGTTTTAAATATAGATCGGTTCAAAAAAATATTTCTCAAATTAATTAGAACATTCATTCATAGTTCACTTAAACATGAGAAAGTAAGCATGAAAATATCTTAAAAATTAAACATTTCATTCATCTATAGAGAATAATTATACGGTAGGTAGTGCTTTATTATTACTGATTTACCAATTTATGAAGAATCATATTCCTTCTGGCGATAACTTATTAAAAATCAAACTGGATAATTCGTACAATATTCTAACTGAGAGCAGTTCTATACTAAACCTATTCCTAACGTAGTACTGGTACCTATGCATCGAGTTTAATAGTGCCTTGTATATTATTTAATAATTTAGAGGGAACCTATATCAATTAAAATTGAACAGAGGCATAAGAATTGCATGGAGACCAACCATCCATCGTTCATCCTATAAAGTATAGTGGGAACACTGCAGGCTAATTATATCCTCATAAATCAAGTTAATACGGTCCAAATTAGAATAAAAAGTAAATACCCTGCTGAAAACCAATAAACACTTTCACACAACTTCTCAGTAACAAGAGAAAGGTATCGTTAAACATACGTAGGTGTATAGCCGTGTACCTGCTGATTTCTACGCGACGAGGTGGCAATATGGAAGCTGCGACAACATTGCACAAGCGCTTACAAGACTAAATCTGAGTTGGTAAGCGGCTTAACCCACGCTGTGACATGATTGGTGAGACTGTGTTGCTAATGGTCGTTATGAAGACAGGAGATTTTTTTGGAAGTTAGTGTGTGGGATTTAAATCAATCATGGCTACAAATGCATGTGTTTATTATAGTAAATTTTCCGGCGGCTTTACTCCCGCTGGATACGCTACAGTAATCAAGCATATCCCTTGATAACATTCTACCCTATAGTACTCCATGATAGTGGAGCTTACAATTTTTATTGCTGATAGGATTAACCACCATCTCACCTGATGATAAGCGATAATATGGCCCAAAATGGAGCACGCTTACCTAGAACTAACCTATTTAAAGACCCAGGTTATATGTAGTTATCAGGATACACACACTGCGGCAGGGAATTCCATGTCTTAGTTGTAAGCACAATGAAAGTATTCCCATAACCTTATTATACTTTCGTCTCTCCAATGTATATTTTAATACAATTTTAGACAATCACAATCTTTAAATCAGTATATTTACTATTTAATATAAAGAACTATGTATACTAATTAGACTATGATTGGCTGGCAATACTAAGAACCCTATGACGTCATGATAGAGAGGTCACCTTTGAAGACTAAAAGCTGCCTATTCGCAGTCCAGCGGGGAAAATGCAAACAAATAGAGATATACCAATTCTCTAGAACATGATGTGATTGGAGTACTATGGGTTCATATTTGATACTCTCAGCTGGATGCAACCAAATATAATATTGGCGCTCTTCGTTAATGTTTTTTGTCCAAATGAAAAACTATTACATGTAGGTACAAAATACAAAGTGCTAGTGAAACACGAACGGAATCAAATGTTCTATTGAAATCTATACCAGTATTCGTCGGTCGTTGAGCTCCTTAGTAGTCCAAAGTTGAGCTTACAGACTAATTGACAAAGGCTTGTACTGACGGGACGGGTCTACTCAAATTTGTTTGGTCTTTCCTCAATAGGCCATTTCAGACTAATCTACATAATCCTCATAAACGATTGTGAATATGTGCACTATGTAGGTTTTTTTTTATTCGAGTTAAACATAATAAATTGTCTGGCAGTTTGAGTGCCTTTTGCGGCCTACCCAAAGGTCCTTACCTTGGTATTATTCGTCAAATCGTTAAGCTCCTTGTTCTAAGTTGAGCTATACGTCATTTGACAAATGCTTGCACTGTATGGACAGCCCCACTCAAATCTGTGAGCATCTTTCTTCAAAAGACCGCCTCAGACTGAAACCTACAAGGTTCCCATATAATTAAATCAGTGTAGATTGTATGGACTTTAAAAGAGACGGACCCCTGAGTTTGATTCGGTGTTTCTTCTCAGGGTAGTCAGTTAGGAAACACCGGCCTCATCTAGTTAATATTTACGGAAAAAATGAAGTGTAAAAGTGTTATTTAATAACCAATTTGCAAAATAAAGATCATTATCATTTATTTATCATTATAAAGAGGTAGTTTGTTAGTAAACCATTGCCGTAAAATTAATCAGAGTGCAGCTGATTAATAACAATATAATATCAAATTCAAATTCTTTATTTCGGATAATTAAAAATCCATAGATGTGTTCAGGAGATCCGTCCAAAGTTAACCTGTTAATTAAACTGATGTATTTTTGTATTAAAACATCATGAAAACTAAAACAGTTTTTAATTTTCCAATCGGGAAATATGACAAAATAAAAGATAATAGAACACAAGAAACAGTCTGCTTTCAAAACAATACCAGTCCAAAATGTCGCTTATACCCTATTTCCTTTTAACCGTCGATATGTAGGTACACTTGCGGACCCGGCAGAACCGACTGTAACGCCACCTACCGGGTCCAATTATATTTTCAACTCAGCCACGAATACTTGTGAGAAACAGATGTACAGAAGAATTATATACATATCTATGTTAAGGACATACATATATGAATCATACTATTATGTTTGTCCTATTACCCAGTCCTCTAATCAAAAATAACCCACCCATTAATTCGTCACCATACTGTTCATTCCACTGGCTCATCCCGAATGCCTAATACCAGCATATGGAGAGCCATTCTCTTAAGATGCCGCGCTCCGATGGACGCCCTAACGATCTGGCTTGCTACCAAAATGGCTGGCTGATATAATTTTAGCCTGCTTCACTTGAAGCACCTACATTGGTGCGTTATTAACTGGAAGTTATTCTTGAGGAGCAGTAAGGAGCTACTGGGGAAAATTAAGAGAAGCTGCTTTAATATCAAACTAAGTTATAGAGTAACAAATAATGGCAATCGCAGTAAAACTAAAGTAGTCAAGTAAAAAGAAATGAAGATGGGCCGAGACACTTAGAAGCAAATTTAAGCGAAAATAGCCTAATGGCCAAGGTGTCGGCTTTGTGATCAAGAGGTCGCAGGTTCGAACCCCACCCATTACACTATTGCACAGAACCCATTCTAGACACAAGCATATTTAGCTTAGTTGGAGGTGTTAACAAGATTGCTAGTGAATTCAAGCATGGTGTGCTTTGCTTCAAACGTCCTGCAAATATTATTAGCTCAATTAATTATTTTTGAAGTTATTATTTTTGCTTTGTACAACGTGCATTAATTATTCATTGCAGAATTGGACACTGACAATTGATTCATCCTCAGTAGGTCTGCCTTCAGCAGTAACTGTATACATATCCATGTTTATCTAGACTCACGTGGGCGTCATAACAAGAAATGTTTCTTTCTTTTGTTTAAGAATGTCATCTAATCCAAATATAGATAGTTAACAATGATAGAAACTTGAGTGTTCCACTCGACCCACTGACTCAGCCGCGCCGCGAGCCGCGTCGATAGCCGTCCATTGTGGGATCTAGCATGTTATAAGTACAAGCTTTATGTTATTCAAAATGTTATAAATTAAATCTAAACTAGCCTGTACCTGTTATAATATTATAAAGAGGTATTTTGTGTGAGTTTGTATATATAGGAAGTAATCTTAGAAACAGCTCATCCGATTTTAAAAATGATTTCACCAGTTGAATACTACGTTATCAATATAACAGAGTGACATTTTTAGTGGGAAAATCGTCGAAAACTGTTCCAGATGTGGGTGGAGCGGAATTGAGTAACACACTTCTACTAACTAAAAACCCACCCTGCTTCTCTACTTGCCCTTGCATTTCAAGACCGATGTATCTCGTTACACATTCTTACTAATATTATAAATGCGAAAGTAACTCTGTCTGTCTGTGTGTTACGCAATCACGCCTAAACTACTGAACCAATTTTAATGAAATTTGGTACGGACATAGTCTAGAGCCTGAGAAAGGACATAGGCTACTTTTTGATGCGAAAAATGGGCTGTCAGGGGTTGAAATAGGGGATGAAAGTTTGTATGGAAATTGCGCAATTTGAACGCTTGAAACTTATTTTTTAGTCTTTTGATTAGATATTAATAAATACGACATTCACATTATGTATGAGTTTTGTTTTCAAAATAATTTGCCTAAATAATTAAAAATGCTGCCGAAAGTCACTATTCCGCGCGGACGAAGTCGCGGGCATAGCTAGTAAGCTCTATTAAAAAAAAAAACACGCGAGTGAAGCCGCGAGCAGAAGTTTATGGAAAAATAAGTATTACAAAGATGTATCTAGACACTAGACTTGCGAAGGGGTACCTGTTAATTAGGTACCCCCAGTACCTGTGGAAGTCAGATAGCTTTTCATTATACTTACAGTCATTATTACATTATTTTAGTAAAATCAAGTTTGTAAGCAACTTCTACCACATTTTTTGCGACAGATCTAAACGTAGTAAATAAGTACTACTCCTGTCCTCGACCTAGTGATTCAATCTTGTCAAGACAAATCGTCCGTAGTCCCCTTTTGCCGACAGGGGCTTATTTTAGAGTTCAATTAAATTGTTACTATAGTTGTTTTAATTGCTTTACAACGGAATTTGACGTGACGACGATATTTGGTGTTGACTTAAAGGGCTTATTCTATTACATACCCTCTCTCACATTCATCCGCGTGTCACGGATTCGATTTCCGCAGCGGAACAAATGTGATATTTCTAATTTCAATATTTGTTTCGGGTCTCGGTGTTTGTGCAAGTTAACCACAATATTTGTAAACGCACCCAACCTCCAACAGAAAAAAATCTTGTGTGGAAACTTTATTTAAAACTAGCACTTCGCCTGCGACTTGGTCCGCGTTAGTATTTATACACACTGTGTCTATCATCTCCTCTTCAACTCTTCTGTCGCAGGTCTGCTGGATGAAATTTCTTAGGAAATAAGCAGCACCTTTGTGCTCTTTTGTCTGTATTTTTTTTTTCCTTTATAAGTGTCATGTGTGTACATAAATAAATAAATAAATAAAAATATAAGAAAAAATACTTAGTATCTATTTCAGTTTTATTTTGAATAAAACTGATATTATTAAAAATAACGTGTAGTTTTTATTTCACATGTTGACAATCATTAAGACGAAATCATAAAATTTCCATTTTCAGCGTAAAACACCCAATATAGCGGGACCTCGTAAATCTCAAAATCTCTGGAGAGGCTGAATTTGTGGTCTTGTGAGTACTCGGCTAGGTCTGATACGCGAGATTGCATTCCCAAGTGCGTACGTTTAAATACACCCGCGTTAACTAGCCCCATTGTCTTTCTTGAATAATATATGTCATCTGATATTATTGCTATTCGGCTTAGCTTATCTGAGTATTATCACTTATAAATCACATATTCTAAGCAAATACTGCTTACACCCGCTAATGTATCATCCAACCTTGATGTCACACGCTAAAAACATTATTAAGTCATGTTTGTAGACTGTGGCTACCATGATGTCATGCTTACGCAACTATTTGGTTCTGTAGCTTATTGAATTGTTACTGGGAGTGTCTGTAATTTGTCTTGTGTAGAAAGGTTTGTATTGTCAATTTGAAGTAACCGCTTTGCTGCTTATTTTGTATTCAGCCCAGCGTTACAATAGTCTGCTTCAAAGCCTCAACACCATGTTAACCAAATGCTTACTAACTAACATTTACAGCTAGAATAAACCACGAATAATAAAAATTTTGATTGTTACCTGAGGAAACGTTTTTCCTGATTCCTGAAAGCTAATTATAACCTTAGGGTCTTTAAGTCCAAGAGTGGATAGGGTACTTCTAGGCAAGCGTGCTCCATCTTCGGCCACATCATCGCTTACCATCAGGTGAGATGGTGGTCAAACGCGAGCTTATCACGCATAAAAAAAAACGTAGTAAATCATATTAGATGCAAGGAACATTGAACAATTGTTAGTTTCTTTTTTCTTTTTCTAAATAAAAATAATACCAGCTGAGCTGTACACTGAAGTTGTAAACAGGTCTGCATTACAAAAAGATTTAGATATAAAAAGTTTTTCCAGCCGAATTTAATACATGTAATTATTCATACAATATTTATAGCAGATTTCTGACTACACCGACAAAAACCAACTGACTCCTACACACTCGCGGAATCAGAACTCATTGCAGTTTCTCAGTAAACAGTAGTCATTACTTTGTTAGTGATCTAACGCCAATTACTGAGCCGAAAGACCAAGTTATTTGTGCGATAGCCAAACAGTTGGTTCAGCGGTTTGGCGAATTCATTGACTCAGATTGTGTGCTGGCGAAGCGTGTTTTGAGTAAGATAACTTTTGATTGGTTGATTAATAAACTCCTTCGGGAGTCTCTTCTTAAGGTCTTTCTTTTACTGAAATCAAGTGGCGAGCTTCTTTGGCTTCGCACCACCACGATGATGGTTCAAAATATCGTAAAATATTAGAATCGATTTTTTTTAAATAAATATGTAATAATAAATAAAACGTACGATGAATTCATGGAAATATCAATTTATTTTGCAACATACTCGCATTCTGTTTCATTTTGATTTAATTTAAATACATATAGATTTCTTGAGAAATACTAATGAATATCTTAGTATTTTTTTTAATATAGGTATCGCACTGGTTAATCTGCACTGGTAGTAAGGTTTTTTCGGGTGAAAATCATCAAATGTTCCTTCCGCTCTCAATGGAGCGGAAGAGTATCACATTTCAACTGGCTAAAAACCCACCCTCTTCCTTAAGTCGCGTTTGAGTTCCGGGGCCGCGGTGTATCGTTTAAACATTACCGCAACCCTGGCAGGCAATGGCCCGATCGGGCCCCGTAATTATTCTTGACTGCTCTTTGAGACGTTCGTGGTACATGACGAGCCGGTGCCATGCCGACTCGGGTTAGGAATGCTAACAATGTGTTTGTCTAAATAATCTCTTCGATCACGAATTTGACTTTACGATACCATCAAGTGATCATTACGTGTTTAACCTGCCACATTTCCTTAGCTTCGGAAAGCATTGCCTTCGGGTATCCACGTGAATGGTGAGACTATAATTCAATCAACTTCAAAGTCGCAAAACGTTTACAAAGTAATTGGATTACGAAACAATTAAAATAATCTAAAGTCTATTGTTTGGTCAAATTCGCCTTGCTTACTTTACAATAACAAGATTTGTATTATTTCAGAGCATTCGGAATGGCTTTCAGAAGGGGTTTTAGACACAGTTGGATTAAATAGCATCAACCCACAGATCAGGTTCAGGCAATTCTGAGAACGGAAAGAGTCTTAAATGTTCAACTCAGAAGAACAAAATTCTTATAAAACAATGCTATGGTTAAGTGGTCAACCGAATTTAAATCCATATTTCCATACTAATATTATAAATGCGAAAGTAACTCTGTCTGTCTGTCTGTTACCTTTTCACGCTTAAACCGCTGAACCGATTGAGCTGAAATTTGCCATGGGAATAGTTTAGGACCCTGGAAACGACATAAGATAGTTGTTATCCCGGAATTCCTAAGGGATCGGGAATTACGCGGGCAAAAGCTAGTCTTCTATAAATTCTTCAATTATGTAATAGGAAGATAGTTTATTCGCAAACAAGAATCCTATGTTATAAAATAGATCTGGAAAAACCTAAGACATGAGATATCAGTGGCGAAGGGTGAATTTTCATAAAAGGGAAGCCGGAACAAAAAATGCTTACCTTGCTCAAGTGTGATGCGTGAATGACTGATAATCAGGGATGGGCCGAAATTCGGTTTACATTCGGTTCAACCGAATTTCGGCAACTTGAACCGAACTTCGGCATTCGGCCGAAATTCGATTCAGATGCCGAACATTCGGCACAAGAAAAATAATACTTACCTGCACTATTTTGACTAAAATTTTATAGAATTAGAATAGCATTAGGTACTGTTATAAAATTATGTCTTTTACTCACTCATGGTCATTTATTTTAGTTACGAGCATTGCAAATGTAAATCATAAATTAAATCGGTTCTTCTTGTTAGTCTTGATAATCTCTGTCTAATTAATTTGACATAATAATTAGACATACTATTACAAAAATTAAATAAACTTATTATTCTTCTAACAAACATCTGGATTACAATTCGTAAATTGAAATAAAAATCACGTTTTTGATTCACATACTAAACATTCATTTCAGTATTATTTTTCTTGTGCCGAATGTTCGGCACATTCGGCACAAGAAAAATAATACTTACCTGCACTATTTTGACTAAAATTTTATAGAATTAGAATAGCATTAGGTACTGTTATAAAATTATGTCTTTTACTCACTCATGGTCATTTATTTTAGTTACGAGCATTGCAAATGTAAATCATAAATTAAATCGGTTCTTCTTATTAGTCTTGATAATCTCTGTCTAATTAATTTGACATAATAATTAGACATACTATTACAAAAATTAAATAAACTTATTATTCTTCTAACAAACATCTGGATTACAATTCGTAAATTGAAATAAAAATCACGTTTTTGATTCACATACTAAATATTCATTAACTAAAGGGTACTTATTTTTCAAATTAACAAACTTTTCTCATCTATCTACTCACTCATATTTAAAATTTACTAGAGGCAGGCTATGGTGCAAAGACACCAAAAACTCTGCCTTATCTGGTAGAAGTTTGTTACGCTTTTTTTTTCGTATACGTTTCCTGCCTCCGATAAAAGTTGCTCAGAACATACAGAGCTTCCAGGAGACGATAAATACAGCCTTGGCCAAAAGTATTAGGCACCCCAATAAAACACAGATTATACAAAACGTATTAAAAAAAAACAGCTTATATTTTTAACAAAAGCCAAGGTAGGGCCGCCAAACGATAATTAAAACAATGGCAAACGAATTTCTATAGGCCATAAAACATCTGGTGAGCAAAACCCATATAATGTGTATTTTCAAAAAAATACTCATAATTATTATCAGTGTTCCTTTGCTATTCATAACGTAAAGAAGCTTTCGTGTGTGATCCAGTGGTGAAATTAACATTCCCCTTTTTCGAAAATGCCAAAAAAAAAGTGAACTATGCTACGAAAAACGAATTAAAATCCAGTTATTGCATGAACAAGGGAAGTCCCAAGTAGAGATTGCCAAACTTATAAAATGTTCGCGGTGCGCAGTGCAATCTGCTATTAAACGGTTTGCGGAGACTGGTTCCCACGCAAATAAAATACGGACTGGCAGAAAACGCGTGACTACCGAGCGCCAGGACAGGAAACTCATCCGCGATTCTCTACAGGATCGAAAAAAAAATTTCTTCTGAGCTTGCTGCCGCCTTATCTGACGAAACTGGACACCCCATTAGTGCTCGAACGGCAAGAAGAAGGCTTGCAGATGCGGGTTAAAAGGGGTGTAAAGCAAGAAAGAAGCCATGGCTCTCGGCAGATAACAAAAATAACCGTTTAGAATGGGCTCTACGTCACCAACACTTCACGGAGGAAGATTGGTCAAATATTGTGTGGTCCGATGAATCAAACTTTGAGGTAAGCATTTATACCATTTCTTAAAAACAATAAAATTGATCGCTCTTATTTTAGTCTGATTTCATAAAAATTATGAGCACTCATTTAAATTCTTCTTTTTACATTTTTCCAGATATTTGGAACTGCGGGTGTAACCTACGTGAGGCGGCGTGTCGGCGAGGAATACCATCCAGATTGCGTGGTGCCCACTATTAAACACGGGGGAGGTAGCATTATGATCTGGGGTTGCATGGCAGCCGATGGCGTTGGCGAAATGTTCGTTTGCGAAGGCAGGATAAACAGTGAAAAGTACATAAATGTGCTCGAAACTGCGCTATTGCCTTCGCTTACACGTATTTTCGGTGACACCAACTTAAATGGAGTGAAATTCCAACAAGACAATGCTCCTTGTCATAAATCAGCGGCCACCATGCGCTGGTTTAGAAACAACAGTATCGACTTGTTAGAATGGCCAGCGCAATCCCCAGATCTCAATCCTATCGAGCATTTTTGGGGTATTCTGAAGCGTAAGGTCCGAGAGCACAGCATTACATCAAAATTAGCGTTAAAAAATGCTTTGATTCAAGAGTGGGACGCCATAAGTGCAGCCGATTGTAAAAAGCTTGTAAGCACCATGCCCCAAAGAATTGCTGCAGTGATCAATGCAAAGGGTGGGCCAACTAAATATTAGTATTTTTTGGTATTTTATAAGAATATAGTAAATTGGAAAACAATTTTATTTTATTTTTCACCTTAAACACGAAAAAGTCAGAAAATTTGAAGGTGCCTAATACTTTTGGCCAAGGCTGTATATTCGAGACTAGCTTCCGCCCGCGACTTCGTCCCCGTGGAAAAAAAAATCCCCCGATTTTGAAACATTCTTCATTACTGCTCCGCTCCTATTGGTGTTAGCGTGATGATATATAGCCTATAGCCTTCCTCGATAAATGGGCTATCTAACACTGAAAGAATTTTTCAAATCAGAACGGTAGTTCCTGAGATTAGCGCGTTCAAGCAAACAAACAAACAAACAAACAAACAAACAAACAAACTCTTCAGCTTTATAATATTAGTATAGATTGAAGTAAATGCGTAAACAAGTCACGACGTGTCGCTCTCGAGAAAGCGCGCGAAATTGAACCGAAATTCGGCCGAACTTCGGCCGAACTTTTCATTTTAACCGAATGTTCGGCCGAAGTTCGGATTCGGTTCAAACCACATTCGGCCCATCTCTACTGATAATGAAATGACTTCGAAATCTTGTAACTTCGTAAATAATTATTTGTTTAATTGAAAATAATATATTACTATTTATATATTTATATATAAAATAATAGACTAATATTTGCCATATTTCAAAAGGAAAGCCGGTAGGAATCGAGTTGTGTGGAGCCTTCGCCACTATGAGATATTTAGAACTGTTTTTTAATCATTTCTTCTTAGAGCCATGAGAATCCGGTGAAATAAAAGTACTTTATCATTTATTTAAAAAACTAAAATCATTTTACAATGTAAAATACTTAGCACCTTCTGGTTAGACTGAGTACGACCCCACATAATTGGGATAAGGCAGATGATGATTCCCAATCAGCTTGCACCATAGTTCTAGATCCAGACGAGGCATAATAGTGTTGCGTCTCTTAGTCTCTCTCTCTTCAAAAAAAAAAAAATTATTGTTGCCGAGGTTTATTCAGTGGATGGTGCCCATTCGTTATACGTATGTTAACTAACAGAGGGCGTTCCCGTTAACCCGCAATAGTATAGCATCCATACATGCTAAAAAAAATATTACCATTCGAAAACAATTTTTTTTTAATATTAAAATTCTCACTAAAAATGTTAAATTGATACGTAAAAGAAACACAGTACACGCGTACTTGACGGACGGCAACGTCGCAATTTATTTATGAACGACGGGCCGCGTGTGCGGCGATCTAATTGACGTGCTTATACTATTGCGGGTTAACGGGAACGCCCTCTGTTAGTTAACATACTGTATACCTACCTACTCCTACGTGCTTTAAAAGTCACGTTAAGGGGAAAGTCCCGGCTTTGACATTTGGCAGTTACGCATAGCCAAAGCCTGACACCAGACACGCGCAGTATTGATTACCCAGATACTGAGTTATAGAGGCCGGATGCGCATGCTTGCTCCATCGAACAAACCGATATAATTAGAAAATTCATTTTTGACCACATCATCAGTCAAACGCAAGCCTATAAACAATGAAAAAGAGGCTAAACAGGAGTATATGATATTGCAGAAAAAAAAATCCGTACACTGTCAACAATTTTACTAAAGAGTCTCCGTATAAAAGATACAGCGGTCCCGCGTATTCCTATCTCAAAGGTCCCGGAAAGGACAGTGTTTCTCGACGTTATCTCTTTAAACGAAATCTAAATCACGAGCACAGCGCCCCGGGGAAATTAAACGAATCAACTATTTATAATACATAATAATGATCTTGTAGAGAATACTTTAGAAAGGTAAAATGTTGAAAATGTCGGGTGTTTATGTAAAAGTAGATGTGCCCGCGAGTTTCTTCGGGTGGTAGTAGGTATAACCTACTCTGTTTATCCAGCGATAATCCCGCGAAACAGTGGGAATTTCGCACTTAAAAAAAATTGAACTACTTATTAACTAAAATCTTTACAATATTCCGTAAATCTCATGAACATGGTAATAAACTAATCTCGAAAGGGCTGTTTTAATTTAATAAACACTAGGTACAAAATTTCCTTGCTATGTCGACAACAGGGAGGTAAAACTCATGAAACCATGTGTATTGAATTATGTATGTTCCTCATAGACCTCGTTTTACTGTTTTTGACCAGCCGAGACGGGGTCAAGGTGCTTTTGTTTAGGAGCTCTATTATAAGGAAATGTGTAAAAACGCATTTCAGAAGCAGTTGCGACAGATTTCCAAGAAAGACCGAAATTCGTATCTTGGACCACATCAGATAACCCCGGCACTTAACACACAGAAAAACGACTTCATTTAGCCAATGTTAAAGTAAAAGTGTTATTTATAACCAATTTACAAAATAAATATTTCATTTCATTTCATTTCAATGCCGTAATCTAGATGGAGATAATCATGGAATTTAGAGAGAGTGCAACCTGTCTTCAAATTAATGGACCTTAATCTAAATTCCAGAAACTTCTGATTACATAAACTAACCTTAAACACTACTCTAAATCTCGTTAGTTCGAGCCCCTGTTGGTTCGAATTATAAGTAAATAAGGGACTGGTGTTGGATGCACCCATTCATAATGATGGCGCATCAACTGCATGGCGTTTTCCCAATTATGTTGAGGGTCGGCTTCCAGTCTAATTGAATGCAGCAGCGTATTACATGGAGCGACTGCATATCTGAACTCCTCAACCCAGTAACTGGGTAACACGATAGCCCTCGGCAAGACGAGTATCAGATTTTTTTCGTGATGAGCCTACTTTTACCCTCAATCTCGCCTGATGGTAAGCGATAGATGAGGTTCTACGATGGAACGAGCGAGCCCAGAAGATGCCTATTCACTCTTGCTTTAAAGGCTGGAAGGTCATAAGTGGCAGGGAACATAGAAGCCGGCAGAAAGTTCCACAGCTTGGCTGTGCGTACAATAAATGTGGAGGAGAAGCGCTTGGTACGACAAGACGGTATGTGCAAGTGTGGATGGTACCCAGCAGTGCGTCGTAGTCCGGTAGTGAAAGGGAGATGGAGGGATCAGGTCATGGAGCTCCTGCGCACATTCCCCGTAGTATAATCTGTAGAAGACC
This sequence comes from Tholera decimalis, assembly GCA_943138885.2. Taxonomy (NCBI): domain Eukaryota; kingdom Metazoa; phylum Arthropoda; class Insecta; order Lepidoptera; family Noctuidae; genus Tholera; species Tholera decimalis. The sequence continues at coordinate 1,471,757 of OW964577.2, forward strand.
GACAGACAAGCAACGATTCGCCGATGAGTCAGGCTATGAAGCTTCCCCAATAGCGCCTCGTCGCCTATAAGCCTTTTAGCCCTGCGCTGGATCGAGTCGAGTGCAGCAAGTTGGTATTTTGCAGAGCCATCCCACAAGTGGCTACAGTGCTCCATGCAGGAACGGAACTGTGCTTTATATAGATTCAGAAGCTGTCCAGGCGTGAACTACCGTCTCACCCTGTGTAGGATTCCTAGCTTTTTTGCTGCAGTCTGAGCTCTAGACTCGATGGTTGAGCCAAAGTTGAGGTCTGACATCAAATCCATGCCCAAACGCTCCAGGCGGTTGGTAACTGGCACAGATGTACTTCGGAAAATAGGGGATAATTGATATGGGCTCCTATTAGCGCTGAAAAGACAAGCCTGTGTTTTCAGAGCGTTGAATTTGACGGAGGAATCATGAGAAGAAGTCACCACACACCATACACCGATCTCGGTAAGCGTAACTTAACCTTAACGATCAACTGGAGCAGCTGTTCTTATTTAGCCACGAACTCCATAACAATCGCTATAATAGAAACACTTTTTCTCTGAAGTCACACCTGAAATATTTAATAGAAAACCTAAGCTATAAGGGTAGCATACGTCTAGAGTGTAGTACAATTCCAGTAATACTGTTTTATGTATTGGCAAAGACATCACAGCGACGTATTGCAATGTATCTTGTTACTATATTTGACGCCATTTCTTCGAATTCTCAAAGATCATTTTCATGATACGTACTGTCTCATCTCATGCTCGAGTTTGACAAAGCTTTATAAAAGCATATAGATTTTTTTATTAGTTGCATAATATACTATAGTCGATTATGCATAGTTGATGCTGATCTACGTTTAATAGCTACATTTGATATTGCTGAAAATGATCTTAGTATAGGGTTGACTCTTCCTCAAGTCAGTCCCTCAGTGCTAAGGATCGTGACTGCGACGAAAACGTCGCAACGGGCTCCTCCATCTACTAGGTCTACTTAGGGTTGACTATCTTGGGATATATATGGGTACCCTGAATTTCCTTAATATTACCATGAATTACATGTAAACAAAGGAGATTTCAACGAAGCTCAAGCCACAAAATTCCTCACCTGGTCCATTAAACAGACAACAAAAGCACCTTCTCCCAAACATTTAGAAGAAAACAAAAAACATTCGCGATTTAAAATAAATCCAACTCATTAAGGGTCACAAAAGGTACCGTGCAAAAAAAAGGCACTTAAGTCACATTCCGGTAATATATAGAAGGCAATTGGCAATATCTATGGCCTCCAAGCCACTTTAAAAGCCTCCGAATAGATTCGCGTATATTTTTACACCTGGCAACCTTTTAGCTGCTTAAGGCGCTAAGAGAAATGTGTTGCCAATAGATTTTATTTCGCTAGAACTGATTTGGGCATATTACTTGTCGGTCAGCTTTGAACACCCTCTTCAAACTAAAGCAGATTATTTTAGTGAAAGAGACGGTCAAGTTATTAGCACGTTCCTAAACGGAAATCCCAATGAAGAAAATGTGTAAAAAAGCTCCATGGCCGTCAAATCAAGTTTTTGCAAAACCCTGGTCTTCTTTAACAGATGTGTTAAAAGATGGCCTCATAAAGTTTATAGCCTAGAGTCCGGAAACTGCTTTATTAGTTAGACTGTATTACTTCCCTCCCAGGAGATGAGAGTTACTTTTTAATCTAAGAAAGAAAATACCGTTGGAAACTTGCAATCAGTTACCAGTGTTTTAATGAAAAAAATATCTTTATACTCGCAGATGAACTATTTATGTACATGGGTCAATTTAAAATCCGTAGCAGAAAATGTTGTCCCCAAGTAAAAATTGTTTGTTCATCAATATTTTAAATATATTAAAATAGTTTTTTAGCGTTTTTAGTTAAAGTACAAATTAATTAATATATTTTCAAAAGAAAAATAGAGTTATTATTGATTTATCACTTTTTTTATCAGGTAACAGAGTAGTAATTCATGGTAACAGAGGTGTTTTACATACAAGAAAATTCTGTCCCACATCTCATGGCACTATGCAAAAATCGCAATATCTTTTCATTAAAATTTTATTATTGTTTTGTTTAATATTTATAATAATTAAGCGGAATTATCATTTAAAAAAAAACTATCCCTGCCTATTTAATAATTTTATTGAATCATCCATGATTATTTAAGATTTAGTCCCACGGTCGTTGTAATAACCGTCGCACTTTTCTGTTACCATGTAAATTAGACAAATACTAAGAGATGGCGCTACCGTTCCGTTCACAACAGTTAGGTCATAGTGTGTTCTGTTGCTTCGACTCTTTTCTAGGCGGGTGGGGCGCGGGGTACGCGAATCAGTCGTCCTTTAGATGCGGTGTGAGGTGCGTGGTTTTATTCTGTGTGTGCTATGTTACCGGCGTTTTGATGTAAGTATTCAGATATTTCTACATAATTTAATAATTGAAATATAGCATTAAGGGAACAATTGTCTAATCTGTTTTTATTTTGTCAAAGTATACTTTTATTTTAAGAATAAATTACTCTAAGTGTTGAATTTACTACTCTGTTACTGCACAACTATGTTACCTCGTAGTAGTTACAGAGTTGTAGATTGGTAACAGAGTTAACATTATCGAACTGTTAGTAGCTGTAAGTCATCATCGGTGTGTCTGTATATATTATAGCAGTCAGTATTATTTTATAATTATCTAATAAATGAATAATTTTGTTCTAGATGATACTAGAGTACATCGCTATGGGTCTTACTGCTGCTGAAAAGCAGCGATGTTACAGAGAAAAGCGCAAACTAAATCCGGAAAAGGTAGCAGAAACTAAGAGAAAGGATTAGAGAGATATCATAAAAATAAACGCTTGGTAAAAGACCTGAATCTGTATGAGGAACAATTATAAAAAAAAATGGCGAGTTGCGAATACCACAAGAAAAAATCGACAAAGAGCTCTTCGAGTAGTTATGAATACGCCGGAATCAACGCCAGATGTTGAGATACCACCACCTTCTGTATCTGACAGGATTCCTAGTTTAGACAGGATTTCAATTTTTAAGTTACATGAAACTTCTTCAAGGCAGGACACGGCAAGGGAGCTGCTGATGGCGTTGGTGGTTTTCTTAAACCGACTTGTTTCCGTTGGAAAAGACATTTCCAATGCCTCTTCATTCTATCAGTCTCTAAAAGATATTAGTAAAGTGAAGATGTACCCCATAACCGACGGAGATATAGAAACAATAGCGAGAGAAATTACAACACAAATAGTTCCTCTGATTGGTACAATGAAGGTGCATCAAGTGTTTACAGAAATGGGAACCCTGAAGTGTCGACAGTTGAGTTGTTTTTGCCAGTGTGGCTTCTGCTCTTGTATGTCCCCAAAAAACTATTATCCATTAAAGGATACGATTGAATAATGCGAAGACAGTAATCCCACTCCTTTAGCGAATATAACTAACTTAATTAAACAGAACAGAATATTCATCCAAGTAAAATCATAGGGGTGTACGTTCTAATAAAATTTTCCTGTTCTAACAATGAATAAATTTACCTTGGCAAAGCATTAAGCGAAGTAGACGATGACGACGAAGTGAAAATAGTGTTCATGAAGTTTGTTGATGATACCGGAAAAACATTCCATTTAGTAGAAAATGATGTATCATATCAAAAATATAACAGTTTATTGCACATTGTTTCAGAACCTCGTAAAGTATTTAAAGGCAAAAGGTTATATTACCATTTCTCTACTCCCCTAGAAATTTTCGAAAAATAAGTCAATTTAAATTTAATTTGATCTCAGCATTTTAATTGCATTTTTTAGCTTTATTACATAATTAGATAATAAGTACCCAGTTCCTAAATATATTATTGTTTTAAGAAAGTTATTATTAAATATAAAAGGTTGTGTGATAGTTGTTCGTTAAAATGAATATAAAAGGTACAACCATGTTACTCGACCTACCACTCTGTTACTTTTATGTCCCTAAATATATAAGACCAATTTTTTAAATTTCATGGAAAACTGATACTTGATTTCATATTTTCTATATGTAATATATACTATTCAGATTATTACATAGTATTATCGGTATGTTCTTATAATTTCAGTCAATTTAAGTAATTTATAAAGAAAAATAGTTTTGTTAAAACATAGAAAGTAACAGAATATATTTCATTTACATTATTATTAGTACTTAAGAATAAATACTGTGATTCCATGTGTTAAACATGGGAGTAAATATATAATGAATGTTGATTTCAAAGAAAAGTTATCAAAAGATGATTTGTTGTTTAACTATGAATAAATGTATGATGGCAACAGAGTTGTTTAATTTTCACCTCACTTTAGTTTCAATCACGTAAAATCCTGAAAATATACGCAAAAGATCGCGGCCAACCACGAAATTGCATTTTACAATGTTGTGTGCATATCATGTTATTACCTCTACACTTAAATCAAACAATATTTTTTTTTTAAGAATTCAAAATTTATAGTCCTATTTTCTGCCACCGATTTTAAATTGACCCACATACGTAAGACAAGATGATGATTTATGAAAGATATACTCTGTTTTAGCCCTGAAATGGGATGGAAAAAAAATATTATATTATCACCGGGTTTCTTAATGACAAACTAATAAGACTTAATGACAAATAGAAATTTAAATAGACAAACATTTTTAATTCTAATTCCAATTTTGGCCCAAAAATTACTGTTTACAGCCAAGAAACCTTGTGTCGATGAAAATTGGCCCGTTTTATGAGCCCTAGTGATATAATGAAACTCAATATCGATAATGCGATTAGAGGAGTCGCTCACAGCGAGTTACGTCCGGGCTATTGCCTCGAAGGGTTATTATCGACATCGAACGCAATAAGCATTTTCATTTTAAGCGTTTGCACGTTGTTGTGATCCGGAATAGGATTTTATTGGACGCAGAAATTGGTTGAAAAGGGGGATTTAGTTTGGGAAATGGTATTAATGGGAAATTTTACGCAGTGGCGAGGTGATCTAGATGATTTCCGGTTTTAAATGAGATCTGGCCTTTGATTTTCAATGAAGTTAAATATAAAATACGCGTTGGTTCCATTGACACTATTTTCTAGGTTTCTATCCGCAGTGCCACTTGAAGAGTGTAGCGGCTTGAAAACAACGTCTAATCATAGGTTGAGGGTGAAACCTCTTGACATTGACACGTCCGTTTGTAGAGTGTCTTGAACACGTCGTTAGGCTCGTCTTTCAGAATCTCAAGGTAGTTGCATAGTTAGCATGACATATTAAAATACCAGTCGTTAGAGAGAAGAATGGATTCAGGCGTTAGGTACTTTATGAATATCAATAACATATAAAGCATTAATGACAATATTTATTTAAAGTCCGTCAAAATCTAGTTTTTCATCCTTGAATGCAGCATTCATACAAAAATATACACATGCAGAAGTGAAATTGTCGTGTTGCAATATGCAACACAAAACTACACACAACACGTTTTCACTTTGCTGACCTATTAGGAGATGCGGAGTCACCTATTAAAAGGATTCTCAAATCATCAAGAAATATTAGGTACCTACGAGCTATTTGTATTATAAATACCATTTTTTTTTATTTGGAGCGCCTCCACAGTATTCTCATTACTACATACCATCAGCACTTCCTAATGCCTCGTTAGCCTATGACAATAGCCGCTCCGAGCTCATGCACAACAACATTCCAAGCAGGTGTTTGTGCTAAATGTTGTACAATATCAGCTGGCTGCCAAATATTACAGTATTAGGGTAATCTGTGGCAATACACTGCAGCTGGGTTAGCGTGTTATAGGGTGTATTGATGGGATTATCAAATTTAATGGTTCTTGTTAAGTGATTAGAAGAATAATTATGAATTAGGGACTTGCCGTCGCTTGATTCGCACGGATGTAAATTGTATATGTATACATTCCTCAGTGACCACCATTTCTATCAGGGAAAACCGTATCAAAATCCGTCACCCGGTAAGCAGAGAAAGAGGCAGAGAAGACAAGGCTTTGTTGCAGGTGGGACGCAAATGATGTTAACACAGAAGCTTTGGGTCTAATATAAAATTATGCCCAGCAGTGGGTAGCTTAGATCATGACGTAGACGGCAAATTGCAACTACACTCTTCAAATTACAGAAACGACTCATCAGAATACTGGTAAACATAGAAAACACAGACAGCTGCAAACCGTACTTATATATCATAGAAATGATTGACATCCGTACACTCACCATTAGGACCAGTTGAAAACCAGCGTCGGGCACTAGTTGTCCGGCATTTTGCTGAACTGGGCCTATTTGGCGCAGACGTGAGTCGCACAGTATTATTAATAGTCCTAGATGTGTTGAATTCTATTATTTTTTTATGTATAATTTCTTTTAATAATAATAAGATGTTGTTTATTTATTTATTTATTTTTTACTATGTGTACTTGTGGCATGTGTCAATAAACGTTTTTTCTTTCTTTTCTTTCTTACTTCCAAGAACACAAACTTGTAACCCTTCCCTGTATTTAATCTTGGAAATATGCAAATTCGTTAGACAACCAGCACTTATTCACTACACGAGAATGCATACAAACTCACCATACATTACGACACAAAAATAGGTACAGATTGTATGAACTTTAAAAGAGACGGACCCCTGAGTTAGTTTCGGTGTTTCTTCTCAAGGTAGTCAGTTAGGAAACATCGGCCTCATCTAATTTAAATTTACGAAAATAAGGACGTGTAAAAGTGTTATTTAATAACCAATTTGCAAAATAAAGATCATTTATCATAAAGCCTATGATAACTTACCTGGGGACTATAAGCTGAAAATACACAAGCACCTTAGTTATGTCCGTTAAAATCTATACTTATAATAAATCTGTAGAGAGCTCAATTCTGTACATGAAATATATTTCCAAAATAACTATCAGGGGGTGATTAAGGATCGATACTCATGCAAAAAATGCAGTCAGTTAAATTTTTGTCTGTCTGTCTGTCTGTCTGTATAACCGTTATAGAAACAAAAACTACTCGACGGATTTTAACGAAACTTGGTACAATTATTTTTCATACTCCTGAGCGGGTTATAGTATACTTTTCATCACGCTACAATCAATAGGAGCAGAGCAGTGAAGGGAAATGTTGGGAAAACGGGAGAAGTTACTCCATTTTATAAGCTTCCGTCGCGTGTGCAACCTTAATGGTTAAAGCTACACAAATCATTTCATGACGGAAATGTTCTCCTTAAAATTATATAAAAAATATCCCACGACAGCATATGTCTAACTTTTATGGTTGACTCACAATAACACGTGTAACTCCCGATAGCTTAGCAGTTCGAAGCTTTCTGATTATAATATTTGTCTACTCTTACGTTTATAACACTCTCAGTCACCCCTAATTGAAAAAGTTAACATTATTAACTATTCCATAAAAAAATTGGCCAAGTGCGAGTCAGACTCGCCCATGAAGGGTTCCGTAGTAACTATAATATAATATGCAAATTTATTTGACGAAAAAAAAACCTTACAAATTTCTTAAAACTAGCTTATTTACATTTTTTACAACTGCGCCAAATAAATTTGTTTTGAAAAAAAAACCTTTCAAATTTCTTAAAACTGGCTTTTTTACATTTTTTACAACTGCGCCGAATAAATTTGTTTTTCATAGTGTTTGTATGAATTACAAAGTTATATTTGCGGTTTTAGAAAATATGCTGTATCTCAAAAACTGCTGAACTGATTTCGTTCAAACTAATTTTGGTTGAAACTTTATATTAAGATCTACAGACATATATTTTTTTTAGATTTTTCACTCCATTATTATAGAAGTTAGAGGTTGTGTCCGCCACACACACATTTTACCACTTTGGAAGCTTATATCTTTTAAACGATTGACTTTATGGAAAAGTGGTTTTAGAAACCCCGACGTCGTTTTTAAAGAACTGTCTATAGATACCACACATGCATCGATTTCATGAAAAAAATATTTTCAGGTTTAGTTCCATGTATGGGGAGCCCCCTTTATTTTAAATATTTTTTAATTTTTGTTCTCAAAATCGGAAAGCGGTTCACAGAATACATCTACCTATCAAGTTTCACATGTATAGTCCTAATAGTTTCGTAATAAAATTGCTGTGACAGACGGACGGACCGACAGACAGACAGACAGACGGACAGACATGTCGAAACTATAAAGATTCCGTTTTTTGCCATTCGGCTACGAAACCGTAAAAAGAATCATATAAATCGGTATAGAAACACCAAAGTTATACATGAAATACGCTTATAATAATAAGCCATCGCGCGTGAATACTGAATCATGCTATAAGGATTATTTTTGAGAATCGGTCGCCGCGCTCGACGCGTCTCGCGGTCGAAGCGTTCTCTAGGTACTTAAGCCTCATGTGAACGTGATCTAAACAATATTACCAATACATTAACTTACGCTGACGGAGTCGCGGGCACAGCTATATTGTATCATTACGCTAAGGCCAATAGGAGCGGAGCGCCAATGAAGAATGCTTCAAAATCGGGGTTAAATTTAACGTTAGCCCAAAGTAACTATTCCACGCGGACGAAGTCGCGGGCAAAAGCTAGTATATAATAAATTACCAGATACAATTAAAAATGAACAAAAATGTAATATATTTCTAAATAAATTGAAACCGTTTCTTATATGTAAATGATATTATGATGTAAATGAACATTTCAGTGATAAATAAAATAAATTTATAAAATATAGTGTCTTAAAATAGTATAAAACCTATGTAGGAGTAGTTTAAGTTATACACTTTTAATTATAATAATTGTTATAGCCCTCTTCCTCTATCCTAATTTGCTGTGCCCGACAGGGACCACAATGATCTGTAAATTATGTATATTTTGTATGTACAGTAAGTTCACATTGTGTAACGCAATAAATTATTGAGTATTGGGTAAGAAAAGAGTGTATTTTTATAAGGCTCAACATGTTAAGGTAATGGTTGAATAAATTGGGTACCTAGCTCGCCTGGCGGAACCATCAGCAACAATATCGAAGTCAAATAGGCATCTTCTGGGCTCGCTCGTCCCATCTCAGACTTCATCTACCGCTTACCATCAGGCGAGATCGAGGTCAAAAGTGGGACCATCTGTAATTTAAAAAAAATGCTTGCCGGGGTCGCGGGAATGTATTAACGAGAACCGCCGCCCAAAACACAATAGAGCAACTAAATGAGCTAAGTTTGTTTAAAGACTAGGAGACTGATACTCCCTCCCTCCTTCTCCAGAATATAATTTGGGCCATAATTAGAGAGTTTTCGTCAGATAACGTTAGTTACGTGCAAGATTAAGTTAACCACTTAAGTACACTACATAAAAAAAGGAGTTTGGTGATTCACTGATACTTGGCAGGTAAGATACCAAAAAGGTCATTCACTTACATATATCAAAAGCCTTTCAGGAAAAAGCAGCTTTTACCTTTCAGCACTAAGATAAAGTAAAGACAGTTCGCGACGGAAAACGAAGGCAACGTCGAAAAGAAAAATTACATTTTTCCAGTTTTTCATTTTCCAAGAAGTTTTTCTATTACTATATTTTATTCGAAAACTAAAGCAATGTTCTGAATAGTAATCCGTAGTTAAACACCTGTCGATGACAGCTACGATTACAGATAATAAGACGTATCTCTTTCTATTCATTGAGTAATTCTTTTTCTAGACAACAAAAGGCTTTAGACCTTAATTAATACCTTTGTTCCCCATGAAGCTTTTGGGGAAACCAATAAAATATATTTCTGGACAGTTACGTGGGCAACATATTTGGGAGAATGTACATGTACAATCCGCTTTTTTTACATACCTATACCTAAAGTCAAGTCGAACAGGACTTTAAGAAAACATAAAAAAGTGTTTTTTTTTACTACTGATGAGCCCAGTCTTGTCCTCTCGCCTGATGGTAAACGATAGATGAGGTCTACGATGGGACGAGCGATTACCTCTGTTTCAGTTTTAAATCGTATTCGGAGGAGCTCGAAGTTAAATAATCGTATCGTACTAATACTAATACTAATATTATAAATGCGAAAGTTTGTGAGGATGGATGGATGTTTGTTACTCTTTCACGCAAAAACTACTGAACGGATCTGAATGAAATTTGGTAAGTATATAGTTGGCAGCCTGGAATAACACATAGGCTACTTTTTATCCCGAAATTCCTACGGGATCGGGATTTGCGCGGGAAAACCTTCCCACGCGTACGAAGTCGCGGGTAGAAGCTAATAACTAATAAGTAAGCAGAGCCGGATTAACCCTGTCAGAGGCCCTAAGGCAATGGCATTCTCGGGGCCCCTTTTCTTACTTTGACTGACCAAATCGTGTGTGAACTGAGGAAACGCACATTAAGAGCAAATTTGTTCTAAAATTGTTTTAATTTGACTACTAAATCTAACAATTTGTATTTTGTGAGATAACAGTGAGGTCCCTAAGTACACACGCACATCAAATTCTCGTTCGAAGAAACATGTTTTCTTGGTGCGTGCACTGGGCCTGGGCCCCTAGTTGATGCGGGGCCCCTAGGCAGTTGCTTACTCCGCCTAATGGTTAATCCGGCCCTGTAAGTAAGCCTTGCCAATGTTGGATCGTGGATTGGCGACCATATTAATATACCGAGATTCCTCCATGCCAACGCCGCGCCGTTGGTTCCGGATGTCATTTGGACATCTTTTACAGACCTTACGGGTATATACATAAGGCATAAAATCGGACATCAGTCTTGCCAGGTGTTACTGGGTTGTCGGGGTCAGATAGACAGTCAGATGCTCCATGTAAAACGTCTAGAAGCCGACCTCGCGAATGTTGGAACCAAGCAGATAATGACTTTTGGAACGTATTCAAATCGTGCAAATATAGAAAAAGATTATGTAAAATATGTATTTCTTTTTTCGTATCGAAGAAATATGAGCGTTTCACGAAAACTGTTGATGTTGTATTATATGCTGATGTTTTGTTATTTGATTTTATGTTAGAAATACGATATTATTGATAAACTTGAGCAAGATACCTAATACAGAGTGGCCCGTTTACAGTGGTCCAAAGACATTTTTCAGCTTGAGAGCATCATAAATGATCATTTAAAACATAGGTACTTTAGTTAAGCGAAAACTTATGGTTTCGAAATTATGTTTTCTTTTTTAATAATCTAGTCTCTGCGTCAACGGGGGAGCCCAGGGGCGGAGCTTCTCTCGCAAGTGGGTGCGAGAGAAGCTCCGCCCCTAGGCTCCCCCGTTGACGCAGAGTCTACAGCCTCAGTTCTTGGAGGACGTGGTGAGCGCCCTGTTCCCATCGCGAGGGGAGCACGCTCCCCCGCCCATGGCTCCGTCTCCGACGGAACCTGAAGCTTGCGCAAACGCGGACCACAGCGACGACGACGTCTACGACGCTCCAGAGGTGACCGAGGTAGACTTGAGAGTGGCGGTACAACGGCTCAAGGCCAAAAATACCGCCCCAGGACCCGACGGCTTGCCAGGGAAAGCCTGGGTCCTGGCCTCGGAGACTCTCGGGCCTCGACTAGGGGGGCTTTTTAGCGCATGCCTGGAGAGGGGCCAGTTTCCGCTTCGCTGGAAGACGGGAAAGCTGGTCCTGATCCAGAAAGCCGGGCGCCCTGCGGACTCTCCGTCCGCATTCCGGCCCATCGTGCTGCTCGACGAGGCGGGCAAGCTCTTGGAAAGAGTAATTGCAGACCGCCTCTTCGGGCACCTGAATCGGGTGGGCCCGGATCTTGCGGACTGCCAGTTTGGCTTCCGCAAGGGGCGCTCGACGGTGGATGCTGTCATGCGCGTGAGAGCCCTCACGACGGGGGACGCGATATCCCGGGGCAGGGTCGTCTTGGCGGTGTCTTTGGACATCACCAACGCCTTCAACACCCTGCCCTGGAGTTGCATCAGGGAGGCACTCCGGTATCACCGGGTGCCGACCTACCTCCGTCGCATAGTCGAGGACTACTTGACGGACAGGGCCGTCATCTACCCCGGTCACCGGGGAGAGTGGAACCGGCGAGAGATGTCGTGCGGTGTCCCACAGGGATCGGTCTTGGGGCCGCCCCTGTGGAACATCGGATACGACTGGGTGCTGCGCGGCGACCTCCCTGACGGCGTCAGCGTAATATGTTACGCTGACGACACGCTCGTCCTGGCGCAGGGAGAGTCGCACCAGGCGGCGGCCGACCTGGCGACGCAAGCGGTTGCGACAGTCGTTCGTAGGATCCGGCAGTTGGGACTCGACGTGGCGCTGCACAAGACAGAGGCCATGTGCTTCCATGGCGGTCGGAACGCGCCACGGTCCGAGTCCCACATAACGGTGGAGGGGGTTCGCATCGGTGTCGGGAGGACGATGAAGTACCTGGGATTCGTCCTCGACAGCCGGTGGAACTTCAGGGAGCATTTCCTGAGTTTGGCCCCAAAGCTGAACCGGGCAGCAGCCGCCTTCAGGCGACTCCTGCCTAATCTCAGCGGGCCAAACGCCTCCTGCCGAAGGCTGTACGCCGGCGTCGTGCGGTCCATGGCCCTCTACGGGTCCCCAGTGTGGGCCCTGTGCATCCGGACGCGACCACTAAAGTTGGTCGCATGCCAGAGGGTCATGGCTATCCGAATGATCCGGGGATACCGCACGATCGCCGGCGAATCAGCCAACCTCCTTGCCGGATTGCTGCCCTGGGATCTAGAGGCGACTGCCCTCCAGCGCGTCTATGAATGGCGCGTGGAGGCGCAGCGCCGGGGCGTATCCCCGCTGCCTCGAGAAGTCGAGGCGCGGCGGGAAGAGCTCCGGCGTGAGCTCAGGGCAGTATGGAGGGAACGACTGTCGCAACCGAAGGCCGGGCACGCCGCAATTGCGGCGGTAAGACCCCTCTTTGAGGAGTGGCTAGATCGGCGTCACGGCGTCCTGACCTACCGCATGACGCAGGTCCTCACCGGACACGGAAGTTTCGGGAGGTACCTGTGTCTGATGGGAAAGGAGGAAACGCCTGGGTGTCACCACTGCGAGGGTCGCCCTGAGGACACAGTCGAGCACACGGTGCAGGACTGCCCCGCTTGGGCAGAGCACCGACGTGTCCTCACGGCGGCAATAGGCGGAGACCTCTCACGCCCGGCATTGGCCGAGGCCATGCTGCGGGGCGAGAGGGAGTGGGAAGCGGTCGCCTCCTTCTGCGAAGCAGTCATGCTTCCGAAGGAGGAGGCGGGCCGCGTGAGGGAGAGGATGGCGTCCTCCCTCCAGCCCAGCCGCAGTGGTAGACGCCCACGGCGTCGGACGTCAGCCGACGATCTTCGGCCACCGTAGGCGCGGGCATGCGGACAGCGAGTAAAGGGCAACTCGCTGTCCGACCATGGACCATGCCCGGGTCGACGGCGCGTCGTGTTCCACGCGCGCCTCAAAGAGCGTCAGCAATATGACGAGGCCCCCCGTAGAGGGCCGAAGCCTGCCGGGGCCGTGGGACTCATCCCGTTACCGTGACCCCAGTACGTAAAGGGTTATTGAAGGAACACCGTGGATTATAGTCAGTAAAAGTCTGACAGTCCCTCCCACCCTGCCCGGGGTGGGAGGACTTATTTGATAATTTTACAAAGCTATTTACACTAGATGAGCCTATAGCGCGATAGGTAGAATATTGCACTATGCTTATACTAAATTTCATTCGATTAGGTCCAGTACTTTTCATAACAGAGTGGTTTTGTGTCAAACATATTGAAATTTCGGGTTAATAAAAAAAAAAACATAATTTTTAAACCATAAGTTTTCGCTTAACTAAAGTATGTTTTCACTTATCACTTATGATTCTCTCAAGTTGAAAAAATCTTTGGCCACTGTAAACGGGCCACCCTGTATAAAATATGTTTATACTTACTTGTGCCTGTGGTGGAGGCATTGTACACTAGTCTTGTGCCTGCTCGGTCACTTTGGAGATCGCTCCGTACTAGTTCATTTCTGACAGTGAACTAGTTCACTCTATTAGTTCTAACAGCTCTATTCGTTCTTCGCTCTCGGCGATCCGTAACTCAGACTCGGACCGCCGAGAGCGAAGAACGAATAGAGCTGTTAGAACTAATAGAGTGGTCCGCGCTGTGCTCTGAGTCTCAGAGCATAGCGCGGACCACATAGCATCAACAACATCAACAACCACATGAAGTGTCATGTTATAATTTAATTTATATTAATTTATAATTTATCCGCCGCTAGTTTTTACTGCACAAGTAATTGTTAGCGTTACGCACATTATTGTCTCCATGGGCTCACCGCAGCTTATAGTTAACGAGCTGTTGGCGTTTATTCAGCATGCCATTGATACCATGGATGAAGTCAGCATTTTGCAGATCTGCAAATCAAACTTCACGGAAGCGGAGATAAGTAGCGGCAAGCTGCTGCTGTTTCAGTCACTCGGGAAGCTCGATCAAATGCCGTCTCGTAGGAGGGATGGCACCGAAAAAAGTATCCAAGACATTGTGACATTATTGAAAGTGACCGACCCGGATGACGTGCCTGCTTTTGTGGCGAAGGAGCTACACAAGCTGCCCCCAGTCACATTTGACCACGTTGATGTCACCAGGCTACTGAAGGACATCACAACCCTGAAGACAAGCCTGGCCGCTGTTGAATCCAGGTTAGAGGCGTCGGAGAACACTATCGGAGATTTGCGCGCTGAAGTTTTGTTGTTACGCAGCACTGCTTCGGCAAGTTGGTCACCTGACGCTGATAATGTGAATACACGTCGGGGACCGCGAAATGCTTCCCCCGTCAGTAGCTTTGTATCGGCAAGTTTAGATACTTCTGCGATTGCCTGTAACGCTGGCGATGCATTGTGCCCTGCCATCGCTCCCTCGACTCCGGTCGCGGTTCCGACTGACATAAGTGCATCGACCCCTGAACGTTCCTACGCTGCGATTGCTGCCGCTGGTAAACCAGCTACCTCACGAAAGCCCGCTGAGCAGCCATTAAGGGTAATCGAAAAACGCCGCTGCAAACCAACCCAGGGGGGTCCGAGAGAGCGGAGTCTTAAGAAGGACAAGTGCGACCAGGATGGCTTCATCAAGGTGGTGAAGAGGAAGAGGAAGCCAGCTTGTCGAAATCAGTGTGGCACTGCGCTGGCCGAACCAAACCAACTGCTGCGTCCAGCCGTACCTACAAAATTGATTTACGTGTCCCGTCTGCATTATTCCACAAGGGCAGAGGATATTGTGAATTACATTTTGGCGAAATCCAATTTCTCCGTGAGAGTCGAACAGCTAGAGTCTCATCACGGAACTAATTTTAATTCTTTTGTGGTGAGAGCGCCGGCCGAACATCTTTCGACTTTCTTGAAGGAGGAATTTTGAGACCGAGAGGAGTAATGTTCCGGCGTTTTCGAGGTCGATTACCGGACACTGCGCGACACACGACGCCGATAACTCGTGTAATATAATTTTTATAAGTTTTGGTTAAGTGATATATATATGTATTAGTTTATTTATAGTTATTTATTGTAATAGGATGTATTTTATTTGTATGGGCCAAGTTGCCTGAAATATATAAATTGATTGATTGATTGATTGATAGCAAATGTAGGTACTATCAAAGACACCGTATTTATTTATCTCTGTATTACCACAGCGTAAACAGCTGACATAATATTAGGATTATGTATAATTTAAACAGAGATATTTATTACCATTGAAATGTGAATCTGAAACGGTTCTCATATTTTTCTTATTATCCACGGTTCTCATTCATACAGACACAGAATGAATTCGTATGACGTTTCTGTCAACCAATCAGTGACTGTATTTCATTTCTCGTTCGCACATTACGATCGCACGGTTTAGAATGTACGAGTACGAAAAGAGCTGTTAGAGCTGTTAGAACGATTACAAGCCAGCGTTCGGAAACGGTTCTTTCAGTACAGTGCAAAGATTCGGCTCCTATTCGTTCATCGTTCACGTACTACACAAGACTATTGTACAGGAACTGCGCACTTGTCCGACATAATAAGATCATAGAACTCTGCGAAATTATGTCTCTGTGTCAGTAGAATAATGTCTGTTAAGAAAACACGAGGTTTGTTTGTGAACTAATGTACGTTTGTAGTTAAAGTCACCTCGCCCCCTTCCTCGTCTGCTCAAACCTTTTTGGGTATGACATTAAAATTAGGCTTAACAGGGTAATGAGTAATAGTCGATGTCAGGGTAATGCTAATGAGTAATAAAAATTATATTTGTAGTGTAAAAATGTCATTATAAAACTATGTAGCATGATGCTTTTAAAAACATTGCACTAGGATTGCCTCCTGTATTCAGAGTAGTGTTTTAGAAAAATCCAACTGCACCAACCGTGTCACCAACCAAAGTTTTTAGATAAGTGTGTGCTAAAATTTATCTAGTACATATTTAAAGGTATTGTACCATTCATATTTTATTGTTTTTAGCTTTCAAAACTTTTTTACCAGACTGCGCGACGGGTAGTGTATTTAACAGCCTCTGTACCGACTACATGTAAATGTATCTTTGTATGTATATTTAGTCCTGTATGGAAGTCTAGAGACCAAAACTTTGTGCCGATTTTGACGACTAAGGGCAATATCGGCCAATAGATCTAATCTTACGAGTGTTATAAAAACAACATTCAATATGTGAATAAGATAAACATTTAACTCGTCAAACTGCATATGTAAACTGTCCACTAAGGTAGTCAACAAAGTTAAATATTTTCCCATGAGAGACCAACAGAACAATAGAAAATCGTGTTACACGCACCTTGCCTACTCGCATTTAAAATTCCTTTTAAATTCATGCATATTTTTAACCGACTTCTAAAAACGGAGGAGGTTCTCAATTCGGTTGTTTCTATATTTTTTATGTTTGTTCGCGCATAACTCCGTCGCTTACCAACCGATTTGAAAAATCTTTTTAAACATCTACACTACAAGAAGCAATAAAATCAATTCTTCATATTGGAGCCTTTCCACTAAATCTAAACAGTATGTTGACTCCCAAATCGAATTCTAGTTGATCCTAATAAAAACAGTATTACAAGCAATATGCAACATGTTTGCAAATAATTTAAACTTATTTGCAAACATGCAATATTAGAAAAATGCGAACCTTGTATAATACGACGTTTCAAGAGGGACGGGTATAACCCGGCCACGGCTGGATGCACCAGCTTTACGTCGTTATATTGCACTATGAGAGGCCTCTCATATTTTGTAGGATTGCACGGATCGAGGAGCTTTGTACCAATATCGGCCCGCTTGAAATGGCCATGTTGAATTTACGTTTGAAAACGTTTTTATTTATTTATTGTATGAGAAAGTTGTGTTTAGTTGGAAGTTTGTTTCAATGAAGGACTGTATGTATGATATCTATATTAGAGTTTTTGAAATTAAAAATCATCTCAACTCCAATATTAATTTCGCTATCGAGTAAATTGACTTTATTGATCTTGAAGCCATTAACTGTAACTGCGCAATTCTTATAAATAGCTTGCAAACCCTATATCTAGATAAAATACAACACGCGGCGATTATGTATGACACACGCTACGCAAGTGGTTTACTCTTGAAGATAATTATGATTGAGTGAGGTATAGTGCTCAGCCACTCAAAGTCAGACCTATATTAAGTCATCTACTCTTAATAAAATCTGACCCAAAAGGCTTATGAAACTAGGTTACAAAAACTCTCTCCACCGAAAACTATCGATAAAGAATATCGATTATATCCACCCATAAGCGGTAGTAATCCGGAAAATTCCGGTTCAGAGCGACTCGCGCCTGAATAAGCCGACGCTGGCCGGAGAAAGCCATGAATATGCATCGCTTTTGTGATTTAATGCCCACGCTAAGTTCAATTTCGATAATGCACAATTCTGGAGGAGAAAATATTAACTTTAACTTGTCGATAAACAGGGAAGCTTAAGTGACAGGAAAATAAAACAAATGGAGTTTGAAGCCAATCATGTGCAAAATAGTGAAGCCAAAGCAACATCAAGCCATTTCTCAGTTCTAGTTCAGTGAATTGAAGTGATTGGTACAGTGATGGTGTTGAATCTGTTTACTGTATCCGGATTAGATAATTATTGCCAATGACAAAACTGTATCGTACCCCTAAATATTGTTGCCAGCGCAAAAAGAATGTGCGTAATTTCGTCGGTGTCGCTAAAGCTTGAGACCTATTCAAAATTTCAAAGGCTCGAAGACAAAATGCTCAATTCAAAGGCTCAATGTATGAGCAAAAGGCAAATTAAAAAAAAAACCTTTGGAAGCCTTTCAATTCACGTTTTCATTAAGCAGGAATTTGTAATTAATCCATCTTAAAAAGGGGTATTTTCCTGTTTGAACTGGTTCAATTGCTTTGTGGCGGTTTGTGCTCGTAGAACAAATGCTAATTATACGAATAGATTTTAATGAAAATCATTATTAAATCAGATTAGCAAATGACTCATTTTGCAGATGTTTAAGTCTGAAGGCCAGGTGTAAGACATCTGGTGTTTAATGCATTAATTTGATTTAAAATCTTAACGAGGTCGTTGTCAGCTTTATTAGGTAGTTACGTAAACATAAATTGAATTCTAGATCGAAATACCGATATCATAAAGCTTGAAGTAATAACATAATCATCATTATCTATACATATAAAAATCTCGCACCATAGTGTTTGTTAACGAGCGCCTCCGAAACGGCTTGAACAATATTTTATGGATTTTTTTTGGTATGTATTGGTAGGTCTGAGAATAGCTTGTAGGCTATTTTTTATACAGCTAGATGAAAAGCAAATTATTAACGCGGGCGAAGCCGCTGTACAGAACCTAGTAGCTCTATAGAAACAGACAAATAGCAAAACAAACAAGATAGAAAGATAATATACACCATAACAGAAATAAATAAGGACTTAACTACTAAAAAGCGTGTTGTAATGGGCGGTCTTATCGTTAAAAGTGATCTTTTGTAGACAACCAAGGGTAGGTGTGTGACCAGAATCTCCAAACTTAGAACTGACATACTAAGCACTGCGCAACAGCAAAATTCACGTGAGAGCAGAGGTCAGCGGTGGGATACTGTGCTGCGAGAAGCAAGCTTTACAATATGATTAGTACTGTGGAGAATGCTCACGGTTATAACATTTACTGTTTTGCCAATAACAATGATAGAAAAATATTAAAAGCCACGAAAACAGAAGACATCAGCATGAACACAACGCTTATCTCCTGGTAAATATAAACCTGATTCTGAAATCGAGGCTAAATTAAATCCGAAGCTATGCCAACCAAAGTTAACATAGCTGACCAAGTACAGAATGGACACACATTTAGGTCAGACATATTGAAGAACAGGAATTCTGAGTCTGTATACTAATAAAGGTGCGACAAGTCTAAACACGAACCTATGAATCAGCTTGCAGGTCACCGGCAGGTAACAGGTAACCCGAAAACCAGAGGCAAAATGAAACATTAAGAAGTACCAAAGAATAAAAAACAACAAGTTGACAAATGCGAGTCGGACTCACCCACCGTGGATGCCGTACTGGGGAGACGGTATGTTTTTGGTATTTTTAACTAGAAGTAGTACGCTATCGATTCTGATTCCCTTGAGAGTGTCAAAATACGTGTTTTTTGCGACATAAACGGCTGTATCTTTTTATACGTAAATCGAGAAGTTAGACTTTTCAGAGCTTCAAGGGACTGTAGGCCTGAGTATATGGTTTAAATTTCAATTCGATATCCTCGATGCGTTGCCGAAATAAAGGGTTCTGAGAGACTGAATGTCACTTCAATCAAGTTACCGCGTTAACAGGCCATGGCCCTGCATCATGCTGAGTAGGAACCTGATACAAACACAACGTACAACTACCTATAATTTCTTTCTTAAATATGCGACAATTAGGTCTCAAGACTATTCACTAGAAATTGTTATCAGCGACTTTTCTCAGACATTACGACAGCATAATAATAGTACAACAGATCCAGAAATAAAGCACACATGAACCGTGTGAGCCACGACCACAGACTTGAGAAAAATGGAGTGTTAAAACATCTTTTTGCATCAAGCTTCAGCCAACTCATATGTGAAGCGTGGCGGGAAATTAAACGTCTGTCATTGGACGGCCGCCGGCGTCGCGTCAAACGGCACGTTTCCGATTGGAGGGACGGAGATATGAGCCGTTTACCTTTAGTTTGCACTATATCTATCTACTGACATATCGGTACACTGTATCTGTATGTAATAATAACTTTTTTATCATCGGGGGGAAACATTTTTTTTTATTGATAATAGGCTCGCGTTTGACTGCCATCTTGCCTGATGGTAAGCGATGATGAAGCACGCTACTTACCTAGAAGTAACTTATCCACTCTTCAAACTTTCAAAAGTTCAATAAGTCCCCCCTGGACTTTTGGTGAAAAGACCAGGTAGAAGTCCCGCCTGGACTTCTGGTTAAAAGAACAGGAAGTGGTGGGATTTTTACGCCACTAAAACCACCCTGGTGATCATCACCAAACTTAAAATACCACTCCGGAGATGTAATTGTAACGTAATTAGTATTTTGTTGTTGCAGTAATTAGACGTTTTGGATACCTACTAAAGTGGCCGATTCAAAAACAAAGAAGTGATAGTACTGTGCTCTTCACTCCTCATAGTCAATGCTAATTTAGCATGCGCAAACGCCGGCTGAATGATATCCTGTGTTAGTCATTTTTCGTGCAGAGAATACACTGGATCTACCTGATTTGAATCTAGTTACTGACTTCAAGATTCTTATTTCCATTTAATTGTTAGTTTTATAAACCGGACCGGACTGGTGATGCAAGTATGGAAATCGTTTTGAGGTCTGTATTTTAAGTTTCTAAGAACGATAATACAAGTAATCAAGAAAAAATGCAGATATCTATGACAATTAATTGTAAAAATAATAAAATTTTGTCTCTATGTCTAAATAATTTTATATAAGTGCTTTTAAACTCGTAATTATGTTTTTTTTTTTAAATATAATTCGGAAAACCTCGGTTCTCTATTTATTTATTCGTGTAGCATTTTTCAGTCTTTCTATGTATAAATTAAATTAAATTATAATGTTATATTATCAAATAAATTCTGAATCCAGAAAACAGCGTCGTTTTCAAGAAAGGTCTGGTTCTCTAACGGGCGTCACTAAATGTTAAACAATTTATTTTTGAAAATTGGTTATACACATATTTTTTCCCGTAAATTTAAACTAGATGAGGTCGATGCACTAGACTTATGTAACGCTCTTCAGTCAGAATCGCCCCAGACGTCCCACATCACGCGTCTCTCCACCTTTTCGACTAGTTGAAAACAGCTGCCTCCACGGAGATTTGAATAGAAGGATATTTTTAGAAAACTGAACGAATACGGAATGGATAAATTTTTAAATATAAGTGTTTGTGCAGCACAAAACGGAAAGCAACGTTTAGCCATCATGGCGATTGGATTCCTTACATTTGAGATTTTGAAATGGAATACTTTTTCCTCATTACTCATTATTTTAATCTAAGATTTGCATTTAGATATTACTATCTAAATGCAAATCTTAGATCTCGTTTAGTAGGTAGGTACCTAGTTAGTAATAAAAAGTTAGTCTGCATACAAAATATCTAATGAGTTTTCAGCTAACACCAAAACGGCCATGCGGATTTGTTGGTGAATAAACGTTTATGGCTAGCGTATAAGCCTTGTCTTAAAACACAAAGGTTTTCTGTCGTATAAACCTTCTGAAATTCTACAGGGACTTTTGGATCATTATGGTCGGTTAAAGAAAGAAATGAAGATAATAAAATTAAGATAGTTTTAAGTTTCGTAACTTAAAACTTGCTTCATTTATTCAGCGTAGATCTTTACGGAGAACGGAAAAGAAATCTAACAGGCGTAAGTAGCCCAATGGCTAAGGTATTGGACATGTGATCGAAATGTCAGGGGTTCGAACCCTATCCATTAAACTGTTGCCGTGAACCCACTCCAGACACAACCATATTTAGCTTAGTTGGAGGGGTTAACAAGATTGCCAGTAATGTGAATTTAAACCCACATTGCTCGTTCCTTTAAAAAAAAAAACAAAAAAACAAGAGAACGATTAAAATAAGTGTCTGTGGCAATTAATAGGTGATCAACCTCAACCGACGACAAACATTCGCATAATAATAAGTACTACGTGTATTAGTTTACGTGTGCATAATGTTGATGGTGTGGTGGTATGATGTTGGGTTGTGGATGTCAGACATTCAGCCGCTTGCTACACACTGGTAGTGTGCTGGCTCTAGCTGTATCCTGTTAGACTGGAAGCCGCCCCTAACATATTTAGTTGGCAAGAAGGCTAAGCAGATAATGATGAGATTAGTAATATGTTACATGAGAATGCAGAACTAAACGCTTTCATGTTTTCTAATTAACCTTTCAAAAGGCCCACAAAATTATAGCCTGTCTATTAAACCCAACAGCGTAGTTTGCTGTCACTACGTATAACAAATTAATCACTATTAGTGGCCTAATTACTCCACGAGGACCTGCCCCGGCCCTTGTCTCCGAGGCTCAGTGCAATACAGATTGATTGTCAATTAACGCGTAACAGGGTTACCATCCCGGCAGGTTTGTCAGCTACTAGCAACTTGTCTCCTTTTATATTTGTAGACTTAACATATGGGGATAAAAAAGTTAATGTAAAATATGAAAATGAATCGTACTATCCCCACCATTTTCCGTTCCATCATCGGACTACAAGACGAACGGCGATGCGCCATCGGTACATGGTGGACATTCCACCCATACGCACCAGACGCTTTGAGAATAGGTACTTTCATTGTGTGTGACTAAGGAGTGGAATTTCCTGCCGAAGTCTGTGTCTAATAACTATAACCTAGTGAATAGGTTACTTATAGGGAAGCGTGCTTCATCTTCGACATCATCGCTTACGATCAGGTAATCAAACAAGAACCTATTATCAACAATAATAATAAAAAAATCGTAAGAAAAAAATAACATCGCTTCGTCAGGACTTTTCAATTACTGATGAAATGGTAACCCTACTTGGGTCCCAACCTGAAGGCGATTAAATATAAATGACATACATTTATCGAGATTAAATACTCTGCCATCTTTTTAATTAATGATAAATTAATATTCATAGCAGGCAGGACAATGTAAGTAGATCAGTTAACATATTTTTGTGCCACAGAATTTGTGCTTGATGTGTGCTGTCGGGGATTTTATGATGCCTGAGTACCAACTTAACTGCTGGCACACAGCCATCCTCTCTATGAGACGGAATGTCCTTTTTTGTGGGAAATCCTAATTGATCCTCCCGCTATGTGGAGTGGAAGGTAGTGTCAGATTAACTAAAATCCTTCAACTGCCCCTTCGTTCCGGGGACGCGGTATCTCGTTAGAACATTCCCGCAATCGGAGAGGCAATGGTCCAGGTTGGTGGAAGCCGCATGTCTTACGATCTAGGACGTGTCGGTTTCCTTCACCAACTGTTGGCCACTTATATGCCTGACTGGGTTCGACCTACAACTCAAAGTCGTACTTGTAACCACTAGGCCAACACTGCTCCCCTGTCTACCTAACCTACACATTAAAAAATTGGCCAAGTGTGAGTCAGACTCGGCCATGAAGGGTTCCGTAATAACTATAATAAAATAATATATTTATTTGACGAATAAAAAAAACCTTAAAAATTTCTTAAAACTAGCTTATTTACATTTTTACAACTACGCTAAATAACTGTTTTTCATAGTGTTTGTATGAATTACAAAGTTATATCTGCGGTTTTAGAAAATATGCTGTATCTAAAAAACTGATGACCCGATTTCGTTCAAACTAATTAAATAGAAACCCTTATATCATTTTTAAAGACCTGTCTATAGATACCACACACGCATAGGTTTCATGAAAAAAAATATTTTCAGTTCTAGTTCCATGTATGGGGACCCCCCTTTATTTTAAATATTTTTTTAATATTTTTCTTAAAATCGGAAAGCGGTTCACAGAATACATCTACTTACTAAGTTTCACATGTATAGTCTTAATAGTTTCGGAATAAAATGGCTGTGACATACGGACGGACGGACAGACACGAAACTATAAGGGTTCCGTTTTTTGCCATTCGGCTACGGAACCCTAAAAAAGAAAACCAAATGAAAGCTTATGAAGAAGCAAGTAGCTCCCGCACCTACTTTGCTCGGTTTTCGTTACACAAAAAATGTCAGAGATTTATCGTGATATTTAAGTTTAATATTCATGTGTTATATGCGAAAATAAATCACCTGTATGAATTCTCTAAAAATACAGTATATATTGTGACTGCGAGCCCACGAAGACCGACACGAAAGGCAATTTTCCCATATCGCACTCTTAGAATGAAAATTACCTAACTCAAACATTTTTATTTTGAGGGTTGAGCAAAAAATGTTTTAAAAAGCAGTGATGAGTAAATTCTAATGCACATATTTGTCCTGCAACCGATGTAGGCTGTCCCGTTATTACTCGTGATTCGGGGTGTTACCTCGTGGATTTAGGATAGCGTTAAAGGTCAGTATACAGAATGGAATCAGGCGTTACTTTGCGGAAATGCATACCAAATGAATACTAATAAATAATAGACTGTGTTTTGCCTGCATGTGGTATGTTTTTTTACCGCATCCCTTCTGCATATGCATATATTTGCGTTTAGTTTTTGGCCAAATTAACACAAGTAACAATAGATATTTTTCTAAAGTATTAATATTTAAGTCAGTATATAGTAAAATCAAAAGTAACAGGAATTAAGAGTTAGATCACTTTCAATTTAAGAGCTCGATGCGTAGGTACAGAATATACACTTTAATGGCCATTACATCTGTGCCCAAACTTCCGCTCAGCAAAATCCCAACGATGTCCGCTTAACGATCGAAAATTGGCATTCTACTTATCTAAATTTAATGCAGTTACTGAAAAGTTTCGCGACGCCATTACCGAGTTAGAAAATACAATTTCATCGCGATTCTGAACTCGAACTAATTTAATTACGGCTAATAAGTGAGCCGATGCGCGAGGCAAACGAAATATAGAAGAACCACTACACTACATACATGAAAAATTATCAATGGACAATCATTGTATGCATGTTTTCGTACACAAACAGTATGGCAATATTGCACTAACACTTACCACTTTAAATACTTCATGCAACTGCCATAATATCTCTATGCTACGCTACGTCGTCAAGTAGAGAATGCCTAAAGCCTAGGTTACACAGTGCGAGCTGACATGCGAACTGACCGAGTCAGTTACTGAGGTGCAGCTACTGGAACCGTGTGACCGCATCATACCGAGTATTGTCATGTGCGAGTGGAACAGTTGCTCGCGTCCGAGTTACTTCAACATTTTTTGTTTTTACTCGCTACTCGCCTTCCCCCACCGCGCCACTCGCAGGCCGCTCGGTCGTCAACTCGCACGATTTTGCGAAATGACAGTAGCTCGTACGCTCGGGTCCACACCAGGTGCAATTTTTTGCTTAAAAAAATTCTAGCCCTTTAAATGACCGATGGTTTTGGCAACTTTTGTATTTTTATAATATACTAGTACTCTCGCGGGGCTTCGCTCCCGTGGATTCTATCACGGTAAAAACATAACTCTCCTTTTTTGCAGTCGGCTAAAAAGTCTAAAAGCCTATAACCTTCCTCAAGCTTCAAGCTACTTCCATACCAAATTTCATCCAAATCCACCCAGTACTTTCGAAGATTAGCGCGTTCAAGCAAACAAACAAACAAACTAACAAACTTTTCCGCTTTATAATATTAGTATAGATTAAATAAACGTCTGTGCTGCGGTATCAATAATTTTGCCGAGTTTTTATTTTCAATTCAATAACATGTTTTTTGCTGTTTCCCAAAACCTTCCAAAAATCACATATGGAACTTAGTAGGCGCAACGACGGTGTATTTTGCGATAACATTGCACGAGACATGATACAGACGAAGTATGCGAGTACACTGATGCAGTAGCTGTCTTCTGCGAAGCCAGCAGTTTGCATAGTGTGACCGAGCGAGGCGAGTCGAGCTTCTGTCATACGAGTACATAGGCACAGTAGCTGTCTACTGTCACATCAGCTCCTCGCACTGTGTAACCTATCCTAGGCATTACATTCGCCATGGAACTTTCCCGCTGTTTATGTCATTTGTTTGTAGACAGCGCAACATTTGATCAGTACAACGCACGTTTGACCACTATCTCACCTGATGGTAAGCGATTAAGTGGCCGAAGATGAAGCACACTTGCCTAGAATATTACCTATTCACTTTTGACTTAAAGACTAAGCGACTAAAGGTTATAGCTATCAGGCAACACAGACTGGCAGGGAATTCCACTCCTGAGCTGTACGCATAATGTAAGTGTTCCCAAAACGTTTTGAGCGTATGAGTGGGATCTCCACCTTACCAATAAATAAATGTAAACAAAAAAATAATAATTTCGCAAGCTTCTATGTAGTCTAATATTAAAAACTATAGCATCGCCGAGAGATCTATGCAATATTTTATCGCCAAAAAACGCAAACGGGACCAGAGCCGCGATATAAAGATAAAATCCCAAGTGAGCTTTCTGTATTTTCTTGCTTGATGTCCCAGTGAATGACAAGGAACACAATGAAGAAGTTTGTCTACATTTCGGGCAGAGACAACAGTGTACGGCCTTGTAATGTGCCATGAATGTGCTGATACTCTTTGTTCAAGAACAATATCTGAACTTGAAGAATGGTTTAACGTCTGTGTGCGAAGATTCAAGTTTCAAATCTACAACCTATTGCGTATTCTATAGAAACTTCCGTTGGTAATAAAATCTTATTAGCATACATTTTAGATTATTAAGGAACATTGTGAAAATACATGAAATATAACATTATACAAAAGGAAAATCCAATTTAATATGAAACATTTATTTTTAACTATATTTAATTTGAAATTGGAACATTGAATTTTGATAATTATGATTGTGTTTATTTTTGTTACTGCTCCAAATGTTTGCATGCCTAGTATAAGGTAGATTGTACAAGGATCTCGTTTTTATGTAATTAAGACCAATCATGTACTGTACCTGTACAATCTAAGCAAATAAATTTCTATTCTATTCTATTCTATCCTCCTCGTTCTCGGTCTCGGGTTCGATTCGCGGGTCAGGCAAAAATTACTTTTGAATTTTTCTGTAAGTAATTTCTCAGTAGTAGCCCGGAGTTTGGAAGTTAGTGGTGTGATAACCCCCGTGCCTTGGAAAGCACGGAAAGCCGTTGGTCCTGCGCCTGATCTGTCTCCGGTCGTCGGATTGCCGTCTCATAGGACTATGAGAGTATAAGTACAGGGACAGCACCTGCAGTACTTGTGCACTATATTTCCTGCGCCGCTGCCGCCGTGGTCGAAATTTTTGGTCAGGACTATTATAAAATATTAAAAAACTAACTGATCAGAACCCTTTTTAGATTCCGTGTCTGTCCGTATGTCACAGCAATTTTATTCCGAAACTATTAGGACTATACATGTGAAACTTGGTAGGTATTCTGTGAACCGCTTTCCGATTTTAAGAAAAAAATTAAAATACTTAAAATAAAAGGGGGCTCCCCATACATGGAACTGAAACTGAATTTTCTTTTTCATGAAATCTATGCGTGTGTGGGTGGTATCTATAGGACTTTAAAAATGACATTACGGTTTTTAAAACCACTTTTTTCATAAAGTTAATCGTTTAAAAGATATACGCTTCCAAAGTGGTAAAATGTGTCCCCCGCTCCTCTAACTTCTACATATAGTAATGGAGTGAAAAATCTAAAAAAAACATATACTGTAGATCTTAATGTAAACTTTCAACCAAAATTGGTTTGAACGAGATCGGGTCAGCAGTTTTTGAGATACAGCATATTTTCTAAAACCGCAAATATAACTTTGTAATTCATACAAACACTATGAAAAACAAAGTTATTTGGCGTAGTTGTAAAAATTGTAAATTTAAATTTAAAAAAAATTTCAAGAAATTTGTAAATTAAATTTCTTCTCAGTACGGCGGGCTGTGCTGGGGCGGCAGCTGCAGGTTCAGAAAATCTCAAACGGCGCAAATACAACAACCTAATTGGGTGCTATATGTTTGAGCCGTTTGGGGTTGAAACGTTAGGACCATGGGGTCCGAGTGCGCATCGACTCTTTCGTGACATCGGCAAACGATTAGTCGACTCCACAGGTGACCAGAGGGCTGGCCTTTTCTTTGGACAGAGAATCAGCATTGCCATTCAACGTGGCAATGCGGCCAGTGTTCTGGGCACTTTTCCCATTGATAGCGATGTTGACGAATTTTTCGATGCCCTATAATTTATCTTTATTTTCGTCTGTATATATTTTTATTATACATAAAGAAATTTGTAAGGTTTTTTGTAAAATGAATATATTATATTATTATAATTACTACGGAACCCTTCATGGGCGAGTCTGACTCGCACTTGGCCAATTTTTTATACTTAGACTACGAAGTGACCTTCATTGTGCGTACGGCTAAGGAGTGGAATTCCCTGCCGGAGTCTGTGTTTCCCGATAGCTATAACCTAGGAGTCTTTAAGTCAAGAGTGAATAGGTTACTTTTAGGTAAGCGTGCTCCATCTTCGACCACATCATCACTTACCATCAGGTGAGATGGTGGTCAAACGCGAACCTATTCTAAATAAAAAAAAAAATAAAAAAAAAAAAAAAAAAAAGTCTGTTTAATTCTAAATTAATATTTGAAACTGTCACATTAGGCTCCCATAAGAACGTGTCACACGCATTTCAAATAAAAATAATCTTAATAACCTAATTTTAGCCCATAATTTCCTGTCACCTAATTCCCTAGACAGGGCAAAGCGAAGCATCTCCGGGCAAAGTGCCAACGAGTGTTCCGGTACCATGAAGTACCACCTGCGTATCATCTGTCACTATATGATCCTGTTAAGTGTTACACAGGTAGTTAAACTAACGACAGGGGAGATTTCCAGGGGAGATTTTTTTGGTCGGTGTCATAATGTTTGTCAACAAAAAGGGTCCATTGATCCCATGTGGTATCTTGAAAAAAAAAACATGGTGTTTGGTTAGAATTAATGTTGTCAAGTTGTCAATTTATTTATGGTCCGTGTTATAATAGAAATATCTGTAAGCTGACCATTTTTTCTGGAATGATGTTATTTAGGAGATAAGGTTTTGTCTGGTTGTAATAAAGTTTATGAACAGAAAATAATATTAGCAACCCCTTTTATTATGAGAAGTTTATAGACTGTAAACTGTTCCAATTTTCTGAAACTTCACAATGGCGTACCTTGCGAGTGACGTCACACGTAATGAGATTTTAAAATGCTCACAAATCTGTGATTTTATGAGATTTTCGGACAATATTGATTTACTGTGTCTTATCGCTTCTTTAGATATAATAGATATAATGTTAATTTATATTGAAAACAATTAAAAACAACATGAATTATTATGGCCACCTATAAGAAGATTGTTTTCATTGATTTTTCAGTAACTTGGTAAGTATTCATTTTATTATAAGTACCATCTTTTCAATTCTTTTTTACGTAATTTAAGTTAGGTACTTGTATTTCCTGATTTATTATTATTTTCTATTATCACTTCTCACGTACAATTACTGCATCTGCCACGCTCTTCACCACCCTTGGTTGACTGGTAGAGAATGTCTACCGCCTTTGAACCTATGTGAAAGAAAAGTGAATAAAAAAATCCAGTACTTAATCAAATCCAATCAAATATCCTATTCGGTATTTCAAATGGAGTTCCTCAAACGGCCGCGTATCTAGGTATGATGGACGTTTCGTATGAACAGAACTCCACAAGTTATCTGACACTTAATTACAGTCCCCTGCTCATCCTAGAGAAATTATAAACAAGATTGTTTGGTTTTACGAACCCACCTGCTGGTGGCCACGGGTATTATCTTTAAGTAAGAAGCTTTCTTGGACAACCGAGACGTTTAATAGGCTTAAATGTTTATGAAGAGTATCGCCATGTTGTTTTATTAATTTGAGTAGCTAGACAAGGTCTTTTGTAACAAAAACACAGCAACAACTTTAACTTATAATTATAACTCAGAAACTCAAATCCATGGTTTTTGTTCCGGATACGCCGTTTTCTACTAAATAATGCGACTCATTAGTTATCGCGACGCACAAACATGAGCAAACGAAATCTACCACTCCTGTCCAAACTTCCAACACTCATAAATACACAGAAAATAGTTGGAAAACTCGATTTGCACACGCAGAATGGCACAAAGCGACGTTCAGAATGTCAAGCACGCCACGGCACTGTGCTTTGTTAAGTGTTAAATCAACAAAAAATACGGGTGAAGTTGGGAGAAAAGTCGCACTGAAAATGCTCGCTTTTTTGAGCAAATAACGAGGTTTTCTCGATCTACATATTTCTAACTTTACTTAGGCTTTTCCAGATTTTCCACACAAGTATTTACTTAGGAATCTTAGCGCAATATTCCAGAAAGATCGTCTATACGACGGTAAACATTTGTGTTTGAAAACAAATACAAATATTTTTTATTGACATCAATAGTAACCCTGACTTCTGAGCTAGGTGTGCTGTGTTTCAGAAGGCAGTATCTTTGCCCTTAACGTACAATAAAAATGATTTAAAAGTAAATTAAAGTTAAAATAAAAAGTTAAACATAAAAATCTATAATATTATGCACGCCTTATCAAACGTCCCTGCTTTGTGTTTGTGGGAGACTAAATTGAAGAGTACATTGAGATCGACCAACTAGTTTATAATCACGGTAGAATGTTTCGCGAGACATTAACGTTATCAACTTGCAACAGCTTTTAATTACCTTTTCTCAGACTTATTTTCGAGTAATGCTGAAACTTTTCAAAGGAATTTTTATCTCGAAACTTTAAAACTGAACAAACTTTTAAGGATTTTTGTTTAACAAAAGCTTCGAAAAAGAAGAGGAGGAACGACCTAAATGGTATTCTTCATGTAAAAATCAGCTCGTTGAAAACAGGGTGTGACAATGGACAGAAAAGTTAGGAACTCTGAAATTTAAGACAAGTAATGTTTTTATTTAGATTCACTTACAATGGGAGAGTTGTTTTCTATACCCATTAAATAACAACAATCAAACATCTTAATCAAATAGTGGTCTCATAAAAAATAACCCTTTCAATCCGGTAGACATTTACAAATTGTAAAATTTTCGTGAGTCGGTCTCCCGGGCGATGCTCAGAGCAATTTTCGTGATCAACTGAGTGGATGATTGTATAAATTGCTCGTCTTGTCTCGATGCGTAACAACATTTACTTTAGGTAATTTATGTAGCTTTTTACGGTTTTTTCTTCAACAACTAAGTACGATAAATAGGAGGTACCTACATAATACTTACTGATTTATGATAGGTTTTAGAACTAAGTTTAAATTCTCGATATAAAATAAAATGAATAAATTACAACCATTAAATGGTTTATAGTGATAATGGTAATGATTTATTACACTTTAACGATCGCGCGATCGGTACGTTTTTCCCGAGCTCAACCGAAATAAAATAATGAATTTAATTGCAAGATTATTAATTGGATTTTGATATTATTTTCTCATTTCGATGTATTTTAGTACCTTCAGTTTTCTAACAGATTATATAGGATTGGTAATGATACTTACATTGTGCATACAATAGAGGAGTGGATTTCTCTCCTGTTTCCTGATAGTTATAACCTGGAGGTCTTTAAGTCAAGAGTGACTAGGTTACTTCTTTCTTTTAATGAATGAATTGAGGTTTCTTCTTTTATAAAAATATACTTACGTACATATTTTATTCAGCAAAATGCGTTTTCCTTAAATTCACCAATTTCCTTTCCCACCCAGCCTGCCAAGACTAGGTTGTAAAACAAATAGTTCCCCGGTCCAGCAGATTATGCAAAACGGTTTATTTAAATTTTATATGCGGCCGCCATTATGTTAATATTTTACCGTTTCTCTCCAAAACCCAAGGATTCGGTTTGTCCAATATTTTGTTGATATTAGTGTGATGACGTCATGGTTTTCAGCGTTTTGCTTACCTGGAACAAGAAAAATAAAATGTTAGAAACATACTTTGTATCCTAACACGCAAGACTATTACAGGGGACGATATATTCAAATTGTAATTTATACAACGTGTAAAAGAATAAACGCAATTCCTGAAATTAGTTGGTTCAGAATCGGCTTCTGAATCCATTTCCGTCATAAAAAATAGGTGTTAAATTTTGACGGAAAAATCTTTCATTTAACTTAAAATGGAAACACAGTATCATCACAAATTAATACAATCCTTAATTCAAGGAAATGCGCTCGTGTGCGTGTCGGCCGCTAACATCTAACATTGCATATGTGTATGCGTCTGCGTAAGGATATTGTATGACGCACATACGTTTTGCGTTTAGTAAGGACAGTAAGGATAACTATTTTATAAAAAAATGTCTAGGTTTGGTTTCAATTTATTTAGTTACGGATGTTGTTTTAGAGATCTTATAATTTAATATTCTAATGGGGTGTCTGAGGTATTGCGCTTAATCTGTTACACCTTTTATAGGTATCGTTTCTTTGTATTTCCCTCGTTATCCTGGACCAAAATTCAGTAAAAGACGCGTCTTTTCTACTGTTGGATCTGTCCGAATCACTTGAGAATGCAAGTAAACACTCATTTTGAAATCCTCGACTAGTTTATTTTTTATTATTTATTAAAAGAAAGATTACATGGTTATTTTGATTTACTACTTTTGTGTGGGATACTTTACAATAAATAATACATATATATATGTATTATTTATTGTAAAGTATCCCACAGATATATATGTATATATACAGAAACTGTTTAAGTAACACAATTTACTAGAACAAAAAGGTAGGTACGATCGAGTAAGTGGAATTTGTGATGGTGGACCCGTACATTTTTTTTAGGGTTCCGTAGTCAACAAGGAACCCTTATAGTTTCGCCATGTCCGTCTGTCTGTCTGTCTGTCTGTCCGCGGTTTAGCTCAAAAACTATTGGTACTAGAAAGTTGTAATTTGGCATGAGTATACACGTTAATGACGCCGAAAAAGTAGTAAAATAAAATTTTGAAAATAACATTTATTTAGGGTACCTCCCCTACATGTAAAGTGGGATGATAATTTTCTTTTTTCGTCCTTCCCATCGTATGGGATATCGTTGGATAGGTCTTTCAAAAATATTAGGGGTTTGGGAAAACCGTTTTTTGATTAAGTAAACCGTTCGTAACTCAAGCTTTAAAGTACCAATTTTCGTTAGAGTCAAGTGTCCCCCCTCTACCAACTAAACGGTTGTAGTTAGAAATTCAAATGTCACGGCAGTAGTACCTATATATAACGAAGTTTAAAGGGAAACTATCACATATAAGTGGGCTTTACAAGTTTACGATTAATAGTCGACCAATTGTATTTGACTCGAAAATTTCGAACAACTCCATAGAAATGTCGATAGATGGCGCTAAGCGTCAGTTGTATCGCGCTAGTTTCATATTTAAATAAGTTTTATAAAAAAAAAACTCACGCACTTGGCTGTTATAAAAACTACGGAACTCTACACTGCGCGTGGCCCGACACGCACTTGACCGGTTTTTACAAATAATTTCATTAATACAACAGGTCGTCCTGTTTCAGACTCTAACATAATTTGAAGAAGAATGGGCGGATGAACAAACAAAATATACCTCTGAAACACTCATACTGTATTTATGTACTCAACAAACATTCGTTAATCTAAACAAACCACTATTTAGTACCCCCATTAATAATTAAATCACAGATACTAATCACTGTACTTAATAGACGGCAAACGCGTACAAAATCGAGCTCAGTTAATGCAATATGCATATCACCTAAATGGGTTTATGCATATTAATGCATATGGCAAAGCCATTACACATCTAGTTAGACTGATTTGCAAGCTTCTTAGGTCGTACTAGCACTACGTAATAGACTAGAAATATAAACTGCTATCTATTGTGTTGAATGACAATACAAACTATTTCCTTAATCTTAAGGAATAAAAAAGACAGTAAAGACGCCATACATCTAACGGGGTATTGCGTGACGAGGATAAACTCAGAAACTTAAAAACGTATAACTTCATGTGTGTTGAATTCCTACTTATCAGAAACATGCTACTAAGAGCTACTCAAACTCAAAAACAAATAAAAAAAATTGCCCAAGTGCGAGTCAGACTCGCCCATTAAGTGTCCGTAGTAACTACGCAGAATAACTTAGTTTTTCATAGTGAAAACCGCAAATATAACTTTGTATTTCATACACGATGAAATACACAGTTATATTTGCGGTTTTAGTAAATACTAGCGACCCGCCCCGGCTTCGCACGGGTGCAATGTTTATATTAAATATAGGCAGCGTTCGCGAGAATCGTTAACGTACGGCAGTTTTTTCGACGCCTTATTCCACAATTTTCACTACCACGAAAAATCCTATCTATTTTCCGGGATAAAATATAGCCTATACGGATTCGGAAGAATCCCTCTAAGTAATGGTAAAAGAAATTTTGAAATCGGTCCAGTAGTTTTTGAGCCTATTCAATACAAACATACAAAAATACAAAGGTTTCCTCTTTATAATATTAGTATAGATGACAAATTGACAAGTATCTCAAAAACTGCTGATCCTATCTTCTTCAAACCAATTTTCGTTGAAAGTTTTTATATCTAATTTTAAGATCTACAGCATATATTTTTTTTTAGATTTGTCGCTCCATTATTATAAAAGTTAGAGGGGGGGACACATTTTACCACATTGGAAGCGTATATCTATTAAAACGATTGACTTTAATAAAAAGTGGTTTGAGAAATCTCAATTTAATTTTTAAAAGACACTTATAGGTCTCATAAAAAAATAGTTTTATTTCCAGGTATGGGGAGCCCCCTTCATTTTATATATTTTTTTATTTTTGTCTAAAAATCGGAAAGCGGTTCACAAAATACATCTACCTACCAAGTTTCACACGTGTGGACTACACGTGTGAAACTAATAGTTTTTAATAAAATGGCTGTGACATACGGACAGACAGACAGACAAACATGACAAAACTATAAGGGTTCCGTTTTATACCATTCGGCTACGGAACCCTAAAAAATTAACTAATATAATAAAAAATAAAATTATCTAGTCACTAGATTCTAGTGTTAATCAACCGTACAAGTATTTTATTTAAAAAAATGTATCATTATCATCAGCTTAGCCTGCTTCCAACAATGTTGGGGTTAGCTTCCAGTCTAACAGGATGCAGTGAGTAAGTGTTTTACATGGAACGACTGCGTGAAAAAAATATTATATGTAAAAAATTGCCTATAAATCTAGGAACTAATCAACACTAACGAAGAAAGAAAGAAAAAGAAGAAAGAAAGAACTATCCAGGCGCCTAGTCGACACTTCGCGTGACCCAAAGGCTGGCTTTTACCTTGGACAGCGGTTAAGCATTGCCATACAGCGTGGCAATGCCGCCAGTCTTTTGGGCACATTACAAGTAGACAGCGGTAAAAAATCCGGTATTTGAAAGCCCTAGTCAGAAGCTGTAGTGCGGGCTGGAATTAGTAGTTTCCTATGAAGAAAAATTGAAAAAGTAGTAATGGTAAAAGAAGTCTAAATATCCAAACTGAATGAATGGCGCTTTTATTGATTTCGTAAATAACAGTCATGATTCTCGTGTCGAAATTCATCACGTCCACGGCATCGTCAGTAGGGTAGCATGAGTCGTTAGGCGGCAATTTTTGAGGCACACACTGTAGGCCAGAACTTAGTCGTTCGCAATAATCCCCACTTGTGCCTAAACCTTAATCTTATGTAATTCACAAGGCTAAGGGCTAGCTTAGGCAATATTCCCAGGAATATTGCCTAAGCTAGCCTGACCTAGAACCGAACGAAAAGGATAAACTGGCAGGACCAACTCCCTGAAAACTAGTGATTGATGAACTTATGATTCTAACTTGGAATCACAAGTAACCAATCATACCAATTTGACCAGTAACTACGAATATCGTCACTGGTTTAGAGAATAAATAATTACTATTATAATCAATCAATCAATCAATCAATTAATCAATGTATTTATTTGTGTACACAGGTCTTAAGGTCTTAATATTTTTATAAATGTATCTCTGTGTCCTGCCACAGACAGTAGCATACAAATTTAAATTACAGTCATCAAAATCATTACATTCAAAAAGTCACAGTATAATATCCACTAACAAATTATATAATACAAAACAGTCAATAATAATAATCAATTTCAAAATAATCGATAAAAACATAATAATCAAATAAATAAAAAATAATCAGCCAAGTTAAATTCAAAATAAATACCTACTTAGTCAACTTTTCAATAGTAATTAGTAAACAATAATTAAATTTACAACAGTCAAATTCATAATAATTAATTTAATTAACAGTTACATAATTTTATCTTCTAAGAATTCTGTCACACTATAATAAGCTTTTTGCGCTAGAAATTTCTTTAATTGATTTCTTAGAGCAGTCTCTTTTAGTTGTATCCACTGTTTTGGCAACTTGTTATAGATAGTTGGACCCATACATACAATACTTTTGCGCATAAGTGCAGTTTTGGCTTTGTGTGAGCAAACCCTACCATTATCTCATCTGTTACGCGAAATTGTATCTTCCAGAAAAGGAAACAGCAAAGGATTTGCTCGAACAAACATTATAACCTCTAAAATGCAAAGTAACCCTGTCCGTTACGCTTTCATACTTTGTTATTCACGGAATAAAAAACTTTTCTAATGATCGAGGCCACGGGCGTAAAAGCTAGGAAATAATAAAATAAAAAAACATCTATTTGATTCTGTACTAATTATAATATAGTCGCTTCAAACAGAATAATAAAAATATTAGTTTTTTTGTACTGACTCTCTTCAAGTAAAAGCCTCGTTAGAGGTGTGCGAGCATACTTTGTTGATGGCTGTGTTTGGCCGGCTTTGACCCGCCATTGCCACTAACTCATCAACCCATCTAGTGCTTGGCCTGTATCTGCATCTATCTAGTGATCACAAGCTCTTCTGTTGACCGAGAGTCTGGGTAAAGATTTGATAGGGCAATCTTTAACTAAGTTGTCCGTGTGGAATTCCTAAACAACTCGAAGTTGGAACTCGTGCCCACATAGGACAAAGAATCAACTGGCAAAACAACTTTCTTCCATCGAAGAACACACCACCGTTGTGAAACTAAAAATCACACCTTTAAAGAAAGGCTATAAAACTCTGCATTACCCAGTAACCAAGGAAAACGTTTTACGTAACAGTAGCGCCAACCTACTCATTACAATACCTACTCTGTGGCATTCGCTGGGTGACAATACGCCTCAATCCTTTGTTGTTAAATTAAATTAAATATCGTTTATTTCAGGCAATTTTAAACCCTTAAAAAAATTGTTAAATGTAAGTAAGTAAGTTGTAGTAAGTTGTAAGTTAAATGTATATGTTGATAAATCTTATTTAAATGACATAACCTGTCTTAATACCAATATTTTATTTTACTGATGGCAGGTTCGCGCTTGCCCATCAGCTCATCTGATGGTAAGCGTGGATGTGGTCGAAAATGAAGCACGCCTGCCTAGTAGTAACCTATTCAGTCTTGACCTTAAAGGCTCCAGGTAATAGCTATCACAGCATCAGCATGGGTAACAAAGCATAACTTTTTTTAAGGATACAAGTTTACAAATTCCAATTAAATTAGCTAGCAAACTACTCAAACGCGATGGTATTTATATTTAACACGACTATAAACACAGTGTGTGATTATGGCCACACGATAGACAAGAAAGCTTATTGCTACTAAAATCTGCCCAAATTTACTATTACTATAATTTTAAATATTACTTATATTATAAAGAGGTCAAGTTTGTACTTGTAGGAAGTAATCTCTGGATCTGCTGAACCGATTTTAAAATTCTTTCTAGATTAGTTCTTAATGACTTAACTAATTCGCTATAAATATACTTTTCAGGTGCGCGAACCTGCGGGCAGAAACTAGCGGGCATACACGCAATACAATACGTAATAATAAAATGTAATCTCATTTAATGTATTCCTTGTCATATTCCCAGACAGCAAACGTGAATGATGCTGATGACAACTGGAGCCGAGTATTCCCGATTTATGTAGGAATTGTTGTTTATGAACTTTGTTTTGTTCGTATATTTCGTCGTGTCTTATAAAATAACTAAATATGTAATATTTTTTTTGTGTTATTGCCCTATATGTTTTGCGCCTCTAAGTTGTGCTAAACTGATTTATTTTCCTTCATTTAGCTTCACTTTGGTGGTGTTTTCTGTCAGCTCGTCCGATAAAGCGAAGGGAGTGTCAGAATTCTTCTGACTAATTCTACCCTGTTCTTTCAGTTGCCGCTGCGAATCGGTGCCATGGTATTTTGGTAGATTATTCCCACAACCCCGGGCAAGGAACATTTTAACGGTTTAGCTTCATAAATCAGAGAGTGCGTCTTTCATTAAAAATCTTATAACACAATCTGTTAAAAGTCTCTCTTAAAAGGTGTGTAAGTTTCGAATAAAAACATACATTCGATGCCAATCACTGCAACTGAGAACTTTCCCTAGCCAATCTAAATGCCTGTTTATTTAGGGACTGTTGGTAGTTGATATGCTGACAAAACACCTAGCAACGACACAATGGCGTAAGCTAGCCAGCCGGGCTGTTTGGACGGTCGATTGAACTTCGATGTTGCGCCTTAAAAGGGATTATTGTCAATTTGCTACCGGCTAACAATTGCGAAGTGTGCAGGTTTATATTGGAAGAACTGTTGTTTAGCGTTTTATGTCACTGGGTTCAACAATCCCGGTATTTGGGAGTTTGTTTGAGTTTTGTTACGTCAGGAAGCTTAAAGCTGTCACCACCAGCAGTCACATAACGTGTTATCCTACTGATGCGATAGCGTGATTCGGGAGTCGTGATGGTACCACAGTGGAATGGTACCACGGTGGCTGCATCATAAGACTGTGATTTCACAGTATTTGATGCAGATGCTTGGTGTGGTGTAATTATGACTAAATATAGCGCACCCTTACTTATCTAAATAATACCTATGTTTCACGAATATATTTATTTAATTGAAAAAGTCGCAGTCATCTAACACATACATATATTTTTATACAAATACCGGAAGATAATGCCTTCTCCCACGTAACTTCATCGTACTCATAAAATAACTCCACGTGACAATAAATATCTCTATCGTATAATCGACAGTTCTATTAATAACTAACAAGGAAATGGCACACACATCTATGATAGACTTAAAAATGGGATGGTTCTGTTATCATCTACTAAAGTGCAGATTCTGATATTTTTCCAAACAAACGGTATGAAAAACCCTTTTAGAATGACTCGTGTGTTTGTCAGTCCGTCCGTCTATTGAAATTTGGAACACTTATGAAATATTAAAACCAATCCATGGCAGTGAAAAGTAAACAAATGTACTCTAAGTCCCTGTTGTGATTTATTAATCTTTTTTATATCATAATTCTCAATTCCCTCATTTCCCTCTAACTGTGTTCTCCGAAAGTACTGAGCCTAGCATTTTGGAAATGTGAGGAAAATAGTTCCTCAGTAACTTAATGAGTATAAATGACATGCTAGATTAAAATTAATTACAGAACCCTTTGTGCGCGAATCAGGCTCACAGTTGGTCGGTTTTTGTTTTAAGCACTAAAGTGCTGCTTTATTAATTAATGAAACTGTAATTCTAAAATTAGCTTAATAGAAGGTTTTTCCTTATAGGTACTTTTAATGTGTGTGTTAGATTTATCTAGATACTCTAGCTGTGCCCGCGGTTTCACCCGCGTTAATCAACATCTCAACAATACAAACTTTCATGCCCTTTCAACTCTTCAGGGATTGATTATTGAAAAAAGCCTTGATTTGACTTGACTTTATTTTTCAAATTTCATACGAATCGGTGCGGTGGTTCAGCCGTGAAATCTTAACAGACAGACAGACGGACTTTCGCATTTATAATATTATAGTATGAATGCAGTCAAGCTAGGACTATTGCAAGTTTAAAGTAGGTAGGCTTACCTAATAACTGTAGGTTTAGGTACCTACATAAAAGCGAGGCGTGGAAGTAAAGTGGGGCGCCTCAAACTAGGCTATCACGACATCTGATACCGAAGGAATGTCACTTGCCAACAGGGTTGCCACACCCCAGGATATAATTTATATGTAGTTTAAATTTCTTCCTGAATTTCATTTACAGGCTTATAAAGTTTATTATACAACGTGTAATTTAAAGGGTATATACATACCAAGTGCATGGCTTCTTTGGATGATAACAAACGATATGGCAAGGGTTTTGTAATCCTAAGTCTACGTGTGTAGAACTTATTACAATTTCCAATACACTGATACCAGAGACGGAATTTTTCAAATTAAGAAGAACGAAGAGAATTATCGTGTTATTGGTAAGTGACGTGGAAAGTTATTGACCCTCGTAGTGCTGTGACACGTTTGTTATGATTGGAATTCAAGAAATATATGAAACCAATAATTTGGTATCAATTCTTTGAGTCAGTTATTTTGTGCTGAAACTGTGAGACATAGAGACTCCATACCAGATGTTATCTTCAGCCCTTTTGGATAGATATGGGGTTTCCGTTACACGTTGTAGATATGGGTTCTTAACTATTATCTGTAGGTAAGAATAATGTCATTTTCTGGAGCTACTGTGGCTTTTAACACAAAGTTTAACTTTCTATGCAAGTATTTATCGTCTGCTTAGTCCTTCCCCAACTTTATTGGGGTCAGCTTCCAGTCTGACCGGATGCTGAGTATTAGTGTTGTACATGGAGCGTCTGCCTATCTGACCTCCACAACCCAGTAACTGGGTAACACGATATCCCTTGGCTAGATCTGTCATAAGATTAATAAACTAAGTAAACAAATGAATAAAAAATAATAAATGGCACAGTCGACATATTTTTCTTCAGCAAAAATATATTCAGGAAACAAATTCATGCAAAAATTAAGGATCGACAGTTGACTTTGTGATTAACGTGTAATTTCGTTTATATTTTACATATCCTGCACCACACTTTATTAACTGTTGCTTTTCTTTTAGTTTATAAAGTACATCACACTGTATTATAATTATGTGGCTCTAGTTTTTATATAGTAATCCGTGGAAAACGTTGTGGGTAGCATATCTATACTAATATTATAAAGAGGTAAAATTTGTAAGTTTGTATGTAG
Source organism: Tholera decimalis (assembly GCA_943138885.2). NCBI lineage: Eukaryota > Metazoa > Arthropoda > Insecta > Lepidoptera > Noctuidae > Tholera > Tholera decimalis. The sequence goes on from OW964577.2 coordinate 1,513,068, forward strand.
GGGGTAATCTCTGAAACTACTGAACCGATTTTGAAAATTCTTTCGGTTACATGTACTGCATTATCCCTGAGTGCTATAGGCTATTAAATTATCTTTATATCATGCATATTAGCCAAGCTATTATAATCTTTGTCAAGCAAGTCGGGGACGGGATCCCGTGGAATATTTTCTACTTCTACGCGGACGAAGTCGCGAGCAGAAGCTAGTTTACCATATTTTTGTATGTAAGCCTATACTATGTATAACTATGTAATATGTTACTGTTTGTTTTTCCCTAAAATAAATAAATATATAATCTTTCTAACCAACAGCTAAATTAAAAGTGGTAGGTTATATTATTTCCACTGTTAATCTTATTAAAATACCAGTTTTTCAGTCGGGCAGCCCTACTTAACTGCAAGCGCGGCGCAAGCGCACCAAGATACGCAGGTAAGTACACATTAATGTATGCGTTGCATTCCTTATACGCCTCGATTCTACGTGAGGAAGAATAATTTGTGCTCGACTATTGCGTGTACAATTTATTTGATATGTAAGAAATATAATATCTTTTATTACTTAAAAGTGGCCACTTTGTAAAATGAATTAATTATTGATGTACATTATGATGTTCTAATTATTTTACTATAAAAAGTTCGGAGACCTTTAATTTCCAAGAGCTTTAAGTGCATTAAGTTACAAGCTTTTATTTGCTTTGCATGTGTGTATATGTGTGTGTTTGGAAGTCTTATTTCAAAACCTAGTAAGATACACTTTCTACAAACATCGTTTTATTGTATATCTTACTTATCCAGCAAGTAGATACCTACCTAATATGAAAACTGCAGCACTTTAAACCACCACCATTCACTCACGTGAGTCGTGACTACAATAAAACTTAGCCAGTTACTTAAACCCATTCAAATGTATCCAATATTATGATTAAAGAAAGCAAGAAAATAAATTTATTTGACCCAGTCTAGGGCACACAAAAATACAAGAAAAAAAAATAAAAAACTTCGGGTAAGAATCAGTTCAGCAAAATGCCAGACACCTGCAAGTGCCTGACGCTGGTTTTAAACTGGACCTTACGTAGCGAGGACGTGCTACAGATGTAAAGCAGTTTTTTACTGTTTATGTGTTTGTATGTGTGATAAGTGATAATAAACACATATTAAGTCTCTCCTGTAAAATTACTCGGCACGAAGACCCTCATACCTATATTAAAATGGTATTTAATTTGAAGCATTATATAAACAAAGCACGTATCTATCTTGATGAAATCCATCAAATTAATTAGCAACGCAGTTAATTAAGTGCTTCAGAGTGACAGGCAAGAATACTTCCGTATCTACTGCTAACAACAACAGACAGCGCTGTTTCCGTTGACGTAGCAACTCGACTCCTCACAGTTAACCATTGTATTAACCAGAACCGTTGTTCGATCGCGAGTTTGATCGCAAGTTTACTCGAACGCTCAATAGATGGCGTTGTTAGTAAAGAGCGCCATATATTATAACGCGGTGTCAAGATTCTCCGCCGATGAATGACATCAGTTTGATTTTTTTAAATATATTGTACTTGCTCATTACGGAAATAGTTGTTTTATTTACAATTAGTTACCCGGGCTGTTGTCGAGTGCCAACCATATTTGGTCCTACCGAGTCGGATTGCGAAAAGTGTAATCGCGTCGACAAGTGAAGTGACAGTTTTGTGTCGTCTGGTGAGGCATTGAAACCAGGGTGGATCGCTCTGAAGTGCCTGTAAATCCCCGTGTGTGTGTAGGGGATCAGCGGAGTACAGCAGTGAGGTTGCAGCCGGCTCCGCCAGGGGGCGCCACCAGCATCGAGGCTCACTTCGTGCGGCAACGGCGACAACAGCAGAGTCCAGAGGGCAACGGGACATCAGCAACATCATCAAGAGTGACGTCACGGCCAGTGACGACACACTCAGCGGTACCAACAGTGACATAGGAGCAACGACGTGTTTGGAGAAGGTTTGGCAGACAAAACCGTGAGTTTCAACCCAATGTAATTAATTGGTAGACTTTAAATTTCTCTCAGTGAATTTTGAAGATCAGTTTAGTGAAAATACAAAGTGCTCGAGACTTTTAAGATTTTAGTAGACTTAGAATAAATTGCAGATAAAGTATTCTGGCGGGAAAACTATGCCCGATTTGTCTAAATTTAAACTTCTTTTGCATTTGATACGTAATTAATTCTCAATATTAATTACGTAATTATTATATGTTCTATGTTTATCGTGTTTAATTGAACACTTTTAAATATTTAATGGTTTTGTGTATCGACTTGTAATTTTTCGTCGGTTGCATTGTATTGATTTATTAAAATACCTCTGTAGCGTTTGTACACAATGGAGTCCTTGAGTAAATTGCAAATAAACAATAAATTGGTAATAGAAAAAGGTAGAATTAACTTTAAAAAATCACCCAAAGATCGACTCACACAAAGTTACATTGAGACTAGATTAGAATCTTTAGAGGTACAGTGGAAACAATTTGTTGAAACGCATATGCGCATAATAGAAAAGGCAACCGACGAGGAATTAAAAAAGAATGTGTATTTTACGGCGGAAATATATGATGTTACTGAAGAGTTGTACATATCATATAAGTCCGAATTAAAAGAGCACTTACAACAAACTTGTCCGCTTAAAAGTGCAAATCCTAGCAATAATAACCAATCTACTCAAAATAATTCAAATGTGAAATTGCCACAAATTAGTTTGCCTACGTTCACGGGGCTATATTCTGAATGGGTCACATTCCGTGATTTATTTACGTCACTAATTCATAAAAACGTAACATTAGATGACGTTCAAAAACTCCATTATCTAAAAGGTCATCTCTCAGGCGAAGCAGAACAGTTGCTTCGACACATTCCTGTAACTGCATCTAATTACAATGAGTGTTGGTCAATTCTAAACAAACGATTTGACAATAAAAGATTTTTAGCTAACTGTATGCTCAAACGGCTTGTCCATCAATCGTCCATTAGTAAGGAGTCTTTGACCAATGTTAAAACGTTGTTAGACACGACGGTTGATTGTTTGTATGGTTTACGCAGTCTAGGTATTGACATTAGTTCATGGGATGCAATTGTTGTATATTTAAGCTCAGAGAAATTAGACAGCGAGTCCCGTAAATTGTGGGAATTAAGAATTAGTTCAAGTTCTAACGATGACCTACCAACGTTTGAGGAGTTCAAAACTTTTATGGAGTCTAGGTTTAGGGCCTTAGAGTATTTAGACCCTAAAGCAAACAAAAGTGCTAAAAGTGAAAATAATTCCAAATCTTTTCATGTCGCCTCTCAAGGTTGTGTATTATGTTCTGGCGATCATAAATTGTGTCATTGTAAACAATTTACTAAGAAAAATTGTGATGAGCGTCGTGAATTTGCCCGAGTCAGTAAGCTTTGTTACAACTGTCTAGGGACGAACCATTCCGTCTATTCTTGTCGTCAGCGTACCAAATGTCACCTTTGTAAGAAGAAGCACCACACACTGCTTCACCCAAAATCAACTGCTAATGCTGCTGAAATTGTTGATGGTTCAGCAGAAACGAAGGTGGTAGCTGCGAATGCAGCCACCTCTTCCAGTCAAAGCGATACCAAACCCATTTGTTGTTTTGCGGATGTTCACAACCATGGTCTGCTAGCCACAGCCTTGGTCAACGTTGAGTCGAGAACCGGTACTGCTGTTGTGTTAAGAGCTCTAATGGATCAGGGCTCTCAAGTCTCTGTCATCACAGAGGCTGCAGTACAGTTGCTTGGACTGAGAAAAACACCTGCTCGCACTGACATATTTCGACTAGGCAATGACGAGGGACACTCAATGCCCTCTAAGTGGATAGTTAGGTTTAAACTACAGTCTCGTGTAGATCCCACATTTGTCTTATATGTAGATGCGTATGTATTGAATAAACTCACATCTCATCTACCAGAAAAGAAGATTATTCAGGTATCGGCTTCGTTCTCGTCCTTAAAATTAGCTGATCCGACTTTCGATACGCCAGGGAAAATCGATTTACTTTTAAGTACGCGTGTGGTCGGAGAAGTTATGTTGGACGGTTTAGTCAAGGGTCCGCCGGGATCTCCAGTCGCTCAGAAGACTCATTTGGGATGGATCCTGTCAGGCGAGATCCCATCGTCAGCAATCTCTAGGTCAGTATGTTATCATACTGTAGTTCAGTCAGCGGATGTCAATGACCGTTTGCGTAAGTTTTGGGAGTTGGAGTCAGAGCCCTCAGTTCGTAGTGTGATCTTTATTGAAGAAGAACAGAAATGCGAGGATTTCTACTCCAAAACCACCAAACGCGACGCGACTGGGAGGTATGTCGTAAAACTACCATTCAAAACCGATTTGCCCTGTTGCACGTCTGGTGGATCAGAGGTCATTGCCCGTAGGCGCTTTATCAACCTAGAGAAAAGATTAGTAAAAGAACCGAAATTTAGGACACAGTATAGTGCAGTCTTAAATGAGTATATTGATCTGGGACATGCTGAAGTTGTTCCCCAAATAGAGTTAGGTAACAATGCGTGCTACCTACCACATCACGCGGTGGTGCGTGAGGATAAAAGCACTACTAAAGTTAGGGTCGTCTTTGACGCTTCATGTTCAGGCCACAATAGTGTATCATTGAATACAGAGTTAATGGTTGGCCCAACCCTACAACCTGAGCTGCGTCAAACTATCATGCGGTGGCGATGTCACCCCATAAGTTTGGTTGCAGACATAGAGAAAATGTACCGTCAGGTAAAGGTTGCAATCGAGGACGCTGATTATCAGCGCATTTTGTGGCGCGACAAACCAAACGCTGAACTGAAGCATATACGGTTATTGCGTGTTACTTTTGGAACGTCCTCTGCGCCATACCTAGCGGTCAGGTCTCTCCAGCAACTAGCTCGAGACGAAGGAAGTGACTTTCCTCTTGCGGCAGACAGAATCCTTACATCGTTCTATGTAGATGATCTGTTGACGGGCTGTCAGTCTGTCGCTGAGGGAGAACTTATTTATCACCAGCTGAATCAATTGTTAGCTCGTGGGGGCTTCAAACTTCAAAGGTGGTCCAGCAGCAGTGACGAATTGTTATCCAAAATGAATGAGGATACTGCTGGGCAGGACAATCTCGATCTTAAGATGGATGAGCTCACAAAAATATTAGGATTAACTTATCAGAGAAAGTCAGATGAGTTTAGATACGTTGTGCAACTTCCTCCACCCGAAACCCCCATAACCAAGCGAAAGGTAATCTCTGACATCGCTCGCTTATTCGACCCTCTTGGCTGGCTCGCGCCGGTAATAATAACAGCCAAGGTGTTCATTCAACGCCTGTGGTTAGCGGGATCCGAATGGGACGAGGTACTTCCAGATCACCTCTTAAAGGAATGGCTTAGTTATAGAGACAACCTTTATCATCTTAGGAACTTCCGTCTGCCACGGTGGATTCACACGAGTCAACTCGACATCTTGCTAGAGTTGCACGGATTCTCTGACGCATCTAATGTTGCTTACGCAGCCGCTGTCTATGTTCGGTGTATTGACGCTAATGGTCGAGTTCATGTTGGTCTAGTCGCAGCTAAGACCAGGGTGGCCCCTGTCAAACAGGTATCCATACCTCGTTTAGAGTTATGCGGCGCATTGCTGCTTTCAAAACTTCTGCGTGAAGTTTCCGACACCTTGGGTATCTGTAAGGAAAACATGCATGCCTGGACTGACTCGACTGTGGTGCTCGCATGGTTGAGCAGCCACCCCAGCCGCTGGAAAACATTTGTAGGCAACCGAGTGTCTGAAATACTTACCGTTATGGAAAATAGTCAGTGGTCGCACGTCCAGTCCAATGATAATCCTGCAGATATCGCGTCGCGCGGCGTGAATCCTGCAGAGTGCGTTGACCTAGAGTTGTGGACACAAGGACCTAGTTGGCTGAAAAATAAAGAGATTAATTATAGTAGAAGGGAAATTAAAGAAACTAACCTAGAAGAGAGGAAATCAGTAGTAGCATGCAATATAGCAGTAAAGGAAACAAGTGAGGATACCATAATTTCAAAATATTCGTCTCTTAGAAAACTTACAAGAGTAGTAGCCTATTGTAAAAGGTTCTTAAAGTTTAAAAATAAAAATTATAGCACTAAATTCAGTAAATTTCTAACACCTTCTGAAATTCAAGGGGCATTACTTATCTGCATTAAATTATGTCAAGGAGAACATTTTGAATCGGAGATAGATAGTTTAAAGACAAAGGGAGAAGTAAACAAAAAAGGAGTACTTACCGCGCTCAATCCATACCTGGATCAGGAACAGATTTTGAGAGTTGGCGGTAGGTTGCACAGGGCCAACCTTCACGAAGACTCGAAGCATCCTATAATTCTTCCTCGTAAGTCACATTTAACTCACCTCCTAATCGCTGACGCTCATGAGAGAACGTTGCACGGTGGGCCTCAGTTAGTTCTTAATTATTTACGATCCAAATATTGGATAATAAATGCAAAGAGTGTCGTAAGACAATACGTGCGCAAATGTGTCAGTTGCATCCGTCATTCATCTCGGTCTGTACATCCTTTAATGGGGTCATTGCCCTCTGCTAGGGTCAATGTTAGCCGACCTTTCTTTAGAAGTGGCGTTGACTATGCAGGTCCTATTAGTATCCGTCCTACAAAGGGTCGCGGTTATCACTCGACCAAAGGATACATTTGTTTGTTCGTGTGTATGGCTACTCGGGCCATACATTTAGAAGTCGTCAGTGACATGACATCTCAAGCCTTTTTAGCAGCCTTTAAGCGCTTTACAGCGAGAAGAGGCCATTGTGGTGAGATGTGGAGTGATAATGGCACTACCTTTGTTGGAGCCAACAAGGAATTAAAGGCGCTGTTACGCCACGAAAGGTCCGGCATAGCAGCTGATATTGCCGATTGGTTGGCAACCAACGGGACAACTTGGAGCTTCATTCCACCTCATTCTCCGAACTTCGGAGGTCTTTGGGAGGCTGGAGTGAAGTCAACAAAACACCACCTCAAAAGAGTAATTGGTACAAGCACACTCACTTTTGAGGAAATGGCAACAACACTTGCTCAAATTGAGGCCTGTCTCAACTCCAGGCCTATTTCTGCAATCAGTACTAGCCCAGAGGATCCATGCCCATTAACACCGGGTCATTTTCTGGTTGGCGAGCCTTTGATTCTCGTACCCGAAGTTAACTTCGAAAATTCAAATATCAGTACGTTAAGACGATGGCAGTTGACTCAACGTATGGTTCAAGACTTTTGGCGTAGGTGGTCTCGTGAGTATCTGTGTCAGTTCCACCAAAGGAACAAATGGATTCATAAAACCTTAGAACCAAAGTTGGGTGAAGTAGTGTTGGTCATGGAAGATGATCTTCCACCTGCCAGATGGCTCTACGGTGTTATTACAGAAAAGCATACTGGCTCGGACAACATCACAAGGGTTGTCTCTTTGCGCTGCAAGGGTTCGATAATAAAAAGACCTGTGTCAAAGTTAATTGTGTTGCCTATCACCCAATAATTTGTGCTTACCTTATAAATAGTTTGTAAGTTCTTGTTTACTGTTATTTCTATTAATGTTAAGGATTATGTAATCATTGGCTAAATTACAATTTAAGGTTATCAGTAAGAATTTATGTTCTTTTATGTTTGTTATTTAGTTGTTCAAATCATACAGTCCACTAGTGTTTAACTTCCCACCGAATTGTTGTCGCATGGTGGGCGGTCAGTTAGTTTTGTTTTGTTTAAACCAAATTCTGGACATTCTGTCCATGGTGGGCGGGATGTTCGATCGCGAGTTTGATCGCAAGTTTACTCGAACGCTCAATAGATGGCGTTGTTAGTAAAGAGCGCCATATATTATAACGCGGTGTCAAGATTCTCCGCCGATGAATGACATCAGTTTGATTTTTTTAAATATATTGTACTTGCTCATTACGGAAATAGTTGTTTTATTTACAATTAGTTACCCGGGCTGTTGTCGAGTGCCAACCACCGTAGTTAATCGTGGAGATTTACGAGCAGCGCGGGATCCAGTTAAGACGCAATGCTAAACTAACTAGATGATTCGACAGGGTCTATGCTATTGCTAATGATGAGATAAGTATTAGCAGAAAGTAGCTATCGATGGGGAAAGCTTCAGCTTCCAAATGTGATTTCCGTGTAGGGATGTCCTTTGCTTCCTGATGTACCTCTAGTCTGAGAGTCCGGTAATCGGAATTAGGTTCACTGGAAATACAAATCAAATATCAAGCTCAGGGGTGGCCAATAGGGTATAGTTTCCTAAAATATTTTATTTAGTCCGTCACGTAGTTTAACAAAAAACATTGGACACGTATTTTTTTTTATTTTTTCACGTTATTGAAAAATTAAGAAGATACAGTCAGTTGAAATTTCGCGTGACGTCACACTCCGGTATAATTCTTAGCACTGTATGACGTCAGCAGCCTCCACTCCTGTACTTTGAAGCTTTTCATCTTTGTGAATTTTTCTTGACTTGAAAAGGCAAAAAATACGTGACCAATATTTTTTGAAAATCTACCTAATGGATCAAATAAAATAATTATTTTGTAACACAGGAAACTAACCAATTGACTACGGGCCCGACTTGCGAGTCAGAGGTATTTCGTGAGTTAGAACCCAATCAGGCACATTACTTTGTGTAAGTAATTTATATTGCCCTGACTACTCTCACTGTCCTAAGCCCAAAAATCCGAAAACATGTCACATCCACCAACTCGCATTCGGCCTGGTGGATCACGGCCCATTCCCTAATATAGAGAGAAGGCCTTTGTCCCAGCAGTTGAAACGTAATAGCCTGACTTATATCTACTTGAAGCAGCGGTTTCGCCAACGCAAACCACGAGATTCTTATATCTACTTGAAGCAGCGGTTTCGCCAACGCGAACCACGAGATTCTTATATCTACTTGAAGCAGCGGTTTTGCCAACGCGAACCACGAGATTCTTATATCTACTTGAAGCAGCGGTTTCGCCAACGCGAACCACGAGATTCTTATATCTACTCGAAGCAGCGGTTTCGCCAACGCGAACCACGAGATTCTTATATCTACTTGAAGCAGCGGTTTCGCCAACGCGAACCACGAGATTCTTATATCTACTTGAAGCAGCGGTTTCGCCAACGCGAACCAGGAGATTTTTTTTTAAATCATTCTTACTATCGGAATAATTTTAAATCAATCTTACTATCGGAATAACAATCTTTAATCTGTTTTAATGCATATATCATGGTCTATCCATATTTCAGGGTTTCGAATCGTTCTTACGATACTGCGGCCCCGGAACGCAAAGGATACTGAAGGAACAGGGTGTGTTATTGTTCCGTAAAAGACCGACACTCTCTTACGCTCCACCTTTTTTTTGGTTGGGAAAATCATCGAATGACTTCTTCCGCTCTGGGTTAAGCGGAAGGGCGTGTCAGACTTCTACTGACTAAAAACCCACCCTATTCCTTCGGCTGCCCTAAAGTTCCGAGGCCGCGGTATCTCGATAAAACTTTCCCGCGAACCCCGGCAGGCAATGGCCCATTGAGGCCCCGTCACTGGTGCTGACAGCTCTTTGAGGCACGCGTGGAACACGACGCGCCGCCGACCCGGGCCTGGTCCTTACCGGACGGTGAGCGACCCCTGCTTGCCGTCCGCAGGCCAGCGCCTATGGTGGCCGGAAATCGGCTCGCGATTCCCGACGCCCGGGGCGTCTCCCGCGGCGGCTGGGGCGCGAGGAAGAAAGTTGCCTCTCCCTCGCGCGCTCGGCCTCCTCCTTCGCTAGCATGACTGCTTCACAGCTCTTACGCTCCACCTACAGCGGAAGAAATGTTTTGACAATACCCCCCCCCCCCCCCCCAAATCTTACTTGGTCAGCCATATACAACCTTATTTATGAATAAGGTTATGGATTATACTTAAACCACAAACGTGTCATATATCTTTATAGCTAACAGCTCCAGAATATTTGTTTCCTGGTAGCTATAACCTGGGGTTCTTTAAGGCAAGACTGAATAGGTTACTTCTAGGTAAGAGTTTTTCATCTTCGACCACATCATCGCTTACCATCGGGTGCGATGGTGGTCAAACGCGAGACTAAAACAAAAAAAAACATATGCAAAATTTCATAGAAAATATTTCATATCATGAAAATGGTTTAGTAGGTTGTAAAGACATGATTGATTTACTGACTTCGTAACATACAAACATTCACAATCATATTAGTAGGATAAGATACGAATTTATTTCAGAAGCCTGTATCTGCCCTTCACGGAAAAAAAATCGTTCGCGACTCGCGAGAAAGTGAGTGAGCAGTGACAGTGTCAACAGTGTGCTATTTTTATATGTGTCTGTGTACACAATGATAAACGATAATCGCACTAAATAATGTAACAGTGATCTAATTATCAGGACATCGAGCTGGAGTGTTATACCTACGTGTTGGCTAGCTATGTGACCTTCAAAGCAGTTAGCTTAATTTGACTAAGCACTTGTTTATCTCTCTTATCATAATAACCACATAGCTAAAAATCTGATCATTTATAAAATCATCTCCAATGCAGTCGAATTGCCCTACAAAGCCTCTTGCGATAAATGCTCTGGCGAATTCGCTATGCTTTAAATCAAGAAGCTTATATGTTGACCCAAGTCCTCGTCTATCTTCAAATGAAAGTACAGAAAATAAGACAAACATACAATACGTTTGTTTGTGGTATAGTAAGATTCAGCCACGGCAGCCAAGCTCAGCGGAAATAAGCCATTTGCAGAGCATAGTTAAGTTAATTATAGTGCATAAACGTGTGCGCAAGTACGGGTGTAGTCTATTCCATTACTCTCATAGCCCGATGGGACGGCAATCCGATACAATCGGAGAGATATCAGAGCAGGACCAACAGCATACGTGGTTTCCGAGGCACACCACCAACTTCCAAACTTCGGGCTACTGAGATATTTGACTTGACTGGTCTGTTAGTCTAGTGGTCGATGGCCCTGACTGCTGTGCGCACGGTCGTCGGTTCGATTCCAACCCAGGACAAATGTTTGTGTGATGAGCACGATCATTTGTTCTTTGTCTGGGTGTAATTTATCTATAATGTATACTCATAGCACAAGCTCTGCTTAGTTTGGGACTGGATGGCGTTGTGTGAAAGTTGTGGAATATTACTATTATTATTATGGTTTTACGCTTTCGTTTTCTCAGGTTAATACCTGGTATTTTAGAATATCGCGGGTGTGAACTAAGCCAACATTCTAGTTCTCTGGTTGTGAAGCTAAATTATTATGTACTGCAGTAAAATCGTAATCTAAGTCTAGTTGTAAAAAATTTCCAACTATTCGGCAAGTGTTTAGTATGGCGGCTTTTTGACACTACAAAAAGCCGCCATACTAAACACTTGCCGATATGTGTATTTAGATAGGTTGAGTGCATTAAGACTATTAAATATTTGTTTTGGTATAACACCTGTTGTTGATATAACAATTGGGACTAAAGTGACTCTATTCATTTTCCAAATTCGGGTAATTTCCTCCTGTAGCTCTGTATACTTATTATTATTATTATTTCTATTAGAAAAACCCAATAGATAGATAGATATACTCTTCATTGTACATCATAACAGAATTAAATGAGGACTTAAAAACTACAAAGGGTGTTACAATGGACCGTCTTATCGCTAAAAGCACCCCAATAGCACTTTTTATCCGACCCGGGAATCGAACCCGAGACCTCTTGGTCAGTCGCCCTTGCGACCACTATTCCACCGAGGCAGTTCAATAATTATAAACACTTTGTAAAGGCAGTTCAATAATTATAAACACTTAGTAAAGGCAGTTCAATAATTATAAACACTTTGTAAAGGCAGTTCAATAATTATAAACACTGTAAAGGCAGTACAATAATTATAAACACTTTGTAAAGGCAGTTCAATAATTATAAACACTTTGTAAAGGCAGTTCAATAATTATAAACACTGTAAAGGCAGTTCAATAATTATAAACACTTTGTAAAGGACAGTCATTTTGTTTATGTTGTACTAGCGACCCGGCCCGGCTTCGCTCAGGTAATAAAGTTTATATTTGCTTATATATGATTTTGCATAATTAATTTCTCGTCCGGTATTTGCCACACTCATATATCGGCGATAACTCATAAGATATTCATTTTATTGATATAGTGTAAAAAGAAATTTTGATCTACATTAAATCCTCAACATATCTGATATATTTAATTGGATAAGGAATAATACTGTACTGTTAAAAAAAGATTCGTAAATAACCCATCATTTTAATGTAATTTGTAAAAGAAAAAAATGGTTATTGTGGGTTATTCTTGGGAGATAGACATATGCCATCGCAGACTTTTTTGTAGATCTATAAAAGAGACACAATTCCGCCATATAGTGTAAAAAGAAATTTTGATCTACATTAAATCCTCAACATATCTGATATATTTAATTGGATAAGGAATAATACTGTACTGTTAAAAAAAGATTCGTAAATAACCCATCATTATGCTACATTGTGGTCTCCTCCTCGTATGATGAGAGATGATAGTGTAGTCCCGTCCGTTTAGTCGATATGCGCCACATATTCAAAGCGAAGAGCAAACATCACTTCTGCGTGCCCCTCACTAGTCTGTAACTCTATAGTTCATTCGTTCTTTATGTCAACTACGCGTCACATAGAAAAATTTCTTTTACTAATAAAATTTTTGTTATAAGTGTGATTTACTTCAAAAAATGGGGAAAAGAAAGCATGCAGATAAATCTCGTGAACGGTTATTGAAGAAAATCAAGAAGCTGGAGGATAAAATTAGAAAAATAAGCTCGGAATCTGAGTCCGGTGACGAAGGTAATCATGTTTTGTAAAACTCGTATCTTTTATTATATTTTGCAGTAATAGGATCAAAAGTCATTTTTAATATGTTACATTTAACTGTACATAACATGTAAATAAATAGGTATATCTGAAATAAATACTTTCCTGTTGTCCGTAAAATTTACGAGTGCAACAAAATGGCGGACCTACAGGGCGTCCTGCGGGGGCGCATTTGGTCTACGATCGCCATAATATGAACATATAAACAACCTCTGGGATGCCTCGCGGGGGCATACATGGTTGTGTCTTGTTATAACCTTCAAGGGAAGTCCTGCGGGGACTTACGTGGTTATAATAATGTTCAATACTTGCCTACTAAAGCACGTAACCTTCAAGGGAGGATCCGAGGGTTCCTACATGGTTATTAATGTGCTAGACTAGGGATCTACATTTACAAGTGCCTAATCATACTGATAGGAGTGCTGCAGAGTGGATAGTGTGTACTTACATTCCTTCACTTTTCAGCATGCCTTATGCCTTCACCTGTTCCTTTTTTTTAGACATTGTGACAAGCCCAATTGTTCAGTCACCTGAAAATAAGGAGAATGATCTCCCGGCTCCAGAGGACATAGAACCGAACCTGAAATGTTCAATGAAATCATTGACTGCGAAGAAGAGCCTATTCTTGAGGAGGAAGAACAGTTGGAGGACAATGGGTTAGAGATACTCGGCATGGCTCCTCAAACAGAAGCAAAAGGAGAGAACCTACATAAACAAATTGTAGAACGATGGACAGTTATAGTTAAGAAAGGCCTAGATAAAGAGGAGAAGGAAAAGATACAAACTCACAATCCACCATTCACAAACTTTGAGGTAATGAAACCACCAAAATTGAATTTAGAGGTTAATGCAGCAGTAAATGATGTTGCAAGGAAGAGAGACCAGATCATTTATAAAAGACAGCAACAGATTTCAACAGCCCTGTCGTGTCTGGGGTCTGCACTTCAATTGAGCATGAAAGATCAAAAGCTCGAGTCTATTAAGAAATTAAATGATGCATCACGGCTGTTATGTGACTCGCTTTTCATGGATACCAGGGGACGGAGATCTCTCTTGCTATCAGTCATAAATAAAAATATGAAAGAATTCCTTATTCAATCAGAACCAGGAAGTTTTCTTTTTGGTGATAATCTTACAGACCAAATTAAGACTGCTAAGTCAGTGCAAAAGTCAGGAGAAGAATTGAAAATACCTCAAGTTATGAAATTCACTCCTCGACCAACCACATCAGGACCAAAATCCAGCGGTGCACAAAATAGATCTTTAAACTGGCGGGGCCCTCCTCGAGGCGAGGCGAAGAAGAGGGGGGGGGGGCATCAGCGAAGACAGCAGGCTCCAAGACAGGCAGACAGGAGACCACCAGTGAAGGAGGATCAGCGCAGGAAGTGAGTCATCAGGTGGGCAGGCTTCAACTACATTTTAGTAGGTGGAGGCAGATAACCAGTGATTCAACTATTCTAGATTGGGTCTTAGGTTACAAAATTCCCTTTGAAACAAAACCACACCAAAGCAACATTCCATTAAATGACAAATTTTCTGCAAAAGAGGTTATTCTAATATCATCAGAAATCAATAAGCTTATAAATCTTAAAGCTATAGAAGTTTGTCAATTTCATAAAGATCAGTTTTGTTCACCAATATTTATCATTACAAAATCAAATGGATCCTTCAGATTTATTTTGAATTTAAAACAACTAAATAATTTCATACCTACAGAACACTTTAAGTTAGAAGACTATAGAACAGTGTGTAAAATCTTGCAGAAAAATGATTTTTTTAATTTCCATTGATTTAAGAGATGCTTATTACATGGTCAGCATACATAAAGAAAGCAAAAAGTACCTAAGATTCCTTTTTCAAGGAATTCTTTATCAATTTAACGTCTTACCATTTGGTTTATGCACAGCTCCATTTACCTTTACCAAAATTATGAAACCAATTGTTGCTTATTTAAGAGAAAAAGGATTTATTTCAGTGGTCTATTTAGATGACTATCTATGTATAGGTAAAGATTACCAACAATGCTTAAAAAATATGACTGCAACAATAGATATATTAGAAAAATTAGGATTTATTATTAATAGAGAAAAATGTAACCTTAAACCTAATCAGTACTGCAAGTTCTTAGGTTTTATTTTCGATACAGTAAATATGACATTAGATATTACAACAGAAAAAGAAACAAATGTTTTAAAATAATAAAGGAACTATTATATAAAAAAAACTTTTTTGCAAAAAATAAAACCGACTTCCATATCAAAACACTACAAAGCCAAAAATAATTTTAATTTCGGTAGTCGGTGTTATTGGTTTTGTATTTTCTTTTTTTTTGTCACACCGCCTTCCGAAATTAAAATTATTTTTGGCTTTGTAGTGTTTTGATATGGAAGTCGGTTTTATTTTTTGCAAAAAAGTTTTTATTTTCGTGCTTTTTAGTGGGTCAGTGAATTTTCCAAATCGGTTCGTAAATGACGGAGTTATGCGCGAACAAAAAACGCAATGCAGCGTTAACGAAAAGATCATCAACGTAAACATTTTTTTAGACTTTTGTTGATTTTTCAGAAACGGCTTGTCCGATTTCGATAAAATTTTCATGGGACCATTTGGGAAGTATACCCTTTCTAACAAGATCAGAATTTTTCAAATCGGTTGGCAAACGACGGAGTTATGCGTGGACAAACATAAAAAAAAAAAAAAAAAAAAAAAAATACAAATATCCGAATTGAGAACCTCCTCCTTTTTTAGAAGTCGGTTAAAAACAAATTAAATTAAGAATTTTGGCTCAAGGTATTGGAACATTAGTATCAGTTTGCCCAACTATTAAATATGGTATGCTTTACACCAAAGAACTAGAACGACTTAAATATCTTACATTAAAAAATAATAATGATAACTATGAATTTTCAACTATATTAAATTCAAATTGTAAACACGATCTCGAATGGTGGTCTCATAACATTGTATCATCTACTAATCCTATAAGAAAAAATTCTTACAAATTAGAAATATTTACCGATGCCTCCAACACAGGTTGGGGTGCAGCTTGTGGTTCTGAGACTGCCAGTGGTCATTGGAGTCAAGAAGAAACTCAATGTCACATTAATTCCCTAGAATTAATTGCGGCATTCTTTGGATTAAAATGTTTTGCAAAAGATTTAAGAAATAGTGAAATATTATTGAGAATTGATAATATTACTGCAATATCATATATCAATAGACAAGGGGGTGTTAGGTATACTCACTTACATCATATTGCTAAGAAAATTTGGCAATGGTGTGAATCTAGAAATTTGTGGATTTATGCAACATACATAAATACCAAAGACAATATAATAGCAGATTTTGAATCTAGAAAAGAATTAGGTAATACAGAATGGGAGCTAAATGACACACAGTTTCAAAAAATTGTTTCTATATTTGGTGAACCATCAATTGACTTATTTGCTTCACGAACTAACTCCAAGTGCCAAGACTATGTGTCATGGCATCCGGATCCTGGGGCAATAGCAGTGGATGCCTTCACTAATTGTTGGTCAAATTACTATTTATTCTATGCTTTTCCCCCATTTTCTATGGTACTCAAGACTATAGAAAAAATTATTTCAGACAGAGCAACAGGCATTGTAGTAGTACCATACTGGACTACTCAGCCATGGTTCCCAATCTACAATACAATAAATAATAATCTTATAATACAGGAACCTATCATTTTTCAGCCTTCTGAATATCTACTCTCCTTGAACAATTGCAGAACGAGTCATCCCCTACACCAGAAAATGAAACTGATGGCAGGACTATTATCAGGGAAACATTCTTAAGATTGGGTATCAACAACGAAGCTGTTGAAATTATGATAAGCTCAATATCCAAGAGTACACTAGATCAATACTCTCCTGCTATAACGACATGGGCAAAGCACTGTAAATTACATAACATTAATATTAATAATCCTACCATAACAGATGTCATCAAACATTTAACTCAGAGGTTCCATGAAGGTTTGTCTTATGGAAGTTTAAATTCAATTAGATCTGCACTGGCCTTAATAATAGGTCCACACTTAGGTACAGATGACAAAATAAAAAGACTTTTCAGAGGAATTTTTAGGCTCAGACCTCCTAAACCGAAGTACAATATTACATGGGATGTGTCTACTGTTTTAAATTATATTGAAAACAATTATAGTCAGAAAAATGATTTAGAAACTATTACAAAAAAGACTGTGACCTTGTTAATGTTAGCTACAGGCCAAAGGGCCCAGACTATATCAATGATTAGTATTAACAATATTGTGATTAATGAAGACTGTGTTTTAATTAAGATTGATAAGCTGATTAAGACATCAGGGCCAAATAGGATGCAACCCTTTTTGACTCTTCCCTTCTTTAATAAGGATAATATTTGCCCAGCCAAAGCTGTTATTAGTTATATAAAGTAACTAAATCAATAAGAATTTCTAATCTATTGTTTATTTCAACAAGGAAACCTTATAAATCTGTGACACCTAGTACAATCAGCCGCTGGGTTAAGAAAGTTATGGAAGAGAGTGGTATAGACATAACTATATTCTCAGCACATAGCACTCGCCACGCTTCGACGTCGGCTGCCTATAGTAAGGGGGTAAACATAGATGATATTAGAAGAGCGGCTGGTTGGACGGGTGAGTCAACAACCTTTGGTAGATTCTATAATAGACCTATTATAAATAATAGAAGCTTTTCAGAAGCAATACTTAATAATAATTAAACTACCATAATATGTAAAAAAGACTGATTAATCTTACCTAAGGTTAATTAATGAAACTAAAGGATGTCTTATGTTTAAAAACAAATGTTTATTGATTTTACAACTTGACTTTAAACATCTACACTATCATGTCTCATCATACGAGGAGGAGACCACAATGTAGCATAATTAGGAAGTCAAACGAGCTTACCTGTAAGTAAGGTTCGACTTCAATTATGTGAAATTGTGGTCTCCTCCGAAGATGATGAGTCCCTCCCTACCCCAAAGACATACCAAGTTAACACTTCGTATAAACCCCATGTTGTAAAACCAATAAATGGAGATACTGTGAACTTAATGAACTATAGAGTTACAGACTAGTGAGGGGAACGCAGAAGTGATGTTTGCTCTTCGCTTTGAATATGTGGCGCATATCGACTAAACGGACGGGACTACACTATCATCTCTCATCATCTTCGGAGGAGACCACAATTTCACATAATTGAAGTCGAACCTTACTTACAGGTAAGCTCGTTTGACTTCCTAATTTTTATGTAATTTGTAAAAGAAAAAAATGGTTATTGTGGGTTATTCTTGGGAGATAGACATATGCCATCGCAGACTTTTTTGTAGATCTATAAAAGAGACAATTCCGCCATACATTGTATTTTTATAACTCAAAACGTTTAGGCAGCGTTTTCGATTAAATCTCCCGATAGGTTTAATTCTTTCCGACATATTGAAGTAATATCGTCTTATTTCATTCAATCTTCAAAGAACCTTAACTTATTATACACTAAAACCTTCCTTAGGAATCACTCTATCTACTAAAACAAGCCCGCATAAAAATCCGTTGCAGAGTTTTTAAGATCTAAGCATACATAGGGACAGACAGGGAAGCGACTTTGTTTTATACTATGTAGTGATATAGATAAATGTAACCAGTAAAGTATTGGTTACAATTTAATGCAAAACATCAAATATTAATCTGATGGAATCGTGCAACAATCCATTAATTCCGTAAAATCATTATGGCCGACACGCCAAACGCAAAATGCTGGGAAATGCTTTTCGCTAATGAGTTGTTTCCACATTAATGTGCTTGTAATTTTGGATGTTCGATATTGCAATATTACTAAGTTAATCTGGGAGATAAACAAATAATAATTCTCTGTGGACATATTAATAGGATAACGAAACACTCACAGAATACGACCCGTAATAAATATTTTGCTTTTGGAAATATAATCTAACAGTGAGTTCATTTGATCGTCTTGTTTACAAGGCAAAAACAAACATAATAACAAGAACGTCAAAATCTGTATTAATGTCATAAAGCGGATAAGTTTGTTTGAACGCGCTAATCTTCAAAAGTACTGAGTGGATTTGGATGTTTTTTTTGGAGTTGGTATGGAAGTAGCTTGAAACTTGAGGAAGGGTATAGGCTACTTTTACCCGACTACAGAAGAAGAAGGGTTATGTGTTTATCGTGATAAAGTCCACGAGAGTGACTGCTAGTTACATATGCTGCTGTGCTGCTATGCTGCTAGCTAGATATTATGAAAACCAAAAGAATCTTTAAGACCGGTTCGATAAGAATCAGTAAAGAAAAGTCTGCAGTAAAGCGTCATTCTAAGTTCCCGGTTGTAAATTTTGAGTTATACACAGCAAAATTCAATGAAAAGTTCCTTACATAGTTAGGATTAGACCGTTGTAGAAGTGGTTACGACACCTACTCATTCTTATCAGGACTCGCATAAGTCGCTGCTCGTTTTGTAATTGACAGCTTGACGTTCAGTAAATAACAGTCATGTGAAAGTCATAAGCATAACAGAGTCACTAAAGAGCTAATGAATCTGTTATGCTCAAGAACTTGCAAAGGACATACCGTGTAGTTGGGAAAAATATCAATAATAAAAATAAGACGAAAGAAAATATAATCCAAATAATAAGAAAATATGGAGGTCTTTACTGAAAAACCGCCTCATATTTCCACATTAGATTCAACCAACACGTTGGATATAAATTAAAAACTTCCATAAAACAACTCGTTTTTGCAATGGTGCCCATTAATGTTCAGTAATTTACGTGGACATATAAATTTTTAGAGCTTTTATTCATGAATGGCCATTAAATCAACCCATATACGTGTTTCCAAATACATTTCGTAGATCAGAACAAAATTTTATGGTAGAAAATAAATGAAGATTCATTTATTTTCTACCATAAAATTTTGTTCTGAAGCAACAATGGCTCCTCGCAATAGCAGACTAAATATTTTCAGCGAAAATTGTATCGATAAAGTGTCAAAACAATTAATGTTTTTGTTATTGTTTGAAACAAACACAAAAACAACCAATTTTCACAATGAATGTAAAACCTTATAATCAGTGTAAAAGCAGCTCTTTGTCAGCATTTTTTATGGACCCCCCACCTACTGGATGGAAATGGGAAGGCACCATCAAATAGGCACATTAATGATTGCTGACACATGTATTCCACGAAAAGCCAGTTTACATTTAAAAAACAGTGACAGTACTTCATTCATTAGTCCAATTTTCGGAAATGCTGAAATCAACGGAAAATGAACATTCTTATCTGACATTCTTTATTATTTTCTTCGATGTCAGTAGATTAAAGCAACTGAGTCATGAATACTATACAAGCAAGCTTCCTTAACAAGTCACAGATCCATTACATTTCCTGTGATATTTTAACGTATAAATGCGACACGGAAATGGCACAACTTCATGTTAATAATTCTGACAGCAGCCATTGTTGTTTTTTCTTGTGACAACACTGTTAACAAAAAGTGTCATGGCGTCGCTCTCGGTTATTTTAATTAATTATGTATTGCATGTTTTTGGTGTTGTATCATTTCTTCTAATTTGAGGTTTTAACAAGCGAAATCACTAATTAAAGTAGGTTTTAATTTATTTTAAATGATATTCAGAAAATGTTTCAATCCATTGAGTTGTTTCCATTTCATCTCCCTTATGCGACATGTAAGCTGTAGCTCGTGTTTCTCTAAAGATGTCCTGAAGCATTCTCTCGTCCTTTGAACTGTTGCGAGACGATCACAGTGAAGAAACTCATTTAAATTCTCAGTATCTTCTTACATACGTGTGCAATATAATTGGAAATGGGAATATATTAAGCGTCGTATAATTTCGATAGATTGGACGTTTTGCTGCTGAAATATTTAATATTAAACGGGTTAAAATGAATATTCCTCTACAAGTATATAATAGTAAGTCTATTTCAAAATATAATATAATTCCCAATAAGGTTAGCTATATCTCGGTATTCGACTAAGCCCACTATTATTTCTCTCTAATACCGGCCGGCCACGTTAAACTACAGCCTAGATCCGTTTCCCCGTAAATAGATATAACAAAGCCATGCAAATCGGTGGGTGGTCTACTTCGCTATTAGTTTGCCTTAAAAAACCTACCATTTAGACACGTACTTAGGGTTCCGCAGCCAAGTATAATTTATGTGGTAAAGGTTATTTATTTGCAATCATGACGATCGCATGTGATCATTATCCACTGTTTGAAATGTAAGATCACCTTTTCATAACGTAAGTACAATGTATTTTACTGGTGCAGCATTACAAACAACCTCATGATATATACCTATGAATTAGTGGATCAAGATTTCGAATTTATAGCTATATAAAAGTTTAAGCAGTAAAATTCGCGAGATACATAAATGGAAGGAATTACAGAGCATCGTACCTGAATTTCCAATTTGACAGGCCCGTTGGTATAGTGGTCAGTGGTCCTGACTGCTATGCGCAAGGTCGTGGGTTCGATTCCCACCTAGGACAAATGTTTGTGTGATGAGCACGGTCATTTGTTCTTTGTCTGGGTGTAATTTATCTATAATATGTATGTATTTAGAAATATATATGTATGTTTATCAGTTGTCTAGTATCCATATCACAAGCTCTGCTTAGTTTGGGACTAGATGGCGTTGTGTGAAAAGTTGTGGAATATTGTGGAATATTATTAATTTTGCTATACGTACACCTACGGAACCGCCTAAAATCAGCTTCGTTTGCCCGATACTGTATCGATTAAGTCGATAAGTCAACGAACTTTAGACAAAACACGTCAGACCGAAAAGAATTAGCATTGAGCCTTGACTTTGGACAGAATTAGCAGACTTTGAGTACGAAACAATACACAGTGGTGTTAGTCGATAGCTTCTTAAACAAAGAGAATTATCCAAAGTGCTTTGCACTAATCATTTTAATACACCTGGGGAACTTTGTGTTATTGCTCCTACAGGCAGCGAGTTTGGCGTATGGTCATAGATAAGTAATATTTCCATTCCAAAGATAGCATTTACTTTGGTATGTAATATATAAAAATTAAAACTCGCAAAAATACTGATTTGACATCAGCTATTAAACGCTTATGTGACCCGATTGAAGCCCAATATTTTATTCATGACTTTTATATCAAAACGGTCGCAGATATAATCGATAATCTTGTAGTTGTAGAACGATCCACATTGAACTGAGGTCATCATAAACGCCATTTACCATGAAAGTCATACACTCCAATTTATAAGTATCGTGATTTATTTATTAATGAGGCATCATCGAGTCTAGCTCATGCAGCAGCATCGTGTTACTTATAACAATAAAGTCTATTTTCTCAAGCAGCCACAGGCCACAGTACACTAAAGTACCGTTGCTAATAATGGCGCTACACTATGATTCAATGTCTAAAAGCAGAACAATAGTAGCTCTAATTCCTATTGTTAGATGATTGTTAGTAACGACTAGACTGATCGTACAGCTGTCAAAACTAATCACGGAACAATCAGTTTGACATTTGACGGATAGAGAACGGGTGATGATCGATTACTTTATTTTAGGCTGGCAACATTGGTGAATCGCTTGCGAGGTGTTGTTCTGCGGAAGCAGAAAGTGGGTAAACATTCATGCTGAAGTAATATTGCTTGAATATACAAGCCGGAGACGTCATATGGGTTCGATTTAATAAAATACTGTATTAAAGGTTTCAAAAAGTTTAAATATTAATATGTTAGTAAAATAATATGGAAAGGAAACTTTTGCATTTAATTAGGTATGTACTTTGCACTAACGGAATTCGAGCCGGGAGTCATGTTAACTCCCCGTCTTGTAATCCTCCTTCATATTACAAATGTGAAAGTTAGCACGTTTGTATATTTGATATGTTTCAATTACGCAATAATAGCGTATTTATTTATGACACTTAAAAAATTAAACAAATGCAAAGAGTACAACTAGCACAAATGAGCTGCATTAGGGCTTTGGAGCGTATCCGATTGTTACTTATGGTAATAGACGTAAGCGCTAGAGCGTCTACTACAGACTTAAAGCAGCCGCTTTAGCGCTATTTGGGCGCCATTTTATGCAGCCTAAAGTTCCATTTAACCTGCACAACGGTTGCATAAAGGTTCCTTAATAGCTATAACGATTTATTAACGCTATACTAAAGCTCTCATAGCGCTACTTTTGAATGATTTTGAACTACTTTGAACGAATGAATTGATTATAGTTCTTTATTGTATATCTTCAGTTGACATTATTTGTAATATTTTGGTAAAGTGTTTTCGTCGCCATCATGAAAATAAAACAAAAGTACTGAAGTAAAAGTTTGTATTCTGTATTAGCAAGATATATAAAGATACTTAAAACGCTGTCCAGTTTACTGTAGATATATAAGATAATTTTCGAGTAATTTTAACGCGCTTTTATGATATTTAAAAAATTAACAAAAGATATGTGATATTTTTTATTTGTTATAGAGAATAAATTTTATTTCCGTATTTTTACGTGTCGATAACTTACTATTCGCAAGTGGTCGATTGTTTACCGGTACATTTAATGCACATTTAACTGAAAAACCAATGTATATCAACTCAATTTTGCAAGTAAATTATAAGTTTTCTTAAAAAATCATGGCGTCATTGTAATGTAGTCATAACCTGCAGTTTTAGCTCTAATAACTCCCTTTTGAGAGTCATAGCGCTAATTTTCACCCTTCTAACGCTTCCAGTGATTTTTGTTCCCCTAGTGCAACTCATAGCCACAAAAAGTTCATATTTTCCTGTTTTTTGAGGTTATAAGATCTAGTTACGTACTTATTTGAATGGTTTCCATTTTGGAGATCCGTGGTCTACCCTTAAAAACGTTCACTTAACATAGACATTGTATTCTTTAAAATTTAAAGCTTAAAAATTAAAATACTTTAGTATTAGATGATTAGCAGATTCACTGGAATGTTCAGCAATGTTTGACGATTTTAACAGGTTTTCATAAACCTTGCGTACTTTCCTGCGATAACCTCCACTTTTCTTTATTAATTTCCATCGTTTAGCATCCATTTTCATTAAATGTTTTATAATAGTTACAAAAGCGGCTGTAAAATGGCGAATGGATTGAGCCTGCAAGGAATGACTATTGCTACTAAAGGCAGTAGTAGTTTTTAGTTACACTGATGAATTTTTTGTAACTATAGTATGCATAAGAGTATCTATTATTTCTATAATGAAACTTATAGTAGTATAATAGTGGTTACTATAACTATAACCTATAAAAGTTACAATGGAAACCACTGTACAGCTGTGAGTGGCAGAATGACCTTCGTAACTCTCATATAAAGGTGTAAGTGGTAAATGAGACGTTTACGGATGCAGATATGCAACTTTGAACTGCTTTTTGAACCCCTAAACCGCTATTTTACAGCCGAAAATAACAAAATAGGCTGCTATTTCCACTAATGTGCTCGTTGGGAATGGTGCTGCTTATTTAAGACTTGGTATTTTGACGAAGAATATT
Organism: Tholera decimalis; assembly: GCA_943138885.2. Lineage (NCBI taxonomy): Eukaryota > Metazoa > Arthropoda > Insecta > Lepidoptera > Noctuidae > Tholera > Tholera decimalis. The sequence continues at coordinate 1,537,510 of OW964577.2, forward strand.
TTATTTAGAAAAAATATTAAGTTTATTAGTATACTCGTATATTATTAAAATATAAAGTTCATATGACACATTTTAATTTCACACCGAACGCAATTTTGAATTCCACGCAGGCAAAGTTGTATTCTCATAAATTCCTTAAAATATGTCAATGTGTTGAAGATATAGTATGTAAAGTAACCGCCATATGAAAATATCATCTGCTCTTATAATTTAAAACTATTTATAAGAAATATTTTATTTAACATAGGTCTACCTACATAGGCACCAATAAGTCAGAAGCCAGTGCAAGTATCGAATTGGTAGTTTCCTATGGTGTCGAATCGGCAAGAGACTCCACTGGTACTCTTTTCGAAACCGAAAAAAATTGTTTGATACCATATTAAAATGTATAAATGGACAGTCTCAGCCATTCAACATAGTACATACAAAGTAATTACAAATCAAAAAGATCGGGGAAGAAACTCTACACTTCTAGTGTTCTCGCATTCACATATTTAAGAAGCTATTAAAATAGGCTTGACAAATAAAAGATTAGATTTCACTAATAAATTTGAATTGATTAGAAACTAAACCAATGTAAAAATATAAAAATAATGGAGATTTTAACAGAGTTTTAGTAGATAATGATTAATGACATATAATATTTATAATAAACTAGGGAAGTCACATCTATCACATCGAAGCAGTCTTATCTTCAGTGTAAGTTATTTCAATAAACAATTTCAATAGTTCTTTTTTTTACAAGGACACGTTGGAAGTGCTTTTTGAACTTTTTTGTATCAAACTGACAAATAGTGTTTCAGCATAAACTTTATAAAGTTCAGTGAACTTGTAAAGCTAACACTAAAGTTAAACAAGAACCTAAATGTCACATCGAAAGACACAGTTGATAAAACATTGCGCGGAAAGCTAAAATCAAATAAAGATGGCGAGGTTACGCCTCGCACTACACTTGAGCAAATATCTTAATTTAATTTTACTTTTATTGTCGAGACTCCGTTGTTATTTTATGTCCGTCTTATTACTAAACTGGTTAGACTAAAGTCTAACACACGGGCGCGTTTTCGTCGAGTATCATTCTCGATTTAACGCTAGATTTGAAATTATTATAATTGAGAGGTTGTTTAGAGGCTTTTGGAATACTGGCATTATGACTACAGTTTAAATTCTAAAGCATGCTCAAATACCAGTATTCCAAACTAAAACCTAAAAAGAAATCGAATCACATTTGGAAGATTTAAATAGAATTAGATAGGTCTGTATAATGTATTCCTTTTTTATACATAGGTTACTTTACTAGCTTCCGCCCGCGACTTCGTTCGCGTGGAAGGTTCTCCCGAGTAAATCTCGATCCCGTGGTCATTCTGGGATAAAATAGAGCCTATGTGCTATTCTAGGATATCAACTATCTACACACCAAATTTAATTCAGATCCGTTCAGTTGTTTTTGCGTGAAAGAGTAAAAAACATCCATCATTACTAACTGTGCCCGTGACTTCGTTCAGTCAAGACAGACAAATATTTAAATAGGTAGTAATCGTGTCTAGGGATCGAAGCACAAAATTAAGTTTGTTTTTTGTTGTATATACATATAATACATTTCCGGGATAAAAGTAACCGGTGACTATACTATACCAAGCTATATCGTAATCGAACCGGTAGTTTTTGCGTGATGCTTGAAGAAACGACAGACAAATTTTTAAATTATATTTTTGGCTTCAGTTTCAATTTAGTAACACCCCTTGCTATTTTTTTTTAATATCTTCAATGAACAGACTTGAAACCTCTACAATTTTATTACATGTATCGATAAATCGACTTCTTATTATGAATACTAAGAAATTGTAAGTACATCTCTTAAAGAATTTCTCAAGTAAGAGCACATTATTAGATAGCCAAGATAAAATGGAGAAATATTCCGAATACCGAGGCGATTCCCGACCGATAGTGGTCTAGCGGTATTTGATCCAATATTCAAGGAAATCTTCAACATTTTACAATCCTTTTAAAAGTACTTTGCTGTGTTCATTGCAGTGTGGAGTTTAGTAAAAGAGAATTCTGTGAATCTTAGGTAATACGAGGCATGCCTTTTAAGTTCTGTCGTTTCCATATTTCCCGGTTCAGTGTCAGGTTACGTACGAAAATGAATGTTTCTAAGGAAAATGTTCGTGCAATAATTTTCTACAACTTTAGAAGAGGCTTGACACGGCTTCAGTGTTTTGAAGAGCTAACATCTGTGTTCAGTGATGAAGCCCCATGTCTGCGGACTGTCGAACGCTGATATTTAGAACTAGTACTCACGCGGCTCTTCGCTCCCGTGGATAAAAGCCACAGTACACTTACCTACAGATACTAGTAAAGAACCCATATCTATAACTAGTATTCACGCGGGGCTTCGCTACCGTGGATTCTATCACGGTAAAAACATAACTCTCCTTTTTTGCAGTCGCGTAAAATGTAACCTATAACCTTCCTCAAGCTTCAAGCTTCTTCCATACCAAATTGCATCCAAATCCACCCAGTACTTTCGAAGATTAGCGCGTTCAAGCAAACAAACAAACAAACTTTTCCGCTTTATATTAGTATATAGATTCCAGCGTGGACATACTAGTGATAGTGACAAATCTCGCGAAGGACGCCCAAAATCCGCCTTCACTGAAGATAACATCATTGCTGTGAGACAACTAATTCTCGAAGATCGTCATGTGACGTATCGAGAGATAGAGGCTCCATTAGGCATCTCAGGGACACCCATTCAGAAGATCTTGCATGAAGCGCTTGGTGTGAGAAAGCTAGTTTTCCGTTGGATAACGCATCTGCTTTCTGACGATCACAAGGCGGCCCGCGTCAGATGGTGTAAGAAAACTCTGCAAAGGTTCAACCGAGGAGAGTCAAATCACGTCTACGACATCAGTGGTGACGAATCTTGGATCTATGCCTACGATCCTGATTCCAAACAACAATCTACAATCTGGGTCTTTCAAGACGAGCCAAAGCCGACTAAAGTTGTTCGTTTTCGAAGCACTTCAAAGAAGATGGTGGCCACGTTCGTTGGAAAAACCGGCCATGTTGCGACTATTGCACTTGAAGATCGTAGAACGGTTAACGCAGAGTGGTATACCACAGTTTGTTTATCACAAGTCATCGCCGAACTTCGAAAATCTAACTCAAAGCGACGCATCATCCTGCACCACGACAACGCAAGCTCACACAGCGCTCGTCAAACGATGAGTATTTGAAGCAGGAAAAAGTAGAAATTCTTGACCATCCTCCATACAGTCCTGACCTGAGCCCTAACGATTTCTTTACATTTCCTAAAATTAAGAAATGTCTTCGTGGTCAAAGGTTCCAGTCCGGTGAAGAAGCAGTCGACGCTTTACAAGTCAGCCATTTTGAACACCCTCACTTTAGAGTGGAATAAATGTTATAATAACTGGTTTGAGCTAATGGAAAAGTGTATTAAGCTAAGTGGTGAATACTTTGAAAACCAATAAAAAGTACTATAAGGGTCTAGTTGTGTTTTTTTCTTTAAACGACAAAACTTAAAATGCATGCCTCGTATATAACGGTACATTTTATAGGAAATTAAATAACATTAAAACATATGATTTCTTTCACTCCTATCACAACTCACGAGACAAGGGTTCCATTTTCATTTCCATATCACATGGCACATAATAAATTCTCTAAAATTACACAAATACGCTATATTTTACATTGCCCATTTGTCGTGAAAGCTTACAGCGAACACAAAAGTACCATTATAAATAATATCCAGCAAAACAAAGGTTCATGCCGCCATGTTTTTGACACTTTGTTGAAATCAAATTAGTTTGGCGGGAAAATTTAGTAACCTTATACAAAGTCCTGGCGTTTTTTTACCTTTGTTACTGTCGAGGGAATCAGGAGCAGGGAATACTGTGGCCGAAGGGCGTTCACAATGGCTGGGTGTCGAGTTACTATGGAGTGTGCAGAATAATCGAGTTTATTTTAACAATAAAACAATGAGGTTGACTTAGACCGTGTCTACGGTCATGTAAGTACCTAAGTAGACCTGTTGTGGTGTCAAATCACAATTTATGTATAAAATAGATATTACGTAAATCTATTGTTGCCCCGGAATGCAAGGGCAGTCAGTAGAAGTCAGACAATCCATTCTGCTCCGCCCAAAGCGGAAGGACATTACATGATTATCCCACAGCAAAACTCTGGCCGAGTGCACAATAAACAGTTAACTCGATAAAGCCAAGTCTTGTAACAAACTTACGTTCGCCCCAAACTGACTAACTGAATAAATGGTACCTGCACGGCCTCAGAGGTGGACTACATTTTATTTCACGAACGTTTACTATATTTATTCACGAACCCGCGAATAGTAAACTTAGAACAAACATATAAGTTTTTAAGCTAACATGGTCTCTAACAGTATTATTACAACTTAAAACGGGACATTTACCGCATGGTAAATGCCATGTGGTAAATATCACGCAATTCATCCGTGATCACATGATCACGGATGAACATGGATGGATGATCATGGCGCTATATTTATACACATAACATTCTGAAATATCGGAACTCTCGAAACAAAAAGTACACATTGTAAATATCCTGTTTTAAGTTCTAATAGAATAAACATGGTTAAGGGTTGGTAGGTTGGTGCTCAGACTTTCAGGGGCGTAAGCAATCGCTTTCAATATAAGCGTCAATTACCTAATGGCTAAGGTGTCGTACTTGTGTTCGAGAGCTTGGGGGTTCGAACCCCACCCTTTACCCCTTTGCCGTGAACCCAATCCAGAAACAAGCATATTTAGCTTAGGTAACAAGATGCTAGTTATGTGAATACTGCTATAAAAAAAATAGCAATTTGCTAGTTCTTAAAAAAAAAAAAACATGCAATATAGAGGGGAAGGTGGTAATGTGGCCTTTGTTTTTGAGGTCTAGTATAAAAAGTAAAAGCAATACAAATCGAAATAATACATTAATTTTAAATAAATAATTTTAAAAAATGCGACAGTAAATTTAAAAATATATGTAAGTATTCTAAAAAACGCTAATTTAACCATTTGAGATCAAGTGAGGGTTATATGGTACCCTGGGGCCAAATTAAATGTATTGAACTTAACGATAAGAAATATATAATAAAAAAAGATGAAAAATCGCAGGTATAATATTCGCCTTCAGGCTCTGCACAGTCAGTATGAGCCCATAAGTTACAGCTCTGATACTGAATCCATTCTTCTCAACGTCTATCACTAGAATAACTGGTGTCACAAAATATACAAAATGTATCTGAGTCCTCAGGTACTAGTGAAGAACAGACATTTTCATCACATTCAGACGAGTCGGTTTCTACGACTTCTTCATCATCGGAGTTACTGCTGGATATCACGTCTCTTTGGTACCGATTAGAACTGCTGGTGTCATCCTCTCTATCACCTCGGCTGCTTTGATGGCCGCCTCCACGTTCGCGTCCGCGTCCACGTCCGCTTCCACGTCTACGATTTTCTACTGAGTGCAAAGATTCACACAATTGATTTTTGTAGGGTGAAGACGTTAGCACTTTTGCTGTTGTTGCTTTTCATCCTCGGTTTGATGTCTTAGTCTTAACCCCAGGGATCAGCAGAATGTCTTGCGGTAAAACAAAATTGCTTTCTGACTCATTAACGGTAGAACTTCCTCTCGGCATGCCTAGGTTAGAAATACCGCTAGTTTGTAGATCATAGGAAGACTGAACTGGCTGGTCACTATTTGATGCTTCTGCAATAAAATCAACTTCCGTAAAAACTTGTAAGTAGATTGAATGGATAAACGCCAGTAGCATGAAACCCATTCACCGCTATTTCTCCTGTAGTGCTCTTAAGATAATCGCGTCCAAAAAGCTCAGCAATGTCGTAAGCCTTCAGCATTCTTTCATAATGAAGCATAAACTTAAAAACAAATAAAATATTGAAATACCAATCCTGTATGTTATATAGCCCCCGGGACCATAATGCAAGCAATATGAGGGGGCCAAATTACCAATGTTGTGGAATCTATCAACAAACCTCAATAAATATAAAACATCGAATATTTTGCATATTTACCTTAATAATCCTGTAGGAAAACGTTAATTAAACTCAATGTCCAAATCTCTGCAGCTCTGACTTGTTATTTCCAAAATTATTGAATTAATTGCACCACAATAATAAAGTTTTGGCGAGTGCAGGTTTAAACTGGTTTGGATAACACAAGGATATGATGCCCTCTCTCAGATTTTTTGGTATTATTTCAAAGTTGTCATATTAATGTACCTTTTAAAAAAAGTTTCACCAGATAGCATGATTTTAAATAAGAAATATGAAAAGGGGCCGTAATACCTGCGGGGACCACATTACGACCTTCTCCTCTAGCAGACAAGAACTATATCCATTTAGAAATTTTCTGCGTTCGCTGACATGACAGCGACAGTGTAAAGAAAATAGATTACTTTCTGTAACATAGTATTCGGTCTACATCCCAAAACAAAAACACCCACTCCGGTCCCGCAATCATTAATCATCGGACCCCAGCCACGGCTGCAGACACGACCACTGTCAACCCTGCGCGACCCAGGCGGCCTGCGGGTCCCAGCCGGCCTTCGGGTCCCGAACCGCACCGTATTAACATTTCCGTTAGCCAAACAAAACCCATTTTACTTGAGAACACCTGTAAAAACTCGGAACTCGATTTCGTTATCAGAGCTCTTGGGGTGGGAATTGCCTTAACAATTTTCTCTCTAAAATTAAAGGCGTCCGCGCGTTAGTCGCAGATGCTTCTCGACTGGCGAATTTCAGAAAATTCCCGCAGTAATGCTTCCTCGTTATACCTGTATAATCTCTCGGTAATAAAATTTTCTTGGTCACGAATATTAGAACTTCGCTATTCCATTGATTTGACTTACGCTTAGCTTTCTCTTGTGACTTAACGAGCAATAAATTAACAATCAACACAATAATATATACAATATGGATCTTCGAAATAGCAATTCAAAAAATAAGTACACGCATTTTAATTATTATTAAAAGGAGCTTTACTATTGGAATATTTTTTCATTGGAAAAATTAATGAAGGCATTATTAAAAAAATATCTCTCACGGGATATTATCCCAATTAATAGAAATAATAAAATTAATTTGCCGATCAGTAAATGCTCTTTAAATTATGAAGAGAAAATCAAAAGATGAAGAAAAGGCATCCTACCCTACTCTTTTGATGAGACACGCACTCAATTTGAACTAATGCTTCAAAGTTGGTACTTGTGGCTGTTTGTCTTAGGGCATTTCTTATACAATGTTTAAAGAAATCGATGGGTATAATAAATCTTCACACCAAGCCTGTCGATAGTTAGTTCGTCTTGGTTAGCTTTCTCGCTCAACGCCATCTTACTTTAACATCTTCTAAGATCTTTCAATTAAAATTGAACGTAATATCTTACAATGTTCTTCAACCATAAACTTAGTAACAATAACGACGTTATTAGATCCAAGCGCAGACGTTTTATCAGCGCTCTACTAAACAAAATGGCTGTACATTTCAACGCAATAGTAATTAGAAACAGGGTTTATTTGAGGTCTCAAGGGTCAGTAATCAGGGCGCGAGTCAGCCAGACGTACCCTTATTTAAACCAGGCCTAACAAAACCTACGGTTTGTATAATTTTGCAGAACGTTGGCTTTTTTTAAGAAAATTAGACAGCTGAGATATGTCTTTGTTAATTTTTAATATATTTATGTTCGTTGTTATTTCTTTATCTAGCTTAGGCTTCGCCCGCGTGCGCAATTAGTATTGTCACGAGTAGCGTTACCAGGCGTCCGGATAAAGCCGGACATAGCCAAAACAAACGGTGTTCGGCTTTAGTTAGGCTTTTACATTTAAACAATAACGATAACAAGATTTACGGTAAATAATCAAAAAGTCTGGGTTTACATACACAATTTTGGTATTAATGTCGTAAGACACTTAACATTTTATATACCTACCATACCCTAATCCATGGTTTTCACATTGCCAGGTCACAAACAAATCCGCTCATCCGTTGAGGCGTGATTGATTAACAAAAACATAATTGAAAAACTTAAAGATGAAAATATTGCGCCAAATGTATATTTATTGAAGACCAGAAAAAAACGACCAAGCTGCAATGAACTACATTCACCTGCCAAATTACCTCTCATACTGCTCAACTTGTTACGTTATCGATACAACGAATAACTCTAGCATTGCACAAACTGATAGTACGTGTACGGCATTGATTATGTCAATGTTGTACGCAGTTACAGAGTTTAAAGATCAATAGGGCGCAAATAGTAATCGTTGCTATGGCAACCCAGCTATGGAAATAGCAGGAACACGGTTTCCCATACTTACTATTCATAACTTGTTAGGAATGTTCTGGAAGCAGCTATTTATTGATACCGGTTGAACAAATAGCGATTTAGTAATTATTATCGTGTTTGCATTCAAATCCAATGCAGACAGACCCTCATAATGTACTACTAGAAAACCTGCCAGTGGAGCTTAGAAAGCTTTTATTTAATTTTCCAATCTGTCTGTAGTATTAATATAAATTACATCGAATAATGCCCCTTGCCAATATCACAGTTATTTTTTAGGTTATAAATACCTAAAAGTTATTATACTTTCTCTATAAATAAATCCTTAGACTTGGGTGTGGCACTGATGCAATGGTGGAATGGCGGGACAAACTTATGTGCCCTACCGGTGGAGGCTGACTGGCTCAGGAGACACAGGTCCATGCGTTTCAGGGCACATGCGTCGCTCTAGGAGCTTACAGCATCTAGAAGTTCCTGCACCGCATAGGCAAGGAGACCCAGCGGGATCATTACTGTGTCCATTATTGGGAGGACACGGCGTAGCATACGCTTGCAGAGTGTGCAGCTTGGGAGAAGCCCCGTCGTGCCCTCCTTTCGGAGGAATGATTTATCGATTGCGGCTGTGATTATATACAGCTAAGCGTCGTGGGACGCGTTGATCTCCTTTTGAATTGTAATGATGCAGAAGGTGGCTGTGGAAGTAAGAGGGAGATTTTGAGTGCTCTGCCAACACACAGAAAGCGCACTGGGTTTCAGCAGAGAGGAGTTAAATGACCCTAAATGAGTCCCATAGACAGCGGACACCTCTTATTACGTTGGTAGCGCGTATTGCTCCACACGCGTCCCTGTTAGACGTTGCGGGGGAGTCTAACTCTTCACTCCCTCGTTTGACCAGATGGGGCCCGCAAAGGTGGGCCAGTAGCACTAATCGGGAGCCGCTATGATGAGTATTTAAGAGCCCGCGCTGCACCCATTGCAAGTGTGCGAAGGAACACGTTGTAGTTTGTTTCACAGACCCCTTACGCTCGCCCCAGGGTGGAGAACATCCAAGTGGATATAAAACTTACATTCTAAAGAGGACTAAGAACAGTGGTATAAATCAAAAAGCTAATAGCAATTTGACCTACTCGCAAACACGTGTATTTATGAGAGCTTACCACATAAATCAGGCATATCTACTTACTGAATCGCCGGTTCAATAACACAGCTCATTTATTTAACAGTAACAGCGAGTCTGTTTAGACAATAGCTTGTTATTTTAGCTATCGCTTGAACTTGTAATGGATACTGTCTTGGTTTACTTTAACAAGCATTGGGCATAGAAGCCGTTAGATCTGTATATGACAAAACAGTTAAATCATTTTATATCGAACTATACTTATGTAAGGACCCATAAAAAAGACTTACGGACGAACTAAACCACTGCCTAATTACTTAGTATGTAACTAAGGCTCATTTTACACCGCCGCGGAATGGAATGGAAGTGAACGAAATTGTACATAGCATAATGAACTTCATGTCAATTGTATAACATACAAACGACAGTAGCTGACTAAAATCCACGGTGTTCCTTCAATAACCCTTTACGTACCGGGGTCACGGTAACGGGATGAGTCCCACGACCCCGGCAGGCTTCGGCCCTCTACGGGGGGGCCTCGTCATATTGCTGACGCTCTCTGAGGCGCGCGTGGAACACGACGCGCCGTCGACCCGGGCATGGTCCATGGTCGGACAGCGAGTTGCCCTTTACTCGCTGTCCGCATGCCCGCGCCTACGGTGGCCGGAGATCGTCGGCCGACGTCCGGCGCCGTGGGCGTCTACCACTGCGGCTGGGCTGGAGGGAGGACGCCTTCCTCTCCCTCTCGCGCCCCGCCTCCCCCTTCGGAAGCATGACTGCTTCGCAGAAGGAGGCGACCGCTTCCCACTCCCTCTCGCCCCGCAGCATGGCCTCGACCAATGCCGGGCGCGAGAGGTCTCCGCCTATTGCCGCCGTGAGGACACGTCGGTGCTCTGCCCAAGCGGGGCAGTCCTGCACCGTGTGCTCGACTGTGTCCTCAGGGCGACCCTCGCAGTGGTGACACCCAGGCGTTTCCTCCTTTCCCATCAGACATAGGTACCTCCCGAAACTTCCGTGTCCGGTGAGGACCTGCGTCATGCGGTAGGTCAGGACGCCGTGACGCCGATCTAGCCACTCCTCAAAGAGGGGTCTTACCGCCGCAATTGCGGCGTGCCCGGCCTTCGGTTGCGACAGTCGTTCCCTCCATACTGCCCTGAGATCACGCCGGAGCTCTTCCCTCCGCGCCTCGACTTCTCGAGGCAGCGGGGATACGCCCCGGCGCTGCGCCTCCACGCGCCATTCATAGACGCGCTGGAGGGCAGTCGCCTCCAGATCCCAGGGCAGCAATCCGGCAAGGAGGTTGGCCGATTCGCCGGCGATCGTGCGGTATCCCCGGATCATTCGGATAGCCATGACCCTCTGGCATGCGACCAACTTTAGTGGTCGCGTCCGGATGCACAGGGCCCACACTGGGGACCCGTAGAGGGCCATGGACCGCACGACGCCGGCGTAGAGCCTTCGGCAGGAGGCGTTTGGCCCGCTGAGATTAGGCAGGAGTCGCCCGAAGGCGGCTGCTGCCCGGTTCAGCTTTGGGGCCAAACTCAGGAAATGCTCCCTGAAGTTCCACCGGCTGTCGAGGACGAGTCCCAGGTACTTCATCATCCTCCCGACGCCGATGCGAACCCCCTCCACCGTTATGTGGGACTCGGACCGTGGCGCGTTCCGACCGCCATGGAAGCACATGGCCTCTGTCTTGTGCAGCGCCACGTCGAGTCCCAACTGCCGGATCCTACGAACGACTGTCGCAACCGCTTGCGTCGCCAGGTCGGCCGCCGCCTGGTGCGACTCTCCCTGCGCCAGGACGAGCGTGTCGTCAGCGTAACATATTACGCTGACGCCGTCAGGGACAGTAGCTAGGGGAATTCTCGAGAATGCGCGAGGATTCCGCGGAAGACGCGCGACCTTTTTTTGGCTCCTACTTAGTTTGTATGTCATACAATTGACATAAAGTTCATTATGCTATGTACAATTTCGTTGCAAAAAGTCACTTCCATTCCATTCCGCGGCGGTGTAAATTGAGCCTAAGTTGCTTTTCTTAATCTCAACTCAAAGTAATATAGCGGAATGAACACAAGATATTTTCTATAGTATAGTGTATTAGCTTGGTATGTATTTCCGCAAAGTAAAGCCTGGTTCCACTCTCAGATATAATCATTTAATGTATATGTGTTTGCTGTAGTCCCTTTAACAGATTTTTTAATATGTAGAGCTTTGGTAGATCTCCATATAAATAAAACTAGCTGCTTAACAGCTGGCAGTTAATTCCGTTTAAAAAAGGCCACTTAGAGCTAGCTAGAGCTTACTTGCTTAACGAAAAAGATAACCATAACTTAAAAAATAAAGTGACTAATCCATCTAATTCCCCTATCACCGGCAGACGAGCGTGAAATTACCTCTCAACGTCGTCATAACTTACAAACACGTCATAATAACATTTCATACACTTGTTTATTTTTATCACATAAATATTCATGAGACAGACTCATAGCCTCTTTGTATTAAAGCTATTTATAAGTACGAGATCCCGGGACTAAGGTGTTTACTTCCTTATTACACCATGATACAGCCATAAGCAGCTGCGACATAATGGAAATCGGTTTCACGTTTGCAATTTTCCGAATTCGGCATTCGATTTGTGATTATTCGTGTTAAACCGTTTCGAAACCTGTCTTCACATCGATTTGAATGAAGATTTGCATCTGCAAAGCCATATTCCATGAATGTTAAGGAATTTATTGGCACCGTTAAACGGATAAAATAATAGTTACTTCCAACTATAGACATTAGGAATTCGTGGCTAAAAATAACTTTCGTAGGGGTCTATTTTCCATCAAAAGGCACGAGGCAATGAATAAAAGTAAGCGTATTAATAAATAACAATAAAAGCGAGGCAATAAGGAGGAGGAAGGCTGTTTCCTGATAGCTATAACCTGGGGGTCTTTAAATCAAGATTGAATAGGTTACTTCTAGGTTCTAGGTAAGCGTACATCATCTTCGACCACATCATCGCTTACCATCACGTGAGATGGTGGTCAAACGAAAGCCTATAACTGATAAAAAAGATTTCAGGCAGTATCGAAAAAAATCTGCATGAATTGGAATGATGTATTTCATCATAAAGGGCGTAACAATGACTTAATATTTATTGTATTTATGAAGCTTTAATAAATTACAACTTTTCAAAGACATTGACCTAACCAGATCTTGAGCCACCATTATGGTCTTTTATCGTAAAATAAATTACGGTCAATAGCACAATGTCATCGAAGCGACCGGCATGCCTGACTAAAATAAATGACGTGAAATAAGATGCCACTAAAAACCGACATAAAGCGAGGGAAGCGAATGATTTATCTGCAAACTTTGCGGCCATTTTGAAGCCAACCTCATCGGCACACTGCCACTTTGATCAAATATATTAAAAGTATGAATATGGACGGATGAGTTTTTATAAGTACTGGCGTCCTGTATTTTATCAAACTGTTTTTTCTTTATCAAGAGAATATCAGATATTTACATAAGCGGGAGATTTAATATCCTCCGATCTTCCGCTGTAAAACTTTAATCAAAATGACGACATGTTTAAGCAATTTAGCCAATGGAAATATACATGATGTTGAAAGATTTAAGATTATTTCTTAAACACTATCACTCAGCTACAGAATACCACGACTATACAGCCAAGTTCAACATTAGTGCCCTCGAGGTATTCGCTTTCAAGTTTTAAACTTTTAATATTTTTATCTGTACATCAAAAGCGAAATTTTTCCACTCAATTAAGTTGGCGCAGCATTTTTTTATCCATCACTTAGGAACGGGGCCATGATGCTTTGTTTTTTTCCCGCCTATGCGACACCGCGCCATTTTAAAAGCATTGTGCAGGAAGTGTCTTATGACAATAATTATTTTGTGGAGTAAAAACTTACTTGTAAATTAAGCTTTTAATTTAAACTCTGTTTAATTTGCATGAAATTGTAAATGGTTTCATTCGGAACGATGTTTTTCTGTGGAAAAGTTAATTTGATTTTTATTCGGTTCCGCTAACGTGGAGTGTCTCTTTTACAAAAATAGACTATATCCTTCTCTAAGGTCGAATATATCTCCGTGCCCAATTTCATAAAAGTCGGTTAAGTGGTTTACACGTGAAAGTGTAACAGACAGACAGAGTTCTTAGCATTTATATTATAATATTAATTAAGTACTCGACTGAATAGTTCTTTTATCGTATCCATTCATTGCAAGTGGAATAAATAATATGGACTGAAAAAGTACATCGCATATTGCAAACAAGTAATTCAAAAGCTTTCTCCATCAGATAATTTAAAATAAGTGTGTCCCAAGAGGACTCTCCGGGATCGGTTCCCGTCGATTGTACACATTGTGTGGGAATAGACAAGGTTGTTTGATATAAGTATAATTTCATTACGGTTCGCATTGTCACATACTGTCCTGGATATTAACTGTTAACTAGATAACTTTTCTTCCTATTATTATCAGTTAGTATAACACTTGTCGCCACAAATAATGGAACTTTTTATAATTCAACTAGCTGACCCACCGAACTTCGTACCGCCATATTTTTTTATTATTCATTTTCTCACCTTTTAAACCTTCACTGTATTAGAGGGAACATAATACAAAAACAATTAATAAAATCGGTGGAGCCGTTCTCGCATTTTAGCGAGACTAACGAACAGCAATTGATATCTATATGTATTATAGAATTATAAAAAAATGACAAAGAACATTTCCTAGAAACTTTTCACAGTACAGACCTCCGTAAGAAACAATCCAAATCACTTAGATATCATAATTGTGACGTTCCCAAAGTTTCTGAATCTTCTAGCAGCACTCGATCCCAATCATCGTCTCTCAAGTTTTTGATAAAATCCATCGTTTGGAGTTGTCACATCGAATATGGTTCTAAGGAAAGTCAAGTGTATTAAAGTGCTGAGCGAGAATCTTCAGAACCGTTATGAATTGAATTCGTTACGAATATACTCTTTGGCGCTGACGACATCCACTTCTCGCTTGTTAGGGGACGTGTGCTCAGTTTAAAACTTGGAGTTCAAGGGGATGCCGTTGGTGTTATAGAGCTGTTCGGATTAAATATATCGGGCACTAATTTTAATTTAAAATGTCATCAACATCAAAATATTCATCAAAATATTCATCAAAATATTTATCATGTTTGTTTCATCTTCAGCAGTTTTGACAAGAAAATTATCTAGGTATATAATAAAATTTGTTTCTTTTTTTTTTCTTTTTTTTCTTTCTTTAAATGAATTTCGTTTGAATTTGGACCAGCGGGAGCCTACTAGAAAACTTTAATCTATGCTTCCTTACCTACCACAATAACTGACTTCAAAGTACCCACTTAATACTAAACATAAATATCGTAATAATATTGACTTCTAGATGCATTTATAACCTGTTGTTTAAAAGTGTCGCAAGCTGCGGGCTGACCGCAAGTAAGGGTCTAGTCTTAACCACTAGTCGCACTGATTTACTAAGGTTATCTAAAACGGATTATGCACTAACATTTGCTTAGGCTAAGTCTGTTTTCCCATCTTCATGGTGTCTCGCTTTATTGCCGGCATTACGTAGGGCACTGGCGGGCACTGGGCGACTGATTATGCGGCGACATTGCATTTATGGCTTGGCCTACAAGATGAGCGATATTTCAAGCAAAGCCTCAGAGAATTTGTTGCGATTGTTGTGATTAACATGTTCGTTTGAATTACATTTACGTTAAAATATATTTGCTAAGAACTAGCTTTTGAGACGTTTTTTTTCTTTTCTTTAAAACAACTAACAATGTGGGTAGTATTCACATTACTTACAATCTTGTTAACTCCTCCAACTAAGCTAAATATGCTTCGGTCTGGAGTGAGTTCACGGCAATAGTGTCAGATGAGGTACGAACCCGAATTATCACAATAAGAATAGTAATTGTTGTAGTTGCCTTGGCTCATGTACTAGGAGAACATGTATTACAGGAACCGTTTTGAATATCGTTTTTTGCAAACAATATTACTCCCATCGTCTATGGCAATATTGCATTTAGAAATTCTGTAATTTACCAAAGGGTTCGTCCAGCAACCCATATAAAGAGAGGAAAGCAAATTTCAAAATATGATTCGATTCGTTCGTTTACTTGTTCATTCATTCATACGGTTCTGCGTTGAATTGAAAATAACCATGTAATTCCATTTCAACGGTCTCAAAGGGAACACGGCTTTGAACAAAAATGCGTCCGATTCTATTTTTCAACTAATTATAATTGTTGGGCGTCTTCAAAGTTGTGCGGAACTTCATTAGGAAAATTTTTTTGCAAATAGGACTATCTACTTTTATTTTACGAGCTAACCAAAAAGTACTTACAAGCCATGATAACGCAGAACTTAGTAGTGTCACGTCTCAACCGCCTACTTAATAAACAAGAGCCGTATTGTTCTAAATTGTCATGAACGTAGTGAGATAAATTGCAGGTTTTAAAAATATTTTATTCAGTACCTCCATCAAGCTGAATTTTTTGTCAAACCAACTGGGTCTCTGTCCTATTTTCTCTTGAGGGTTCATATTTATAAGGTATTTAGACCAGATAACATAATCGGGCCCTATTTATCTCAAAGCAGACGGATAAAATTAACATATTTCGTGCTAATTTCTCGGCAGTCAGGTCAACTGATTATACAGTCCGCCCACGTTCCTGCTATTTTTTACGTTTGCACTCATCTCGCTATAAATTATACGTCCCATACCTGAAGAGCTTATTAAGTAAAATTTATAAGGGCTCACATCAAAGGTAGAATCGTTTTGGACTTCCATTGATGTTGTCGACTGAATCTAATGACCTGTTTGGCCCTAAATTGGGTGATATACACACCCAACATTCCAACTCCGATTGGATTGTGTCGCAAAATGTCAAGTCAGGTCCGAAATACGTTTAGGTGATTTGTCAGGTAAGTCGTGAAAAATTCTGTAGAGTAATTAAAGTGGCAGGGTGGCGAGGGTCAATGGTTTGCAAGTCATCTATATCAACGGTATTTGAGTTTAAAACGTGACTTGCTTACTCTGTTAGCAGCAAAGTAATATTGTTTTTGCCTCCCCTACAAGTCTAACAAGCCAAGTTTTAAGACAGTAGGTACACGCTTAAACAAACAGACCTGGTGATTAGAAACTTTTATATTAGCCATAGGACGGTTTTTTACGTCCAAAATTATGAATTCACAACCCATAACAGAAGAAATTATCTGTCTTCATTTCATTCTATGCGCAGATAAAAATTCAAGTCTTTTCTTCCTTTATGATTAATGTTTCTATAATTACAAGGTAGAATGAGCCTGTGCAGATGGTGGGCGTCGCAAATGTTTATTGTTTATAAAGGAAAGATTGATGATGCCTCTACAGAGCACTTCTTAGAATTGGCTGGCCAACCTGGGTTTGGAGACCATTTAAAGGCTTTACATCTTCAATCATATCATCGAGGTGTTGGTGGAAACAATGCGGGATTCCCAGGGAAATAATAACAACAGTATTTTTGATATTGAAACTGAAAGCTGTACTTTTATAGATTTTTTTTAAATTGAAAATAGGTTCGCGTTTGACCACTATCTCACCTGATGGTAAGTGATGATGTGGTCGAAGATGATTCCATCCATTAATTTAGGGCAAAACATTAACCATACATTCAGTGTCAGCAAACTGATGTCGAACAATAAAACCATAAAAGTCTACGACATAAAAATAAGCCTAGTGAAACAAAATCCACGAAGAAATCATTGCTTATAATCCACAACTTTTCAAAACTACAGAAGCCTTTGTAAAGCAAAATCAGATTACTACAGCAATATTATTTTGCATAAACAAGTCCAGAGGCACAGTTGTTCACTTTGTTCAGACAAAGCTATTTAAAGCATCAATTAAACTAATGAAATACATGGAACCATTTCGTCGAGAACAGTTTCGAGCTAAGCATAGTCTGAATACGTAATGATGTCGTGGAAGCTTGAAGACTCAACTAAAGGTGAGGTCTTCGTCAATTACGAATTCAAAATAATGTCGCTCCTTGTGTCTAATGAATTCGTTTGTTTGAATGATGAATAAAAATGTGTGTAATTATGTTTGAATAAGTTAGTACGTACCTAATGAGATGCTGGGTGTAAATAAATTTGTAAAATATTAGATTGCTTAAATTTAATTCTAATAGTATTTAGAACTATCAATTCTGGTTTGCGCTGCCCTATCCGTCGAATTGTTGAATCCTATAATTGTCATTGTAGCGTTGTAGTCGATTAAACTAGAAGTCGACTACCACACTAATCTCTAATGTCTATGGTTTCACGGAGTGACAACACTTATGCAGTGACCGGCTATAAATTCTAACCTCCGGTTCGCTGAGAGCTATTTCATCGCCTACAGTTGCAAGTAACTAATATAGAAATCCCTCTGTGCCCAAGGGGTTTTTTTTTCTTCTCTCTTCACCTCTACTATCAACTACCTCTACGTCCGCCGCTCGACGGGTGTCACGCTGCCTCTGCGCCTGTCTGCGTGCTATTGCGTGGCCTGCCCGCATAACAACTACGCCGTCTGCGCGCTGTTGCGTGGCCTGCCAGCAAAACCTCTGCGCCTGTCTGTGCGCTGACGCGTGGCCTGCCGGCATAACCTCGGCGCCTACCACGTGCGAGCTGCCTGCTACGGGGTCGGCCCGCCGGCCTGCGTGCGTCGCGGCCTGAGCCCAGGGCAGTACCTTCCTTAAACCATCGACCAGTGGAGGATCTTAGTGAACTGAACCCACCCCCCTTTTTCAAATAAATGCTGTAAACCTGTGGTCTAAGTTTCATTCCTCTACCACCTAAACCGCTACGCCACATCATTTTGTTAATATTGATATTTTCGTATGCTCAAAATCCAGATTTAAATGTATCGTTATGAAAATTATTATTCCCCATTATTAATATTATTAGGAATGTAAACTAGTCTAGATTTTTATTATTATTTATTCATTGCAGTCAATTTCAATGTTTAATTTCAATTAATTTCAATTTTCATTTCATTTCAATTTCAATTTTGCATGATGTAATTAATTTATTATTAATGTTATGTAATTATTACCTATCTAGTGGCACTCTTTATCATATTTTCCTTTGTTAATATGCGGATAATGTAGTGGACAGCAATATTGTTCATATCATGTATTATCTTTTCTCTGTTTCAACATATATTGTAGCTGTTTACTGTCCCTAAATAAATAAAATAAAATAAACTTTGTTAATTACAATTACTAAACATCTACGAAAAACTTTATGATAGAATTAAACAATGAAACCTACAAAAACTATAGACATAGGTATACACACATGCATACTAATAAAATAAAAATAAAAACTAACAAAATAAACTCACAAATCACTTTCAAACTCAAAACATACCAATACTAGGTATAGAGATAGTATAGAACTACCTTCAGAGTAATGTACGGAAGAAGAACTATTCAATTGGATCCCTCCAATTGAATAATTCTTCGCAGCTTTATAATAACTATCAAAAGTTACCGAAATAAATAAGAGACTCCACATCAATAAATATCTTAAAAATATTTTAAAATTGTACTTAGCCAACCAACAGTAATAACCTACCTACGGTTAGGGTTGCCATACGACCGGAATTTTCCGGATATGTCCGGTAATATAGGTCTTTGTCCGGAATGCGGAGGGAATCCTAAACCGTCCGGAATTTCTACAATTGAATGAAAGAGTGAAACATGAAAAAAATATATAATGTTTTTATTTCAAATGAAAGAAAGTCAGGAATTTTCATCAAATGTCCGGAATTTGCTTTCGATTTTTTTATCTGGCAACCCTACCTACGGTAGATACGATAGATCGAAAGACAACGTTTATATCGTAAGATATTGTTAAGTGTCTTATGTGTATATTTTCTTAAATTGGATCAAAGAACCCTTAACAAGCCTATAGAAATGATTACACGTTTATTTCCACCTCTCAAGCTTTTAAAACTGTTTAAAAAAACATAAAAGCCAACAGTGACCGGCATTTCGGCACGAAGCCTCAAGTCCAATCGTGATCAAGCAGGAATTTATTCAGTGAACTCGAAACACTTCGTTTTGTATTAAAATTACCAACACAATACGTTCACTGGGATAGTGAAGTTGCTGTGGCATTTCGGAGCCACATTCTTTCCTCTGATAATTAAAGTCAATATTTAACAAAGTAAAGGAAGTGGTGCTTTAAGTTACTTTGGAAACGTTTTGAGTTATTATAGTAATTGCTTGTAGCTGCATTTTTATTAGATCTTTTGCCATCTCCTACATCTGTCAATATTAATATATAAGACCACACCTACAAAATGATTTAAGTGATCTGAAACTCCTATGAATAAAAATTCAAATTCATAAAAACAAAGTCGTAAATAACACCCACTCGAACAAGCATAATATTTACGGTAAGAGTTTTCCATTTAAAACCCACTCATTATACATGCAAAAGCGCTCGTTACTGTAATCAAAATTCACGGTGCTTTTGTTACGAGAATTGAGTGACCTACAAGCGAAGCACAAGTGTTAATTCTTGAAACTATGCAACTCACAGGTATTGAAGCAAGCGTTTGTTTGATCAATGTGGGTTTACTCACCGTACAACCAATACGAAACCAGTAAAATCCACCTTTATTACCGAGAAATATTTTCAACCCAACCGTAAACATATCTATTACTAAAAAAAATAAAAACTTAACAACTATAAATGAGATTCAGCATACCTGATAAAAATTTATCAAACACAAAAGATGGGGAGAAAAAATAACTTCAACAAATACAAAAACAGGTTCGGAAACTCGTTAGGTCTAGGTCTCTTTGACCCACGAATGTGATTTATACGAATTTAAGTCGTATGGCAGTATAAAAAGCGGTCAAAGCTCTGATACACACAAAAGAAAAGAATTCAGATTCGAAGAAGTCTCTTAAGAAACTTTAGCGAATTGTTCCTTTAGTTAAAGAGCGAAAAAAGACATTGGCGATTTTCAGAATATGTTATTAGTTTGAAAAAGAAGATAAAACAAAGCATCAGCAAATAATGAAGTCTAATTTTAATTAGATGCTGATCATAAAAATTACACCTGATAATAAAGCTTACAATAGTACTTTGTCGGTGTAAAACTCGGCAAGTGGTTTAATCCGCCAAATTAAGGACCTAAGTACCGAGACCAACCACCCAGAAAACAAGTTATGACCAACAATAACGCGGTTCCCTTCAAATTTGCTAACTACAAAAACAACTTCGGGGACTAAAACAACAGATTAAGCACAAACTTAATAACTTTAACAACAAAAATAATGCATTTTAATGTAACCTACACAAATAGGTATGCAGACGACGGGATCATTTAAATTCCAGGGCCACGCCAATCTGCTACAGGACCAACGCAATCAAAGTTACCAAATGAAAAAGTTGCGCTCAGCCGATCCTTGCACGGATTGTTTGTTTTCTTATTGTGATTCGTTTACGTTTTCTCTTTATTATTTTTTATAGGATTCTATCTTCCATTTCCACAATGTAGTGCATTTCTAGAGGGTGAATTTATCACGGAATGTGTAACAGGAACCGGATGTATTCGGAAACCATGTGACAATCGAGATTTATTACATCGACTCCCGCTGCATATACAAGTGGTTTTAGCTTCGCATTTGTCAAAAAACCATTACACTTGGCTTCTATGGAAGTACAGAGAAAGATAAATGTACAGTTATTGACTTCCCTCTACCAAAAGCTTTCAGCAAAAAATGCGATTCAAACAAGAAAAGTTAGTGATTTTGGCAAGCACCAGTGGTTCCCTTTGATTTATAACTGTGAGTTAGGTTTTTATAGACGTAGTAAGAACGTTTTCAGATATCTCAGTTCCCACACAACGAAGTTCAGAACGATCCCAAATCGTAAGTTATTGTGTTTTTCTGTCATATTTGTCTTCATATAAGAGAGGGTCTGAGATTATTAGCGTCACATTTATTCTGATATGTCGACATATAACACAACTAAAACTAGAGAAAGTTCATAAAACTCACGATCCAAACGACTAGGCGTGCATAATTGGCCGCCCACTAGTTATCCCATAACAGGAAGTAGGTATTAGTATCTGCTATAACTCTATGAGACAACCTTTTTACGCCCGTTATAAAATAGAAACAAAGCTCTTCTGGAAACGAGAATAAAAAAATATATTTTTATGATAGCATTCTCCGGTACCCACGCAAGAAATAACAAAACTAAATAACTTGAACACTTAATCACTCAAAAGTAGTAGAATCTTGGCATAAGGAAAAATATTGAAGCGTCAATAGTCAAGGAGACTAAGAGGCTAAGGAGTCAGACTTGTGTTTGAGAGGTTACGGGTTCGAACTCCATCCATTTTACACTATTTTCACGAACCAGATTCCAGACACAAGCATATTTAGCTTAGTTGGAGGGGTTAACAAGATTGCTAATAATGTGAATTCTACACACTAGTCCTGTTTATTAAAAAAATCAGTAGCAACCTCTTCAAATGGAAGCGGAAAATCTCGCTCCATTTCATCTATAGATATTTATAGACTCGAATGACAAAAGACACAGGAGCCTTTGTTTACTGGGAATCTTCTGAACTTTACCCAAAAGTATGTATATACTTAGTTCCTTTTCCTATAATATTATTATTGATAGTATAAGTTTAGTTGTTTGGGTGGACAATAAAGCTAAATTGCTGTAACGTAGATTGTAACTGGGTCACGAGCGACCCACGCTTCTTCAATGTCTTAACTAATCAATGTATCCGTAAGATTGACTACGCTGAGTCAAATCTTTTTGAGCAGATTGTAATTATACCCTGGCAAAGCCTGCAGTCAATTACTACCTTTTCCTATTAGCGTTTTTTACTGTTCGAAAAAGATGAGTAATATTTCCGTTATTCAAATCGCCCGGTTGACTTCTTTACTATAGAAATCTCGATGAAAAGAATAATCTTTTCCGCTCATTTCTTGACCGTGACGTGCTATCTTATGGATTTCTTTCTAAAGAAGCTATTAAAGGGAAATTGATGGCTTTATAAGAATGTTCAAAAAGAAAGGTAAATGCAACATATCTAATCCACTTATTCATCTCATTATTAATAGAAGCAGTGCCCGCAATTTTTGCACGCTACGAAGAGATTCTCTTCCAATGAATGTGTTCTGAATAGCTCGTAATTAGTTTACGAACGAATCACAAAGCAATCACAGCCTCAACACAGTTTCAGAGTACTTCAACCTTGTAATATGTACATTTTGACAATTACCAGTGCAGTTTCAAACAGCTTCAAATGCTTTTGTTTGCTTGGCGCACTATTACAGTGCATACGGGCCACTTGCCCCAACTTTGTGGGGTATTATAATTGTACTGCCACTACACAGTTCCGATTCGTTATTCAGTGTAATTTTCATATAGTTTCAGAGGTCTCCTAAGTGACTTTCTACTCATAATGTTTGCGTACATACATATTTTGTTTAAAGATTACAAGCAAATTATAACTTTCAACCGTTTCAAATTTCGAAAAAAATCTTTTAGCAACATTATCTTCATACGATTTTAATATCATTTATGAAAGTGAAAAAAAACAAATTTTAATACCAAGAACCCAACTGAGGCAAATCATCAGAAAAAAAAACACGTCGTAATATAAAAATGTTTCTCCCAATATATAACATAGATAAAGGCACAAGTAAATTTACTTAAGGCTCTTTCATTATAAGTAAGATTATCTCCGAACATTTGGGAATAAGAATGTTAACCTCTCGGCTTAAACTTAATATCTGTTTACCCGTTCAACAAAGAACTGTTTCTAGTGACTCCAAAATACGAGTAATTTTCTAAAGGTAACTCTTAGATGGTGATTACTGGCCCTGATAGCTGTAATGAAAGGTTTGTCCTACTTTAAGTAGCGATAAGATTTTACGGGGGCAGCCGTTGCTTCTAAACAGAAAACGAGTTAGTATTGCTTTGACGGCTTTAGTAGTATTTACCTGCAAAACAAATGGAATTAATATAATAATTTAGATGAATGTTCATAACTGCGCACAGTGTGTCGCATAGAAGAAGCTATCTAGACAACATTATTTATTTGACTGTTAAAAAAATTAGCACTTTTCAATGCAGTTGAAACCATTAAACGAAATTAAATTTAAAAAAACGTTCACTAATTAAATTATATTATAAATAATAAATATACTCAGAAATCAAATGACAAATTAGGAACCAAACACGGATAAAAAGTTTAATTTGATTGAGCTTAATATTTAATATATTACATTACGTATGAAGCTAATTGGGTGGAATTTGAAACTAAAATTAATACATGCAAGTATTAATTTTAGTTTCAAATTCCACCCAATTCCACCAACATTAGAACTTAAATCGGGATATTTACCATGTGTATTTATTGTTTTGAGTTTCCGATATCCGTGATCATGGCGCTTGCAACAGTGCCGAAATATCGGAAACTCAAAACAATAAATACACATGGTAAATATCCCGATTTAAGTTCTAATGATACTGTTAGTGACCATGTTAGCTTAAAAACTCAAACCTATATTATTACGCGATTGAAATTAATTTAATTAAACAACTTTCATTTTGACTCAAAATCACTCAATTCTTCTTCAGAACAATATTTTTTGTTAATTACAGGATCAGAAGATAGACAACATGTTAAGCAAGTCTGTATTCCAGGCAATACGTGACTGCTTTCGAGTGGTATGCTGAAGTAATCAGCTATCTTTATTTAGAGCTTCCCGAGGTTCTTCAAAAAGCTGCCTGATTGGCAGAAAAGCCGATTGTATCACATCCACCCCATGCACAAAAATCTTGAGCACAGTATCAGGCATTCTATGCAAAATAGCTGCTACCCTGCCACACGTGGATATTCTAATGTTCGCTGATGACACGGTACTTATCTTTCATGGTGAAAACTGGGACGTGGTGTTTGAAATGGCTGAGACTGGTCTAGCAAATATTACCTCCTGGCTGGAGAATAATCTACTATCGCTGAACACCAGTAAAACCAAATATGTCTGTTTTAGCAAACCACATAAAGGTAAACCTACTGCATCGCACTTCCTTAAAATACATACCTTTCCGTGCAATAGAAGAGAAACAACTATCAGGTGTGGCTGTGCGACGCTTTCACAAGTCACCTCTGTTAAATATTTGGGAGTAACGCTGGATGACCTACTAAGCTGGACAATACATCTAAAGTTGACCATAGGTAGAATACGGAAACTAGTGTATATCTTTAAAAAACTGCGCACAGTTGAAATGGTACTCTTCTTCGCCAAACTTACCGAGCATTGTGCGAATGCATTATCAGGTATTGTATCTGCGCATGGGGTGGTGCAGCAAAATCTCATATGATTGAAGTAGAGCGGGCACAGCGTTTGGTGATTAAAGTACTTTTATACTTACCATACCGACATCCTACGTCCTTAGTGTATGAACTGGCAGAAGTGTTATCTGTAAGAAAGCTATTCGTATACGAAATGCTACGCAGATACCACAAAATAATTGTTCCAAACTTACCCACTAGTTACACAAAAGCGAATAGAATGCTACCCTGTCCCTCGTGCCAGATCAAAATTTGCAAAAAGGCACTATAGTTATCTAGCTCCGCACGTCTATAATAAATTAAATAAAGTCCAGAAAATCAGCAAATTGAATAATAATAAATTTAAACAAGTATTAAATACCTGGCTAAAGACAATGGACTATAATGATGTAGAGAATCTTCTAAAAACATGTTAAATATATTCTGCAAAACACACACACGTTCACACAGCCATACACACAAACATATAAAGATATACACACATACATATACAGACATACACACACAAACACACAAATGCATTCACAGATATACACACAAACATAAACTCGCATGACAACACGATTGTTAAATTAAGTTTATTAAATTATTTTTTTTTTTTTTTTATCTTTTGTTTTAGGGACTTTTATTCTATGAACATGTCAGCCCCGTTGAGTCATAAGTACACATTACAGCTACATAAAAAATATAAATCTAAACTTATTAAATTATTAGTTTATATTATTTTCTCTAGCTTTAAATTTCACTTTCAAAATTTTTCTGTATGATATAAGATTATTGTTACTATATATTAAGGGGAAGACAGTAACACCTGCAACACAGTGTATTCTAGCGCAAGTGTTACAGATTCCTATCATGCTATTGTAAAACTTATGTCAAAGTCAATAAATAAATAAAATTAAATACCACGAATATAAACTTAAATACAAAGATCTTGTTTCCTGTGTAAAACGTTTTTGAATCAGGGTCGAAACCAGGTAACATAGTTCTGAGTAAATGTAGGATTATTATATAAATGTCACGTCTATCCTGTAATTTTAGCAATCAGTTCAGAATTCCTGAAAAACCTATGTGCGTTATTTCCGTCGTTTGTGTTTCCAAACAAAAACTATTTATCCTTGGTTCGTAACTTAAAACAGCAATCTACCTTTATATAATTATGTATACACATACGAATACATCTCCTTCAGATGCATTCGTATATGTAGCCTAAATGAAACTAATTTTATGCATTAAACCCGACTTTTCTTCGTCTTCTATTTTTATAGTTAAATAATTTCACTCGTTTATATCAAAACAATACCTGTCTGATAAAATATTAACCTAAAACTTATTAACCTTTTTTTCGAATTCATACATAACGTTGTTTTTGTCCAGCTAATATTTCACTGTGCGTCGAACGGCCATTCCAAAGTGCTTCAAAAGAAATAACGACTAGTTATTAGAACAGAGAAAACTCATCGTTCTTCTAATCAAACTAATTATGACAAATGTCTCGGAGCTCATAAATCAAATTAAAATCTTCATCTTTGTTCCAAAGAATGTGATTCTTTTCAACAAAATAATGTAATTTCAGAGAAGAATTCGAACTAAAGCCGCCTCAATACGCTTACATAAATGAGTCGCCGTATCGTGACCACCTGCTATCCTGTTAACGAAAAACATACGCAGTACTGGGGTGTGTAATGTAATTCAATACGTTGTGAGCAAATGCGGAACCATAAAAAAAATGCGCCACCTGCTTTTTTGGCACTCGACAGGACGTAAAAATCTGGGACAGGTGCCGAAAGATCGCTGGCGTAACGTGAAATGCTGTAGCTTTCGATAAAAACAAAATTCGTTTGGGAAACATGACAGGTTCTAACTTTGTGACTACGAGCTACAACGACAGACGAATAATAACAATATGCATATTATGTCGTGGCGAGTTAGTAGGATAGGTTTGCCAGGACTTCGGATGATCCTTTAAGCCCTGACAGTCTCCGCATCAACGATGTGTCTTTAGGCAGCCATTTCATAAAGTACAAACAATTTCATGAAATTGCTGACCACTTCATAAAATGGCCAATTCTACGATATGGCTACGTAAGTAGTATATAAAGGATATTCATATATTCAAATGTATTTTCTCAGAACTCCGAATTCGCAATCGTGCAAAACCAACACTACGCGTCGTGACCTAACGTGGTTGAATGAAAAAACAAACCCGACACATGCGAGCACGATGAAATAGCAAAATTTATTGCACATCGATAGAATTTTTTATTGATTCAGCCAAATTCAACCAACATATCACTGTGTGACAAATATCAAAGCAAAAATGTTTGCTATGAACCCGAAAAAATCAGGTTTCTCACAAAACCGCGTAGTTGAAAATCGAGACTAGTTTGTTTCTGGCTTTTTCAACCTGTGTTTTTCTGAAACATGCGTGTGTGCAACTGAAATCCATTTCCATTTGGCACAATATGCAGCTCATCGGGACGCGTGAATGAATGAATGAATGAATGGTGACGTTTCAGCGCTATCGGTCTGATTGATAGTAACTGCGCGATACGTTTTATCTATTAAAAAACAGGCTCTCGTTAGATCTATCTGTCGATTATTATCCGATACGTCAGGCAGATTACTTGTTTTTTTGGACCTGTTAAGTGCAAACACACTGATAAATTGTTGTAGTTTTTACCGGTCTTTTTCGATATCTAAATTGACACATATTTACTTATCATCCTGCTGACAGGAGAAAGATTCAAGTTCGTACGCCCGTTTCATGAATAGAGGTTTATCACAATGATAATGAGCATTCTAAAACTACAGCATTCGGCAGCGGAATAGCCAATTTAAAAAACTACTTCAATTCGGAGAAACCGTTATCAGCGGCCCTTTGGAAAACGAAAGGCTTTTTATAGTTATACTGATCGTTAAAAAAGTCTTTTAAATTAATGACGAAGTTATAAAACAACTCTCCAGCACGTTTCAATAAACGTCTGGACCAGTTACCTGTGAATTATCTTTCGTGCAGCTTTTGATACAATCGATATTGATGTCTAGCCGTCAATAGAATACACGAAGCAATCGGCTCAAAACTGTTCGCAACAAGTAAACTGTGCCTAATGTGATTAGATCCAAAGCTTTCTCAGAGGCATTAACTTATTCATTGAATTTACCGCAGTCATTCGGTCCGTGCAGCAATAATATTGCTTATAATATGGTAATCTCCAAAGAGCCGCGCCGCCTATTCGCAGACAAGCTTGACAACTTTTTAACATTCATCGAAGACCGTTGAGCAGAATTTTTGTTACACAGACTAATAGTTCGTAAACACTCAAAATTGCTCGTTCACTCCAAAACTAAGATAATAAATTCAACACATAATCTTAACTACAATCTAATCCTTTTACTTAGTGAAATTGGTGTAACAATTAGCATAAATTTAACTCCAGCAGTGGCCCTTTCATCCCAGACTAAATTCAGCAATGTACCAAGTTTATAGAGGCAACAATGGAATTGTCGACAATGTAGAAACGTTATACAAGTGTGTGTGTGTATCGTCTGCACCATTGTTTGACGGTTTGTTATGTAACTTGAATATTAAATGGCGGTTTTCATTTAAATATCTGACCAAAAGTCAGTGATTTGAACTATGGTTTTGTTTAACAGTGACTGTCCTCTATAGAAAGTATAGAGTTTTGTAGTGAGAAAAATTAAAATTTTCTAAGTTGTTAGCGTAACTCTGTCCAACATCGACTATTAACTTGGAATCTTACCCTAAATAAAAAAAAGATTGTTACGAATAGAAAATTCAGTTGCGAGTTTCAAAGGCTTCATTTATTTGATTCCCTTTAAGATTTTTTATCTTCCACAGACTTCGTTTATTCGGGACAGATACAATCTCGTCGTCATAAATTCTCTTATCATACGGTACTTTGTCCACAATTGAGCAACCGTGTTGAAGACGCCAGGGCTCCGTGAAATTGATTTTGAGACAGTCTGAGATTGCGAGGCAGTGCAGCGCAGTCACGAAGATAGCGGGACACTTGAATGTGGAAAACGTGCGCAATCGTTCTTATTAAAATATTGCGAGAAAATATCGAATGGTCCTGAGGAGATTCAAAAGAAACGGATGCTTATATTCTCCAGAATTGCAGCTGAATGTAAAATCTAGTGTTGCATCACACATGATGCTGAGCTCATATCAACCTTTTTGTTAGCAATATCTTACTAATCTTATTTCTTTGTTACTAATAATATAAATGCGAAAGCTTGTGAGGATGGATGCATAGATTTCTGGACGTATGGATGTTTGATACTCTTTCTCGCAAAAACTACTGAACGGATCTGAATGAAATTTGGTAAGTGGATGTCAACTATATCTAAATAACACATAGGCTGATTTTTATCCAGGAATTCTTATGGGATCGGAATTTACACGGAATAATTCCCTCGCGAACGAAGTCGCGGGCAGAAGCTAGTGCTGCCATAATGAAGATAAAATCTCATCGAAGCTGTGTGTAGTTTCCTCTCTATAAACCGGGGTTTCATCATCACCTCATTACACTGTACCTAGCTTACAGCTTATGACTATATAGACAACCTGCTGCGACTAAATAAGGATTAGTATTCAGGACTCCGAGTCAGCTTCGTGCTAATAGCTAAACCACGGACCATTGTCCTTTATTCGATTTAAAATTGACTACTCGAATCCCCCTTCTTTGTAGCATTTTGCAACCTAATCAATTATTTGAACTGTGGGATCGGTTCAGTTTCAACGACCGAAAACTTTTATAGCCCAAGGATCATTTGAGAAAAAATCTTCTTGGCCATTGAGTCAAATGTACTTTGACTAGGATTTTCTGGGTCTTCCCAAGTAAACGAGAAAGTGTTGTGGCTTCTCAATTTGAAGATACGATAGATATGGGAGCTGGACTTAGACTGAAAAATATAGTGTACTGGACACTATATTTTTCAGTCTAAAACAATGACTCACCTCTGGTATAGAATGCAAGATTCATCTCTACACGATCGGAATACGATCAACGGAGCTACATTTCAATGCTTGCTGACATTGTTAAATGATTCATATTAGTCAACGACCGTGTAGACATTCAAAATTATGCAAATATTTAATTAATTCACGTTTAATGCTGCCATTTGTAATTTTCGACCACCTATTCTGTTGGCGAGGATGTCTAGAATTGAACTGTTGCCTAAATAATGGGAGGTTGGCTTCTATGTATGATATAATTATTTGCGGTTGGAATATTAAATGAAACATTGAATGTACGTCCTCTTTGTTTTAAAATGCTGATGTAAATTGAATATATTTCTCATAGAACGCGTTTAAGCTTCCTGTTGATGTTCTGGCTTTATATGGTGTAGTTGAGGTTTATCTGTACTTGTAAGGTGTACCTACTTGTGGTGTAGATAATGTTAGGATGTACTCAGTGTCATCTAGATGGGAGGTGATCTAAGATTTTGCTTGGACGACCGAGCTTGGGCACAAGCTACTCTTCCCATTCGTATGGGTGGTCTCGGCGTCCGCAAAATTAGTAGTATCAGTCTACCGGCTTTTGTATCCTCGGTGCACGGCACTGAGAAATTAATCAGGAATATCCTAGCTCCATCACTGGTTGATTTCAATGTGCCGTACTTCACCGAGGCTATAGATACCTGGAGACTCGCTTGCCCGAACCTAAATCCACCCGACATTCCATCATCTCAGAGGCGGTGGGATGAGCCACTCTGTAGAGCAGTTCAGAGTGGCCTTATTGCCACATCTGCTTCGGCTGCAGAGCGTGCGCGCCTGCTGGCTGTGGGTGAATGGGAGTCGGGTCTCTGGCTCCATGCACTACCGTCATCGAACATAGGCACTTTGTTTGATGATACTACTTTCCGCCTCGCTGCTTCCCTTCGATTAGGTGCTCCCTGCTGTTCTGCTCATCGCTGCCACTGTGGTGAAGTTGTCAACAGCCTCGGTCACCACGGCCTTTCATGCGGCCGGAGCGCGGGTCGCATAGCACGGCACGCGAATATTAACGACATTATCCGACGGGCTCTTGTCACTGTCGGCGTTCCAGCTGTTTTAGAACCCAATGGCTTAGCACGCGACGATGGCAAAAGACCGGACGGTATGTCTTTATTTCCTTGGAAGATGGGTAGGCCTTTAGTGTGGGACGCAACTTGTGTCGATACTCTTGCGCCATCCCATCTTCCTAGCTCATCTTGTTGTGCTGGCGCTGCCGCTGCGGCTGCTGAGAACCTCAAGCGGCGGAAATATAATAACCTTGTTGGTAGTTATATTTTCGAGCCGTTTGGGGTTGAAACCTTGGGGTCGTGGGGTCCGAGTGCTCACAAATTATTTAAAGATCTGTCCAGACGCCTAGTTGACACTTCGCGTGACCCAAGGGCTGGCTTTTACCTTGGACAGAGGTTAAGCATTGCCATACAACGTGGCAATGCCGCCAGTCTTTTGGGCACATTACCAGTGGACAGCGATGCGCACGAATTTCTGGATGCTATATTTTAGTTTATTTTTAGGTGTGTATATGTAGTTAAGGGTTTTTATTTAATTAAAGTTTTGCTTACTAGATACTAAGTGCATATGTAGGAATGCTGACAAATATTCTGCTTGCAAAATATTTTACTACTTATGTAGAATTAACTAAGTAAGAGAGTGTACCGCTCTTTATTTTTTCTAGTTATTGAAATTTTAAAAATGAAGAGCGTAGCTAATAATTGGAATGATGATTCCTACTTTCATTCGCTGTTGAATTGCTTTGTGATATTCTTATTGGAATTACCTACACCTAAAATTTATTATTAAAAGGTAAGCCTGTACTGTCCCCCGTGTTGCGATGTTATGACTAAAAATTGAATTACTTATGGCCTTTCATAATATGACGACTTGACATCAGTCTACCGCAAGTAGGTATACTAAAAAACTTTTTACCAAAAAATTAAACCGACTCCCAAAAAACACTGCAAAGTGAAAAATAACTTTAATTTCGGTAGTCGGTGTCTTTAGTTTTGTATTTTCGTTTTTGGCACCGACTTCCGAAATTAAAGTTATTTTTCACTTTGCAGTGTTTTTTGGGAGTCGGTTTAATTTTTTGGTAAAAAGTTTTTATTTCACTCTTTTTAGTTGGTTGATTTTTAATTTACCTAGTTACAAGAGCCTAAATGTCAACTACTTATAACATTTTACAAAATATTGCTTTTCCCAATACTGGGCCGTTAATTTTTGAGGAGTTCTCCTGGTACTTCACCATCAGCTATACATCACCATATGCATTGTGACGAGCACCAAGTGCTTAATATCCATATTCAAGTAATCAAATCGCAATCCACGAAATACTTATTATTGAGTAGTTTCGGCGGCCATTTGTGGTCTTCATCATCAGTTCCACTTCCCCAAATGGTACTTTTTGAAAGCAACTGCACAAGTTACTATAAGAAATACCCAAAACGCCATAGGTGTGCCTATAATATTTGAAGAGTTCCCTCGATTTCTCCAGGATCCCATCATCAGATTCTGACTTTGGTGATAATGGTACCAATTTCGAAGTATACCCATTCGAACAAAAAAAGAATTTTCCAAATCGGTTCAGCCGTCTTCGAGTACTCGATGATCATACATAAAAAAAAAAAAAAAAAAAAAATATACGCGTCGAATTGATAACCTCCTCTTTTGGTCGTCGGTTGAAAATGCCGAGCGGTTAGTAATTTTCCTTTCCTACCGTTCTTTCAATAATTATGCTTGTGACCCGAACAAAAAATTCTAGACAAAACCAACAATTTTTATCAACGCATTTTCGTACGAATGTAAGTCAATAAAAGCTGAGTAAACTATAAATAACTAAAAACTACAAAAGTCCAGTCACGTACTCAATATTTACTTTTATGAATCAGCATAGGTATGTAGTTTTACGCCATCGCCATTGCTATTCAAACCTCACATGGCAACAAGTTTTTATTATTGTTAGACTGGTAGGTATGGGTATAAACAAGGAAATAAACACTATCATTCTGTCGCGGTATTTATTCATGGTAGACTTATAATTCTTCTAGTATTTATCCTATTTCCTACCAATAGTTATTATAAACTAGCAGCCGCGCAGAGTTACGCTTTCGTGAACTTTATCACGATAAAAAAATAAGCTTCTTCTTGTTTAGTCGGGAAAAGCCTAAACACTATCATTCTGTCGCGGTATTTATTCATGGTAGACTTATAATTCTTCTAGTATTTATCCTATTTCCTACCAATAGTTATTATAAACTAGCAGCCGCGCAGAGTTACGCTTTCGTGAACTTTATCACGATAAAAAAATAAGCTTCTTCTTGTTTAGTCGGGAAAAGCCTATAACCTTTCTTAAGCTTCAAGCTACCATGCCACATTTCATCCAAATCCACCCAGTACTTTCGAAGATTAGCGCGTTTATACAAACAAACTTTTCCGCTTTATAATATGTATAGATGTGAAAATTTGGAAGTTTGTAAATCTGTATGTTTGTGTTTCAATCACGTATAAGAAATTTGGAAGCTTGGCACATGCATGGCATGGCAACATGTAGTTTACAAGGTGGAATAACAGTGTGCCACACTTCTTGGAATTTGTGCGAAATTTTCACGCGACTGAATTCACGGGATACACCTAGTACCATATACAGGGTGTGACAGGGAGGTGACCCTCGTGTGTGAAAAATGATAAAAATCCACGAGTGCGAAATACATTGCATGTTGAACCTAATCGTAGTGCGATAAGAGCCAGTTTTCGAGAAAGTGTATTGAAAAACGTCATTTGATACACGTGGACATTTGTTAGTGCAGTACTCGGCTCCATAACCCCCTCGCCTTGCGGCTCGGGCAAAACTCCGCCAAAACTCCGCCTCGGCCGCAATAACAAACTTTCTCCACTTGTATTAAAATGTACGAACAAATCTCGGCTGTATTTTGTACATCTTTGACAGTCGTTAGGAGAAGTCAGAGGACCTGATCGGACCAAGGAATATTTATTTATTTATTTATTATATATGTGATATATATAATATATGTGATACCCAGTTACTAAGTTTTGGACGTCAGATAGATAGTAGAGCGCAGGCCCATTCCTGGTTTGTGGATGTCCCATGACTTCGGATGTTTTGGTCCTAGGACATGTGAAAGGCACAGTTAACTGATGAATCTGCTCAAGGATTGTGGCTAACATTATATTCTCATTAAGTTATTTATGAAGGTACTCCCACAGTTTCTGTATTACAGTAATAAAGGTAGTAAATACTACAAAGCCTTTAACTTTGAACATAAATTAATGTAGCCTCTCAACCCAAGGGGACCCAGCTGTCTCATAAATTATATTGATAATGTATTATTCAAGGCTCAATATAAATAAAATTGTCAAATATCATCAGATAGAGGTAGTCCTGACTATCATTAAGATTATCAAGAAACAGTGTTGTCCATATATTTAGGTTAATGAACAAAGAATACACATAATATTTTCTAAAATATCTTAAAGAACTAGTACACTTTATGCTTCTTCAATTATAAAGGAAACATCATAAAACAAAGCCTCCCACCGTGTGTGTCTGTATGTTCACAATAAACTAACTTAAAGCACCTGCTGTGTTATTCTGTAAGACCTCATTCTAAACTTCGAATCTGAATCCGCTGTGAGTTTATTGATTGGCATTCTAAAAACTCGGTTGTTAATTTGAATTTACACTAGCGCTACCCTTGCGAGCGTGTCAGCGAGTTGAACTAAAGATTTTGACAGATAAAGTATGAGATGACGTGAGAAGTGGCGTTCGGTAAGGTAATTCCTCCGTCACTTCGACGCTGTTTACAGAATGCAAAATCAAGGTCACTTTGAACCATAAGCGAAGTGACAGTGAATAGCTATGTGAGATGCGAGTTGTTGTTCGAATTTTACAGAATCGACGTACTAAACAGATTTTCATATAGTTATCACCAATGAACAGAGTGAAATAATGAGGTTTTAGTGTACAATTTATCATGCTTTTGTTTGAATTAGCAGAACGAGATAGTGCAGTGCCGGGCTGGGTCACGAGTTAAAGATGAGAAGTAATACTAACACATCGCAATATAAAATACTGAAAAATTACATTGAAAAATAAAATGTTACCTATACTAACTTAACTGTATGTGTACAATTTATGTGAAAGTAATTTTTTGTTTTTATGCCTAATCACTCTGTCGATTTTGATGCATATTAGTAAGATTTTGGTCAAGAGATTGACAGGGCCCTGAAGATGACTATAGGCTACTTATATTGTGATTGATTCACAAAAATCTATATTTGTTATAGATTTTTGTGAATCAAGTAAGCAAACTCACAGACAAAACCAGTATCTTTATAAAAGTATTGTTTAGTGTGTAGTAACCACGGTAACAAGGCTAGTTTGTAACAACATATTCGTATTATTGCCTTGAGCTAGCAGAAGTTCTAGACTGCCTACATGATAGTGTTTGGAGATTACAAGTAATGTAGAGACATAATATTTTTTAAAGCCTGTAAAGTTTTAATTTTTACCTAGCTTAGTCAAGTACCTACTATAGATCTTGGCTAAACAATAACTGCAAAATGGGTTGATTTATAAAATAAACAGGCTACAACTGCCAGGGTTGGTCTGCACATGTGTAACATATTCAGGTTTTTCCATGCCTAGCCATATTATAGCACCTGTTTAATTAGATTACTTCTTAAAATAAATATTCCCAAAGATACATTCTCAAACCTATTTTATTCTAATTTTATGGCATCATTGATAATTGCATTTATAAACAGTCTGTTTCATCAATAAATCATAGTTTGGTTTTACATCCTACACTCATGTTTGAAGAAAGATGGAAGGTACTGTCAGCAAACTGGAGTTCTTGTGTGTTCAATGTGTTGTCTAAGGGTTTTGTACAAGTTTAATTAAGAAATTGTTTTTAAGTTTAAAAGACAACTTTAATAACTTTAATATTTTATTTACACATACATAATACATAATGAACAATTTTAGAAATAAAGGTTTCTTCTTAAAGTTATATAGTTAAGTTCTGTGGACTTGTTGAACCTGAATTTATGAGATGCTGGACAGGTGAGACATTAATAGTATATATAGATATTGAAGATTATCCGCTACCTATCTACACTATCACTTCAATTAGAAGGGTTTTTGTAAGCTTTGCTTCTGTGAGCATGCCTTTTCAGGTCAATACCTCGCGAGTGCTTTAAAATTGCGATTTAACATGAAATTTTTACAATTCACATAACGCTGATTTCTCACATGACCCCAGGATCCAGTAATAGATACTGTATGTAGCTGCATGATATAAACAGTGAGTAACATTCATAAAGTGAATGAATCAACTGCAAAAACGAAGCCAGCGGTCGCCCACGGCGCGAGAGGTGCCGCGGAGACGCGCCGAGCCTGCCGAGCGCCCGTGTGTGTGTATGCATTGTGCATGCCAAGAAGTCGTCAAGCCGGTCCACTATCTAACACCCACTCGACACTCGAGCCACACCGTGCCGCATATACCTCCTACCAAGCCCACTAAGGCCTCAACACACGAGTTTCAACCATTTTCAATATGAAAATAAATTCATAACACAAGAAAAAAGAACAAAACCACAACTCTTATTTAGATCACACCGCTATATTATTTCTGAATTAAAAATGACTCAGGCAAACAAACAAAAATAAGTCGCCCTAAATTACTATACTACACAGGCCGGTAAAATTGGGTAAATGATAACAAAATAAATAATGCGCACGTAAAAATTACTTACCTTCATTATCGTTGTTTCCCTCAGCGCTGAACACCGAAGTCGCCAAAACTCCGACGCACAAAACGCTCAGAAACCTCACAATCATTTTAACTGATTATTATCTTACACTGAGTTCACAGTTTTATCGAAAATAACAATTTAAACACTCGACATAATCAAACCGATGACACTCGCGCTGCTAAGCAGCGATCAACCTTTCGCAAATGGCGGCGGATGACGGATGTGTTCATCGATTGCACCCGAGCTGCGCGTTTGCGAAGCTTCTTTTGAGCAATGATCTTACTTGCAACACTGACCACGGGGAAAATTCTTCTCAAAAATATGTAATAATAATAATGAAACGGCGCATAGAATAAAAAAAAACATTAATATTTGTTTTTTTTTTCACATGTTTTGTGCAACTAAATGAAGTGTGGCTAAAATTATTAACATTTAAATTATGGAGAATTAGTATTGGATGGTGGCAACTTTAGAAAACTATTAATGTCTTGAAAACGATTGTCTCTTTCGTTCACAGATCATTTAGAGGTGGTTAAAAAGAGACCAAAGTATTTGATCTTTCTAGAGTTCCGACATGATTTTGTGCCCGATTCTAATTTCCCATTTATAGAAAAATGGGGAGAAGTGCTTCGTTGTTATGGGCAGCATTCATGTTTTATTTTTACATACTTTGTTTATAGAATCGACTATCGTTCACAGAGAAAGAATCAATGTTTCATCTAAACGCACTGAATGTTTATTAAAAATTTGTTTTTAAACTTTGTGCAATCTGAAGTCTTAAGAGTCCCTAACAATTTTAATGCCAAAAAAGATAAAATTACCTACTTTTGTGAAACACATATCTCAATAACGGCATAAAATATCATTTTTAAATTCTAATTTGACCACATATTAGATAAATATACAATGTTTAACGCTGTTTTAAAAGAAAAATGATATTTTATGCCGTTATTGAAATATTTGTTCTACAAAAGTAGGTAATTTCTCTTTTTTGGCAGTAAAATTGTTAGGGACTCTTAATTACAACTAATAAATTAGAATTCCCTAAATATGTTTTTAAACATTTTACAACAATTAAACATAAAAGATGTATGTAAGTAATAAAATCGTCTATCATCTATCTATCTATCAATATCAATACAGCTCATTTTCACCAAATAAAATTCTTGGCCAGCAAAAAACACAGTAGATAATATATAAAGAAGAAGACGAAGCATCTTTGTCTACTGTCTGATCCAGCCTGACCATAACGCACCCTCAGTAATATAAGGAATCAAGTCAAAATATTTGCAAACTGAGGTTTTAAATGCTAAGAGCTCAAAATGAAATTTGCTACCGGTTAACTAACCAGTTAACTTACCGGTTAACTAGCTTACCGGTTGGCTAACTTAAATAATAAGCATGTTATATGAAAAAATATCTGTAATGTAGGAATCCAGAATCTTGAAATGCGAGTAGTCAAAAATCTACTTTTTTGAATTGTGCCCTTATATTACTAAGGGTGCGATAATTGCACTCACTCAGTGACACCCTAAGGCCCATTGGCGTATCTAGAGATATTTTCCAGGGGGGGCTGGCCTCCAGTGGTCTCCCCAGTGGTAGAAGCGATTCACGGTGAGCATACGGAGGAGGTGTGCCCAGCTTGGGCGGAGTACCGCCGTGTTCTCGTGGAGGTGATCGGTGGTGGAGACCTCTCACGCCCGGCGCTGGTTCAGACCATTGTGCGGGGCGAGGGGCAATGGGATGCAGTCACTTCCTTCTGCGAAGCAGTCATGCTAGCAAAGGAGGAGGCAGAACGCGTGAGAGAGAGATGACTCTCTTCTTCACACCCCAGCCAACGCGGGGTTCGACCCGGGTGTCGGGGATCACTAGCCGATCTCCGGACACCATAGGCACGAACTTGTGAATACGAACAACGCAGAACGGGAGATGCCATTCGATGATTTTTACATCCGAAAAAAAAGTAATATAAAGTGGTAGAAGCAATAATCTCCTATTCAGGTTTCGTTAACGCTTACTGTACGAGTCAAAAATTTTAACATGAATTAATATACCATGTAGCGCAACAGTAGTGTAAACGAGACAATCTGAAAAGTGAATCATATTCGCAAAAAAATGGCCAATTGCGAGTCGTACTCGCCCTTAAAGGGTTCTGTACTGGAGAGTACAGATGCAAACGCTATAAAAGTTATTTATCTAGCGATAAATAACTTTATTGTTATAGCGTTTGCATAATTGACAAAGCTACATAAGCAAACGCTAGGGGTTAATGTATGAAATTGCTGATTCATGTTGAAACATTAATACTCGTTTTTAGGGTTCCGTAGTCAACAAGGAACCCTTATAGTTTTGCCATGTCCGTCTGTCTGCCCGTCTGTCCGCGGTTTAGCTCAAAAAATACTGGTACTAGAAAGTTGTACTTTGGCATGAGTATACACGTTAATGACGCCGAAGAAGTGGTAAAATAAAATTTTGAAAAAAAAACAATTATTTAGGATACCTCCCATACATGTAAAGTGGGATGACATATTTTTTTTTCGTTCTTCCCATAGTGTGGGGTATCGTTGGATAGGTCTTTCAAAAATATTAGGGGTTTGGTAAGACGTTTTTTGATTAAGTAAACCGTTCGTGACTTATCAAGCTTTAAAGTACCAATTTTCGTTAGAGTCAAGTGTCCCCCCTCTATCAACTAAACGGTTATAGTTAGAAATTCAAATGTAACGGCAGTAGTACCTATATATAACGAAATTTAAAGGAAAACTATCACACATAAGTGGGCTTTACAAGTTTACGAGTAATAGTCGACCAATTGTATTTGACTCGAAAATTTCGAACAACTCTATAGAAATGTCGATAGATGGCGCTAAGCGCCAGTTGTATCGTGCTATCTTCTTGTGACGATTAAGTAGCTTTGTGTCCGTATTTAAATTCAAAACACCGGCTATGACAAGTTTTATACAAATCTCTAAAAAAAAATTGAAACTTTCCGTGTAAAATTGTCGGATCAGGTGAGGATTTGTATAGGAAGTCAAATTAGTTAGGTAGTCATGTTTGGCTTTTAATTAGAGCAGGTACGAAACGATCAGTCATCGAATACGACACGCACTTGGCTGTTATAAAAACTACGGAACCCTACACTCCGCGTGGCCCGACACGCAAATGGCCCGTTTTTTTTTTCTAAAATGTGACATACTTGTTGAATCAAAATATCTCAACTATACACTCATTATCTATAAATTGTTGCCACCTAATCGGAAGGTTATATTTTATGCCTTTGCGATAGAACTCTCAGGATCTAGATATGAAAAATTGTGTGAAAGCATTTAGTACCTACTCTTGGGAACAAATTTATTACTTACTTCGTTGAAAATCACAAAAAATACGTCCGTTGGAGCAAGGTCTGGCGAGTACGGAAGATGATGTATGGTTTAACCGCAGCTCCTGCAGAGTTACAACGGTTTCTCGTGCAGTGTGCGATGTCATGCGTTATCATGGAGCAATAATGGTGAAGATCAATGCAAGAGTTGGGGCTTTTTCAATGCTAGTTCTACCATCATTGTTCGAATTTCGGCTCAGTAAACATCTGCTGTTATTGCCAAATCAGTCCTGAGAACGCTAAAGTAAAAAACATTACGAATAGACTACTAATCAGTTCAATCAATCAATCAGCCTTTTCTTCCTGAACTTTCCTGTTTCGCTAACTTTTAAGTTTATGGTATGTCTAAGTTCAGTGCGCCTATTGGCATAGGTCTCTTTTAACATCTTCCACTGCTGTCTATCTTTGGCAACCCTCCTCTAGTTGGGCCCGGTGGTTTGTCTTAACTCATCCACCAATCTCTTCCTTGGCCTTCCTCTGTTTCTTTTACCATCTCGTGAATATCAGTTAGTTACGATATTTCTCCACTTTCTAGCATATCTGCGACTCTCTTTTGTCTGTATTGCCTCATGAAGCCAATCATGCTCCTTTCCATTGCTCTCTGGCAGTACACTAGACTGTCTCTATGATGCAGCCATAGGTGAGGCAGGGGAGATATACATATGTATCAAAAACTTTTCCGTTCCTTTTCAGTTCTCTGCTTATTTCAGAAGATTTCATTACCTCCTTTAGAGTCCAATATTTTTTCCAGCGGGTAGTTATTCTTTTGTTGATTTCTTTAGTGGATTATTCTTTCTATGAAATGATCTGCCCTAGATGAACATATTCTTCCACATACTCAAGAGAATGGTTATTAATTTTGATCTCTAGGTTTTCGTTATTAGATAATAGTTTGGTTTGTTTATGTTCATGAGTAAATCAATTTTTTTAGACCTGGGTTCAGCCATTGTATTTTCACTTTTCTTCATGTCACAATTCGACCCAATATTCCTTCATTTCTGTACGAGTTTACAGAATACGTCTACTCAACAAGTTTCAACTCTGTAGTTCTAGTAGTTTCGAAATTAAGTGGCCGTGACAAACGGACGGACAGACGGAGAGCCATGACAAACCTAAAAGGGTTTTGTGTTTTGCCATTCGGCTACGGAACCCTAAAAAGTGGCCAACTGCGAGTCGGACTCGCCCGTGAAAGGTTCCGTAGCAGCAATAAATTACT
Organism: Tholera decimalis; assembly: GCA_943138885.2. Taxonomy (NCBI): domain Eukaryota; kingdom Metazoa; phylum Arthropoda; class Insecta; order Lepidoptera; family Noctuidae; genus Tholera; species Tholera decimalis. Next base: position 1,578,771 of record OW964577.2, read on the forward strand.
TGGGTTTTCGTAATCCATACTTTAATATAATAAATGCGAAAGTAACTCTGTCTGTCTGTCTGTTACCTTTTTATCGTCTTACCGATTTAGATGAGATTTGGCATGGGAAAAGTTTAGGACCCTGGATAGGACATAGGATAGTTTTTATCCCGAAATTCCCAAGGGATCGGGATTTTACGCGGTTTTCTTCCACACGAACGATGTCGCGGGCAAAAGCTAGTTTTTGTATAAATGACAAAGTAATGTTCGGGGTTTTTGAAAATGTGCTATATCTCTCAAAAACTGCTGACTATAACTTGTTCAAACATTGTTCAGTGTTCATCTACAGCACATATTGTTTTTAGATTTCACGCTCTTTTATTTTAAAATTTTGATCTCTCTTTAAAATGATTTACTTTGTGCATTCATCGATTTGGAACCTATCTTTCAAACGATTGACTTCAAGAAAAAATTGTTTTAGGAACCTCAATGTAATTCATTAAATACATATCTAAGCACACCCCGCACGTATAGGATAGAAAAAAAAATCAGCTCCTTGTATTGGGAGCCGCTTGTTTTTAATTAGGGTTCCGTAGCCGAATGGCAAAAAACGGAACCCTTATAGTTTCGTCATATGAGTCTGTCTGTCTGTCCGTCCGTCCAGATGTCACAGCCATTTTATTCCGAAACTATTGGGGCTATACATCTGAAACTTGGTAGGTAGATGTATTCTGTGAACCGCTTTCCGATTTTAAGAAAAAAAAAATTAAAATAATGGCGGGCTCCCTGGAAAATACATAGAACTGAAACTGAAAATATTTTTTTTTCATGAAATCTATTCGTGTATGGTATTTATAGACAGGTCTTTAAAAATGACATTGAGGATTTTGAAACCACTTTTTCATTAGGTTAATTGTTTAAAAGATATACGCTTCTGAAGTAGTAAAATGTGTGTCCCTCACCCTCTAACTTCTATAATAATGGAGTGAAAAATCTAAAACAAATATATGTTGTAGACTTTGCCTTTGCTTTGACTGCTTAATGTAAACTTTCAACCAAAATTGGTTTGAATGAGATCAATCAGGTCAGCAGTTTTTGAGATATAGCATATTTTCTAAAACCGCAAAGAACAAAGGCGAAAAATTTGTTAATAGAATATTTGAGCGTCTATAAATGTCATGTTTGCAAATGTTAATAAAATAATTTCTTAGTTTTTTTCAAGATATGCTTATGAACTGACCCACTCTAATAAAAAATATTTTTTTTTTGGAAATACAATTGACTAATATCAACACAAGGGATTAGATAATTTTTTTCCTTTACAATTTGACTTCATGTCTTTTAGCCAATATTGTCTCAGTTGAAAGTTCTCTGCTGGTTTCTCTGCCATATATTAGTAAATCTACTCCAATTTATTTAAAGTGCTTTGCCCATATTGCATAAGTATACTTTACAAGCGTATTGATAAACCATAATAAATATAATTGCAGATTTTTGTTAAGAATTCTGCTGAATAAATAAATACTAAAAAAAAGTCATACTGCAAGCAAAGTATGGCAACAATACGACATGACATTGACATCTGCGTAACGTGCATAGATGATACATATAAATACTCGTAACGTGTATTGACAACTGCTGCTATCTCGTGTAAAGTCGGTTGTGTTTCCGTACTTTTGAAATTATGAACTGCTTCTGTGTATAAACTCGGTTTTTCCTTGCGACTAGTGCTTGCCTAAGGATTCCGATCAGCTGCTATTTACGCCGCCGTCGACGTTTTGCTTTGACTTTTTAGGACTACGATTCTACCTGATACTTTGGACTTTCTTGTTTGTGCATCCATTTGTATATCACAATGGGAAGTCGTGTTATGCCTACTCGCATAATGTGTGTTAACTGCCGCATAAGTGGAAGTGGTCAATGGATAATTTAAAAGAGATTTTAAATTACTGTGGCAAGAATATTTCCAAAGATCACTTCCCCATATGATGCAAAACTTCCAGATAGCAGCAGCTTTACTAAATAAGTTTGGTGCTCGCCTGCAAGACAGTGAATATGCCAAAGAAATATTAAACATAATTAGGCAAAATATGAATTTAGAAAATAATCTGGCTAGTATGGTTGAGGCTGTTAATATGAATAGAAGAACTTCTAATTTCCAAAACATATCAGCAAACAGAAACAATGTTTACTTTCCTGTCTTAGAATATAGAGACCTCATTCTATTCGCCCTGGGAATGTACCAAATACGACAAGCACGTTCATATTATGGTGAACATGTACGTTTCCACGGCGGATACAGGATTGAGGTATGCAGTGAGTGAGTAAATTCATCTCAATACAGTCTTAGAGGCAGTAGTGATACAACCCTTATTAGAGGCAAAATTAAATCACGCCATGTCTCTAGAAGGCAATACGTATAATTATATTAATAGAAAATAATGTGCCCGGCCGTGCAGGAATAATAGAGTACCTACTGTTGCAGTTGCTTAGTGGGAAGATGAACTGTCGGATGTTGCGCGCATACCATGACGGTAGTTTGGTATCTCGGATGGGCCAGACATCAGACAACTATTACTACACCAGCAGGTTTTTTGGACGATATTATCATAAGAAAAGATGAAGAATAAATACATACATATATAAAACAAATTGTTTCATTTTTATAAGTACCTATTACCTACTTTTATAGTATTTATTTATTTAATTCGACTAAGATCCATATTTGAGGATGGCAAACAGATGTTCCGACTGATGGAAAGTGATCGCGGTGGCCTGTATGGATCTATATTACAAAAGGCATTGTACATGCGTTGCCATCCTAGAGACAGAGCCGCAATTAACTTGTAATACTTAATGCCTGTAATTATAGCTTTCATAACGCATAGTTACTTGTTTAAAACAGATTTTCGATATAATCAACTTCTAATACCTTGGAAGTGGCGGGGGACCCATTTTTTCCTGGGTGGGGGGTAAATTATCGAATGACTTCTCCCGCTCTGGGTAAAACGGAATCCCTTCCGCTTTACCCAGAGCGGTATCAGACTACTACTGACTAAAAGCCCACCCTGTTCCTTCAGCTGCCCTTAAGTTCCGAGGCCGTGGTACCTCGTTAGAACATTACCGGAGTTGTGCCCCGGCAGGCAATGGCCTTGTATGTATGTATGTATGTCAGGCAGGTATCCGCAACTCCACGACCATGCGCGATTTTGCGTAAGGATAAGATTTCTCTTTACTCAATCCATGCCAGTTCCTCCAGGAAGGCGAGCAACGCCCTTGTTTTGCTTACCATTTCTCGGAGGGTACCTGGGTTGCCGAAGTATTTAGTCCTGTAATCCGCGACTACAGGGCAGCTCAGTAGCAGGTGTGCTGCTGTTTCGTCCTCCTCCATGCAGGCTCTGCAGAGTGGGCAGTCTGTGACTCCTATTACATAGAGGTGTTTATTAAATGATCCATGACCGGAAAGGGCGGCTGTCACCAGCCGCAATTGCGGTTTAGATAGTCTAAGGACCTGTTTCGACAAGCGGCCATCAAGGGTCGGGAGAGCCTCTTTGGCCTGCCTGCACTCACCAATGGCAGGCAATGGCCTTATGGGGCCCCGTCACTGGTGCTGACAGCTCTTTGAGGCGCGCGTGGAACACGATGCGCTGTTGACCTGGGCCTGGCCCGCGCCTACGGTGGCCGGCGATCGGCTCGTGATCCCCGACGCACGGGGCGTCTTCTGCGGCGGCTGGGACGTGAGGAAGAGAGTTGCCTCTCCTTCGCGCGTTTGGCCTTCTCTTTCGCTAGCATTACTGCTTCGCAGAAGGAGGCGACTGCATTCTATTCCCACTCGCTCCGCTCCAGGGCCGGGCGCGAGAGGTCACCGCTGCCGATAGCCTCAACGAGGAAACGGCGAAGCTCTGCCCAAGCGGGGCACACCTCCACCGTATGCTCCACCGTGTTCTCCGGGTGGTCCACGCAATGTCGACACCCGGGCGTGTCCTCCCGCTGAATCCGAAATAGGTACCTCTCAAAATACACGTGTCCAGTAAGCACCTGCGTCAGGTGGAAGGTGAGGACGCCGTGGTGTCTCTCCAGTCACTTCTCAAAGACGAGACTTATCGCCGCGATTGCGGCGTGCCCAGCCTTCGGTTGCGACAGCCACTTTTTCCATGCTGCCGTGAGATCGTGGGCGGGAGACTCCTGGCCAACTGACAATGGCTCACTACTAGGTCTATGTTTTCCACACTAGCGTTGACTATGAATATAATCAAGTCTGCGGTACCAGTCTGCTTCCAATAAATCGGTTTACGTAATAATGGCCAGACATAACCTCTAAAACTTCTTCAACGAATATCTTTTTTTCAAGAGTTCCTTTAATAGTGGATCTTAAGGCAAAAATGATCATGAATTGAAACTCTATACTCTTGTATATTTTCCATTAATAGACGCTACAAAATTATGCCAACAAAAATTTGTTAGAGGATTCGCCATTGTTCTTTAACTTTGTTATTCATACAAACAGTATGAAAAACAAAGTTATTTGGCGTAGTTGTAAAAATTGTAAATAAGCTAGTTTTAAGAAATTTGTAAGTTTTTTTTTGTAAAAAAAGTATAATATTTTATATTATTATATTTACTACGGAACCCTTCGTGGGCGAGTCTGAGTCACACTTGGCTATTTTTTTTTTGTATAATATCGTAAAACAGTTCACAGAATACATCTACCCATCAATTTTCAACTGTGTAATCTTAATAGTTTCGGAATAAAGTGGCTGTGACATACGGACGGGCAGACAGGCAGACAGACATGATGAATCTACAGGGTATTGGTTCCGTTATTTTCCATCCAGCTACGAAACCCTAAAAACCAGTTTGGCTTTTTTTTTCGACGTGCACCCATAAATGTGTGGTTACTTGAAAGTGAAACTGTAGGCTCGCCGCGACGTCACAACTCGGTGTGGGTTCTTCACGACACCGGCGGCCCATCCCCACCAGGTGTGACCTCCAGTAGTCTGGAGGAGGCCCAGCGGGATCAGACAAATGCACACATGGGTGGAGGTCATTCTGAATGGCTGTACGTCCGTATGTCACAGCCACTTTATTCAGAAACTATTAAGACTACAAAGTTGAAACTTAGTAGATGTATTCTGTGAACCGGTTTACATGTTTTTATGCAAAATAAAATTAAATAATAAAGTAAAGGGGGCTTACCCATTCATGTAACTAATGTGTGATGTCTATCTAGCAGATAGTTTTTTTTTTAAATTACATTGAGTTATCTAAAACCATTTTTTCTTAAAGTCAATCGTTTGACAGATATAGACTTCCAAAGTGGTTAAATTTATAACCTCTTAGTTTTAAAATAAGAAAGTGCAAAGAAGTGTATAAATGTTTAGCGCTAGGTTCGTAGCACTACTTTAGTGCTATGGTTGAGCACTATTTTGAGAGATTATTTATAAGGTAGCGGAGATTTACTTCAGACAGCACTTTGGAGAATAAGTTAGGGAGAGCAATGACAAGGCGTGAAGTCGCAGTAATGAATGTGGAATGAATGTTCTTTATTAAAATAGAATTGTGTATATATAATTGTAGTGTTTACATTAGTTAAACAGTGGTCACTGTGTGGGAGCGCGGCCCTCCGCCCGCGTCTCATATAACTGTTGATATTATATTTAATTTATAGCACTTAGAATAATATTCCTTTGTGCATTGTATGAGCGATTGGTTATCAAAGTGAAGGGTGTGCTGGTATGCTACAGGACTCCCCTTCAAGCGAAGCGTACCGGCAGTTTGATGATACGTCCTGAACGTATCTGCTTGTTTTCAGCGGGATGTGACGTCAGGCTTGCTCTTGGTACTTCTGTTTTCTTGGTATCGCTGACTGTAACTGGTGTGGTAGATGGTAAAGTTTCTTCTGAGATAACATATGCAGGTTTCAATCGATCTATCGAAATGTTTGCTTGCCGATCGGGTAACTGTACTGTGTAAACTTTTTCTGTGCGGCTTATCACTCGGTAGGGTCCTTTGTATGGTGTTTGAAGTGGTTTCTTGACTGCGTCGGTTCTGATAAACACGTGGGTGCACTTCAAAAGGTCTTGATGAATGAATACGGTTTTTTTGTTGCTGTGGTGTTTGGTAACGGCTTGCGGCTTGTTTACTTGAATTATGTCACGTAGTTTATCGACGTAAGTATAATTCATAGTAGGTGTGCAGGTATTTTCTGTGAAAAATTCGCCAGGTAATCGTAAATTGTAACCGTAGGTAAGTTCGGCTGCGCTTACTCCGGAGTCGGTGTTTAAAGAGGCTCGTAGACCCATTAAAATTGTTGGGAGCTCGTCTATCCAGGAACTTGCGTTTGTGAGTTTCGCGCGTAACGCGGTCTTGAGGGTGCGATGCCATCTCTCGATTATGCCGTTGCTCTGTGGGTGATAAGCTGTTGTGCGAGTTTTCTTTATTCCCAATAGCTTCACCAGGTTTTGGAAAAGTTAACTTTCGAATTGGCGGCCTTGGTCGCTTGTTAGTGTGGTTGGACAACCAAATCTTGTGATCCAATGTTGGTAAACGATTTGGGCTATGCGATCAGCTGATATTTCGTCGGTAGGAATTGCTTCGGGCCACTTAGTTAATCGGTCGATCATTGTGACTAAGTACCGATGTCCTTGAGATGTTGTAGGTAGAGGTCCTACGATGTCAACGTGTAAATGTTGAAAACGTTTGGCTGGCGGGAAAGATGCGATGTTTGAGAATGTGTGTCGTTGAATCTTGCTTTTCTGACAAGGTATGCACGTTCGAGTCCAACAGCTGATGTCTGCGTTCATTGATGGCCAGAAATATTTTTGAGTGATAAGCTTGCGAGTCGTGCGTGTACCAGGATGACTGACATTGTGCACGCTGTTAAATACTTGTCTTCTATATTGTTCTGGTATGTACGGTCGTACGTAAGCAGTAGAGGTTTCGCAGTATAACTGGATGTTGCTGTTGGGTATAAATATTTTCTTGAGACTAATGTTGTCTTGTGATAATAATTCTTTGATGTTAGTATCCTTTTCTTGCGCGCTGGCTATGTCGGTATAATTGATTGTAGGTGGGCATGAGATTGTTTCTATGCGGCTAAGTGTGTCGGCGACGACGTTTTGTTTACCGCTTACGTGTCGAATGTCGGTCGTAAATTCGCTGATAAACAAAAGTTGCCTTGTTCGCCTGTTTGTTTCTGAGCTGGAAGGAGTCTTTGACATTACGTATGTCAGCGGTTTGTGATCCGTAAATATGATGAGATTTCGTCCTTCAAATATCTTGCGGAAGTGTTTGACTGCCATGTAAATTGCAAGTAGTTCACGATCGAATGTAGAGTATTTTTTTGCACGTCGGTGAATTTCCTCGAAAAATATCCAAGCGGTTGCCATGTTTCATGTATGTATTGTTGAAGTACGGCTCCAGCTGATGTATCGGATGCGTCGCAGAATAAAGCGATTGTTGCATGGTGAGATGGATGAGCGAGTAAAGCTGCGTTTATTATGCTGGCTTTACACTGCTCGAAAGCTTGCGTTGCTTCATCAGTCCACGTGATTTTTGTTTTGTCCTTCTTCTTGACGTTATGTAGGTATGCGTTCAATAGTGCTTGTTGATTGATGCGGCGTTTGGTATATGATCGCGATAGAAGTTTATCATACCAAGAAATCTTCTCAGCTCTTCAATGGTAGTCGGTTTGGGATAGTTAGTAATAGCTTCGACTTTATGTTTTGGAGGTTTGATACCTTGTGCTGATACTGTGTAACCAAGGAACTGAACTTCTGATTGGCCTACGTTGCATTTGGCAGGGTTAATAGTGATGCCATTTTGTTCGAGTCTCTTGAGTACAATATGCAGGTGTTCTCGGTGTTGGGTTTCATTTTCCGACGCTAGAAGTACATCGTCGATGAATGGGAAAACAAAATCTAATCCTCGTAGTACTTCATGAATATATCGTTGAAATGTTTGTCCCGCGTTCTTTAAACCAGGGCACATACGTGGGAATTCATATAGTCCCATCGGTGTGATGATTGCGGTTTTTTCTATGTCTTCTTCTCAGACATTCAGTTGTTGGTAAGCACGGTTGAGGTCTATCGTAGAGAAGATAGTTTTACCAGATAGATGATGCGTAAAATCTTTGATGCGTGGCACGGGATATCTATTTGGTACGGTGATAGAGTTGAGTCGGCGATAGTCACCACAAACTCTGATATCGCCATTCTTTTTAGGCACGATATGAAGAGGTGATGCCCATGGACTCTTGCTAGGTCTGCACAGACCTTGTTCGATCATGTTTTCGAATTCCTTCTTTACAATCTCGAAGCGATGCGGTGGAATAGGACGGGCGCGGCAGTGTACCGGTGGTCCGCGAGTTTCAATACAATGTTGCACATTGATGTTGCATTTCAATTGCATTGATGTTAATCGCGTGATTTCCGGATATTGAGCTAGGATGTCGTGGTATGACTGTGACATCTCAATACTGCGTACGGTAGGAACATCTGATACACGTACCGGGACATTGACCTTTAAGCTCGTGACGCCGTCGATAAGTCTGCGGTTTTTCAAGTCGACGATAAGTTGATGGTACTTGAGAAAATCGGCTCCGAGTATTGGTTTTGAAACATCTGTTATTATGAACTTCCATTTGTACGGGCGTCGTAGGTTGAAATTGAGAGTTAATGTTTTTTCGCCATACGTAGCTATCTTTGTGTTGTTCGCAGCGTAAAGTTGAAATGGTAGCGGCGTTGCGACTTGACCCTTTCTTCTCGGTAGCACGGATATGTTTGCTCCCGTGTCGACCAAGAAAGATAATTTAGAGTTTTTGTCGGTGATGTATAGGCGGTGTGAATTTTCTTGAACGCCGGTGTCCGCCTCTGCCAACGTTCGGTCTAGTTTTCCGAGTTTTGTTTGTTGAAAGAGCAGGGCGATGTGCAGTGACTAGCTTGGTCCTTGAAACGTCGGTGATAATAGCAGTGTTTTGATGTTGATGCTTCTCGGCTTTGTGATCGTGATGCGCTACGGCGGTGAGATGGGTAGCGGTGGCGGTGATAGTTGTGATCATTGTGATCATAAGGTGGTCTAGCTTTGAGATCGGCTATTTCTAACGAGAGTTTTCTTACTTCACTGATGAGATACTGCGTATCCGACTGCGGTGCTGATGTAGGTGCTGCGAATGAATGTACGGCTGCGACTTTGTTTGCTGTGGTCTGCTCCATCATTTTGTCGGCGAGTAGAACGATTTCTTCGAGTATGTCTTAGTGCTGAATGATTTACTGACCTCAGGTATGTCTGGTTCGAGGTTTCCTCCGCTTTAGGTGTGTCTGGCTCGGGTTTTCTCCGCTTCAGATGTTCGCTTCGGGTTTTCTCCGTGTCAGGCGTTTCTCCGCTTCAGGTGTTTCTCCGCGTCAGGCGTGTTTATCTCGGGGTCACCACTTTAGCGCTAGGTTCGTAGCACTACTTTAGTGCTATGGTTGAGCACTATTTTGAGAGATTATTTATAAGGTAGCGGAGATTTACTTCAGACAGCACTTTGGAGAATAAGTTAGGGAGAGCAATGACAAGGCGTGAAGTCGCAGTAATGAATGTGGAATGAATGTTCTTTATTAAAATAGAATTGTGTATATATAATTGCAGTGTTTACATTAGTTAAACAGTGGTCACTGTGTGGGAGCGCGGCCCTCCGCCCGCGTCTCATATAACTGTTGATATTATATTTAATTTATAGCACTTAGAATAATATTCCTTTGTGCATTGTTTGAGCGATTGGTTATCAAAGTGAAGGGTGTGCTGGTATGCTACAAATGCAAACTTAAAACGAAAATTAGTTTGAACGAGATAGGTACTATAGCTCAATGTTTGTGATATAGTATACATTTTAAAAAACCGCAAATATAATATCTTGGTCATTTATACAAACGGTTGACGAACGAATTTGGTAATTTATAAAGAACAAAGTTAATTTTCGCTAATCTACGTTTGGATACGGAAACTTTCATGGGCGTGTCCGACTCGCACTTGGCTGGTTTTTTTATTTCTTAACCATAACTGTTTGTTAGTAAAAATTCTGGGGTGGGCCCAAGCGATTCTAGGGTGGGCACGGAAAGGCTGAAGTCGTAAAAGAAAACCTTGTGAATCGTGGTACAAGTTTAAAAAAATTAAAATATCTAGTGTCACTTGTTTACTCTATTTAATTGGTCTCAGGCCTTTGAGCTATTCAAGTCACTGAATATTGCTGAAGTTTTCACTTCACTACGAGATTATTCCCGTGAGAGATCCAATTCTTGTCTGTTGTTGTGCCTGCGCGCCCAAGAGCCTTTGACCATTTTTATTCCCACTTATTGGAGCGATAAATATTTCGGAGCTACAAAGGCATTTGTTATAAAAGCGTTTTTGTTGATCCAACTATTATATTTAACTACACAAATTGGAACTACACAGTCACTAACAAGTGTTTTGTTTAGGTCCATTTACATTATTTTTTCAACTATTCCATTCGATCTGGAGATTTGACTGTAGCCAAACTACACCGTAACAATAGTCAAAGACGTATATCTGACAACAAGTAACCAGCCAATGCATATCATCGGATTTTTAATACCCAATTTAATATCAGCTTTTAAATTCCTCGTAAAGACCAATGTGACGTATGTGCCTTTAAGGATCATGTAGATAAAGAACCGTTGCAGTCCAGCTATAATCTACGGCAAGAGGAAAAGAGTCTAAACAAGATGTAGACGAGTGTAGAAAGCTTGATAGCAACAGCATTGTGGCTATATTCGTACGTTCTTCAAACCGTATTGCATTGTCCTATAGGTCAATAGTCGGCAACTTTAAAAAAAAAAGTAAACTTAATTGTTATAACTTCACAGTATCAGATATTAAGGATGACAAAACATTCTGTTTCTTTTGGCATGAGGGTCTGGGTAAGCATTGGCTCCTCAATGCAATAGGTTCTTGTTTGTACGATTTTTTAAAAGAATGTTCTTCGACTAAACCAAACTTTGACATAATTTTTTTGTCGGATAATTATTTTGGCCAGCAAAAAAACAATTCATTCTTAGTTTGTATTATTATGCCGTTTCAACCTTGCGAAGTAGATCTATAACACACAAGTTCCTAATGGACACACGCAAATAAGAAGCAGATAGCGTCAACTAGGTAATAGAGAAAAATATTCGTCAAGCAAAAAAATTCGGACCAATTTACACCTCAGATCAATATGTGGCCCTAATCCGTAACACCAAAAAGACCGGTAATAGTTTTAGTTTCACTGTTGAAATGATTTCCAATAGCTTCTACGGCTTTAAAGTTACTTTCTCACGATATTAACTTGAACACTGGAACTCTTTTTGTTAGTAGTGGCTTTTCGACAAGAATATATTTGATTATGACACTTTCTTTAATTTTTTTTAAACCTTATCTTAAATAATATAACTTAAGTCATAAAACTAAATAATTCCTGGTATAACAAAGTCACACTTCAGGACACTTTTTTTTTCTTTTGCCTTTTATTATGATATTTTTGATAATTCAGTATAAGATTTTTAACGTAAAACTATAGCAAATAATATAAATATTTAATTTTAGAAAGGTTTCAAAATACTATAAATAGTAAAGCAGAAATTAGGAAATCAATGCGAAAAAAATTGAAAAGTCCTCTCCTGTAAAATCTAAAAATGAGCTGTTGTGATTTTTTGCACCGAAGGTGCGATGTGCTTGCATCACGTTGTATATTGTGTGGCATGTGCCGAATAAACATTTTTCATTTGCTTCTTTCTTAATATATATTCACTTTCTAAAAATTAAGGAATATGAAAGCTTCGGCAGAAGACACATTTAATAAAAGCAAACGCCACAATTTTAATATTTAAGTAACCCTGGTCTGTATTTAATACAAATTAATTCATTTTAACTACATTAAATACTTCGTAAATGCACCAGCTATAAAAGAAATTTTATTCAGTGCTCAATGATTTTAGTTTTTTCTTGATGGCAACACCGCAGTTTCGAAAGTTCAATTTCGCATGGCGGACGTACAAGTGAATTCTGTTATTTGTTGGTGACAATTTCATTTATTATTTCGTTGTGATTCCCTATGGAAAGACTAATTCTGATGCTTCTATTTCTTTGTGGACGTGCTTTATTCATTCCTTAACATCAGATGATGCTAAAGTTTTATTTATAGTTGCATTTGTGTGAACTGCATAGTGTTTCTCAAAAATGGGAAAATGTGACGAAGCTAACGTCGAAGTTAGCATGGGGGACTCGGCGTCCCCTACTATGAAACCAGATAATTTCTCGTTCACCCCGCCTCCAGAGGCACCAGTGTTCGAACCCACACCAGAGGAATTCCTGGACCCCCTGGCATACATAAGCAAAATACGACCAATCGCTGAGAAATCAGGCATTTGCAAGATAAAACCTCCAGCGGTGAGTAAATTTCTTTGTTTCGACAAGCAGGGTGTCAGTAAATAGGCCTCTTAAAGTATGTTTCTATCGATAAAACACCAATATTGAGCAGTTTTCTAACCATAAAGCCACTCGCGAATTACGTGTGATGCAACCATATTACCTCGACTTATTATATTGCTCGTTATCTAAATTTAATTTTTACCTTCTAATCCCGTGTAATACGTGTCAAATTTCGTCTGAATACGGTTTCAGGCATCATATTTTGTTTATCTAAGCTTAAATGCAGTTGCATATTGTATTGTGGAGGCTGGTTGCCATTTTGTGTCATGCCCTCCTGCCTACGATAGTTTAGATAAAAAAAGAACTATTGCGACTTTTTTGTCGTGACTAACTGTAATCTCTACAGTATTTGTTAAATGCACACAAAATTTTGACAATGAAGCCTATTGTAGAGAGATTTTTAGCATTTGATATGGTAGCAAAGACACTAAGAGAATGAATATGCACTTTGCTATATATAACCAACTTAATTATTAGTATGCAAGACCTACTTTCTGTATATTTGTGTGTGAAATTGTATAAAACACTCATATGGAGAAGACTGCTTTGTTCATCCAGTTTTGTAAAACAAAAAATAAGAATTAAATAATATGAAGGTGGCATTTGTAGAAGAATGACAGATAATTAGTGCACTTGAGTTTATTGGTTGATCTTAAAATGTTAAGATGTTGCATAACAATTATGATAATGGTTTAGAATTTATCTCCAATACCTTGTATACATGCAAATTATCTTGCATGCTTGTAAAATGTGCATACTCTTAAAACACATTTTTGTACACCATGAAGTGATTTGTTGTTAAATTAATTGAATTCGGACTATGATACTCTAGCCTGCCTAACTGTATAAAATAACAGTACTTTTACAAATCTTAAGTTTTAACTAGTTAATGCAGGAATGGTATTAACAAAAACAGTAAAATTATAAATAGTGAACTATAAGTTGAAACACCCCCTTTGAGCAAGCACCCCCTGGACAGTGAGAAAACTTAAACATTTTGCTGATGTAACTGTAATTAACCTGGAATACCTATTACTGATTTTTTAATACTGTTTTATTAAATATAATAATTAATAATTAATTAATAATAATAATTAAATTTTATTAAAAAATGTATTTTAAATGTCAATTATTTAGAGTTTAAGACTGAGTGTCAAAAACTCAAAATCCGATATCAGTATGCTATTAATAATTCACCCTAAAATTGTGTCACTAAGTTGATCTTTCACTGGAAGCTACAAATGTTAATGTGTTTTTTAAATTTAGGTAATATATTCTTTGTGTAATTTTTATACCATTGCTGTCAAATAATGAAAGAAACATCAACCCACTCTGGACTGTTCCAACAGTGGGACTGCTATAGGCTGATTATTGTTGTATTATTATAGCTTTATTCCCAAGTGTGTAGGAGAAATAGTCCTATGTATATAATCTATCACATTTCTTCCTCATATCATTAAATTAATATTCAAACTGCTTGTTTCATATTTTCAAGGTCCATCAAAGAGGACTTATAAAATCAGTAAGTTTTGTAATAGTGGTATATAATGTGTTAATTACTACTATTATTTGTAAAACAAATATATAAAAACTAGCACTGTTTGGAATAAAATCACAAACACAACCATCTTTGACAAATATCGGACACAATGGCCAATCTTTAAATATAAAAATCAATGTGTTTGGTAATCTCACTAAAACTCGATAATTGCTAGACCAGTTTGGCTAATTTTGGGTTTAAAATAGTTGTGGAAGTCCAGGGAATGCTTAAAAGGTGAGAAACTTCAGTAAATAAAAAATATGGTGGTATGAAGTTCAGTCAGGTAGTCTTAAATAAGAGATTTAAATATCAATGCAGAGTGCAAGAGATATTATAGTGCACAAGTGTATGTTTGCAAGCTTGAAGCATGTGTGATTTTCACTCACACAGTGAACCAGGATTGTAAACATCTGAATAGGTTACAACAAGAAGAAAAAACCATGATTGTGGTGCGTTCCCTACTTTGTAATGTAAATATTGAGTATAAGCAAAAATTATGAATCAATGTGCCAGGGTTAAATACCAGGTCATTCATATCAATTTAGGTGTTAATTAAACTGCTAATTAATTTTTGCTTCATGACACATTTATGCAACAGGTTTTTGACACCAGTATTTATTATAATAGTGATGCTAAGAGGTATTTTTACTGTTGCTCAGTAACTATTGTACTACTAGTACAATAGTGATGATGACAATTTTTGTAAGGATTTAGTTAAGAAGTGTTAGTTTTATTAGGTTCTCATTATGAACATGCTCTGTATATTCTGGTATATGAAAGAGTGATGTCTTCTGTCACAATGTTTTTTTTAATTAAAACTAAGTTTAAAGAAAACCTCTACAATATATTTGAAAAACCTGTTGGCTATAAAATAGACTTATTATATTACTAGCTCCTGCCCGCGACTTCGTTCACATGGGAGAGTTTTCCCGCGTAAATTCCCAATCCCAGAATTCCAGACTAAAAAGTAGCCTGTGTTATTCCAGGATGTAAACTATCTATATGCCGAATTTCATTCAGATCCGTTCAGTAGTTTTTGCGTGAAAGAGTAACAAACATACATCTATCCATCCTCACAAACTTTCACATTTATAATACTATTTTTTATAATACTACCAGTTTTTGCCCGCAACTTCGTTCGCGTGGGACGTTTTTCCCGCCTAAATCCCGATCTCATGGGAATTTCGGGATAAAAACTATCCTATGTCTTTCCCAGGGTCCTAAACTATTCCCATGCCAAAGGAGAATGCCCAATTTGTAAGGAAAGTTGGTCTCAGTGGAAAATTGTTGTGCCCTGAAGATTTTTATTTTAAATAATATTAAAACATAGTATATTCATAATCAAAAACCATTTTTCATTTATTCACCCTGGTTCAAGAGATATCATTGTTTTTCTGTTGTAAAAATCTAGGTTATAATTAGAAATTGACATTGACATTTCCTGCTTATTATATTTAGATTAAGTACCTTCTATTACCTATCTACTATACATCACTATGGGGATGGGATTATGTCTCTAGAAAAGTAGATAGGATCAAAACTCAACATATCTAAACAAAGCAATCACACTCGGAACAAACCACAGAACGAAGTTTGCGAGATCTGTGACATGAGCAACTAAATGTTGCCAGATAATTTTTTTTATAATCTATTAATAAATCGTTATAGATCAATAGATAAAAATTACTTTGCTAATAAGGGATTTTCTAAATAAATATGGCTATTATTATTGTGTCTATTGCTTTTGTGAACATTTATTATTTATCAATGTAGGCCTATTATGAATTTGTTTAACCTGTTATTGTGGTCCTTCCATCGGTTTCATCTATTGTTGTTCATTTATGATATATGATAAATATGGTACATTTAATACATACGTAAAGGATATGTAAAGGACAGGGATAACATCATTCTACCTCATTGTCGTAAAACAAAATAATAAGACAGTAGCGTTGAAGTTATGTTAACTGCCCATAAGTTATATGCACTTAATTAAAAATAACTTTTTCATTTTTGACTTAATTATCGTTTTATTTTTTATATCAATTACTGAATTGATTAAAAGATGGCATTAGTTATTTAATTCTTTGATACCTGGCAACTTTCTTTTGTATACCAATCAAACATTCAAACCACAGACTACATTGAATCAAATGGATGTCTTCGTAATGTTTAAGTATTAATATAGATATACCACAATGTGCACAGTTCGACGGCTCACCTCACCTAATAGCCGTCTACACTTGACGCTGGCAGAATAGTCGGCACTGGCTCAGTTGCCAAAAGACTTTAACTTTATTCCCAGGGTGAAAGTAATTGTAGACAAAATACCCTGTAAACAAACAAATTAATAATATTTTTAGGTTATTATTATAGTCAGGCACACGATACCACAAAAGGAACCTGCTCCGTGGCAATCTCCTTTCATCTAAATCGGTTCAGCGGTTTAGGTGTGAAAAGGTAACAGACAGTCAGACAGAGTTACTTTCGCATTTATAATATTAGGATGTAAGTATGTATTAGTAAGAAGTAAGATACTAAGATTATTTACTAGTTGTTGAATGAAAATTCAAGCTTTGTTTAACAGCTCTTTACAGTATGAAAAGTCAGTGACCTATGCAATAGCAGTAAAAAATATTTGAAGGTTACTTGATTGATAAGTAAGTACCTGTTCTAGCCTACTGACCAAATTTTGTTCATTGTGTGTTCTAGAATAGGGAAATTGTCAAGACTGTTGTCAGTCTTATAAAATTATAGTAGGTGAAAGTGTACCTTACCAATGGCATGTACATAATAAAAAAACTGGCCAAGTGAATGTCGGGCCACATACAGTGTAGGGTTAGAACACCAAGTCAGAGTTGGATTAGCTGACCAAGAGTTTTAAAAACCAATGCTCTTCTAAATTACTGTTCACATGTTCCATTTTTCATTAATGTATTTTTTCATAAGTTATATTTGCTTAACAACATCACTTAATGTTCCCGTAATGCCACCAGCCTGTAATGCAATGGCCCGTAATCCTCCATGCAAGCATAGTATGGGTTTGAGGATGTGGATCCTCACTATGTTTTCCTTTACCTTATTATTTAGAGCTGAGGTGATGACGTAAACTTCATAATGTGCCTGTCTGGGTTCATAGTTATGACCTACAACTTGCAACTCCTGACTGTATCAACTAGACCAACACTGCTATAGTTAATATTTTTTTGTTTATCACAAATGTAAACATCAAATGACATAGTTATTACAGTGTTTTGTTTTAAAAACTATAAAGCTTATCTGTGAGAGTTGTCACTAGCCACTTAAGTGTATAGTGTCATATTACTCAAACAGCTGTACATGTGTACTTGTATAGCTAGACTACCCTAGAAACTTGATCCTCACAAGATCTGGTTTAGGATTTATGCATTGCCTGCTTTACAGTTACTAGGCTACACAAGTACTCTCACTGAAATGGCTTTTAATGCAGGGTAATATTTAAATGTGGTTTTATTTATTATTCCAGTTTTAAAGGGTTCTGTTTAAAATTGTCATACTATACTTAAGTTTTTCATTGTTTATGTACTGTATGCAAAATCATAACATCACATTAAAAATAAATTCAAGAGTGGAGAAGGAAGCACATTAGTTTTCTGCTAATGTCATAAATCTCATGTACTTTAAACAAATTCTTTATTTTATTTATTTTAGTATCAGTAATTAAGAGATTATTAGAAGACTAATTTATTTTCAATAATTTTTAGAATATAATAAATCAATATTAACTTTCCCATATTTAGACAAATATATAGATATACTCTTTACTGTACACCATAACAGAATTAATTGAGGACTTAAAAACTACAAAGGGTGTTACAATGGGTGGTCTTATCGCTAAAAGCGATCTTTTACAGACAACCTTTAAAAAATACCTCTTCTCAAAGAACATACATATTTTTATAAGTTCTTTGAGTAGATGTATTTTCTTTAAAATTCATTTAGCAATAGTAATAAATAGTTTTCTATCTTTTTAATTTAATTTTCTAATCATTCTTAATCAATTGGTAGTGTTCCACTGCAGTTTCGTCTTTAAACCACTTCTCAAAAGCCTTCCAGTCATGCTATCTTCTCTGAGCTATTCCTCATAATTAAGTTAAGTTGTTAAACCTGCCTACAATGAGCTATCAAGCACAGAAAGTCAATCCCAATGGGGAACTGACTCTATATGATACTTGACCTGGCAACACTTCTTCTCATAGTCAATGGACTGATCACAACATGATAAGAAAGAATACAAAAAAAAAGTTGTTACACTTAAGTTCTTGCATCAGCATTTCCTATTCTTCCTCGGCAACAACTCGGGTAGAACTTGCCCAATTTTTTTTAAACATACCTTTCAGTGTGGCCTGTGGGTAGAATGCACATTACTAGCAATCATGTTAACCCCTCAAACTAAGCTAAATATGCATGTGTCTGCAGTAGGTTCCACGGCATGGTAATGGGTGGGGATGGGGGAACACACGACCTCTCAATCACAAGTCCTTAGCTATTTGGCTATTGACGCTTTAACGTAACTAATATTGTAAGTAAAATTGTGATATTATAATATTTTTTGTATATTTTGTTACAGCATTGGCAGCCTCCATTTGCAGTGGATGTGGACCGGTTACGTTTCACACCGAGGATACAAAGGCTTAATGAATTAGAGGTAAGAAAACAAATCAATACTTAATTACTAGCTGATTCTTTTTCTATGGTATTTGGGGGGAAAAATCAATGCATCAGATACATGTTAATTTGTATTTTTTATCGTCTAATATAGTTATATGAAAGTCTCATAGAAAAATGGATGGTTATGATAGCCCCATATAATGTTGTATGTAAAGTAGGTCGCGGGATGGGTGACTGCATACTGAGAGTCCTTGCCCGGGAAATAATGTTAAACCTTTGGTCCTAGCTGCCGTTTGAAGATCTTTGACAAAACTTAACAAACTTTTTTACTAACGAATACTTAGTAGGTGTGAAGTCCAGACCTTTGCTGCATCCGAGGAACATCAGATAGAGAAGTTTCGTTCTACTTATTCTAGGTTTGGTTTCCGCACTTAGTCCTGCTGGAGAAGTTTGGTTTTTATGGGACAAGTTTTATCAACAGGTTTATGTTTCATCCTTCCGACTTTTTATCGTACAATGCAATTTTGCACTTGAAACACGTTCATTGTTTTATCATGATCATTATAATCAGATAGGCCTTTGTTGAATATAATTGGTCTGCACATGCGGATGGCGAGCGGACGCGTCTGTATTGAACTTGTATAAACAGTTTGAGTAGTTATCAAACTGTCATAGTGACTGCTTAATTGGGGATTAATTAAACTGCATTTACAAGCTGATCAATGTACAGACGCCAGCACATCAAGCTACAACAATCTGTCAAATTTCTTTAATAGATTTTCAACTTTATTGTTAAAGAAATTAGGTTCAAGGTTGATTGAGAAAATTTGACAGTTTCGGGTAGCTTCATGTGCTGGCGTCTGTACATATCGCACGATGAGAATAAAAGCAACCTAACAATTTCTTCTCTTTAAAAAAATCAGTGTTGAGTAAATTTTCCAAGGTGTGAAAGTTTCTGTCGGCTTCTGTGTTTCCCTACCACATATGAACCGACAATCTTTAAAGCAAGAGTGAACAGGCATCTTCTGGGCTCGCTCGTTACATCGTAGACCTCATCTATCGCGTAACACCAGGCGAGAACGAGGTCAAGAGTGAGCCCATGCGTAATAAAAAAAACATCTCCCCGTGACATAAGATTTTTTAGGGACAGCCTATGTTGTCCCTAAAAAATCAATTCGGATCATCAGATTGAAAAAAAAAAAAAACAATTCAGATTCAGAGTAGTGTTTAAGGTCAGTTTCTAGCGCAATTAGAAGATACAAGATTTTAGAGGTCATTTTTATTCTTTAGTTTCCAGTGGTAAAATCATTAAATGACTTATCCCGCTCTGAGTGGAGCGTAAGGGTGTGTTAAGACTTCCACTGACTAGAACCCACCCTTTTCCTTCATTCACCCTTGCGTTCTAGGGCCGCGGTTTCTCGTTAGAGCTTTACCGCAACTTCTGCAGGGCACTTATTCGAAGAGTGTTATTATGTTAAGCTGGAATTCCTTACTGATAAAGTGCACAGTAATGAAAACTATTCTTCTTGGTAAGGGTGCTAAGTAACTGGCGCGAACCCGTTATAGCATGATAACTGATCGGATCGTATGTTTCTTGAAATTCAGAAATTCAGAAAATGCTGGACCCAATTTTTCTTGACGAAAGTATAGGTTAGGTATAGGTAACGCCAAATAACTTGGCAAGAGTCGTTCGATGCGCAGAAGTCGATTTTTAGGTGTCAGCGGTTGTCAGCGGGACGCGGGGTATGACGTAACGCCGCTCCGAGCGCGCGATTGGTGCGTCAGTAGTTCTCGTTCAATTTGCTCCCGAATACACTTGCGTACACGAAAGTTGTACCCTTTGTTTTTGTTACGAGTTGTTGTTTTAAATTTAGTTTTTGTTTGGTCCTGGCATTGTAGTCAACGTAATGTAGCTTCCGCACCTGGAACACATACATCCGCACGCTGCGAGCGCGCGCGCATACTAAACTAAGCGCCGCCGGCCGCCGCTCGCCGGCCACCATCAGCCCGAGGCGGGGCGCGGCGCTGCGATCGACGCGACCCCTACGGACGGAATGTGGAACCGAAGAATGAAATCCTGTAGTCTTATTGGCTAGATGCTTTTTAGGAATATTTGGCGCCAAAGCTATAGGCTATAAAGCGAACCTAATTTATTTAATAAAGCACTGCTATTCAGTACACCGTTCGATACAGTTCTATATTCATCTGGAGTTTTACTTAAACACCCTGCACGCGCTACAGTAACAAAAACTAAAACGTTGATTACAATGCCAGGACCAAATACCGTTTTACGCAGACTATTTAAACGTCAGAAAGAACAGTTAAACACTATAGTTAAGGAAGGTTGAAATTCTGAATTAGTTACTGTCTTTAGGACACCGGGAAAAATAATTGTGACGACGAGAACATATTATTTTTAATGTTTTTATTTTTTTTTAAATACATTTTTTCACTTTTAACCCCTCAAAAGTGAAACGTCACAAAATGTACCGCCTTTGTGGCCACCGGTGGCCTTCCGTGATTTGAGTGGTATTGTATTTATGTATTATATCTATTTTATTTATAATACCGAATTAACGAATGAATTTCTCTACTTTCTTTAACATTCTTCTGAATAGACATGATTAAAAATAAATGATGGCAATAACCATAGAATAATGGCAAGCAGTAAAAGTGACCACTTCTTTCTTCCACTAAGTGCACGATGCGCGAACTTACCCCCACTACGCCAAAACCTTGCCAACTTACATGGCGATTACAATAACAAGCGTTTATTAAGTTTTTTGGCTACTGTACAATTAAATAAAAACCCTTTTACAGAACTTTTGCTTGTTAATTCATATTATTTTATTTACAAATTAAGTCAACTTTATTTTTTATTCTTCATTGTGTATGTCTTCTGTTTTCTTATTATAAAAAACTTTTTAACAAAAAATTAAACCGACTCCCAAAAAACACCGCAAAGTGAAAAATAACTTTAATTTCGGTAGTCGGTGTCCTTAGTTTTGTTTTTCGTTTTTGGCACCGACTTCCGATATTAAAGTTATTTTTCACTTTGCGGTGTTTTTTGGGAGTCGGTTTAATTTTTTGTTAAAAAGTTTTTATTTCACTCTTTTTAGTTGGATGATTTTTAATTTACCTAGTTACAAGAGCCTAAATGTCAACTACTTATAATCTTGTACAAAATATTGCTTTTCCCAATTCTGGGCCGTTAATTGTTGAGGAGTTCTCCTGGTACTTCACCATCAGCTCTACATCACCATATGCATTGTGATGAGCATAAAGTGCTTAACATCCATATTCAAGTAATCGAATCGCAATCCACTCAATACTTATTATTGAGTAGTTTCGGCGGCTATCTGTGGTCTTCATCATCAGTTCCACTTCCCCAAATGGTACTTTTTGAGAGCAACTGCACAAGTTCCTATAAGAAATACCCAAAACGCCATAGGTGTGCCTATAATATTTGAAGAGTTCCCTCGATTTCTCCAGGATCCCATCATTAGATCCTGACTTTGGTGATAATGGTACCAATTTCAAAGTATACCCATTCGAACAAAAAAAGAATTTTCCAAATCGGTTCAGCCGTCTTCGAGTACTCGATGACCATACATTAAAAAAAAAAAAATATACGCGTCGAATTGATAACCTCCTCTTTTTGTCGTCGGTTGAAAAGCATATTCTCTACTCACATTAGTACGTAAAATGCCATATTCGCAGGTTTCGGTTATCTCGTTTGTAATTATCATGTAACTGTCCCAGGGGCGAGCACAAAATTATGACACTGGTAATGCGGCTAGCGTTGCCAACTTTTTCAAAAAGATGTACGTCTACATACCTGTTGTCATTAAAACTACTTCTTGCACAGGTGTTATAGTCGGTTGGGTGCTAGATGGGCCGGGTTCACTTAACACTTCCTGCATCAGTGTGTCTTGGCACTCTTGAATGAGTTGGGTTCTTTGTTTTTTAACAAATACATGTCTAGAAGTACTAGCATCACTCATCCTTTTTCTGGGGTCTTCCTGGCAATAAAATTTTGTAAGCACAACTCCATCTACCATGATTATCCTCTTGCTTAATCCCATATTATATTAATAGCCATATCTTTCTCAATCTGAAATATTTTTAAATGTTATTTTAAAGCCATAAATGTTGATGTATTTAGTGGTAATAAATATCATTGAATATTGAAATATTTGTGGCTATTCAGGTATAATACAAAAAACATCTCAGTTATCTAACCTTAAAACAGTAAAATAGCTATATTGTAAAAATGTTTTAAGTTAGTAATAATAACACGTTTACTTACATGAAAATGATCCTGACAGAAGAAAATTACCGAACTATCCTTTATTTCTTTAGTATTTCTGCGTGCAAGTTGTACTATTACGAACTTTAACATTTTTTGGAACAGTTATAAATAGCTTCTCTTTCTTTATTATTACTTTATCGTTGTATTTGTGCACCTGGTACACCATTTATAACTCATTTTTTCCAGTAAATTACAGCCAGAAACTCTATTAAACTACATAAAAAGACAAAACTCTCGATTTGACTTTGACTTCTCCAATGTTGATATACAAACGTGTGACCACAGAACACAGATACTCCTAGCAGAGCGTGCTGGTTTTGACAGCTTATATAATCTTAATCACTATATTTTGTAATGCTTTTTTTTAAAACGAAATATTTATAAAATATGAAAATAAATATTATTTGTAGGGTCCTTATACACCAATAAATAATATGAGATGGTTTTTAGAAACCAGTCAAATAGCCTATTCTGTCCATTATTTTTACTCGGAACGCAGTATCTCTATGTAGTCTGTGGTATCATGCCTCATGACCGGCGGCTTTAGAAATTCATGGGTGTGTGCGTTTGCGAACTTGTACGGACACTAAAATTACGGCACACATGCAAACGAATTTCCTGCGTGAATCCGCGGCATTACTTGGGAATTAGGTACATTAATTCGCAGCGCCTGGCAAACATAATGTTTGTGCGGGTGCTATTTATAAAATATTAGGCGTTTTTAAGTTATTATATTTTGTTTATTCATTTATTTACTAATAATTAAAGTCATCTAAAACGTACGAACGTTTTATTAAAATATCTGTGAATGGCAAGTAAAGCACTGCATTTATGCCTTCAAGGAGCGCACGTCTATGAACTGTCCTTGAGTTAGCTGGCAGCTGGGTATCCGTACACATTTATTGTTAGTTTTAAAGGTTGTTAAAGTCATAATGATGTCTACTTTAGTAATTAGTCATAAAATGCTGTAGATGTTTTAAAGTGATACTAAGATTAGGATTATCCTTAATCCTTAGTATTGCTGCGTAAATATTACAGTCATAACTTGACCAGTTTTAAAGGCTAACTTAAATAGTTGTATTTCACAATGGGACGCCCCATAATAAAATAAAATAAATAATATTTTATTTCCGACTTATTAAAATAGAGTCTTAGTAACAATTCAACCTTATGTTATGTTAGTACAAAAAAAAAACAGACATTCAACTTAAACCTATCGCTGCCTATATCCAGTGTTGCTGAATAGGGCAGATAAATCGCGCCGCGATTGCCTTTAGTAAGCTGTTGCTGCTGCTTAGTAAGCGCTGCAACAGTGAGGTTGCTTTTTTACGGGTTACAGCCTGAAAGCCATTTGTATGTGCTTCTGTAAACATGCCAGACGCTCTGGAGCCCCGACAGCCTCCTAAAGACTTTATTATACCACAAGATTCGCAAATCCGACACTATAATATTTATTTTTACGTATTTTGTCCCACGGCTCGGCAAAGGTCTCCTCATAGGTTTCCACTCTCTCTTCTGCGTTGCCTTTTCCGACCAATCCGTAATGAACGCCTTTAAGTCGTCACGACAGCGCCTTATAGGCCTTTCTCGGCGACTACGCCCTTCCTTCAGCTGCCACTTATGTTTCAAAATGTTATTACAAGAAGGCACCATATAATGGAGAACGCTTATTAAATCTGGTCACAAAATTAATAGTTCATTTATTGATTAGCAAATAAAGTACGAGAGAGTAAAAAATGTGGTAACATTTCCAGCATGAAGCTAAATTGTTTATTATTATTTTTTCAACTATTTATTAAACCACAAATCACACGAATTAAAAGAATCTCCTAAGTTCGTTTTACACGTGTCTGTATATATCGATCTAGACCTATTGTTAGCTAGACTCTCACTCAACACTTATTTCCATGATGCCTATTTCTGTAACTGTTTCTAACGTTTGAATTTGTAAGAGGAATCTAACTACGAGCTGATAAAATCTTGAGTAGACATTACCAATTTTTTGTTGTGTCCTAAGTTACACATATTTTCAGCACTGTCCCAAATTTATCTATAATTAGGGAGGTTACAATAATCGTATATGTCCTACTAACTTCCTACTAATATTATAATCCTACTAATATTCCTACTAATATTATAAATGCGAAAGTTTGTGAGGATGGATGGATGTTTGTTACTCTTTCACGCAAAAACTACTGGACGGATCTGAATGAAATTTGGCAAGTAGATAGTTTACATCCTGGAATAACACGTAGGCTACTTTATATCCCGAAATTCCCACGGGATCGGGATTTTACGCGGGAAAACCCTCCCACGCGAACGAAGTCGCGGGCAAAAGCTAGTAGACTATATTCCCGTTTGCAGGGGAAAGGTATGGAGGTATTTTCTAGCTCTTTCTGTAAGATTGCGTTATGAAAATGACTTCACAAGCTTCTCCTGTGAAGTCCTCAAGGGTCTCTAGCAAGGGTTTCCGGTAATCTATAAATTTAATAGACTCAATATTGTAAATTTGATTATTTGTGGCCTAAAAGTAACGACAGCACTCAACATTTTATTTATTTACGTAACGCATTTGTATTTGGCTCATAGAAGTTTATATGTGGACCAAATTTCAACTGAATCCATCCGGTTAATTCGGAGAATATTGTCTGTGACAGACGGACAGAGAGATGCAAGACTCATCCATGAGTTCCGTAGTCTCATACAGTCTCTTCTAAAAGAACTTTGTTAGTGATGTTTTATTTTTCTCTTTTATTATTACGTATGTTTTTATTATTGTATTATGTAATTTTTTACATTTGTATTTATCTTGTTGTCTTTTATGTGGCAGGGAATCGAGTATCTTCATTCTTTCTTTCCTGACAACACAAGTAACTATTGATATTTGAAAATAACCATGTTTGTCTTCCTTTACCAGGCGATAACCCGAGTGAAGTTAAACTTTTTAGACCAAATCATCAAGTTCTGGGAGCTGCAGGGTTCCCAGCTGAAGATCCCCACGGTGGAGAGGAAGCCGCTCGACCTGTATGCTCTGCACAAGATTGTCAAGGAAGCAGGTTAGTGATCCAACAATGTTTATGAGGGGATGGCCGGGTTTGCGGGAATGTTCTAACGATACTTAAGAGTTTGACAATCGCTTCCGCTCCACTGAGAGCGGGAGGGGCCATTCGATGATTTTCTCCCTTAAAAATTAGGGGCATATTGGTCTTTTCAAGTCTTCGTGACGTGATTTGTTTCCGTTTTTATCACCTAACCTCAATTGCCCATAAATTCGCTTTTATCTTAGCGTGGTATGTTAGGAAATATTGCGCTAAATTAGTTTCCATATAATTTTCCTTATTCAATGTCTTCATTCAATTATTTACAAATCTTGTTAACAGTAATTTGCTTATGCTGAAGTCTTAAAAGTTAGCCAATTTATGTGGGAGTGATTCACGTGTATAATTTTTTCATTAACTTAATTTATCAGTACCATCCCATCTTGTGTGACTCAACAGGAATATAAATTATTTTACTATAGATTTTCCCACCAACCAGTACCTACTGGGCCTACGTGGTGATTTACGGCCCATTACCTTTCATAGAGAAGATGCCTGTGTCACAAGTAAATTAATTTTTATTATAGCCTTGTAAGTAAAATGGATTGGGCTCAAGGTCCCCTGTGAATTTCCATTATAATCATACAAATTTGCGTAAAAACCGCTGCGAATATGCCTTCCCAATGCATAGCTACAAGGATCATTCTCTCTACTCATCAACTAAATAGAGTCCAATTCAGAAAATATACCACTGCAACATCATCTGGCTATCTATTAGGATATCTTCCTTTACTTAGTCCTCCATTGTGCATTGTGAGCTATGGCGGCCATTAGTCCAATCAGCTCTGCAATAGCCATTGAACTCACTCCTCGGTTAAGTCTCATTTTGCTCCTCTACCCCCAGTTCCCATATCTAAGGCAAATTCAAGCAGCTATAAATATTGCACGGAAAACTTCTAACCATGGTTGCATCAACAGGTGGCTTCGAAGTATGCTCCTCAGAGCGAAAATGGTCGAAAGTGGCGCGACGTATGGGCTTCCCACAAGGCAAGGGGATAGGCTCCATCCTCAAGAATCATTATGAGAAGATCTTGTACCGCTACGACGTGTTTAAGAGCAATGGCGCTGTGGACAATAAGGATACTGTGAGTTTGTTTTGTATTTAATGTCCTTTAGCATATCTAAGACAGGCATAGCTGATGTTGGTGCAAGTCTGTGGGACTAGGATTCACACAGATGAATGATTGCATCAAGACCAATGGCTTAGGATCTACTAAACATATCTAACGGTTCTAACGAGATACCTCGGTCCCGGACCATAAGGGCAGCTGAAGGAGCAGGGTGGGTTTTTAGTCAGTAGAAGTCTGACACTCCCTTCCGCTCCACCCAGAGCGGGAGAAGTCATTCGATGATTTTCCCACCCACAGAAAAAAAAAGAAGTATGCCTGTATGCAGCAAGCCAATTAGGTCAAAGTAATAAGCTATAGTTAGGTTAGTAATTTTGTACGTCTCGAATCGAATTTGTTAATATAAGCAAACAGTTTCTGAAGAGCAAGTAAGACTTCTAGACATCTAAAATTACACTACACAACAAAATTGTTAATGTGAGGACAATGTAGGTTATTCTTTCTTCGTTGTTTTTACTTTGACTATAATTTATTTAATGATGTCAAGCAGTTTGAGTACTTGTGTGGCCTACCCAAATGTCCGTTGGTATTTTTTGTCAAATTGTTGAGCTCCTTAAGTTCTAAGTTGAGCTACACGATAACTGACAAATGCTTGCACTGTCTGGACAGGTCCGCTCAAATTTGCGTGGTTATTTCCTCAAAAGAATACCACAGACATGAACCTACATGCTTCTCATATAAAAATACAAATTGTCTGGACTTTAAAAGAGACTATGACCTCTGAGTTTGTTTCGGTGTTTCTTCTCAGAGTAGTCAGTTAGGAAATACCGGCCTCATCTAGCTAAACTTAACACGCAAAAAAACATGACGTGTAAAAGTGTTATTTATAACCAATTTACAAAATAAATATTTCATTTCATTTCATTTCATTTCATTTCATTTCATTTCATTTCATTTCATTTCATTTCATTTCATTTCATTTCATTTCAAATACAAAACAAAATAATATAAATTTAATTGTCTCAGGATATCAAAATAAAAGGTGAACAGACGCCAGAGAAAGCCAGCGGCACACGAAGTCGGTCGACAAGCAAGTGCACGACGGCGGCGACTCCGCCTCCGGCGCGGCGCTTCAAGCCGGAGCCCGAGCCCGGCTCGCCGCCCGACGCCGCGCCCGAGCGTGCGCCCCCCGCGCTGCGTGACGACGCCATGTCCACGCCCATCAAGGAGGAACCGCTGGAGACCAGGAGGAGTGAGTCCACTTTGTCATTCTTGCTCAGACTATGATTCTTTGGGGTTTCTGTAAAATATGACCCTCTTCTAATATTCCAATAAGACCTAGTATAATAATGAAATTTATTGACAAATATATTAGTACATGTGAAGCCCCTGACTCCTGTGCTAGGTGAACTTGTGTTATATATAGGAGTCAGTGTCCTCAGCCATGTATTTTTTATATAAATTGAACTAGCAATCTTGTTAACCCTTCCAACTAAGCTAAATATACTTGTCTGGAATGAGTTTATGGCAATACTGCGATACAAAGAAGATGTTTCATTTTCGGCCATCAGTTGTACATTTATCGAAAAATAAAAACTTTTTACCAAAAAATTAAACCGACTCCCAAAAAACATTGCAAAGTGAAAAATAACTTTAATTTCGGTAGTCGGTGTCTTTAGTTTTGTATTTTCGTTTTTGGCACCGACTTCCGAAATTAAAGTTATTTTTCACTTTGCAGTGTTTTTTGGGAGTCGGTTTAATTTTTTGGTAAAAAGTATTTATTTCACTCTTTTTAGTTGGTCTATTTTTAATTTACCTAGTTACAAGAGCCTAATTATCAACTACTTATGACCTTTTACAAAATATTGCTTTTCCCAATGCTGGGCCGTTAATTGTTGAGGAGTTCTCCTGGTACTTCACCATCAGCTCTACATCACCATATGCATTGTGACGAGCATAAAGTGCGTAACATCCATATTCAAGTAATCGAATCGCAATCCACTCAATACTTATTATTGAGTAGTTTCGGCGGCCATCTGTGGTCTTCATCATCAGTTCCACTTCCTCAAATGGTACTTTTTGAGAGCAACTGCACAAGTTACTATAATAAATACCCAAAACGACATAGGTGTGCCTATAATATTTGAAGAGTTCCCTCGATTTCTCCAGGATCCCAGCATCAGATCCTGACGTTTATGAAAATGGGACCAATATCGAAGTATACCCTTTCAATCAAAAAAAGAATTTTCCAAATCGGTTCAGCCGTCTTCGAGTAATCGATGATCATACATTAAAAAAAAATATATATATATACGCGTCGAATTGATAACCTCCTCTTTTTGTCGTCGGTTGAAAAGAGGAAAAATACTACAAATTGGGGAAATATATTCTCTGGTTAATTTGAGTCTGATTTGTTGTGCACAAAAATTGTAGTTTTTCAATTATTGCCATGTTTAATTCTACATGGCGTCTCGTTTGCTTGCATACTTCATTAGTTTTGAAATCATGTCTCATGAAATCAATGTTACGTAGAAATTAATTAAAAAAATGTGTGTATTCTTGTAGTGTTCAAAATAAATTACTATTATTCTCTTGTACATTTTTTTGAGTAAACATAATTAAGTGTGACGATTTCAACGTTACAAAAATCTTTAGTTTCCATTTTTGAAGTGTTTCTGAAGAAATTCAAAATAACCACTTGTTGTCTTGAAAGTTAAAACTCTATTAGTCAGTCAGATCCCCGCTAGGGAAATAAGTGGTTGGACAAGTTCTGTTGGACAAAAACAAAAGAAGGATGAGTAAACGTCATGTTTACAACCTGTCATGGCTGTCATAACTCTTAGGACAAACGTCAAACATTTTTAATTTTTATTTTGTACATAAAAACCATTTCATATTATGAAAAGTGTTACTTTATTTTATTCAGGGGTAAGTTTCCCAGCTTCGCTGAAAGGTACATCTTATGGCGGTAGCCCCATATAAAAATGAAAAATCTCCTTTAAATTTTTAGTATTGTATAAAACTAATCAACAAAGAGAAGTGAATGTTTTATGTGAGAGAGAGTCGCTATGTGTGAGAGAGTTAATATGTGCATGAGAGAGAGAGTGAGGGAATGTGTGTGTGTGTGTGTGTGTGAGAGAGAGAGAGTGAGTGAGTGTCTGTGTGTGAATGTGCACTTTAAATCGAGTATAAGCATGTGTCGAGTGGAGTAGTTCGTAGAGATATTAAGTAGTAGTTGTCCCCGCAGGTCCGCGCGAGAACAAGTGGATGTCGGCGGGCGCCGCGTGCGGCGCACGCGCGCGCGTGACGCGCTCCACGCGCCTGCGCGAGCACCGCATGTCCAACATGACGGTGTCCGTGACGCCCGCGCCGCCCACGCCGCACGCGCTGCACGCGCTCGACCCGGTAACCCCACGCCACACTTACAGGTCCCTCCCGCCCACGCCGCACGCGCTGCACGCGCTCGACCCGGTAACCCCACGCCACACTTACAGCTCCCTCCCGCCCACGCCGCACGCGCTGCACGCGCCTGCGCGAGCACCGCATGTCCAACATGACGGTGTACGTGACGCCCGCGCCGCCCACGCCGCACGCGCTGCACGCGCTCGACCCGGTAACCCCACGCCACACTTACATGTCCCTCCCGCCTACGCCGCACGTGCTGCACGTGCTCGACCCGGTAACCCCACGCCACACTTACAGGTCCCTCCCGCCCACGCCGCACGCGCTGCACGCGCTCGACCCGGTAACCCCACGCCACACTTACAGGTCCCTCCCGCCCACGCCGCACGCGCTGCACGCGCTCGACCCGGTAACCCCACGCCACACTTACAGCTCCCTCCCGCCCACGCCGCACGCGCTGCACGCGCCTGCGCGAGCACCGCATGTCCAACATGACGGTGTACGTGACGCCCGCGCCGCCCACGCCGCACGCGCTGCACGCGCTCGACCCGGTAACCCCACGCCACACTTACATGTCCCTCCCGCCTACGCCGCACGCGCTGCACGCGCTCGACCCGGTAACCCCACGCCACACTTACAGGTCCCTCCCGCCCACGCCGCACGCGCTGCACGCGCTCGACCCGGTAACCCCACGCCACACTTACAGGTCCCTCCCGCCCACGCCGCACGTGCTGCACGCGCTCGACCCGGTAACCCCACGCCACACTTACAGCTCCCTCCCGCCCACGCCGCACGCGCTGCACGCGCCTGCGCGAGCACCGCATGTCCTACATGACGGTGTCCGTGACGCCCGCGCCGCCCACGCCGCTCGCGCTGCACGCGCTCGACCCGGTAACCCCACGCCACACTTACAGGTCCCTCCCGCCCACGCCGCACGCGCTGCACGCGCTCGACCCGGTAACCCCACGCCACACTTACAGCTCCCTCCCGCCCACGCCGCACGCGCTGCACGCGCCTGCGCGAGCACCGCATGTCCAACATGACGGTGTACGTGACGCCCGCGCCGCCCACGCCGCACGCGCTGCACGCGCTCGACCCGGTAACCCCACGCCACACTTACATGTCCCTCCCGCCCACGCCGAACGCGCTGCACGCGCTCGACCCGGTAACCCCACGCCACACTTACAGGTCCCTCCCGCCCACGCCGCACGCGCTGCACGCGCTCGACCCGGTAACCCCACGCCACACTTACAGGTCCCTCCCGCCCACGCCGCACGCGCTGCACGCGCTCGACCCGGTAACCCCACGCCACACTTACAGGTCCCTCCCGCCCACGCCGCACGCGCTGCACGCGCTCGACCCGGTAATCCCACGACACACTTACAGGTCCCTCCCGCCCACGCCGCACGCGCTGCGCGCGCTCGACCCGGTAACCCCACGCCACACTTACAGCTCCCTCCCGCCCACGCCGCACGCGCTGCACGCGCTCGACCCGGTAACCCCACGCCACACTTACAGGTCCCTCCCGCCCACGCCGCACGCGCTGCACGCGCTCGACCCGGTAACCCCACGCCACACTTACATGTCCCTCCCGCCTACGCCGCACGCGCTGCACGCGCTCGACCCGGTAACCCCACGCCACACTTACAGGTCCCTCCCGCCCACGCCGCACGCGCTGCACGCGCTCGACCCGGTAACCCCACGCCACACTTACAGGTCCCTCCCGCCCACGCCGCACGTGCTGCACGCGCTCGACCCGGTAACCCCACGCCACACTTACAGCTCCCTCCCGCCCACGCCGCACGCGCTGCACGCGCCTGCGCGAGCACCGCATGTCCTACATGACGGTGTCCGTGACGCCCGCGCCGCCCACGCCGCTCGCGCTGCACGCGCTCGACCCGGTAACCCCACGCCACACTTACAGGTCCCTCCCGCCCACGCCGCACGCGCTGCACGCGCTCGACCCGGTAACCCCACGCCACACTTACAGCTCCCTCCCGCCCACGCCGCACGCGCTGCACGCGCCTGCGCGAGCACCGCATGTCCAACATGACGGTGTACGTGACGCCCGCGCCGCCCACGCCGCACGCGCTGCACGCGCTCGACCCGGTAACCCCACGCCACACTTACATGTCCCTCCCGCCCACGCCGAACGCGCTGCACGCGCTCGACCCGGTAACCCCACGCCACACTTACAGGTCCCTCCCGCCCACGCCGCACGCGCTGCACGCGCTCGACCCGGTAACCCCACGCCACACTTACAGGTCCCTCCCGCCCACGCCGCACGCGCTGCACGCGCTCGACCCGGTAACCCCACGCCACACTTACAGGTCCCTCCCGCCCACGCCGCACGCGCTGCACGCGCTCGACCCGGTAATCCCACGACACACTTACAGGTCCCTCCCGCCCACGCCGCACGCGCTGCGCGCGCTCGACCCGGTAACCCCACGCCACACTTACAGCTCCCTCCCGCCCACGCCGCACGCGCTGCACGCGCTCGACCCGGTAACCCCACGCCACACTTACAGGTCCCTCCCGCCCACGCCGCACGCGCTGCACGCGCTCGACCCGGTAACCCCACGCCACACTTACAGGTCCCTCCCGCCCACGCCGCACGCGCTGCACGCGCTCGACCCGGTAACCCCACGCCAAGGTCCCTCCCGCCCACGCCGCACGCGCTGCACGCGCTCGACCCGGTAACCCCACGCCACACCCCTCCCGCCCACGCCGCACCCGCTGCACGCGCTCGACCCGGTAACCCCACGCCACACGGCTCCCTCCCGCCCACGCCGCACGCGCTGCACGCGCTCGACCCGGTAACCCCACGCCACACTTACAGGTCCCTCCCGCCCACGCCGCACGCGCTGCACGCGCTCGACCCGGTAACCCCACGCCATACTTACAGCTCCCTCCCGCCCACGCCGCACGCGCTGCACGCGCTCTACCCGGTAGCCCCACGCCACACTTACAGCTCCCTCCCGCCCACGCCGCACGCGCTACACGCGCTCGACCCGGTAACCCCACGCCACACTTACAGGTCCCTCCCGCCCACGCCGCACGCGCTGCACGCTCTCGACCCGGTAACCCCACGCCACACTTACAGGTCCCTCCCGCCCACGCCGCACGTGCTGCACGCGCTCGACCCGGTAACCCCACGCCACACTTACAGCTCCCTCCCGCCCACGCCAGCCGGCACCACCACACTCCTGAGCTCTGGTAAACACTCCTGAGCTCTGGTAATGTTACACTTAGCACACCGATCCCCATGGAAACAAGTCTTCATCATCTCCACTCTCGACCTTGATGATTTAGTAACTTTTTAATATGAATGATAGCAGTTAAACGTTCTTCTGAAACAGAAAGTAAAGTCTACGATAATTACGCCCCTAGGTGACTCAGTAATCTTATAGAATTCACAGCTTTCCTCGTCGCTCCATCTTGGATTTGTGAGTGAAACACGTTTTCTATGTCAGCACTCCTTTTATCCGTGGGTTTACCTTAGAGATAAAGCAGATAGTGGTTTGACCGGATACTGGATATTCGACAAGCCGTCGGATATCCGATAGATAGACTTTTGGCCCAAAGTTCAAGTCAGAATATTTAAGAGTTCTTAAAACTGAAAAAGACCGACAGAAAATCATGATAGAATATTATAAAAACTCTTACGACGAATCTACTTCTGACAGTAACAGATCATCACTGTCTTCAACATCAGCTAAACTAATGAAAGAAGATGAAACTGGACCCAACTTCACACGTTAAGCTAATGACACTTTTTGGGACTGTTTCAATGAAGTGGCACTTTGCCACTTTTTTGAGTATTAAACCAATTAATAAAATATTAATAAAATAAAATGCATTTAATTCGATTGCATTTTATAAATAAAATAAAATGCATTTAATTCGATTGCATTTTATAAAACAAACATTTTTGACGTGCGATTATATAAATAAATGATGTACATAACCTATTGTGGTATGATTTGCCTTGTGTCAAATATAGAGATATTCATTTTCTTGAATTTCACTACCCGGATTCCGGACGGATACTGAAATACTATCCGGTATCCGGCCGGATACCGAATAGTATTTCAGTATATGTTTCATCTCTAATTTACACATTCAGCATTCATAACAAAATGTTGTCCATATTGAAAATCTCTTGCCTTCTCATGCAAAAGGTAAGTTTTTAAGTTATAATAATAAAGATGAGAGGAAAATCACTTGATCTTATCTCGATTGTGATAAATCTGTATTTCCAATATTTTGTTCAATGTTGCATGATAATTTTTTAATAACTCTTTAAATACAGGTAACATTATTTCCATCCATTTCCTATTTTCTGTTTAGCGGCTTTATCCCAAACCCAGGGTAAGAGTTGTCCGGTGGGGGGATTGAATGATTTTGTAAATATCATTCATCCACTATAGCTGGTAAATACACACATTCAGTCTTTCTTTGTTACGTATCATGGTTATGTCCCAAGTTTTTTGTAAATATTATAAACCGTACAGTAATATGCAGAGTGAAATGTGTTACTTAGCGGAAAATTCTCGTCAAAAATGTTTATAAGACAATTCGTGATAACTTCGCCAAGTTCAAGCTTCAATTCAAGATGCAACAAAGCCTTCACACTCGCAAATGTACACACATACAAAAATGGCGAATGTTGTTGCAAATCTATATCCGAAACGTGTTTCGCCCCTCTACAGAGCAAACTCAGGAGATGTTGACTTTACCATCGGGCGATGAGTATATAGGAATTAAAAATGTATTTTTTTTAATCATTCATGTTTCGTATGTCACTAAATAAATAAAAAATACTAGCAATGCTCATCCTTTAAATTCATTTATTGTATTTTTTATTGAGATGACAAATTAATCTTATTTTAAAGAAAAAAAAAACAGAATGTAAATACACAACTAAAAATTACCTTTAACTGTTTTCTCTTGCTTTAATCACTACCCTGTCTTTCAACTAGAAATAAATTGTATTTCTTATTGAAACGATAGATCATGTTATGAAGGAAAAACAAAAAAATCACCTGTACTGTTTCCTTTGCTCTAATCACTACTCACTAGTCTTTGAACTAGAAATGGTCTTTAAGGGTTGGTTGGTCACTTTCATTGTACCTGACGGTAGTTCCACATTTCTATTTTAAAAGGGACATCACTTTTCGCCATTACAGTCTATGGAACAAAAGGAAAACTAACAAATCAATTCCCTGTTTGGTCCAGCTGGCGAAGTACATGTGCCACGTGTGTGGGCGCGGGGACGTCGAGGAGCAGATGTTGCTCTGCGACGGCTGCGACGACTCTTACCATACCTTCTGCCTCCTCCCCCCGCTCGCTGACGTGCCTAAGGGGGACTGGCGATGTCCCGTCTGCCTGGCCGAAGAGGTACGTCACTCACCGATTAGCAGACTTCTAGGTTCCCTACAACATATGACTCATCAGCCTTTAAATCAGGGTTTTTATTTATTGATAATAGGTTCGCGTTTGACCACCATCTCACCTGATGGTAAGTGATGATGTGGTCGAAAATGGAGCATGCTTACCTAGAAGTAACCTATTCACTCTTGACTTAAAGACTCCTAGATTACATCTATTGGGATACACAGACATTGAGACCATAGGTCAATTGGGCAAATAATTAACTTATAGCGGGCAACCAGCACAAATTAAAAACATAAAAATTACTAAAAAAATATATTAAAAATAATATACTAGTTTAAAGTGAGCGCAGATTTCAATTTATTTGTAAATCTCAGCAATATTTTTCCTTCAAATGTGCGATTTACGTTTCAGCTAGCAGGCACTGGCACATTGCCGGTGGGTCGCGGTCTGTGTTTCTTTGCTTTAAAGCAAGAGTGAAGACTTGAAGGTTTCCTTGTTGTAGACCTCATCTATCACTTACCACCAGCCATGAATTCTACTAAAGCCTGACTGGTTTAGTATCATTTTGATGTTTCATCCTTTAAATGTAAATATGAAATATGCTATGCTATGCGTTAAATATAAAATATGCTATGTATTCAAATTAAATACATTGAATACATAGCATATTCAATGTATTTTATTTTGTATTAATGATAGGCACGCTCACGTGATGGTAAGAGATAATATGGTGGATGATTTAGCATCTAGGTTCAAAGCTTTTAAGTATTCATTCTAATGTTTCGATATTTTGTTTTGTCTGTATGGAAAATAATGTAGATTGCTGCTTAAATGTACTGTTATTTTCGGTTTAAATTGCTTATATGTGTATAAAGTATTTTGCTCTTGTCACATGTTAGTTAGGGAACTTAATCAAATTATTCCCAGTGAAATAATTCCATCATTTATTCTGATCATCCTTCAGACAATCTAGCAATCCATGATATCCACTTTTCCATCCTAAATACACAAGATTCAGTAATGAGCACGTATTCCTCATTGCCACCAGGTATCAAAACCAACGGAAGCATTCGGCTTCGAGCAAGCATCGAGAGAATACACACTACAACAGTTTGGAGAGATGGCGGACCAATTCAAGTCAGATTACTTCAATATGCCTGTACATGTGAGTATATTACATATGATCTAATTAATCATCACCTGCCTGGCAACTTTCCAAGCTGTGGAACTCTCTGCCGGCTTCTGTGTTCCCTGCCACTTATGACCTTTCAGCCTTTAAAGCAAGAATGAACAAGCATCTTCGGGCTCATTCGTTCCATCGTAGACCTCATCTATAGCTTGCCATCACACGAGATCGAGATCAAGAGTGAGCTCGTCAGGAATTAAAAAGAACTACGTTGGAGTTTGTATCCAGTCTAACCGGATACTATTGACTACCAGCTCTTTACATTAAGCGACTGCCTGACATCCACTGAAAAAACTAGGTCTTGGCAAGAGTTGTGTCAGGGTTTTAGACTTCTGACTATGCGTAAAAAATGTATAAATGACAACCAGGTCCAACAGCATTACGTGCATTCCAAGACACATCCATGAACCGAACACGACAAGCGTTGCTTCATCTTTGAACATCCAAAAGCTAGAAACTAAGTGGTTAGTGGTCACGAGAGTAATTATAATCCTTTCAGTTAGGCATTCTTATTTGTATAGTGAGCACACCGTATTCGTACCCAGGCAGGCATATTACTTGGTGTAATTGTCTTCATCACCACTACTCTCAAACCGGTGAAGAAAAACATCCTGAGCAAACCGGCATGTTCTAAGACCAAAAATCCAAAGACATGATACTTCCACCATCCCGCACTGAGCTCGCTTGGCTTGGTGATTACAGCCCAGTCTCTCTCATAAAGAGGAAGCCTGTATCACAATACTGGGATTGCTATAGGCTAATTATGTTTTTATTGTATTTTTTATTATTGGTAATTTTTTTTTTCTTTTAAATAAATAATAAAATAAAATTTATTTATTTCAGGTCCAAGACCCATATACAATAAAATAAAAATACACAAATTCAAACAATTGCTTGGCTTCCTAAATTAAAATACAAATGGAGAAATTTACATACAAAAAGATTCAAAGATATATTAAAAGTCAATTAAATGAATATTAATTTTAAAAAAAACATGTCAAATTATCAAATTAAATACAAATTAAATGTATAACGCTTCAATCTATTCCAATATGATTTTTACATAATTATTTCATCCTAATGATATCCGAATTACGAGCATCTTTTTCTCAATAGATGGTGCCAACGTCGACAGTAGAGAAAGAGTTCTGGCGCGTCGTGTCGTCAATAGACGAAGATGTAACTGTGGAATATGGCGCCGATCTGCATTCTATGGATCACGGTTCTGGTGAGTTACTTTACATAGCATTATCTTACTTTGGTTGGACTTACATGACAGTTTTAATAGGCAGTGTGGTTTTAGCGCATTGTTGTTGGCTTATAAGACAGTTGGTAGCTAATAATTATTATCAAAATTTTCATCAATCGCCTCCTCCATTACTGTGAATAGTCGAACGCTAGCGTATATTTAATTAAACACTAGCTGTCGCCCGCGACTTTGTACGAGTGGGTTCCCGCGATAACAAATATATGTGTTATTTTGGATTGTAAATATTGTAATCTATTTTTGCGTAATAAAAACACAAACATACAGACAGCTAAACATTCCAATTTATAATAATAGTAGGATTGGAAGACTTTATAACACGTCTTTACAGTCATTTGTTAGTCCTCGAAATCTTCTATTCCTCAGGCGTTTAAGAAAAATCTAGTAAACTAAGTATATGAATAGTTCAAATTCCCATCATCTAGCTAGCCTCTATTGAAAGGCGTTGTAAGTTTTCCTGTTTACCGATTTTAATGCGGGCTTACAAGTTCATTTAGTAAGTTGTTCCCTCACACTCCGCAGGTTTCCCCACAAAGACGCACGCGCACCTATACCCCGGCGAGCAACAGTACGCAGACTCCTCCTGGAACCTCAATAACCTGC
The DNA here is from genome assembly GCA_943138885.2 of Tholera decimalis. Lineage (NCBI taxonomy): Eukaryota > Metazoa > Arthropoda > Insecta > Lepidoptera > Noctuidae > Tholera > Tholera decimalis. The sequence goes on from OW964577.2 coordinate 1,617,740, forward strand.
CCGTGCTAGAAGGTTCTGTGCTCGGACACATTAATGCTGATATCTCTGGGATGAAGGTATGTTGGACATAACGAAAATCCTGTAGCTCTAAATTGCCTTATAATACTTTCTTAGGATAACAGTAGATAACCTGCTAGTGAAACTGTTCTCTTAAAAAAAGTAGTTTTTCATTTAGATTATGATTCGGACCAGTAGATACCGAGCTTTGACAGACAGACACTCAATTGGTCTTAAATGTATGAAGGTATGTGGTTAGCATAGACATAAAGAAAATCATGAAGTTATCTCAAGATTACTTTGCAATACCGTCTTTGGATCATACTTAAAAATCATCTTTAAAAAAATAACTTTTCATCCTGGAACTACTGACCAAATGTGATTTGGTCCAGTAGATTCCATCAAATGGGCTGCGAGAGATGGACAGACCCGGACAAGTTATCCTATTAGACTTATGTTTTCTGTTTGGCTGTATTGGTTTGAAAGACGTTGTTCATTGTATTTTCCTCAGATCCCCTGGCTATACGTGGGCATGTGCTTCGCGACGTTCTGCTGGCACAATGAGGACCACTGGAGCTATTCCATCAACTACCTGCATTGGGGAGAGCCCAAAACTTGGTAAGTCAGCTTTCAAACACTTACATTACCTCTGAAAAACCATTTATGGTGCAAACAGTTAAGTAGACAACATATATGACAAGTTTGCCTTTAAGGCAAGAGTGAACAGGAAACTTCTGGGCTAGCTTGTTCTATCGTAGACCTCATCTTTTAATTACCATCAATCAGATTTCGTGTAGTGTGCGCTGGAATTGCACAATCTAATTCCACCAAACCCGTTCCGTCATCAAACTACAAGACGAACGGCATTGCGCCATCGTTACATGGTGGACACACTCCACCTATAAGCAAAAACTTTCATCGTTAGTACAGTTTAGGAGTGGAAGTCCTCGGTACAGGCTGTATTTCCTGATAGCTATAACCTAGGGATCTTTAATTCAAAAGGGAATAGGTTACTTGTAGGCAAGCGTGCTTCATTTTCGACCACATCATCGCTTACCATCAGGGGAGATAGTGTTCAAACGCGAACTGCAATGCAAAATAGGTAATGAGCGGTCTCATCGAACATTAAAAAAATAGATTCAATATTGAAGACCAATTTCGTTATTAAACCAATCATGTTTCCCCTAGGTATGGAGTCCCCAGCTCAAAAGCGGAGCAGTTCGAGGCAGCCATGAAGGCGGAAGCCCCCGAGCTGTTCCAGTTACAACCTGACCTGCTGCATCAGCTCGTCACCATCATGAACCCCAACGTTCTCATGAAGGCCGGCGTGCCGGTCTATAGGTATGTGCAGAATTAACTTGTATATTAAATACTATATATTCCCGCGTGTCTTCACCCCCGTGGGGGTTGTTTTGCTCACGGAAGTTTCGATTCCGGGGAATTGTGAATCTTCCAGTGGAAGTCACATTCCAATAGAGAAAATACAGTTATTTCGAAAAAAATTAAATGTCTGTCATTTCAATGTTTTTATATGTATAGATTGATGATGACTTTAGGTTGGACAACACACAAGATTAAAGGACTTTGTCCATACTGCAGAATACAGAAAATGAATTTACGCACCGCGCTTTTTCTCCTTTACCGCTATTGGCTAACAGCTGCAGTGTATTATGAATCTTATAGTAGTGATATAAGGTTGATTGTAAGTTTTAAGCATTTTTTCGTTAATCTTCCATACTTTCTTTTCTGTGCGAACGAAGATTCACGTCGCGCCTTATCAGTTGAGGGTACCACTGTATCACTGGGACGTATTTATTTCGCCAATATAAAACTACCTGACTTATCTACTTAGTTTATTTTTTTAATGCACCTGCCATGTTATCGCTTCACCAACCATGGTTGACTGGTATAGAGTGCCTAATTTTCAGTCCGCCTTTGTAAATTTTGTGTTGACATCAAAGACGCTAGATACTCTCGCGTCTATAGTGTTACTAATATACTTGTGTTTATTTATTATTTGTACTGTTTACTAACATAGTTTATAAGATTATTGTTACTAACAATTAGGCCTGGTTGCCATAAATAAATATATTTAACTAGCTTCCGCCCGCGACTTCGTCCGCGTGGAAAAAAATCCCCCGATTTTGAAACATTCTTCATTGGTGCTCCGCTCCTATTGGTCTTAGTGTGATGATATATAGCCTATAGCCTTCCTCGATAAATGGGCTATCTAACACTGAAAGAATTTTTCAAATCAGAACCGTAGTTCCTGAGATTAGCGCGTTCAAGCAAACAAACAAACAAACAAACAAACTCTTCAGCTTTATAATATTAGTATAGATTTATAAAGTTTTCATAAAAATACCGCTCTCTGTACATTTCAGGATGGACCAACATGCAGGCGAGTTCGTGATAACGTTCCCGCGCGCGTACCACGCCGGGTTCAACCAAGGATACAACTTTGCCGAGGCCGTCAACTTCACACCTGCTGACTGGGTAATATGCTATTCTATACATCATTTATACGACGTGTAATTTAAAGGCTATATACATACCAAGTGCACGGCCTTTTTGGATGATAATAAACGATATGGCAAGGGTTTTGTAATCCTATGTGTACATGTGTGGAGCATATTAGAAATTTCAATACATTGATACCAGAGACCGAATTTTACAAATTATAAGAAGAAAGAAGAGAATTATCGTTTTATTGGCAAGTGACGTAGAAAGTGATGACCCTCATAGTGCTGTGACACGTTTGTTATTACTGGTATTCAAGAAACATAAATATGAAACCAATAATTTGGGGTCAATTCTGTGAGTCACTTATTTTGAGCTGAAACTTTGCATAGAGACTCCATATCAGATGTTGACTTCAGTCCTTTTGGATAGATATGGGGTTTCCGTTACACGTTGTATACGTAGCGGTATTTTGGAATCACGTCCTTGCCGATATTTTGACTGTAAAAACGGATTATTTTATTTTCAGAATCATAGTTTATAGATAGATAGATACTTAGTACTTTTTTGTACACTTAAACACACCTATTTAACATAATTTCTTACTTCTATGGTTACAATGGCGGTCTTATCGTTAAAAGCGATATCTTCCAGACAACCTTTGGAAGGACTTTCAAAACTTTAATTAAAGTAGGGAGGGCTAAATTAGTGTACTTACTACATAAATATACTCATAAAACAGAAAATACAATACGTAGGTATTTATATGTATATAAATAATATAATGTGTTCATTAACAACATGTTGAGAAGAAACAAAGTAATAATCATAAATTTGAAAGAAAATGATTAGCAACCGAGCTCTTAAAAGTAACAAGTGACTGAGCTTGTCTTACTGACACCGGCAATGCATTCCACAAACGAACAGCTTGCACAGTAAACGATGAGCCATAGTATTTAGTGGAATGTGCAGGCATTGAAAGTCTCAAATTCTCCGATTATCTCAAATTTCTAACATGTGTGTCATGAAGGGACATAAAAAGGAGTTGTTAGATTGAAGAGAATACTGTAGAGTAATGATAAAATATGTGCATTCCGGCGAAGTGAGTTTAATGCGAAACTCAGAAACGTGATCATATTTACGCAAACCAAATATGAATCTGATACAACAATTTTGGAGTCGTTCAAGCTTATCTAGATGCACTTCAGTAAGATCTGGATAACAGAGAATAGGGCTTATATAGCTTTTTGTAAATAAATACAACTGAACACTTCTTTTGGCTCCACCCGGTGCGTAGAAGCGATATTTTGATGGTTTTCGTCTCGTGAAAATAAAATAAACTGGGGATACATGTAATGTCGTTTAGCACATAACACCGCCCAAGTCATTATGGCCCGCTTTACAAGGCATTGAAAAATGTGCTATAATTATTAATTTCAAGTTGATGAATCAGTTTTAGTTAAAGAATTAATTATCATCCATAAAAGTTCATCTCTAATTGCAACAGACTTTTAATCTCTTCAGTTAATAAATTAGGCAGTTTATTTCACTCACCTGTAAATTGAGGCAAATTACACTGTGTTTTTGGTTGATTAGTAGTGGTACCTTTACCATCATATTCAGTATACATGTAAAGAAAAATATAATTTTATTTTAATTTTGTTTCTCGCGCAACAAACATGACATGAGTCTATGGCAAAGACACCTTACGGTAAAGACACTTTATGGTAAAGACTAAAGAGAATGTAATACACTATGTATTAAGAGTCGGGACTGAGTACTAAAAAAATAAAAACAGTTTACATGTCACTTCAATACCAACTGAACGAACATACACGGGGAACAAAACGTCATACAACAGTACTACCAACCTTTCAGACTAAATAGTGCTGAGCGATGGTAATAAATTCTTTATCGATATCGATAAAGTATACACAAGCTTACCTTTAACTTTTTTAATTTGAGTGGATTTGAGTTGAAATAAAGCAAGGATTGTAGTTTTTAAGAAAAACAGTATATTTTTAATTAACTAGTACAGATTGCAACTAGTCAAGGATTGCAGTAATTTATTCCCAATCTTCTGGACGCAAACCCGTAGCGTTCATAAACTTTATGACTGCTACGAGTTTCATCGAATGAAATATGAAATGTTTATTATTTGATAAATATTTCATTGACTGCAACCTTCTTTCTGATGAAAAGATTTCGGACATCTATGTGCTTGCTTCGGGCGTGATAACTTTCATTACCTGATAGACTAACGTCAGTGTAGATTATCTTAAACAGGCTCTGTGCACGAAGGCTACTACTTGGGAAAGGTTGTGTAAAGCCAACTAACTTCTTTAATTTCTTATCATATTATTGAGAAGACTAGATATTATAATTATAACTATTTCACGACTCCCAATTGCAAACCCATAGTGGTCATAAACATTTCATATTTCATTCGATGGAGCTCCGTCGTCAGAACGTCAGTGACCATGTCTTCTTTATTCTTGTGTTTGATAATCATTGACTGCAACATTATTGAAATGAAAATATACCAAATAACTTTATATGATATGAGACGCACCCTACTTACTCAGGTGCTCGGGATGATACCTTGTGTTTTAACTAAGAAAAAACTTCAAAAATGTCCTGTGACTAAACTAGTGATCTGATTTTTGGTGTATAGCCTGAAAATTATACATAAGTAAATGCAGTTTCATTTAATACCTCTCGCTTTTATCAACGTTGTGTATAAACAATTAAAAACATACCATTTATCGATAATTGATAAGAGCCATTTGCGTTACAGAACATCACTATCACAAAATAAAATTGAAAATTAAAAGATCGATTAAGCCTTTTAGTACCATGTTTTAATTAAAATATATAATCAAATATCTAATTTAATACTTACCGAGCCTCATCTAATGGAAATTTTACCATAAACTTCCTTTTTTCATTACCTTTACGACTTCATAAGTACGATACTTCACAAGTTATAAATCGGCTATTAGGTGGCATTATGGTACAATTATGTTTAATGAAAAAGAACCGATAATTTTTTACAAATTAAGATAAAAAATTAAGCGTAAATCAATTTAATTACTGCCAGAAACTAATAAGCACAAACAAGAAGACACACGACAACTGACAAGTAAACATATACGGCCGACCATAAATTAAAAAGTGGCTGACTGTCATGAAGAACGAGAAAGCGCACTGGACAGGCGAGACAGCAAAATCTACCATTATTTACCCCTCAAAGTCCGTACTATTTTTTCCCCTTGAAGTTGCAGTAGCCTGGTAAAGACAAACAGAAAGCTTTTTGTCAAAGTCCTGTCACCGTTGCATGTTGTGGAAACAATTTCTAGAATATCTTTGTTAGCTACTATTAGAGAAGGATTTATCTATATTGGGATTTGGGAATCGACATTGGTATAACAACATTAAATGTCGTTTCTTTGTTTTACAGGTGAGCAAGATTTTATTACAAAAATCTCTTATTTCATGGTTATGCTAGGTAAACTTAATAAATCTTTGTTTTACAGAGAAACTCAATTGTGTTTGATTGGCCGTGTCGCCCACATCACAGAAATTTTTAAAAATTACCTATATACATATCATATTTAGTTGTAACAGTATCTATTTAGCCATATACTTCAAGAACAGGGGATACTAAAGTATTGTTAGTTATTTATGAAAAAGAAGAAAAGAGAGAAGTATGTGAACTGTACTAGACTCCAGTACACTCAAACCAACATCTAAGTAACACCTACTTTTTGTCATTCCAGTTAAAAATGGGTCGCGAATGCATCGCCCACTACTCTACTCTCCGTCGCAACTGTGTGTTCTCCCACGACGAGCTGGTGTGCAAGATGGCGCTGGAAGCGGACGGCCTCAGCCTCACCGTGGCGCTGGCGGCCTACCGGGACATGAGGACCATGCTGCATGACGAGAGGAAACTCAGGAAGGGGCTGCTGGATTGGGTAAGTGGAATATTGTACACTTCTACCTATACCAATTTATTTTACACAATTTCTACATTGTATATTGTTCTGAAATTAATGACTTATGGCTATGGAGTGGAATTCCCTGCCGGATTCTGTGTTTGCTGATCGCTATAACCTGGGAGTCTTTAAGTCCAGAGTGAATAGGTTACTTCTATCATCACTTACTATCGGGTGAGACGGTGGTCAAACGCGAGATTATTATCAATAATAAAAAAAAAAATAAAAATAATTATTGTGAGTAGTAGGAGATAGAGATATGCTATCTCGGACTGTATTGTAGATCTACAATTCTCTAGTACATTATTATATCTCTGCTGGTTTACGCGGCGTACGTGAATAAAGCTCCCGTCGGGACAGACAGTAACTTATAAAATGGTTTTGGTTTATTGATAATACGCTCGCGTTTGACCTAATGGTAAGTGATAATGTGGTCGAAGATGGAGCACGCTTACCTAAAAGATATCTCGTAATGTTCGTTGATATGGGTTCCAGGGCGTGACGGAAGCGGAGCGCGAAGCCTTCGAGCTGCTGCCGGACGACGAGCGGCAGTGCCAGCTGTGCAAGACCACGTGCTTCCTGTCGTGCGTGACGTGCGCGTGCTCGGCGCGCCTGGCGTGCCTGCGCCACTACACGCAGCTGTGCGCCTGCCCCGCGCACCGCCACAAGCTCCGGTCAGCCTTGCAGCCTCCATAATCTGATCCCTCCATCTGCCTTCCTCTACGTACCAACCAATCTGAGCAGAAGCTCCACGACCTAATCTCTCAATCTCTCTTACACTATGTACCAACGAATCTCTTCCCATAATAGTCGCCTCCTGTTAAAATTTCAGAACAATGTAATATTTTAAATAATCTCATCTTTGACATCGACATAGTTTCTAAAAACTCAGCAGGAGTTCTGCGACCTGATTCCTCCATCTCCCTTTCACTACGCGCCAACCAATCTCAGCAGGAGCCCCTCTCTTTCACTACGTGCCAACCAATCCCAGCAGGAGCCCCTCTCTTTCACTACGTGCCAACCAATCTCAGCAGGAGCCCCTCTCTTTCACTACATGCCAACCAATCTCAGCAGGAGCTCCTTCCTTTCACTGTGTGCCAACTAATCTCAGAAGGAGCTCCTCCCTTTCACTACATACTCCAGGGTACCATCCACACTTGGCTGATATACCGTTTTGTCGTACTAAGTGTTTCTACTCCACATTTATTATTCGCACAGCTAAGGCGTGGAACGCTCTGCCGGCTTCTGTATCATATGATCCGTCAGCCTATAGAGCAATAGGGAACAGATTTCTTCAGGACTCGCTTGTTTCATTGTAGATCTCACCTATGGCTTACCATTGCATTGTCATCGTCGAGGTCAACAGCAGGCTCATTTAATCAAAAACTGTTCTGCCCAAAGCTAATTCAGACTATCGATTGAAATAACAACTTAATTATTTATATTTCCATTCCAGATATCGCTACACGTTAGACGAGCTGCCCGCCATGCTGGAGAAACTAAAAAAGAAGTCGGAACAGTTCCGAGAGTGGGCGGAAGCTGTACAGAATGCGCTCGACCCCGACACGCCCAAGACCTGTGACCTGGATGGGCTGCGGGCCCACTTAAAGAGGGCCCACGACCTCAAGGTAACCTTCTCAAAACATCTATACTTCCATACTAATATTATAAATGCGAAAGTAACTCTGTCTGCCTGTTACCTTTTCGCGCCTAAACCGCCGAACCGATTTAGATGAAATTTGACATGGGAATAGTTTAGGATCCTGGGACTGACATAGGATAGTTTTTATCCCGAAATTCCCACGGGATCGGGATTTACGCGGGAAAACCCGAACCCTCCCACGCGTACGAAGTCGCAGGCAAAAGCTAGTAAATATATATTATAACTTTTTAAGCTAACATGGTCACTGACATTAGCACTTAAAACGAACGAGAAAGAGGGTAGACCGATTCGTCTGTTCATACACATGGTAAATATCCCGTTTTAAGTTCTAATAAATATATGTTTATTGCATAACTGTGTATTATGCGATTCAAATAAGAAAAAGAACGTCAATGACCTCTATCTGTCAAATGTCATTTGAAAAGGTAAAGGTACGGTTTGCAAAGAGAACTTATTTGCGAAAATTAATAACGGTTTACTTATTTTACTTTGTTTGACCGAGTCTCACATCAATAAAATATTTAATTATTTAAAATGCTAATTAAAGAAGTTAGTTTTTTTTTTAACCATACTTTCTCTTATTTTCATTGCTGGCACCAATTCGTCTGAAAGTAAAGAACACGCAGGTTGAAAAATTATTAAAGATTTATTTTTATTGTTTAATAATGACAGGCCTGCGTTTGACCACCAAAACACGGAAAGGGGACTAATTAATTATTTTTCGCTCAATATTCGTTAATTAATATTTTTTGTTTTGCTCACTTTACCCAACTAGTTCGATTTGACAGCAATTACGTCACAACATGGCGCTAAGTCGATCCTATTCTTAGTTGAATCGCTCAGTACTCTATTTTTTAGGTTCAACAGTCAACCCATATCGGATATGCCATATTGTTTTACATACATCTTACAGCTCCGCGCTGTCGTTTTATATCTGTACTAGCGGTCCAGCCCGGCTTCGCTAAATTCTCACAAAACTTTCAAAACCTTTCTCATGAATGAAAATTATTTCCATTATTTTTTTTTCATGGTGAAAATTAGTTCATTAGTTTTAAAAACGTTATATAAACGCGGTGTATATTTTTGATCCCAGGATTAGAATCTAATAGAAATCTAGTAGGAATCTAGTTACTGCTTTAGTTTTTGGTATGAAATCTTTGTTATTGAAATGAATCACTTTTGTAACTTACTCACTGTGGCATCAAATCTGTGATTGGACTTAAATAAATTAGTAATTATGATGATCAGATTTGATGCCACAACTGTATTGGAGTGATTGTTACTGCTTATTTGTTATTCAGGGTTAATGTAACTTGTTATGAGTCAAAGATATTCAAAATCAGACATAGATAGATATACTCTTTATTGTACACCATAACAGAATTAAATAAGGATTTAAATACTACTAAGTGTGTTACAATGGGCGATTTTATCGCCAGATACTATACAACGTGTAACGGAAACCCCATATCTATCCAAAAGGACTGAAGACAACATCTGGTATGGAGTCTCTATGCAAAGTTTCAGCTCAAAATAAGTGACTCACAGAATTGACCCCAAATTATTGGTTTCATATGTTTCTTGAATACCAATAATAACAAACGTGTCACATCACTATGAGGGTCATCACTTTCCACGTCTCTTGCCAATAATACGATAATTCTCTTTGTTCTTCTTAATTTGAAAAATTTGGTCTCTGGTATCAATGTATGGAAATTTCTAATAAGCTCCACACATGTAGACTTAGGATTACAAAACCCTTGCTATATCGTTTGTCCAAAGAAGCCATGCACTCGGTATGTATGTACCCTTTAAATTACACGTTGTATACTATTTCTTTTTTTACATTGTACTATTTTCTATATGATGATTTAGATTTTCCATTATACTTTCCTTGGCTGTTTGTTCAAACTATTTTGTTTTCCCAACAGATGCACAAAACCGAGCTGGTCCGAGCGCTGGAGACGGCGATCGAGGACGCGGAGAAGTGCGCGTCCGTGATCCAGCAGCTGGACCTCAACAAGATGCGCACGCGCACGCGCCACCACGACCCCAAGTACCGCCTCACCATACACGAGCTCACGCTCTTCGCCGCAGAGATCGACGGCCTGGCTTGTGTGCTGCCCGAAGGTCAGAACTCTATACCATACTAATTCACACAAAACCTTTGTCTTTGGAATGAATTGCCGTTGTCAGTTAGACAAGTACAGTCACTTGCTGCTTTTAAAAGCTCTGTTGTCAACCATTTTTATACACTCCTATGATTATTTCTCTCCCTGTCATTAAAACACATATATTTACTTATTCATGTGTTGTGTTGTTACTTAAGTTACATTTTGTGTATGTTAAGTATATACTTGAAGTAGGTACACTGACTTTTCCCTGCCCTCTTTGTTTTATTTTCTTAAAGTCCAACCAAAGGTTGTCTGGAAGATATCGCTATCAGCGATAAGACCGCCATTGTAACCATATTAAGCAGTATTGTGAAACAATTGTGTTTAAATTATTTGTGGGCAATAAAGAGTATTCTATCTATCTTTAAAAAAATATACTAAAACTATGCAATATTGTTATTAAGCTCTTCATCTTGTAGCTCGGCGCCGTCAGTTTATATCTGTAAACGACCCAGCCCGGCTTCGCACAGACTCACTCCGTAAATTCTCATCAAACCTTAACAAATTATACACTAAAACCTTCCTCATGAATCACTCTATACATTGGTGAAAACAATTATGAAAATCAGATCAGTACTTTTTGAGTTTATCGCGAACAGACAGTCAGACGTGGCGGGAGATTGTTTTTAAAATACATACTAATATTATGTGTCATGTCGTGTTGCAGTTGGCTGAAGATCAAGTTGCATAATGTTAACAATTTAATTTCAAAGCCCGACTATTTTCATGTCTTACAATTATAATTCTAACTGGAGTATGTAAAGTGTGGACTATAATAATAGAAACAGTACTGGTCTAATGTCTTAGCTGTTTGACTTGTGATCGAAAAGTCACGGGTTCGGTTTCGTTAGTTATCTTTAATTCATAAAAGCGAAACATGAAAAGTGAGAAGACAGTGTGGAGTTATTATGTTAGCCTGTAGTGGCCACTGCTGGCCGAAGGCCTTCCTTCATTTCTTCCAGCAGTCACAACTCTGTTCCTCATCCTTCCAATTCTTAATTAAGTACACTGTTAGTAACGCGTTCTATTTATTTTGTAGATTAGTGTACATTTATATTGGCAACACTGAATTATTATTTAATTAGAAACACAGTTCTTTTGTCTGCTTTGTCCCTGGAGAGGTCTGTTCAAGAAGGAAGTGTAACAATGGCGGGTCGTTAGTCGTTAGTTACTTAAATTAGAACTTTTATTTCAAATCACAACTGAATTGATATGTTTAGAAAATATTTCCACAGCTTTTATACATTTAATTTTCAGGTTCTGCGGTGAAAGAAGTATTACGTCAAACATCGGAGTTCGAGAGCCGCGCGACTGACCTGCTCAATAAAGATCTGGAAAACACGGACCAGGGTTATGTCAGAGAACTAGAAGAAGTATGTGATGTTTTGCTTACTCGTGATATTCTTTGTAGTATACAAGTAATTACATTATTTGCCATCGTAAGAGTTCTCTGTGTCTCGCACGATTTCTCATACAAACTTATATCTCCTATTTTGGCCTGTTAGGGGTTATTTTTTGCTTTTCACCGGGATTTCGACTATCTCGATTACAAAATTCATTAAATTCAAGTCAGCGGTTTAGCCGTGAAAGTGTAACAGACGGACACGCACAATTTGACATTTATGCAATTAGTATGGATTGGTGATACTCTCAAGATATTGACTGTATTAACTTTAACTGTTAGTTTTTACATACTTATTCGTAAAAGGCGAGCTTAAATGTGTGTGTCAATCAATAACGTTTTGAAAAGAGTAACAGTGGTGTTTCTTGCCGGTTCTTTTCCATAGGAAACGACTAATTTCGAAATCCGCACTAGCTTCTGAAGTTTTATAAGCGTCCATTAAACTCAAAATTAGGTGTTCTTGTACCGCAGGTACAAGAACACCTAATTAATCTTAGCTCTTCAAAAACGGCCCGAAAAATAGGGCCACAAATAGTTTTCAAGCGACATCTTAAGTTTATTGCTTTTTACCTTTCTACAAAGAAAGGACTTAAATAAATATATTTTGCTATGTTAATTAAACTTTATGTTTTAGTACTAAGGTTTATAATAAACTGAAGTTGTTAATATTATTAAACTTTTTTTTTAGAAATTTAGATGTTTACGGGTGTGCAAACGTGGTAACTTGAGTGACTTATTTTTCCTGATCTTTTATCTAGTACAGTAGTACCCAACTGATATGGCTTACCGATGTACCAGCGCAGAAAATGAATTTTCGCACCGCGCTTCGTTTACTTTACCGCTATTGGTCGGCAGCGTGACTTGCGATTGAGACGGAACTAACAGCTGCAGTGTATTATGAACTTTATAGTAGTGATCTAAGGTTGATTGTAAGTTTTAAGCGTTCTTTTGGGCCATACTTTTTTTTCTGCGCGAACGAAGAGTCACGACGCGCCGTATCAGTTGGGTACTACTGTACGTTGTTGAACGAAGAATTGAATACGAATGATGTTCCCTTCCAGAGTGTAGAGCTAGGGTCCCGGCTATGCATCGTGCTGCCCCAGCTGCCGGCCCTGCAGGCTCGGCTGCAGCAGGTGAAGTTCCTGGAGGAGGTGCGCGCCTACCGCGAGGACTGCTCCACGCTCACGCGGGACGTCATCGAGCGCCTGCTGGCGGACGCGGAGGCTGTGGTGCCTCATCACCGTGTGGAGGCGGAGCGCTCGCTGCTCTACCGGCTCAAAGGTACTCTCAAAGACCGCCATTATTTACGTCAGCCATCCGTCAAGCACCGCGGGCGGGCTCTTATCTGATCCCGGTCACAAACGATTTTATGTATATATGACTTATCTTTACTACAAATACAGTTTAAATCGGTCGGGGTCTGGTGGCACAAATTTGTGCCAGCGGGGCTCTAGACGTTAGAGTTTATTCTCATAAGAACGATACATTTTCAATTATAATGAGATACAAAGTTATTCCTTGTAACTACATAAAAACATATATCTTTGAAGTTATACAAATCAATAATATAAAATAGTCGAAGTTATTTTGTGTGAAAAAATAAAATAACAGACTATATAATACTATCTATAGACTAATAATAATATTTATGCCTGTTGATGCGATGGAATTACACAATCTAATTCCGCCAAGCCCATTCCATCATCGGACTACAAGACAAACGGCGATGCGCCATCGTTATATAGTGGACATCTCACCCACACGCATAAAGCGTTTTAGGAATACTTTCATTGTACGTACGGCTGAGGAGTAAAATTCCCTGCCGAAGTCTATGTTTCCTGATCGCCATAACCTGGGAGTCTTTAAGTCAAGAGTGAATAGGTTATTTCTAGGCATGCGTGCTTCATCTTCGACCACATCATCACTTACCATCAGTAGGGACACAGTATCGATAAGAAAGTATCGATATTGTACTCATGAGTAATATTGAAAAAAAAAATATCGTACTCATAAATGTATCGAAACAAAAGTATCGAGTACTTTTCTTAGGGCCTAATACGCATACGTCAGGCCGTAATGTCAGTTTAGCTTCAGTACTGTAGGACAGAAGATCAGAACATCAACACTAATGGTATTGGTACACTAGTGTAATAATATTCCTATAAATAAGACAACTTTGACTACAAATTATTTAACCAATTATATTATTTATTTATTTAGACACATATTATAGTACCCATTCCTCGTCCATGCAATCGCTAATAGATATACAGCACAAAACAATAGGTACTTTTAGATGGCACACATTCACATTTAATAAGTCAAATAATAGTCAAGCACAATAACGATCAACTGGAGAAAAACAAATCGCGAGACGAACACGAAGAATAATACAAATAATACGGTTTTGTAGGATATCGTTGTACATTATAAGAACTGCATTGTATCTTATAAACAATCAATAAATAGTAATAAAACCATTATCTAACGGCGAACGATTGAGTGATTGATTAGTGAAGGAAAGGATCTGAATTGTGAACAGAAAGACTGAAGGAACGATTTCGAGCTCAATGTAATGATTTAGAAGGTTCAGTCTATTCGATACGATACCTGTCAACAAGTACTTATTGAGTAAAAGTATCAAATACAAAGTATCGAGTACAAAAGTATCGGTATCCAAACGAAACGTACTCGATACCACAAAGTATCGATACTTTTTCGTGTCCCTAACCATCAGGTTTAGGTGGTGGAACGCGAGCCTATTATCAATAAAAAAACCTATTCAGTTTTGACTTAAAGACCTCTATTTATTGTTCTGAAATCTGTTGCCTATAAAAAATATACTATTCCCCATGTGTGTTTCCAGGTCAAGTGGAAGAATGGGAGAGCCGCGCTCGTGCGGTGCTACAGGACCCAGCCCGCGCGGGCTGCTCGCTGGAGCCCGCGTACAGCACGCTGGGCGAGCTGCAGCTGCTGCTGGCGGACGGGGACGACATCGAGGCCGCGCTGCCCTCCTACCACGCGCTGCACTCCGCCGTCTCGCACGCCAGGGACTGGCTGGCCAAGGTAACTCTCCAGGGCTCCTACGGTTCTCTTCCTCACGCCCTGGGCGTTGGGGTTCGCGAGCTGATCTCCGGCCACCGTAGGCACGGGCTTACGAGCTCAACCAATACTACAGAAAAATATCTAGTATTGTTTTTTGACTAGCTTTGACATACCAGTTTAGCTTAGTTTGGACAGTTGCGTTACTTATTGTATACTACATTTTTAACCGACTTCTAAAAAAGGAGGAGGTTCTCAATTCGGATGTTTGTATTTTTTTTAATGTTTGTCCGCATATAACTCCGTCGCTATCTTGTTAGAAAGGGTATACTTCTCAAATGGTCCCATGAAAATTTTATCGAAATCGGACAAGCTGTTTCCAAAAAATCAATAAGTCTAAAAAAAATATTTACATTGATGATCTTTTCGTTTACTCTGCATTGCATTTTTTGTTCGCGCATAACTCCGTCATTTACAAACCGATTTGGAAAATTCACTGACCCACTAAAAAGCACGAAAATAAAAACTTTTTTGCAAAAAATAAAACCGACTTCCATATCAAAACACTACAAAGCCAAAAATAATTTTAATTTCGGAAGGCAGTGTGAAAAAAAAAAGAAAATACAAAACCAATAACACCGACTACCGAAATTAAAATTATTTTTGGCTTTGTAGTGTTTTGTTAATCACCTTATAACACTAGAAACCCGCGGAGTTTCTGAAAGTGGGAGTCGGAGAATGGTTTTAATTTGGTACACAATTATACCAAATAACGATTTAAATAGAAAAAAAATTGCTCATCCTGTTCTTATCCTTTTTCTTTTGAGTTCACAAGACTTTTAACATAATCGCAATGGTCCAATAAAACCTACAGTAATATGAAACAATGAATAAGATTTATGCATGTGTTAAAAATGTAATGGCCGAAATTAAAATTATTTTTGGCTTTGTAGTGTTTTGATATGGAAGTTCGTTTTATTTTTTGCAGAAAAGTTTTTTGTCTGTACAATTTACCTCACTCCTCAGTTCACTTCTCTACTTTTTATGTTGGTAAGCAATTCGTTGACGCGTTAGTCTCGTTGGCAGGTGGAAGAGATGCAGTCTAAAGAGCTGTACCCGTACATGCACAGCCTGGAGAGCCTGGTGCGGAAAGCTGCTCACATCCCGCTGGCGCTCTACGAGAAGGACCAACTGGCACAAGCGCTTCAGTCGGCTCGCGATTGGAAGCGAGGAGCCGCAGACATGTTCCTGAAAAAGGTACCTCTCTTACTAATAATAATCTTCTTCTTATCGTGTGGGTAGTAAGGTCTAACGAACCCATACACCCTAGTGTCAGGGTTTCTAGACTGCCTCAAGGGCCTCTGACGTGGTCTACTTTGACGACTGCCATTTGGCGACCGGGACCACCGGCTTATACGTGCCACTAATAACTAACTAATAATAATAATTTATTTAATCACATATTAAAATGTTTACAGAAATAATCCTAAGTTACACTTACAATTGAGACAATAAAACTGTTAGGTCTTGCCACCAGCACCCTTACTAAGTTATCAAAATAACTTTTATTAAGGACGCTGGGTACAGGCCCAAACTTAATAATAATTTATCACAATAAGAAATTGCAGGAGAACAAGTTTTTGCTAAGGTAAGTTAACATAATCCTATTAACAAACAAATTGATCTACAATTACAATTCATACATTTACATATATTATTAAATCATTATTTTGTGTGAGTGTGTATGTCTGTGTATAACGGTGAAAGTGTGTGCAAAGGTGATAGTGTAAGCTACGTGGTGTGTTACTCTTCCATTTCACAATACAAAAAAAAATAACAAGGAAAGGGAACTAATTGTTTTTTTCGCTTAACATTCGTTAATGATTATCTTAATACATTTTTGTTTTGCTAACTCCACCGAACTGGTTTGATTTGACAGCTATGAAGTCACAACATGGCGCTAAGTAGATCTTATTCTTAGCTGAATCGCTCAGTAATATATTTTTTAGGTTCAACAGTAACATATTATTATTAATTGTCACATACATCTTGTAGCTCAGCGCTGTCGTTTCATATCTGTACTAGCGATCCAGCCCGGCTTTGCATGCAGACATATGCCTCAAGAAGGTACCTCTCTTAGTCTTCCATTTCAGAATTCAGCTCCTTAAAGTTCCTCGCAAGTTCAAACATAAGATTTCTAACAAATGCTTGCACTGTCCGGACAGGATTTACTTATAAGATCGCCTCAAATGTTAACCTACTAGGTTCTCATATGTTTTGATCGCGGCGGTGTATCGCTATGTAACAAACTATAAATATCAATTCTAAATAATTGGCGATATCCGTGCCGCGACTATTTTTTTTTTATTTTCTACTTTTCATGGATGTTTCTTAAACAAGTTACAAGTATTTTTTCGCGTAGCGGGTTGTTTAGAGTTTTAATTTAGTATTTTACAATAATTATAGATGTACAAATGTTTGGTTTCA
The DNA here is from genome assembly GCA_943138885.2 of Tholera decimalis. Classification (NCBI taxonomy): domain Eukaryota; kingdom Metazoa; phylum Arthropoda; class Insecta; order Lepidoptera; family Noctuidae; genus Tholera; species Tholera decimalis. Next base: position 1,634,960 of record OW964577.2, read on the forward strand.
CATCATAAATTCAAATAAATAATATACAAGTTATAAATAAAATAAGAAAACAAGATTAAATTAAATTTTATATTGAATTCACGATCACAATTATTTGAGGTCGGGTCTCCTCACTCTCCTGCGACATTCTATCCTGGGTTGTCGGTAATTGGGCTGCTAACTTAGGTCCCTATCAATTTTGGACCACCAGGTCAATGACGGACGGCTTCTACCTTTTACGGGTTCTGGCAGATTTAGCGCTACTCTCACGACACGGTCTTCGTTTCTTCGCTTAACGTGTCCATACCATCTAAAGCGGTGTTCAGTAAGTTTTTCGGTGATTGGTACGACTTTAAAGCTGCCTTAATTCACGATCACAATAATAAATATAAAATTGTAAACCTCTCGTGGTTGTCGTGCAGAACTGGGCGTACTCGCTACTAGAGGCGCTCTCCCCGCGCGTAGAGGCGGGCGAGCCGGCGGCGCGGAGGAGGCGCACGGGGGGCGAGGCCGCATCCTCCCTGGAGGCGGGGCTGTTCCTCACCAACTTCAGCGAGGACTCCACGCCCACCGACATCGTGGCCGCCTTCAAGCACGCCGAGCAGAAGGAACTACACGCCATCAAGGAGTTGAGGTAACACTATTGATGTAATAATAATACGATTCTTTTTTATTCATAATAGGCTCGCGTTTGACGACCATCTTACCTGATAGTAAGTGATTACCTAAAAGTAACACCACACCACCAACTTCCAAACTCCGGGCTACTACTGAGAAATTTCTAATAAAAACCCAACAACACTTTTTGCCCGACCCGGGAATCGAACCCAAGACCTTTTGCTCAGCAGTCGCTCGTGCAACCACTAGGCCACCGAGGCAATACTATCGATATAAACAGCATTCAGAGGGCTTAGTATGAGTTTGCAGCAAATACTATTATCGTTTTCGAAAACTATCGTTTGGTCTCTTTCACACTTATCTACAAGTTTGTGCATGTGAAAGAAGCGCAATAGTTTTAGAAAACGACAAAAGTATTTCAAAATCTTACTAAGCCCGCTGAACACAATACCGGATAGATGAGACTACTCTTTACTGGGGCAAAGTTATGCCTACATCACACTGTGGCATGTAACAATTAGTTGTTTTCATAGTGATATGTTGCTTGTTTACTAACCAAATGAATTCTATACGGAATAAAATAATTTGTGTTGCTTTCGACGTTGTTGAAATTGAGCGATGGCCTGTGGTTTCGATGATCCTAATTGTTCAGTAAAATTGTCCTTGAGGGGGAGACGAACTTGGTATCGCCCATCACGCAGTCGCGTTGTTGTCTCTTTGTATAGTTGTTCGCACTTGTTGTCAGGGTCCACTTCTTCGTTTTTTTGCAAAGACTTCTGTTCCCAGAATTGAGCCAGATCTTGAATGTTGTTGACAATGACATGGCAACTGAATGTTTAGTAATTACCACATACTACCCAGCCTAAATGTGTTTGTTGTGCTATGATGGATGACGTTTTTGTTTTTATTAACCCTTCTAACAGTGTTATTCGGAATATACATCGGCTCCCAATAGCAAATCTATATCCTGAGATATGTTGAAATCAGGATCAGCGAGTTGTAAATGTTGTATATGTTCAAAACTATCTTTATTTACCGTTTTACTTGGCAGTTTGTTTATTATTATCTTCATAATAAGAGCATTAATGTTAAAGTTGAAGTCATTGTATATTGCTTGGCATTTAAGATGGAGCACTGAAGCACCAACGCCTGACACCACCGCGCTCATTTTGTTGCGTTTTAACTGTAATTGTTGAGCAGCTTTTTCTGTGATCAGACTGACCTGAGAGCCCTGATCTAATAAAGCGCGTAAAATAATTTTACTTCCATCATTGGATATTGCTTTGACCTGGCTAGCAGTACCTCATTTGAGTTGTCATGCGCTAAATGTGTGTTCAATTGTTGCCCTACATTAGCCCTGCCGGTTCTCGATTTCGCAATGCCAATCGCTTCATGCAAAATACTGCTATGCGGCTCATCGCAGTGCTTGCACTTTTTTCCGATGTACATTTTTCGCCGTTATGACTAAATAAGCAATTTAAAAATTCTCTGCAATTATAGAGCCCGTGTTGCTTTTTGCATTTAGGACAAGTTATAATAGAATGATAAAATGTTTGCTTGTTGAATGTTTTTGGCATGTTTTCAGTTCCCCCTTGACTGGTCTGTTGCAGCGCCTTAGACTTGCTGTAAGTTGCATTATGAACTGTTTTCAGCTGAAAGTTTTGCTGTTGATTGTTAAAGTTTCGAGGGTGGATCGGATTTGTACTCGATTCCATTGACATGAACTTGGTTTCGATGAATTTTAGGAACTCGGTCAATGTTGGCATTTCTCTTGGATTTTCCATGGATTCTTTGAAAGATTGGCGGGTATCTGCGTCCAGCTTTTGCATTAAAATGTGAACCACTAATGGGTCCCAACTAGAAGTATGGTATTGCAAATTCTTAATAGCCTGAAGACACTCAATGGTGGTATCATGCATTCTTTTCAGTAGAGATGCCGTCGGGGTTTGTATGTTTTGGAGACTCAGAAAAATGTTTGCTTGGTAGGAAATAATAGTCTCTTATTATCGTACCTCTGGTGAAGGATCTGCCAACTGGTTTCATAGTTGTCAGCATTAATGTTCATGTGCTGTATTAATCGTACGGGTTCATCCTTTAATTTCGAAATAAAAGTGTTACGGTGCACGATTTCTACGAACAAGTCCTTAAATGTTGTCCACTGGGCATAGCTCCCACTGAAAACCGGAAGTTCAATTTTGGGTGTACATTTTTCCTGGTGTTTGTTATCCCAAATCCTCTTGTTATCTGTTCCTTGTTAAATTCATACAGCCTTTCTAATCTGTTATAGTCACTTTCAAGTGGTATCGACTTTTTCCCAACGTTGCGTAACTGTCCTCAATTTGTCTTCAAGTTGCCATATTTCTTTTAAATTTTCAATGTCCATGTTCCGTACTGTTCTCTCAAAAGCCTTGATGTTCGACCGCTGCTCATTCATCATATATTTAGTCCGTTGATCCACGACTAACTCTTCATTCGACGTGTTCTTCCCATCATCCGCGAACTCCTCGCTCTCCTGTTGTTCTGGAACGCTCTTGCGTACATTGCCTATCTTGTTGTTTTGGTAACTGACTAAATGAAGTAAATTTTTCATCTTCGATTTTCGCCAGTAGTCTCTGTTTCGACTTATTTATCATACCCTTTGTTTCTTCATATATTTGTTCCAAACGTTCGTAAATGCGATTCTCGTAGTAAGGTCCGGACTTCTCGCCTTCAAACAAGCCTAATTGGAGGTCGTTCTTTTTAAACTCACTCCAATACTCCTCCAGCTTATCAAGTCTCTCATCATGATACTCAAGAGTGGTTTTATGCGTAGAACTATATTTCTTAAAGTTTTCATTAATTCGTTTTATAGCGTCAAGATTTGTTGATTGAGTAAAGCATCTTAAGAGGACATTATTGTTTACCGGTGGTAAGTGTACACAATAAATCCAAAATTTCAGGAAAGTAAAATGGAACATGCTCACCGGATTTGCTGCTTACGCTAGCTGCTTACACTGCTTCACCCCGATGTGTGTAACTTTCACTAAAAATCACTGTTCACTTTGTTTTTAATGTTCTGTATAATGTCTGAGTTTAATGTTCAAATGTTCCCGCAAGTGAAAACGTACCACGGCACTGATTTTACTCTTAACGGTTCGAAGGACCAAAATGTAAGGGCAGAGCCTTGACACTTAATGTTCAATGTTAATAAATTAAAATAATGTTTATGTAAAATAATAATTTAATATGAAAATAAACTAAAACAATGTAATCCGTTCCATCATCGGACTACGAGACAAACGGTGAAGCGCCATCGTTACATGGTGGACATCCCACCCATACGCACCAAACGTTTTGGGAATACCTTCATTGTGTGTACGGCTAAGGAGTGGAATTCCCTGCCGGAGTCTGTGTTTCCCGATAGCTATAACCTAGGAGTCTTTAAGTCAAGAGTGAATAGGTTACTTTTAGGTAAGCGTGCTCCATCTTCGACCACATCATCACTTACCATCAGGTGAGATGGTGGTCAAACGCGAACCTATTCTAAATAAAAAAAAATAAAAATAAAAAAAATAAAATAAAAAGGAATGTAAAAAATAAATGTTTAAAAATGTTACAGCAAATGATAGATGTTGCGCGAGCTCGATATTGAAATGAAGACTGACGTATAGGTAGCGGCACGTAAGTCTAGCGCTGAACGATACGCGGAGGGGATTGCTGTGCATGGGTACTGTCGCGCACGCAATACAATTATTAGCTAAATAACGTTAATGACATTATTTTAATGTAATGTCAAATAGTAGGTCTAGCGCTGAACGAAATGTAGAGGATAGCTGCGCATGAGTACTGTCGCGCATGCAAATAATATTACCTATACTTTAATAAATAGTTTATCTCCAATGCCAATGTCCAAGGATTTATAGTAGGTACCTAAGATATAATTTTTAACAAGTTTTGTGGAGAGTGTAAAAATAAAAACATTATTTGTTAATTTGAAAATTTTTATTTTAGATATAAGTCTAATCTGAATCAGAGAATCTATAGTGAATCTGAATCTACAGAGAACCATTCTCAAATTTACAGTGATGCTGTCCGAATGACTGAGTAAAGTATTTGTAGCTTCGTAATCTCACTTTTAATTTGTTTCAAAGAATCAATTAATTCGTTAGATTCCCTTTTTAGGGTTCCGTAGCCGAATGGCAAAAAACGGAACCCGTATAGTTTCGATATGTCTGTCCGTCTGTCTGTCTGTCCGTCCGTCCGTCCGTATGTCACAGCCATTTTATTCCGAAACTATTAAGACTATACATGTGAAACTTAGTAGGTAAATGTATTATGTGAACCGCTTTTCGATTTTAAGAAAAAAATTAAAAAATATTTAAAATAAAGGGGGGTCCCCATACATGGAACTAGAACTGAAAATATTTTTTTTCATGAAACCTATGCGTGTGTGGTATCTATAGACAGGTCTTTAAAAATGATATAAGGGTTTCTAAAACCACTTTTTCATAAAGTCAATCGTTTAAAAGATATAAGCTTCCAAAGTGGTAAAATGGGCGTTTTTTTTTTATTGGATTTATTGGACATTTTTCACTCCATTATTATAGAAGTTAGAGGGGGGGGGGGCCCTCTAACTTCTATAATAATGGAGTGAAAAATCTAAAAAAATATATGTCTATTGATCTTAATGTAATCTTTCAACCAAAATTGGTTTGAACGAAATCGGGTCAGCAGTTTTTGAGATACAGCATATTTTCTAAAACCGCAAATATAACTTTGTAATTCATACAAACACTATGAAAAACAAAGTTATTTAGCGTAGTTGTAAAAATGTAAATAAGCTTGTTTTAAGAAATTATTAACGTTGTTTTTTATTCATCAAATAAATATACATATTATATTATATTATTATAGTTACTACGGAACCCTTCATGGGCGAGTCTGACTCGCACTTGGCCAATTTTTTAAAAAGCAATTCACGTCATAAACCATTTTCCTTGCCTGTCTTTTCAAAACAGTATTTCTTCTAGGTATATTTACTTTAAAGTCACAAACAAACTAAAAAATTAATTTAACAAACAAATTCAAACTTAATAAAAAAACAACAACAAAAAATAACAGCAATAACAATACAATTAATGACGCGACTGTACACGGGATCGTATCGGCGCGGGGAACATAATGCGGCTGGAGAGCCAATCGGCGCTACGCACGCCCGCCCTTCATCCCGCTAGCCCCCCTCAGGTACCTTAATTTTTACTTCTGCGCAATAACGGTCACCGCTAAAGTTTCGTGCCGCGACTTGTACTGGCGTACGTGACGATATTACATTATATAAATTAAAAAAAATTGCAGTATTTTAACTATGTCAAAGTACAATGTGCGGTTGCTAATAGTACAATATCCGTAAAATGTTAGTAACTTATACCTAATAGCTTATTATTTAGTGTTAGTACTCGTCACCCTCCGCACAAACTGCTTCATAATAGGAGAGGAGACACTCACTCACCGTTCTCAGGATGCTGTTACGACTGTCCCTTACTCATGTCTGTTATATTGAACTAGGCGTGTGGTTGTTTCAGGGCGCGCAACATGCGCAAGGAGGTGCGCGCGCCGGTGTCGGCGGGCGTCACGTTCTGCACGTGCCAGAAGCGGCAGTACGGCGTCATGACGCAGTGCGAGCTCTGCAAGGACTGGTTCCACGGTCAGTACACACACACACACACACACACACACACACACACACACACACACACACACACACACACACACACACACACACACTCACACTCACACACACACACACACACACACAAACAGAGAGACACACACCTGCGCTCTTACTTATATAACGTGTCCCAGAAATCAACGTCAAGCCGAAAACTTGCAATAGGCCAAATCGTGACAGTTATTAGAAAAATATTTACAAAAATCTTGGTCATGTACTTTTCAAATTTTATGGATTCAAAAATAAATCTCAAAAAGTGACACCTTGTGATGATCTTTCAAGTCCTGTGACTACAAATATTAACTTTTTGTCAGTTTTATTTTCTGTGACGTTACTATGAATAACCCTTCTGTAAATTACAGTTAAAAGTTAAAACATAACTACCGCAGTTTTAAATAAAATGTTAGATTTTTGCCAAACATTGAATTCAAAATTATTACATCACACAACTTTAACCGCGTGTAGTGTAAAAAATGTACTACACTATTTTGGCAAGTAACTTTTGTTACATTTGAGATTTTGTCCCTCTAGAGGTAATGGAACTCAATCCCAGATGCAAGGTGGTTGGTATTGAAACAATAAACGGTTTCAAACAATATTAATTTATTAAAACAAGGAAAAGTTAAATACATAAAAAGAGTTATTTCCCTATTCAAACAAGGTTAAGTTTAATACAATACCAAAGGTTATTGCCAGCCAGCTTAAATTTCAGTCGGTGGATCTACCAGGGGGTTGAGATAATACCAGCACTGTTCTATTCTTTCAAAGTATAAGATAAATTTTGTCATAAATTACAAAATAAGTAAGTACTTAATTGAATTAAATTTCAAGGTACAACCTTCCAGTTTTAGTGAAATTAAGTTATTAATAAATGGGCGCCAGGGACTCTAATAGTCCCGGATCCCTGAGCCGACGAAGATGTTCAATATTCTTCCAGTTAAGCATAGGTGTCGACCCGAGGGTCCTTCAATTAAATTTATTGTAGACCGGCTTCCTTATTTGAAAACCGGACCGGTGATAAGCAAGTTACTTCATGAACCGGGAGAATATTTGTGCGTAGTAAATTTATCCATATAAAAATTAATAATTAGATAAAATATAAATATTAGTAAAGTGAGAAAATTTAGAAATACCGCCCCGCCTGTACTGGACTCTAGGCGGACACTGTCACCGCACAGCCGTCTCCACTGGAGGCTTTTGGAAGGGCTCGAGGAACGGGTCTCGCGTCCAGGCTCCAGAGATGCCTCTAGATCCTGGCGGCGAGACCAATCTCTCGAGCTGTCTCACCTGGAATTGGCAATACGAAGACCCTATTATATAAGGTTAAACTAATGTACTTTCCCCAAGAAGGAAGTGAGGTGACAATTACAATGAGACACGACCTCAGCTTGCCTAACCCCACGTGGTGGGACAATATGAAACAAGATTTCTCATAGGGCAACATGTAGTAATATTCACGGATGATCAATGGCGAAAACTCATAGCGGCAGGCATCGTCCACGCGGAACAAGGTGTGCGCCAATCCCATCGGCGAATTCTTATAAAACGTGGAGTCCTGTAATGAATATCCACGGATCACAATAATATCTTATTAACGACCCGGGGAAGGACTCTGAGGTCACTTCCAAACACCAATTCACCAAATTCCTTACCTTTTAAAACATCAGACTAATTTTGTACTTTCTTTTAAGCATGGTCTAATGACAAATGACTGCGTCACCGGATATTCTCCGCTAGTCGACCGAAAATACCACAGACTAAATATAGACTGTGTTCCCTTCGAAGTTCCTCGACTAATGTCTATGATGAAAAAAAATATTTTCACTTATGTTTATTAAGTATTTTAACCAAAAGCTGAAAACTATTAAGAATTGGTCTTTTCGACATTAGTTTAGTCTTCCAATCAATTTGCTAAAATTAATTAATATCGATCCGAACCAAAACTGCAAATCGGCTAACGCCAGATGTCGCCACCAACTGTCAGAAACTGACCTACAATTGAATGACATCTAGAATGTAAACATAACCACAACTTGATTACGATTTAATTCCTATAATTTATTGTAACAGCTTATAAGTGAAGTGATTCAACGTCAGAAAGTGTTAGCCTGGAACAGTTCACTTGGAAACCTTACAATTTACAACGCAGGTAAGCTAGGAAAAAAAATAACGTAACACTTTAAAAGATGGCGCGTTTAGTCTGGATTCCAAAATGGTTTGCCATACTAATTGCTACTTCTTAATTGAGGAAAAAAGTTATTTGTTAGTCTTAGGTGCGTTTGAAATAAAATTCAGTTGTTGGATTTATTTAGTTATAATTTTTATTAAATCAGATTTACCAAGTTAATATTAAATGTTCGAACTGTTTACCTTCAGCTGCAATGCAATCTCTACATCTCTTTAAAAGTGATCGGTAATAAGACGGGCGCATCTTCTCGAGTTGATGTATTCAGCGGCTTCTGCAATTCTTTGGCGCAGCTCGTCTACATTTTGAATTGGTTTAGAGTACACGATATCCTTTATCGTACCCCAGTAAAAGAAATCTATGGGGTTTAAATCGGGTGAACGGGCAGGCCACAAAATTGTACTACCCCGCCCTATCCACCTATAGGGGTATTTTCACGATTGAGAAACTCACGTATTGTTAGCATAATGCGCTGGGCAGCCATCTTGTTGGTACCACATGCTGCCGTAAATGTTCAGTGGCACTTCTTCCAATAATTCCAGTAATTGGTTTTGTAAAAAGTTCAAATACCCCTGGGCATTTAAGTTTTCCGGCAGCTCGATTGGACCAATAACTTTACCATTCAAAATTCCCGTCCACATTTTCACTTTAAACTGGTACTGCAGTCTGTCTTCCCGCATCAAATTTAGATTTTCCACGTGCCATTCGTGCAAATTGTGGAGGTTTATGTAACCGTTCTTTCTAAATGTTGATTCATCTGACCATAGAATTTATTCAAAGAATAGCGGATCCTGTCTGTGCTTCTGCAACATCGTTTGACGAAATCGCACTCTCTCTGGGTAGTCTCGGGGTAGCAGACTTTGTATTCGTCGTACATGGTATGGATGAAACTCGTTTTTTTTAAATTACGCTGTGCAGTACTTTTGGGGATTCCTATGCTCTGTTGAACTCTACGTACTGAGATACTTGGGTCTTCTTCAACTGCTTGCAGGACTTCAGCCCCGTAGGGCATTACGGGTCTTCCCTCGCAGACCATTTGACTAGGGAATCGACCCTCTGATAATGATCGATGCTCATGAATAAATACTCGATGATCGGGAAAACGGTCAGCATTTGGGTATCTCTCACGATACCACAGTATAAAAATAATAGACAGACAGCACGGAATGTACCTACAAACGCTCGAAACATCACACTCACGCAAACATGCGCACCGACGAGACTTCTAAGCGGTCGTTGAGGTGCTCTCAGCAGTGCGTGTCGCGTCATGACGAGTGGTAACGTTTAAATTTTATTTATCTCCGAAAATGCCACGAACATATTGCGTTGTGTACGGCTGTTTGAACTCGGCTTCAACAAAACCGGAGCTATCGTATTTCAAACTTCCTGCTGATTTTGAAAGGTAAGAATGATTTATTTTATTGTTATTGTTATACTTATAATCGTTATCGAATTATAAATCCGCGATCATAATGAATTCGTGATCTTATTACTTATAAATCCAGAATGCGGTGGTTATGAGGATATTTAAAGCCGATAGTGCAATAGTTGTAACAAAATGTAAATCAAAGATGGCGGCCGCAATAGGTATCAATTTAGATAGATAGATAGATAGAATATACTTTATTGTACACCGAAAATTGGAACACACTTATATAACCTTATTTCTATAACTTTGGTTACAATGGCGGTCTTATCGCTGAGAGCGATATCTTCCAGACAACCTTTGGAAGGACTTTAAAAGCTTTAATTGAAATCGGGGAGGGCTAAATTAGTGTACTACAAATACTCATAACGGAAAAAAAATACTAATTGAAATATATATATATATATACATATAAAAATACAATACATAATTATATAAAATATATAAATGTAATGTGTTCTTTATCATCGTGTGGAGAAAAACAGAAATAATCATAAATTTGAAAGAAAATGATTGGCAACCGAGCTTTTAAAAGCAGCGAGTGACTGTGCTTGTCTTACTGACACCGGCAATGCATTCCACAACCGAATAGCCTGCACCGTAAAAGAATGGTCGTAAAATTTAGTGGAATGTGTAGGCATCAAAAGTCTCAAATTTTCCGATGATCTCAAATCTCTACCATGTGTGTCATGAAGGAACTTAAATCGTTCTTTGAGATAAAAGGGAGTCGTTGGATTGAAAAGAATACTGTAGAGTAATGATAAAATATGTGCATTCCGGCGAAGGCGGATAGGCAGCCACTTGAGTTTAATGCGAAACTCGGAAACATGATCATACTTGCGCAAACCAAATATGAATCTGATACAAAAATTTTGGAGTCGCTCAAGCTTATCTAACTGCACTTCAGTGAGATCTGGATAACTTGCATCAGCATAGTCGAGGATAGGGAGAAGAAGAGATTGGGCAAGCGCAATTTTAGTGGCAGTCGGCAGGAAATTGCGCAATCTGCGTAAAGACCCCGCACAGGCAAACAGTTTGCGGCTCACTTCCTGCAACTGGGAACCCCAAGACAAATCCTTATCAATATAAATACCAAGGTCTCTTACTGAGTCACAGTAAGGTATAACAGCTCCATCAAAAACGATTTGGGGAAGGGTCGTCCAGTCAATTTTGGAACGTAGCCTAGGACTGCCAACAATAATGACTTGAGTCTTCGCAGGATTAACCCTCAAACCATGATCCAAACTCAAGTCAGCAATACGCGCTAAGTCTTTATTCACTATCTTCACCGCCTCAGATAATTCCTCAACGGGAGCTTGTGAATAAATTTGCAGATCATCAGCATAAAGGTGGTAGGATGAGAGAAGTTCATTAGAAATTGAATTTATAAATATGGCGAAAAGAAGAGGAGAGAGAACGCCCCCCTGCGGTACGCCAGCAGTAGTATTGCACCATGAAGACAATGAACCTTCAATGCAAATACGTTGTCGGCGGCCACACAGGTAACTACGAAACCAATCAATAGCTGTTGAGATATGTTAAGAGAGCACAGTATCCCGAGCAAGACATCAAAATCAACAGTGTTAAAAGCATTACTGAAATCAAGTAAGGAAAGGACCGTCAGTTTTCCACAGTCCATTCCTGATCTTATATCGTCAGTAATGTTAACAAGAGCTGTGGTAGTAACAGGGCATAGCCCCTGGACGAAACCTGGATTGGTAAAAATTAAGGAGTCTGTTTCTACAGAGGAAAGCACTAAGCTGGCTATGGATAAGACGTTCTAGGACTTTGAATAGGAACGGTAAAATGGAGATAGGACGGAATTCAGAAAAAGAAACAGGATTCCTTTTTTTTTGGAAGAGGGGTTATTTGAGCTTCTTTCCATAGAGATGGAAAGACACCAGAGGATAAGGAATAATTTAGGATATGACAAATGACAGGAAGGATTTCGTCAAGTATAGGGAGTATCATCTTGCGACTAACACAGTCACTACCAAGAGCATTTGATGTAATTGATAAAATACTCTTCTTAACATCACAACTAGCAAATTGATTAAAAACAAAAGGAGAATAATCGGGAGTGGGAAGAGACGAAATATTATCTAGAGTTTTAGCTTTAACAGCTCCATTGAAACTACAAGAGGTGGAAAAATGATGATTGAGTGATTCAAGATCTATATCTTTAGGGATAGACTCTTGACGTGACTTCCCAATTCCCATTGATCTGAGAAATTTCCAGACTTTAGCTGGATCACCGTTTTCAACAGACTCATGAATGTGGCGGCGTTGGGCATCCCTACAAACCAAGTTGCTGCGATTTCGGATAGCAACGTATTTCTCACGATTTAAGGAGCTAGGTCTGCACTTGTATCTAGATTTTGCTGCTGCCTTTTTTTGCAAAATTCCTTTCACGTCATCTGATAGCCACGGAGCAGGCAGATGCTTGATCTTGACCAACCTAACAGGTGCATGGACATCATACAGCTTGATCAGATTGGAATTAAAGAGGTTAATTTTGTCATCAATCGACTCCGCATGAACAAGCTCAGACCAACCAATATTGCTAGCATCTTCCCGAAGACCTTCCAAATTCATTCCACCAAAACTGCGCTGAAGAATACTTTTCGGTTTAGGCTTAGGTGGGCGAATTTTGTAGGAAAGGAAAATTAAGTCATGGTAGGAGAAAGCGTCGGCTGAACATTGCCCATGCTTAGCGACGTGCTGTGTGGAAGAAACAAATATGAGGTCAAGAAGTGAAGGAGTACAGTTAGGAAAATGGTGAGTTGCGCTTAATGGAAGGAGAGACAAGTTGCAGGATTGGGAAACAGATTGGAGTGAGGAAGAGCGCGAATCATTTTTAAGAAGGCAAGTGTTAAAGTCTCCCATAATGATTGTATGCCTGTAAGAGGGCATAAGGTTGACTATAAGACTTTCAAAGGAAGAAAAGTAATCGATACGCAGAGAGGGACAATAATAGACACCCAGCAAAATCTCCAAATGTTGTAGATCCACTTCTAAAAAGAGATGCTCGCCAGCATTCGACGGTGGTGGCTGCGGTGAAATGTCAATAATAGAAAAAGGAATATTTGCACACAGATATATAGCAACACCACCACCCCCAGCACTAGTGCGGTCATTCCTTATTAGTTTGAATCCAGGCAAGGAATAAGATGTAGAAGGAAGACAAGGTTTCAGCCAGGATTCGGAAACAAGAATTGCATGGATGTCTTTACAGTCCAAACTCGCAAGCATATCATGGTAGTGAGCCGGAATACTTTGAGCATTAATGTGGACTACATTCAGATTTTTGGGAACATCAGAAAATTGAGACTGAAGAGTGTCAGCAAGATTCGGGATGCCACTGAAGCTATCATTGTCACTGCTAGCAGATACGAATATGTCATCATCACTGCTACAAGCAATCATTTAAAAAACACAATAATATAAATATATAAAAGGGTAGATAAATAAAATATAAATATGAACGGTTATTGGAACGAAGTTCCTTATCGCGCGTTACGAAAGGGGGCTAGCCGGAAAAAATTCATACGAAAAGTTGTAACGACACTTTTTAAGGGGTGTGGATATTCGTGAATCAGGCTCCATTAGAACCTTTTTTTCCGTAACCCTTACAAGATTTTTTTTCAAAATAATATATATTAATCTACACAATGTAAAGCGTGTCCTCGTGGCTTCAGAAAAAATAAAAATATATTTGAAATATCATAAATAAATACGTAAAGTGGCCTCTGTTTTTGTGACTTACTACCATTTTTCTCCCAAACTATCAATCACAGGATCTTTTAATTGCCACCAATATATTATATTAAGTAATGCCGATGGGACCATGTGCTTATTTTTGCCAATAACTTTCTTAATTATTTATAAGGATTTTTTTACGTAATCGCTACTCGCAAATCGCGTATCCACCCCTCCGGGCGCCCAGTAAATCAGTGCGGGACGAGACGCAGTGCTGGACGGACCTGTGACACTTTTCTCCGCAAACAAAATTATTGTCGATAGCCCAACCAATTAGATTTTTCTTTGTTTTATGTATAGTGTGTGTAAATATTAGGTTATTTTAGTGTGTAATTAGGTATAACGTTGTAAATAATAATTACTACTTGTCGTAAATTCTTATTATAATATTAAAATGGGTGACAAAAAAAGACGCAAGAAGCGTAATTTGAAAATAGCATACAAGAGGAAATTCCAAAGAATAAAACTGTAAGTACCTACTTAATATTTTATGTACTTGTTAGGTAATGAAAAAAAATGGCCAAGTGCGAGTCAGACTCACCCATAAAGGGTTCCGCAGTAACTATAATAATATAATATAATATGTATATTAATGTGACAAAAAAAATCTTACAAATTTCTTAAAACTAGCTTATTTACATTTTTTTACAACTACGCCCAATAACTTTGTTTTTCATAGTGTTTCTATGAATTACAAAGTTATATTTGCGGTTTTAGGAAATATGCTATACCTCAAAAACTGCTGCCTCGATCTCGTTCAAACCGAGTCTTGGTTGAAAGATTACATTAAGATCTATAGATATATATCTTTTGTAGATTTTTCACTCCATTGTTATAGAAGTTAGAGGGGGGGGGGGGGGGGGGCACATTTTACCACTTTGGAATTGTGTATCTTTTAAACGATTAACTTTATGAGAAAGTGGTCTTAGAAACCTCAATGTCATTTTTAAAGACCTGTCTATAAATACCACACACGCATTGGTTTCATGAAAAAAAATATTTCAGTTTTAGTTCCATGTATGGGGAGCCCCCTTAATTTTAATTTTTTATTTATTTTTTTTCTTAAATTCGGAAAGCGGTTCACAGAATACATCTACCTACCAAGTTTTACATGTATAGTCCTAAGAGTTTCGGAATAAAATGGCTGTGACTACGGACGGACAGACAGACAGACGGACAGACATGACGAAACTATAAGGGTTCCGTTTTCGCCATTCGGCTACGGAACCCTAAAAATGCACTATCTTTCAAAACTTAGTTGATACCATACTTATATAATTGCAATAACTTTTAAAGTAGGTATACACAAAATTAGTAGGTATAAGGTACAGAGGGTCTGTACCGTATACCTACTAATTTTGTATATAACATAAACTAATACGAAAAGCGAATCAGGTGAGATGGTGGTCAAACGCGAACCTATTCTAAATAAAAAAAAAAAAAAAGAAAAAAAAAGGTCTATATATAATACTTAACCATAATCGTTGAAAACTAGGTAAGTACGCAGTTTGCTAAAATTATTCTGAGAATCCGATGCACAATCGAATTACACGGTTAATTTTATAAAAATAAGGTCTTATTTCGGTCCCATATTTTCATAGAAAAGGGCACCTCGCAACTAAAAATGAACTCCTATTTCGACGGAAGAAACGTTTTATTTTTCTATTCGTATTATCTATGCCTTTGTAGAAGCCGCTAGCCACCGCCAATCCGCCATTGTCACACAAAAATATTTTAAAGGGCACTATTATTTTATAAATCATTATGGTTAATATTTCGGTATTATGAACGTAAAAATATGTCAACAAAAAGTATATATGAAAGTAACGAACATGGATGTTAAACATTATTCAATTTTATAAAATTAAAAATTAATAATATTAATTATTAAAAATTCATACGAAAAGTTGTAACGACACTTTTTAACCGACTTCAAAAGAAAGGAGGTTCTCAATTCGTCTTGAACTTTTGAAGTGAAAACTTCTTTAGGGGAGTTGAGGTGGGAGTTGAGGGGGGAGTTGAGGGGGGAATTGCGGGTGAGTTGCGGTTCGAGTTGCGGGTCGAGTTGCGGGTCGAGTTGCGGGTCGAGTTGCGGGTCGAGTTGCGGGTCGAGTTGCGGGTCGAGTTGCGGGATGAGTTGAGGCATGAGTTGAGGGGCGTCTCGTGGGGAGTTGAGGTAAAGAGAGAGAGAGAGGGCAACGGTATACCTTTGAAATTTCGTAAATTTTTGAAGGTTTCACTTCTACCACGTGTGAATTGCACACATGTCTTTTTTACAATTCCTTCACTAATTAATCGAAAGGAACATCGTTCCATCCGGGTGTCCCTTGACACCTCTCAAGTTTTTTTTCTTATAAATAAGTCCACCCGTCAGTTATGTGTTAACAGAAAACAAAAGAATAACAATTTGTCAAAACCTTAATCAAAAACTTATCAAATAATAGTACACCGTTTGGGCACAAACTCACAGCTTACACTTATAGCAACCCAGAAAGAAAAAATATAGAAAAAAAAAACAAGAAAATTACTAATGGCTGCCACACACGCTACGGTCCACCGGAAAGGTCCACCTGTGCAGGTACGCCTGCGCAGGTAGACCGGAACGTGTGTGGGAATAGACCTGTGCAGTTTTTTGAGCCTGCACAGGCGACCGGCGCAAGATCGAAAATCAATTCTTTCGAGTGACACCGTACGGTGTACCTGTGCGTGTGTGCGTGTACTCCGGTCGCCTGCGCAGGTCGCGTCAGTTGTTTTCTAGTGTTTCTTTCGGACGGTTGCCTCGTCGCTCGCATCGTATTGCCGCCACGAATGCCACGTAATTAAGCAATAGAAAATGGCGCCACCAGATTCAACTAAAAAAATCCTTGAAGATTATATCCAATTTTTTTTAAAGATAACTAGCAATGTGGTTAGAATTCACATTACTAGCCATCTTGTTAACCCCTCCAACTAAGCTAAATATGATTGTGTCTTGAGTGGGTTCAATAGTGTAAGGGTGGATTCGAACTCGTGACCTCTCGATCACAAGTCCGACACCCTTTCCATTATGACGCTTATCGAATTATCGAAATTTATAGAAGGCATTCATGTCTTTGGCAAATTAAAAACAAAGATTATCATAACCGAGACAAAACAGAAGCTGCTTATAGATTACTTATAGAAAAATTGAGAGAAATTGAGCCAGATGCGAACAAAGAAGTAAGTAGTTGTGAGAAAGATCAATAATTTAAGAAGCAATGCTAGGAAGGAAAAGAAGAAATATGACCAATCTTAAAGTCTGGGGCATCTGCTGATGATGCGTACCGCATTAAACTGTGGTACTACGATTTGTTAAATTTATTTATTTAATTTATTATTATTATTATTTTATACATTTCTATTATATTCAAAATTAAAGCAAGGCCTAGCAATGCCAGCGCGTCATTGTCTTCATTCGATGCCATCGCAAAAAGAACTGAAGACCGCTCCGGTACACCGGAACGTCCCCATACACGCTACCAATGTTCGGTTGACCTGCGCAGGCACACCTGCACAGATAACCTCTCCGGTAGACCGTAGCGTGTATGGCTTACATAAGTTGCACATTGTTTTAAGAAATAATTCTACAAATAATTAATGCTCAAAATGTTACAAATTACGAAAAAAAACATGAAACAAAATGCGACATTGACATGACAGTGACACTTGACTTGACATAATGTCAAGTGTCAGAAAACTGAAGAATGTAAATAAATTGAGAAAAAATATTTGAACCAAAAACGTAAGGTAGAAGATAAATATTATAAAAAGCAAGCAAAGTGAGCTGTGAGGGTAAACCAGCGTTAAATATATAGTGAAAAACTGTTACCCGAACGAGATTGAGAGGGTTAATTCACTTCTTCACAGGCTTCCTATACCTCTTCAATGGGGGTGTTTTGGCTAGCTTCCCGGCCTGTACCCGAACATCTAGTTGGGGCTCTGGCTTATCGGAATCAGCATCAAGCTCAGGCACATTGACAGCAGCGAGCTCTCTGCAGTTCATGACCCGATGCTTACTCCCATCAGCTCCCAGTACAAAGATATGTCCCTGCTTGGTCGAACAATTCGTGACGCCGAACTTCTCACGCGCCTTCAAGAAGATCTGATGCCGCGATCTCGTCAAGATTTTTATCAATTTTTTCATCATGGGTGTCGTTTTAGTGGTATTCGAGGGTGCTAAAAACGATAGTGCTGTCAAAACGTGAATCCAAGATGGCGGCTGCAACAGGTATCAATTTTTTCGTCATGGGTGTCGTTTTCATGGTATTCGAGGGTGCTAAAAACGACAGTGCTGACAAAACGTGAATCCAAGATGGCGGTTGCAATAGGCATCAATTTTGATTACGATCGATTATCGAACTTGTATGAAATCTGGCTTCATTAAAAAAAATGTTTTTCCTCAATTATGAAGTAGCAATTAGTAAATGGCATTCCATTTTGGAACCCAGACTAAACGCGCCATCTTTTAAAGTTACTTGCCAAAATAGTGTAGTACATTTTTTTTACACTACACGCGGTTTAATTTGGGTGATGTAATAATTTTGAATTCAATGTTGGGCAAAAATCTAACATTTTATTTAAAACTGACGTAGTTATGTTTTAACTTTTAACTCTAATTTGCAGAAGGGTTATTAATGGTAACGTCACAGAAAAAAAAAACTGACGAAAAGTTAATATGTGTAGTCACAGGACTTGAAAGATCATCACAAGGTGTCACTTTTTGAGATCTATTTTTGAATCCATAAAATTTGAAAAGTACATGACCAAGATTTTTGTAAATATTTTTCTAATAACTGTCACGACTTGGCCTATTGCCAGTTTTCGGCTTGACGTTGATTTCTGGGACATGTTGTTACACACAATAGCTGCTGCCCGCAACTTCGTTCGCGTGGAAGGATTTCCGGGTAGATTCCGATCTCGTGAGAATTCTGGGATAAAAAAAATAGCCTATGTGTTATTCCGGGCCTCATAGGGCCATTGCCTGCCGGGGTTTGCGGGAAAGTTCTACCGAGTTACCGCGGTCCCGGAAATTTAGGGCAGCCGAAGGAACAGGGTGGGTTTTTAGTCAGTAGAAATCTGACACACCCTTCCGCTTGACCCAGAGCGGAAGAAGTCATTTGATGATTTTCCCCTTTCAAAAAAAAAAAAAGATGTCAACTATCTACTCACCAAATTTCATTCAGATCGTTTCAGTAGTTTTAGCGTAAAAGAGTAACAAACGTCCATACATCTACACATGCATCCTCCCAAACTTTCGTATTTATTATATTTGTCGCAGATCGCCAAATGGAATGTCAAGCGTTTATCATAATTTTAATTTAGTTTGTTTTATTTGATTTTTAGTCTGGCAATGCTTGAGTGTGTTTAGTCGATTAAGTTGTCGTTGGTCATTTTTGAAGTTAATAAAAAGGCGGTAGTCTTGTGTAGTTGACACATTCGGATTGAAATCGTGGCGACCAACGGACGACTTGGCTAACTTCACTACATTCCATTTTATTTTAATTTTCAATCCGAAAATAGATCTTTAATCTTTTATTATTTTTTATTGTAAAGTGTTGCAAATAGTAAAGTTGAGTGTACCGAACAGTGCCTGTATATTATTTCACATCGGACTCCTCGTGCCATCATGACAGACCAACAAAACAATGAAGACGCCCCTCATCTGTCGACATATTAGTAAGATGGTTTCAACCTACAGACTTATATTTTTTAGAGTAAACTTTTGTGTGTAAATATCTTTGATAGAATATACTTTATTGTACGCCAAAATTAAAACACACTTATTTTACAATATTGCTTATTCTATGTCTACAATGGCGGTCTTATCGCTGAAAACAATACTTTTATATAGCTTACTTACTTAGATAGCTTTGATGTAACTTTTGCAGCAACATGCATAGCAGCGACCAAAGAAGAGCGTGAGGAGTCCCCGGAACGAGTAGACGTGCCGTTCCCTAACACGGAGCCCAAGTTCCTGTGCTCGGACTGTATGAGGACCAAGAGGCCCAGGCTGGACCGTATACTGGCATTACTCGTGAGTATAACGTTTTTACTTTCATTGTCACTATCAGTATCACGAGGACGATGTGATAAAATAAAATAATCTATACTTATAAAGGGGCAAAGTTTGTCAGTTTGTAGGAGGTAATCTCTGGATTGACAGAACTGAATTTTATAAATTTTTTCACTAATAGAAAGTTACATTATTCCTGCGTGATCATCATGTATATTATTTTCTAGATATTTATTTTCGTATATCAATAACTAGAGAATACAAGAATAGAATAGTACTGTCATCAGCAAATATAATGATTATTATGATGTTTACTGACCTTAGACATGTCATTTATAACGTTAAATAGTGGATGGCCAGGAATGTAGCCTTGGGGGACAATATGTAGTGTAGGTTGAGATTTAGATCTGGTACAGATTCTATAAAACATGATTTAGGTGTGATTAGACTGGGAGGATTGTAATTGGTTTAGTGTATTTCTTCCAAAGACTATAAAACCAATTGAACACGCGTACAGTGTCCCGACACACAAAAACTATGAGTCTTTTTGCTCTTATATATAGGCTACGGTACACGAACCATTTTAGTTGAGACCAAGTGTTAGACCTGTGTGCATGCTAAACAATTACACATTAAAAAAAATATTCAATTAATAACGCATAAAAATGCCTTCATGCACGTTGAAGTGGTGCGGAAAACATTCCCAGTCATCTAGATATTAAATTGATTACATGACTATTCATCAGTAATAGAATAGAATAGAATCTTTTTATTTCGGACCACAAAATCCATAAAATGTTAGTAACTTATACTTAATAGCTTATTATCTAGTGTTAGTACCTATTACCCGCCGCACAAACTGCTTCATAATAGGAGAGGACACACTCACTCGCCGTTCTCAGGAACTATGAAAATTATTTATTATTTAATCAGATTATAAGCCACCGCAGAAGTCTATTTAAAATGGTGGTTTGGGTGATCAAGGACACGAATGAGTCGCGTATTGATTTATTTTGGAAAAGTCTAATTTTTTGCATGATTACATATTTTTGATCAACATCGAACCTTAATAATTCATTCGATACCAACTGCCCGAAATAATTGCATCCATGCTCATCCATGACAGTGGGTTTTGGATCCTTTTTCATTTCTACTGCTTCTGTGCATGCACCACTTTTTGAATTTTGTTTCTTTTTGAGTAGGTAGATTCATCATAAGTAAGTTTGTGAATAATCAGAATTTTGAAATAGTTCGTCGTCTTGACATTCCGTTAAGTCGTCAACTTCCGTTTCAGGAATGTACTTCCGCTTTCTATTAGTTTCTAAAAACAAGAAAAAACATTGCTAATATTTTGCGACACCTATACCTACCATTAAAAAAAAGATTTGTAACATCTGCGTAAAACAGTCACTTACCCTATATTTTAATTAAAAAAAAAACACGTAGAAAACCACGTATCTAGCTTCTATTGATTGAATTTGGTTCTATTTGTTGTAAATAAACGAAATAAATTATGCATGAATCGGTTGAGGTTATGCACGTGTAACTCGACCACAGTGAATAGAAAAAAGAAAAATACCATAGACATCGACATCTAGACATCCTTATATCAGAAAGGATTTTGACGTGCCTCGAGCGCCAACGACTTGATATGAAGTATAAGGATTACATTTAGAGACAAATAGGGATGTGCCTTCTAGAACACACGTCTAATAAATTTACAATTCTTTTCTTTTATTATGGGAAATATATCCAGTTTTTCATATTTATTTTTTTTATGAAATAAAACATAATATGAAAATACGGTATCAGTTTTTATTTAGCTTCGTAAATTGGTGAATAAACATTAATTTCAACTTATAATATTATTTGTCGATAGGACATTAATCCCATCCCTACGTTTTACTATAGATACGTTATACATTTATAGCGTGGCGCTGGAGGACACATCGCGTATTATATAGATGGGCGTCGAAAAGGTTAACGGCTGAATACGATATCGATAATTATAAAAAATTCAGAGACTTTTAAAAAAGGAGGAAGTTCTAATATTTTTTCTTTTGTGTGACATGCATGTTTTCGCTTTAGATTTTCGAAGATTCACGAATAAAAAGAAAAGTGCATAGATAAGGTTACTAGGGAATATTGGTTTCTAGTTTTGTTTTTATTGATATACTTAATGTTGAGAAAAGTCAAATATAAGATATTCAATATTTCTAGGCTTCAAATAGTATGACGGACTGTAATACTAATTAACTTGGGCCTTC
Source organism: Tholera decimalis (assembly GCA_943138885.2). NCBI lineage: Eukaryota > Metazoa > Arthropoda > Insecta > Lepidoptera > Noctuidae > Tholera > Tholera decimalis. The sequence continues at coordinate 1,656,932 of OW964577.2, forward strand.
GCATTACAATATCGCCTTCGTAAGTTACTTTGTGTCCGGGTTTGCGGTATTGTTATAACGAGATACCGCGGCCCCGGAAGTTAAGGGCAGCTGAAGGAACAGGGTGGGTTTTTAGTCAGTAGAAGTCTGACACTCCCTTCCACTTTACCCAGAGCGGGAGAAGTCATTCGATGATTTTCCCACCCAGGAAAAAAATGGTTACTTTGTTTCGATGTCGAGTCCACGGGTTAAGTGTATGTAGGAGGGAGGAGTCATTAGATAAATCATCTAATGACTCACCACCGAAAAAATAATAATTACAGAGTGCTTGCTGAAGCTACAGTTGTTGATACACAACTGATTTTAATGAAAATATTTTTATTATGGAATTTTTACTTAGCATTTTTACAATGTAAAAATCAATTTTATCGATATCGATTACTTTTCCTTAATCGAGTAGTTTCCTTAGTGAAATCCCTAACCAGGCATATCTATGCACTTGACCTTGAACTGACCAATTGCAGCTCTGCATTTCTCTGTTGCCTCCGGCCCGTAGTAGTGAGTCGTGTTCTTTAAAGAAATCAGCCTATACCCTGTCGAGTGGTTATATACTCTCTGAATTCTTCTAATCCCATAACCCTTATTTATTTAACAAAATATACGGTTACGAGCTGGGGTTTGGGATAGAAATAACACTAGGTTACAAATATTTTTTGAGTTAGCCCTATTAACAATACTACCCGTTCTTGAAGGTTTTCGGTGTCCTGAATTAAAATCAGACGTCAAAACATTTCTAACACGTCAGGTTTTTGAGTAATCTCGGGCAAAAAGTACCAAAATCTTGATTTTTCAGATATCACAGCACCATGAAAAAATTTATTCATGAAAAACTTGTCATGGTATTTAAAGGTACGATGCATTACAAACATAAAAAACCGACTTCCATATCAAAACACTACAAAGCCAAAAATAATTTTAATTTCGGTAGTCGGTGTTATTGGTTTTGTATTTTCTTTTTTTCACATCGCCTTCCGAAATTAAAATTATTTTTGGCTTTGTAGTGTTTTGATATGGAAGTCGGTTTTATTTTTTTGCAAAAAAGTTTTTATTTTCGCGCTTTTTAGTGGGTCAATTTGTAATTAATCTAGTTATAAAAGCCAAAATGTCAACTACAAAAAACTAAAAACGCGCGAACAAAAAACACAATGCAGAGTAAACGAAAAGATCATCAATGTAAATATCTTTTTTAGACTTTTGTTGATTTTTCAGAAACGGCTTGTTCGATTTCGATAAAATTTTCATGGGACCATTTGGGAAGCCCATTTGGGATACCCTTTCCAACAAAAAAAGAATTTTTCAAATCGGTTAGCAAGCGACGGAGTTATGCCCGAACAAACATAAAAAAAAAGAAAAAAAAAAAGAACAAACAAACATCCGAATTGAGAACCTCCTCCTTTTTCAGAAGTCGGTTAAAAAGCTAAATTACCGCATTCATATTTTTTATTTTGTAACGGTTATCAATATTTCCGAAGTAAATGTTTGATAGAATTTGCTAGCAAATATTCAATACTAGATTATTCGTAGATGAAATGAATGATGATATCAAAAAGAATCTAATTGGATTATTATGAGGGAAGTGAAAGCTTTAAGTCATCGCAGCCGGTTTTTACCGAGCTTACTAAAATAACAGTGCTTTGAAACTGGTGAGCTCGCGACTTTGAGCAAAGATGTCTAGGTAGCCTGACGTGTTGGAATTTTTGTAACATCAGGATTTAATTCAGCACATCTAAAACCCTCTAAAAACAATAATATAATGACAGGGACAAAAACGTTGTAAACTAGTGTAATTTACGGCAATTAGACCAAAATTAACACTAAAATAAAAATTAATAGACTATTTACACTATAACTTAACTGTTAGATCGCACTGAAATTAATTTGTAGAGCTCAGATTATATTGCATTGTATCTTATAGTAAGACTCTACGTTCCTTTGCGAATTATTTATACCGCGATGTATGTGTTCTAGAATGTTCATGTATAATTGACACACTACCAATACTGCCAAGAATATTCCAGAAGTTTCTCAACACAGTACTGCTACTCGCCACCAGGTGGCGTCAGTGTCTCGAACGTTTTAGAAGTCGGTCGAAGTTTCTCGACGTACTTAGCTATGCGACTGGCGTAACAATACCATGATCTATATGGTCGAATGCTTTAGACATGTCCAAAACGACGCTGCCACTGGAGTTTTGTATCAACATTCGATGTAACTTTCTCATCGAATAATATGTGTAGTAAGGTTTTAAAATAAACAGTTAGATTTTAAATGAATTGAAATGAAATGTTATTATGTATCACCCGATGTGAAAATAGTTATGGGATGGATTGTTTGTCAGGTGTGGCTACAGAAGTTGCCAGTGCGCCTGGCGGAGGGCGAAGCGCTGCAGTGTGTGACGGAGCGCGCCATGGCGTGGCAGGACGCGGCGCGCGCCCTGCTGGCCAGCCCCGCGCTGGCGGCGCTGCCTGCGCTCCCAGCGCGGCGCGCCGCCTCCCGCGAGCGAGCAGACCGCCTCACCGCCGAGCTGCGGGCCGCTACTGCACGCCCGCACCACGACCACGCCAGGTACCTCCCACAGCCTGCCTTATACACACTGCCGAGCGCCGCCAGCTGCTGGCCAGCCCCGCGCTGGCGGCGCTGCCCGCCCTGCCGGCGCGGCGCGCCGCCTCCCGCGAGCGAGCAGACCGCCTCACCGCCGAGCTGCGGGCCGCTACTGCACGCCCGCACCACGACCACGCCAGGTACCTCCCACAGCCTGCCTTATACACACTGCCGAGCGCCGCCAGCTGCTGGCCAGCCCCGCGCTGGCGGCGCTGCCCGCCCTGCCGGCGCGGCGCGCCGCCTCCCGCGAGCGAGCAGACCGCCTCACCGCCGAGCTGCGGGCCGCTACTGCACGCCCGCACCACGACCACGCCAGGTACCTCCCACAGCCTGCCTTATACACACTGCCGAGCGCCGCCAGCTGCTGGCCAGCCCCGCGCTGGCGGCGCTGCCTGCGCTCCCAGCGCGGCGCGCCGCCTCCCGCGAGCGAGCAGACCGCCTCACCGCCGAGCTGCGGGCCGCTACTGCACGCCCGCACCACGACCACGCCAGGTACCTCCCACAGCCTGCCTTATACACACTGCCGAGCGCCGCCAGCTGCTGGCCAGCCCCGCGCTGGCGGCGCTGCCTGCGCTCCCAGCGCGGCGCGCCGCCTCCCGCGAGCGAGCAGACCGCCTCACCGCCGAGCTGCGGGCCGCTACTGCACGCCCGCACCACGACCACGCCAGGTACCTCCCACAGCCTGCCTTATACACACTGCCGAGCGCCGCCAGCTGCTGGCCAGCCCCGCGCTGGCGGCGCTGCCTGCGCTCCCAGCGCGGCGCGCCGCCTCCCGCGAGCGAGCAGACCGCCTCACCGCCGAGCTGCGGGCCGCTACTGCACGCCCGCACCACGACCACGCCAGGTACCTCCCACAGCCTGCCTTATACACACTGCCGAGCGCCGCCAGCTGCTGGCCAGCCCCGCGCTGGCGGCGCTGCCTGCGCTCCCAGCGCGGCGCGCCGCCTCCCGCGAGCGAGCAGACCGCCTCACCGCCGAGCTGCGGGCCGCTACTGCACGCCCGCACCACGACCACGCCAGGTACCTCCCACAGCCTGCCTTATACACACTGCCGAGCGCCGCCAGCTGCTGGCCAGCCCCGCGCTGGCGGCGCTGCCTGCGCTCCCAGCGCGGCGCGCCGCCTCCCGCGAGCGAGCAGACCGCCTCACCGCCGAGCTGCGGGCCGCTACTGCACGCCCGCACCACGACCACGCCAGGTACCTCCCACAGCCTGCCTTATACACACTGCCGAGCGCCGCCAGCTGCTGGCCAGCCCCGCGCTGGCGGCGCTGCCTGCGCTCCCAGCGCGGCGCGCCGCCTCCCGCGAGCGAGCAGACCGCCTCACCGCCGAGCTGCGGGCCGCTACTGCACGCCCGCACCACGACCACGCCAGGTACCTCCCACAGCCTGCCTTATACACACTGCCGAGCGCCGCCAGCTGCTGGCCAGCCCCGCGCTGGCGGCGCTGCCTGCGCTCCCAGCGCGGCGCGCCGCCTCCCGCGAGCGAGCAGACCGCCTCACCGCCGAGCTGCGGGCCGCTACTGCACGCCCGCACCACGACCACGCCAGGTACCTCCCACAGCCTGCCTTATACACACTGCCGAGCGCCGCCAGCTGCTGGCCAGCCCCGCGCTGGCGGCGCTGCCTGCGCTCCCAGCGCGGCGCGCCGCCTCCCGCGAGCGAGCAGACCGCCTCACCGCCGAGCTGCGGGCCGCTACTGCACGCCCGCACCACGACCACGCCAGGTACCTCCCACAGCCTGCCTTATACACACTGCCGAGCGCCGCCAGCTGCTGGCCAGCCCCGCGCTGGCGGCGCTGCCTGCGCTCCCAGCGCGGCGCGCCGCCTCCCGCGAGCGAGCAGACCGCCTCACCGCCGAGCTGCGGGCCGCTACTGCACGCCCGCACCACGACCACGCCAGGTACCTCCCACAGCCTGCCTTATACACACTGCCGAGCGCCGCCAGCTGCTGGCCAGCCCCGCGCTGGCGGCGCTGCCTGCGCTCCCAGCGCGGCGCGCCGCCTCCCGCGAGCGAGCAGACCGCCTCACCGCCGAGCTGCGGGCCGCTACTGCACGCCCGCACCACGACCACGCCAGGTACCTCCCACAGCCTGCCTTTTTAGGGTTCCGTAACCGAATGGCAAAAAACGGAACCCTTATAGTTTCGACATGTCTGTCCGTCTGTCTGTCTGTCTGTCTGTCCGTCCGTCCGTATGTCACAGCCATTTTATTCCGAAACTATTAGGACTATACATGTAAAACTTGGTAGGTAGATGTATTCTGTGAACCGCTTTCCGATTTTAAGAGAAAAATTAAAAAATATTTAAAATAAAGGGGGCTCCCCATACATGGAACTGAAACTGAAAATATTTTTTTTCATTAATCCTATACGTGTGGGGTATCTATAGACAGGTCTTTAAAAATTACATTAAGGTTTCTAAAATGACATTTTCATAAAGTTAATCGTTTAAAAGATATACGCTTCCTAAGTGGTAAAATGTGTGTCCCACCCCCTCTAACTTCTATAATAATGAAGTGAAAAATCTAAAAAAAACCATTTGTTGTAGATCTTAATGTAAACTTTCAACCAAAATTGGTTTGAACGAGATCGAGTCAGCAGTTTTTGAGATACAGTATATTTTCTAAAACCGCAAATATAACTTTGTAATTCATACAAACACTATGAAAAACAAAGTTATTTGGCGTAGTTGTAAAAATTTTTGGTTTTTTTTGTTTTCAAATAAATATATTAAGTATATTATATTTACTACGGAACCTTTCATGGGCAAGTCCGACTCGCACTTGGCCAATTTTTTATTATTAATAGTGTTACGAGCTGGGGTTCGGGATAGAATTAATTAACGCCAATTAAACCAAAATTAACACTTTAATTAATTAAACACAAAATAAAAATTTTACACAAATATTCGCACCACAACACTTGTCACTTAACACTTAAATCGTACTGAAATTCACTAGTAAAGCTTCGATTATATCGCTTATTCGCCTCGTAATAAGACTGACTCTCTGTGCCCCTTTGCGATATATTTATACCCCGGTCTATGAGTTCCAGAACATTCCTGTAAAATCGACTCACTGTTTATATTGCTAAGAATAATCCAGAGCTACACAGTACCGCTATTCGCCGCTAGATGGCGTTAGTATCTCGACTAGATATACTTAGTACTGCTATTCACAGCTAAATGGCGTTAATGTCTCGAACATTCTAGATTTCTGTCAAAGTTTCTCGACGTACTTCACTAAGTGACTGGCGTAACAATAGGCTTACATTTGACCAATCTCACTTGATGTTAAGCGAGGATATGGTCGTAGATGAAGCACGCTTGCCTAGAAGTAACCTATTCACTCTTAACTTAAAGACTCCCAGGTTATAGCTATGAGGAAACACAGACTATGGCAGAGAATTCCACCCCTTAGCTGCACGCACAATGAAACTATTCCCAAAACGTTTTGTATGTATAGGTGGGACGTCTACCATGTAACGATGGCACATCGCCAAGAGTTTGTCTTATACAAACTGCCTCCAGCTACCAACTGGTCGTGTTCCCAGTCATCATCATCTGCTTAGCCTTTAGCAGTTGGTTCTGGCTGTCATATGAACATCTTTGATAGTCATTACAGGTAGTCGGAAGCCAGTAAATCTGACACTGGTCTAGCCAAGATATGTCTTTTTCCCAGCTACTGGGTTGTAAAGGTCAGTTAGGCAGTCGCTCCATGTACAACACTGGAACTGGAACACAACTGGAAGCCGACCTCAACACCGTTCGTCAGTTCTGCAATGAAAGAAATGTCAATGACTTTTTTCACGGACAGAATAGACAATGGAGCACGATTCCAGCATACATAGATTTCATATACATGTTACGAGCTGGGGTTCGGGATAGAAATAATTAACGCCAATTAAACCAAAATTAACACAGTTATTCGCACCACAATACTTGTCACTTAACACTTAAATCGCTCTGAAATTCACTTGTAGGGTTTCGATTATATCGCCTCGTATCTCGTAATAAGACTGCCGTCTGCGTTCCTCTGCGATCTATTTATACCCCGGTCTATGAGTTCTAGAACATTCTTGTAAAATCGACTCACTGCCTATACTGCCAAGAATGTTCCAGAAGCTATTTGAGATACTCGGTACTGCTACTCGCCACCAGATGGCGATAGTGTCTCGAACGTCATAGAAGTCGGTCGATTTTTCTCGATATACTCAGTACTGCTACTCGCCGCCAGGTGGCGTTAGTGTCTCGAACATTCTAGGTGTCGGTTGTAGTTTCTCGACGTACTTAGCTAAGCGACTGGCGTAACATACAGAATTGAATCAGGCGTTGCTTGGCGGAAATCCATACTAGTTTGGTATGGATTTCCGCCTATACGATACGCTCGCGATACGATACGCGATACTTCAGAACATCATCATTTCATCATCTAGTTTTTAGAGGAATTAACACTAGATATTTTTCTGAAGTATTAGTTTACACAGATTTCAGTAAAACTTTTAATTGGACCAACTATAATATTCTAAGAACCAAACTTGTTAACAATGATATTACAAATGATCCTGTTTACTATTAGTAATTACATGTCAAGTTAGATCTCAGCCCCTAGTAGTGTTCAAGGTTCCTTAATGGACCATTTGCTTTTATTATTCATGTATACGATATTGACATGTGTTTCTACATTTCTTAACTTTGTTTAGCTGATGACATGAAGAATTTTTTCTGCAATATTTTCATATGACGACATTGATGCTTTACAATTTGATGTAACGCAATTGGATGATTGTTTGATTAACAAATTCCAGGTTAATGTTCAATCGTCCCTCTCCCTACAAATTATAAACTCAAATTGGTAGATATTACAGAGGTGTGGCAGCGTGCGGATCAATAATAATAAGAAAAACCACGAATAAATTGTAGATTACTTGTTGATTCTCCTTACCAAAATAAGGGTGCAGTTATTAGAAATGATCGAAATTTGAACTAGTACTATTGTAAAATTAATCTTGTGTAGCATCAGTGTTTTGAACAGCTGCGTTGTGTTGCAGGTCATCTGCGAATGTAGAACACGCGTACAGCGCCAGCCCGCGCTCTCCAGGTGCTCGCGTGGCTCCTGGGCTGCTGCAGAAGTTGGAGGATCTCATGCTAGAAGGAGACTTGTTAGAGGTAACGTAACAGCATCACTATCTAATGTTAATACACTTCTGGACACATCTATTGGCCCACCTTGTATTTTCAGTTTCGTTTGGTCCTAGCTAAAATTTTATATTAGGTCGAGCAAAAAGTTTTTATGCAGTTTTGAACCTGGCACATTCACAATTTCATTCAATAGTCTTTTTTTGAATTTCGAACACAGAATTTAAAGAAACAAAAGACAATTTGGAGCCTGTTTGTTGATATCAAACAATCGAATACTAAGAAAACTTGGTTTTATTGGTTTACTTGGATTTAATTCTTGAAAAAGTGATTGATATCTTTGCTTTTGCAACAAACATTACTTATTCTTAACATTAAGGTGAGGTTCTATCAATAATCTATGGATACTTCACCTGAAGTCGCCGCCCAAGCTGTGGCACTTATTCAGGCCGGACACAGCCAAAGAAACGTGAGTGCTCAACTTAATTTAAGTCGATCTGCGGTCCGAAATGTTTATCGGAGGTACCTAGAGACTGGCGGCTTTGTTCGTCGCCAAGGAAGGCCACGATCTCGGGTCACAACTGAAAGGCAGGATCGATTCATCGTGACGACCAGCTTGAGAAATCGTCACCTTACCTCCATTGAGATACAAAACCAACTTCGCGACTTCCACGGAGTATCTGTGAGCGCTCGAACTGTTCGGAGAAGGTTAAAAGAACGCGATATGGTACCACACAAGCCAGCTAATGGGCCCAAACTAAAGCGAGCCCACCGAACAGCGCGCCTTCATTTCGCACGCAGTCATTTAAATTGGACACAGCAAGATTGGAGCCGTGTACTCTTTTCTGATGAGTCTAAAATTGTGTTACATGGCAATGATGGAAGCAAGAAGGTCTACCGGCGTAAGGGAGAGCGTTTCGCACAATGCTGCTTTGAAGAGAGGGTTGCTTATGGCGGTGGCTCATGGACTGTCTGGGGCGGTATATCCGCGAGCGGCAAAACTCAACTTGAGGTTGTTACAGGACCACGGCTGCCAACATTAAATGCTGAAAGATACATTCGTGAGTGCTTAGAACCTCACGTGATACCATACGCGGACTATGTGGGCCCAAATTTCCTTTTTATGCATGATAATGCAAGAGCCCATGCGGCCGGCATCGTCAGGGAATATCTTCGGGATGTGAACATCACAGTTATGGACTGGCCAGCCAGAAGCCCAGACATGAACCCCATTGAGCACATGTGGGACGAGCTAAAAAGGCGTGTTAGGGCTCGTCAGCCAGTTGCCCAGACGATGCAGGAGTTGAAAACTGCCATAGAAGAGGAATGGGAGATGATCCCTCAAAATTTCATAGAGCGGTTGATAAACTCTATGCCTAATCGTATGAGAGCTGTGGTAGATGCCCATGGAGGCAACACGCGTTATTAAATTAAACCTTTATTTGATAAAACATGTTTTTTATTCAAAAATTAATTGCCTTTAACAAGGCGCATATCCGACTTGTTAGGCGTAGGTCCATGTCGTATGGTATTCTGAATTCAAATTTAAAACTATACGATCGAAAAAGATGGTAAAATGTATCAGGTTTAAAACTGCGTCAACAGTTTTTGTTCAATCTAGCAATCATATTTCGGTAGGGGCCATCGAAACCTAAACTCTAAGGTGGGCCAATAGATGTGTCCAGAAGTGTATTTTAATGGTTTTATAGGCTCACGTTTGACCACCATCTCAGCTGATGGTAAGCGATATTGTGGTCGAAGATGTAACACGCTTACCTAGAAGTAACCTGTACTCTCTTGGCTTAAATACCCCTAGCTATCAGGAAACACAGACTAATATAAGAGGTTTAACTGGGCGATGGTCAAATCCGAAACTATGAGGAATATCGAAAATATTCGAAGGAGTCTCGAGCTCATTTTGATAAAAATTGAACTGCATAATTGGATTTATGAAAAATCTACATGCGCTGTAGCATGGTGCCGGTGACAGCTTCAGTAACATTTCGTTTCTCTTGTAAGTTGCCGCGATTTACAAATTATGACTTAGTATTTCATTTGTAACACATTCGTAATATATTAAATCATTAATAACTAGTAAATTAAATTAAACCCAACCAGAATGTTCTAGTCTACAAATAAAATCAAAATGAATGAAAAATTAAGCAAAGTTTTGTGCGTATAACGTAACGCCATAGGCGTATTTAGTGATGGGATTACTGCTACGATGGATAGTCGATATTTTTTTTTTTTTATAAAAAACGTTTATTGTGCTTAGCTAAATTTTTATTGTTAAAAGGTCTATAATTGTACAACAGAACATTTATAGGGTAAGGTTGCTAAGAAAAATACATTTTATTCGTCTAAACTCATATCAGAATCCGGAACATCTGAATGTCGCACAATTCATCATCTGAATCTGTAACGGATATTATTAACGATGACTCAATTATGTTGTCAATATGTATGTCACGATCCCAATCATAATGTCCCTTTTTGTTTTATTCACGCTACGCTACGATCGGAAAGCTGATTTTTTTATAAAGCTTCAAAATGGGAATTGAAATAAACAGCATACCTTTTATTTGGACCCAAATCAGCTCAATAGCGTTATACTGGCAATGGTAGGGTGGTAATCGAAGGACCTGGTGGCCTTTTTCTTATGCCATCTCGTCCAGAGCATAGGTAGGAAGGAGTTGGTGGCTTATGACGCCGGACTAAGGCAATAAGCTCCGTTTTAGACGTTTTTATATCTGCTGTAACTCCGTTTTCACTCAGCCACTTCACCAACTCGCTTTTGCGGTTGGATTGGTTTGGGGGTTTATTAACTTGTACCGAATGGTAGGGTGCGTTGTCCATTATTATGGTGGTGGTCATATGGTCATAGGCCCTTTTAAATTATTTAATAGACCTATGAACCAATCTTTAAATTTTTCGTAGTTCTTCTCCTCATGATAAACCGTAGTTTTTTTTTTAGTTAAAAGCCAGCAAAAAATTAGGGACGAATCCACTTGCTGTACCTGTATGACAAATAATAAGGCGTTTGCCTTTGCCTTCCGGCACTTTGGTACACGATTGTGCCGTATCGTCGGTCCAACTTTTACCCACTGTGTGGTTGGCGTTCAGCCACGTTTCATCCAAAAAGACAACTTTGCTCCAATCACTTGTGTTTTTGGTCTTCCTTAAAAATGTACATCTTGCTAGGGCAATGTCAGTCCTCTCCATAATAATCTTCGTTTTGTTAACTTTTTTGTAAACAAAGCCAATATCTTTCTCCTTTTCCTTTTCCTTTTTCTTTCTCCTTTGAACAAGTCAGCTTCTTTTAATGATTTTAGAAGTTTGAGCAATGCGTGTAGCTCCATTCTTCTATAGTAATCATAAATATGATTTCTAATAGCAACCTTAGCAAAATCATCTAAATCTGTGATTGGCTTCACCTTGGTTCGCTTTTTGTTGGGTGTCGATAATTTATTTTCAGACATCCCATCTTGGCCAATTTTCTCACGTGTTATACGCGAAACTTATATTGCGGCCAATATCAAGAGCTTCGGCTACTCGTTCTACAATTCGATTCAATGGTAACAACGGTCCATTATTTTGTTGTTCTCTTTCAAAGTAGTCTTGGAAGCGAACAACAAACTCCCTGGAACAACAAACTCCACAAATATACTTTAAAAAATAAAACACCACAACAAACTTATAACAAATAACAATTTAACGAAAATTAAAACAAACAAACAAGGAATTCTTAATACGTGTTACATTAAGTCACAATACAAGGCGCTAGCACTCGTACTCGTACTTAAAGCATTGCACGGGTAAACAAAATGGCCGCCGCGCCGATGCGCCATAGAGCAAAAATGTTGTCACGAAATGTTGGAAACAATGTAATATGTTATACATTAGTAAGTTTGTATTGGCAACACTGCCATTCAAGTAATTTCTAGAACCTTTTTGTTTAGAGTCTATGCGTCTCACGTCTGTAAAAGAATTTGTCTATGTTAATGTACAATGTACTTGTAATGGTGACTGAGCAAGTGTGCAAATTAAAAGGATCAAACAGAAGAAATACTTTTTATTCAATATTCTACAGGTTATGAGGCCCAGGCACATAACTACAAGAATAAAATATTGAATATTAAAGGAAGCAAATTACTATATCGTCGGAAATATTGGCAATCCAACCCGGTTAACACGAGGCCGCGTGCATCGTGGTTTTGAGGTTAGTCGCCGGCAGAAGAAAAATACTCGAAGGCGAAGTTTCCTAATTATTCGAGGAAGGAAGACGAACAGGAAGGTACGATGGAAGAAACAGATAAACTGTTAGCATCATCAGTCATTAAGCTGGAGGGTTCCAGGAACTGGAACGTTTGGAAGTTCCAGACTGTGGTTTTATTACGAGGCAAAGGTTTGCTGAGTGTGGTCAATGGGCAAAGTGTAAAGCCAGAACCAGGAAGTGCAGAAGCTCTGACTGCTTGGGAGGTTAAGGATGCAAGAGCCCAAACGTTAATAGTGACGCGAATGTCCGAGAACGTCATGTTGCATGTCATGACCTGCAACACATCTCATGAAATGTGGCAGAAATTAACTAGCGTGTATGAACAGAAAACAGAGACAAGCATACACATCGTGCAACAACGGTTTTTCCAATTCAAGTACGAAGAAGGCACGGAGATGTCAGTATTTCTGTCAAAAATACAGGAGTTACAAAATCAACTAAAACAAATGGGTGAAGACATATCAGACAAATTTGTGATCACTAAGGTGTTGATGTCGTTGCCAGAAAGTTTCAAGCATTTTGTGTCTGCATGGGAGTCTGCACCTGATGAGAAACAAACACTAGATAATCTCATTGCAAGATTGTTAGTGGAAGAAGAAAGAATGAAAGAAAAAGGTGGGATGGCTCAACAAACATCAGCGTTAGTTGCCAAGGTTGATAAGCGAAATGTGAAATGTTTTAAGTGCAATAAACTAGGACACTTTCAGAACGAATGTAGGCATAGTGTAAACAAACCAAGTAATGATCGTGCCAGTATGAGTAAATCAAATAAGAGGTGTTTTTATTGTAACAAATTGGGACATTATAAAAGTGAATGCCGATACAAAAAGAACAAAGAAATGGACAGTAATGCATTTATGGTACAGACTATCAATAAGCATTCTCAACAAACGCAGTGGTTAGTAGATACAGGAGTAAGTGAACATATGTGTCATGATCGTAATATTTTCTCAACCTATACACCCTTAATGCATAAAACAGTCATTATTGGTAATGGAGCTGCAATTAGTGCAAATGGATGCGGTCAGGTGGCGTTGCAAGTTTACAATGGTCACAAGTGGGTAAATACTACCATGGACAATGTTCTATATGTCCCAGAATTACAAACAAACTTGTTCGCAGTAAACTGTGTGACAGATCGAGGTTATGTCATGGTGACAGATGAAGATGAATGTAAAATCTACAACAAACTACAAAGTAAATTGTGTGCAGTTGCAAATCGAAAAGGAAATATGTATTACATGAATGTTCGATATAAATGCCCCTTAGTAAATGTAACACGCTCAAATTTGGACTTAAGTGAGTGGCACCAGAGACTAGTGCATTAAAACATTCAATATGTGAAAGCAGTTCTGAAAAACAACAACATTGAAATCAAAAACAATTGTGATGTGAAATGTGAGGGCTGTCTAAAAGGTAAAATTCATCGATTGCCTTTTGAAAATAGTGAAAATAAGACAAGCAGACCATGTGAGTTAGTTGTCGCAGATACATGTGGGCCTATGGAGGAGTTGTCAGTTGGAGGTTCAAGATATTTTGTGATAATAAAAGATGACTACTCAAACTATAGATCAGTATACTTTGTAAAGAATAAAGATGAAGTGAAGAACTGTATTCATGATTTCATTAACAAGGCGGAGAATGTAACTGGATGTTAAGTACAAACCTTTAGGAGTGATAATGGGCTGGAGTTTCTGAATAATGAAATGAAAGAGATATTTTCAAAGAGGTATTATTCATCAAACTTCTTACACTCCTGAGCAAAATGGGAAGGCAGAACGCGAAAACCGAACTTTAATTGAAGCTGCTCGAACAATGTTGTGTGCCAAGTCCCTTCCTAAGAAGCTGTGGGCAGAGGCTGTAAATACTGCTGCTTACGTCTTGAATAGGACTGGCAAAAGTAAAGAGAAAGACATAACTCCATATGAGATTTGGACAAGAAAGAGTTTTGACATAAACACTTTACAGATCTTTGGCACGCCAGTGTTTGTACATGTCCCAAAAGAAAAGAGGAGAAAGTGGGATTCAAAAGGTCAAAAAGGAATCATGGTGGGCTATGGAGAAAACTGTCAAGGTTTTAGAATATATTTTCCGGAGAGAAATAATATTGAAATAAAGAGGGATGTTGTATTTGTGGAAGATTCAAGATATGAGGAAAATAAAGAGGTAATTAAGATAGGCATTGATGAGCAACTGAGCAGTGCAGATGAAAGTGGAATAGAGGAGGTAGAAGACCATTTAATAACACAATGTGTTGATCAACAACAACCCAGTGAATGTGAGGAAAGTTTAAACCGTGGAGACTTGATCAAATCTGCAAATGAAAATGATGATGATCCTACATATGTGCTCTGTACGAGTGATGAGACGTCATACGGGCAACTGTCACCCGCAGCTACATGCTACAGCGCAAGTAGTGTAATTATGCAATTTTCGTTAATTTTTAAAAAAAAAAATGGGTTCAAGACTCCTTTGAGTATTTTTCGATATTCTTCATAGTTTGGGAGTTGGCTATCCACAGCCAATTGTAAAACTCACACTGTATAATGAGGGTTTTTAACATCATCACTACTGTTATGAAAGCTTGATATCAATCAACTCTTGCTTTCCCTTTGTAAGCAAGCGTAGATAGTAATTAAATACTGTATTTCACTGTATTAATTTCCTATAACTAGACACTGCTTGTCAAAGAACAATATATTATTATCCCGTACATTTTATGTAAGTTATAAACATCTCTGTGTATGTCCAGTTAGCAAATGTGGAGAAGGAATTGAAGTTGTATTTTTAGTACCACACGGCCCTTATATTGGGTCAATTAAATAAAAATGAATTGCTCAATGTGTTGCTAAGCGCATAACTCGTGAGCGCCTTGACCAATCGCTCGGATTTGTTTTCATATTTTCTTTTAGACATGAGGAATGTTCTTATGGAGAGAAAAATGGAAAATTGCGCTATTGGACTGCAACAGGGGAAAAACATTTGGCAGAACGGTATCTATCCGGGCAGCTATAATAACAATAGCGTTGGACCGAGCACACTACCTTGCGGCACACCGAAAGTGAGTCATTGCTTAAGACATTGCCTAGTTTTGCCACTTGTGTGCGATTAGTCAGGTAGTTTCGAAATATATCAAGAACGATGCCTCTGACATTTATGCAATCCATTTTGTGCAAGAGCAGTGGAATGCTTTCAAATTCAAAACTCGTTTTGCTATCGAGTAGTTTCTCTATTCTCGCAGTAAGTTCAAGAACCGCATCCTCAGTATATATAGCTCTTCTGAAGCCATATTGGTTTTTGGCAATTATTTTCTTCGTTTCAACTAATTCAGTGAGTCTTGTGTACAGGATTTTCTCTAGAGTTTTGTACAAAGCTGTCACAATTATCCTTACGACTGAGAATAGTACTTTCAAGTTTGGGCCAGTGCATTTTTTGTATAACTTGGGCTTCTAACTCGTGGTATTTTCAGTTTCTTCTTTTTTTTTCTCTTGTCCTGCTCCCATTAATTCAGGTCGGGTCTTATTTATTTATTTATTTATGTACACACATGACACTTACAAAAGAAAAAACATATAAATAGAGACAAAAGAGCACAAAGGTGCTGCTTATTTCCTAAGAAATTTCTTCCAGCAGACCTGCGACAGCAGAGTTGAAGAGGAGATGATAGACACAGTGTGTATAAATACTAATTACGATAAATAAAACATACTTAGCTAATAAATTAAACTATAATGATATAGTAAACAAATATGAATGCTATAAAAATATATACCTATAATAAATATATAAAATTACGGGATAACATAGGTAATGATCTTTGACAAGCTTCTCACTGTCCTGCGCCAGGATATTCTATGCTGGTTTGTCGGCTTTGGTAATTGGGATACCTTAAGGTTTCTCTCAATTTTGCATCAGGTCAATGGTATTTCAGGTTTATTAAGGCTGATAATACAGTCGATTAGTAGTTAAGTTCCTCGTTGAATAGTTGATAGTATGCCGTAATGTGTTCCGTAGGTGCGGCTGGAGGAACAGCTGCAGGTGTGGAGCGCGGTGGTGGCGTGCCGCGCGGCAGAGGGCCGGCGCGCGGCGCGGCACGACGCGGGCCGCCGCAAGCGCCACTCGCGCGCGCCGCGCCACCACCACCAGCTCAAGCGCACGCGCACCAGGCACCACCACGGTAAGTGCTGGGGGGGCAGCTGTACTCTGCAACTACGTAGGTGCGGCTGGAGGAACAGCTGCAGGTGTGGAGCGCGGTGGTGGCGTGCCGCGCGGCAGAGGGCCGGCGCGCGGCGCGGCACGACGCGGGCCGCCGCAAGCGCCACTCGCGCGCGCCGCGCCACCACCACCAGCTCAAGCGCACGCGCACCAGGCACCACCACGGTAAGTGCTGGGGGGGCAGCTGTACTCTGCAACTACGTAGGTGCGGCTGGAGGAACAGCTGCAGGTGTGGAGCGCGGTGGTGGCGTGCCGCGCGGCAGAGGGCCGGCGCGCGGCGCGGCACGACGCGGGCCGCCGCAAGCGCCACTCGCGCGCGCCGCGCCACCACCACCAGCTCAAGCGCACGCGCACCAGGCACCACCACGGTAAGTGCTGGGGGGGCAGCTGTACTCTGCAACTACGTAGGTGCGGCTGGAGGAACAGCTGCAGGTGTGGAGCGCGGTGGTGGCGTGCCGCGCGGCAGAGGGCCGGCGCGCGGCGCGGCACGACGCGGGCCGCCGCAAGCGCCACTCGCGCGCGCCGCGCCACCACCACCAGCTCAAGCGCACGCGCACCAGGCACCACCACGGTAAGTGCTGGGGGGGCAGCTGTACTCTGCAACTACGTAGGTGCGGCTGGAGGAACAGCTGCAGGTGTGGAGCGCGGTGGTGGCGTGCCGCGCGGCAGAGGGCCGGCGCGCGGCGCGGCACGACGCGGGCCGCCGCAAGCGCCACTCGCGCGCGCCGCGCCACCACCACCAGCTCAAGCGCACGCGCACCAGGCACCACCACGGTAAGTGCTAGGGGAGCTGGAGGTCTAACTCAAACATCTTTGGACCAATATGCTGCTACTTTTTTGTTTTTGTTTTCGGGAGGACCCCTTCAAAAGCGCCTGGACTTTTGAGGAAAGACCAGGGTGTGTGGGATTTCCACCCAAAGGCGGATCCAGCTTTGTCACATAATCGTGGTCAAGTCACAAGAAGTTATAATTTGTATTTCCTAACTCAGCTGCCACTTGGCCATCCACTGCCGATATTCGTTTACAACGACAGAAATTGGAGTATTATCTAGTAACAATGTTTAAACATTTTAATTAGTGGTCCACCTAGGTCCTGGACCCAGCCCAGGGGGGGAGTCATGACCCCATGACCCCCCCTGGATCCACCCTTGTTTCCATCTCACTAAAACCACCCCGATGATCACCATCAGCTCATAGAACAGGTCCCGGAACCTCTTAAAAGGCCACTCCGGAACCCCCTCTGTGCATCGCCTATTAGGGCACATCCCTGGGGAGACGTTAAAGGAGTCTTCCCTGAGCCTCATGGAGGCACATGGCCTCGTTAAGATCTTTCAAGGTGCAGGTGACCAATGGACATAGCAAAAGCTAAGCCATATCTTGTGAAGGGGCTCCACACTGGCATTGCATCTTCGATAGGCCAAGGAAATGCTGCTGCTGTTACTCAAATATCCCTGTTCTTATTCCCAGTCGAACACTGTAACAATGGGCTGCTCACAGCAGAATAATTTGATCAGTCCATCACATCGTCTATCTACCACACGACTTGGTGCCTTCGACTTTGTCTTAGAACGACCTGACTGCTATTAAATCTTTGTAACTTTAAATGAAAACTAATCAATTTATTGTATCCTGATTTCAGTGGCACCAGTAGCAAAACCTACGCTTAAACGAGGCACAGCAACTACCACAAATTATCTTAATAGGAAACAGGTAAGATTCACAGAACTTGTATCATTAATACTTGTATACTGAAACAAAAGATTTCTTACGCGAAGTATGATGTCTATGTATTCTGTTAACTACGATATTGGGTTCTTATTCTAGGTTTTTGTCCTGGGGTGCGTACCGTTTCACATAATAACAAAACTTCTAAATTTAATTTAATATATTTTTTTTAGTATAACGATGAAATGATGAATAAATTATTGAGATAATTTCAGTTTACCTAATTTTATATGGTTTAATAAACATTTTCTATAATGCACATTTGAACTAATATTCAGTTAGTATAATATTCAAATTCGATAGTAACGTTTAATATAATTTTGAACTATGGTTGGTGAATCATGTGGGTTAGGTTAGGTTAGGTTAGAAACATGACCATTAGCACACAAAAATATAAATAAAGTAATTATTAATTTTCTGTTATGGTTTCGAGACAAAGGGTGAGGGGAGGATTTTTGTGATGAAAATACTGAAAACAAATATGGCATTAGGCTTAGTTACTGATTTGAAAAAAGCTTTTTTACCATTGCCACTCGAAAAAGGGCACTTTATTCATCGATAACAGTGAATAAAACGCTCTTTTACTCACTGAGTGAATAAAGACTTTTTGAATTTGGAACAAGCACGAATTATGTAAAAAAAAATTTGAAACGTGCTGAAAGTACCTACTGGCTGGCTAAATGGATCTATTCCATAGAGCTATACGATTATATTAAAAAAAAAACCGCCAATTTTAAGTTCTTTTCTCTCTGTTATCGTGGTTGTTTTGTGTCATTGGAAAATTTATTAACATAATAACTGAAACAAAATGAGTTCTTCCGATGACGAAAATGAGACACTGACTCCGGAATCATTTCGTACTAACGCAGCAGTTATAGTAGATGATTTGTTGCCGCCAAAATCTCGGGATTTGTATCTGAAAACATACAATTTGTTCTGCGACTGGAAAACCACGAATGGCGCCAATTCCTTCTCAGAATGCGTATTTCTTAACTATTTCAACGAATTAACCAAGACGAAGAAGGCGTCGACACTTTGGAGCATATATTCTATGCTAAAATCAACAGTGAGAATAAAACACAACATTGATATTTCAAACTATTCAAAGTTAGTGACATACTTAAAACGGCTGTCTGAGGGTGATAAGCCAAAGAAATCTAGAGTGCTAACCTCCCAAAACATTGAACGTTTTCTAAATGATGCACCTGACCACAGTTTTCTGGCCGTAAAAGTAAGTACCTACTTAAAACATATTTATTTACAAACCTACTGAACTTTTAA
Source organism: Tholera decimalis (assembly GCA_943138885.2). NCBI lineage: Eukaryota > Metazoa > Arthropoda > Insecta > Lepidoptera > Noctuidae > Tholera > Tholera decimalis. Next base: position 1,676,204 of record OW964577.2, read on the forward strand.
AGTTTTCCTGTAAATACATATTTTTTTAATTATTGTTCACAGGTTGTGCTAATTTTTGGCGTGAATGGGGCCTGTCGCAGTAACGAAATATTAAAAATAACTATGAACGACATCCAAAAACACTCGGAAAATTTATTACTGGTTGTTTTAACTGATACAAAAACTAAAATTGATAGAACGTTCGTAATACGGCAGGAATACGTTAAAATCGTCGAAAAATATCAAGCTATAAGGCCCACTAATACAAAAACCGATAGGTTTTTCTTACAATACCATGGCGGAAAATGTACTCGGCAACCTATTGGAATTAACAGAATAGGTGCGATGCCAAAAGAGATTGCCACATTCTTTTATCTACCAAATCCCGAAAAGTACACAGGACATTGTTTCCGTAGAAGCTCTGCCACCCTTTTAGCAAATTCAGGTGCTGATCTTACAGAACTGAAACGCCACGGAGGGTGGAGGTCCAGCACAGTAGCAGAAAGCTATATCGAGGATTCGATCGAAAACAAATCCAAAAGATGCAGCCGAATAATTGACAGTATAAATCTAAAACCGTCTGCTGTTGACCCTTCTGCGCCACTATCTCCGGCGCGCCCTTCAACATCGAAAGGAAAACCTTGTAAAACAACTACATTACAGCTTTCTCAGCAACGGCAACCACAAAATACGGCGACTTTGCCAAATACCCAAGTCTTATCTAATACGACAGTTTCAAAACCAAACAAGAATATAACACTGAATTTTGAAAACTGTTCTAATTTCACTATAAATTTTTAATGTTTATATTTAATCCTTTGTTCTTTTATTACTGATTATATAATAAAATTCTATGAATATAAATATTAGACTCCTATTTATTTTCTCACAGTCAATGGTAAAAAGTAGAGTACACAACTCGTGAAAAAAAAAAATATATCTCGGTCCTTGTATCCCTCGCTCCGCTCAGGATTCTAATCTAGAATCCCTCGCTACGCTCGGGATTCTACTCTAGAATCCTTCGCTGCTCTCGGGATCCAACTTCGTACCTCGAATTAAATTCCCTTTTTTTTCACTTGTTGTATAATCTACTATTGATATAAACTCTTTTGCAAAAAAAAACGGGCACTTTAGATATTTTTCTCTACTTCAATGAAGAAGAACAAGAAATAGGTTTTATTAATTTGACGATGTATTGGCATGTTATTTGAAGCATTCTGGCATGATTCTTTACGTTCCAAATTTAAAATTTTAAATTAATAAAAAAAAAATAATGATTATTGTGGATTATTCTAAAATTGCTTTAAGCGCGTTATACACGATCCATCCGCGCTGTACGTCCGCTCAAGGCCGCGGCGCTGGATGTAGCATACACACTATCGTGTGCATATCTAGCATGATCCATCCGCGCTGTACGTCCGCTCAAGGCCGCGGTGCTGCATGTTGCGCGCATCTAGCGTGCTAGATGTCATTGGACGGACGTGATTTATTTCTTTAAAATGTCACCTATTTTATCAAAACGCCAAAAAATGGGAGTTCTTCTGATGTTGTCAGCAGCAACAGAAGAGAGGGAAAAAAATAGAAAGAGGTTTTGGATGAAAAAAATTTATCATAAACGTGTGGAGTACACTCAAATGAATAATATCATGAATGATTTGAATGTGATAGATTTTCATACTTATCTTAGAGTGGACAGTGAAATATTAGAATTGTTGTTAGGAATGGTGGGACCCGAAATTCAACGTCGTGATACTATTATGAGAGATAGTGTCTCAGCAAAAGAACGTTTACTTGTAACCCTTCGATACCTTGCGACGGGAGAAAGTTATTCTGAACTTATGGTTTCGTATGCAGTTTCACCACAGTTAATGAGTATAATTATTCCTGAAACATGTTTAGCAATTTATAAAGCTCTACAAGATGAGTTTCTCAAGGTAAGTGAATAAAACTAAATTTTTATATATTTATTTACTTTTAGAAAACAACTTACATTATTATATTTCGCAAGAAGGACTTGCTTATCATTAGAAAAAAATACGAAGACTTCTCTCTTAATTCTAATAAGATTGAGACCACAGATAACTTTAAATAAGTCAGAGTATTGAGACTGTTCAAAACTCATTTCTTTTTAAAAATCAGCAATTGATTTAAAATGTTTTTATTGTTATTGATCTCTTCTGTGTGTACTGGAGCAGAATTTTCAGTATCATCATCAAAATTTATTGGAATTGATGAAAATTGTGTGTTTGGTAATTCCTGTAATGTATCTTGATACTGAATTAAAGAATTTGCCGAAAGAACAGTCTGAGAAGATGGTACATGTGAGACTTGAGTTTGAATACTACCTTTTGATGTAGAAGAATACTGAATTGGTGTGGAAGAGTATGTTGAGTTTTGAGAAGTCGGTCGTTTAATAATTGTGATTGGAGATGAATTGTGAGTGTGTGGGGGTGAACGCACGTCTTCAGTGTATGGCGAAGTGATATATTGAATGGATGATGAAGAGTGTGCCGAGTTTTGAGAAGTCGGTCGTTTAATAATTGTGATTGGAGATGAAGTGTGAGTGTGTGGGGGTGAACGCATGTCTCCAGTGTATGGCGAAGTGATATATTGAATGGATGATGAAGAGTGTGCCGAGTTTTGAGAAATCGGTCGTTTGGAGACTGTCATTGGAGTAAAAATGTGGGTGTTTCGGGGTGAGCGCACGTCTTCAGTGTATGGCGAAGTGATATTTTGTATAGGTGATGAGGAGTGTTCACTTATTGTGGTGGTTATTTGAGAGGATGGGCGCGTGACGATTTGTGAAGTAGCATTTAATTGGTTTGTTCTTGCCATAAACAAAACATCTGACATTAATTTTTCTGCTATAATTTTTTGATCACTTGTCAGTTTTTGCAATTCATTGTTCAGATATAATCCAAATGTATTGTCTCGATCCGTAGAAATGTTAGAATTGCCTTCGGTCAATAGCTTTTTGGCAATATTTACCAACTCTTCTTGAGCTTTCGTACTTGCTCTTTTTTTTCTAGTTATTTGGCTTGGAACTCCACCAAATGCTGCATTTACCTAAAAGAAAATAAAGTGTACGTTTGAGTCACCGAAACATTACAATTTTGTAGGTGTCATAACGAGTAAAAATTTATTTTAACTCTGTTAGTTTTTCTGTTTCCTCTTCGGATAAAACGTGACGTTATTTATTAATTTTTAAAAAAATTTTGTTTCAGTTTCCATCTTCTACTGAGGAGTGGAAGCAAATTGCAGAAGAATTTCAGAGAAAATGGCAATTCCCAAACTGCGTAGGTGCAATGGACGGGAAGCATATTCGTATAACAAAACCCTATTCAAGTGGTTCTGTTTACTATAATTACAAGAAATATTTCAGTATCGTACTTTTTTGCTGTGGTTAATGCTAAATATGAATTTATTTACGTCCACGCTGGAATGAATGGTCGAGCAGCTGATTCTGGTGTTTTGAAATGAACAAAATTTTACGAAAAACTAATTAACGAAAGTCTTAATTTGCCCGAACAATGTATTTTGCCACGCTCCCAAGTTACAGCTCCATACCTTTTTATTGGTGACTCTGGATTTCCTTTATTGCAAAATCTACTCGTACCGTATCCTTACAAAGATAATAGTTATTCCAAAAAAACTTACAACTACAGACTATCTCGAGCTAGACGTGTGTCCGAAAATGCCTTTGGTATTTTAGCGACACGTTTCAGGTTGTTCTACAAGCCTATAACACTTCATGTGGATTATATAGATTATGTTATACTGGCATGTTGTGCGTTACATAATTTTCTATCAAAAATGTGCAAAGAATCGGATATACCAGAATCACTGCTTGATCGGGAAGACACGATGACAGGAAACTTGATACCAGGAGATTATCGTCAATACTACAATTTTTTGGACATTGAAGAAAAACTTGCTTTTTCTAATGAAGAAGGACAAGTGATTAGGGAGGGATACAGAAGATATTTTTGTCATGAAGGAAAAGTAGAGTTCCAAGATCGAATGATTGTTTAATTATTTTGCCTTTATTATGTATAAAAGTACAATGTATGTACATTTTCGAATATTTTTATTAGTTACCCAAATAAAATTTATGTTAAAAAGTATGTTAATAAGACTTCCATTATAGTTTCAAACCTTGTCATTCATACTATGTCAGTGATGAAGAGCGGGGCCTCCTAGCACAGGTGTTTCAAATAGTTAAAAGGAGACCCCTGCGTAAGATAGATTGTTTAAGACAAATATAAAAATGAAATAAATGATTAAATGAAGACTTCCATAAGGTGGATGGATGATGGTAGCCCACGAAATTCAAATCTTGTGTGACCTGCAAATTGCAAAAAAAAAACAAGAAAATTTGAATTTCGCGGGATACTACTATGCGTCTAACTTAAATACTGTGGGCCATAACTATTTCATCGTTCTATTGCAAGGAATCCTCGTTTAACCTAAAGTAAAAGGAAAAGCTAGGGAATGAATATCTAATTTTGTGGCTGACTGTACCTACACTTGTTCAAAGAATTACGAAGTAGGTATTTACAATGATTACATTTTTTATTGCAAAATATAAAAATTGGATGTCAGTACCCAGATGTCTGACGATTGGAATAATAAAAAAGAAAACCATTTCCTATAACTTAAAAAAAAAACATTTCAGTTACCTAGTTGATAACTAGGTAACTGAAATGTTTTTTTTACACCAAAGAGTACCTATAATAATATATCATACCACACTTGCCTATCCCAAAGATCGGATAAATAAAAGAAATAAATACACTTTTAAACGCTTACCGGTTCGTCAAGGCCATCAGTTCCTGGTCTAGATACTTCTTCTGATGACAAAAAAGACATCAAATCATAGTACCACAATGTTGGCGTATAAACATCATTTGCGGACGTCCCTGTGGACGAGCTGGCATTAACTTTTTTTAATTCCCTGAAATAACCATTTCTAAGAATGTCTATTTTTTTACGCACGATGTCAATAGTGGCCGCTTCCCCTAAAATGGGCACCAAATCTAATAAAGCATTCATTCGTTTTTGTTTGTGCATGTAGTCTGCACTAGAGACATTCCACAGACATTCGTGGGACTTATATCGTTGAATAAATCTTGCTAGTGTTTCGCGATCCATTTCGACGTGCGACTCATACAAGCTCTATGATACCTATATCTGTTTAATCTGCTGCAAAGAAAATAATACTCTGATCTGCTGTACAGCAAGTTTATACACGATCAAGCATGCACGATGCAGGATTGCTCTGACGTACGTCCGCGTTATTCACTGTCTATCTGCACGACGTTCGCGGTGGTGGGGGTGCTCGCTGGATGAAAAATTGGTCGTGCAAGTCCAGCAAACAATTAATAATAATTATCGACGTACGTCAAGCCTATTCATGGTAGTTTTGCATCGTGCATCGTGCATGGCCTTGGCGGGACGTACAGCAAGATGGACCGTGTATAACGCGCTTTACTAATGGAGCGAATTGCTGAAACGATTTTTAACTGATTATGATATTTTAAAACTTTTTTGGATATTTTCTGCAAATTAAACAATTTAATCTTTCTTTTTAACCGACTGACGACCGACGAACGATATGAGTGGTAAAGCGATAAGGGCCGGTAAAATTATAGCCCTACTTGAAGAAGGTTGTTCGCAAGCTTACGTGTCTCAGCGGCTAAATGTGAGTCGTTCAACTGTCCAGAGGACTTGGCAATGGTATCAAGAGACCGGTTCGGTCAAAAGAAGACCCGGTTCGGGAAGAAAACAATGCACAGAACCAAGAGATTACCACTTTTTGGTAAGTCAGGCGTTGCGGAATCGTAAAGCGTCAAGTGTGGACCTGAAGAAGAGCCTTGAAGAAGTAAGAGGAGTAGAAGTTAGCTTGTGGACGGCCAGGAGGAGGCTTTTGGCTGCCAATATCAGGAGTTACCGCCCAGCTCGGGGCCCTAAATTACTCCGTGAGCACCGTGTTGCTCGACTTCAGTTTGCTCGGAACTGTGCTTCATGGACTCTGGAGGACTGGAATAAAGTATTGTTTTCTGATGAAGCTAGAATCTCTTTGTGTGGAGAGGACCGACGCCGGCGAGTGCTGCGAAGACCACGGGAACGCTATGCGGAAGTGTGTTTCGAAGAAATCACTCTTTATGGCGGAGGCTCCGTTATGTTTTGGGCAGCAATTAATTCGACGGAGCGTACAGAGTTAGTTTTCATAGAAAATGGAACATTAAATGCACACCGGTACATAATGGAAGTCCTAATTCCATATGCACAACCCACATTGACTGCACTTGGGGAAGATTCCATTTTTATGGACGACAATGCTCGCCCGCACCGTTCTGGCGACGTGGAAGCGTACATGCAAGAAGTTGGGATCCGTCGTTTAGATTGGCCAGCTCGAAGTCCTGACCTCAATCCAATTGAGCATGTCTGGGATGTTCTAAAGAGACGTGTAAGATCAGTGCAACCTGCTCCACAAAACATCAGGGAGCTAAAAAGAGTCATTGCAGGAGAGTGGGAACGTATTCCTCAAAACGTTATTAAAAACATCGTGGAAAGCATGCCCAGAAGGATTCAAGCTGTGATTTTGGCAAGAGAAGGTCACACTCGTTCTTAGGTTTTTACATTTGTAACTTTATTTAATTAAAAAAAGTAAAAATAAAATCTTGTCCTTATTGCCGACCACGTCTTATTGTTTGGGCGTGTACATCGGTTTTAAAGAATCCGTCGTTTTTTTTTCTTTTAATTGCCCGAATTCACTTCACGCGCATTAATTTACACGATTATAAGTATACAGACTACGTCAAAGCAATAAATTTCATTTAATTAACTCAAATCGACCTTAGAACGTAAATTTCCTTAGGTGCCCGTTTTTTTTGCAAAAGAGTAGTTAGTCACCCCTATACAGCTACAAAAGCTACATGACGTGAGTGTATCAGGCATCGCGTATGAGATTTTTAAATCTTATGTGACCAACAGGTTTCAGGTAGTTAAAATCGGAAAATATCAGAGCACACCGCACGGTATCAAGGTTGGAGTTCCTCAAGGATCACTGCTAGGCCCATTGTTCTTCCACACATAATTCGTATACAATGATAGGTAGGACTAGAAAACAAACGCTTAGATTGAAAAGGTATTCTCGCATAGGACTACATTCACCATCAATTCTACAACAGCTTTTTGGTTAATTACATATTTTCTTATTTTTGACTGGTAAACGGGAAAATTCTTATACATATTGATTTACCTACCTGCCTTGTCTTGACTACATAATTTAAATATTTTAATATTGTTACTGGAGACGTAACTTGGGTTGAACCAGAGTGTAGAATTAGAATTAGAATTTGTTTATTTGCACAAAAAGTAGGTACATAAAATAAGATGTTAACAAAGTGATCTGAACCCTGTACAATATGCCTTTAATAAGGCTTGCAAACATTAGAAATATGTGTAAATAACATTTAAAAGATTATAAAACATTAGCAACATTATAGATTATTACAGATAATATGGATAATAGTAATAATCAATTAAATTAATACAATCAATTGATTTAAATAATAGAAAAAAATAAAGATAAGGTAAATTATTAAATGAGTAATGTCACAGAAATTTAAAACGTATCATTAAAAAAAATCATTAATTGAATAATAGCACTTGTTGAGTAAAAATGCAGTCAGTTTTTTTTTAAACATTTGTGATGGGCCAGTCTTGATAATATCCGGTGTTTTGTTGTAAATAATTAAATATTAAAGCCCATATTAAAGACACTTTCTAAGTAAAGTAGTTTTGTAACCACCAACATGTAACAAGTTTTTGTACTGGCTTTTAACATGTCTTTTTCTAGTATCTGGGATTGTAAGCAAGTAATGTTTATTTTCGTTGACAAACACTGCCATTTGAAATATGTACAATGAAGTAAAAGTTAATAATTTTAGGGACTTAAACATAGGAATGCTACTATCTGTAATTTTAAAGCCACATATTGCTCTTATGCAGCGCTTCTGGGCCTTAAATATTTGTTCCCTCAAACTACAATTACCCCAGAATATGATACTGAACCTGAAAATAGATGCCACCAAGCCATGGTACGCTACTACTGTGGTGGCTGTATCTACTTTTTTTGCTAAATTAAATAACAGGTATGCAAAAATGCTCAACTTTTTACACACATCACTTGCGATTTCCACGATAAGTGACTATCTATCAATATTCCCAAAAATTTTGTCACATTAACTTTCAATGCTTTGTCCATTGTATTCAATGGTTAAACGTTGTAAAGTTGAGCGTTGATAAAATTGCATTACATACGTCTTTTCGTCTTCGACAAATTAATGACCAAATTGTTAACATATTATTTACATATTTGTCTTTTTCAGTGCATTTTATTAATGCAGTGCTATCACCAGTAAATAATATCATTGGGTGCTGAACGTATCGAAGCAAATCATTAATATAGACCAAGAACAATGGGGGCCCTAACACGCTACCCTGTGGTACACCATATCTGATAACCCTTTCTTCAGATAGGTACTTCTTTTCGCGCTTGGTTTTTAAACAGATTCTTGTTATTTCCGTGTATTGTTTACGGTCACAAAAATATGAATTTATAAGAGCAAGTACATTGCCTCTAATACCATAGGCGTTAAGTTTATTAAGTAGGGTATCATAACTGACACAGTTAAACGCCCTTGTCATATCAGTATAAATTGCACATATGGGTACTTTATTGTTTACATTTTGCATGACCACGTTTAGGAGTTCGTATATAGCCGAATTTATACCCTTGCTCTTCCTAATGCCCTTCTGTTCATCACACAAAATGTAATATTTGGTAAAAAACTTGTTTATTTTTTCTTTGACTTTATAAAACATAGGAATTAAGGCTATATGTCTATAATTACATAGTTCCTCTCTACAATTTTTTTTTTTAAACTGGTTTGACTATAACTGTTTTCAGAGCATATGGAAAACATCAGAGCTAATACATAAGTTTATAAATGTGACTTAAATGTGCGTCAATACAATTTGATACTGTTTGTGTTTTTTAAGGATCGTATTGCTCTCATTACATCCTGAGACAATACTGGAGACATAAACATTGACTAAGGATTGTTTTTAATAGAATCAGTAGTTTTTGTCACTTTTAAATTGTTACTTTTTATTTGGGCTATGAAGTAGTTATTAAAGGTATTTACTATTTAGGGTTTTTAATGATATTGCCATGGTTATTTATCTGAGATATAGGTTCAGTAATGCGAGTTTTATTATTTATTATTTGCCATGATGCCTTTGATTTATTACTAGACGTTTTATTAAAATAATTATTCTGGGCTTTTTGAATTAGCTTAGTAATTTTACGGAACCTTCGGGAGTAATTTTTAAACAACATTTTATTAACAGTTGATGGTTGTTACTCTATGCAGTGGAACACCGTCAACCAAATAAAAGTAGCCTTTAGACAGACCGAAATAATCCTATATTTTATATTTTAATAATCCTAATATAAAGGCTATGTTGTTGTTTCCGCAGGGCATGTCATCAGGATCAGGTCTGATGATGCGCAAGCACTATATGGCGCGGCAGGAGCGCCGCAAGCGAGGCTTAGCGCCCACCACGAGGGGCAAACATCCACGACAGACGAGAATGGGTAAGTTTATCATACATTTTTTGTAGAGAAATACATATTTTGTGACGAGGAACTCAAAGTTTCGGGCAGGCTTACTCCCGGCGATAGATACTCGCATATGTTTGCAATGCAAACTCGTTCAGTCGACGCTCCAACAGCTTTTCATGGCACCTTTTGTACATACGCCAAATAACGAGTACCGCCCTCAATGTCAGGACAACACAGATTACGATCAGGGTATAGTTAATTACACCAACGTGATTTTTCAAAGGCAATATTCACTGCGCCACCAGAAGCAGTTTGCACCAAAAACACTTCCTCTGTTTTGGATGTAGAGCCTTCCATTATGGTAACTTGTAAATGGGGAAACCTTCAGGACACGTATTTGCAGTTGTTCATTGGAAAATAGCATACAGTCCGATATCGTAGTACGAGTAAATCATTGTAGCTATCTTAATAATTTTTTAAATATGGGCAACGGAATGTACACCCGAGTCAGACGGCTGGCAGGGTCGCCATGTATTGTGAGGCGCGTTGAATGAAAGAAGAGTTGAGTTATACTGCATATATTTGAGGATAAACATGATTATTATACTTAATGGCGGACCGCACTACAACGGTGAGCAGGGGTAGATTACCGTCTGGTAAGGATCAGGCCCGGTGAGACTCAAAGCCTCAAAAGGCCGTGCCTACCGGAGTTGCCGGAATTTTCCAACGAGATGCCGTGGCCCCGGAAGTGTAATGACATTTGAAGAGTCAGGATGTACAGTCAGTAGAAGTCTGACATCCGCTCACCCAGAGCTAGAGCTAGAGGTGACATTGGATGATTTTACTCCCGAAGAAAATGGAATTTATCGTAGTTATAAACTCCAAGACATTAACAATCTCTCGCCCCCCTATGCCCCCTTGCATACCTACATCTACCAACCCAGTAGGTATGCAAGACTGTGTGCTAAGTTTCGCTCTATAATTGAAAAGGAAAGACCTAACTAGGCCTTATTACAATGGCTGCATATTTACTGTAATTTTCTGTATTCATAGAAGATCAATGCTTAAAAAGCACCAAATTGAATATGTAAATTATGTTTTGATTGTTAAATTCAACATGTAATTCTATCTAAAAATTTATATCGCATCAAATCCTGAACGAAATGTTTGGAGTAGACACTGGCTCCCGTAATACAGATGTTCCTACCTAGAGCAGGTTTTAGGTCCTCATTTATTTTTGTAAAGATGTTTTATGCGAATAAAGAATTATATTATATTAGTTACTAGCACATCGATCGCCCACGACTTCGTCCGCGTGAATTTCGAAATTATATATAGCCTCTAGGTTACTAACAATAAAATTATTTTATAATTGGCCCATTAATTCCGGAGACTACCCCTACATATAAACTTATGTTCACAAAATTACATAATATCAAGCCAAATTCGACCTTCGGCCTTACATTTACAGTGAACTCCACTGCGGGTGACGTAACGTACGACAAACTTATTATTTACGCTTGTTATACTATTTGTGTCTAGGGATCGAACCGCAAAATTAAGTTTATTTTTTATTGTATATGCTTTTTCGAGATAAAAAGTATCCAAAGTGGTGCCAAGGACGTTAAAGTATAATTAAACCAAGTTCCATCGTAATCGAACCGGTAGTTTTTGCGTGTGATGCTTGAACAAATAGACAGGCCGGCATTTAAAAAAACATAAATTTTTGGGTTTGGTATCGATTTAGTAACACCCCCTGCTATTGTTTTTTTTATTTTTATATTTCCAGTGTACAGAGTTGACACTTCTACAGTTTTATTATATGTATAGTTGTTATCAATAATTGAATCATATAATTCCGATGTTAGGCCAACGCGCAGCGGCGAGTAGTTCAGGCACGGGTCGCGGCGGCGCGGCCACCAGCACTCAACGGAGAAGCAGTTCATCTTCTGCATCATCAGCTGAGGATGAAGAGGACTGTGCTGCTAACAACTGTCTTAGGCCTACTGGTATGTATACAGCTTTAATTAGATTATACAATTTACAGGTCCGTCAGGATCCGTGCTATCACTTAGGTCTAAAAATTGGTGTATTGTTTGTACCAATTCTGATAACTTCAGTCTAATTACAGCACATCAAAATATCTAGCCAAACCTACACATTTTAATGACCGAAAAGAGTGTGACTTTAAAATGTATTGCGTTAATGATTGAAGAATTAGATATATATTGATAAGTGTCGACGCAGTCCGAGAATGATTAATATATAACGTGTAATTTAAAGGGTATATACATACCAAGTGCATGGCTTCTTTGGATGATAACAAACGATATGGCAAGGGTTTTCCAATCCTAAGTCTACATGTAACGGAAACCCCATATCTATCCAAAAGGACTGAAGACAACATCTGGTATGGAGTCTCTATGCAAAGTTTAAGCTCAAAATAAGTGACTTACAGAATTGACCCCAAATTGTTGATTTCGTATGTTTCTTGAATACCAATAATAACAAACGTGTCACATCACTATAAGGGTCATCACTTTCCACGTCACTTGCCAATAAAACGATAATTCTCTTCGATCTTCTTAATTTGAAAAATTCGGTCTCTGGTATCAATGTATTGAAATTTCTAATAAGTTCCAAACATGTACACATAGGATTAGAAAACCCTTGCCATATCGTTTATTATCATCCAAAGAAGCCGTGCACTTGGTATGTATATACCCTTTAAATTACACGTTGTATACTCGATCATGTCTTAAACTTACTTAACCATGTTCTCATTCAACCCATCTTTATTCTGTACAGGTAAAGAAGTGGACTGGGTGCAATGCGACGGAGGTTGCGACCAGTGGTTCCACATGCACTGCGTAGGGCTCTCGCGGGCGGCTCTTAGAGAAGACGACGACTACGTCTGTGGGACGTGTGCGCAGCGCCCCAGAGACTAAACTACACGCCCACCAGCGTCATAGCAAGACCCTAAAAACCCGTTAACGGGTCCTATGTACCCGTTAACGAGTCCTATGTACCCATTAACGGGTCCTATGTACCCATTAACGGGTCCAATGTACCCATTAACGGGTACAATGTACCCATTAACGGGTCCTATCATTAATATACGGGTGCTGTACAATCAACGGGTCCTTTACACCCATAGGTGACGGAGTCGCCACGCAGGCAATAGTTACCTTGGATTCTTTAAGCCAGGAGTTCAATAATATTAAATTTTAATAATTCCGCCTTTAGAAAGTCGACGTGGCGTATCAGTTCTCTATGTTTGTACCCACTCGCGGGTACTATGCACCCGACGGTGGGTTCATGGGTGTAACACACCCACCAACTAGGGGCCTTGCACCAGCCTTCTGAACAAGTGATACGGTTTGAACTGTTTCGTTATGTAGTTGAATATCAGTGATTATTAAAATGTGTTTGAATTTTAACATGGAGTATAAAATTATGGGTTTATGAGTAATATTGTTGAAATTGACCCAAAAGTTGTAAGTAAGAAGTTGTGAATAGCTAATATTATAAGATGCGGTCAAGACTTTGTTGCGACTGTTTTTTGTGTATAATTAATGAAATACGATTAATAGTAAATAATATTTATAGAAAAATATTGGGAATCAAAGGTACCAAAGTTTATAAAGCATTCGACTGTAACTTATAATATTATGATTCGTAACTTAAAGAGAATACAAATACATAATATATATCCATAACTTATACGGATGCGTAACATATCGACGTTCAGAATATTTCTGAAATATCGAACACTAATAACTTACGGATAAACTATAAAATGGTTACTTATGCTACTACAGATTGCAATTTATTAATGTAAAAAAATCTGCATCTAAATACGTTTACGGTTGCATTTTACGTACGTTGCGGTTGCCCAAATAAAATAAAGAAAATGACTTACACATAAAACCGAGACCAGAAAAAACAGCACCGAAGTCTTAAAGAGTAAATATAACACCTGAATCTTGCCGATTTATTACTTAATACGGTGCTGGGAAACTATCAAAGGTAACAGATTAAGCGCAATACTTCAGACACCCCAACTAGAATATTAAATTATAAGTCTAAAACAACATCCGTATCTAAATAAATTGAAACCAAAACTAGAAATTTTTTATGAACTAGTTATCCTTACTAAACGCAAAACGTATGTGCGTCATACAATATCTTTACGCAGACGCATATACTCATGTAATTTTAGCGTCCGACACGCACACGAGCGCATTTCCTTGAATTAAGGATTGTATTAATTTATCATGATACTGTGTTGCCATTTTAAGTTAAATGAAAGACATTTCCGTCAAAATTTAACACCTACTTTTTATGACGGAAATCGATTCAGAAGCCGATTCAGAACCAACTACTTTCAGGAATTGTGTTTATTCTGTTACACGTTGTAGAACAGAAAAATTATAAACTTATAGTAAACTATATAGTTGTTCGAAGAGAGACAAATAAGTATGAAAAATAAAACAAAGCACTTGATTTACAAGACGGAATTAAATTTGAAGCTTTTCGCAATGCAAAGCTGTACGATTGATTTCACAACGAAAATGTTCTCATAAACATGCTTCATGCAAAGCATTTAAAACCAAGTAGCAGGGAAAATATTTTGCAATGATAGACTGTGATAGAACGCCGAAACCATTGCGAAGTATTGATCTGGAACTTAAAAATAATATTTTTAAAATTATCTCAGTGTGGTTCAATGGATTTAAATCAAATGTCGGCCAAGATTTGCTTTGACACAAAAAACTCTGTAAAAGTCATCTTATCCTATTTATTGTGTAAATTCAGATTCAAATTGTTTGTTTATGAATAAATCACTATGACCACGGAATAGATGAATAAGGTTGGAATGGTAATGCGGGCGTGGCGAGCGCGCCACAACTATTAATTCATTCACCGTGTTTAGTGCGCTGCGGACTACTTCGGAACACAGAGCTCTGCTTTAAAATGCCGTGTTGTGCAATTGTAACCTGTAAAACAAAAAGTCAGACCGCAAGTATATAGCGAGGAGGTATATCTTTCCATAGGTAAGTCGAAAATAACATTTAATTACAATTTTATTTGTAAAAAACATAAACATATTCTGATCACTATGAAATTCCAAACATTAACAACATTATTGCAACAAGTTACAAAAAATATACATTACCCGATGTGTACTCGCTTAATCAACGCAATGACCAAGTCCGCTTACAATGTACTGCATGCGTTGCGTCCTCCACACTTCAACCATAGACATTTCATCCTTTGCCCTGATTGGCCGTGATGCACGGCGCATGTTTATCGACAGTGAGTTACAATCAGTAGCAAAGCTCTCGATTTAAGTGTGTGTAATTTATTTGTGTGCGTAATTCGCATACGTAACGGGCCTCTTGCTTGTAGTGGAGCTAAAGAGTGGGAGACAAGCGGCGACACGCGTTATCATACAAATCAGGAACTATTTCCTTTCTAACCTTTTTTATCTGTTCTGTGACTATGACTCGGCGAAAGGTTGTCTTCGTCATCCACGAACTAACCTCGCCAACACTCGTGCAGCTGTTTTTATCTTCCCACGAGTCTCGAAAAACCCTGCCGCTTAAACATTTATTGTGTCAAACAAATACTCGCCCAGTAGTCGATATTTTAATAGAATATAAATCAATTTTAACTGTTGTTCAATGTCCATATTCGTTGGTTTTATTCTGTACGTGGACGTTAAAGATTGGTGTTTGTAGTGGTACCCCGTCCCCGGAACTCTGGGGGAATGGTTACTGAAGTGATAGGCACAGGGATATGTATCGATGTGTCTTAGATATGGTGCCCTAGGTTTAGTGTACCTATTGTCTAGGGAAGGTAACGACTTCTCGAGAAAACCTGCATGCATACAGGGACATGTGACAGTTATCAGGTTTATTCATGTGGTTTGATGGGGTAATTGTTTGGGTTATAGACAATTTTGAAATGAAAAGGATAATTTTAATGTGTAAGCCAAAAGGCTGTAGTTCAATACTGAGATTTGCAGCCACAGTGATGCTAGGAAAGTAAATCAAATTAACAAATTAGCAGAATTCTACACACAAAACTAAAACATTACCAATTTAATATCATGTTTAACCGTGTTTTGTTTTCGTATAAATAACAAATACGTGAAGAAGTTGGCCACCACCGCAGTAACCATTCACCTTAATATTAAATATGGATGTTAAACCAATGTTGTTGTTAAAGATATTAGCAAAATATACTAAGTATCTCTCTTCACAAAGTTGGTATCTTCTGAACGCGACGCGAGTGGGATAAGTAGAGCTATTTTTGTTACCCAACTGCGGCGCAGACCAAAAGAAGGGTAATGTTTTAAACAACTGACAAATAATTAAGGAATCGGGACTGGGAAACTTGTAAAATTATGTATGATATATAAATTATTGTATTATAAATGAAGGACTAGCTGTCCGGAGATCGCTAAACTGTGTTAGCGGTTGTAAAGATTAAAATAATTAGTGAATTTTTGTAATGTCTAGTCCTTAACTGCTTGTTTGGTTTAAGTTCTTATGGGATGACATCTTAGGTAGCATCGGAAGCTGAGTACGTTTAGATCCAGTGCCAAAATACTGTAATGTCACATAAAATTTTAAACAAAATCATAATGACTTCAGAAAAGGCACATGAAAGTATAATCGCTCTCATAAGGTTTTATACCAAATAGCTTTTTATTTCACAGTAACAACTTATCTATATTTCAAACATTTCCAGTCCAGTCGATGTTAATATTGAATGTAGCCAAATATTTTGAGATTGTATTTACTAATTTTGTATTTTATTTACATGGCTACGTCGCAAAAAATTAGTAAATCTTATTTCTTTTTTATAATTTACTATTGTACACTTAGTTTAATTCTAATTTAATTTTTGTATTTTAAAGTTCTTTTTTTTAAACCAAAATCTTGTTTACGATTTTATTTTGGCAACATTCATGTTAATATTACAAGAATGCTACGAGATGACAAGGTCTTTGGTTAGACGAGACATTTTGTAAATATAATAAAAAAAAACGTTACCGAAATAATTAAAAAGTTTGTAATGTAATGGAATTTTTTGCAAGAAACTGATAGTGTAAGATTGCGGAGTTTGTCTGTGTGTGATTATAAGGCACTGCCGTCGAACTATCATGAATCATTTAAAATTAGCAAAATATCCGATCTTAAAAGCGTAAGATCGGCCACAGTGCCCAAAATGTTGAAATTTTCTACCACAACTGTCTAGACAGAGTTTACAGCATACTAATAAACAATTCCAAGTATTATCGAGAAGAATACATTCACTTTTCTATAACATTTTACACTGTTACACTAAAACCTTATTAAGTTTGTATAAAATAATTGTGGTTACTCTGTAATTATTGCTATGTATTTGGAGTAAACCTTCAACATGAAATTAAAGTAATAAAACAAAATTATTCTTCAATAAACTTAGAACAAACTATGTACAGTTTTATTGACAACACACATAAAATTAGAAAAGGTACTTACAAAGAGATGTATTTATCAATTAAATAGAAGCATCTTACGTTGATTGAGAAGAATTTCTATCATTTGTTCACGTCGTTAGCTTGAGTTCCAAGACCAATTAGTAATCTACGTGTAACTGCTTCTTATTGGTCGAAAGCGTTTATCATATTGTAAATAATGTTTAAATGTAGTTCGATGTATGTATATTGAGGCGACGTCGCCATACTTGTTAGTGTTACTGTAAGAGCTTGCGACATTGTCGCCTAACCATTTGTAAGAAAATATTAAAGACGACTCACACCCCACAAGCGAGCGACTTGAGTCGCGTGATGTGTGAGTCGACTTTAAAACAACATATTTTTACAGATATTAAAAACGTCTTCGGAGAATTTTGAGGTATTTTAAGTATTTTTGACTGAGTTAGTATCTGTTCTAATATGTTTGTATGAAGAATATTTATGCACTGGCCTTTCTTTTGTGAATCAATGTTTATATAATAGAGTATTATAAGACGATTAAATAAATAAAGCTAATACCTTACCAGATATTCTTTTTTCTATTCCATTTGTTTCTGGCTTCATTCAAACTTAGAGTTAAATAAATACACGCTAACATTTAAATATTACTTGGCGCTGTGTTATCACTTTTTACGAGTATGTTACGGATATAATATAAACTAAACAGCATTCGGTCAGAAATATATAAATCATAGATCACCTCAGTTTAAAAAACCGCTTCCAGATCACGTTTCAAGGTACAAAGCAACTGATTTCTAAAGCTAGGGTCCTGACATTGACGTGTATATGCCATCAATAGTTCCGTTGTGGACAAGACGTCGAAATTATGATTGTTTTTGACAAAAATTTTGCTTCATTGATACACCTAAAATACACTTTTTCTTTGATAACAAGTCATGTAGCATTATATTAACGCTTGCTTAATACGACACTTCGTTTATTACAATATCTAATTATATAGAGAGTATTAGA
Source organism: Tholera decimalis (assembly GCA_943138885.2). Lineage (NCBI taxonomy): Eukaryota > Metazoa > Arthropoda > Insecta > Lepidoptera > Noctuidae > Tholera > Tholera decimalis. The sequence continues at coordinate 1,694,320 of OW964577.2, forward strand.
GAATTCATTTACTAGAGATCAAGGTTTTTCTTTTACATTTTCATGCTCTGACACCTTTTTCCTAAACAGTTATTACAGCTATCATTCTAGAAAGAACAATTCTGGTAAGGTTTTATTATTATTGTTTTATGTAGCAAAGACCCGCTATACTTACACGGAAAACTAAATACATTATTTACTATGCTTAATGTAGGTACCATAAAGATGGACGAACACAACTCTACATTGCAGTAATTTCTTAGTCTCGCAGACGGGCGCGATGTGACAATGCGACATAGGTATATACAAAAGTATGAGTAATATGCATAATAAGCATCATCACACCATTGTCAGATTCTGCCTGTCTGTCGAGCTTTTACTCAAATATATCTAATTTATTGAGAACTAACATTATTTATATAAAAAGAAAAATACTTAAGTAAATCAAAGAGTCATCTTCATTTCGTTTAGCAAAATTAGGTTCACATTTTGCGGTTCTCAATAAATACTATCTTTAATTTAATTTATAATTATTAAAACTTAAAAATGCGGAGTTTTGTCGTGTTGCTTAACTGCTATATCAGTATGACGAATAGTAAGCCAATGAGAACTCTATTGCTTACTAGATAAGATTTATATTTTGTTACAAGACGGTTCGCCGCCAGCCATTTAGCGTTAAGTCTGAACATTTGAACGTTTGGATTGTTGCGAGACTTAATTGACGTGGTGAATTTAGTTTGACTAAATAATGAAAAAGTATTGTAGTGATAAAGGATATTGTACTCCTGCCCTTATTTATTTCTGGTCGAGGCATCATGGGACATACATACCAGAGTGATAGCTATGTTCCTTGTCACAAAAATGATCCAAAACCCCCTTCTAATGAAAGAATTCACATTACCACTCCGACTAAGCTAAATATGCTTGTGTCTGGAGTGGGTTCACGGCAATATGTAATGGGTGGGGTTCGAACCCGCGATCTATCGCTCACAAAGCCGACACCTTAGCAGTTAGGCTATTATTGTTATTATAAAAATTCTTACATTTTATTTTACTGTAGTGCCTTGCTATTTGAAAACCGTAGTTACTTTGTATTTACTTGCAAACGTTTAATCGATTGTTAATTGATACAGGCCGTAAAAGTTAGTTGTTTTATTGCTCAGGTCTCCGGCTTTTCTATTCATTCGTTATGGGTAGTCAAAAGCCAGTAAATCCGAAGCCGGCCCCAACAGTTTGGAAAAGGCTGCGCAGATGACGGTGACTGGCTTTTCAATTACAGTAACGTCATATGAATCTATCAAAAGTACTGGGGCCATACCATGACGTGTTAAAACGTGAGTCGTTCGAGCGAGAGAGAGAGAAATGAAGCTAAGCACGCTATATAGCTCCATCCCTTTTTCTCGCTCGAACGACTTACGTTTTAACACTTCATGGTATTTTATTTATTTATTTTTATGGTATGGCCCCTGGTTAGGACTACACTACCATTTTTCTATATTTAATGTATAATTTCAAATAATTTTCTACTCAGTCAAACCAAATGCACCAATCAAATGGTTGTAATACAAAGTTGACCGCATGTTGATCTCTGCCAGCGCCCGATCTGATGTTATGTTAATGGTATATGTATTTATGTATGTATGTCCGATATTTGTGCACGCTATGGTTTGGTTAATAGTGCTCTTTCCGTATAGGAATATTTCAGAAGGAAAATATATTTCACTGTTGGATAATAAACTTTCTGTCCTCAGGCGAGAGTTGAAAATCCATTGACGCAATTAATTAACTTATGTCATTTGAAATAGAGTTTTGTTTTGTGTTTAAATATTTATTTATTGTATTACTATATATATAACTAAAGAATGAATATTATGATGGTAAATCATAAAACTATCAATATTTGATCTTTTTAGACCTAATATGGCACATATCAAAGTATTATTATATAAACTGTAATATATAGCTACAAATAGTAATATATTATTACTATTTTATAATCAGTATAAGGTGCCACGTTAATAAGCTGTTTATAAATTGTAAGTGACTATCGTATTAATAGTTGAATACATTATTCAAAACTACCCTCCTATTCGACCAAACCATAGATTCGTGCACAACTATAACTGTACAGATGATATATTTAGTTAAGTAAGTGTTCGTTTGTCCAACAATACTTGCCATCTTGTACAATACCTGGTAGTATTCTAGTGTAAAATGAAACTGTTTAAATGTAAATGAATGTGATGCCAGCTCGTATCGTTGGACAGATCGACGTATTGTGTAAAAATCCAAATAAATATAGAACATTAAAGAAAATTAACTCTTGTTTTTATTTAACCCTCTTTCACTCATAAAGTGAGATTTATTTGATTTTATGCATTCGATTACAAAAAAATAAAATACGTGTTTCTGGATTTTTATTTTTTTCTATTATTTGGCAACCAAATTACAAAAATAGGGAGTGTTGCTTTGAGGCAAAACTGAAGTAAATATTCAAAATCTATTTAGTATAGCAGTACAATGCTATGTTACGAAAGATGAAAGTTTTGAAACAATTCTTAGTTTTCGTATAGCATAAGGCTACCTTGCATTTTTCACATACATTATGGGTAAATCCAACACTTCAAAAACTTGCATCTGCATTTCTTATCACCATTAATTGTGATCGGTGCCCAATCTGGTCTTGCTGGACTACTTTTTGAGGCACATGCTGGGCAAGTCCTTTATGTTTTTTGGCTTGAATCTCACTCTCAAGCGACTTTCGACTAGATAAATAGGTTTTACACCCATTTTGCAAAGGGTCACAGCAACCTCTAGGCGAAATCTGCAGACAATTAGCGGCCTGATTGAAGGCTTTTGTATTTAGCAGCCCTTTTGTACCGTATCCATGCATTTGCCATCGTGAGGTCTAAATAATGATAAAGCAGTCGCATGGGCCATCGTTATTTTGTGAATTCGATCATGATCAGAATTACTTCTAGGAAGATCTTCGCTTCCGTCGTTGAAATGCAAGGTTTGACGAATTTTTTCAAATTTGTTCAACGTCATAGTTTCCTGTACTACTGGTGCTTACTTAGGTGATTTGAGGAGACAATAGATATGCCACACCCATAAATTGTTAGACATCCTCCTCAGACATCCGAAAAGTGCTATTAGGATCTTTCTGCACTTGATAAAAAATAGTTTCTTCTGAAATTTTCTTCATTAGGTCTTTTGACTATAGGAGAGAAAAAACTGGGTTTCTGCCTGAAGAAAATCAGGACTCTGTGTATTCTTTCCCATAAACATGAGCTGTTCTGCACTCAACTCTAGTTTTTTTCTTTCAGCGTAAATTTAGTTTAGCAAGCTTAGTTTTAGCAGCTATTCTTGGGTTCTTTGCTTGGGAAGGTCCAGCAGTGCTCTCGTGCGATGGTGCAGATTTCGTGCTAAAGGAAGGACTTTCATCAAAATTTTCTGTAGTTTCTATTCTAGTTTGTATTTCCTCATCATTGAAGATATCCAATTCAAAATAAAACAAAATCATGATCGGCAAGGCTGTCATCATAATCTAGGCCATATTCACTGCCTGTACCAACATATAGCTCAACACTAATGTCTTTATCACCAAGGAGCTGCTTACGAGACATCCGGGAGCATAAAAGAACAAAAATCAGCATACTATGTACCAGACAAAATTTTACTCTTATCGCCTGATATAGCCTGCGGGCAACAATCACTATTTACCAATAAAACCAAAATAAAACGTAAGTATTATTGAAAAATAACATTTCAGAATAAAGTTCAAACACTTACCTCTCCAATTTATCAATATAACACACTGAACACAAGCAGAACCATTTATTATTAAATTTTTGTATTACAATCAACTGCCTATTTTCGTAAATAGCAACTGTCAAAACAAAAATCTCAATTTGTAACAAGTACCACCATCTCGTAATTTTTGCTACTAAATCGTTAGTTCGGAGTGTAGACTATGAGCTATAGTGCGCGATTACGTTAAGAAATCAATTCTATTAAATTTAGAGATGTTTGTACGGTATGTTACCTACAGTCTACAGAGGGTTAACTTTACACTTTAAAAAATGATTTTCCTTAGTAATCAACCGATCTCGGCGTTTCCGTTTTAATTATACATAAAAAATAAATAAAATCTATCGTTCTATTGTTCTATTATCTACTAAATTTATTGTTCTATTGCGACTTTCCAATATTTCCAATTAGGTACGCAGTTTATTATGATTTTTAACTGCGAGGGTTGACACAATTAGGTAGGTATGTGAAATCTATGTAGGGGAGACCGGGGCTGAAAGTGCCGATTTTGATAAATCCTTGTATAAATCGGATAAAATAAGTATTATGTCTGAAAGTAGTGGTTCATCCAAAGCCAAATTTAGTCTATAGTATGAATTTAAATACAGATTTTGTACATTTTTAATAGCTTTTAAGAAAAAGTGATTTTTTTATACAGCGGCGGCAAGGCACTACCAACCCCACTTTGAGGGAAGTTGTGCCGTAGGTGAGGTCGGTTGTGCCGTTGATAATATTAGGTGTTAAACATGAATGAAAATTAATTTACAATTTAAAGGATATCAGTTTTATAATAATATATTTATTCATTATACTTTTTACTTCAGATCAACAGTATTTAAACTATAGTTCTTTTTAATACTAATGATTATAATAGAAAAACAAATTACCTTTACTTATATAATTATTTCAAACACAAATGATATTTACAATCAGTAGTTTGTTCTTATTTTTAACGCGAATGAGATTAGTTATTAAAAATATCAGTTTTATAAGGACTATAATTTACGAAAAACAACAAAGATTTCTCTTAAATTATAAAGTAACGGACATCTTTCTTTATAATTATTAACTTATTTATCAGTCTCTTGAAAGTCTCATTAAGAAATCAAAAAAATATATCAAAAGTAGTTATTATCCGAATGACTTATCAGAATAGCAATTAGGACATACAAATTCTAAGCTTTCTTCTTCTTCTTCAAATGGGCCCAATTCATACATTCTCTGCATTCAATCCATTTTTCTCCAGGGGCAGAGATAGAGTAGGTATCACAATATATGATACAGTACCATTCTCGTCCATCATCTTCGTCATCAGAACTGTCGTCTTCTTGCAAAACTCTTCTCTTAGCAGGGTTCTTAGTCAATTTTTTTTTGTTTGTTTACCTTTTCCCTTGCCTTTTCCTTTAACCTTCTTTGTAGTTTTACTTTGATTTTTCTTTTTATTAGCCTGTTCTTCGGCCTAAGCATTTTTCTCTGGAGTGTCCGTAAGAATAGCTGTCTTTCTTTTACGTCCTTTATTATGTCCAATTAATCTTGCTGGTGCTTTAGGCAGTGGTCTTATTAGCTCGGGTGAGAAAATTGTTGTATTTTTATCTCTTGTGTTGTTATCAGCTGATTGAGGACTGCAGCAAGAGATAGGCTCTTGAGAGCACTGACGTGACTCTTGTTCTTGATTGCCTGATGGTTCACACTCATTTCTATTGTCTACATTAATTCCATGTTGAATACCCGAAGGACCTGGTTCACAGGTACAGACACTGCAGTCGCTTTGCCGAGGAATATGCTGAAGTATTGATGGACTAGTCTCAATCTCCACATTGCTACCCACATAATTTGACTCATCAAGGTATTCAGGAGTCCACTCTGGATTGTTTGGAGGGTCAGGCAAATTTTCTGTAGCTGGTGAGGGTCGATTTTTTGACATTGGGCGATCAGTGACAAAATTTTTGTACGTAACTTGTATGTCCTTATTCTGTCAAAGACAATAAATGCAGTAATAAAGTATCATGTCTAAAACTATTTTCCTTCTTTCATAAGTGCTCGCGTAAACACAAACAATAGTGAAAAGATAAGGTTGCCTAGGGGTTGGTTGTGCCGCGGCACAAGCAGCCCCACATGAACGGCACATTTTACCCCGTTTACGATTGTGTGCTATTTTGTCTCATATATAGAAATCACTTTAATCAAAGCATTAAAATAACACTGCATAACAAACTAGGATAAATATCAAACATTTTATGGAATCTTCCATATCAAAAGCACGAAAAATACTAGCTTACGACCACAAAGTATCGATACAAAAATATTTACTTACGTGGCGCTGGAGGTCCCTCATATGCACTGCCACTCGGTCCGCATCGCTGGCGCAACTAAAATAGCGGCCGCGTGTGTTGGATTATTAGACATTACGCGACGCAATACTGTCGTATATCTATCTCTTTCTGTTTTCCAAATATTCGCGTCGGCACAATTTACCCCCGGCACTTTCAACCCCGCTCTCCCCTATGTACGTAATAAATAATGTTTTAAATTAAGTTCACATGAAAATAGAAGTAAATAATGCTGATTTTATCGCAATCCATATCTTTCGTGTTCCATGTTATAAAAAATGCTAATCAAAGATCCCAACCACAGAACAGATAAAACCTCTTATCTGTTCTGTGATCCCAACCCTCACCGGTGCTTACAACCTACAGTGATAGTTGATCGATTATCATTCATCATATCAGCAATTAATTCAATAAGCATAATAATTCGCTCACACTTCATGATAATGCTTGAGCTATCATCATTGTTGCACCTCGTCGGGAACGTGACTGCAGATAAGACAAAAGTGACGTCAGAAATCTGCATATATAGAAATTTCACGGATGCTGAGAGTGCTGCGTGATAAATGTTAGCCCAAAACTTCTTTAGAGATCGTATTCTCCTCTATGTTACCTCGGCAATGTTCGTCGTCCTGGTCATCACGACATTTGGACTACTGTTTCGGTTGGATTTCTGACGTTTTATAAGTGCCCATGATGGCCTATGTGAAATAAAATACATACTTATTTTGAGAATGAGTTTGCACGATACACTTTCTACCTTTTTCTTCATGTTCTAAACAACACGCCGGATCTTACACCAGAACTGGCCCAAAGGAGGCTAATCCATAGACGCATAAGTTCTAAGTTGAGCTACACGATAACTGACAAATGCTTGCACTGTCTGGACAGGTCCGCTCAAATTTGCGTGGTTATTTCCTCAAAAGAATACCACAGACATGAACCTACATGCTTCTCATATAAAAATACAAATTGTCTGGCATTAAAAGAGTCTATGACCTCTGAGTTTGTTTCGGTGTTTCTTCTCAGAGTAGTCAGTTAGGAAATACCGGGCTCATCTAGCTAAACTCAACAGGCAAAAAAACATGAGGTGTAAAAGTGTTATTTATAACCAATTTACAAAAATAAATATTTCATTTCATTTCATTTCATAAATATGTCTAGATACCGATCAATCGATTTGCTAAGCCATTTTGGCTGTAGCTGATTCCAGATAGATCGATAGACCGATAGACAGATTATTTTTATATTGTAGAATATAACAAATTACAATGAGAGCTTATAAAATTAGGTGTGACAATGGGCGGGCTTATTCCTAAAAGCGATTTTATACAGAGAATCTTTGTTGGATGGATTTGATCGAGCAAATAGGTACTTTCGTCGGTAGTCTATGGTGGCTCATTTATTGCTAGTAGGTGTTTTACATGCAGCCTCGGTCCATCTGAACTTCCAACTCAGGTACTGTATTTCATGTTATATAATAAAAAGTTTTCTTATTTTAGATTCGATGAAGTTAATCCTCAGATTTTCTGGGCAAAGTAGGTAGGTTTTTTTAGTCTTGATAGCTCGTGTCTTATCACCATCTCACCTGATGGTAAGCGAGTATCCGGTCGAAGATGAAGATTAATTGCAGTATCAGGGGCATTAATTATCTACCAAATATCAATTTCAAAGTACACACATCAAAAGTGTCTAGGGATCAACATATATTTTTGCAACTTTTCTCCTGATTGATATTAACGTAAAAGCACCTATTACCGCCAGTTTAAGCCAAGTTCACATTTATGTGCAAAAAATAAGCACATGCTTAATAACTGGTGTCATTTTTTATTTTTATTCAAGTACTGAAACTAACGATCTTGTCAGTCAGATATGGAAACAATTCGAAAATATTAAATAAATATTTAAAAAAAATATAAATTGATGAAAAGGGCTATGTTCCTATTACCGACTCAAACCATGGGTGTGTTCCTATTACCGTTTTTGTGGCACCTATTACCGACCGCTAAATGAACAGAACAAATTCAGTCAAATAAAAATGCTCGTGTGGGTTTAATTCTTTAGAATACAGAATGTTATAATTATAACCAGCCTTTAATCAGTCTTAAGAGATATGCTTCATAATATGAATTACATATTGAAATATAACAGTGAATCCAGTCTATTAAATGGCGTTCTTCGTGCTTGGTGAAGACAAGTTGAACCCCACAATTTTCATTAGAGTACTTGTGATTTCTCTTGTCACGAAGAGTTGTTCTAGGAATCCCAAATCTCTTTGAGGTTTCATAGATACTTGCTCCATTATCGATAACCATCAATGCAGAGTTAAGTTGATTAGCTGTATATTACATACGTTTTAATCGTTCCATGTTTCTGAATTAAAATTTACTTAGTCGAATATACTAAACTACTAAACCTTTGCTTAGCAGTGGGTTAAGAATTATAGTAAGTGGAAGTCAATAGGTGATTTTTAATAATAGTTTTTAATGAAAAATGAATTACAGTTTTATATTTTTTCTAAATATTTTAAATTGTTATTAATGTTAATTACATTATATTTACCTACTAGGCAAAAAATAATAAAAATAATTACTAACACACTATCCATAAAAACTAAAAAAAACATACAGACGAATTGAGAACCTCATTCTTTTTGAAGTCGGTTAAAAAGTACAGGTACATCGGTAATAGGTTCTATTGAAGAAATTCTGTATAACCTATTACCGACCCAATGAAATGAATATGTATTGAGTAAATGTATTGTTTTTTAGAATATTTGTATGATTATACAGGTGCCAGTAGCTATGCTAATTTTATTTTAATCGTATTTTAACTATAAAAATACAATATTAGAGAATTGTACATCCTACATTCATCAAAACATTTATATAAGAATAAAGTTGATTTTCACAGTATCGATACTCTTATTATGTATGGCGCTAATTGGTCAAATACAACTTGACACACTAACTAATCAAATTAGTATAGCCGACTACTTATTAATTGATGCATTATAACATAAATAGTAGAAATTAAAATATTCGTCAAAAACCTAACAACGACCTAGGTCGGTAATAGGAATAAAATTGAGATTATTGTTCCTATCACCGCCACATTTTAATATTGAATTTGAAGCAAAATAAAGCTGTATCTCATTAAAATTAGTTATTATTTGTGTTTATGAAAGTATTAAGAAGGTATCAAAATAATTATAAGGTTCATTTGATTGCTTTACAATTATATATTATGCTAAAAAAGAAATAGGTGTACTTACGTAATCGGGAGTGGGACACTACTAAATATGCGCTATATCCGGAGTCCAACGACAAACTGTGCAATTATTCTTTAAATCGTTGGTTTACGCGCACAAGCAAGTGATGAATATTTGCATTACAAATACATCTATATTTTCTCTAAAGCAACGACTTGTCTAACTTTAATGCAACTCTTTAAAATGATAGTTTTATGAAACAGACGGTAATGGGAGCCGATTTAGAGGGGTCGTTATTAGGCGCCTTTACGTTAATTAAAATTTTCTTTAAGGATTCATCAAATAAAGTGTTTTCGTTTGTCACAGTAACGATAAACCAAGTCACCTTTGCATTAATAAAGAAATTTGCCATTTTCCTAATAAAGGGATTTTTGACATTTGAACCACTAACATTAAAGTTCGAAAAAAAGACTGAAATAACAGTTTTCTTTAAAATTTTATTGGGTAACTTAAACAATTAATAATCCGTGTTTCTACCGCGAACACTAACAACACAAGAACATCGGTTTGGCATACTCAAAATGAGTTCATCCAAATCACGCTGTGGAATGGCCGCCCATGTTCGTTGCAACAACAAAAAAAGGTCTTCTTGCGACTGGATACCCTCCATATTCGGCAGAGCTCTTCTCTGTAGCATATCCCATGCATGCTCAATCGGGTTCAAGTCTGGCGACTGAGCAGGCCAGAGCAGGACATTGATGTTAGCTGCGGCGAGAGTCTGTCTTACAACTCTTGCGGTGTGCGGTCGTGCATTATCATGCATTAACTGAAATAAGGGACCGATTTGCACTTGTAGAGGAACGATGACGTCAGATACAATCGTCTCAGCATAAATTTGAGCGTTGAGGTTGCCTCTGATCCAAATCAACTCAGTTCTTCCGCCGATCCAAATACCCGCCCATACCATGATGGTTCCACCACTATAAGGATGGACTTCCTGGCAGGATTTTAATCGCTGTTGGCGTCCAGGGGTTCTCCAGTGTCGTATACGTCTTGTATCCGGTCTCATACCAAAACGAGACTCATCAGAAAAGCACACGAAACGCCATTGTTCTTCTGCCCAATTTCTGTGTTCAAGAGCCCATTGATATCGAATCCTACGATTGTGCATTGCTATAGGTGGTACCCGTAGCGGTCTTCGGGAATGAAGGTTCACTTCATGCAAGCGGTTTCTGACTGTTTGGTCGCTAATTAAGTTCCCTGAAGAGTGATGAAGCCTCACGGCTAACATCATGGCGGTTATTGTTGGAGCTCTTCGAGTTAAGATTTGAATGTATCGGTCTTGTCTCCGTGTGGTGCAGCGATACCGTCCTCCATGGCGCTCAGCCACGGTACCAGTGCTTCGGTAACGTGTCCAAAGTCGACTGATAACACTCTGACTTGTATTCAGAGCTAAAGCCACAGTACGTTGCCGGGAACCAGCTTCTATCATTCCCACGGCTCTGAGCATTTCTTCCCTGCTTAAATGACGTCGCCGCTCCATAATAACGTTGGTTTTAATCAGTAGTAGGGAAACAGTAGCACTAATAATGTCTTCAATGCGTTGTATGTTTTTATAGGGAAAATATTGAGAGCTGATTTTCATCTTTTACTCGAATTTGATTAACAGTTCCTGTTTCAAATTATGAAATGCACCAAAAAGGATCCATATAAATTTATAAAATCATAAATTTATTACAAAGCCACATCTCAATCTCAAGAAATCCGCATAAAAATGCTTGATCCCTAGACACTTTTCACTGAAAAAAAAGAATGATTGATTTTACTAAATTCCGCGTAAATTTTATCAAATCCGCGGGTTAATATAGGTCCTACACACGAAATTGTTGATTTTACCAAATAGAACTGGTTGATTATGTAACCCATACGTTTAGTAAATTTACACATTTCATTTTGTTTATTCAACTAAAAAGTCCTGTGTATTTCACATCGATTATTTTCGATATTTTACGATGAGATTTAGTAAATGTCACTTAACGTGTTATGTAAAATATGTGAAATTAATTTTGCTACATTTACTCATTTCATTTTGTACATTCAACTAAAAAGTCCTGTACATTTCACGTCGATTACTTTTGATCTTTTACGATGAGATTTAATAAATACCACTAAACGTGTTATGTAAACAATGTGAAATTGATTTCGCTACATTTACTAATTTCATTTTGTATATTCAACTAATCCAGTACTGTATATTTCACGATGAGATTTAATGAATGTCACTAAATGTGTTATGTATAATATATGAAATTAATTTTGCTACATTTACTCATTTAATTTAGTATATTCAGCTAATCGAGTCCTGCATATTTCACGTATATTACTTTCGTCCATTTAACGATATTGATTTAATATGTTTAACTAAAAGTGTTTGGTAAAACATGTGAAATTAATTTCATACAATTTACCAGATATCTTCTTGTTGGTTTAGTATATTTTACTTAAAATATGCAAAACTAATTTTGTGATATTTACTCGTATGATTTCGTATATTACATTAAATAAGTTTTGCATATTTTACGTAAGGTATTGTAATAAAATATGTAAAATTAGTATTGTAACATTTACTCATACCATTTCGTACATTTTAGGAGAGCACATTTCGTATACTTTACTTCACTTTTAAAAATAAAAAAAAAATACTAAATATGAATAACTCTAGAATGTTCACACATTTCAAAGCATATAACAAGAGCTCTTCCTGTTATGGTGGTTTGAAAGTACCACCGGAGACGTTCAAGGACTATGTTAGAAGATTAGAAATTGCATTTATACAAAACTTTTCATCGAACTTGATAGGACGGCCTGGGAGCAAATTGTATGATGTATTAAAATCAATATCATTTAAGTCTTTCTGTCCATGCTTCCCACATGATTATTTGATCAACTTTTTATTAGATTCAGACTTTTTGCCGTTATCAAATTTACAAATGCAACGTTTAGAGAAGGTAAAAAAAAGTAATTAAAACAATTAAAAAACCCGACTGCAACCTTATATTAAAACTAACTGAAAAGCTAATAAAAACAAGCCCATTTTAAATTAAATAAAAGTTGGAAGCAGGCGGGGCCCCGCCTGTTTCCAACTTTTATTTAATTTAAAATGGGCTTGTTTTTATTAGCTTTTCAGTTAGTTTTATTTAGCTTTATTTTGATACCCCACTCAATAGGTTTTGAGAAAAAAAAGGAGGATTATGTTTTTCGAGAGTATGTATGTAAAATGGTCAATTTTATAAAATTAAATCATTTATAAAACATTTTTGTATTTTATTTCATTGGGTTAACCCTAAGGTATTTTCATACCGTCCGACGTCATCGCCCGCTGTGCACTTGAAACGCGCCGTTGAGTCAAAGCAGTTAAGCTCATATTTCCTCGTGTCGCTTGACAGCTAGAAAGTTTAGTTAATTATAGCGTAGGTATTTGTCGTTTTGCAGGGAAGTGATGTATCTGTTACGTTAGTAACTTATTAGTAATCTGTGCTAATGGTCCGACTGAACGAATATCCTCAAAAATTATGCGCACTAATAAAGTCACCGTGTATACTTTGTCGCCAGAGACTTGGAGTCAGCTGCCTAATTTACAAATCAGTTAACTACCAATAAAAAAATAAACGAAAGACAAAATCACCCGCCAGTGAGCGGTATCATACAGTACAAAATAAAAGAACATGTTTAGCAAAATTTACCAAAAAGTACTCCAATTATAACTGTTAAAAATACACATTTAAATGTTAAACAAATTAAATCTGAATTGTATGATATAATGTTACAATAATTTTGTTCGGTTTATAAGTAAAATAGTAAAAGAAAACAAAATATTAAATGAATAAAATTGAGTAGTATATTATAATAATTGTTATCAAATTGCTTTTACAATAAAACTTAAACAATTCACTTACAGGCTAGGTAATAACTGAAATATCACATAAAATAATCAACTAGTGTGTCACAAAACAAATGTGATACAAAATAATCATAAAAGGTTTTCAGGTTCAAAATGAACACTTCCCATAGTGTACACCGGTTTCAAAAGGTAGGTACAACTCCGGAAATGTCCACTTCCGAAAAAGTACTTTTTCCAAAAAGCACCTTTCCCTAATGTGTATTTCCCAAAATGTACATTCTTAAAACAGATAGGAATAACTGACTGAACAGATTTTAAAGTACCAGGATCACATAAATATGGACATGGTTAAATGAATGAATGTACATTTTGGGTAAGATATATATTTAGGGAAATGTACATTCCAGGATAGGTGCATTTTGAGAAATGTACTTTTTGAGAAGTGGACATTTCAGGAAATGTACCTTTTGAAACCGGTGTAAATTATGGGAAGTGTACATTTTGAACCTGGAGGAAAAAAGGAATCAATTTGAACAGATGCTTCATTGTTCACAGTGCTTTCAATAAGAGTCTTACAAAAGGCCCTTCGTAAAGGATGTCCAGAAGGGATCATCTTCAATCATGTGACTCTAAGGGTAGTTAGATATGCTGACCCATTCTGCAATAAAAAGAAAGAATTATCCGCCCACAATATCCAGCATACCAACGCCATACAAAACCTTAATATTATATGTACATATTTATATTTAAATGTACTTAAAACTAAGGTTGCGGTAACCTCTTACAAAAGGCTCGTCTTAAAGGATGTCCAGAAGGGATCATCTTCAATCATGTGACTCTAAGGGTAGTTAGATATGCTGAATCATTCTGCAATAAAAAGAAAGAATTATCCGCCCACAATGTCCAACATACCAACGCCATGCAAAACCTTAATATTATATTACTTAACATTATTGCTAAGTTTACATCTAACGCAGTTACAATTCAGCTTTATACTATATCAATACATACAAAAAATATTTCTAAGTTTTATCAAAATATGCTAAATAATTCTTACAGTCAAATCCTACTTATCATATTAACCACGCTCTGCTACCATGTTGAAAATGTCACGGGGTAGTATGATAATACTAGTTACTCAACACTCCTCCTCAAATTTATAATTTTAATAAAAATTTGCTTTAACCCAAAACACGGTTCGATAATCTCTCTAGTTACATGTACTTAATTCTACAGTATGTATCTCCATTACACATTATATGCGAATAAGTTGGAGCTATGATAAGGTCCTCAGGTTTTAAAAATTTCCATGCGTCAACCTCAACTAAGTTGAGATCAAACGCTTGTAGGTGTTCATTAAATCCGTTACAGTTAATTTCTTTACACAGAAAATAAATATCTGTTCCTGAAGCCGTTACAAAAATAAATTTTATTTTAAAAAACTGGTACCTGTCTTCGTTGGAAATAATTAAAATAGCATGTTGCATATATTTGATCCCATTGAAAGAAACCCAGTTAAATGTACCAGTTAATTCTACATCTCGAGGAATTAAAATATTTTCAATGTCATTAATATTAGAGGGAATAAAGTTTACCCGTGAACTTAGTTTTATTCTAGCTTCATCTCTTCTTACAGTATAAAGTCTATGAGAAAATGACAGTTGTTCCTTAATTAACAAAGTTAATGCTAAATTTTTTCTGGAGGTTATTATTGAAGCAGTGTTTTTTAATTGTTTATGTTTGGCTTCAAACCTCATGCACCAAATTAATCGTAAGGGACCAACTTGTTTAATAATGTCAGGGTAATGAACCATAAAATGGTGTTTAGGTTTTAAGGTGTCACAAAATAGCTTTACGTAACCCTCATGGTGTTCAGTGATTAAAGATTCAAATAAAGCAATTGTACTGTAATCAAAATTCCTGCTAAAAAGTATGTCAATTATCTTAAGCAATGTAAGAAAAAATAACCATACTTTATCATCTTCTGGGATTAAATCTCCTACTAATAGAGAGAACATGTGTACAAACAAAATCATTTCAGAAGCTGACATATTAAATTTGTTCTTTAATAAATGCTCCCGTTTTACTTTTGTACATTTGTCATTTAACTCATTTCCTTTATAGTCAAATAGTCGTAGCCGGTCATTAAGAGTATCTAAATTAAAAAGTTTTATGGTTTCCGTATAATACAAAATAATATGAGCAAGGTCATAATGACAAACACCTTCAAATATGTCATGCATTATATCAACACATAAATTGTCCACCACGTGATAAGTATTAATGTTGTTAAATATACAAGATTCATTAATACCTGTCACTGATACATCATTAGTTTCAACATCACAGGAATAATTTTCTCGATTTCTTAGAAGGTTGTCATCTTGTTTACATTGTTTTTTCATTATAGTTTTATCGGCCTTACAAATTCGACAGTAATAGTTACTTGAAAATGATTTTGTGAATCCTAGTACAGTATTAAGGCCCAAATTATCACCGATGACCATTGCAAGTATAAAATATACCCTGAAGTTACCTTCCGATGTTACTATATCAATGCCATTTTCCTCTAAACACTTCATTTCTTCAATAAGCTCGTGAAAAGTAGCCGCGTTTCCGTAAGTTTTACTATACGACGACTTATGCAACATAGCAACAAATATATTTTCTAAAAGTGATAAGTATTCACTTCCCATAGTTGGAAATTGGAAATATGTGGCAGAAATAGAATGAACCCCAGCATGACTTCCCAATGGATTGTTACATTCAAAGTCGTCATTGTACAAAAAGTACGGTACGCATAAGTACCCTTCTTTTCCAGATATTTTATGTTTCCAAACCTTGCCTTGAGTATAATTTGATATTGAATTAGGTTCAGCACCGTTATATGTTTTGAAAACAGAAATAAAACCGGGTAATTCGAAAATTTTCTTAAATATTAATTTTAAAGGTATTCTAGCTCCATACTCGGAATTTGGTCTTATTGAAGAATTGGCAGTATTTGAAAATGTACCTTCAGCAATAAGAAACTTTTTAGGAGGTATATAAATGCCAAGTTCAGAAAAATGATTAATTACTTGATACTCTGTGGATAAATTTTCAAAAGGTTGCGATATTGTTTTAATTACTTTTTTTAATTTTTCGACATTTGTTTCTGAAGCACTAGGTAAAAGATCAATTAACATATTATTAATAACATCAGTTATATGCTCTGAAATATTACTAATTATTTCGTTGGCACATTTTCGATTAATGTTAGGATTACTGTATAAAGACAAAGCGAAAGTGGCTGTTGAGTTATTAAAAATTTCATCTTTCTGGGGAACATGGTTACTTTCAGGTTCAAAAACAAAAGAGCGTTCATCATTATCACTATTACAGTCCAAGTTAAAAATTATTTGTTGGCTACTTGATGTACTCGGTTCTTGAATAATATTGTTTTTTCTACAGTTTGACAGGCATATTTCGGAAGGTAGATTCAGATTATGAGCATTGGTCAGATGACGACGAAACGAACGTATATTTGAAAATATTCTAGTACAATTAAACTGTTTACAGCAATAAGTGGAGTTAGGTCGCAAGTCATGGCTAAATTTCAAGTGTACGAAAAATGATTTATAGTCGTTTAACACAGACGAACACATAAAACAAATAAACATGTTTAAATAAACTATAGGTTCGACGGAAACAAATTAGACTTTTTTTATCATCAATTCCTTAAAAATGTCTTTGGATTATGTACAAAATAAAATATTTGGCACAAAATAGAAATTTCAGTCTAAAAAGGTTTTAAGACAGATCCGCCATAAAACAAGCTACACTTGAAATTTTTTTATCAGATTTGCAATCAATTCCGTAAAAATATTTTTGTATAAAGGTCCACACGTTAACACATTCTGTCGGGTACTCTAAATTGAAAACATGGAAAATTTTAAAGCATACATCTACTGCTTTTAGTAGGGTGTCGATCTTATAAATGACTGATTCATAATGGACATAGTAATCGGTTATTTCTTCTATCGATGACCCTACCACGACTATCAGTGGTTGGCAAGTAAGTCCTTTGGCCAAGTGCTCATCCTGACGCAGCTTGATCTTTGTTACTATTTCGCTCTGATTCTGTAATGGAACAAATACAAGGTTGAACAAATACAAATATACAAGATGTTCTAGGTCATAAATAATCTACCACACTGAACCCATTGCCTGTAAACTAATATCACAAGTCTTCATTGGGTTGAGTTCTTAAGACTTGCTGATTTCCTCACGATGTCTTCCTTCACCAAAGAGCAAGTCATAATAAGAAAAAAAAAAACGAATCGGCTACCACAGGTAGACACAAATACTTTGTGTTATTTATTTTTTAATTTATTGCGCACTTTATTTACCTACCGCGACATGTAAAATGAAAGCCTTTTCTGATTCAGCAATGCTTGGTTTATAATATTTTTTCTTATTTTCTTCGGTTTTAACTGGAATTTTAATGGTGGGTGGCAACTTCGAACTCATAAGTTTTAGGTAAACATAATCTCTCACATCTGCAAGGAGTTAAAAATTATTACAAAGATAAGCCTGTAAAAATGAGGATTATCTATTATCTTTATTTAATATAATGAAAATAAATTAGCATCTACTGACCTGGTGTGGTACTATCGTCGTTCAAAATTTTCAGATTATCCACGCAACTTTTTATTTGACTGTAAATTGGCAATGCTTTTTCCATGAATATTGGCCACTTTTTGAACAATTCTAGGTCATGGTTTGGGTACATGAATTCAAAATCTAATTCAACCTAAAAAAATAAAAAATAAAATTGAATGATTACCTACGCATAATTTTTTGTCCTAAACATAAAACCTATACTGTTAAGTGGCATAAGCAGGGCCGGATTAACCATTAGGCGGAGTAGGCAACTGCCTAGGGGCCCCGCATCAACTAGGGGCCCAGGCCTAGTGCACGCACCAAGTAAACATGTTTCTTCGAACGAGAATTTGATGTGCGTGTGAACTTAGAGACCTCACTGTTATCTCACAAAATACAAATCTTTAAATTTAGTAGTAGAATTAAAACAATTTTAGAACAAATCTGGAAATAAGTAAACAAATATATTAAAAACCACAGCCCTTTTTTTTATCGTGGTAAAATTATCAAATAAGTCCTCCCACCCCGGGCACGGTGGGAGGGACTGTCAGACTTTTACTGACTAAAATCCACGGTGTTCCTTCATTAACCCTTTAAGTACCAGGGCCACGGTAACGGGATGAGTCCCACGACCCCGGCAGGCTTCGGCCCTCTGCAGAGGGGGCCTCGTCATGTTGCTGACGCTCTTTGAGGCGCGCGTGGAACACGACGCGCCGTCGACCCGGGCATGGTCCATGGTCGGACAGCGAGTTGCCCTTTACTCGCTGTCCGCATGCCCGCGCCTACGGTGGCCGGAGATCGTCGGCCGACGTCCGACGCCGTGGGCGTCTACCACTGCGGCTGGGCTGGAGGGAGGACGCCATCCTCTCCCTCACGCGGCCCGCCTCCTCCTTCGGAAGCATGACTGCTTCGCAGAAGGAGGCGACCGCTTCCCACTCCCTCTCGCCCCGCAGCATGGCCTCGACCAATGCCGGGCGCGAGAGGTCTCCGCCTATCGCTGCCGTGAGGACACGTCGGTGCTCTGCCCAGGCGGGGCAGTCTTGCACCGTGTGCTCTACGGTGTCCTCAGGGCGACCCTCGCAGTGGTGACACCCAGGCGTTTCCTCCTTTCCCATCAGACACAGGTACCTCCCGAAACTTCCGTGTCCGGTGAGGACCTGCGTCATGCGGTAGGTCAGGACGCCGTGACGCCGATCTAGCCACTCCTCAAAGAGGGGTCTTACCGCCGCAATTGCGGCGTGCCCGAACCACAGCCCTTAAGGTGCGTTTCCTCAGTTCACACACAATTTGGTCAGTCAAAGTAAGAAAAGGGGCCCCGAGAATGCCATTGCCTTAGGGCCTCTGACAGGGTTAATCCGGCTCTGGGCATAAATATCAATTGGCATAATATTTATTATTAAAAATTCTAAAAGCATAATATCATAAGGCTGAATTTTGTCAAGCATAAATATTGAATGGCATATTTGCAAAAAACTTAAATATTAAAAAAAAAATATTTTATAATAAATTATACGAACAAGTTTGTAGCCCAAGCTTGCTTTGATTGAAGGCCACTCATTAAATAAGTCCCGGATGGTTTTATCTTTTCCAGATAAATCTTCTTTTCGCAATGTCCTTGTTAGTTTCCACTTCTCCATAACATCTACCCAAGGCTCTTTATTAAATTTCAACCATAGCTTCATATTATTAAGATCTTCAAGTGATACATTTTGGGACTCTTAAACAAATAACATTCTATGTCAATTGAAATTGAACTCGTAAAACTGTGAATGTGAGACGTTAAGATAAGAACTCGCAAAGCAGATTGTTTAGTTGAGTTCCACCGCGGTCGCCCGCCAACCGATCGCAGAGCGCGCGGGCGCAACCCGCCGAGGCGGAGCGCCGAGGCTGCAGGTGACCGCGGTCCGAGATATTCTACTGGTTGCCCGTTCAGAGCGGCATTTAGGCACATTTCATATTCTACAAATGTCAGATTTTTATTTTTACTGCGACGTACTAAGAAAAGAATAAAAATATTTTAATATAAAGTGATTGAAAATATAGAAGCTAACCTTTTCTGCGAAATGGACTAACTGCGAAAGAGACGTGTTTTCGGAAAGTGGGCCAAATGCAAAGTGGACTTGATGCGACTAAACGATTTTTCATACAAGCAGAATGATTTTCAAACCCGAGAGTGCAAAGTTGAAATGTTGAATAATATACCTTCATGAGTTTCAGTTATGGTAATGGTGGATGTTTCGTGTTTGTTTATGAGTCCTGATTTTCTTAAAATCCTTCTTTGGTTATGGTACCGGTCTACCAATTTCCCTCTTGCTGGAATATATGACTTCCCATATCTTCTACTAGGAACATAATATGCATCCTGAAAAATTGTTTGTAATGTAGTAAATTCCAATTTGATTTTTTTTTTCAGATATTACCCATTACTTGATATTGCCATCGACCAAAATTGCTGATAGGTAGCAGAGCAATTTTAATGGGGTAGTTTTCAAATTTTTGAAAACCGCTTATATTTAAAGATTGGGACGAACGATCCAACAGAAAAATAAATTAATTAATGTATTTTTCTCCATGAAACCAATTAATAAAATAAACGGTTTGTAAAAATTTGGAAAATACCCTATTGTCAGCAAGGCTCGGATACCGGTTAAATTTTCAAACCGTTATTATGTACTTTACGCTAAACCTTCACATTTGGTTTCGTTCGCATAAACCGGATTATTTAAACCGATATTTGGAAGAGTATTCATATAAAGGTTTTCTCGGATTAAACGGTTTAGAGCAATAAAAACCGGTTAATACGGGAGCACTACAAAGAAACGCCGCGCGCTGTTCATTCAGATTATATTCAGTAGTAAGATTTCGTTTACCGACATGGCGTTCGTCGAATAAACTGGTTAATTTAGGTTAAAATAAAGTTCTTAAAACGGTCACGTTCTTAAGAAAAGTTCGGAGGAAAACCGAAATAAACCGGTGTTAACCGGTATTTTTTAAACCGGTTCAACAATCTGGTTATTGATCTGGAACACTGAAGGAAAAACTGAAACATTTAAAAACATTATTTTAAATAACTAAAAAAAAAGACTACATGGTATGCTATCTATACCATAAAACTACTGTTACTATATTACCATAACACTACTATAGTAGTACCGATATACTATTATCTAATCTACCATACCAAAATATTTTTGCAATAAAAATATAACCTTCGACTCGAATGGGAAAAATTTAACAATTTGACTGGACATGTCCTCATAATTTTTTGCATCCATCGAACCCTTCCTTTTTATGAAGTATTCTATAATACATTTTGATAAATTGTTTCTTATAGTTGTATCATCAATCTTCTTGTTCATATACTGAAGGCATATTTGTCCGATACTAGTGGTCTTCAGAATTTCTTTTAAATTAAAAGACTAATGGGAGAAAAAAAAATAGGATTTATACCCACACAGAAATGGTAAAAATAGTCAGTGTTATTACAAATTTTTTTTAAACAATGCTGTAAATTTTTCGACAATATTGTTTGAAAGAGACAACATCACATTTAAACAGACGTCTAAGTTAAAGTGTTTAAAAATCTTTTGTAATAACACTAAGTAAATTAACACAAAGCGCTATTCAAAACTAATCTAACGAGTCAAAACCGATGGGTTTCCGGCTATTATGGTACAGATCCTGTGACCACTTTGATTTTTTAATTAAAAATAAAGAATTAATCGTACATACATAATAATTTATGATATAAAAGATTTGCAATCAAGAAATTGAATTGAATCAAAAACATAAATGTGTATGTACGGGCAAATTCTTTTTCACAAAAAAAGAAATTAAAGTCAAGTTCAACATAGGTAAGTACCCCAACACACATACAACATAAGTACTTACAAGTGAATTTCATGAGTTTTTTGTAGATTGACCTTAGTTCTTCCATATTTCCTGACGTTCTTAATCCTATGACCAAACTAACTTACAAAAATGGAAGAAAAAAAAAATAGGTAACGAAAAAAACAAACACAAAAAGGCAATAACATTGACTCACTCCTGGAAAACTGGCCATAGCCATACAGCAGGGAAATTCTTCTAGCGTTATGGCCATTTGTAGCAGGAACAACATAGGGCGTGCTTTTTAATAGATAACTTATTTAATTTTGTAGTAGGTACTATGGTATCGGTTATTAACAAGGCATTTTCAAAATAAAGTGTAAAAAACTAACCTCTTCGTTCGAAGTAGCACAAGAACAGCCACTAGCCGCAGAACTATAATTGCTGCCCACATGCCCCATAGAATCCTTATCTGATTCTATTGATTCTGTGTCTAAAGAACATGTTTTCTGTAAAAATTAAGATAAGATAAGACTTTAAGCATATAAGTTCGTTTGTACCTATGTTATTATTTTATTAATGTGAAAAAACAATTTCAAGTTGACTCCAGCTAGATCAGTGCTCATACTATTAAGAGCATTTTATCTGAGATACATTAGTAACATTTCTACCAAAACTAAAAATCTTTCAAATAATAATCTTTACTAATATTATTAAGCTGAAGAGTTTGATTGCTTCTATGTTTGAACGCGCTAATCTCAGGAACTACTGGTTCGAATTGAAAAATTATTTTTGTGTTGGATAGTCCATTACTTGAGGAAGGCTTTAGGCTATATATCATCACGCTACATACAACCGCGGGACATTTTCAAATTAATGCGGGTGAAACCGCGGCAATAATAGGTATACTTCAAAATACTCACCAGGGATTTATTTTCATTTTTAAATTGAGCCAATCCAGCCTTGAATTTAATTCTATCCTTTATTCTTGATTTTGGAATCAGCTCATTTATATCAGAATCAGAAATATTTTCTATACAAAATACATCCAAGTCATATTCTAAAAAAAGAAGGACAGGGCCCAGGGAGTGATATTAAAATTTGGAATACATTTATCTAAAGTATCTCTAAAGTAGGAACTTACCTTGAAATACAGCTTGTGTTTCCTTCGAAACTCCCCAGGAATCGAGAAGTGCTATGGCGAAGTTGGAGTCTAATGTAAATCCTAATGTGTTTAGTGACGCCGAGTCCATTTTCACTCACTATGAACTGCTATGAACATTGATTGAACTACTATTACTTTAGCGTAACTATGAATGATATAAATATCTAACTAATCCAACACAGAGCACCGCGGCGCACGCGTCACACGCATGCCCCGACTTGAAGAACAGTGTTGCCAACGAGATATTTTGAATTCCGCTATGCAAGTTAAAAATTTTCCGCCAAAAATATTATATATTATTTTATTTACGATTACTTCATCGGGTAAATCGAGTAACATGGCTTGGTATTTTTTTCAGTCCAAAATATATTTAGAAATGGTATTGGCCATATTTTCTGTACTTCATTTCCATTATTTAGATTTTACCTTATTTCTGTAGATGCTTGGAACAAATGAGAGAGAAGCATGTTTTCGTGTACTCGCATAAAAGTTTTTTATTTTTTATTTTCATGATATTATAAATCTTAAAATCAGAAGTTTATCTAATGGCGGTAGCTTTTTGGCATAATTATGAGTTTTATACGAAACGCTCAAGGGTGTCAGCGCGACACCCTTTCTTATCTTGTTCAGTAGCGTCAAAATATCATGAAAATTAAAAAAAAAACTTATGCGGACGGGAAAACACAGTAACGGAAATACCTACATCATCTGCGAAAATTTCAAATGTCTAGCTATCATACAGCAGCCTATGATACAGCCTGGTGATAGACAGACAGTGAAGTCTTAGCAATAGGATCCCGTTATTACCCTTTAGACGGAACCCTAAAAACGTTTAATTTTAGTCAAAATTATTCCAGTAATTTCCTACGTCAAATTACTTATAATAAAATTAAAAAGGGCGGAGAGGTGTTAATCTGGCAACTCTAAGTCGTATCGAGTCGAGACAGAACGCGTATAGGTGGAAGAAATGGTATGACGTCACGTCAAATAACATTAAAGTTTAGTAAAATCTCAAAGATATTTCGTAAAATCAACATTTTAATTAAGTAACATGTAGGTAGATATATTGGTATGGTATAGATCAAAACAAAGAGTTAAATCGTTACTTTTTTAATATTTAATCTTACTAATATTATAATTATGCGAAAGTTTGTGAAGATGTTTAGATGTTTGTGACTCAATCACACATAAACGGCTTAACGGATTTGGATGAAATTTCGCACACGTATGGAATATGATCTGGATTAACAGGATACTTTTTATCTCGGAAAAATTAGTGGTTCCCGTGGGAATCACAAAAATCGTAATAGTGAAGAGATTTAATTGAAATTTGGTATGGGGATATTCTATATGTGTACAAAATTTCATCCAAATCCGTTAAGCTGTTTATGCGTGATTGAGTCACAAACATCCAAACATCTTCACAAACTTTCGCATTTGTAATATTATAGGATATGTGACGTTTTGTTAAAAAAAATTGGGTACCAAATGAAAAGGCTTAATAAGCACTTTTCAAATACACAGGGTGGCAGGGACATCGACGCGCAAACTGTAACCGTAAATTCAGCACACGATTGTAGACCCTCTAGCGAAGAAATTTTTCGTCGGTTATCAAAAAAAAATCATTAGTTTCACAGAAAAGTGCAATAGCTACGCGGTCAAAATGTATGGAACATCAACTTTTTTTTTTAATAACCGACAAAAACTTTCAACGCAGGGGGCTTCAGAACCCGGGTCGGCGGCGCGTCGTGTTCCACGCGCTCCTCAAAGAGCTGTCAGCAAACTGACAGGACCCGCCATAGGGCCAAATGCCAGCTGGAGCCGCGGGACTGTCTAAACAGGACACCGTGGCCCCAAAACTTAAAGGGCATCCGAAGGAACACGGGTGGATTTTAGTCAGTAAAAGTCTGACAGTCCCTTCCGCCCCACCCTGGGCGGAAGGACTCACTGGATGATCTTACCACCCAAAAAAAAAAATTCAGAATCATGTACTTACTGAATCCATGGTAACAGGATGTGCGTCAATGTCCATGCCACGCTGTATATAATATACATTGTTAGCTTTTGCCTTTGCTTGCATTCACCCGATTTACAACCCCAAAAGTATGTTCATTATTATTATTATGTTCCCTCATAACTTCTAAATTACTTATGATAATTTGATAAATGAAGTATCGTTAGAAGCGTCTAAATTGTCTTATGGTTTTAGGATATGTGAAGTCACATTTAACTGAAATTTGAGTTCAGAAACTACTTTTTTTAGTTCTTATGTTGTAGAAGATTATGCCTGCGTGTGAACCCGGTGTTTTGACTTACCTACCGTAGTTTCTGTACTCAAATTTCAGTTGACCTTAAAAAGTATTTGGCGATTGCTGTCATTTCTATTACTCATACCTTAAATGGTCCCATAGTCTTTTGATCCCCACATGAAATAGGATCGATTGGCATTTTTTTATATTTTAGATTTTTTTTGCTGACTGTAAACTTTTTCCGAAATCTGTGAATGCAGTTCAGAATATCTTAAAAAGTTATGGATGGTCTCATAGGAACAATTTCCTGTAACTATACTTAACGGTTAAGGTTATAGTATGAATGAACTATGTTACCTATCAAAGCAAAATTATTTCATTAAATGCTGTTGTATTCGGTATGTTTGTAGTATTTGCCGAATACAACTTTGATTTGTACAAATCTATACTAATATTATAAAGCGGAAAAGTTTGTTAGTTTGTTTGTTTGTTTGTTTGCTTGAACGCGCTAATCTTCGAAAGTACTGGGTGGATTTTGATGAAATTTGGTATGGAAGTAGCTTGAAGCTTGAGGAAGGTTATAGGCTACTTTTTACCCGACTGCAAAAAAGGAGAGTTATGTTTTTACCGTGATAGAATCCACGGGAGCGAAGCCCCGCGAGAGTACTAGTGAGTGTATATGCACACACTTAATTTGTATTCAGCAAATACTAAAACATATTGCATATAACGACATAATTTTGCTTTCTTATAGTTCATAGTGAACAAATTGCCGTTAGTTGTCGGAACACGCTAAAATATATAATGTAGAAGATAAAACCCATGGAAACCACGTTATGTGCCTACAATAGCGAGTCATGTCACGGGCTAATGTTTAACCTTAAACAAAAGTTCTTTGTAAATTTTATTGACAAGCTTGTGTAAAATGTACATACTTGTTTCTAATATCATAATTTGTTTCAAGTAAAATCAATCTTCCAGTATGTTAGTTTTTACGAACAACTTTAGTATTTGTAGATTAGCAAGCGTCACCTGTCGGGAAGAACTGACTTCGAAACTCGTTCCCTTGTTTAAATAAAAGTTCTTTGTTGATTTTATTTACAAGCTTGCGTAAAATTAGCATATTTCTAATGTCAATTATATGAAATGTATCTCATAATTTGTGTCAAGTAAAATCAATTACCTAATTTGTTAGATTTTACGAACAACTCTAGTAGAGTAGCAAGCCACACCTATCGGATATCTGGAGAACTGTGTTGCTAAATTCGTACTGTTGTTTAAACAAAAGTTCTTTGTTGATTTTATTGACAAGCTTGTGTAAAATGTACATATTTGTAATGTCAATTATATTAAATATGTCTCGTAATTTGTGTCAAGTAAGATCAATTTCCTAATTTGTTAGATTTTACGAACAACTTTAGTACAGTAGCAAGCGACACCTATCGGATATCTGGAGAACTGTTTTACTAAACTCGTACTGTTGTTACAAAAGTTATTTGTTGATTTTATTTACAAGCTTGCGTAAAATTAACATATTTCTAATGACAATTATATTAAATATATCTCATAATTTGTGTCAAGTAAAATCAATCTTCCAATTTGTTAGTTTTTACAAACAACTTTAGTAGATTAGCAAGCGTCACCTGTCGGACATTTGGAAAACTGTTTTGCTAAACTCGCGCTGTTGTTTAAACAAAAGTTCTTTTTTGAATTTATTTACAAACTTGCGTAAAATTAACATATTTCTAATGTCAATTATATGAAATGTATCTCATAATTTGTGTCAATTAAAATCAATTTCCTAACTTGTTAGATTTTACGAACAACTTTAGTAGAATAGCAAGCGACACCTATCGGATATCTGGAGAACTGTGTTGCGAAACTCGTACTGTTGTTTAAACAAAACTTCTTTGTTGATTTTATTTACAAACTTGCGTAAAATTAACATATTTCTAATGTCAATTATATGAAATGTATCTCATAATTTGTGTCAAGTAAAATCAATCTTCCAATTTGTTAGTTTTTACGAACAACTTTAGTAGAGTAGCAAGCGACACCTATCGGATATCTGGAGAACTGTGTTGCGAAACTCGTACTGTTGTTTAAACAAAACTTCTTTGTTGATTTTATTTACAAACTTGCGTAAAATTAACATATTTCTAATGTCAATTATATGAAATGTATCTCATAATTTGTGTCAAGTAAAATCAATCTTCCAATTTGTTAGTTTTTACGAACAACTTTAGTAGAGTAGCAAGCGACACCTATCGGATATCTGGAGAACTGTGTTGCGAAACTCGTACTGTTGTTTAAACAAAACTTCTATGTTGATTTTATTGACAAGCTTGTGTAAAATGTATATATTTCTAGTGTTAATTATATTAAACGTATCTCATGATTTCTGTCAAGTAAAATCAACTTTCTTATTTGTTAGTGTTACGAACAAATTTAGTAGCGTCACCTGTTGGAAATTTAGAGAACTCTTACGAAAGTATTTTACAAACTTTCTTTAGTGTATTCAAATATTTGTTCGATAAATTTTACTATACTTAAAATAGTTTTAGTCAATCTGTTTTGTTATGTAAAATCAACAAAGTGGAT
Organism: Tholera decimalis; assembly: GCA_943138885.2. NCBI lineage: Eukaryota > Metazoa > Arthropoda > Insecta > Lepidoptera > Noctuidae > Tholera > Tholera decimalis. Next base: position 1,722,032 of record OW964577.2, read on the forward strand.
TTTGTTAAATTCACTCTTGTTATAGTAAAATTAACTATGAAAAGGGTTGACTATGGCAGTTCATTACTCAACCTACGCTACTTTAGTACATTCAACAATTCTTTTTTTTCAGTGTTGATGTGTGTAGTATGGGTAGGTACTTCAAAGCATGTCCTTCATATCCTGTCCAGAAAAGGAGCACCGAATTTTAGTATCTGAAGGTACACTTTCAGGCTTGCCGAAACTATAAATTAATAAATGAATTGTCTTTTACTTGTGATAGCAAATAACTACACCATCCATCAGGTGATGGTTGCTAAATAATAACAGCCGCAGGTTTAGGTCAAGGTCAGGGTCGGGTCAGGTCTTCGAGGTTAAGCAACACTTATCGAGGTCGGTATGTGTATGGGTTACCACCATAACATAGCGAGATTCCTTCGTGTTACGGCAAGCACGGTAAAACCCAGCGGTTATTTGTACATATTTGGCAGCCGTTTTTTTATTGATAATAGGCTCGCGTTTGACCACCATCTCACCTGATGGTAAGTGCTGATGTGGTCGAAGATGGAGCACGCTTGCCTAGAAGTAACCAATTCACTCTTGACTTAAAGACCCCCAGGTTATAGCGACCAGGAAAGAAGACTCAGAAGCCAGTAAAACTGACACCAATCTTGCAAAGTGGTATCTTGTTTTAACCAGGTACTGGGTTGTGGAGGTCATATCGGTTGTCGCTCTCTGTAAAATTCTGTTACTCGGTTAGACTAGAAGCCAACCGCCAACCAAAGTAAATGAAACAATACCATTAGGAACGGGAACTTAATCTTGCTTGTTGCATAGAAAACGCATTAGAACAACTAACAACGTTATTTTTTAACAGATACACGCAAGAGAACATTTACCAGGTGTTTTTATTGTTTTGAGTTTCCGATATTAAATAAATATGCCGTTTTAAGTTCTAATGATACTGTTACCACCATGTTAGCTTAAAAACTTATAACAATAAAGGTGTTTTAATATAATATGTACCTATCGTAATAAATGCCAATATTCTATTTTAGTAGCAAAACAAGTGAAGTACCTACACACTTATACGTGTCAATCGATTGCAATTCTCTTATCTGATACTATAACAGATGATATCAGTGATAAGATAACTGCTCTCCTTTGTTTTGTGGACTTTGATGATGTGCTAAATAAGTAGATAACTTTACATGTGCATACCCATACTATACAAAGTGTCTAAAAAAAAACTTATTTAAAAATCTGATCACCCGACTGCTCAACTGAAATGGAAGAAACAAGCACATTTTTATTTTTAAAATGACAAGCAGGCGGGACCCATTCCATTTTTTTAAATTAAAACTATATAAGTTTTAATTGGGTCCCGCCTGCTTTTTTTAAAGCATGTTTTACACAAGTTTTTACTATGGTTCAAATAAAAAATATTTTTATTATCACAAGTTCACATTTCAGAATATAATTCTGAAACAAGTAGCCATTTTATTACTCTATGTAATTTCATCATTGACACTGGCCTCAAAGCGGTGAAGAACCGTCCGTTCGTAAAAAATACGTGAGGAATGGAAGATGGAGCACGCTTGCTTAGAAGTAATCTATTCGCTCTTGACTTAAATACTCCCAGATTATATATATATAGCTATCAGGCAACACCGACTCCGACAGGGAATTCCACTCCTTAGCTAACGCACAATGAAACTATTCCCAAAACGTTTTGTGCGTATGGGTGGAATGTCCACCATGTAACGATGGCGCATCGCCGTTTGTCTTGTAGTACGATGATGGAACGGGTTTGGTGGAATTAGATTGTGCAATTCCATCGCACTCTCCCCGAAATGTAACCGATAGAAAACCGATAGACTTGCAACACGTCGTCGATGTTCAAGGCTCTGGAGCTTGGCCTCGATCAAATTTACAAGTAGAAAATATAAAAAAAAAAACTAATAATTAAGTAGTTGAGTACATCTTGTATGAGGAATGGATAGTCAATTATTTACCTGTTCATCACCCATACAAAATGTCTCAAAAAAGCCTCTATTTTAAAAGTAAAATTTCTCCGCAACAGTTTTTATAATACTGTTATTACTGACCCGCAACTTGGTCACGAGATAGGCCGTTTTTTTGCGTAAGTCGGCCTGAAACCCATCAGTTTGGTACTGCGCAAACATCTCAGACGCACTGCAGTAGCGGGGCAGTCCTAACAGCATTCTAAAAATATTTTTGTACTGGACACGTAGGGCATCTAGAGATCTTTTGGTGTAGCTAACCCACAGACCACCCATAAGCCTTAAATTGTTTTATTTTAACCTGGTCCCTACAGCGAGAGAATCTGCGCGTCAACATATTACCTCTGACCGCTATGTGCCTAATCTTGAGTTGCCTACGTAGAACAGACTGATGTTATCATAATCAAATGGATAACATTTTCAAGTTGTAGCTTCTACAAGTGTTATTTAATAAACAATTTGCATAATAAATATTATTTGTTATTAATACCGCTCAGAATGAGGCTTTGGGCTCAGATCTCGGGTAGAATAAAGTTTAATTGAGTTTTTTTATTGATCGGACACTTGGTATCTCTCGCCTTCTATTAAATATAACTGGTATATGAGGGCGCCGATGCTACTGATCCACCTCTGATGTATAATGTCAAAATGGTCATTATTACCTACATTTATTGGCACTTTCACACAATGTTTTATACAACGTGTAACGGAAACCCCATATCTATCCAAAAGGACTGAAGACAACATCTGGTATGGAGTCTCTATGCACAGTTTCAGGTCAAAATGAGTGACTTAAAGAATTGATACCAAATTATCGGTTTCACATGTTTCTTGAATACCATATATAACAAACGTGTCACAGCACTACGAGGGTCAATAACTTCCACGTCACTTGCCAATAACACGATAATTCTCTTCGCTCTTCTTCATTTAAAAAAATGGGCCTATGGTATCAATCTATTGAAATTTCTAATAAGTTCCACACATGTAGACATAGGATTACAAAAACCTTGCCATATTATTTGCTATCGTCCAAAGAAGGCGTGCGATTGTTATGTATAGTATATACCCTTTACATCTCTCATATTCGGTAAGTAGGTCCTTATTACCCCCAAATGGGGCTTGTAGGTAACCAATTAGCGCTCTAGGGTAATAATGTAGCTACAAAAGCCCTAGGGCGGTAAGTAATAAAAAAAAAATCTCTTCACGTACATCTAACCATCATACTGGCAATAGACATCATGCATTCAGCCCAATGACAAAAGAGGTCGCTTCGCTATTCAGCCTTCAAGTTCCTTGGCCTTGTCTTCGTATGAGTATAATAGTCATCAATTTTAAATATCGAACGGCGAAGCTCAAATTCATTCTTGAAAAAAAAATTAAAAAACAAACAAAGATAAAACAGGCGGGAATAGAAAACTTTTACTTTAAATATTGTTTGTTTTTGGATTTTTTTTTATAATGACGTGCTAATTAGGAAAAAAACATGAGTTCTGCAAGTGATGAAGATATAAGCTGCACTCCCGATTCAATGAAAATGGAAGCTGAAGCAGCAATTAACAATATTTTGCCTGAAAGTTCTAAAGAAAGATATTTGAAAACTTACGACGAGTTCATGAAGTGGCGAAAAGAAAAACGAGTAAAATCTTTATCTGAGACTGTATTCTTAACATCCTTAAGTGAACTATCAAAAAAGCTGGCTGCAGCCATCTAGTTTGTGGTGCATTTATTCAATGTAAAAGCAACTATGAGTACTAAATACGACATCAATATCAAGAACTTTTCAAAATTATCATCTTTTCTAAAAAGACAATCAGCTGGGCAAAAAAGCAGAAATTCAAAGGTTTTTACAGCGCAAGACGTGAAAACATTCATAAATGAAGCTCCTGATGACATATATTTAGCTGTTAAGGTACGTAAAATAACAAATCACATAATGGTGATATTTCATCATTTATCTTTTAAATTCTTACAATCCTAAAAAACATACCTTCTTATTTTTATATTTCGCTTGTTTTAGGTGGTGGCGGCATGCGCCAGTTATACCGAAGTTAAGAATCTTCGGTATAACTGGCGCATGCCGAGGTATTGAATTGACCAATATAACAATAGAGAACATAGAACAACAGGGTCAGTTGTTAGTAATTAAACTACCGAACTCAAAAACTAAAATTGACCGAACATTTGTAGTTCCTCAAGAATTCTCTGAATTCGTACAAAAATACAGAAATCTTCGTCCTAAAAATGTAAATACCAACCCATTTTTTTTGAAGTACCACCAAGGTTACAGGCTACAAACAAGTTATTGGAAAAAATACCATCAGAAGTATGCCGAAGCAAATCGCAAGTTATTTAAAGTTAGCAAACCCGGAATTGTACACAGGTCATTGCTTCCGGAGAACATCGGCTACACTTTTAGCCGATGCTGGGGCTAACTTAAACACTATAAAAAGGCACGGTGGGTGGAAATCCAGCAAGGTGGCTGAAGGTTACATTGAAGATTCCATACAAAATAAAAGTAAAATTACCAACCAAATAACGAAAACTATTCAGCTTTCAAAAAATGAAACATCTTTCTCAAGAGATGATCCGCAACCATCAACTTCTGCTGATGAAAGCTTCATCCCGTCAAATTTTATCCATGACCAACAAATATCACAATCTCAAACAATTTACATACCCAAAAAACACCTGTCCCTCTAATTTGAAAATTGTTCTCATTTCACTATAAATTTTAATTAATATAATATTTTATTCTTGTAATGCCGGTTTTTTTCTACTTACCTCACAATCGAGATGTAAAGCAGAGTAGTTAGCTCGGGTGTAAGCATCAATTGCACCCTCGAACTATAGGCGCCCTCGCTGCGCTCGTGCGCCTAAATATCTCGGGCTGCAATTGATGCCTTACAGCCCTTGGCTACTAATCTACTATTATGTTACACGTTGTATACCCAATATACCGCATAATGCGGAATATATTGCAATGTTTCTAATTCTTGGTTTAGACATGTAATAATTCCTGTATCAAAACTCTAAACATAAATGTGAACCTCCACCTAACTTTATGGGTATAAAGGCGTAATGTTGTCTCTATACTAATTATAAAAAGCGGAAAATTTTGTTTGTTGGTTTAAACGCGCTAATCTTCGAAAGTACTGAGTGGATTTGGATGAAACTTGGTTTGGAAGTAGCTTTAAGCTTGAGAAAGATTATAGGCAAAAGAGGCAAAACCGACTGCGCAAGAGAAGGGTTATATTATTTTATTATAAAGTCGGCGCCGCCCTGCGCGACTGCTAGGGATAATAAGTTTAATTTGGGAATTCTTCACTATCTATAACGATCAGCTGATTGATACGAGTTCATAGTACGCGTGACGTCATTCATGATGTAAATGTTAGGACAAGCTATGATTGATCTGCTACAAATGACAACGTAGGGGTCTATCGAATTTAAAATCAAACTATCTCAATAATCTTATATTTATGAACACAATCACATATCGGACACTACACAGCAACGTGCTCTTACAAAAAACTTATCTATACAATAAAATTTGTACTATTGTAGATTACTTATCTTCATAATATCACTCCAAATCTTCATGGAAGCTTAAAACGATTGACGATTATCTTGATAATTCACAACCTAATGTAGCAAAGGAGTACTGAGTCTTCGAGAAGACATTGTCCTCTTATACGTGAGGACAGGACAAGACTGGAATACCATACGCTCTTCGACCTCCTGAGGAGCCAAAGGCCTTCCTCTGAACTCATCCTCGATTTGCTGCAGAGTCTTACCTTTTGTCTCCGGCAGTAGAACTGAGATCACCACTAAACAGTATGTGAGAAGAGTGGCGTAGATACAGTATGTACCGTAAATGCCCACGCTTTCAACTAACCCTATGAAAGTTTTAAGAACTATGAAGAAGGAAGCTGACATTGTAGATAAGCTGATGCTTCCTCCAATGCTTCTGTATTCTAGAGGGAATACCTCTCCACCAATCACATTAGGTAACGGCAGCATGCCGGTAGCTACTGTGAAGAACTGAAGATTGATCAGCAGGGCTGGGATCCAAACAGCGTCGTACGTCAACATACCCTCCTTCTTCAGATAAGTATACGAGGCTATAGCGAGCTGACTGATGACGCATAGGCTACCAGTTAGGAACATCATAGTTCTTCTCTTTATCTTGTTAATTAGAATAACTGCTATTGTATTGGAAATAAACCTCTGCGTGTCGAGGAAGATCATCCAGAAATGTGGGTTAACATTAGGACCCATGATTAAGGAGATGATCGTTGTAGAGTAAGCCGCCATGGTGGTCCCTCCAGCAAACTGCACCATGACATACGCGTGGATCATTATGATAATAGGTTTGTAGAACTCTGGCTTCTGTACTGTCGCCATGGCAGTCTTCACACGGTTGGGTTGCTTTCCAAGTTTCTGTTCTATTCTTGCCTTTTCGAAGGCCTGTCGGGCGTAAATCATTTCTTCTAACTCATTGTCTTCTTCTTCTCCTCGCAGCCAGTGGAAGACTTCTCGGCATTCTTCATACCGTCCTCTGGCGACCAGCCAGCTTGGTGACTCAGGGGAGTACAGTGTCATGACGAGGCTAAAGAAGGAGAAAAACACACAGATTAAAGCTGTCCTCTGCCAACTGAGTATTGATCCTAGCACGTGGACGAAGAGAATCCCGAAGGCCTGAGTTAAGGAGACGGTTGTGAGGAAGGCGCCTCTGTTCTTGGGACTGGCGTACTCTCCGATGAGGATGGAACGTAGAGGTGAGAGCATGCCGATAGAGAGACCTTGGAGTATTCTTCCGAGAAGTAGGGGCTGGAAAAATAATTATATAAAAATATTAACATTCCATAACAGAATTCACTAAGATATAAATTTAATGGTTTTCTTCTTACCTCATAGCTAGTCGCCGTCATCGTGACAAACCAACCGATGAGAACTGGCATGGTGACAGCCAGATGAGCAATTCTTCTGCCAAACTTCTCCATGATGGGTGGTGTGATGAAGCTTCCCAGTAACTGGGTGATACCTAATACTGACGCTGTAAAAGAAATTTAGGATTAGAATGAGCATTAGGTGACTTAATGATTAACATCCAGAACCACCACAGGTTTTAGAGATGATTCTTTTTATGGGCCTTAGTTGCCTGATAATAAAATTATTATTATTAAAGCATCATTGTGGGACCTGCAGCTTAAGTTAGTTAGCAAAAAGCTGATGGGGAATATCACCATTTGTTTAGTAAGCAGTGCTGCTTAATAAGCAAACACTTTCACTGGCAAGCAATTGTGGCACGTGCTATTTGAGTATACAGGGGTCTCCGAAATACGGAAACAAATCATGGATCAGTTACCAGGATCAATTCTTTCACGACCATCCTGTATAAACTGGAAGATTTCGTTAGTTTTTGGACTAAATCTAAGAACCAAGACCTTTAAAAGGTTTAAAGATACTTTATTCTCAATAAAACAATATCATGCCACTTTCTTGAGAACTGAAATACACAAAATATTTACATAGCTATAACTATAGCCAGATACGATTTTAGTTATAAACAAGTTTATCCTTGTATGTCCATATTCATTTCTCTTGAAGTGATTTATTAAGAACTAGTGCTTTAATGGATAGATAGGAGAACGAAATTCGCTCTTCTTTAAGAGATATATTCCTGTGGCAGTAAGCAGTCTATTGTCTCACTTCATCCTACTAATATTATAAATGCAAAAGTTTGTGAAGATGTATTTATGTTTGTTGGTCTGTCACGCAAAAACTACTGAACGGATTTCAATGAAATTTGGTAAGTAGATAGTTGACATCCTGTAATAACACATAGGCTTATACTTTTAATCCCTAAATTTCCACGGGATCAGGATTGACGCAAGAAAAACCTCCCACGCGAACGAAGTCGCGAGCAAATCTAGAATTAGGTATATATAAAGTCAATATTAAAGAGACGGAGATCTCAAAGTTCTTACATCCAATTTGACAAACTTCTGCTGTGGTTGCGTGAATGTTTTAACGGGGTATAAATTCTGTAATAATGTGAACCCCTGACTTCAGAGCTAGGTTTGAAAACCCATATTTCAGGAGCCAGTGACTTCTTCCAAAGAGGTTACAATACCGCGGCTCCAAAATGCAAGGGCAACGACTTGAAAGAAAGGGTTTTTATTCAGTAAAACTCTGACATTCCGCTCCACCCAGAGCGGACGGAGTTTAACCACTATCTCACCTGATGGTAAGCGATGATGTGGGGTCAGATGACGTTTACCTAGAAAACTACTTTTGACTTAAAGACCCCGAGGTTATAACTATCAGGAAACACAGACTATGGCACGGAATACCCAAACGTTTATTCTTATAACATTTTGTGCGGATGGGTGGAAAATCACGATGTAACGATGGCGCATCGCTGTTCATCTTGTAGCCCGATGATGGAACGGGCTTTGATTTCGGGTGAAAATTTGATGATTATCTCGCCCTAAAAGTTAGACTTCCTTTGAGGCGTCAATGTACAGTCTTACCTAGCCATGATGCTGCAGTCTTGCTCATGGGTATCTCGGAGTTGGGTACGAGCAGCTGTGGCAGCAAGATGGCGGGGTAGCCGATCACGCAGCCGTGCCCAATGATGTTGCTACCCACCGCCGCCGTCACGAAACACTGGGGAGGAATCTCTGTTAAAAGAGTAACTGTGGAGTTTCTTGCCGGTTCTTCTAGATAGGAAACGACCAATTTCGTACTGTGCATTCATTTCTGACGTTTTATAAGTATGGGCACTCACTTACTTTTATAAGTAGGCCTATGTCAAATAATGTATTTTGAGTTTTGTTAATAGGTATTTGGCTTTTGTTTGAGGGGAACTCGTAATGGCATATGACGTCCTCAGTGACAAACAATAAGTACTAGTCTTCCGCAAAAACCGGTAAACTGGGGTCTCTCTCTATTGATACTCACGGGGAAGCACCAGCAGTTTCCCATGACACCTCAAAGGCTTTTCATTTTAATTAATTTATTAATTTCAATCAACAAAAATCCACTGTGGCAAGGTCCCTTAAAACTAGTGTTTGTTCAAAACAAAGTAATAAAATTGATGATTAATATTTGCCATTTTCTTTTCAAATGGAAACCTTTTTGAAATAGTGTATAATGAGGAGATCTAGGTATAAATTAATTAATCAGAAAATAATATTTTTCTTCTTATGTATGTTACATTTATCTTTTGTTTATGCAAAGAATGCCTAAATTCTTTAATATTATGAGCTTTCCTATTTTTCGAGTATTATTTCTGAGGCAATAAAATTATAAATAATTCTAATATAAATATATTTCATCTTTCTGCTTAAACATAAAATTTTAATTGTTTTATTTACTTGTCTCCAAAACGGTGAAATCCTTCCCTTTCCCATCTTCAAAAATCACTAACAACACAGTCTCATTAAAATTAACACATTTAAAAACATAAATATTAATACGATTACGTTTAAAATTAGTATCACAAAGTATAAAAATATCAGCACATTTTTATGAGGATTTGCTTAAAAATATAATAAAACTAGCAATTAGCACGAAAGCCTTGCTTTATCCGATTACAAGTCCCATGTTTACAACAATGACAATAAAATGTGAAATAAAGTGTCTTTATCATTTTAACTGCACTCTGAGGATTATATGGAAATATTGATATCTAAGGGCAGATCCGCACTGCTTCGCGACAAACGCTCCATTTTGCAAAAACCATTTAAATTGATGACAAACAGATTTTATGATAGATCAAAAGATAGTCACCGAATTGAGATATTAAAACTAATTATGATAATGAGTCTTATGTCGATAATTGCGTGTTGCTGGCTCATTTATATAGCTTTCATATTTGAGTGCGTGCCAAGTGATTCATTCGGACGCTTAGTCTTCTTACTAATACGAAGCGACCATGGTGTGAATACGCTACTGGCCCTTTTATTTAATTTTGTATGGTAAACCCGACAAGTGCCCTCTATCAATGTGTTTGCGTTTGGCTAAATTTCATTTGTCAGTTTGTTAGTCACAGCTTATAGTCTTACTACCAGTTACACAATCTAATTCCGCCAAGCCCGTTCCATCATCGGACTACAAGACAAACGGCGATGCGCAAAAAAGTTACTCGGGGCTTCGCTCCCGTGGAGCGTTTCTTTTAATGTAGAATAAAATCCATACCTACTAACATCGTTTCTGTGGCTGTTTATTATGTCAGTAATCAAATTTATTTGTATGATGAAACTTTATGGTGGTTATCGTGTTCTGTCAGTAAAATATACATACACTTCTCATCAGAAAAATCGTAACACCTTGCAAGTTTATATTTTGTAAGGATTATCAGAAAATAGTGTATATTTAGGAATATATGTCCAATGTCGTTTAATAGTGAATAATATGAAGTTTTCAAATCCTAATGTTCTAAATTCAAATTTTTGAGCCGTTTGGGGTGGAGACCTTGGGATCGTGGGGTCCGAGTGCTCACAAATTGTTTAAAGAACTATCCAGGCGCCTAGTTGACCCTTCGCGTGACCCAAAGGCTAGCTTTTACCTTGGACAGCGGTTAAGCATTGCCATACAGCGTGGCAATGCCGCCAGTCTTTTGGGCACATTACCAGTGGACAGCGATGCGCACGAATTTCTGGACGCCATATTTTAGTTTATTTTTAGATGTATATTATTATGTAGTTTAGGGTTTTTATTTAAGTGTATATTCCATTATTGATTAAATAAATTTCTTCATTTTAAGAAGTAAAAAAAAAAATTCTAATTAAATTTTCATAAGTTTCGTAATTTGTTTAACAAGTCATTTTTACCCTGTATGGAGTATGAAGGATGTTGATAAAACAACACACGTAAATGAAAAAAAGCTAAGAAACTTTTATTTTTTTTCCTTCTTTTTTCATTCTATTATTATTATTTAATAACTTGTATTCCTTCCCCGAGCTCTTATTACTGCTTCCATACGGTTCTTCATCGATCGGATGAGCGTCACGATCAAATGTTGTGGTATTCCATTTCATTCCTCTTGGATTGCATTTTGCAGCTGGCTAAGTGTTTCTGGGGCAGGATCTCTTGCAAGAATTCGTCTCTTTAATTCATCCCATAGATGTTCAATCGGATTCATGTCCGGGCTTCTTGCTGGCCATTCCATAATGGAGATACCGACTTCGGTAACATAATCTCGTACGACGCGCTGTGGGCCTTAGCATTGTCGTGCATGAATATGAAACCGATGTCCATAGGGTATCACGTGAGACTCAAGACACTGTTTGATATACCGATGACTGTTTAGTGTAGGCAGACGTGGCCCACACACAAAGACAAGCTCTGTTTTACCGTCGGCACTGATTCCTCCCCAAACCGTCTACGAATCGCCACCATAGCTGACCTTTTCTTCAATGCAGCATATTGTGCAAAGCGTTCTCCATCTCTTATGTAGACCATGTTACTTCCGTCGTTACCATACAACATAATTTTACACTCATCAGAAAAGAAGACTTTGTTCCACTGGAGATATGACCAATTTGGGTGCTCACGTGCAAAGTTAAAGCGCGCTCTTCGATGGTCTGCAGTTAATTTCGCCCCATTTTCTGGCTTGTGTGGTATCAGTCCACGTTCCTTCAACCTTCTTTCAATTGTAGAGTCACTTACAGCCACTCTACTTACAACATGAAGCTGCTGCTGCAGTTGAAAAGTATGAAGGCGTCGTTTTCGTAAAGAAGTTTTTACAATAAATCGATCATCTCGCTCAGAACTGACCCGATTCCTGCCAGATCCTGAACGGCGCATGAACAAACCAGTCTCCCGATAGCGTTTGTAGACTCTATGAACAGACGACAGGCTTAGATGCAATCATTCTGCCACAACACGCTGGCTAAGTCCAGAATCCAGCAATGCCACCACTTGGGCGGCTTCTATGGGCGAAGTATCCATTTGTATATTATTATTATATATGCTCCAGAGCCTTGAACACCGACGACGAGTTACATTTGGGGGAGTGTGCGATGGAATTACACAATCTAATTCCGCCAAGCCCGTTCCATCATCGGACTACGAGACAAACGGCGAAGCGCCATCGTTACATGGTAGACATCCCACCTATACGCACAAAACGTTTTGGGAATACCTTCATTGTGCGTACAGCTAAGGAGGGGAATTCCCTGTCAGAGTCTGTGTTTCCCGACAGCTACAACCTAGGAGTTTTTAAGTCCAAAGTGAAGAGGTTACTTTTAGGAAAGCGTGCCCCATCTTCGATCACATCATCACTTACCATCAGGTGAGATAGTGGTCAAACGCGAACCTATTTACGATAAAAAAAAAACTTTCTCAGACGTCCCAAAGTCACAGTAAACAAATAAAGAACAAAAAGTTTTAAGATAAGCGCTAATTTTTAGTTTTCAAAGGTGAAATGTACTCCTCTAAACACACATTATTTTGTCTCAAAACAGTGAATCATTTCATTTATAGGATAAACAAATGAAATTCTAACTTTGAATTTTGAATTTTCGTTATTCACTGTAATGGCCAAACTGCCAGCTATACAATCATGTGATATTTTTCATGGAATGAAAACTCTTTTGTGTTAAATTAGGACAGAAACCATAAAAACGCAAATGTTTCGATTTTTCTGATGAAAAGTGCATATGTTTACGGCTCAATATCACAGTAATATTATTACGCCAGGATTACGGAATGTTCCAACCAGACTGATACTGCTGCCCCGGAATGCAAGGGAATTTTTATTTTATTTTATTGATGATAGGTTCGCGTTTGACCTCTCAGCTGATGGTAAGCGATGATGTGGCCGGAGATGAAGCACGCTTAACTAGAAGTAAATTATACACTCTTGACTCAAAGACCCCTGGGGTCAGAGCTATTAGGAAATTCTTAGGGAAAAGGGTGGGTTTTTTAGTCAGTGGAATAGTAGCACTCTTTTCCGCACCACCCGACGAGGGCGGAATCATTTGATGAGTACAAATTCTATTAGGTAATGCCAATTAAATCCCTGTGCGAGTACCCCGCCATTGTATCCCCAGCCTTATCATTGAGCACGCGATATCTTCCACAATAGCGGCAGTGGAACTAAGCGATACTATTGACGTTTATCTGAGTGTTATCGTAACAATGATGCGTTATGGACCACGCGACGCGCGGGTGCTGGCCGGAGATGACGTCAAACATGATTAGCACAACTTTGGAGACTGTTTGATGTATTGGTTAATGCAAGATAGGCAACCTGTGGAGATAGAGGCTTTGAATCTCGAATGAGCCCGCAGTTGCCTGATGGTAATCAATAGATGAGGTCTACGATGGAACGAGCGAGCCCAGAAGATGCCTGTTCATTCTTGCTTTAAACGCTGACGGGTCATATGTGGCAGGGAACACAGAAGTCGGCAGAGAGACACATTCACGTAAACGATTCCAAGGATCACTATTTAAATAAGGTAATGGTTATATCTCATCTTCTTAGCAGGGCGAGTTGTACTGGGGCAGCTGCTTCTAATGAAAACCCACAATGTATTACCAAATAAGAACTTATAATGTACCCATGTTTTACAAAAATAAATTAATCTGAATACTCAAAGACTCAGATACAAAAGTAACTGCAATGGATTTTTAGAGGTCATCGAGTTTGGGCTCTTTTTGTGACAAAAGTGATGTTTTTTTCGACTAAATAATCGGACAGTCAATGGGGAAAAATGGCGACACGTCTTTCTTTAATTCTACAACCTAGTAGCTGGTCAATACCCCTTGGTCAGATCAGTGTCAGACTTTCTGACTTCTGACTACCTATAACGACTGTCAAAGATGTTCAACAATTGTACAGGTCCGCTCAAATTTGCGTGGTTATTTCCTCAAAAGAACACCACAGACATAAACCTACATGCTTTTTATATACAAATACAAATTGTATGGACTTTAAAAGAGACTATGACCTCTGAGTTTGTTACGGTTTTTCTTCTCAGAGTAGTCAGTTAGGAAATACCGGCCTTATCTAGCTAAACTAAATGACATGGACAAAAAAGTACATTCCATGTACACATACATAGTAAATAATATTGAATAATAAAAATAGAAAAATGATTTAATACGTAGTTCTTAACCTCTCTGGTCTCGTCAGTGTTTATTTCAAAATAATTAGTAATCAAGATGAATTCAAAGTACCATTTGTCAACGTTCGCCATAATGGACCATAGAGTAAGATAAATATAATAATGGGTGTTCCACATCAAGCATACTACTTGCATATATCACATAGACGTGTGATATGGACGACAAAACGCTATTATTAAAAACTTTTTATTTATACGAAACTGTCTTCATTGGTATTTTTGGCATTTAATAAAATTATCTTTTCATAATGTTGATGCGTAAGATAGTTTTTTTTTATATTTCACACAAAAAAAAATTCGGAAAACGGAACGCGTTACTTGTTTGACAATGTGTCATTGCCTATGTCAAATGTCAATATTATGTTATTGCAGATTCTACATTGCGTCCTGTGTTTGTTTTTGCGATTATTTTCTAATATTTTTGACCCCAGCTTATTTCAACGTACTGATACCTTCTACCACCCGATTACCTTGCTATTAATACTGGACTCTGATTTACATTGCGTTATGGATCAATATGAGGTGCATCAACTGCGGAATAGCCATGCAAAGGTTTCAGAGGCATCTCATATCCTCGCTTTCTGCACACAATCAAACAAGACTTTCGCGTTGGATAACCAATGGTAATGGTAGGTAAGAAGTAGGACTAGAAAAAACTTAACCTGATTTATTTTTATATAGTTCTGGTATGCGAAATCTTACAGTGCATCTTATTTTCAGTTGCCTCTTGATACATTTATTTGTCATCCATGCTTATTATTATTAAACACCGAAGCTGGTGAACAAGAGAGACAAAATGGCAAATCAGTGAAGAAAATAAGACGCCATAATGTCAGTATGGAGTGTCCGTTGCTGGCTGTTTTATTATCACAAAATACTAATTATGTGGTAAGCATTTTGTTTTTCATTATTATAAATACCCAGTTGTATTAATCTATAAAAAAATGAGCTTTCATACTATGTATGTATGATTGTTATATCTGTGTTTTATGTATTTTTCATCTTTAACATAATATACTTGCCTAAAGTAGGCATGTGTATCATAGTACTGCTCATTTTACTATAACACAGTACTTGAAAACATAAAGAGATATTTAAAAAGATACCCTTGTTACTAAAAATTATATAAACATAAGAATTATCTAATGATTGAATTAATTTATTATTGTGTTTATTCTGTGGTTTATTTTCAGCCTTCAAGAAACAACTATGTTTGCCATGTGTGTTGGATACGAGCAAATAGACAGGCAGTGCATGACTCATCACGAGACATGCAAGAATTGGCTTTGGATAATGATGTAGCAGCCCCTAATGTTAGCCAAGTTGTTAGCCCACCAGTGCCACCGCCGTTGCCGCCTGTTCAAAGAGGGCCATGGGAAAGTAATACCATATCATTACCTAATTACAAGCGAGCTTCAATCACATCTGTTCACAGTATATTTCAACAATGCAGAAACAGAATGGTACATTTGGTCCCGCAATTCCTTAAAAGACTGCTTTTGCAGGAACATAGTTTCTATGTTCCTCGCAGCTGTAGAGTGTGTGAAACACATTTGTACAGCGATCAATGGCATTTATTACCTCAAACGAATGAGACAATGTGTCTCATTCATTTGAGGTAATAACTACATTTAGTGCTATCCATATAGAAGACATAATTAATATTATGAAGTCAAAAGCTAATATTTTCAACTTTGAAAATGTCTCAGAAATTCCCTCACGGAACAGTAATCACAATTGTAAAATAATAATAAATAAATCTATGATTGTATTATTTTTAACAAGTCTGGTTATGTTTAAAGCAGTTATTTATGTAATTACTGAAGCCCTATATTTACACTTAATCCAGGTTAGTGTATTTGTGAAATAAAAATGCTCTGTTCTATCCAAGCTGGTTGATTGACCTCCCTAGGTGTCTTTATTAACACTATCGCTGCATTGCTCTAATATATATTAATCTTCGTAAGCATTTAAGATATAATAATTATAATATGTCAAAATATTTTTATTTATTTTCTCTAATAAGTAAATAAATAATAATTTTTACTCCTTTGTTTTATTCTGTGTTTCCCTCGTTGGTCTAATGGTCGCAAGCACTACTGCTGAGCATGAGGTCCTGAGTTCGATTCCCAGGTCGAGCAAAGTGATATTGGGTTTATTCATCAGGAATTTCTCAGTAGCAGCCCGGAGTCTAGATCTGTGCCTGGTTGATAGAAACAGACTCGCTCCCTATTAAATGGTACTCAAAATAACTGATCAAATCTGGGTGTACTATAGGTACACCTCTGCCCAACCCCTCGGGGAATACAGGCGCGATGTTATTTTAATGTTTGTTATTATTGTCACATTTTTGAGACTATTAACCCAGTTTAATAAATGTTAGTCAATATTCAGTTTAAAATCCTTACTTTGTTTATTGGTTTAATACTAAAACTATATCACTTATACGCAATAATTCACAACTGTTCACTGTTTTAAAGCACCTTTAAGTTATTAATAGCGAAATTATAATCTAAATACCTTATTGCTAGCGATCTGATTAAAAGGTTTACTGTAACTGTTTTTTGTCTAGTCTGGTGTAATGCCAAGATTTCTGAGTTTTTTATTTATAGCAATTTAATGAGTCAATATTCACGAATATAAAACACCAAAAATCATTGGTGTACACTAAATTCGATAACTATGCCGACGTCCATAGTAAAATTGGCCATGTCCTTTATGCAAAAAATCATGACGTGTAAAAGTGTTATTTATAACCAATTTACAAAATAAATATATCAGTTCAATTCAAATAACAGCCGAGACGAACGTCTTTACGTGCTTCCGAGGGTATCCCACCGCCCACATTCAAACTACGGGTTACTACTGAGAAATTCTTATAGAAAATCTAAATAGCACTCTTTCTCTCTCACGTCCAACCCGCGATTCGAAGCCGACAAAAAGAAATATACATATTATTATAATACATTTACTCAGACAATAGTACACTTTTCGTTGCACCAGGAATATTTGTATTTTTAAATTCAATATTGTCATCTTAAAAAGTCAATATAGGGTTTTTTTTTCTAATTAATTCATCATATTCAGCTGTAATACGCAAAAAGAATGCGTCTCTTCTGGCCAGATTGAGGGACAGTCGCAACAGCGTTCTGAGAGCTATAGCTGACAGGCAAGATGAAAGCCCCATTATCAAGCATCTCATAGAGAGCACCCTGTCAGTTATACAATACGAGTACTAACGTAGTTTGTAATTAAATTTTCTGTACTAATTCAATAATTGTAAGTCTTTTCTGTAAAAGTATATAAGTACTAACATAATATGTAAGTTAAATATTGTTACGCCAGTCGCTTAGTGAAGTACGTCGAGAAACTTCGACAGAAATCTAGAATGTTCGAGACACTAACTGCCATCTAGTGGCGAGTAGCAGTACTGAGTATATCGAGTCGAGACACTAACGCCATCTAGCGGCGAGTAGCAGTACTGAGTATCTCGAGTAGCTTTTGGAATATTTTTGGCAGTGTGCGGTGAGTCGATTTTACAAGAATGTTCTAGAACTCGTAGACCGGGGTATAAATAGATCGCAGAGGAACGCAGGGAGCAGTCTTATTACAAGATCAAGATAATCTGAGATCTACAAGTGAATTTCAGTGCGATTTAAGTGTTAAGTGACAAGTATTGTAGTGCGGATAGCTGTGTTAATTTTTATTTTGTATTTTTTAATTATAGTGTTAATTTTGGTTTAATTGGCGTTAATTATTTCTATCCCGAACCCCAGCTCGTAACAATATGTTACTCACATTTAGAATTGTAAGTTTTTATTATTGTGGATCTTGTTGTCTGAAAAATAGAACGATTAATAATCGTTTTTATATTATGTACATTTCGCTAACACATAAGCTTATTCGACATGGAGAGTCTGCCTATCTCACCACGGAGTCAAGTTTGCCCGAACCACGGAGGGATCTCTTTATGATAAGATGGTCTCCATCAACTACAAGATGGTCTCCCATACAAGAAGCAACCTCGGCAAGTGTTGCTTATCATTGAAGATTGGCACGTGCAGCTGTTTATTTAGCCACCAGCTTAGTGTGTATAACTTTAATGAAATAATTAAGTGCTGTAGGATTAGTTCAGTGTTATCTAAAATTGTAAAAGCGGAATTTATTAGTACTATTATGACGGGGGATTTAAAGTAATCTTTATTACACATCAAAGATATCTATGTAGTTCATGAGTATTTTTAATTATTCGCAGTGTTCAAAGTCTCGTGATCGTTGCTTTCTCTTCGTTAAATGAAAAGAAGCCTAACAAGTTTAAAAAACAAATGTTAATAATCTCGCGTTTGACCACCATCTCACCTGGTGGTAAGCGATGATGTGGTCGAAGATGAAGCACGTATACCTAGACGTAACCTATTCAATCTTGACTTCAAGTCCGCCGGGTAGCCCCCATAACTATCAGGAAACACAGACTTCTACGGGGACTTCAACTCTACTCCACTGTACGCACAATGAAAGAATTCCCAAAATATTTAGTGCGTATGGGCGAGATGATCACCGTGTACAATGGCACATTGCTACCTTTCATTTAGAAGTCCAAATAGAACAGGCTTTCCACCAAGCTTATTCTATTTGGATCCAGGTTGTGTGTAAGGTAAGTTTTTAAGGTTGTACAGTGTAATGATAATACCTAACTAATAATGAAAATGCGTCCTTAACGCTGAAAAAATACTTATCACGCGAACAAAACTGCGGACAGAAGCTGGTAAGGTAATATTGTAATCATTAAACATCTTGATGGCTATGTGGATATTGTGGTATAGGCTTAGCTTCCCTTACTCGAGTTGTTACCATCTTCAAAAATATTTTGTACACTTAAATCACAATAAAGAATTTGAATTTGAACTATGTGTATTAATAAGTTGTCACTTATAAAAGAACTCTCACTTATCAATTTAATTCAAAATATTGCGATTTTTCATATTGCGGCGCTAATCAGTCTATCATCCCGATATACTTGTGATAGACCTGGCAACAATACTCAGTAGTCAGTGATATGTGATATACCGTACCTTACAACGTGACATGGTCATATCCATGGTCATATATAAATTTGTACGACAGAACCCAAATTTTTACCAAAAAACTATAGATCTACCTCGCCGATACGCACAGCGTTCACGATTTAAACATACGCTTGTAATACCCCCATCAAAATTAAAGTTACACAGCACGAGCCCTCTTGTGACATCCATTAAAATATACAATAAACTACCGAATGACATGAAATCCGAGCAAAACGACAAAATATTTATAAAACGCATTAAAAAACTACTCATCGATAAATGCTATTATACATTGAATGAATTTTTTGACTCTGACTTTACAACGTAGTACCGAAAGACATTTGCATTTTATTATATTTTTTGTGCGTAATGTAATAATTTGACCATAATGTATACTGACATTGCTATTTTAATTTGACATTTATTTAAAATACCTATTTTAATTTGACTGATGAATTATTACATTTAGAGCTTTGCAACATTAATTATTGTGATTATTTTTATTTTGATTTTCGAGTTTGTATAAAGCCACTCTAATCTATACAATATGTAAAATTGCTGTGCCCCACAGGGTTCATGTGAGCTATTACCTATATATTATTAAGATCTTGTTAACACATGTTATTGCAATAAAGAATGAATTGAATTGAATTGAATATCCGAGAACTGGGTCGTGCACACACATACTTTTAAATATGGAAAGTGTTCACAAATTTGTATTTTAATGCAAGTTGCTGGTGAAGAATTCTGACCACTTAGCTAAGTGTGCGCTGCAAGACGAGACCAACGAACGATGATAAGCTGGGGTTGCGGGCGTGTTCTAACGAGATACCGCGACCCCGGAAAGCTAGGGCAAGGGTAGTAGAAGTCTGAAACTTCCTTCCCCTCGAACCAGAGCGAGAGAAGTCATTTGATGGTATTTTTCCCATTGAAAAATATAAGAAATGTATATTATTATCATTGACAAACAACTCTACAATCGTTTTTTGAGAGCAATGGATAATAGGACAATCACTCTATGCTTATCAGCCGCCAAAATGTCTTTTATCTACTTATAGCTTAATAGATCAACACAAGCAATGAGTGACTGATAGCAAATTGTTCCTATGGACAACTTATTCAGACAATGATTGGCATTATAAGTCAAACCTTTGAATAATTTATATCATTTATCATATCTTTTAATAAGGCCGTTGTCCCACCGCAAGCGAGGAAGCGATGAACAGTCGGCTATTTTCTAACTCAAGAAACGTACAAAAGATAAACTTTTCGTGTAAACAAAAGAAATGCATATAAATTAATACTCAATCGCTGACTGTTTAGTCTATCAGCAAGGACTCGTTCCACTAGATTTTCGCTAAGTGATAAGACCTATTAAAGATAATACTTGCTCAGCGATGCTCGCTTGGCGTTAAGAAGTCACACCAACTCACACCGACGGACCAACCAAATGACAGCAAAGTGACAAAACTATCGGAACTACATACTCGCTGCTCCGTACTTCGTTTTCAGATCCTAGTTCTACTCGTAAATCGCCGGCGGTGGTACAACAGCCTTACAATAGAAATTCAGTATCTTATTGTATTAAAAATGTTCACATTTGTGTTTGTAATATATTTTAATAAATTGGACTACTTATTTACACTTTTTTGGTTTTGGACTTATAAATTCACTCGTTTTATTTAATTCACTGACTCCCATTCTCCCTATTAGCCTTCAGTGACTGTGTCTCCTCCTCAACAGCAACCACTCCTTTATATTCATCCTCAATCTCCTGTAGAGTCCTGCCTTTGGTTTCGGGCATCAGAAACCATATAACAACCAGGCAGTATGTCAACAACCCTGCATACACTAAGTAAGTTCCAGTTATCCCCACAGTTTCTACCAGACCAGGGAAGGTTTTCAGCACCAGGAACATAGTTCCAGATACAGATGCCAAGCTTATGCTACCAGCTATGCTTCGGTACTCCAAGGGAAAGACTTCTCCAGCGATGACGCTTGGTAGAGGCACCATGCCCACAGAAACGGAGAAGATATGTAAGTTTAGCAGTATACCTGGAATCCATATAGCTTCGTAGGTCAAGAAACCGTGGTCTTTCGAGTATACATAAGCCACTATCGCCAATTGACTGGCAACGCACAGTCCCCCTGAAGCAAACACCATGGTTCTCCTCCGAAACCTGTTTATTATGTAAATTGCTAAGGTATTTACTAAAATTCTGTGGCAGTCGAGACCTAACATCCAGACATCAGCGTTGACATGAGGGTTCATGATTAGCTGGATTATAGTGGTAGCGTAAGCAGCTATGCTGGCTCCACCTGACAACTGCCCCATAGCGTACGCATGGACCATGAGGATTATAGGCTTGTAAAACTCTTTCTTCAGTACAGTAGACATTAAATTCAACTTCTTTTGTATTCTCATGGTCTTTTCAAAGTCTATCCTGGCTTTAATCATGGCTTCTAATTCAGAGTCTTCCTCATCACCTCGTAGCCAATAGAATACTTCTCTGCATTCATTGTATCTTCCTTTAGAGACTAACCAGCTCGGGGATTCTGGTGTGAAGAGTGTCATGACGAGACTGATGAAAGGAAGAAATAGGCATACCAGGACAGTTCTGCGCCAACTCAAGAGGGATCCAACAAGGTGCACGAAGAAAATGCCTGATCCTTGGGTAAGGGATATAGTGGTGAGGAAGGCTCCTCTATTCTTAGGGCTAGTGTATTCACCAATGAGGATTGAACGTAGAGGTAACATCATGCCGAATGATAAACCACCGATGATTCTGCCGAGGAGTATTACCTGTAACGTGATAGAAAGCTTTATTAATATGGCATTCATCTTAGAGGATTTCGAAGATCAATAATTATAGCGGGAATCTCGATCTTTGAAGTTAAGCAGCTTGCTATGGTCAGTCATGAAATCAAGTTAAGCAGGGCTCCGGCTGTGTTTTGTACACAATTGTCAGTCATTACGGGTATTCAGAAGCCAGAAAACTGACAACAGACTTGCCAAGGGGTATCGTTCCATCTAGTTCCTGGATTCTGGAAGTCAGATATTCACTTTACTCGCTCCATGAAAATACTGTCACTTAGCTGTATCCGGTTACACTGGAAGACGACTTCAACAATTAACACGTTCGCTGGCAGTACGTCGTTAGGCGGGAAATTAAAATAGTGCGTTATGACAGTACGTCGAGGGACGGGCCACTTATTTTTAAGAGTACGTCGTCTCACGATAATTTTTCATATAAGTATTATGAAGAGTAGTATCCACTGTCATATTATAAGCAATTTCATATTTTTTACTGCCGTAACACGAGTATATTGTAGGTAGTTTCATATTACTTGCTTGTGCACGAGTACTACGTCGATTTGTCATTTAGTATGGAAAATTCTACTGTCGTAATGTGGTGTCAGGGTAAGTTCTCACTGTCAGCGAACGTGTTAATTAATTAGGAAAAAGCTAGGCCGGAAATCTTTCGTTTTAAAAACTTAGGAATCTAAAACCTAAAGCTTTAGGTTTAAGATTCTGATCATAACTGTTATAAAGGGAAAGTTATTTATTTGTTTCAAGACAATCTTCTTAGTCTATGTTCTGTTTTTTTTTTATAACGAATGAGCCCAGTCTTGACCCCGATTACACCTGATGGTAAGTGTAAGATGAGGTCTACGATCGAACGAGCGAGCCCAGAAGATGCCTGTTCACCCTGGTGAAAGTCCTATTAAAATCGGATCTGCCGTTCGAGAGATTAGCCCGGATAAATGAATAAAACAGACAGATAAACATTTAAAAAAAATGTTTGTGTTTTAGTATCGTGTAAATAATCATGAGCACTTGAGAAAACACAGACTGACACCTCCAATATATATTTATTTATAAGTAGTGAATTCTTACAGCAGATGTAGTAATTAATGACTTGGAATCTTCTTACAAATGAATTTTCTTCAGCATAACACGTGTCCTTACCTCGACGCTATTCGCTAGCAGCGTAGTCAGCCAGCCCACGAGAGCCGACAAACTGACCGTGTAGTGGGCCGCTTTGCGTCCATAGTGGCCCATGATCGGGGTGGCGACGAAGCTGCCAATCAGCAGGGTTATGCCGATCACTGATGCTGAAACAACACATCTGCTTGATTTACATTATACAACGTGTAATTTAAAGGGTATAATATACATACCAAGTGCACGGTTTCTTTGGATGATAACAAACGATATGGCAAGGGTTTTGTAATCCTAAGTCTACGTGTGTAGAACTTATTACAAATTCCAATACACTGATACCAGAGACCGAATTTTTAAAATTAAGAAAAACGAAAAGGATTATCGTGTTATTGGCAAGTAACGTGGAAAGTTATTGACCCTTGTAGTGCTGTGACACGTTTGTTATGATTGGTATTCAAGAAATATATTATAGTATCTGTTATTACAAATACCAAATAACTTACATTTTCTTTGTAATCATAATCCATAATTCATCCATCAAAACAAATATTTTCTTGTCATGACATTTTTTACGTCAAGGCTGACAAACTGTAATTTCTTCTTCTTTGTAGTCACTGAATGGCTAATAGACTAAAAAGGTTGTTCATACTTTTATTATATAATTGTTATTCACTTTTATCGATAGGACTAGCTTAATATTGTATATTATATTGTGGTTGTCTACTGATTAACGGCATTTTAAATTATAATTATAAATTTCTAAAACACACTCTCAGATTTTATCGAAGAGGTTTAATAAATTATGCTCGAATATAACTGGCTGATCAAATAACTGGCAAGATGGACTATTTTGGACTCTACAATTTGAATTCTGGTACAGAATGAGAATGGAATGGATTTTGAACGCTGAGCTGGGTATAAAAGGCGCTGGGGGCCATCTCCGGGGGTTCAGTCTTTGACCAGTTTTTGAAGAGTTTAGTTCTCGACGAGTTTTGACGAAGAGTGATGGAAGAGGAAGTGCAGTACCCGCTGCCCTGACTCCTTGTTGGGAGCCTGCTGCCTTGACGCCTTGTTGGGAGCCTGCTGCCCTGACTCCTTGTTGGGAGCCTGCTGCCTTGACGCCTTGTTGGGAGCCTGCTGCCCTGACGCCTTGCTGGGAGCCTGCTGCCCTGACGCCTTGCCGAGAGCCTGCTGCCCAGACGCCTTGTTGGGAGCCTACTGCCAGACCGCCTTGCTCAAGCTGCTGTACGACGAAGACATCGTGGAGTAGAAGGCGATCCTGGAGTGGTCTGCCAAGCCGTCCCGCAAGTAATATACTCTAAACCTCCTCCTCTTCTCTCCTGAGTGTGTCAGTTAGGTAGGTAGGCCGTTTTTTTTAGGATAGCTAGGTAGATAGGCAGGTTTTTTATAAAATACTGTATATTATTAATATATTAAATTTAATGGTACATCTATTTTACCCTCTTTTATTGGAGAAGCGGAAGGTATCGTTACAGTTTGGCGCCCAACGTAAAATCATAGCTAGTCGGTTTAATTTTTTTTCAAAATTCCAAAAAAACTATTACTGGTAACTTTTTTCTTTGGACTCACTTTTTGGCTTAGACTCTTTTTTAATATTAAGTTCTAGGATAGGAGACTCACTCTTTACACTAACACTATACTAGACTCCCTCTTCACACGAACACTAGTTTATCACCTCTTTTACCACTAGTTTATTCCCTCTTTACCTTCTTTTGCTATTTATAATATTAATTTTCAGTCATGGATAGAATTATTCACTTTGAACTTTTAAATAAAGCTGAACTTGAGTATGAAGTTAAAATAAGACTTGAGGAACCAAAAGATACAGTCTGGCGAAGAAATTATATAAATAGTCAGGCTGGAACTTATTTCAGCGCAAAGTTAGCTCCCAAATATATAAAGTCAACTGTTTTTCAGAAACTATCCCCATTAGTTTACATATTAGAGGATCCTAATGGCAACCGAGCTAAATGGCATATTAAAGATTTTAAAAATTAATGTATATAATCATGTAAATATATTCACCTTTCGTACTATATTCATGACTCATCTCTATCTTCTTCTCTTCTTTTAACTATAGAGTTCTTTTCGGTTTATTGAAACTCAATAGTTTATTTCTTTCTTTAACTTTGTTCTTAAACTTTAAGAGGCTTCTATCTGAACTAATCAGATATTACTTAGAAGTGCGTTTAGGTACATATTACCAAACCTTCTCCCTTTCTAACTCTCCAAGTTAGTTTCTTACTATTTATCGACTCTAAAGTTGATCGAAGCGGATAGCAACTTCGTAAAAATAAGCCTTTGCTAAACCTTGTTTTTTATGTTATCGACTCTAAAGTTGATCGAAGCGGCTAGCAACTTCGTAAAAATAAGCCTTTGCTAAATCTTGTTTTTTATTTGATGGGTTTTCGACGCGAGCGGACTGACAGACTCCGAAAACAAGCCTACTGTCATGTACTAATCAGGTCGAGTAGTGATCATTGAATGTGAATCCTACCTGACCTAACTTCGTGAGATGTTGGTGTGATTGAATGAGGCATGTAAGTTATATGAATGTGGATAAACTTTAACCTTACAAAATTTTTGTTCTAGACCAAAAATTTTCTCGGGGTCGATGGGGAAATATAGTATCTGTTATTACAAATACCAAATAACTTACATTTTCTTTGTAATCATAATCCATAATTCATCCATCAAAACAAATATTTTCTTGTCATGACATTTTTTACGTCAAGGCTGACAAACTGTAATTTCTTCTTCTTTGTAGTCACTGAATGGCTAATAGACTAAAAAGGTTGTTCATACTTTTATTATATAATTATTATTCACTTTTATCGATAGGACTAGCTTAATATTGTATATTATATTGTGGTTGTCTACTGATTAACGGCATTTTAAATTATAATTATAAATTTCTAAAACACACTCTCAGATTTTATCGAAGAGGTTTAATAAATTATGCTCGAATATAACTGGCTGATCAAATAACTGGCAAGATGGACTATTTTGGACTCTACAATTTGAATTCTGGTACAGAATGAGAATGGAATGGATTTTGAACGCTGAGCTGGGTATAAAAGGCGCTGGGGGCCATCTCCGGGGGTTCAGTCTTTGACCAGTTTTTGAAGAGTTTAGTTCTCGACGAGTTTTGACGAAGAGTGATGGAAGAGGAAGTGCAGTACCCGCTGCCCTGACTCCTTGTTGGGAGCCTGCTGCCTTGACGCCTTGTTGGGAGCCTGCTGCCCTGACTCCTTGTTGGGAGCCTGCTGCCTTGACGCCTTGTTGGGAGCCTGCTGCCCTGACGCCTTGCTGGGAGCCTGCTGCCCTGACGCCTTGCCGAGAGCCTGCTGCCCAGACGCCTTGTTGGGAGCCTACTGCCAGACCGCCTTGCTCAAGCTGCTGTACGACGAAGACATCGTGGAGTAGAAGGCGATCCTGGAGTGGTCTGCCAAGCCGTCCCGCAAGTAATATACTCTAAACCTCCTCCTCTTCTCTCCTGAGTGTGTCAGTTAGGTAGGTAGGCCGTTTTTTTTAGGATAGCTAGGTAGATAGGCAGGTTTTTTATAAAATACTGTATATTATTAATATATTAAATTTAATGGTACATCTATTTTACCCTCTTTTATTGGAGAAGCGGAAGGTATCGTTACAATATGAAACCAATAATTTGGTATCAATTCTTTGAGTCAGTTATTTTGTGTTGAAACTGTGCATAGAGACTCCATACCAGATGTTGTCTTCAGCCCTTTTGGATAGATATGGGGTTTCCGTTACACGTTGTATAAATGATTATTAATAAATGAATTTCCTAAATTAATTAAATAACGTTAGCGAATGCCTCAAAGCGGACATTTATAGAACAGTTTTTTAAAGAAAACTAGCAGTGTGCGTAGATTTTACCAAGTGGGTAGGCTTCCAGTGCGGAACAACTTAAGCCTCTTTATCTTGATGTAGGTATCCTGCATACGTGATCCGCACAATCCGATTACAATTTAAGCGTCAATAGCCTAACGGCTAAGATGTCAGACTCGTGATCGAGAGGTCGTAGGTTTGAACCCCAGCCATTACACTATTAGGCTGTGAACCCACTCCAGACTATCTTAATTGTAGGGGTAACAAGATTGATAGTAATGTTTGATCTAGCAATGTGGGTAGAAATTACATTACAAACAATCTCTCTCCAACGATTTATTTATTTCATAATAACACGGCCGAAGGCGAATTACATTATTTAAAGACATGTTAAATTATAAGATATACCAGTCATACACTAATCTCACAGTACTCCAGGCATATAGACAAGATCTTCTTCCATTCATCCGCAAACACGTCACAATCAGGTTTGGCATCCAAGAGAGCGTTGAGTGTGAAGAGTGTGCGAGGAATAGGGGACTAGGCTCGAGCGACGGTACGACTCCTGGGCACAGCGAATAATCTGTCTCCTATTCCGGTTAAAGTTGTTTGGATCGGAGCAAACAGATGGATTAGTTCGTCATGGAGATCAGGAGCATCTGTTTTACCGCGAAATATTTTAAACATATTATTGATCTGATTTTCCGTCTAATCATTTTTCCGTCTATCTTCTCGAGAATTATATCCTAAACTGCCTTTAAGGAGAAAATTAGAAGGATACAAGAAGGGATAGAAACCAAAAGTACGCTTATCAAGGTACCTTAGATAAGTCTTCTGAACCTTCTCTAAAAGTAATGTGTATTTCTTTTCAAAAGGATTTCAGACACATGCGCTAGTCTCCAGCTTACTGCGAACTAGTACGTTAAATATAGATCTAATAGCACTTTTATGTTCTTAAAGTCCTTAGCAAAAAAAAATTATTTCAGCATTTAGGTTTCGTACTACGCAATTAGTACGAAACCTAAACGCTGAAATATTTTTTTTTGCTATCTATACTTATAATAAATCTGTAGAGAGGTCAATTCTGTACATGAAATATATTTCCAAAATAACTATCAGGGGGTGATTAAGGATCGATACTCATGCCAAAAATGCAATCAGTTAAATTTTTGTCTGTCTGTCTGTCTGTCTGTATAACCGTTATAGAAACAAAAACTACTCGACGGATTTTAACGAAACTTGGTACAATTATTTTTCATACTCCTGAGCGGGTTATAGTATACTTTTCATCACGCTACAATCAATAGGAGCAGAGCAGTGAAGGGAAATGTTGGGAAAACGGGAGAAGTTACTCCATTTTTTAAGCTTCCGTCGCGTGTGCAACCTTAATGGTTAAAGCTACACAAATCATTTCATGACGGAAATGTTCTCCTTAAAATTATATAAAAAATATCCCACGACAGCATATGTCTAACTTCTATGGTTGACTCACAATAACACGTGTAACTCCCGATAGCTTAGCAGTTCGAAGCTTTCTGATTATAATATTTGTCTACTCTTACGTTTATAACACTCTCAGTCACCCCTAATTGAAAAAGTTAACATTATTAACTATTCCATAAAAAAATTGGCCAAGTGCGAGTCAGACTCGCCCATGAAGGGTTCCGTAGTAACTATAATTTAATATGAAAATTTATTTGACGAAAAAAAAACCTTACAAATTTCTTAAAACTAGCTTATTTACATTTTTTACAACTGCGCCAAATAAATTTGTTTTGAAAAAAAAACCTTACAAATTTCTTAAAACTGGCTTTTTTACATTTTTTACAACTGCGCCGAATAAATTTGTTTTTCATAGTGTTTGTATGAATTACAAAGTTATATTTGCGGTTTTAGAAAATATGCTGTATCTCAAAAACTGCTGGACTGATTTCGTTCAAACTAATTTTGGTTGAAAGTTTATATTAAGATCTACAGACATATATTTTTTTTTAGATTTTTCACTCCATTATTATAGAAGTTAGAGGTTGTGTCCGCCACACACACATTTTACCACTTTGGAAGCTTATATCTTTTAAACGATTGACTTTATGGAAAAGTGGTTTTAGAAACCCCGATGTCGTTTTTAAAGAACTGTCTATAGATACCACACATGCATCGATTTCATGAAAAAAAAATATTTTCAGGTTTAGTTCCATGTATGGGGAGCCCCCCTTTATTTTAAATATTTTTTAATTTTTTTCTCAATATCGGAAAGCGGTTCACATAATACATCTACCTATCAAGTTTCACATGTATAGTCCTAATAGTTTCGGAATAAAATTGCTGTGACAGACGGACGGACGGACAGACAGACAGACAGACAGACGGACAGACATGTCGAAACTATAAGGATTCCGTTCTTTGCCATTCGGCTACGAAACCGTAAAAAGAATCATATAAATCGGTATAGAAACACCAAAGTTGTACATGAAATACGCTTATAATAATAAGCCATCGCGCGTGAATACTGAATCATGCTATAAGGATTATTTTTGAGAATCGGTCGCCGCGCTCGACGCGTCTCGCGGTCGAAGCGTTCTCTAGGTACTTAAGCCTCATGTGAACGTGATCTAAACAATATTACCAATACATTAACTTACGCTGACGGAGTCGCGGGCACATCTATATTGTATCATTACGCTAAGGCCAATAGGAGCGGAGCGCCAATGAAGAATGCTTCAAAATCGGGGTTAAATTTAACGTTAGCCCAAAGTAACTATTCCACGCGGACGAAGTCGCGGGCAAAAGCTAGTTAATAATATGTGATCATGGAAAGTGAGTTTGTGGTCAAAATTTACCCCTAGATCCTGTATTACACTTGTCCTGTTAATGGTGCTGTCGTTAATTTTGTACGCATAGTTGACAGGGTGTCGTGCGCGAGTAAAAGCCAAGACAAAACATTTTGAGTTAAATTCCATTTTCAACCGACGACAAAAAGAGGAGGTTATCAATTCGACGCGTATATATATATATATTTTTTTAATGTATGATCATCGATTACTCGAATACGGCTGAACCGATTTGGATAATTCTTTTTTTGATTGAAAGGGTATACTTTGAAATTGGTCCCATTTTCATAAACGTCAGGATCTGATGATGGGATCATGGAGAAATCGAGGGAACTCTTCAAATATTATAGGCACACCTATAGCGTTTTGGGTATTTCTTATAGTACCTTGTGCAGTTGCTCTCGATAAGCACCATTTGAGGAAGTGGAACTGATGATGAAGACCACAGATGGCCATCGAAACTACTCAATAATAAGTATTTCGTGGATTGCGATTCGATTACTTAAATATGGATGTTAAGCACTTTATGCTCGTCACAATGCATATGGTGATGTAGAGCTGATGGTGAAGTACCAGGAGAACTCCTCAACAATTAACGGCCCAGCATTGGGAAAAGCAATATTTTGTAAAAGGTTATAAGTAGTTGACATTTAGGCTCTTGTAACTAGGTAAATTAAAAATAGGCCAACTAAAAAGAGTGAAATAAAAACTTTTTACCAAAAAATTAAACCGACTCCCAAAAAACACTGCAAAGTGAAAAATAACTTTAATTTCGGAAGTCGGTGCCAAAAACGAAAATACAAAACTAAAGACACCGACTACCGAAATTAAAGTTATTTTTCACTTTGCAGTGTTTTTTGGGAGTCGGTTTAATTTTTTGGTAAAAAGTTTTTTATTCTTAATACTCCAGTCTAATATAAATTTAGGTCACATTGCAGCGCCAAGCAATCGGTTTCAGAGTGGAATTCAGAAAAAAAGCTTTAAATCATCTGTATATAACAGACATTGGCACGAAGAATGAGCTTATTGTCCACATAGGCTATTCCTGTTTTGGAACGTATATAATAATATAACATATAATATTCCACAACTTTCACACAACGCCATCTAGTCCCAAACTAAACACAGCTTGTGCTATGAGTACTAGACAACTGATAAACGTACATATATATTTCTGAATACATACATATTATAGATAAATTACACCCAGACAAAGAACAAATGATCGTGCTCATCACACAACCATTTGTCCTAAGTGGGAATCGAACCCACGACAGTGGCGTGCCTAGGGTTTCAAAATAACGCAAGCCCAATAAAATTTTAACCGATTTCAAAAAAAGAAAGTTCAGTTTTCGACTGAGTATGTAGGTACCTACGTATGTATCATCGCAATTTTCTCATAAACTACTGGTTAGGTACAATAAATTAAAAGTGAATTCATCCATCTTCTTTCCTCTTCTTTCTTCAATTTCACTCTTGCTTGTCGTGCGCGGTGAATGAGGTAACCAAAGCACACTGAAGGCATGCTAGTGCTAGATTGAATATAATAAACATATCAGCAATTGCATACCTCCGGTGGCTTTGAAAAAAGCCGTTTGGTTTGGTTTGCTTCATTGCTTGAGGGAACAAAGTTATGGTAAGTAGTTGCTTCCAGGGGCGGATCTACCCATGGGCTATTTGGGCTGCAGCCCAGGGCCCCGTGGATATAAGGGGCCCCCTGCCAGTTCTCATTAATAAAATAGACGATACTTTTATATATAAATATAATAAATCGGAAATATGTAAAATTAAAACATAATATTGGCAGTGCCATATTCGACCAATCCGTATGTGCGACTATCGAGAACGAAGCAGGGAATTCCCTTGTCGCTTGTAATGATCGGGTATTCAGTATTAAAAATACTGAATAGCCCTGGGAAGGCTACCGGCAGCGCAATTGCGTCGGGTGGTACCGCCACAATTTTGTTATTGTCGGTGTCCTATTATGTGATAAGTAACTTATTCCAATTAAATTAAAATTATTTATAAAACGTAAGTTATGTCTGAAAGCTTTTTACACAGTCAAAGATTATATTGAGGACTAAAAAGCTTGGGAATGAGTTGCTCCAATGATATACCTACTTATGTGCACTTTTTTAATATTGTTTGCTGAGTTAATGATTGACTTTCTCAAGTATTGTACATACTTCGTACTTTTTATTATTTCGTTTTTCCTTTATTTATCTTTTATATATATATATATTTTTTAATTGAGAATAGGTTCACTTGTGACCACCATCTCACCTGATGGTAAGTGATAATGTGGTCGAAGATGGATCACGCTTACCTAAAAGTATCCTATTCACTCTTGATTTAAAGATTCCTGGGTTATAGATATCGGGAAACACTGACTCCGGCAGGGAATTCCACTCCTTTTTTTTTTTTTAACGTGGTAAAATTATCAAATAAGTCCTCCCACTCCGGGCAGGGTGGGAGGGACTGTCAGACTTTTACTGACTAAAATCCACGGTGTTCCTTCAATAGTCCTTTACGTACCGGGGCCACGGTAACGGGATGAGTCCCACGACCCCGGCAGGCTTCGGCCCTCTGCAGAGGGGGCCTCGTCATGTTGCTGAGGCTCTTTGAGGCGCGCGTGGAACACGACGCGCCGTCGACCCGGGCATGGTCCATGGTCGGACAGTGAGTTGCCCTTTACTCGCTGTCCGCATGCCCGCGCCTACGGTGGCCGGAGATCGTCGGCCGACGTCCGACGCCGTGGGCGTCTACCACTGCGGCTGGGCTGGAGGGAGGACGCCATCCTCATTCCACTCCTTAGCCGTACGCACAATGAAGGTATTCCCAAAATGTTTTGTGCGTATGGGTGGGATGTCTACCATGTAACAATGGCGCTTCGCCATTTGTCTCGTAGTTCGATGATGGAACGAGCTTGGCGGAATTAGATTGTGTAATTCCATCGCACACTCCCGGAAATGTAACCTATAGACAATATTATGAATGTGAGGAATATGTAGGTTATTATTTCTTTTTATGTTACTTTCATTATAATTTATAGTTGATGTATGACAGTTTGAGTATTTGTGTTACCTACCCAAATGTCCTTACTTTGGCACTGTTCGTCAGATCTTTGAGCTCCTTAAGTTCAAAGCTACTGATAACTGACAAACTTGCACTGTCTGGACAGGTCTGCTCAAATCTGAGTGGTCCTTTCCTCAAAAGACAACAGACATGAACCTTCTCATATGGTTTGACGAATACGAATTGTATGGATTTTAAAAAAGATATTAACTTCTGAGTTTGTTTCGGTGTTTCTTCTCAGAGTAGTCAGTTAGGAAATACCGGCCTCATCTAGCTTAACTTAAAACATAAAAAATGACGTGTAAAAGACCAATGACCAATGACCAATGACCAAATGACCAATGACCAATTTACCGGTGACCAATTTACAAATAAATATTTTAATTCATTTCATTTATAAATATCAGACTTGAGCCTTGAAAATAAGACAATTATTATAATAATTGAAAGTAATCTGATTATGAAAAGATCCTACAATGCTCCTAATTTAGGAAATCTATACTAATATTATAAAGCAGTATAGTTTGTTTCTGTGAACGCGCTAATCTTCGAATGTACTGGGTGAATTAAGATAAAATTTGGTATTGAAGTAGGTTGAAGCTTGAGGAGGGTTATAGGCTTCTTTTTATCCGACTGCTATTTATGAATAATTATTAAATATTTTATATTAATAACAGGGCTTTACCTATGAAATCGCTGTTTTGCCCTACTTGCAATTTCAAATTATAATATCAAATCATATACTGTTCTCTTAACCTGTATCATGGATACATTGTAAAAAATATATTTCTAAATGAGTAACTGTGGAGTTTTTTTGCCGGTTTTTCTCCATATAAAACGACCAATTTCAAACCGTACACTAACTTCTGACGTTTTGTACGTGCCCATGTAGGCCTATGTGAAATAAATATGTTGAGTTTTAGTTCGATAATCATATTTTTTTGGATAAAAATTCTAATTTCAAATTAATTTTATTTTAAAACATGGAATTCTTGTTTCAAAGTTTGGCATAACCGTGCCACTTGTACCTACGGCCCGCAACCTCAACGACGTTTACGAAACGAACTCTAAAAATGAATGCATGACTCATCATTAGTTTGCTCGCTTTCGATCTGGAAATTTCGACCTGAAAAATGAACCCCGTGGTCGTCAAAAAACTTTGGTCGACAATAACGAATTAAAAGCAATTGTGGGAGCTGATGATACCCAATCTGCGGATGAATTAGCAGCAGCTTTCAACGCTAGTATCAAAACAATATTGGTTCATTTGCGTCAAATTGGCAAGAAAAAAGCTTGACGTCTGCCTCACGAATTCAGTGATCATCACCGCGAAGGACGCATCAAGACGTACCTTGCATTGTTCAACAGGCACACAAACGAAAGAATTTTGTTACCTGCAGCGAAAAATGGATCCTGTTCGACAATCGTAGTCACTCAACAAATTGGTTGGATCCGGGATTAGCATCTAAACGTTTTCCTAAACGAAAACTGACCTGTAAAGATCTATTCTATTATATTCAGATGAATACGTGACATAAAGAAGAAGTATTCTTATTTTTGAAAATAAAGTTGTTAATGTTTTCACTAATTGCTATACCATCTTAAATATAAATTATTTTGGCATTAACAATCTCTAGCTGTGAACCGAAGCGCTTTTTCACCAAGACGTATATCGAAACACAATTACAACAAAAACAGTCGAACGAGTGACTGTCTAAATAATTTGTCAATTCTTTCCATATACTTATTATTATTTAAAAAAGCACGGCCAAGGTTTGGAACTCTCTACCGCTTTCTGTGTTCCTTTCCACATATGACCCGTCTGCCGCTTTTAAAGTAAGAGTGAACAGGCAACTTCTGTGCTTTGTCGCCCTATAGTAGACCTCATATATCATTTACCACTAGACGTGATCAAGGCCAAGAGCGGGTTCATCAGTAATAAAAAATATATAAATATGAACTCTTATTAAATAAAGTTGACCGTATTTTCATCAAATAGAACACAATTTCTTGACAAAATGATAATTATTTGGATACCTAATTAAGGGGCCCCCGAGCAGTTTCAGCCCAGGGCCCCACACATTCACGATCCGCCCCTGGTTGCTTCCTTCGTAACAGAACCCAGGTTACAGACAAAAAAAAAAAAACAAAACAAAAAGTTACAAAACGAAAGTTAAAAAATAGCCAGATAGAATGTAATAAGGAATTTAAATAAATTATTTATATTCTAATTGGAATCGTCTATCTTTCTTAAGAAATGATTTAATTACATCAGAGTAAAATGTTGGTGATCGTTTTAATTCTACCAACAACTGTTTTTCAATAGCTATCATTGATAATTCGGAAAGACGCTCTTGACCTTGTGTATTTCTCAGATAGGTATGGATACGTTTAAGAGACGAAAAAGCACGTTCCGCGGAAGAACTTGTAGCCGGAATAGTTACAACAAGATACGCTAACTTTAACAGCTCGGGAAAGGCATCTTCGTGGTTATTTATTCTCATGAATGAAATCAATTAATTCGAAAACATTACGATCTTTCAGATCAGGACTAGAATACAAGCAAATCAATTGGCTTTTTAATATTTGTTTGTCGAAATAGTTTGCATAAATGTCAAATAATGAATCTAATTCCTCTGTAGGAAAATGTGAGTGATAATTGTCAAATTTTTTGTTGTTGAGCAGTTGGAAGATCTTTAATTTATAAATTTCAGAATATCGGTCAGTAATTTCGGTATTAATGTTATCAATTACTTCTACAAAAAGTCGTCTGTATTCCGTTTTTGCACAGCGTACGTTGCGTCTCAAACGAGGAGCCGAGTTATTTTACAACGTGTTACAACTAGTTTTATACACTGATCTATTAAATTTTCGTTTATGCGATTTACTAGTCTGAGAAATACACAGATTAGGCGTCGGTTTTAATGAAGAAATTAACTGTTTTTTCTGAGCAAAGTTTAAAGATTTTACCTTATCTTCGCCAATCAAAACTTGAACGCATTTTAAATCCTCACAAGGTACAATTACCTCCATTGTTGTAGGTAAATCACCAAAACAATTGTATCACTGAGAAAATCTTAGAAAACACAGAAAACTTTAACAGCTTTTTTCTTTAACTCAAGCACAGGGTTGGATTTATGTATGTTGAAAAAGATAGTACAAACAAATGAAAAGGATAGTATTTATAAAAAAAATATAGTACACTTTCATTATTTTTAATTTAACATATAATAGTCATTAAAATCAACACCCGTTAAAGCAAAATTTACTCCTCTTCTAAGTTTATCAGTTCTTGAATATTACTATTAGTTCAGTCTTCATCCTTGGCATTTAATGTCATCAACATATCTTCAGTAGGAATAAAATCAGTAAAATTCCCACTTTTGCTACCGCTTATGATAGCATCACAAGACAATAAAAAGACATTTTATATACAAATTATTACAGTACAAAATCCAACCCTGGGAAAGAGAGAAGTGTACTTCGGAAGATAATCGGGGAATACCCGGCCATCAACACAGAAAACATTGAAAGATCGGAATTCGGTCGGAATATTCATGATTATGACGTAAAACTAAGCATTCGGGAGCATACTTTAAATTATAGTATGTTAGCGTACTATCCTTAGATGTGGATAGTATATAGTACAAAGGGCGAAATTATAGTATAAATACTATAATTATAGTACAAAATCCAACCCTGCTCAAGCAAATGAAACTGAAGTGAAGTTAGTTGCACTCTAAGATGTCGGGAAGTACTCAAGTGTTGTCATTTAGGCAAAAAAAGTCGCCAGGTATATGAAAAATCTACCTAATTTTTTTTTATTTTTAAGATATTGCTTGAATACAGTCAAAATCTGTTATAACAACATCCAAGGGACCACTCATATTTGGTTGTAAAAACCGATAGTCGTAATAACCGGTGATGTTTTCAAGGTACAAAGTATTTTGTACCTATGATTTTGGTCTATATAACCGGTATGTTGTTCTAAATGATGTTGTTGTAAACGGTTTTGACTGTATTTAATTTCGTTATTTTAAAAGTCGCTAGTTTTTATTGTTGATAAATGTTAAAAAAGTTTCCAAACACGTTAAAAATCTCCAAGATCTTTCAACGTGTGGCTAAAACGGCAACACTGCAGAGTTGGCAAGCTGACAAGGTCACGCATACGCATGCAACTTCATACGAATGCCCTGCTTATATCTGCCATAGTGATTGATTTGTTCTATGCCTAAGGCCTAACTCGTTATACGGCACATCGCTATAAGTGCGAAAGTGACAGATATAGTATTTGAAAGCCCGGTAAAAGCCGGTGCGTGTAAGCGAGATAGCAATATGTAGATCATTAGATGCTACAAATGCGAAACTCTGCGCGCGAACAATCGCGATGCGTAGTAGTTTAGTAGATTCATTGTGTTATTTTGATAAGAATTAAGCGCGCGAACTTTTAAATAGTTCGGGTTTGACATTGATTCTCTATCGAGCATTTTTTAGTAAGGCATGCCGGGCTTTTGGGCTTATATGAAGGTACCGCCACTGACCCACGACCTTGCGCATAGCAGTCAGGGCCACTGACCACTAGACCAACAGGTAATATAATCGTATAATCGTATTACGTATTCGGTCACTTAGCTTAATACCAAAAAAGCTATGTTGTATCGCCGTTTTGCAAACTTTCGCAACTATTTTCTCGCTAGTCCTTTATTGTAGACTAGCACTTCACCCGCGTATTCGTCTGCGTGGATTTCGAAATAATTTATAACCTATAGCACTCACCAATAATGTACCTTACTACCAAAGAAAGATTTTTTAGAATTGGATCGTTAGTTCCGAAGATTACCCCCTACAGACAAACTTACAAACAAATTTTACCTCTTTATAATCCTTTATTGTAGAATCAAACAAAGAAATAAGCAAAGCATCTGAACTGTAGTAGGTAATCTTAATCCGACCACGAATCCAAGTGTGGTCGTTATATCAAGGTACTTACTTATCAGTAGTCGTTGTTAAGTTGTTCATGATAAGCTGTGGATTTTACCTATAAGACATAATTATCCCGTTGATATAGCCAACTGCTCTTTAATGCGTGACAGTCGAGGGCCGCTTTTAGTCTAACCGGATGCTTCTAGGCAATTACCTTTTTCAGAGATTGATTGCCTATTTAGACATGCCTGGTTACCTGACTTTGAGGTTTTGAAAAAAACTTAGTTAAGGCACCGGTCTCCCACAAATTATTTTGAAATGGTCAGTACCTTTTGAAAAACGATTGGAGGTATGTAGATGCTGTATACACAGACTTCAGCAGTGCTTTTGATAAAGTGAGTCACTCACTACTTTTGTCAAAACTAGCAGCCAACGGCGTTCACGGATCACTTCTGAGATGGTTTGCATCTTACTTGCAACAACGGTCACAGACTGTTTTGAATGGTTAAGCCTGCAATACATGTTGGCCGAGCGTAGGCTAACGCGAGCGTTGGCAAATAGGTACATACTAAGTTTGACGAAATTCGGGATCTCGGAGAAATCATGAAAAATTAACATTCAAGCAACATGTGGACAGTTGTGTCAAAAAAGCTGCGCAATTGTTAGGGTTTCTTAAGCCGGGTCCGCTGCGACGTGTTTTCGTGTTTGCAAACAGTATAACATTGTTTGCTAACAGAATATAGGCGTGGCCTAACAGTTTTGTTAGCAAAAACACAATAACATGTTTGCCGAGACGAATGGATATCATCCCCCGCGTTCGCCTGCGGGGAGGGGGAAAGTGATGCATTTTGTGTTCGCGCTCACTATCCCTATTTTTTAATCTCAGAGACAGAATTGCCACACCTGATCTCATGTCAGGAGGAATCACATCGTTCCTCCAAGTTGTTTTCTTCTCTATATCTGGTAAAATTAATGATAACAGCTCTTGATAATCACTTTCTGAACATCTAAATCTAAACAAAAACATAACAACAATAGGCGCAGCGGACGGGCGGTTTTAGTAACATGTTTTGCTAACATGTTTTGATAACATGTTTTGTTAGAAAATTGGCGCAGCGGACCCGGCTTTAAACGTAATACGCAGGAATATAGGTCTACTGAAACTAAAATTGTCCTATACAATGCCTTAGTACGTAGCAGGTTATGCCAGTGTTGCCTGGGAGTGGGACCCTTTTTAACTGACTTCAAAAAAAAAGGAGGAGGTTCTCAATTCGTCTTGAACTTTTTTTTTTGTGTATGTTACCTCATTACTCGCAGATGGCTGGACCGATTTCGAAAATTCTTTTTTTGTTTGAAAGGGTATACTTTCTAGTTGGTCCCATTGCCGTTATGTTTGGATCTGATGATGGGATCATGGAGAAATCGAGGGAACTCTTCAAATATTATAGCGTTTTGGGTATTTCTTATAGTACCTTGTGCAGTTGCTCTCGAAAAGCACCATTTGACGAAGTGGAACTGATGAAGAAGATCGCAGATGGCCTCCGAAAATACTCAATAATAAGTATTTCGTGGATTACGATTAGATTACTTGAATATAGATGTTAAGCACTTTATGCTCGTCACAATGCATATGGTGAAGTAGAGCTGATGGTGATGTACCAGGAGAACTCCTCAAAAATTAACGTCTCTGCACCGGGAAAAGTAATATTTTGTAAAAGGTGATAAGTAGTTGACATTTTGGCTTTTGTAACTAGATAAATTACAAACCGACCCACTAAAAAGCGTGAAGAAAAAACATTTTAGCAAAAAATAGTAAGTAGTAGTAAGCGGTGTCAAAAACGAAAATATATACCAAACTAAAGACACCGCCTTCCGAAATTAAAGTTATTTTTAGCCGACTTCAAAAAAAAGGAGGAGGTTCTCAATTCGTCTTGAACTTTTTTTTTTCTTATGTATGTTACCTCATTACTCGCAGATGGCTGGACCGATTTTAAAAATTCTTTTTTTGTTTGAAAGGGTATACTTTCTAGTTGGTCCCATTGTCGTTATGTTTGGATCTGATGATGGGATCATGGAGAAATCGAGGGAACTCTTTAAATATTATAGGCGCACCTATAGCGTTTTGCGTATTTCTTATAGTACGTTGTGCAGTTGCTCTCGAAAAGCACCATTTGAGGAAGTGGAACTGATGATGAAAACCCCGGATGGCCACCGAAACTACTCAATAATAAGTATTTCGCGATTAAATTTGCGATTAGATTACTTGAATATAGATGTTATGATGCTCGTCACAATGCATATGGTGAAGTAGAGCTGATGGTGATGTACCAGAAGAACTCCTCAAAAATTAACGGCTCTGCACCGGGAAAAGCAATATTTTGTGAAAGTTTTAAAGTAGTTGACATTTTGGCTTTTGTAACTAGATAAATTACAAACCGACCCACTAAAAAGCGTGAAAAAAATTTTTTTTTTGCAACCAATACAACCGACTTCTATATAAAAACACTACAAAGGCAAAAATAACTTTAATTTCGGAAGGCGGTGTCGAAGAAAAAAAGAAAATACAAAACAAATGACACCGACTACCGAAATTTGTAGTGTTTTTATATGGAAGTCGGTTCTATTTTTAGCTAAAAAGATTTTTTACCCAATACATTCCCACGGACTAGAGAGCATACAACGGGCTTTCACCAGACACCTTGCATTTGTATCCCCTGGCTTATCTCTTAGGGGTCCCTATGAGATAAGCGTTTGAGTTTCCTTAAGATGACCCCCTAACGGCAACGGAGAATTATGCATAGCCTTATGTTCTTTCACAAACTAGTGAGCGGTCGCATAGATTGTAGTGAACTGCTATCGCGCATTCTATTGAAGGTTCCGCCTAGGATTCCGCGCTTTCCCATAACCACAATTCTTCAGCGGCCTACTACCTCTATAAACACAGGTCTAAACTCAGCACTCGTTAAGATTAATTCGTTTAATAAGTCTGTACCCGAAGCAGATATATTAAATGACCGTAAAATTAAATCAAGAATCTTGGCCTCCTTCCACCCCAATGAGAAGTAGTCAAAATTTCTTTGTATTTATTTATTTATTTATTTAAACTTAACTTAACTTAATGCAGCAAGGCATTCTCTATCAGTCAAGCTTTGGGTTAAAAAAACACACTGTGGTAGGTGTACGAGAAAATGGAATGAAATAATATATTTAATACTAATAAATATAATACTAATATATAATAATACTAATAAAATACACATATATGCTAAAATAAATAATCTTATATTCGATTATCTTAATCAATTGTACACTTAGATTTAAGTTAGCGACTAAGCGGTAATCTGGCGTCTTTGCTGTCAATGTTGTGTTTACCTGTAATTGGCATATACAACTTGTAACGTGTAACCGGCATGGAAGTCCACGATTACTCTTTCCAAAACTTGATTGATGTTAGCAATGTTTCCAGAATACAACAGCATTTAAAGATATGATACAGATTCATTTATTTTTGTAAAACATAGGTACATTATAAGTTGTTATTTGGTAACACATTGAGGGCGCTATGCTTTGCCTCTAGGGCGTACAAAATTAGTCATACATGCATGTCGTGACATTAAATACAAAAAAAAAATGAACCACAATAAACAAACAACATTAGGTTATCGCTTTTAGAATTTTCAATTACACTGAGCAACAATAACAAAATTTAATACGGTAGGCATGTTGCCAAGAATGGTTCTAGATTCCGACAACCTATGTATAAAGGCTGCAGAAAGATATAGCAGAGCTTATCCAGCTTTCTTAAACACGAAGGAGTCTTGGTATGTAGGCAGAGCCGGATTAACCCATCAGGGGCCTATAGGC
Organism: Tholera decimalis; assembly: GCA_943138885.2. Taxonomy (NCBI): domain Eukaryota; kingdom Metazoa; phylum Arthropoda; class Insecta; order Lepidoptera; family Noctuidae; genus Tholera; species Tholera decimalis. Next base: position 1,763,756 of record OW964577.2, read on the forward strand.
AATGGAATCCTCGGGGCCCTCTTATACCGACTTCAAAAAGGAAGAGGTTCCCAATTCTGCTGTAATATTTTTATTTGTGTTAACTCATAACGGCTAAACTGATTTGGAAAATTCTTTTTTGTTTGAAAGGGTATACTTCAAGGTTGGTCCCATTGTCATCAAGTCAGGATCTGATGATGGAATCCTGGAAATTCGAGGGAAAACTACAAATATAAGCACCGGTTGGTGAAGTGGAACTAATGATGAAGACCACAGATAGCTACCGGAACTACTAAGTATTGCATGGGTTGCGATTCGATTACTTAAAAGTAATTTAACGAATCGGGGATTCCACCAACGTGCATGAAGTACCCTCCGGCTGCCCTACGGCTGCGTTCCGATTTATTATATTAGTTTTAAAACTCGATACTAAATAGTATGAAGTATTATGTGCGTCAAAAAAAAAATTATAATTCTTGTTATTGAGAAAGGAAAATTGAGGAGAAAATTGTAAGATTTACTAGCAGACATAAAACAATTGTAGACTACGTACGTATCGTAACCTCGCACTTAAGAGCCGATACTACCTCAAATGGCTTAGCATGATCGTCCGTTATGTCGAAAATACTCCAGCAATAATTTTGAAATAAATACATAGTAAAGTTGAGGATTACTATTAGGTACTATGTTTGACGAAAACACAATTCCATAAAATTTTCTTGATAGAAAATAAAATCCAAAGTTACCTCCAAACCGAACAATAAACCGCTGGTATTCAAAAATAACTTCAAATTAGATAATGAAACTTTGCATATCAATTGAATTACCTATAAAGCAAGTCTTATGTTATTTACTATTTTTAATTACCATTATTTTCACCGTAAAAAGAAATAAACTAAATTATCGGTGTCTTGGAGTCTTTTCCCTGCCACCCTGTCTCGCTTGCTCACGTGACCGCGGCCAGTAGTGTGCGAGCGAGATAGTGAGAAGCGCTGAGGTAGTATAGGCCCTTAAGTGCGGTAAGGATTTGAATTTTGAGAGATAACAGTGTGGTCTCTCAGTTCACACGCAATTCTAAATTCTCGTTCGATGAGTCATTTTTTTTCTTGGTGCGTGCAGTGGGCCCCTTGTGGACGCGGGGCCCCTAGGCAGTTGCCTACTCTGCCTAATGGTTAATCCGGCCCTGTATGTAGGGGATGTTGACCCATCCTGGCATCAACCTCGGCAAGCGTTGATTAACTTACAATAGCGAACTGCTAGGCTATTACTTTAGCCACAATTTCCTCTTCAGGTGTTATGTCAATAGCATCTATGTATTAAATGAATTCGCTGTCTGTCTCTGTCTGTTCCTCCGCCTATTTATTCCAAACAACACAAGGGATTTTGATGCAATTTCCAGTAATAGAAATAACGATAAACGAGGATGTTTTTTGTAAAAACTTCGATCATAAAAAAGGAAGCAGACGGCTAGTAAACACTAGTAATTCTAAATAAATAAAATAAATATTTTTAGGGTTCCGTAGCTGAATGGCAAAAAACGGAACCCTTATAGTTTCGTCATGTCTGTCCATCTGTCTGTCTGTCTGTCTGTCCGTTCGCATGTCACAGCCATTTTATTCCGAAACTGTTAAGACTATACATGTGAAACTTAGTAGGTAGATGTATTCTGTAAACCACTTTCCGATTTTAAGAAAAAAAATTAAAAATTATTTAAAATAAAGGGGCGCTCTCTATTAGGGTGTCTCTTATTTTTCAAAGTTTTATTTTTTCAACGCATACCCCCTAATTTGATGGATTTGACCATAAAATACTTAAAAATAAATTTTTAGCTCAATTGAACCACTGCAACCCGTGCCGACTTGCTTGCAAAACACGTGCTTACAAGTTACATCGCTCGCGCCGCGCGTATGCACTCTATTCGTTAGTTAATGTTGGATTCTCGAGTAATTAACGTGGATTGTTTTATTTTTTCAAGATATCAGTGGAATTAAGAAGTAATAAAAAAGTATTTATTTAGTAGGTGATGTAAATTATCAAATAACTGGTGCAAATTGCCGTCCAATCGACAGGTTCTCGCGGTTCTTTTTTTAACATCCACGAAGTTAAATTAACTGTCAGTGAAACTGCAAGTCTAGTAATTCGAGGGTGCATTATCTTCTGGGCTGAGCTAGAATACCTACTAGAGCTCAACCTAATTGTGTAAATAAGCTTGTGGACCTTTATCAAGTCTGGCGAGAGCTGCAAAAGAATTGTAAAAAAAACGCAGGATGTTTATAAACGTCGTGAGGAAGACTTTCAAAAGAATTTAGATAATGTATTCGATATCGCTCACGCTGATGCCCTAAATATATTGAAAATAGATGAAGATAAAATCTTCCTACAAAATCAAAGACAGCTGGGGCGTCCTGGTTGCTTGGTGGGAGTTGACAAAAAATTAGCGGAGAAGGAAGAACGGGCCAGACAGAGAAAAATAGTCGAAGACAAAAAAAGACTTAAGCAAATATCTTCAGAAAACTTATCGGCGACTTCCACTTCACATGATTTCGTATCTCCTGAAGAATTAGAAAACCAAACCAGCAGCTCTGAAGAATGTGTGAAAGAACCTTTGCCTTCCAAATCTCGATCAGTAAGTTTTGTAGCTACTACAAAAAGAGGGCGCAGATATTTGATTACGCCAAAGTTGGTTGCAGCTTTAGACAGATGTCAGCTAAGTATAAGAGATTTCGTTTACATAATTCAGCCTGTAGTAGAAGCTCTAGGTCACAGTTGCGACGAGTACCCAATTAATAAATCTTCCACACAGCGGATTCGAACACAAATGAGAATGGCTAGAGCTGAATCTATCAAGTCTGATTTCCAGAGTAACGTGCCTGAACTAGTTACTGTTCATTGGGATGGCAAATTGTTACCAGACTTAGATATGAAGTTCTAAAGAAGAACGCTTGCCAATTCTTATTTCATTCGGAGACAAGTAACAACTTCTAGTAGTGCCAAAACTGGACAGTTCATCCGGCAAAGACCGAGCTGAAACAGTTTTCAGTGATAAGATACAAATAATGTGCTGCGATACGACTGCTTCCTATACAGGTCGCTTTAATGGTGCTTGTGCTCTTTTAGAACATAAATCAGAGAGAGAATTGTTACTATTTACTTGCCGTCATCATATTTATGAATTGGTCTTGAAGTTTGTTTGAAACAAAGACTCCTCAAGTCACTATAGTGTATTCACGGAGACGAGTTAGTATAGCGCCTTCTCTATCGCACATTGTCATACAAATGACAAAGACAAAAAAAACTTTTTTAGGGTTAGTGGGCGTTAACAATACCTTAGAAATGTAAATATGCGTTCACACTGCGCTTCTTAAAAGTTCGCTCAGTTTATTCCTGCGGCTTCGTCTGTCGTATAAATTGAGAGACATTTATTTGATAGAATTTTTTATGGGTACCTACTTTTTTATATATCTGATGGATATGAAGGAAAGACATAAAATCGAGAGTTAATGATTAAACTTTCTTTATTATATTATAATATCTACCTATACAAGTTTATAACATATCATCACCATCATCACTCTCCGTACTATCACTACTGTCGTCGTTTCCTACATTTATTATGAATCTTTCAGTCATTGCTTCCACATTTCTGTCCACAGCACGTCTGCACAGTACGGGAAGTATGAGTAGACTAAAAACTACGCGTACTGTGTACACCGCCTTAGCGTTTATCACTGACCAATCGCAGTTAAAAAATTGTGTGAGTGAGATAGCGCTCTACTAACTCGTCTCCGTGAATACACTTATAGTAGTGCCACTGCCTACTGTTTAAAAAATTTAGAGACAACTGGAAAAATATTAATTGTAACGCAATCGAACTGTGTATTGATTTTGTGAAACAGCATCTCTCTGACTCGACAATTAAAGAATTACTGTCGTATTTTAGCAACGAATTGCAAAAAAATATTATACGCGATGAGTACCGGAACTCATAGAACTATCTATAATTTTTTTGGGAGGAGATAATGAAAACAAGCTTAAAATACGGCCTCCTGGTGCAATGCATCAAGCGCGGTGGATGGCAAGAGCTATTTATTCTTTGAAAATATGTTTGCTACAATCTCAGTTCAAAATGACCCTTAAAGATAAATTAGTATTACGAGATGTTTGTCTTTTCATTATGACAATTTATGTGAAGGCATGAATTGGATGCAGTTTGGCAGTTAAAGCACTTAATCAAGATTTCCACTTTTTAAGCTAAAAACTTTTTAACAAAAAATTAAACCGACTCCCAAAAAACACTGCAAAGTGAAAAATAACTTTAATTTCGGTAGTCGGTGTCTTTAGTATTGTTTTTTCGTTTTTGGCACCGACTTCCGAAAATAAAGTTATTTTTCACTTTGCAGTGTTTTTTGGGAGTCGGTTTAATTTTTTGTTAAAAAGTTTTTTTTTCACTCTTTTTAGTTGGATGATTTTTAATTTACCTAGTTACAAGAGCCTAAATGTCAACTACTTATAACCTTTTACAAAATATTGCTTTTCCCAGTGCTGGGCCGTTAATTGTTGAGGAGTTCTCCTGGTACTTCACCATCAGCTCTACATCACCATATGCATTGTGACGAGCATAAAGTGCTTAACATCCATATTCAAGTAATCGAATCGCAATCCACTTAATACTTATTATTGAGTAGTTTCGGCGGCCATCTGTGGTCTTCATCATCAGTTCCACTTCCCCAAATGGTACTTTTTGAGAGCAACTGCACAAGTTACTATAAGAAATACCCAAAACGCCATAGGTGTGCCTATAATATTTGAAGAGTTCCCTCGATTTCTCCAGGATCCCATCATCAGATCCTGACTTTGGTGATAATGGTACCAATTTCGAAGTATACCCATTCGAACAAAAAAAAAGAATTTTTCAAATCGGCTCAGCCGTCTTCGAGTACTCGATGATCATACATAAAAAAAAAAAAAAAATATACGCGTCGAATTGATAACCTCCTCTTTTGGTCGTCGGTTGAAAACAGTACGAAACTCTAGACAAATTTATTATTGAGTAAGTTTTGTCAATACTTGTGGTATTTGTCAGAAGAAATAGCTGTATTGTCCCTATTCCACGATGAAGTAGATGAAGAAAGTAAGGCAAATATCATAGCAAACTTACAGAGGGAAAGCTTGTACGACTATGGGAAGAGATATGTACCGTCAAAGGAAGAGATTGATGTTTCATTGTTTAGAAAGTATTTCTTTGTATTTCTTTATCTGATTGGTTTTTCGTGTGGTACTTATATTTTTTTATTGTTTCAGATAAATCATTGAACAACTTTGTATCCTGCAAGAACATTTTTCCCGATTAAAAATGAATAGTAGTTTCCTCAAAGAAAAAGTGTCAACCTGGGAAGAAAATGCTGAGTTCCTTGCATGTAAATATATGGTTTATAGCCTTAAAGCAGTTAATGACACTGCAGAAAGAGCTGTGAAGCTTATGCAAGACTTCCATGGCTTGATTACTGCGAAAGACGAACGAAAATAGTTTTTATTACGTTGCGTTCAAGACCATAAGAAAATATATCCTGATTGTAAAAAGGAAACTTTAAAAACGAAGTATCCAAAATAATTAGGTCAAGTGATATTTTTATAAATTAAAGATTTATAATTCGTAAATCCTGTTTTACATAATTTAATCCATATTTACTTATTATTCATGCATATTTGTGATAACTTAACTGCATAGTCAAACTTTAATATTATAAATGCGAAAGTTTCTGAATATGTATGGAATATGGATGTTTGTTACTCTTTCACGTAAAAACTACTGAACCGATTATGATGAAACTTGGTATGTGTATAGCTACAGTCCTAGAATAACACATAAAACACTTTTTATCACAATATTCCCACGGGAACGAGAACTACGCGGGTGAAACCGCGGGCAAAGCGCCAGTATAAAATAACTTACTTTTAACTTACTTTTACAAAAACTTCGCGGTCTAGTCGGCATGGGTTAATATGCTCCTAGGAAGCTCAAATTTGATATTTCTGTAGGATTATGTATATTAAAAAAAAATTAGGGGGTATGCGTTAGAATAACTGAAAAAAATTTGATTTGCTCATACAAGGGACACCCTAATTCCCCACGCAATGCCATGCATGGAACTAAAACTGAAAATATTTTTTTTCATGAAACCTATGTGTGTGTGGTATTTATAAACAGGTCTTTAAAAATGACGTTGAGATTTCTAAAACCACTTTATCATAAAGTTAATCGTTTAAAAGATATACGTTTCCAAAGTGGTATGAAAAACAAAGTTATTTGGCGTAGTTGTAAAAATGTAAATAAGCTAGTTTTAAGAAATTTGTAAGGGTTTTTTTTGTTAAATAAATATACATATTATATTATATTATTATAGTTACTACGGAACCCTTCATGGGCGAATCTGACCCGCACTTGGCCAATTTTTTAATAAATTGTAACAAAAGTTATGTCTCTTTTTAAGTTATACTTAACATGTTCTAGGAAAATGTTACAAACTGTAATAAAATGTTATCGTGTTACACAAGGTTATAAACCCCTTTATTTTAAATATTTTTTTTTTTCTTAAAATCGGAATGCGGTTTACAGAATACATCTACCTACCAAGTTTCACATGTATACTCCTGATAGTTTCGGAATGAAATGTCTGTGACAGACGGACGGTCGGACGGACAGTCAGACAGATAGACAGACAGACAGACATGACGAAACTATAAGGGTTCCGTTTTTTGCCATTCGGCTACGGAACCCTAAAAACATTCCATGCAGCAGTTATGTAATATACAATATTATGTAACTGCACCTTAACAATAACTACTGCTGTGAAATAAATTAATATTTGTAAATTAAAAATACTATTTTATACAAAAACCAAGTGTCCTTTTATCCCCACATGTCCCTGATTGTACGTCACACATGCGCTTGACCAATTAGCATGCAGCGTTTCATCGGAATGTAACTAAAGATGTATATTCATCTCCCTCTAACATAAGGTGTACGGTGTACCTAAAAGTGGCATTTATTTTCTTTCCCTTTCTTTACAAGTATTAGATAGTAATTTTCTAAGTGTGTGTTTCGTGCCGTTTTTGAGAGGTGCTTTGTGGAAATATGACGCGTCTATATTATAATACGTCATTGTTTGCGCGTATTACATAGTTCGGTAGATTTTGTTGCATGTCGTGACTCGTCCCATGTCGTGACTCGTTCTATGTCGTGACTCGTGTCACTGTCGTGACACGAGGATTATAGTGTCTGTGTTGTTTCACCACTGTTGTTTTGGAACGTTGTTACTTCATGATCAGTCACAGTGATCATTTGAGGAGCAAGATTATTTTTGTCGTGACGTTATTTTTTGCCCATCTTTATAGAGGACTGCATTTCCCCGCCTTCGTCAAAGCTGACTTGGCTGTGTGGAACTGCGCCTAATATTGTACACCCCTTATCTTACCGGCTTCAAAACTTCACCACTGAAAATATACGCCTGAAAATTCAAACTCCGAGTTTTCTTCCTTCGTGTGACGTCAACGGCAACTACTCCTACATATATTATATTATATTATATTTATTATAGTTACTACGGAACCCTTCATGGGCGAGTCTGACTCGCACTTGGCCAATTTTTTTAACACTTGTAGTACATAGTTACATCTAATTCTTATTTCTTCCTCTCAATCGTATCAATCTTGCCAGAGTGGTTGTTGGCCATAACACGTGGTAAATGCTGGACTGGCCGATGTAGCTCGCCATCTCTCCTTATTTATAATTTAGAAATAAGTATTTAAAGTGTAAAAAGATCTTACCAATCCAAGAGTCAGCCTCCTTGCTGGTGTGTATGTCGGAGTCAGGCTGATGCAGCTGGGGTAGCAGGACTGCGGAGAAGCCCACCACGGCTCCATGCCCGATCAGGTTGATGCCTACTGCTGACGTCACAAAGCACTGAAAAAGTTAACCGTCTATTTATTCTTAACGAAAATCTGTTACGGTTAACGCTTCTCGTAGGGTCGCGTCGTAGAACCTTTTATCTTATGATCCCATATTTTTAAATAGCTTCTATTCGTTTTAAGTCACTCTAATAACTAACTGAGTTCTCTACTTCGATCGCGTGGGTGGTGAACCGCTAGGGGTCGGGATAAAAGGCTTGTATGTTTCCCTATAACCTCCTCTGTCTTTTAGTGAAAATCAGCATTTCCAGAGGTAAGTCCAGATAAATAGAAAAACATTCTTTTAAAGTTTTTTTTTGAGTTTCAGTATCATGTAAATAACTAAGTATAATCACTAGAGAAAACACATTTATTAAAAAAACTTTTTACCAAAAAATTAAACCACTGACTACCGAAATTAAAGTTATTTTTCACTTTGCAGTGTTTTTTGGTTGTCGAGTAAAAAGTTTTTATTTCACTCTTTTTAGTTGGTCGATTTTTAATTTACCTAGTTACAAAAGCCTAAATGTCAACTACTAATAATCATTTACATAATAATGCTTTTGGCCCAATCATGGGCCGTTATTTGTTGAGGAGTTCTCCTGGTACTCACCATCAGCTTCACTTCACCATATGCATTGTGACGAGCATATTGTGCTTAATAACCACATTCAAGTAATCGAAGCGGAACACATGAAATAATTATTATTCTTACTTATATATTGAGTAGTTCCAGTGGCCCTCTGTAGTCTTCATCATCAAGTCCACTTCAAAAATAATGCTTTTTTATTGATAATAGGCTCGCGTTTGACCACAATTTCACCTGATGGTAAGTGATGATGTGGTCGAAGATGGAGCTCGCTTGCCTAGAAGTAACCTATTCACTCTTGACTTAAAGACTCCCAGGTTATAGCGATCAGGAAACAGACTCCGGCAGGGAATTCCACTCCTTAGCAGTACGTACAATGAAAGTATTCATTGTACGTGGGATGGGTGGGATGTCCAGCATGTAACGATGGCGCATCGCCGTCTGTCTTGTAGTCCGATGATGGAACGGGCTTGGCGGAATTAGATTCTGTAATTCCATCGCACACTCCCCGAAATGTAACCGATAAAAAACCGATAGACTTGCAACTCGTCGTCGATGGTCAAAGCTCTGATGCTTTGATTCGATCAGTGAATCGTTGCCAATGAGTCTCTTGACCCGTTTCTCGATAGACTTAAGCGCGTCCAGTTGGTATTTCGCAGATCCATCCCAAAGATGAGAGCAGTACTCCATACACGACTGAACCTGGGCTTGATAGAGATTGAGCATATGTTCCGGTGTGAAGTACCGTCTCACCTTTGCTAGTATTCCCAAATTTTTTGCTGCTAGCTGAGCCTTAGCCTCGATAAACGGACCAAAATTGAGGGTGGAAGTTAGTGTTACCCTAAGAAGCTCAATACGATCGGTTATCGGCACGGTTACATCTCGGAAAGTAGGAGCCGGTTCGAATTGACTGTTTTTTGTGGAGAAGAGACACGCCTGGGTCTTAGCTGCATTAAACTTGACCAAGTTGGCTTCATCCCATTCGGAGACAGCCTTCAAGGACAAGTTCAAACGCCCAACCATGTCCTCACGGAGAGACCGGATCTGTGACCCACCGGTGCGGCCGCTGGACACATATCTCTCAGCAACTGTGCTGTCGTCTGCATACCCAAAGGTATCGGGCATAAGCAGATCATTAATGTGCAGCAAGAATAAAGTTGCTGAGAGAACCGATCCCTGAGGGACCCCGGCAATAACTGCCAATTGACCAGACGAGCAGCCATCAATAACCACTCGAATGGACCGATCTCTCAGGAAGTCTTAATCCAAACGCAAAGTTGAGTGGGTAACCCGAAAGAAGGAAGCTTAGCAATCAGGCTGTCGTACCAGAACGTATCGAAGGCCTTGGAGATGTCAAGGGAAACAGCAAGTGCTTCCCCGTGCTTCTCAATGGCCTCGAATGCAAAGTTACACAAGTTACTATAAACAATATTCAAATTACTGTAGGTGTGCCTATAATCTTTGAAGAGTTCCCTCGATTTCTCCAGGATCCCATCATTAGATCCTGACTTGTTGACAATGAGACCAACTTCGAAGACTCTTTCAAACAAAATAAGAATTTTCCAAATCAGTTCAGCCATCTTACCATACAAAAAAAAAATACGCGTCGACTTGATAACCTCCTACGTTTTTTTTTAAAAACCATACGGGTGGACACTTAAATTTGATTTATATGTATAGATATTCATTTACATCAATTCCGAAAACTTCAGTACTGCCTTTCCTTGTCTCTTTTGAATCCATCCGAAGGATGTGATGTAATGTTTTTAAATCGATATTTTTCTATAAAATATATGGTACACATGAAAGAAATGAAGAGTACATAATCAAAAATACTATCAGTACACAGAATCTTCCAAAAAATATCTCTAGAATTAAACACCGCTTTAACAGAGCTGTTGATTTCAATTATATATTCAGCTCCCAAGACTCAATATGTAGTTCATGACCTGGAAAGTATCCAAAGCCTGTGCATGCATTAACCTCGTTGTCACGCTGTTTGCATTATTATCGATGAAAAATCAAACAAATGATAAGGAATGGCACTACCAAAACGTGTGATCTGATAACATCACATTATCTAAAGTGGGTGTTGATAACAGTACTATTTGGCTGTATTTATAGTGCATACAAACTAAAAAGTAAGACGCTAAAAAAGGCAGAAAATTTGCTTCAGTCTTAATCAATGGATGAAAGCAAGAATTAAACGTTACCTGTTTTAAAAACGGTGAAAAGCTGCTCTTTCTTCGCACCATTTTCTCAAAAAAACGATGTCAATGCACTCGCACCGCTCTCGTACCAAAATTTGCAATTATCTGATCTATTTTCGGTATCAGACGTGATAAAATTAAGACAAACACACGAGACTGAATGGAACGACAATACGGAAAGTGAAACTTGTTTCGTAATCATAATAAAGGAAACGTCAACACACACACTGTTGTCAGTGTTTAACACAGATGCATAATATAATCACTACCTATACTTTGCATACTACTTGATTTGGTTACAGTTCCCACACATACGCACAAAACGTTTCGGGAATAGTTTCATCGTGCGTACAGCTAAGGAGTGGAATTCCCTATGACGCAGGTCCTCACCGAAGTTTCGGGAGGTACCTGTGTCCGATGAAGAAGGAAGAAACGCCTGGGTGTCACCACTGCGAGGATCGCCCTGAGGACACAGTAGAGCATACGGTGCAAGACTGCCCCGCTTGGGCAGAGCACCGACGTGTCCTCACGGCGGCGATAGGCGGAGACCTCTCGCGCCCGGCATTGGTCGAGGCCATGCTGCGGGGCGAGACGGAGTGGGAAGCGGTTGCCTCCTTCTGCGAAGCAGTCATGCTATCGAAGGAGGAGGCGGGCCGCGTGAGGGAGAGGATAGCGTCCTCCCTCCAGCCCAGCCGCAGTGGTAGACGCCCACGGCGTCGGACGTCGGCCGACGATCTCCGGCCACCGTAGGCGCGGGCATGCGGACAGCGAGTAAAGAGCAACTCGCTGTCCGACCATGGACCATGCCCGGGTCGACAGCGCGTTGTGTTCCACGCGCGCCTCAAAGAGCGTCAGCAAGATGACGAGGCCCCCCCTGTAGAGGGCCGAAGCCTGCCGGGGTCGTGGGACTTATCCCATTACCGTGACCCCGGAACGTAAAGGGCTATTGAAGGAATACCGTGGATTTTAGTCAGTACAAGTCTGACAGTCCCTCCGGCCCTGCCCGGGGTGGGAGGACTCATCTGATGACTTTACCACGAAAAAAAAGGGGTGGAATTCCCTGCCGGAGTTTGTTTCCCGATAGCTATAACCTAGAAGTCTTTAAGTCAAGAGTGAATAGGTTACTTTTTAACCGAGTTCAAAAAAGAAGGAGGTTCTATGTTCGGTCCGACGTGAAACAGAACGCACCTTTTGGCCGGCAACATTAATTATCTGTGGACTTGACATAACCTCTTTTGACTTGACAGATTGACTTTGCTTGTTGGAAAAATGTCCGCACGTTTGGGACTTTGATTTGATTGTAATTGGTAAAATATTGTTGAATTCGCCTGTTGAGACCGATAATTGGGTCGCGAATTATTTGTTGGTTGAAGTGTATTCCCCATTTGTTGAAAACCCCGGGATATTGTTGAATTATACGCCGCCTTGTCGTCGGTCGGCCGGCACGCGGAATTTGTTGTAAATCGTATTGGATCTCACGAGATATGATCAGATTAATTGTGTTCAGTGATTGATTGAACTTTGTAAGCTCGGATTAACAAGAATCCAGTGATATTTCTTGGAACAAGTACGCCATATTGACGCCATACCAAGGCACGCGCGTTGTTGGAATTAAGTGTGCTGATTGAAGACGGACCGCATTGGGAGGACTGCATCTTGGAGAACCTTGTCCATCCACACTTGTCTTTCACCACACGTTACAATTACTCACCTCATATCACATACAAACCACACTTAGGGCGTGACCTTTGAAGGTCGAACTTGGCGTCCCCAGCACTCAGGTTAGTGGTACATTTTGTTTTTATTGTTGTAGGCCGAAGCCTAGTAGAGGCAGGCCATTGTGTAACCTTGTTATCATTATTAAGCAACGTTTAGAATCCGCGTATCGCGGACAAGTTTGGGACACCCCAGTTACCGTTGCACTGGGCCTATTGCAGTCTTGAACAAAGTTGGTAGCAGAAGCGCGGCTCTTATAATATAAGATCCACTGGTTTAATTGGAAGTTTTGAATATTGTTGAAAACTTAAAACTTGAGTTTAATTACTTAACATAACTTGTAACTTGATAAGTATTGAATATATTACCATGTCATCCGGGCTATCTAATTGAAGTTGAATCAATTGAAGTTGTATTTGTAATTTGTATTGTAGCCTCTTTCATTGCATTGACAGGTAGGATTTATTTGTGAAATTAGGAATTATTGGTATAATTTGGTATAATTTGGTACATAATTTGGTACATAAGTTGGTATATTGTTGTAAAAGTTGTTTGGTATTTGTTGCAATTAATAATTGAATGTCATTGATCTGAATTTGAAAGGTTATCTAAATAATAATTACACATAGTCTAACATAATAGGACTTGAATTGTGTGTATTGGTTATTGCATTTATAGTAATTATTGGATAGTTGTTAGAGATTCTCCGGCTCAATATTATACAGTCAATTGTTGTGCTTCTTGATATTTATTTGAGGTTGATCCAGCATTGTATTATACATTGAATTGTTATTTATTTGTAACTAGCCATCTGTACCAAGCTAGATTCATACTTGGAATAAGTACAGGGTCGCATTTGGACCTGAAATAATTGAATTTGAATTTTTATTTTGTTGAATATATTTGGCCGGCTAACAAGTCATTGCTGTTTGTTTAATATTTGATTGTTGGTTGTTGATTGTTGTTTGTATTAATATTTGATTGTTGCAATGGCCTCATTAAGGGCAGTGCCCCGCCCCCCGTTTGGCTGGCGCCCGGAGTCCTCGGGCTAGGGGGCCTGTTGATGATCGCCCCGCCCCCCGTTTTGCTGGCGCCCGGAGTCCTCGGGCTAGGGGGCCTGTTGATGATCGCCCCGCCCCCCGTTTGGCTGGCGCCCGGAGTCCTCGGGCTAGGGGGCCTGTTGATGTTCGCCCCGCCCCCCGTTTTGATGGTGCCCGGAGTCCTCATCATTGTGACTTTTGTAAGGCAACGGGGCATGTCATGGCGCGTTGCCCGGATTTTTTGAATTTGCAAGTAAGTTCCCGCCGCCGCATTGTCAACGCACGCCGTTTGTGCTTTTCGTGATTGGGGGCCCACTTCCATCGGGACTGCCCCGACCCCCGCCCGTGTAGAATTTGTGAAGGGTCCCACTTGGAGATTTTGTGCGCAAACGCGAACCGCTCCAGCAGACCAGCTTCTGAGGGGGGTTCGCGCATGGGGGGGTACCCCGGAGACGAGCACCGGGCTGAGACCCGCGATTCTGTACGCCGCACTCCACCCCCCGCGCAAGTTGAACGGGAGCCCCACGAGCGCCATTTGGTCTTCCCTCGTCAGGGAGAACGCGCATTGGCTGCTAGGCAGCAGTGGCCGGGTCGGCGCCGCTCCCTTTCCCCTCCGTTGGCGGAACGTCCCCGGCTGGAGTCGCGCCCTCCGCCATTCGGGCATCCGGTGGGATATGCCCCTCCAGTGATGGCGAGCGGCTTGGGACACCGCGCGGACGAATGGTTTGATTGTTGGCCTCGTCGTGAACGAAGGCAGCCTGGAAGCGGCGATCGGTCGCCGCCCAGGCATCACTAAGAGATTGACGCCTGCCCCGCTAAAGGAACCCCCCGATCAAGACGGTTTTGTTGCCAACGGCCTCGGTCACGGTCTGGGGACCCTTGGGTGACTCGATTGTGGTCTGTGCCATTTTGGAGACGGGAGTCCGGGGTTGCCTTTGTCTTCTTGGTTAGCGGGACAGGTTGGCCTGAAGGTGAACGACCTTTCAGGCAAGATTTGGGGAATTGGCGAACCGGCTGACACCACTGTTGAGGGAAGGACCTGGTTTGAGGTCACCCTTGTGAGTTGTCCTTACCCTAAAATTGGTGCTCCTGCCCTTGTTGTAACTGAACTTGGTACAATTGTTGGTGACTGATCGTCACACTAAGAACTCGCATGCCGGTTGCAATGCGCTGTTGGCCATTCTGCAGCGAGAATTTTGGATTTTGTCGGCTGATCGCGTCAATGAGGCGAGGCCCTTTGCTGGCGTCGTAACGGATTTTGTTGGTCCCCCTTTGTTGAAGACGTCCACCCTTCGTAATAGCAGGATTGTTGGGGCTTATTTGTGTGTTTGTCTGCCTGTCAACCAAGGCAGTACATTTGGAGCTGGTAACCTCCCTCTCGACAGAGGCCTTTGAGGCGACTTGGGAAAGATTTGTGTCTCGCCGTGGGTTACCTTCGTTGATTAGGTCTGATTGCGGTACGAATTACAAGGGTACAAGTAACTATTTGAAGGAGCTATACGCCTTCCTTAATGAGAGCCAGGTTGATATTGGTAATAGTTTGGCCCGCCGAGGGGTCACTTGGTTGTTTGACCCGCCAGCCTGCCCCCCATTGGGGGGGTATTTTTGGGGCCGCGGTGAAAGCGGCAAAGGGACGCTGGCGGAGATTGTTGGGAGACACCGTTCTCACCTTAGAGGAACTAGCTACGGTATTTGGCCGCATTGAAGCTGTGTTGAATTTGCAACCTTGTCAAGACTTCCAATTGATTAGCGGACGGGTAGGCCCGTCCGGGGGGGGTAGATGTTCGGTCCGACGTGAAACAGAACGCACCTTTTGGCCGGCAACATTAATTATCTGTGGACTTGACATAACCTCTTTTGACTTGACAGATTGACTTTGCTTGTTGGAAAAATGTCCGCACGTTTGGGACTTTGATTTGATTGTAATTGGTAAAATATTGTTGAATTCGCCTGTTGAGACCGATAATTGGGTCGCGAATTATTTGTTGGTTGAAGTGTATTCCCTATTTGTTGAAAACCCCGGGATATTGTTGAATTATACGCCGCCTTGTCGTCGGTCGGCCGGCACGCGGAATTTGTTGTAAATCGTATTGGATCTCACGAGATATGATCAGATTAATTGTGTTCAGTGATTGATTGAACTTTGTAAGCTCGGATTAACAAGAATCCAGTGATATTTCTTGGAACAAGTACGCCATATTGACGCCATACCAAGGCACGCGCGTTGTTGGAATTAAGTGTGCTGATTGAAGACGGACCGCATTGGGAGGACTGCATCTTGGAGAACCTTGTCCATCCACACTTGTCTTTCACCACACGTTACAATTACTCACCTCATATCACATACAAACCACACTTAGGGCGTGACCTTTGAAGGTCGAACTTGGCGTCCCCAGCACTCAGGTTAGTGGTACATTTTGTTTTTATTGTTGTAGGCCGAAGCCTAGTAGAGGCAGGCCATTGTGTAACCTTGTTATCATTATTAAGCAACGTTTAGAATCCGCGTATCGCGGACAAGTTTGGGACACCCCAGTTACCGTTGCACTGGGCCTATTGCAGTCTTGAACATTCTAAGTTCGGCTTGAACTTTGTTATGTTACCTCATAACTCGAAGATGGCTAGACCGATATGGAAAATTCTTTTTTTTATTGACAGGGTATACTTTCTAGTTAGTTCCATTGTCATAAAGTCAGGATCTTATTATGGAAACCTTGAGAAATCGAGGGAACTCTTCAAATATTATAGGCACACCTATAGCGATTCGGGTATTTTTCATAGTAACTTGTGCAATTGCTCTCGAACAGCACCATTTGGTGAAGTGGAACTGATGATGAAGACCACAGATGAACAACTCAATAACAAGTATTTCATTGGTTGCGATTCGATCACTTGGATAAGGTTGTAAAACACTTAATGCTCGTATCACAATGCATATGGTGATGAGTGCTGATGCTGCTGATGGTGAAGTACCAGGAGTACTGCTTAAAAAATAACAGCTAGGGAAAATAAATATTTTGCAAAAGGTGATAAGAAGGTGACATTTAGGCTTTTGTAACTAGGTAAATTACAAACTGACCCACTAAAAGCGAGAAAAAAACTTTTTAACAAAAAATAAAACTTGTACAAAATATGTACAACACTAAAGACACCGACTACCAAAATTAAAGTTATTTTTCCCTATGCAGTGTTTTTTTGGGAAGTAGGTTTTTTTTTTTTAAAGTTGTTTAGGCAAGCGTGCTTCATCTTCGACCACATCATTGCTTAACATCAGATGAGATGGTGGTCAAACGTGAGCCTATTAACAATATTTAAAAACAAGTTAATTTGTCACTAGGGGAGGACTGTTACTGTCTCTGCCTGGAGTAGTGAAGGTTATGCTGGCGGAGGTAAAACAAAACACGAGACCAGAAGGAAGTTACCTCCTTTTGTGAGAGTGAGAGAATCGAAAAGGAGGCTGCTGAACGAGATCATGACAGGACCGATCAGAGAAGGGGGCGTCAAGGAGGCAATTTCTCGGGTGCACACGCCCCGAAACCCGACTGTAAATGAAGGCAGCAAGAGGTTTAGGGTCGTGGGCCATCAGATTAGGAACTCTGATTGTACACTTGCGGACTCCATGAAAGTTGGTGGCACATTGGTTACGTGATTACTTAAGCAGCAAGGCTTAGTGGAGAGCTATTTACAGTCTCCCCATTTTTTGTCTTTTAGGTGGGAAAATCCGATCCGTAACCTTGACTCATCAGGTGGACCAGGCAGTATGCGTGGAAGCCCTTGAAAAAATAGATTTTGCACGGGTTCTACAATGCTATGATGCATCTCAAGCTGCCAATGAACTAGTCAATATAATCTCTGACATTGTTAGTAATAATAAACGCAATGGTCGCATCCCAAGTAAAAAACGCATACTAAAGCCCTGGATCACTCCCGGGATCCTAAAATGCATACGAAATCGG
The DNA here is from genome assembly GCA_943138885.2 of Tholera decimalis. NCBI lineage: Eukaryota > Metazoa > Arthropoda > Insecta > Lepidoptera > Noctuidae > Tholera > Tholera decimalis. The sequence continues at coordinate 1,781,190 of OW964577.2, forward strand.
GACAAACTCTATCAGAAATCCAAAAAAGAACCCACCAATGAAAATTCCCTGTTGATCTACTTACGTTATAGAAATTTCTGTAATAATTTATAAAAAAAATTAAAACGTGAATATGAGAGAGCTGAATTAAAAAAACATAAAAAGAACCCCAAGGCAACATGGAATCTCATTAAAACTATTGCAAATCTTCACACAAACAAATCTAGTGCTCTTGAACTACTGTATTTTAATGATTACCCCATGCGTGCTGTTGACGTTGTTAATGACTTCTTTGTCAATGCAGGAAAGAATTTAGCTTCTAAAATTGATTCGAATCATAATGACTCGGCATATGAGTTAGACTCAAACATAATGGGCACCTATCCAAATTCAATGGCTATTTTGGAAACTGATAACGAGGAAATTGAAAAAGATATTCTTAGCCTAAAGTCTAGTGTGTTGGATGTGACGGTATTTCTACCCTACTTATTAAAAATGCAAGACATAATCTCATCCCCATATTGTGCCATATCTTTAATCTTGTTTTCACTACTGGAGTTTTCCCCTCGGCGTTCAAGACAGGTCTGGTTCACCCTATATATAAGAGTGGAGATAGATACCGTGTCGATAACTATGGGCCAATTTCTGTCCTAACTGTTTTATCCAAAATTTTAGAAAAAATAATTAATAGTAGGCTCCTCGGTTACTTACAAGCCCATAATATTATTGCTGATAACCAATATGGTTTTGGATCCGGTAAAAGTACTGAAGATGCAGTTTTGGAATTAACTAATAATATTGCTAAAAACATAAAGGATAAATTAAAAACTTTATCAATTTTCCTAGATCTCTCTAAAGCTTTTGACACGGTCTCCGTCCCACTCTTACTAAATAAACTAGAACGACTTGGAATCAGAGGTTTAGCCCTCAGCATTTTCACAAGCTACCTAACAGGTCGTTCTCAGGCTAATAGAATAGGAAACTATACAAGTGCACCCAAAAATATCATATACGGTGTGCCGCTAGGTAGTGTACTTGGACCTACCTTATTTTTAATTTATATCAATGACCTCTGCAACCTTCCCTTAGTAAACTCTAAAGTCATAACGTACGCAGATGATACTGCAATAGTGGTGCATAGTAATGATTGGTCCGATACGTGTTCTCATGCTGAGTCCGCGCTAAAGACCACTATGACCTGGCTAAGAAACAATCTGCTGACCCTTAACTTAAATAAATCTAAATTTATGACCTTTTCACCTCGTATATCTTCACAACCGACCGCTTCCTATACACTAACAGCTCACAAATGTAACCCTAGCTCAAGCCAGGACTGTCATTGTACTCAAATAGTCCGTACTCATTGCATGAAGTATCTTGGCATCTATATTGATAGTACATTGTCATGGAACGAACATCTAAACACACTGGTGGGTAGAGTACGGAAATTAATATATGTGTTTAAAAACTTGAGAACTTCTGCTGACTTCTCTACATTAAAAACTGTTTACTATGCTTTGGCTCACTCAATCCTAACCTATTGTATAGTAGCCTGGGGCAGTTTAAGTAAATCCTCGTTATTACGAGTGGAAAGGGCGCAGAGGGCAATATTAAAAGTCATGGCCCATAAACCAATCCGCTTTCCCACGAGTGAACTCTATGCTCTATGTGAGGTACCGCGAGTGAGACACTCATTTGTACTTAGTGCCATACTTCGCAAGCACTCCGAACTGCCGTTCGACCCTGACATAAGACATGAACATAGACGAAGACCTGTTAGAGTCTGTTCAATTGAGCCAGTCAGCACCGAAGCAGTTAGACGACAGTATAAATACCTAAGCCCTATTTTGTATAACCGAGTCAATGAAGTATGTGACATTTATTCACTCAATCTAAGAGATTGTCGAGTCACCGTTGACAAATGGCTGAATGGTTTAACCTATGAAAAACTTGAAAACCTTGTTAAAACGTAAAATTCAACTTCTTAAATCTCAACGCATATTTAAATACGCACTCACACGCTAACACCTGCACATATCACAACACCAGTATCACGCACTCACACGTACAACACACCACACGCACAACACACCACAAGCACAACACATCACACACACGTACAACACATCACACACCCATAGAACTCATGCAACATACACGAATCACACACACATGCACGCGCGCACACTATAGGTAACTTTATGTATGTTAATTACGTATATTGTTTTATATTCTTTTCTTCCATCTTTAATCTTAAATCTTTGTTTAAACTTACCTAGAAAATTTTGTTTACGATGGAACGCTGACGCGTAAACTACTTGTATGGGTGTTAATGGCTGCAACACAGTTTATAACTAATGCAGTCATTATCGTACTCTAATTATTATTTATTGTATTTGTGTTTTTAGTTCCAATAAATCTTTATTATTATTTCCTTTATTCAACACATATCTCAAAAATTACATTTTTAAATATTTTTCTATAACAACTTACAATAAAAAAACATTTAAAAATATAAAAAATGGCAGTCCATCGGTGTCGGGAGCAGGGTCCAAGCTACCGGTGGTTAGGTCTCCAGAGAAAGGAACCTCCTCACAATGCGAGCTATATCGAGGAGAACTGCCTTCTGTATCAGGCCCTTTATCCAGCTGTGCAACGCCAGCTTCGACAGATGGTCGTCGAAGCTTTTAGCTATCAGCCCATTGACTGACATGACAATCGGCACAATGACAGCCGAGTCCACATTCCACATGTCAACAACCTCATGAGCTAAGTCGAGATACTTTATGTGTTTCTCTTTCTCAGCTTTCACGAGATTCTCGTCATGTGGGATGGTAACATCGATTATCATTGCGCGGCGCACTAATCGGTCTATCACCACTATATCAGGCTTATTGGCAACAATAGTCCTATCAGTGATGATAGACCGATCCCAGTACAACGTGACATGGTCATTTTCGAGAACTGGGTCGGGCACATACTTGTAATACGGTACCTCAGAATCGACAAGTTTGTATTTCAAAGCAAGTTGCTGATGGATAATTCTGGCTACTTGGTTGTGTCTATGCAAGTACTCGCCGTTAGCAAGACGAGAACAACCGGAGACAATATGTCTGATGGACTCACCAGGATGATGGCGTGCCCGACACACGTCAATCGTCCCGTCCTTCATAATATGTCTCCGGTAATTATTCGTCAAGATAACTTCGTCCATAATTGCACAGACAAAACCTTCAGTTTCTCCGAAGAGATCCCCGAAGCGTAGCTAGGCAACGGAAGCTGTCAAATCTACATCGGGCCCATATCCTTGCGGTCATCTGCGGTGAGTATAACAGGTTTGTGCCAGTTCTCTTTAGCCATGGTCAGCGGGGTGAGTCCCTTGTCCACTGCAACCACATCTCGGTGCATACCCACATCGGCTTGAAGGAAATATTCCCTGAGACTGCAAATCTCGCGGTTGTGGAGAGTTTTGGCGTTTAAAAAGCCTCGACCTCCACACTTCCGCGGGATGTACAGTCTCATCACCGATGATCGTGGGTGATGCATCCGATTTGCGGTTAGCAGTGTGCGGACCCTCCTATCCAGGGCGTCCAGTTCGGTTTGAGTCCATTTGAGTATGCCGAAAGAATACATCAACACCGGCATGACCCAACCGTTGAAGGCGCGCACCTTATTTCCTCCCGACAAAAGGCTGTTTAATACCTTTGTCAGGCGGCCAAAGAAGCGCTCCCTCAACGATTGCTTCATGTCAGTAACATCAATGCCCAAAGCTTCCGACATACCCAAATACTTATAAATTTCGGTCAAGCAGAGAGATCTAAGGTGTATGGAGTCTGAAAGTTGAATTCCCTCAGATTCCATAATCTCTCCTCGTTTTACATGCATGATTGCGCATTTGTCCACACCAAATTCCATCTTGATGGCGCTACTGAAAGTTTCAGTTACCTTCAGTAGTTCCATCAGTTGCAAGTTGTTGGGGGCAAAGAGTTTCAAATCATCCATGTAAAGGAGGTGGGATATACTTTGACCTCCTCTTCTCAACCGATAGCCCAGGCCTGAGTCCTCTAACATTGTGCTTAGAGGATTCAGGGCCAAGCAAAACCAAAGTGGACTCAAACTGTCACCCTGAAATATTCCCCGTCTGATCCATATAGGCTCATCATTCCATCGGATCGGTCGACATCCTGGATAGCGAAGTACCGTCTTCCATTGCTTTATACATGACTCAAGGAAGGTGCGTAGAGTTGGATCTATTTTGTAAAGCTCTAGCACCTTCATGAGCCAGGTATGAGGAACAGAGTCATAGGCTTTTTTGTAGTCTATCCAGCATGTTGATAGATCTTTGCGGGATCGACGAACCTGTTGGCTAATGGCCATGTCAATGAGGAGTAGCTCCTTCGTGCCATGGGACCCTTTCCTACATCCATTCTGAGAAGCGGACATAATTGAGTTGCACTCAATGTGCATATTTATTTTCACTCTCAGAATGGACGTAAGAACCTTATAGACCGTAGACAAACAAGTAATCGGTCTATAGTTTTTGGGTTCCATGGGACTACCACTCTTATGGAGCAGGTGGGTACAGCCAGTCGTAAGAAACTCTGGTAGAGACCCAGCCTCTAAGGATGCCTGGAATTGAGAAGCCAAAAGCGCGTGCGAGCTGCTATACCACTTGAGCCAGAAGTTGTGCAGTCCATCAGGTCCTGGAGACTTCCAGTTTGGTAACGGATGAACTGCTTTGGCTACATCAGACTTATTGATGGTTATTTTATCCATTTGTGGTATAGCTTCACATACGCGTTCAACTTCACGCATCCAGTCACCCTCAACATGACAGACGGGTACCGACCAGATGTTGCGCCAGAATAAATTTGTGGCGGTATCATCCGGGCGACACACGTCAGTCACATTTTGATTGGGTCGCTCCCAAGCTCTGTATACCCACCTCTCATCGCTCTGGAACATGCGATTCTGTGAGTACCGTTCAACCCGCCGCTTAAACCGTCGGATACGGCTTGCCCATGCATAAATTTTCTGCTTCAGGAAGTCAATGCGCTCCGTAATGTGGGGTGTGTATTCTCGAGGGCTGATTCCAGTCCCCGAGAAAGCCCGCCGTACTAAACGCATTACACGTGGGCGTGCATTGCCTTCCTTGAAGCAGTATAGTTTGCCGATGAGTGTTCTGGCCTCATCGATACGCCTCTCGATCCTATACTGCCAGGCTGGTACAGCAGGTTTTGGTCGAATAGCTTCGTCGTTATTAGGGAATTTGACGTTAGCTAAGCGACATGCCGCAACAACCCCGCAATACAGGATTGAGTGCGTATCAACAAGGTTTTCGCTGCTCTCAAAAATGTTCTCAAGCAGCGAGTCCAAAGCACACACCAGCGCCCTATTTTTTTTGTGCATGGGTAACCGTGGTAACCGGGGTCTAAGTTCAGGCGGAGCCGATCTATACTCGCGAAGCGCATCTTCCAGTGCGCTCCTCAGTCGATCGTTGCATTGGCTACTTACCGTGACAACCCTATCATCTAGCTCATTATTATGACTATAGAGCCGTGATGTCATTCTGCTACTAGCGGGCGCTTGTACCACGGCTTGTGTCGGAGACGAGATGATATGGTTGCTCAGTACCTCTGAGCGCAGCCTATCAAGTGTTGCGTCATCCAGCCTGTGGCTACTCTGGATGACCCGCACCTGATCCGACAGTCGTTGGGCCGAGACGTTGACAGCTGGTTCTAGGTCCTGGAACAGAGACAGCATCCTGACACGATACGCAGTGAGGTTAGTTCCCCCCTCTGTAGACCCATAATATGCGCGCATGACGTTTTCGTTTATGGACTGAGTCCATCTCATGCGCTGCACACCACCGGCAGCGGGGACCCGACTCGGAGCCGGTAGGCTCCTAGGCCCCAAGCTGTTCGGTGGCCGGCCTCTCCCCTGCCGACGCACAGGTGTTGGCGACGTCGGCGGAGAGAAATACTCGTCGCTCGAGCTCGACGCGGCTGCAGCCGCCGGTGATATTGGTGATCCTGAGTCCGGCGGCGGCGAGGCGGAGCTGACCGACAGGTCCGGGGGTGGCGGGCGTGCACGTCGCGAAGCTGCTCTCGTAAGTATCGTCCAAGTTTATTTGTTCACATATTTACATATTAATTCTCGCATTTTTTCTTGATTGGTGAGATTGACACTTGACAGTTGTCAATGGCTGGTTTATTTTCATTTTGTGGAAATATTGGTGGCTTTTAGATATTGTTATTTTTCTTTGTTTAATATGTCCTCTTTTCATGGATATTGGAAAATTTGGATGGGAAAAACTTAATACTATTGTTTGCGGATTTAATTTGTATAGACGGAAAATAAAACTTGGTTTTACTGCTAGTGTTGCCAGCTTATTATTATTATTATTATAATCTTTAAATGACTCCACACTGTTTTGGGTGGACAAAAAGAAATGTCAGACTTCTGATTAAACCCACTCTGCACATTCCAGAGCCGCGCGCGGTATCTCGTTAGGATATTCCTACAACCCACGACCCGTCACCAATTTACAGTCTCCCCAAACAGGTGCCCCGACAGACGTTGTACAGGGTACTCCGGAGCGGTCTTCTAAGAGGAACTGGGGATTTCCTGCATATGTTGATAGTATCGTGGCTTTTATCGTTGGTAGTAAGTGATGTAAAAAATCACACTGTCCTCGGTCTTATCCCTAAAGACCGGGCGCCTTTTGAAATTTTTCCCTCGATACCAAAAAAGGAATCACTGTTAAGCAGCAAAATCTCCGAACTTGGCTAAGCCACACACTTGGCATACGAATATTTTCCAAATAGTCATCTACCAAGATTTTTAGCGACTGCTTATCTGATCTACACAACCCAGAAAGTAGTATCACTATGCTAAATACATACATATTATCAACGACATTAACACATTTTATTGGAGTAATATGATTTTTAGGGAAATACTAACACTGAAACAAATGAAAATCGATCGAACGTTTTTAATAATATTGTTACGCCAGTCGCTTAATCTTTGTTTTCCTAGGAAAGCGGTGCCGTCATATAGCGGCCGTAATATTACGGACGCAAAAAGACGGCCGTCTTTACGGTGACGACATGTGGAAAGTTCCACGGCCGTTTTATCACACGTTCTGCTTCATCGCTATCTAGTGTATTACATTCTCTTTGGAAACGTTCACGAAATCATCTGACACCGACAAGACGACCGTCATGCAAATGGCGGCACCGCTTTTTGACGTTACGGTGTCAGTTACCGCTCTCTAGGAAACCGCGCCATTTTGTTTACATAGACAACGTTCTAGTGACGTCATTCACCGCTGTATTACGGCCGCTATTTGACGGCACCGCTGTCCTAGGAAACCAAAGCTTTAGCCAAGTGCGTCGAGAGGCTTCGACTCACTTCTAATACGTTCGAGACACTAACGCCATCTAGCGGCGAGTAGCAGTACTGAGTATCTCGAGTAGCTTCTGGAATATTCTTGGCATTATGGGCAGTGAGTCGATTTTACATGAATGTTCTAGAACTTACAGACCGGGGTATATATAGATCGCAGAGGAACGCAGACGGCTATTTAATTATGGCTCTACGAAACCTTTTCTGTGTTTTTGGTTTGAAATTAATTTACATAATTATAAATAATAAATAAATAATATTCCACAACTTTCACACAACGCCATCTAGTCCCAAACTAAGCAGAGCTTGTGGTATGAGTACTAGACAACTGATAAACGTACATATATATTTCTAAATACATATATATTATAGATAAATTACACCCAGACAAAGAACAAATGATCGTGCTCATCACACAAACATTTGTCCTGGGTGGGAATCGAACCCACGACCTTGCGCATAGCAGTCAGGTTACTTACTTAATTAATTATTATAAATGCGAAACGCCATGTTTTTTTTGTATTGATGATAGGCTCGCATATTATTTATGTAGTGCGTATGCCGTTTATTACTTACTAGTGACCCGGCCCGGCTTCGCTCGGGTAATAGAGTTTATATTTGCTTTGATTGTGAGCGACGTTTTCGCTTCGCTTCATCGATATTTTAACTATTTAATTTCTTCTCCGGTAATTTTTATTTTGCGATAATTCATGAGATATTCATTTTATTGATATAGTGTTAAAAGCAATTTTGAGCAACATTAAATGCTCAACGTATCTAATGGATAAGAAATAATACTGTACGGTTAACAATAGCTTCGTAAATAACCCATCATTTAATTATAATTTAAAATAAAAAATGGTTATTATGGGTTATCCTTCGGAGATAGACTTATGCCATCGCGAACTTTTTGTAGATCTATAAAAGAGGAACAATACCATCATACATTGTTTTGATACAACTAAAAAAGTTTTGGCAGCGTTATCGATTAAAGCTCGCGATCGGCCTAATTTTTGCGACTTGTTGAACTAATATCGTCGTATTTCATCCATTTTACACAAAACCTTAACTTATTATACACTAAAACCTTCCTCAGAAATTACTCTATCTGAAAAAAACCCGCATCAAAATCCGTTGCGTAGTTTAAAAGATCTAAGCATACATAGGGACAGACAGCGGGAAGCGACTTTGTTTTATACTATGTAGTGATAGTGATGTACTGTGTCAAATCCATCCAAAAGTTGTCTCTAAGATATCGCTTTTAGCGTTAAAACCGCTCATTGTACCAACCTTTGTCATTGTCTTACCCTTATTCGATGTAAATGAATCAGTTTAATGTATGTTTAATGTCTACTTATGAGTAGATGACCTCTATAAAACAAGTCTGGTTTGTCGAAATTGACACAGAAAACAGCTGTTAAGTATTGCACTTTGCAATTTATCCATGAAAACCGGTCCACTGCATAATTTTGACGATAATGATACGATAACGTGTTAACGAAAACAAAAATTCAAACTGGATGCAGATTACACAGTTACTGCGAATAAACTTTATGTCAGAGAAATAATAATTTACAAATAAATATATGATATAACCAGCAGTCAAGCGGGACTTCGCTCTCGTGGACTTTCTCACGTTAAAACATAACCCTCCCTTTTTGCAGTTTGGTAAAAAGGAGCCTATAACCTTCCTACAGCTTCAAGCTCACAGAACAGATAAAAGAGGTTAGAAAGGAAATAATTCCTGATTTGTATGAGAACGCGTGTCGCCGCTTGTCTCCCCACACTCTTTAGCCACTACAAGCAAGAGGCCCGTTACGTATGCGAATTACGCACAGAAATAAATTACACACACTTAAATCGAGAGCTTGCTACTGATTGTAACTCACTGTTGATAAACATGCGCCGTGCATCACGGCCAATCAGGGCAATGGACAAAACGTCAATGGTTGAAGTGTGGCGCATGCAGTACATTGTAAGCGGACTTGGTCCTTGCGTTGATTAAGCGAGTACACAACGGGCAATGTATACTTTTTGTAACTTGTTGCAATAATGTTGTTAATGTTCGGAATTTAAATGTGATCAGAATATTTTTATGATTTTTATAAATAAAATTGTAATTAAATGTTATTTTCGACTTAACGATGGAAAGATATACGTCCTCGCTCTATACTTGCGGTCTGACTTTTTGTTATACAGGTTAAAATTGCACAACACGGCATTTTAAAGCAGAGCTCTGTGTTCCGAAGTAATCCGAAGCGCACTAAACGCGGTGAATGAATTAATCGGTCTCGCTATGATTGTTTTATCATAAATGTGGCGCGCTCGCCACTCGTGGGAGTTACCGTTCCAACCTTATTCATCTATTCCATGTTCAAGCTACTTCCATACCAAGTTTAATTCAAATCCACCTAGTACTTTCGAAGATTAGCGCGTTCATACCAACAAATAATCAAACTTTTTTGTATGTAATATTAATTAATATACATAGATGACCTCTTTCTGTAGGTAGAGGATTTTATTAATTAAATAAGGTCGTTACAAACTGATATTTCATTTAATTTCAAATATTGGGTAATAATGTACATTTTGAACAACAATATCACAATTATCATTAAAAGAAAATACGGAAGTAGGTAACTGCTAATTTAATACTTTTTCAGAAAGTTCTAATAATAATACTAACAATGCATTGCCTAATTACTTTGAAATTAAATTCTATTAGCCTATTCAATTATGTAAGTAATCAGGTTTTAAGTGAAAACAAGCTATAATGTTGTACATGTTTAAAATGTTTTCATAAGCCAAAACTGACTTTTTAAAGCTTAAGATAACAAAATATTATTAATATTTTCACATTTGCTATATCTATAATAAAATAAAATCACAGAAAGTCCACAAATAACTCTGATTCCAGATCTATCAGCTATCAATTTGCGATTTCTCAACATCCACCTTCTCTTTCAAGCTCTGTCTCACTTCCACCTCTTCTGGAGGCAAGGTCTTCCCTCTAAAATGCTCTTCGATCTGCTGCAGAGTCCTGCCTTTGGTTTCTGGCAGTAGCCACCACACCACACACAGGTTATACGACATAGCAGCAGCGTACACTGTATAGGAACCATGCAGACCTATCCTTTCTACCAACGCCGGGAAAGTTTTCGTGACGAGGAAATACCCAGACGCTATGGAGACGATACTAATGCTGCCACCGACACTTCGATACTCCAAAGGAAATATCTCACCAGCTATAACGTATGGCAGGCAAACCATACCAACCGCTACAGTGAAGAATTGTACGTTTATCAGTAGGATAGGCAGCCATACTGCTGTGTAAGTTAACCAGCCCTGAATTTTAGCGTAAACATAGCAGGCTATGGCTATGTTACTCAGGATACAGAGGCCTCCCGTGGCCATAAACATCGTTCTCCGTTTCACTTTGTTCACCACGTATACAGCCATAATGTTTGATATATTCCTCTGAACATCTAGTGCTATCATCCAGACATGTGCGTCTACTTCTGGACCAGCCAGATGGGTGATGACCGTCGTGGAGTAGCATGACATGAGAGCACCACCAGAAAATTCTCCCATTAAATAACTGTGTATCATTATAATTATGGGCTTGTAAAACTCCTTCTTTTTTAACAGGACCGTGAGATCCTTACAGTTTGATATCGGAGCTCTTATCGTTTCACATCTAGCTCTAATCATTTCTTCTAATTCCTCCTCCTCGCCATCGCCTCTGAGCCACCGGAAAGTCTTTCTGCAGTCATCGTACCTTCCTCTCGCTGCAAGCCAACTTGGTGATTCAGGAGTGAAGAAATTCATGAGGAAACTGGCTAGAGGAAATGCTAAGAGGATGAGAATGGTTTTCTGCCAGGATACCAGGGATCCGATGAGGTGGACGAGTAGGATCCCGAAGGATTGTGCAACGGAGACCATGGTGAGGAAGGCTCCTCTGTTCTTGGGGCTGGTGTACTCTCCAAGTAGGACTGAGCGTAGAGGCAGCATCAGCCCGAATGACATGCCGTGGATAACTCGCCCAATGATTAATGCCTGGAAAAGAATGAAATTTGCAATCAATCTCTTTTGTTTGTTCAACTATAATAATTTTTGTGCATGAGTAAAGGAGGGGTTTCGATAAGGCCATTTATTGGCCCCCGTGAATCATATTTTTTAAAGTTTATAATCTAGACAATTATTTTTTATAATGTGCATAATATAAGGCTTTTAAAAATACATATACTTTTTGTGTAAAAGTATACAATAGCAGTAGCAGTAACAATGAGTAATACATAGAAACGTCAATGCAATCCTAATGAGGGTGAGCGGCCGGACGCACGGACAATAGATAAGAAAAGGCGAACAATGAAAGTCGATAATGAGGTTCGGGTCACCGGAAATGAAACAGATTGTTGTTAATTGATTTCTGTATCTCCGGAACCATGCATCTTACGCGAAAACGGATTGCAGAAACGTGATCAGCGGACCCCAAAACCTTTTTTTTTTTTTTTCTTTTTTTTAGGTTTGAAACGCCCTGGACCGCGATTGCGCCAGAAGCGGTGGTGCGCCAGAACCGGTGAGCCACGGGATTGGTGCGCCAGAACCGACAAATCACTACTACTCTCGTCTCAAACCCGTTCAGAATAATCCTACTAATACCAAGACCAGTCAAAATTTGGAGGGCGTGGCCTGCGCTTTTTTTAATAGGCAATCTAAATGAAAAATGAAACTGCTTAACTTGGCTTGTTTTACAAAAATACGTCATTTCTGTAGTTTTTGTAATCTTTATCTAGGTATTGTATATAGAGCGCAACTAAGTAACAAAGCGATTTTCATATATGTGGTGCACAAATACGTAAGCTATATAAAACATATATAAAAATTGTCGTGTTACTACACTCAATTACTACTACAACTAAATTTTAAGTGTAGTCTTATAAACACAATATTAAAATAATAAGAAATTTAGGGGGGCCGGTAAAGGGCCTTATTCTTAAATATAATATTATCAGCTTGAATAATATGGATGAAGAATTTGACTATCACTAATTTAAATTATCGTCCCAGGTCCCTTTCATTCTTATTTGCTTTAGGAAACACGTTATTAGTATATTAACTGCTCTATATTAACTGGTCAAATGTTCCATAATAATGGAGGAATTACGCCAAACGCTTTACTTTAATATAAGATTATGAGGAAGTTTATCTTAGAATAAAAACTAGGAGACTTGTTTAAGACAATTTTGAATATGTTTAAAGGGTTGATTTTTCATAAAAACTCATTCATTCTTTTAATTCACAAACAATTTACATTGAGTTGAATCTCACAGGCTATTACTATTTATTCAAATAATAAACTTAAATAACAGTTCCTTAAAATGAGACGAATGATATTTGCCTGCCTAATTCTAGGTTATTTGCGACGGGGATGTTATTTATGTTGTTATAAATAACATCCCCGCTGCTCGGACATAGGTATCCTCTCTATGAGAGAAAATGGACCGAAGATTAAAGATCAGCTGGCGGTTTTCGCATATTCTCATGTTATTTTTTTCACCGTTTTGAGACCAGCAGTGAATCATCCGTGATGATGGATGTAACACAAAGTAATGTGAATGCCTTTTTTATTATGTTTATTTTTTTAAGGATGGGAAATCATTAGAGATGGGCCGAATGTGGTTTGAACCGAATCCGAACTTCGGCCGAACATTCGGTTAAAATGAAAAGTTCGGCGGAATTTCGGCCGAATTTCGGTTCAATTTCGCGCGCTTTCTCGAGAGCGACACGTCGTGACTTGTTTACGCATTTACTTCAGTCTCGAATATATTTATCGTCTCCTGGAAGCTCTGTATGTTCTGAGCAACTTTTACCGGAGGCAGGAAACGTATACGAAAAAAAAAAAAACGTAACAAACTTCTGCCAGATAAGGCAGAGTTTTTGGTGTTTTTGCACCATAGGCTGCCTCTGGTAAATTTTAAATATGAGTGAGTAGATAGATGAGAAAAGTTTGTTAATTTGAAAATTAAGTACCCTTTAGTTAATGAATGGTTAGTTTGTGAATCAAAAACGTGATTTTTTAATTCAATTTACGAATTGTAATCCAGATGTTTGTTAGAAGAATAATAAGTTTATTTAATTTTTGTAATAGTATTAATTAGGCAGAGATTATCAAGACTAATAAGAAGAACCGATTTAATTTAAGATTTACATTTACCATGTTCGTAACTAAAATAAATGACCATGAGTGAGTAAAAGACATAATTTTATAACAGTAATGCTATTCTAATTCTATAAAATGTTAGTCAAAATAGTGGAAGTAAGTATTATTTTTCTTGTGCCGAATGTTCGGCTTCTGAACCGAATTTCGGCCGAATGCCGAAGTTCGGTTCAAGCTGCCGAAATTCGGTTGAACCGAATGTGAACCGAATTTCGGCCCATCCCTGGAAATCATCCAATGACTGCCTCCTGATCTGGGAGTCAGACTTTTACTGACTAAAACCCATGCGTGTTCCATCGTATGCCCTTCGTGTTCCGAGGCCGCGGTATCTCTTTCGAACAATTCCGCAACCCTGGCAGGCAACGGCCCCCTAGTGGGCCCCGATAATTTTGCTGACACTCTTTGGGGCGCGCGTGGAACACGACGTACCGTCTACACGGGCCTGGTTTCAGTCGGGCGGCGAGCTACCCATTGCTCGCAGCCCGCAGGCCAACGCCTACGGTGGCTGGGATTCACCCTGTGATTCCCAAAATATGCATGGCTGGGTTTGAATTCACGACCACCAACTCATAAGTCGAGCTTGTAACTACTGGGTCACCACTGCTCTGTTACTATGCTATCACGTTTCTTTAAATCATCCGTTAAATTACAAACATGCTTCCTCACCCATTATTGTTTTTTTTTGCCGTTATTAGTCCTTGCACGTGCAGTCATTAGTTGAAACTGGATTTTACTACTTGTGTTTTACGTTATTGTATTTTTTGTTGTTGTTTTATTATTATTGTTTGTTGATAAGCTCGCGTTTGACCACCACCGCACCTGATATATTTTTTTTTATTAATAATTGGTTTGCGTTTGACCACCATCTCACCTGATGGTAAGTGATGATGTGGTCGAAGATGGAGCACGCTTACCTAAAAGTAACCTATTCACTGTTGACTAAAAGACTCCTAGGTTATAGCTATCGGGAAACACAGACTCCGGCAGGGAATTCCACTCCTTAGCCGTAAGCACAATGAAGGTATTCCCAAATCGTTTTGTGCGTATTGGTGGGATGCCCACCATGTAACGATGGCGCTTCGCCGTTTGTCTCGTAGTCCGATGATGGAACGGGCTTGGCGGAATTAGATTGTGTAATTCCATCGCACACTCCCCGAAATGTAACCGATAGAAAACCGATAGACTTGCAACTCGTCGTCGATGTTCAAGGCTCTGGAGCTGTGACTCGACCAGTGCATCGTTGCCAATGAGTCTCTTGGCCCGCTTCTCAATAGACTCAAGCGCGTCCAGTTGGTATTAAGCGATATAAGCGATAATGTGGTTGAAAATGGGGGCTTGCCTAGAAGTAACCTATTCGCTTCGACTTAAAGTTCCTCAGGTTATAGCTATCAGCAAACACAGACTCTGGCAGAGAATTCCACTTAGCTGTACGCACAATGGAAGTATTCTCAAAACGTTTGGTGCGTCTGAGTTACTTGATTATTTACGTGTTTCATTATTTTGCAAAAAAGAAAACTTAGATAATGATATATGTTTCGTACTAAAGACACAAAGTGGGTGAGATCTATTTCATGAATAAAAATAAATTTCCCTTCTGTGTAAATTTTACCATACTTTTGAAATTTATTTCTTTGTGTTATAAACGCATTTCAAAAGGTTTCATGAAGATGCATTTATTAGCCCTGGATTCCAAGATATAAATCTTTCGGCGATCTACTATAATTTTGTTTTGACATGATCGATGTACTGTTTCCAGTCATCTATGGACAGTGGCAGTATTTCAACTGATGGACCGATTTGTTTGCTCATAAACTTCCACCCGCAATTACTTCAGTTCATCCGTGATCATGGCGATTGGCGCATGTAAATATCCCGTTTTAAGTTCTAATGATACTGTTAGCGACCATGTTAACTTATAAACTTATATATTTGGGAAAAGCCTAACTAAGAAGATGGTGCCTAGTTTACTCTGCCTACTTTCAGTTTGTATGTAAGAAATAACTTTTGATTTTGTTGTGTTTCCCTATACTTACTTCAAAGCTCTTGGCCAGGAGTATGACTCCCCATCCGAGTAAGATGTTGGCAATGACCACGAAGTGTGCCACCTTCCGTCCCAGCCTGCCCATGATGGGCGGCGCCATGAAGCTGCCTAGCAGCAGGGTGATGGCTGTTACTGATGCTGAAATGAAAGAAAGTGGTTGTTAGAGTACTGTCCACAGAATTATTTAGCCATATAGCCCATTGTAGAGTGCGCTTGAACTATGATTGAATAGAAAGATCATACTGTGATTTCATAGCTATCAAATGATTCCATTTGACAGTAGAATGAACAAAACGATAATTATTAAAATATTTATTGACAAAATATTGAGCGAAACAAAATTAGTTCCCTTTCCTTATTTTGGAGGTCAAACGCGAACCTATATCATCAATTAAAAATTAAAATATATTTGTAATAATTTTGACATGGCTTCGAGGCTTTTGTACCATGCGTTCTCTCTACTTTCAGGCTAATTGGTGCCAAATATGAAAATAATGGAGAAAAGTATGTTTATGAATAATTATGACTTTAAATAATTATTGTATTAAAATTTGACGTGATACTCGGTTAAACAAAGTAAAATATACCGTTATTAAATTTCGCTATTAAGTTTTCTTTGCAAACCGTACTTTTCTAGTGACATTTGACAGATAGAGGTCATTGACGTTCTTATTATTATTTGAAATGCATAGTAACACTGTAGTATATAAGTTCTTATTGAATTCTGTTATGGTGTATAAGAGTATATCTATCAATCTATATCTATCATAGTTATGTGTATGAGTATTGTTTCGATGTACTTAGTACGGCGGTTTCCTCTCGGGGATGGCCAATGACCCTGCAAATTATGTTTTTTTGAAATTGAATAAAATTTATTCGGACGAAGACACACACAACAACATACAATACAAAATTACAAACATTATAAAAATAGGATAAAAATAATCGTTGAGCATGTCCACACCGAAAGGGACACCATCTCAGCATTTGCTGGGCGGAAGTCACCCAGCGCTGGTTTTCAGTTGGCACCCAGCAGTGACACACGGACGAGGGCAAGTAAATTAAATAAATGTTAAAGAGTGTGTAGTGTTTTAAATACATAAATAAAATAATATTGAACAATGCAATATCGTGTGCGCAAAAACAAAACATGTTTGATCGTACAAAAGGCGCGTTAATTGCCTTGTATCGAGCTGCCCGCTAAGTTATCATTATTTGTTTGTATAAGTAAGTTAGTAGTAAGTAAGTTACTACTGTTAAATTATATTAGTTAAATCTATTATCGTTGGAATAGAAATTACTGTGGTGGACCTCAGTCAAAATTACTGTGGTTGACCTCAGTTAAAATTACTGTGGTTGACCTCAGTCAAAATTACTGTGGTTGACCTCAGTCAAAATTACCATGGTTGGCCTCAGTCAAAATTGCTGTGGTTGACCTCAGTTAAAATTACTGTGGTTGACCTCAGTCAAAATTACTGTGGTTGACCTCAGTCAAAATTACTGTGGTTGACCTCAGTCAACATTTTTGTCTCAAACTTAGATGGGAGCTATCATCATCTGCTTATCCTTTACCCAACTATGTCGAGGTCGGTTTCCAGTCTAACCGAGTGCTAGTATTTTACATGGAGCAACTGGCTATCTAACCACCAAAACCCAGTAGCTGGGGGATACCCCTTTGGAAACACTTGTGTGAGATTTTGTGGCTTCTGATTATTTCGAAGACCTTCAAAAATGTATAAATGACAGCTGGGACCAACAGCTTCATGAGCTTTCTGAACGAGGGATGAATATGTTTGTTAGCTTATTTCTGGCAACCCTAGGGATTTAATCGACTAAAACCTATGTAACTCATTTGACAGCTCGAATAACTTGTCAATCGGTCATGACGTTTGGTGTGATTTTCTCGGATAGAAGACTAACGGTCGACCCTCTCTTGCTCGAGATGTCGACTGGTGAACACGCGGTACAGTGTAAGTACATACAGGGACTAAATTATAAACTTATTTAAATGATATATCTGGATATTGTTCTCAAACATTATGGAAAAGGCATGAAATATATATTTATGTTGTAACGATGTTTTTGGTTTTCTATAGCGAACTCCTTTACTTCTGAACTGATATGTTATATGTTAAGATGGTTAGCCATCACACACCGGCCTCGGCTAGAGTTGCTTAACTTTAAAGACCAACCCGCACGGCTGTTATTATTTCATTTTAGTGAGTTACGAGCTCCTTCAAACTATAATGGGAGTGTTAGTGAAAAATTCATAATTGGATTGCAGTTCACTAATTAAAACACAGTACCTTATCATTGGTACATAATACCTAAGGCTTTATGTCCACCATTGTACCTTTTATGTCTTACATAAAGTTTGGATAAATAATGGCATACGTAAGGTATGCAGATTAAATCAACGACGACGAAATGACTGGCGTATTAGTTGATCAATTGTCTGCTGCTCTACGTGTCGTTGGTTCAATACCCGCACCGAAATAAATGTTTGAATGGCTTACAACAGATTTTTTTAAGAGACCTAGAAATGAATAGTTCCCGTAGTCACATTTCTAGCAATCTTGTTAACCCCTCCAACTAAGTTAAATATGCCTGTGTCTGGAGTGGGTTCACGACGCGGCGGTAGTGTAATGGGTGGGGTACAAACCCGTGACCTCTTGATCACAAGCCCGACACGTTAGCCATAAGGCTATTGACGCTCCAAATATTTTGGGGTCGGGTTTACAAAAATCCACTCACTGATCGGAGAAATCAAAGTACGGATTTTATCCAAGGGCGGATCCAGCTTTGGTGCCAGGGGGGGGGGGGTCACATAAGGTCACATTTTGTGGTCAAGTCACAAGAAGTTATAATTTGTATTTCCTGACTCCGCTGCCACTTGGCCATCCACTGCCGATATTCGTTTACAACGACAGAAACTGGAGTATTATCTAGTAACAATGTTTAAAAAATTTAATTAGTGGTCCACCTAGGTCCTGGACCCAGCCCAGGGGGGGGTCATGACCCCATATCCCCTAGATCCGCCCTTGATTTTATCTGACTCGTCTTTCCACCTTTCGCGAGGATTAGCCGATTGGATAAGGAGTAATTGATTATTCTTCCCACGGTGTTAGAAAGCTAGACTAGTTTCACTTTGAAACCAACAGAATCCTATCTATTGCTCGTTTGTTAAAGTTACTATTCACAGAATTTATTTCGTGTTACGCACGCATTATTCTGGTTTCTATCTTTCACTTAGTTTTAGAATAGTTTCTACTAAAACGTTATCGGTCTGTCTGTCTGTAAATCTCTAGATTTTAGTCTATTGTTGTTGGATAAATAAATAAGTGCTCGACCTTTGTGTGTTTCCAGGAACAACGTTGGACGTCAAAATAATTTATAATACTTAATAAGATTGACATGTAGCTTAATCAGAATTAAATATGTAAATATTTTAATTGTAATATAAATTGACTGTATGTTGTTTGTTTCTTGTGTGAATTCGATGTACGTTAGAACTATATAACGAAGTAGCACGCTTGCCTAGAAGCAACTGTTTATTATTGACTTTAGACTTTTAGATTCTAGCTATCAGGAAAAACAGCCTCTGGCAGGCAACTGTCATTGCTGTTGGATGTCAACTACAAAGCTTAATGACAACCCAAATGTCCATACTTTGGTATTGTTCGTCAAATTGTTGAGCTCCTTAAGTTCTACGTTGAGCTACACGATAATTGACAAATGCTTGAACTGTCTGGACAGGTCCGCTCAAATTTACGTGGTTATTTCCTCAAAAGAATACCACAGACATGAACCTACATGATTCTCATATACAAATTGTCTCCACTTTAAAAGAGACTTTGACCTCTGAGTATGTTTCGGTGTATCTTCTCAGAGTAGTCAGTTAGGAAATACCGGCCTCATCTAGCTAAACTTAACACGCAAAAAAACATGACGTGCAAAAGTGTTAGCATTGCAACTAGCTTCCGCCCGCGACTTCGTTCGCGTGAAACCCCACGCTTAAATCCTGATTCCGTAGGAATTTCGGGATAAAAACTATCCTATGTCCTTCCCAGGGTCCTAAACTATTTTCATGCCAAATTTCATCTAAATCGGTTCAGCGGCTTAGGCGTGATAATGTAATACACAGACAGACAGAGTTACTTTCATATTTATAATATTAGTATGGATTTACAAAATAAAATATTTCATTTCAACTATCTACCTTTCATATTTCATTTAGTAGTTTTGCGGGAAAGAGTAATAAATATCCGTACACCTATATCCTATATCCGTAACTTTCTCATTTATAAAATTAGTAAGGTAAGATGTTGGCTTACCGATCCATGAGCCCTGATCCTCAGTGAGTTTGATGTGAGAACCAGGCTCCTTCAGTTGCGGCAGCAGGATCGCTGGCACGCCTACCACGGAACCATGGCCGATGGTGGTGAAGGAAACCGTGGCTGACACGAAGCACTGGAAACAATCGAATCATAATTTTATAATCATTCATACTTACTTATACCTGATCTGCATAATGAGGCTTGCAATCTGTTTGTCCCAGACAATTACTGTGTCATAGAAAACACCGCCTTCTTGTTCAGCTACACGATAACTGACAAATGCTTACACTATCTGGACAGGTCCGCTCAAATCTGCGTGCTACTTTCCTCAAAAGACACAACAGACATGAACCTTCGTACTTCTCATATTATTTAACCAATATGAAATGTACGGACTTTAAAAGAGACGTTGACGTCTGAGTTTCTGAGTTCTTCTCAGAGTAGTCAGTTAGGAAACACCGGCCTTATCTAGCTTAAACTAAAATACGAAAATGACGTGTAAAAGTGTTATGTATAACCAATTTACAAAATAAATATTTAATTTCAATTCATTTTATTACTGGTTGTTCCAACTCGCCGTACAGTTGCACACATGTTGCACATTACAAGTCGCCTATTCCTCAAACTCTAGCCGCTATTAACGCTCTCTTGGACTCAAAACACAGATTTCAATATTGAATAATAAATAATACAATATTTAATAATATTTGTTGGTGAATGGGAGACTCTCAAAATGTTTAAATTTTTGTGAGAAGAATGCATGTATGTGTTAAATAAATTATATTATATAGTGTACCTAATTGGTCCCGGCAGTTCTATTTATATCAATAAATAAATAATTTTGTAGTAAGTTTACAGGCTCTAACGTGGTTTGGGTTCAGCAAGTTAGCATTTTCGTGTATCGTAGATACTTGAGTTCTAAAGTATTGTCCGATCCAGACTGTCCCTAGTATCCTACCTCGCGTTTGAACATCATCTCACCTGATGATAAGCGATGATGTGGTCGAAGAAAAAGCACGCTTGTTTAGAAGTAACCAATTCACTCTTGACTTAAAGCTATCAGGAAACAGACTTGATTAAGGAATTCCGCGGAATTCCGACATTCAGAAGTTGTATGCGCAATTAAAGTATATGCAAAAACGTAAGTTGAATATAAGCCCTGGCAGGAGGATTTAATTATTATTATTAAGGCAGCCATTATAGGCAAGTCCGGTAAAGCAGCTGACAACCTCATAGGTTGAGTTGCAAAGGCCACTTCCACAAAAAAAAACTTTTAAGTCATTATTAATTCTGATTGAGAAATTATGTTGAAATCACAAAAATATTTTATTTGCGTGCAATTTAATTAAATGATAGATAACATGAGGCTGGATTGATGATATAATAATAAAGGTTTTATTATCAGATCAGACCTTAGTTCATAATTATGAAAGTTACTTCAAGGCGCAATTAAATACAAAGTAAAACATAAATAAAGTACAATAATAAAAAATAAACGACATTGTTATGTTGCTACTTACGACGCCACATATTCCCAAGAAAATGACTAAGGCCGTGCGCGCACTGCGTTGCGTTTTGAAAACGCAAAATCTGCGAAGTATGGAGTGTCATAGAAGTGCGCGCACTGCGGTGGAATAAACGCGTGCGGTAGAGTCACCGGTGGCCCCTCGCTGCAAAATTGCGGTGAGTCTACCGCAAATATTTTGTATTACATAGGAATGTATGTAGTACCGCGCACTGCGGTGAAACAAACGCACGTTATGTCTGATAATGTTGCCATACATACAGATTTCTTTGTATTTATACATATTTTTGATGTGTGATACAGATTAGCACTCGATACAGATTTTTATCTAAATTTCACACTGTATTGATAGATAGACAACCTTTGGAAGGACTTTAAAAACTTTAATTAAAGTGGGGAGGGCAAAATTAGTGTACTTACTACTCATAAAAATAGAGAAAAAAATTATTATTAAAATATATATGCAGATAACTGTTACAACTATAGATGGGCAATCTACCCATCCGGGTTTAAACCCAGGTGGGTTTAAACCGGGTGTTTTGGGTGTTGGGATAAACACCCGATTTCCACCCAAATTTCGGGTGTAAATGATTTTTATACATAAATGACATTTAGTTTTTAATTATTATTCTTTTATTGAATTATACATAATTAGGTGAAATAAAATAATGCAAAAAAATTTTTTTTTCTGGTACTAATCAAAAACAAATGGCCTACTTAACAATCAATCACTATCGGATTCTCCGTTATCATTGTTACAGACGACAAAATGTAAAGGCTGTCTGGCTTCCCCTGACGTTGAAGGTGTAGGTTCGTTGTAGTCGTCCAATATTATCGGGTCTATAGAACTCTCTATTCCGGTTTCATTTTCATCATAGCTCTCATTAAGTTGGTCTATAAAACTCACTATTGTGTTTTCGTTTTCATTTTCTTCATACAACTGAATGTTTTCATTATTTAAGATTCCAGTTGTAACAGATATAATTATGAAATTTTTGCGGCTCTTTTCGTTGAAAGTCGATTTCTTTTGTTATTATGTATATGTATATCCTTTAATACTGAAGGAACGCTCGGTTGCTGCTGATGTACACGGAGCTGACAGGATGCGTACCGTTACTTTGCTTAGCTCAGTCGAACTACAGATTCCTTTCCACCACACAATGGGCTCAATGCTACGCACTGAATTCCATATAAATTGTCTGGACCAAAAGTTTTCTTTAGCTTTGTAACAAGCCAGTTCGGCCATTACATTATGTAAACTTAGTTGCTGGCCTAAATCGTGGATGAACTCTATAGCCTGAAGTTCTTCATCTTGAGTAAGTTCAACACCCTGAGCTGAAGGATCCAGCATATAAGTTGCCAAATGAATTGGACTAATGGACATTTTGCGCCTATCAGCGACTGCTGTTAGAATTTGCTGTTTGCCTTCTTTGTTCAACATTGAAGTATGAGGCAATGCGAAACGTATTTTAGCCAGTATATCTTTAAACATGATTTATATGAGGGAGAAGACAAAAGAAATGCCTCCGCCTGAACTGTGTCCGATCTTGACACGCCTCTTTCGCCTCTCGCTAGAGACTGGAAAGGTGCCAAAAGCATGGAAGCTGGCTAACGTGCAGCCAGTGCCCAAAAAGGGCAGTCGTGCTGACCCGACCAACTACAGGCCTATTTCAGTCACGTCCATGTACGCGCGTGTACTTAATACCAAGCTCCTGGCATACCTAAAAGCCAACGACATCCTCAGTGACCGACAATACGGCTTTCGCAAAAACCAGTCAACTGGGGATCTTTTAGCGCATGCCATTCACATCTGAAGTGAGGTCATTGAAAAGCACGGGGAAGCACTTGCAGTTTCCCTTGACATATCCAAGGCCTTCGATAGGGTCTGGCACGACAGCCTTATTGCTAAGCTTCCTTCTTTCGGGTTACCCACTCAACTTTGCGTTCGGATTAAAGACTTCCTGAGAGATCGGTCCATTCGAGTGGTTATTGATGGCTCGTCTGGCCAATTGGCAATTAATGCCGAGGTCTCTCAGGGGTCGGTGCTCTCAGCAACTTGATTCTTGCTGCACATTAATGATCTGCTTATGCCCCGTACCTTTGGGTATGCAGACGACAGCACAGTTGCTGAGAGATATGTGTCCAGCGCCTGTGCTGGTGGGTCACAGATCCAGTCTCTCCGTGAGGACATGGTTGAGCGCTTGAACTTGTCCTTGAAGGTTGTCTCCGAATGGGGTGATGCCAACTTGGTCAAGTTTAATGCAGCTAAGACCTAGGCGTGTCTCTTTTCCGCAAAAAGGAGCCAATTCCGACCGGCTCCTACTTTCCGTGATGTAACTGTGCCGGTAACCGATCGTATTGAGCTTCTTGGGGTAACACTAACTTCCACCCTCAATTTTGGTCCATTTATCGAGGCTAGGCTCAGCTAGCAGCGAAAATGTTGGGAATCCTAGCAAAGGTGGGACGGTACTTCACACCGGAACAGATGCTCAATCTGTATCAAGCCCAGGTTCGGTCGTGTATGGAGTACTGCTCTCATCTTTGGGATGGATCTGCCAAATATCAACTGGACGCGCTTGAGTCTATCGAGAAAAGGGCCAAGAGACTCATCGACAATGATTCACGAATGATTTCGAATCAAAGCTCCAGAGCCTTGAACATCGACGATGAGTTGCAAGCCTATCGGTTTTCTAGCGGTTACATTTCGGAGAGTGTGCGATGGAATTACATAGTCTAATTCCGCCAAGCCCGTTCCATCATCGGACTACAATACAAACGGCGATGTGCCATCTTTATATGGTGGACATCCCACCCATACGCACAAAACTTTTTGGGAATACTTTCATTGTGCGTACGGCTAAGGAGTGGAATTCCCTGCCGGTGTATGTGTTTCCTGATCTCTATAACCTGAATTTTAAAGTCAAGAGTAAACAGGTTACTTCTAGGCAAGCGTGCTCCATCTTCCACCACATCATCACTTACCATCAGGTGAGATGGTGGTCAAACGCGAGCCTATTATCAATAATAAAAAAAAAGAAATGAGCTCTTCGGAAAATTCGTGGCGGAGGAATTTCTGAAACAAATCTTAAAGTATTTACAGGAAGCTAAGGGGTATCATGTAAATCAACTTACAAATGAATAATATGACACCAATTAGCGTTGAAGACTCGAGCGTAAGCGTGTTACGCTTACGCTCGAGTGTTCAACGCTAATTACACATTACGACATAAAATAAGCAATTCAAAAGTTGAAATAATAGATAATGTGATTTTTTTAAATTCGTTTTTATCTCGTACCATTTTATTTTACCCTCCCTGATCTAACTAATGTTACCTAAAAAGAAATGAAATTAATAAAAATCACTTTTAAAACATATTTTTTAACATTACTATTTAATTTTATCAAATCAAATAGACACCCAATTTTCTGGGTGTTTATGGGTGCTTGCGGGTGTTTATCGGGTTTTTATCAAAGCACCGGGTTTAAACCCGGTGGATTGCCCATCTATAGTTACAACTAAAACAGAACTCAGCAAAATAAATTACGTAGATACCGCATTTATTACGTTACACACACCATTAAACGAATCTATTTTTTATGGTTATTTTTTATTTTTTTATAAACAACGTTAATTTAAACATTCTAATTATTTTAATTTATTATTTTAATTAATTTCCGTAGTACATTATTTTAACATAGGCTGGTGTCTATTGACGTAGTACTTGCAATGGAGGAGCTTCAAAATCTTTTTTCTGGCAGCTTCATCACAGAATATATGGAATTTTCTCTATAATACAAATACTTAATTAGAATGTTTAAATTATCATTGTTTATAAAAATATAAAAAATAACTATGAAGAATAGAATCATACAATGTTGTGTGTAACGTAATAAATGCGGTATCTAGGTAATTTATTTTGCCAACTTCTGTCTTTAGTTGTACCAGTTAATTTTATCAATGCATTGTGAAATTTGTATAAAAATCTGTATCAAGTACTAATCTGAATCACATATCGAAAATATGTATAAATACGAAGAAATCTGTATGTATGGCAACATTGTCAGACAAAAGGTGGGTTTTTCTTGCCGCAGTGCGCGCACTGCCTTGCGGTGGCCGCAATTGCGGTAGTTCTACCGCACCGGTAGAATGACCGGGGCCACCAGTGACTCTACCGCACGCGTTTATTCCACCGCAGTGCGCGCACTTCTATGACACTACATACTTCACAGATTTTGCGTTTCCAAAACGCAACGCAGTGCGCGCACGGCCTAACACCACGCTGTGCGGTGCACCGTGAGATTCGCCTTCTCAGCATTCCGATAGCGTGGGATCGAAGACTGTTCAATAGCAGTGATTAATGTGAATTTTGTGTTTAGTGCTTCACTCTTGTTTCTTACGTCGAACAATTGTCACGTAACTTAGTTTTAGCGACTTAAATGTAATTTTTATATTAATTAAATTTAATTAAGTAAATTGTGTCGGTCTTATTTGCATCCTCGAATGCAGCCCAACGTAATTACATTAAAAATACTATTTAATATAACTGTAAGTCGTCATCTATTGCCAAATTATTACAAAAACCAGGCACACCCGTCTTCGCAAAAAAAACCCCGACGTAAGATAATGGTAACTGCGTTACATATTGTGTGTGGACCGTTTACAACTTCGTTAAAGGTCAAGGCCCCCGTCCCCCTACCAAATAAGTGGATTTATGTAAGAATTCGAACGTCACGGTAGTAGTACCTACATCTAACGAAGTTAAAAAGATATCTATCAGACTTAAGTTAGCTTTACTTTACGAGTAATATAGGTACCTTACTAGGTACCTATATTTTTTTTAAATTGATATTAGGCTCGCGTTTGACCACTATCTCACCTGATGGTAAGTGACGATGTGGTCGAAGATTGAGCACGCTTACCTTGAAGCAACCTATTCACTCTTGACTTAAAGGCTCCCAGGTTATAGCGATCAGGAAACACAGACTCCGGCAGGGAATTCCACTCCTTAGCCGTACGCACAATGAAAGTATTGCAGGAAACGAGTTTCCTGTCAAATTTTAATGAAAAAAAAAAATTTAGATCTAGTTCTTACTTGTGTTAAACATTGTAGTTTGTTTTTATAAGATCATGGTACGGAACTCTTGGTCAGCTAATCAGACTCGCATTTGGCTTTGTAGTAAACTACGGAAATCTAAACTGCGCGTAGCCCGCCATTTTTTTGTTATTCTTCGCCAAACGATCTTATCAGACACAATTCTGTAATGATCCTCATATTTACTTATTAAAAAAAACTTTTTAGCAAAAAATAGAACCGACTTCCATATAAAAATACTACAAAGGCAAAAATAACTTTAATTTCGGAAGGCGGTGTCAAAAACGAAAATATATACAAAACTAAAGACACCGCCTTCCGAAATTAAAGTTATTTTTGCCTTTGTAGTATTTTTATATGGAAGTCGGTTCTATTTTATGCTAAAATGTTTTTTTTCACGTTTTTTAGTGGGTCGGTTTGTAATTTATCTAGTTACAAAAGTAGTCAACTACTTATCACCTTTTACAAAATATTGCTTTTCCCGGTGCAGAGCCGTTAATTTTTGAGGAGTTCTCCTGGTACGTCACCATCAGCTCTACTTCACCATATGCATTGTGACAAGCATAAAGTGCTTAACATCCATATTCAAGTAATCTAATCGCAATCAACGAAATACTTATTATTGAGTACTTTCGGTGGCCATCTGGGGTCTTCATCATCAGTTCCACTTCCTCAAATGGTGCTTCTAGAGAGCAACTGCACAAGGTACTATAAGAAATACCCAAAACGCTATAGGTGTGCCTATAATATTTAAAGAGTTCCCTCGATTTCTCCATGATCCCATCATCAGATCCAAACGTGACGACAATGGTATAAATTAGAAAGTATACCTTTTCAAACAAAAAAAGAATTTTCCAAATCGGTCCAGCCATCTCCGAGTTATGAGGTAACATACATAAAAAAAAAAGTTCAAGACGAATTGTAAACCTCCGTTTTTTGAAGTTGGTTAAAAAACTCTATGCGACACAAAATGTATAACGGCGGACCTCTACCAGTCAACCATGAGTGACGTGCGGCCACATGTCATTTGGGTGAAACAAGATTGTGTTTGTTGCGGGCCTCGATAAAGCCATTGCCTGCCAGGGTTGCAGGAACATTGACCCAGATATCGTGTCCCCGGAACCCAAGGGCAGCTGAAGGAACAGGGTGGGTTTAAAGTCAGTAGAAGTCTGACACTCCCTTCCGCTCCATCCAGAGCGGGAGAAGGAATTTGATGATTTTCGCCCCGAAAAAATTGATTATCACTAAAACTTTTAGCATGTATTGCAACGTGTTAAATAAGAAGCCATCAATTTACAATGTGTAACGGAAACCCCATATCTATCCAAAAGGGCTGAAGACAACATCTGGTATGGAGTCTCTATGCACAGTTTCAGCTCAAAATAACTGACTCAAAGAATTGATACCAAATTATCGGTTTCATATATTTCTTGAATACCAATCACAACAAACGTGTCACAGCACTACGAGGGTCAATAACTTTCCAAGTCACTTGACAATAACATGATAATTCTCTTCGTTCTTCTTAATTTGAAAAATTCGGTATATATATTTGTAATAAGTTATACACACGTAGACTATTATTATTACAAAACCCTTGCCATATCGTTTGTTATCATCCAAAAAAGCCGTGCACTTGGTATGTATATACCCTTTAAATTACACGTTGTATAAACACATAAGATGACGATGATTATCATAACATAAGATGTCCGCAATAGTTAAGCCTCTTCAATTTGTTTGTTCTCTTCAAAAAACACATTAGTCTCAATATTTCACAATTTACTTTAATTAATCTCTGTCACGGTCGTGATGTTTCACCATCATATTTGTCTAACCTAGCTTCATTTCAATGACCTAGTATGCTTATTCATAAAAATATTTAATCATATTTTTGGTTTAAATAGTATATATTATATACATAAAAAGACATGCTGTTTATCAAAATAAAAAGTGGCAAAACGCGAGTCAGACTCACCTGAGAAAGGTTCTGTAGTAACAAGCATACCTTAGATCTATAGCATGTATGGGCATTTTTCAAAACCAATGTAGGTACATGTGACGAACTGGAACTGATTTTTGTGTTACATAAATTTTACAGTGAATTTTTATCTCATTTGATAAAAAAATTTTTAGCAACAAATTGAACCGACTTCCATATAAAACACTACAAAGGCAAAAATAACTTTAATTTCGGAAGTCGGTGTTATTGGTTTTGGATTTTCCTTTTTTTTCACACCGCCTTCCGAAATTAAAGTTATTTTTGGCTTTGTAGTGTTTTGATATGGAAGTCAGTTAAATTTTTTGCTAAAATGTTTTTTTTCACGTTTTTTAGTGGGTCGGTTTGTAATTTATCTAGTTACAAAAGCCATAATGTCAACAACTTACCACCTTTTACAAAATATTGCTTTTCCCTGTGCATAGCCGTTAATTTTTGAGGAGTTCTCCTGGTATTTGACCATCAGCTCTACATCACCATATGTATTGTGACAAGCATAAAGTGTTTAACACCCGTACTCAAGTAATCGAATCGCAATCCACGAAATACTTATTATTGAGGAGTTTCAGTGGCCATCTGTGGTCTTCATCATCAGTTCAACTTCCCCAAATGGTACTTTTCGGAAGCAACTGCTCAAGGCACTATAAGAAATACCCAAAACGCTATAGGTGTGCCTATAATATTTGAAGAGTTCCCATTGATTTCTCCAGGATCCCATCATCAGATCCTGATTTCGTAACAATGGGACCAACTAGAAAGTATACCCATTCAAACGCAAAAAGAATTTTTCAAATCGGTCCAGCCATCTCCGAGATATGAGGTAACATACAAAAAAAAAAAAGTTCAAGACGAATTGTAAACCTCCTTTTTTTGAAGTCGGTTAAAAATATATTCCTAAATAAGTTAAAAATAAAAAAAGTACATTAGTATTATGAAAAACAACGCGATAATCTTAGTTTTTATGAAAGACTTCATAGGAACATGCTCCGGTTCGTCACAAAAGAAAAATGTAAATAAAATGAAAAATATGAGTTGATATGTTAATTTGTTTTTAATATATATTAAATTACTTTCATAACTTTGAATTAAAAACACATACATGTGTGTCACGAAAAAATTGAAACGGTAAACTAAGCAGTATGTTTAGGTTTACCAAGTTTTTAGGGTTCCGTACCCCTAACAAAAACGGAACCCTTATAGGATCACTTTGTTGCCCGTCTGACCTTTTGTCTCGCAGGATCCTTTTCCTTGGATCGGGTGAAGATATCGAACCGAAATTTTACATTTAAATAAAATACACACATCAAAAGTGTCTAGGGATCAAGCATTTTTATGCGGATTTCTTGAGATTGAGATGTGGCTTTGTAATAAATTTATGATTTTATAAATTTATATGGATCCTTTTTGGTTCATTTCATAATTTGAAACAGGAACTGTTAATCAAATTCGAGTAAAAGATGAAAATCAGCTGTCAATATTTTCCCTATAAAAACATACAACGCATTGAAGACATTATTAGTGCTACTGTTTCCCTACTACTGATTAAAACCAACGTTATTATGGAGCGGCGACGTCATTTAAGCAGGGAAGAAATGCTCAGAGCCGTGGGAATGATAGAAGCTGGTTCCCGGCAACGTACTGTGGCTTTAGCTCTGAATACAAGTCAGAGTGTTATCAGTCGACTTTGGACACGTTACCGAAGCACTGGTACCGTGGCTGAGCGCCATGGAGGACGGTATCGCTGCACCACACGGAGACAAGACCGATACATTCAAATCTTAACTCGAAGAGCTCCAACAATAACCGCCATGATGTTAGCCGTGAGGCTTCATCACTCTTCAGGGAACTTAATTAGCGACCAAACAGTCAGAAACCGCTTGCATGAAGTGAACCTTCATTCCCGAAGACCGCTACGGGTACCACCTATAGCAATGCACAATCGTAGGATTCGATATCAATGGGCTCTTGAACACAGAAATTGGGCAGAAGAACAATGGCGTTTCGTGTGCTTTTCTGATGAGTCTCGTTTTGGTATGAGACCGGATACAAGACGTATACGACACTGGAGAACCCCTGGACGCCAACAGCGATTAAAATCCTGCCAGGAAGTCCATCCTTATAGTGGTGGAACCATCATGGTATGGGCGGGTATTTGGATCGGCGGAAGAACTGAGTTGATTTGGATCAGAGGCAACCTCAACGCTTAAATTTATGCTGAGACGATTGTATCTGACGTCATCGTTCCTCTACAAGTGCAAATCGGTCCCTTATTTCAGTTAATGCATGATAATGCACGACCGCACACCGCAAGAGTTGTAAGACAGACTCTCGCCGCAGCTAACATCAATGTCCTGCTCTGGCCTGCTCAGTCGCCAGACTTGAACCCGATTGAGCATGCATGGGATATGCTACAGAAAAGAGCTCTGCCGAATATGGAGGGTATCCAGTCGCAAGAAGACCTTTTTTTGTTGTTGCAACGAACATGGGCGGCCATTCCACAGCGTGATTTGGATGAACTCATTTTGAGTATGCCAAACCGATGTTCTTGTGTTGTTAGTGTTCGCGGTAGAAACACGGATTATTAATTGTTTAAGTTACCCAATAAAATTTTAAAGAAAACTGTTATTTCAGTCTTTTTTTCGAACTTTAATGTTAGTGGTTCAAATGTCAAAAATCCCTTTATTAGGAAAATGGCAAATTTCTTTATTAATGCAAAGGTGACTTGGTTTATCGTTACTGTGACAAACGAAAACACTTTATTTGATGAATCCTTAAAGAAAATTTCAATTAATATCAATCAGGAGAAAAGTTATTGCAAAAATATATGTTGATCCCTAGACACTTTTGATGTGTGTAATTGTATAAAATAATTGTAAAAAATTCAAACTTTTAAGTTAACACGATCAAAAGATAATTATGACCGTTTACGTTGTGTACTTTTGCATATTTTGCGATTTCGCAAGGTAATCGAAACCTATAGGGTATTTTTCTTTGACCTCGCATCCTTAAATTTGGCAAGAAAAGTGTCATAATAGTCCTCCTAACGGAATTCAGTCACGGCGGCCAAACTCATAATTGATTAGCCATCTGCGCAGGAGATATACTACAGTGCACAAGTATGGGCGCAGGCACAGGCACAGCTCCCTGTTCCTTTACTCTCATAGTGCGATGGGGCGGCAAGCCGACACGACCGGAGACAGATCAGGCGCACGAACAACGACTTAACCTGTTCTCCTAGGCACGGGGGTTATCACACCACCTACTTCTACACTCCGGGCTACTACTGAGAAATTTCTAACAGAAAAACCCTATAGGAAAAGTGTCTTACGGCGCATGTAATAAAAAATCTGGCAACCGTATATCTGGGGGCACGGCAGTGCCCCTGCCAAGTCGAGCGCAAAGCAAACACTGTCGTACCATCCTTTTCTGGAATTTTATGGAATGTATTTTCAGGCCCCTATTTGGGGACCTCTGGATAGATTTAGAACGCTGAAATTATCGTTATCTAGTAAGCTACCAACACACACTTAAACCAGAAAATTTCATGTTTGTAGCTTGTTTATTTCCTAAGTTATGCAAAAGCAAAGTTATACTATTTCGACATGTATAGACTCACTGATCATCAAAATAGAACTAGTACTTCCCATAAACCTAGAGAGCTGAAATTTGGCATAGAGGTAGGGTTTAGTGCCTATATGAAGGGAAAACTATCAAAACTAGGATCATAGAAGATCTGGAGTACCTTACGACCCTGAGTAGAAACCGTAACAGACCAGCCAAACTATTGAAATTATCGACATGCTATGTTCACAAAGTTTATTAAGCGTGGTTAGCCTTTTCTTTTGAAATTAAAAAATTGAAGGTCTGAAGAATCTGATATATATAATCCCTAAGAGCTCAGCTGAACTATGAGAGATATGGAAATGCGCCTTGACAAAAGTTATTCAGAGTGACGAGTTCCTTCTACTGATGTGTATAAAAAATTAAAGGTCTGAAGTATCTGATGAAGAACCCTTAGAGCTCAGCTGAACTATGGGAGATATGGAAATGCGCCTTGACAAAAGTTATTCAATGTGACGAGCCCCTTCTTATAAATGAATATGAAACTGGAGTCTGAATAATTAAGAAACTAATCAAGTAAAAAATAGCTTTCTGCAAAAAGAAGTGAAATCCCACCAAAACATCCTGTAAAAAACCGGTCAAGTGCGTGTCGGGCCACGCGCAGTGTAGGGTTCCGTAGTTTTTATAACAGCCAAGTGCGTGTCGTATTCGCTGACTGATCGTTTCGTACCATGCTCTAACTAAAAGCCAAACATGACTACCTAACTAATTTGACTTCCTATACAAATCCTCACCTGATCCGACAATTTTGCACGGAAAGTTTCAATATTTTTTAGAGATTTGTATAAAACTTGTCATAGCCGGTGTTTTGTATTTAAATACGGACACAGAGCTACACTACTCAATCGTCACAAGAAGCTAGCACGATACAACTGGCGTTTAGCGCCATCTATCGACATTTCTATAGAGTTGTTCGAAATTTTCGAGTCAAATACAATTTGTCGACTATTACTCGTAAACTTGTAAAGCCCACTTATGTGTGATAGTTTTCCTTTAAATTTCGTTATATATAGGTACTACTGCCGTGACATTTGAATTTCTAACTATAACCGTTTAGTTGATAGAGGGGGGGACACTTGACTCTAACGAAAACTGGTACTTTAAAGCTTGATAAGTCACGAACGGTTTACTTAATCAAAAAAAGTCTTATCAAACCCCTAATATTTTTGAAAGACCTATCGAACGATATCCCACACTATGGGAAGAAAGAAAAAAAAAAAATTATCATCCCACTTTACATGTATGGGAGGTACCCTAAATAACTATTTTTTTCAAAATTTTATTTTACCACTTTTTCGGCGTCATTAACGTGTATACTCATGCCAAAGTACAACTTTCTAGTACCAATAGTTTTTGAGCTAAACCGCGGACAGACGGACAGACAGACGGACATGGCGAAACTATAAGGGTTCCTTGTTGACTACGGAACCCTAAAAATTAGTCAAGCCTCGCCTAAGCTGCTTGTTTCTCTATAAAAAGTAATGAAATCTCTAAGCAAAGCGAAGCCAAGTCTAAGGATCTTTACTGCGATTTCCTTATTAATATAGTTAGATTTTATGTGACTTGGCCGTTGACTTCGATGTATTAACTATACCCTGTTTTTTAATCTCAGAGACAAAGTTGACATTACGACGGTTGCCAGTTTTTTGCTAATCTTAAATAGTGATGTGCCACTATCGGTTTTTTATAATACTTTATCCTTAAATAATGTGTAGGTGCTAATTTAAAACTTAGAAATACAAAATTAATAATGTAAGATATCTATATACATGTAATTAATTATGTTATTAAAATCATAATTAATTATAGGTATTCGTTAATCAGATTCAAATAATACTCCATTTCTTAGAATATTCTGTATCATCAGAATCGTCACCACTTCTATGGTAAAGCTATCGATAATGTCGTCAACTATATGGCCCAGATGACACTTAAAAACACACAATAACCACCGAGTTACACAATAAATACCGATTTATTGCAAGCAGATGCGACCCAATCGAACATACATAAATATATAAAAATGGGATGGGTCCCGCCTGCTTCTCACTTTTTAAAATACAAATGTGCTTGTTTCTTTCCTTTCGCTTAGCTTTTTTTTTTAAATATTTTAAAGGTTTCACAGATTATTATTGCTAAGAATTGTGATTTTGAAGCGTGAAGCGTATTTAGAGGTTTATTCGGATCAACTGCACAAATAGAGCCTTCTAGTGTCCTTACTCTGCTCAATACATTATAGACCTTTTGTAAATAAATTAGAAGTTAAATACATCCCAGCTAAGGTCGTCTCTTGCATTTAATATTGGTGTCGGGCCGGTCCCGCCAATGAA
Source organism: Tholera decimalis (assembly GCA_943138885.2). Taxonomy (NCBI): domain Eukaryota; kingdom Metazoa; phylum Arthropoda; class Insecta; order Lepidoptera; family Noctuidae; genus Tholera; species Tholera decimalis. The sequence goes on from OW964577.2 coordinate 1,815,745, forward strand.
AAAACGCCCAATGTATTAGTTAGTATGCCCAGCACAATATAAGCGGCAGCATCAACACAGGCCCGGCCAGGGACAAGCCAATAAAATCATCACCACCTTCAGCTACACAAGGTACACCAACTTTAGCTGGCCTACAATTTACAAAGTTATCAAATAACAATATTATAAGTCAAGGAAAAAGAAATAATTCCAACTTTATCATTTCTTTAGTATTACGATTTTTCAGTCTTTCTATATGATATTTCATTTTTATTTAGTTTTATACAATTGAATCACATATTTATAATGTATGTTTTTGTTGCTTAGTGAGAGGGGTCAACCAGACTGCTAGTAATATGAATTATACCCACATTGCTAGTTCTTTTTATAAAAAAAGACCTATTCAACGCTAGCCCGCTTGATATAGTTTGCCGATTTTTGATAATTAGCTGTCATTTCTCTAGTGACACTCGCATGGTTAAGACGAATTGATGAACGTGAGAATTATTCAAATCGGCCCACGCTTACATACACAGACTGTGAAACACATTAGTTACCCTCTTTTGCGTCGCGCAGTCGGCTAAAAAGTTACGATTCAACAAACCGGTATCGTAGGTACAACACTGCTCAAAAGAGCGGGCAACATTATTTCTAAAGTTGACATTTGCATGTGTCAATTCTGTCTCTGAGATTAAAAAACAGGGTATAGTAAAAGTGCATAGAGTATGTTCAACGGCCGGTTACATAAAATCAAAATGAAGTAGTAGTACTTCATTTTGTACGGAACCCTTGGAGCGTAAGTCCAATTCACACTTGACCGGTTTTTTACAGTTAGGGCTGCTAATATTTAGTTAATGAATACCAAATAGCCTTGATAAAATGAAAGTGATAACGATTAATTAAGAAAGTGTGGTTAAATTGTTAAGGTTTCCCGATGGCTACAACCTAGGGTCTTTAGGTCAAGAGTGAATAGGTTACTTTTAGGTAAGTGTTCTCCATCTTCGACCACATCATCACTTACCATCAGGTGACATGGTGGCCAAACGCGAACCTATTATCAATAATAAAAAAAAAATGAAATCAAAATGCAATACTCTTGTTTTGACAGACTGACAGACCTTGTCATTATACTAAACATCCTACTTCCTACTAATATTATAAATGCGAAAGTTTGTGAGGATGGATGGATGTTTGTTACTCTTTCACGCAAAAACTACTTAATGGATCTGAATGAAATTTGGTAAGTAGATAGTTGGCAGCCTGGAATAACACATAGGCTACTTTTTATCCCGGAATTCCCACGGGATCGGGATTTACGCGGGAAAAACCTCCCACGCCTACGAAGTCGCGGGCAAAAGCTAGTAATTAATATTGTTGTGTATCTACGTGATACAATTTTTTTTTGCTACCTATATTGGTAATTAATGTATGTAGGCCGGTATTATAGTTCTAATTATAAAAATCTACGCAAGGCGATACGGCAATCCCAATTTCCGTATGTAGTAAAAAATAATCTAATCTTGAAGAGCTCGTGGCTACATAATCACAGCAGCACAAGTTGATCTTCAACGTTAAGCAACACCTGTCAAGGGCAGTTTTTGGATGGGTGGCCATCTTAACATTCCTTCGTGCCTCGTAAAGCACGTGAAGCCCAGCTGTCATTTGTACAGTCCTCTACAGTCGTTACGGGTAGTCAGAACCCAGAAAATCTGTAGACAGTCTTGCAAAGGTAGGGTTGCCATCACCAAATTTGCCGGCCCCAGACAAAGACTTATAAACCCCGGAAATTTGGGTAAAATCACAGTTTTTCCCCGGACACCGTAGAAAAACACATTTTTGAACTTGAAACTAAAAACAACGATGTTTCATTACGGTTTTTATTTACTAATAAAGTGATAACATTGTAGAGCTTTAGAACTTTTTTTAATAAGTCTCTTCCTTGTTATTTAATCAACGTAACATAAACAATGATACGAAATACCATAGGAAAATAATAATAGAGATCGTGCTTTTTGGTATCCGTAAGACCAATGTGTGTCCGGGTTTTACCAGGACGCTTATTGGGAAAATCCCCCCGGACGCCCCCGAACTCTCTCCAAACTAGGACAAATCGGGGAAAACCCGGACGGATGGCAACCCTATGCAAAGGTCTATCGTGCGACCCAGCTTCTAGCTGTTGGTTAGATAGACAGACGCTCCATGTACAACACTAGTACTCAGTTGAATCTGGTTAGACTCACAGAAATAAAAAATATAGGAGAATTGGTAAGGGGGCGTATCGGTGTCCGCGCGACATGGCCAGAGGGCTCATGTCACAGGCAAGTGGCCGTCTCCGCGAACTAGTGCGCTTTCGACGGCGATCGTGATAACATATATGAATGCCGAGTTGTTCTGTGGTATCTTGTAAAAACTGAAGCCAAAATCAAATCTATGTGAATCATGGAATCACTTACCATATGTAAGTACAAGTATTTTACAATATTTGTCTTTAAAATCATGAAAAACAATAAATCGTAAAATATTTCTTGGTTTTACTATGTTATTTTTGTTTTCAAATATCAGAGCGACTGTACTACTTGTGCTATAAATACATTGCTCCTTAACCACTACCTGAGTTCGTCACTAAGTAACTGGACAAGCAATGTAAAAATAACATACGAAACTGTATTACGCGGATTCATCGCGTAGTGAGGCCACCACTTCTTGCGACGAATTAGTGATGTGCTTGTGTAGATCCACTAACGTAGGCTATCGACAGCAATGTCGATTGACGAATGAAATATTGCTATTATAGTTTAGGGGTTTTTCAACCGACGACAAAAAAAGGAGGAGGTTATCAATTCGACGCGTATATTATTATTATTTTTTTATGTATGATCACCGATTACTCGGAGACGGCTGAACCGATTTGGAAAATTCTTTTTTTGTTTGAAAGGGTATACTTTGAAATTGGTCCCATTGTCACCAAGTCAGGATCTGACGATGGGATCCTGGAGAAATCGAGGGAACTCTTCAAATATTATAGGCACACATGTGATTTGAGTATTTTTATAGTAACTTGTGTAGTTGCATTCGAAAAGCGCCATTTGTGAAGTAGACCTGATGATGAAGACCACCGATGGCCACTGGAACTGCTCAATATATAAGTAGGAATAATAAGTAGTTCATGTGTTCCGCTTCGATTACTTGAATGTGGTTATTAAGCACAATATGCTCGTCATAATGCATGTGGTGAAGTGAAGCTGATCTTGAACTACCAGGAGAACTCCTCAACAAATAACAGCCCAACATTGGGAAAAGCAATATTTTGTAAATGAATATAAGTAGTTGACATTTAGGCTCTTGTAACTAGGTAAATTAAAAATCGACCAACTAAAAAGAGTGAAATAATTTTTTTTTACCAAAAAATTAAACCGACTCCCAAAAAACACTGCAAAGTGAAAAATAACTATAATTTCGGAAGTCGGTGCCAAAAACGAAAATACAAAACTAAAGACACCGACTACCGAGTCTGTTTAATTTTTTGGTAAAGTTTTTTATAACATACGGAAACCTCTAAGAAAATATGTTTAACTTTTATTTTACATGAGATGACAGAAATAAAAATACGTTGAAACGTCAAGTGTACAAAAAAGTAAAACAAAAATAAACAATTTATTTTACGCCCGCAGCATGCGTAAGGAGTTCCGACGTCGCTGTCGCTACAATAGTTTATTTTTCAATCCGTCAACCGTTTTAGCCCGGTGTAAATAATGTTTTTTTTTACTTATTTTGATTTTTTTACAGAGTAGTAGAGAAATGCGTAACCAATATTCGTAAAGTAAGTTACTTTAATTTTAGGTTAATAATCGGTGGTGTTTTTCGGTTTAGAATTATCGCATGTTATACATTATCTTATGTTGCTGTTTCTTTATTTTTTTATGGTTTTTGTATTTAACTTCCGTTGAAGCTTCGAATGCGTTATAATAATCGGCATGGTTCAGATAATATATTTGTGAATTTAGCTTAAAATAAGTCAATATATTCATGCTATTTATTTGTTAGGCATGGATGTGTGTTTGTATTCATATATTTAACAATTTCTCTACTAACTAGGATTTTTCTTATAACGAAAACCTATTATAACCTACTAAACTATTACCTGCGGGGTAATTGCGTAACACACTTACAGTAGGAATCAGTTTCATTATGCTAAATCAACAACACTCACTGTGGTATTTACGTTGTTGAGCAGACCAATATTTCGAACATATGTAGCAATGGATTAGCAATATACGTCAAAATCATCCAGAACTTGATTTATAGTGTGTTACGTAATTATTGCGATGCTTATTATATGGTGACGTTTAGAAGTAGCTTAGGATGTATGTAAATGATAAATAAGTGGTTTTCGTACTTTTCAGCTTGCCAAAAGATGGTAATATAAAAAAGGAATGGATTGATGCCACAGGCATGCCACCTAACTGGTACCCTACAAAAAATAGCACCATAAATGCTCGGTTCACTTCAACGCAGAAATGTTCCAGCCTGAATGGACAATTCCAAAATTAAGAGTACAACTGATTTTTGCAGAAGTGGGTTAAATTTTATTTTATTACTGAAAGCTATTCTCATGTTTTAGGGCATTCATAAAATCAGTCATTCAACTTTTCAGGATTCTATACAACCTATACGGCTGGTATGTTCCGATCAAGAGCGTAATGTAAGTTAACATCAACTTCTATTTGACCTATCACTATGATAATTAAATATTAAGATTTAAGTCGAAAGCGCCAGGGTAGCCCTTAATACTTAGTAGGTAGTACTTAATAATAATTATGTAATGTTATGTTCTTAATAATATGTTTATTGTTATTATAATATTTTCTGGACATGCCATTTTTTATTTGGTTCATTTTCAGGTGCCCAAAAAAAATTACAATAACAAATGGAAGAATCGATAACTTTCCGATTTAGTCAATCACTAGCGTATATGTAAAATAAATTGCTTTTGCACAGCACAACGATAGCGACCGATGTTTTTGGGTGGGTAAATTCTAAGGTGCATGGTAAATACACGCTGTGTTTGACGGAATAAGGTTTATTATTGATTGTATAGTACGTTCTGATTTAGGAAATGCGGGTGTGTGCGCGAGTGCGTATCTATTGATTTTATTAAACTGCATGTGTAGTTGTTGCCCCGCCCAGCGCCTAACTGGAGACACACGGTTCCGATATAATTTCTTCTGTTGACCACATCTAGTTATTTATTTTATCTATGGTTAGACTGGAAGCCGACCCAACATTGTTGGGATAAGGTTAAGCACATGATGAAGAGTCAAATGGAATCTGATCTCTTCTTCTCGAAGTGACAGAAGGGAGAAAAATCAGATTCAGATTTATTTATTGCTTATCACAGGTAGAAAATCAGTTCTTAAAAAATTTTTTACCAAAAAATTAAACCGACTCCCAAAAAACACTGCAAAGTGAAAAATAACTTTAATTTCGGAAGTCGGTACCAAAAACGAAAATACAAAACTAAAGACACCGACTACCGAAATTAAAGTTATTTTTCACTTTGCAGTGTTTTTTGGGAGTCGGTTTAATTTTTTGGTAAAAAGTTTTTATTTCACTCTTTTTAGTTGGTCTACTTTTAATTTACCTAGTTACAAGAGCCTAAATGTCAACTACTTATAACCTTTTACAAAATATTGCTTTTCCCAATGCTGGGCCGTTAATTGTTGAGGAGTTCTCCTGGTACTTCACCATCAGCTCTACATCACCATATGCATTGTGACGAGCATAAAGTGCTTAACATCCATATTCAAGTAATTGAATCGCAATCCACTCAATACTTATTATTGAGTAGTTTCGGCGGCCATCTGTGGTCTTCATCATCAGTTCCACTTCCTCAAATGGTACTTTTTGAGAGCAACTGCACAAGTTACTATAATAAATACCCAAAACGTCATAGGTGTGCCCATAATATTTGAAGAGTTCCCTCAATTTCTCCAGGATCCCATCATCACATCCTGACGTTTATGAAAATGGGACCAATTTCAAAGTATACCCTTTCAATCAAAAAAAGAATTTTCCAAATCGGTTCAGCCGTCTTCGAGTAATCGATGATCACAAAAAAAAAAAAATTCGCGTCGAATTGATAACCTCCTCTTTTTGTCGTCGGGTGAAAATTATTATTATGACAAGTATCACTGTAACATACCCATAAGGTGTACAATATTTAAAAATTACAATTTCAATACATTGACTTTATGCATTTATGTAATTACAATTAAATATCATGTGTACATTATTTAAATTTACAATTATATGTCAGGTGTACAATATCTACATTTACAATTATATAATTATGTCAAAAAAATAATAATAAATAAACAAGGAAAAATAAAATTAATTGGAAAAATAGGTTCATTATACATTCATCGAATGTCATTTGTCATAATTAAGCATTATTACAATATTAAATAAATTTTTGTCTAAACATTTGTCATTTAAGAATTCATTGATTGTGTAATATACTTTCTAATTGTTTGAGCTTGTATTTAAAAGTAGGCAATGTTTCAATATTTTTAATAGTCAGGTAATTTATTATAAATTTTAACACCCATACCAAATATGCTTGATTTAAACTTAGCTGTTCTGCACTTTACTACCCTAAGTTCATTTTTATATCTAGTACTTCTCATTGTCTCGTAATTACTGATATCTCGCTTTCGTTCATAGGTATCCACGGCGGTTTCGGGATTAATAAATAAATAAATCTTTTGATACCCATGACCGTTTGAACCCACATCAAACGTGTCCTTACCAAAAAAGCGTATTATAAGATTCGGGACTACGTTGAAGATATGACTGCTTGGCAATGATTCCTTCGTTCTGCACATGTGGCTTCCCTGGCTTATTGTAATTGCGTTATCGACTATTGTATTAACAACTCCACTTTCGTGAGTGTGTCTTTTTATTTTTCCCTACGATAAACCATCCGATTTGACAGATTTTCTTTTTGTTTCATTTTTATTATTAATTTATCCTTCATTATTGAAGTCTAGTGTTGTCGCTTCTCAAGTTTACTTTAATGTAATATAAAGATTTTTTGTGAATGGGAGAACACTGTAGACTCTTAGATTTGTTTAACATTTTTTTATTTGTAATTCCATTGTGCTGTATTAATTGGTCTATACTGTCCTCTCATACCTAATTAACCTGTATTATGGATACATTGTAAGAATGATATTTTGATTTGAAAAGAGTAACTGTCAAGTTTCCTGGCGGTTCTTCTCCATAGAAAACAACCAATTTTGAACCGTGCCCTAACTGCTGACGTTTCGTAAGTGTCCAAGTAGGCCTATCTGAAATAAAATATTTTGAGTTTGGAGTTTTTTTGAGTTTTGATACACGTCGTGACTTCACGACTACGGCGAAAACAAAAAGCTACCACCACAGTGTTTTGACGTAAGTAATATTGTTGCCAAAATAGGAAAAAAATGTTATAATAATAACAACACTTTAAATCATTGTGTTTCAAATTGTATTGCGTGTTACTAACCCTGAGTAACGAAATTTCACAATTTTGGGCAAAATTTGTCTAATTCAAATAAATTCTTTTATATGCAATTTACTAATAAAATTAGTTAGATTAGATTAGATCCTGTAGACAATATTTTGTCTGATATTGATGAAGAATATTTTTCGGGGGATGAGAGGGATAGGGATACTGATTATGTGCCAAGCACCAAAATAGATGTACCATCATCTTACTCGCCACCACATACCCGTAGTAAGACTTAACAATTTGTATACCTATGTATTTTATAATGAAGAACTAATGATTTATTTTATGTTTTGGTGTTTAAGTAGAATTAATGGAGTTTAAGTTTTTTATTATCTTATTTAAGGGGAAGGTGTTGTGGATTGTCTATGTTTGATTATGCTTAAAGCAGTTGTCATCCAGACTTATATTTCATTACACTACACTTGGTACATCAAGAATAATATAGCCACAGTCAATATTACGTTAAGCGATGAGTATTCGTAACAATGCTTTTGTTAGTGAAAGTATATTACGGAACCGAAGAATGTTTGTCTGAAAAAATGGACTTGAATTTTGTGTAAACATTTTTTTCTTATTAAGACATTGTTATAAGTAATATTGAAATTTTAGATTTATCTGTAATTTTATTTTAAATTTAATGTTAATTTCTAATTTTAATCGTATATTAATTTAATAATTACCTACTTGACTTATTATTAAATAACATCTTGCATGCCATGTGTGAGTATACTCATGTTTTGAACAAATAAATTATCTATCTCTCACTCTAATGCATTTCTGAAAATGTGTAGCGGTCATTAGGAGACTAAAAACTGTATGAAGATATTTTTAACACTGTTTTCACACTTAAAAAATATACTCTTTTAATAAAAATACTTGACAAATCTTCATGTCAATAGACAGATATAACAACAAGGTGGTTGGGGAAAAGTTAACATATGATATCATTAGACATTTACTTACAATATTGAATAGCGGGACAAGAAATTAAACCAAATGTAAACTTTTTCTGAGTATTACATTAGTGACATTTGTGTGACATTAGTGTTTTAAATATAACTGTACAACCAATTACAGGCAAACACCACAAGCAATATGCTTTTTGTAATTTAATTTAATAAAAATATTTATGAATACTATTTATTAGATATTATTAAATCTATACTACCACTACTACTTAATTTTGAACGGAACCCTCGGTGCGTAAGACCAATTCGCACTTGACCGGTTTTTTACAGTTTGGACTGTTAATGTTTAGTTAATGAATACCAAATAGCCTTGATAAAATGAAAGTGATAACGTTTAATTAAGAAGGTGTGGTTAAATTATTAATGATACCAAAATGTAACACTATTGTTTTGACAGATTGACAGACCTTGTCATTATACTAAACATAATTAATATTGTTATGTATCTACTTGATTAATTTTTTTTTATTGCTGCCTATATTGGTAATTAAGGTATGTTGTAAGCCAGTATTAAATGAAATGAAAGGAAATATTTATTTTTGTAAATTAGTTATAAATAACACTTTTACTAATACTTCTTTTACTAAATTACACTTCATGTTTTTTTTGCGTGTTAAGTTTAGTTTAGCTAGATGAGACCGGTGTTTCCTAACGGACTACTCTGAGAAGAAACACCGAAACAAACTCAGAGGTCAACGTCTCTTTTAAAGTCCATACAATTTGTGTTGGTCCAATCATATGAAAAACATGTAGGTTCATGTCTGTGGTGCTCTTTGAGGAAATAACCATACAGATTTTAACGGACCTGTCTAGACAGTGCAAGCATTTGTCAGTTATCGATTAAGTATAGTTATAATTATAAAAATCTACGCAAGGCGACACGGCAATCCAAATTTCCGTATGTAGTAAAAAAATAATCTAATCTTGAAGAGCTAGCTCGTGGCTACATAATCACAGCCACACGGGTCGATCTGCGGCACAAAAACGTGCCAGTAAACAAGTAAGTTGAGCCCCGCTGGCACAAAATTTGTGTGCCAGTGGGGCTCAACTTATAGTTGACGTAAATAATGGCGGTCCTTGAGAGGTTAAGCAACGGTTACCGAGGTCGGTCTATATACCAACTTAACATTTCGAGAATCCTCCGTGCGTCGGAAAGCACGTTAAGCACGTTCCGGCTGACTTTTGTATATTTTAAACAGACAGTTACGGGTAGTCAGAATCCAGAAAGTTTGACAACAGTCTTGCCAAGGGGTATCGTGTTTACGGTGCAAGACCTCCCCGCTTGGGCAGAGCACCGACGTGTCCTCACGGCGGCGATAGGCGGAGACCTCTCGCGCCCGGCACTGGTCGAGGCCATGCTGCGGGGCGAGACGGAGTGGGAAGCGGTCGCCTCCTTCTGCGAAGCAGTCATGCTATCGAAGGAGGAGGCGGGCCGCGTGAGGGAGAGGATGACGTCCTCCCTCCAGCCCAGCCGCAGTGGTAGACGCCCACGGCGTCGGACGTCGGCCGACGATCTCCGGCCACCGTAGGCGCGGGCTTGCGGACAGCGAGTAAAGAGCAACTCGCTGTCCGACCATGGACCATGCCCGGGTCGACGGCGCGTTGTGTTCCACGCGCGCCTCAAAGAGTGTCAGCAACATGACGAGGCCCCCTCTGTAGAGGGCCGAAGCCTGCCGGGGTCGTGGGACTTATCCCATTACCGTGACCCCGGAACGTAAAGGGTTATTGAAGGAACACCGTGGATTTTATTCAGTAAAAGTCTGACAGTCCCTCCCGCCCTGCCCGGGGTGGGAGGACTTATTTGATAATTTTACCACGACAAAAAAAGGGGTATCGTGTTACCCAGTTTCTGGGTTGTGGAGATCAGATAGACATTCGTACTCAGCAAAACAGGACAAACGGCAATGCGCCATCGTTTCATGTTGGACATCCCACCCATAAGCACAAAATGTTTTGGGAATAGTTTAATTGTGCGCACAGCTAAGGAGTGGAATTCCTTGCTGGAGTCTGTGTTTCCTGATAATTATAACCTGGAAGTCTTTTAGACCACAGTGAACAAGTTACTTCTAGGCAAGCGTGCTTCATCCTCGACCACATCTTCGCTTAGCATCAGGTGAGATGGTGGTTAAACGCAAGCCTATCGACAATAAAAAAAAACTTCATGGACACTCTTAAATCAAAATATTTAGTATTCAAAATCATAATTACGTTATTATTATTTTTAATTATAGAAAAAATTATTGTGACAATTTTATTTTATTTTGTTTATTGACATTTTATTTCATTTAGTTCTTTTTTTTTCTAATTGTCATTTTCATTTTAATTTATTCTTTGAAAATAATATTTGGTGTGTGTGTTTCTAATTATGTTAATCTTAAATGAGTTACGTTACTAGAATTAAATGCATTTTTTTTATTATTCAAACATTTAATTTTTTTTATCCTGCCTTAAGTGACTTTATAAGTCAAAACTATTTAAACACCTATCGCGACCGTGTTAGGACCACACACACAACTCATACATTGTATTCTAAATTCCATGTGAATCGGCAAGGCTTCGGAAAACAATTGACTTCACAAATAGACTGTCAGACAAAGTAGAAACCCTACAAGGATTCCGTGTTTTCATTTAAAAGTACGTAACCCTAAAAACCTGTATCGCTGTTATATTATATTGATGACACACTTACTGAACATATACTAAATTAAATACATAAAGAACTAGAATAAACAAAAAAAGGCGAGAATTAACATTGCTATCTGCGAGAGGTCGTTCGTCGTTGTATATATTTTTTCAGGGGGTATTCATCAAATGCCTCACTGACACCATTCTGGGTGGAGCGGTAGGGAGTGTCAAACTCCTACTGACAAAAAACCCACCCCATTATTTTTTTTTTCTGTGTGGGAAAATCGTCGAATGAATTCTCCCGCTCTGGGTTAAGCGGAAGGGTGTGTCAGACTTCTACTGACTAAAAACCCACCCTATTACTTCAGTTGCCCTTGGGATCCAGGTACGCTATATCTCCTATTTCGCGCAAACACACATCTATAATATTTTTTTTTATTGATAATAGGCTCGCGTTTGATCACCATCTCACCTGATGGTAAGTGATGATGTGGTCGGGCACGCCACAATTGCGGCCGATCTAGCCACTCCTCAAAGAGGGGTCCTCTTTGAGGAGTGGCTAGATCGGCGTCACGGCGTCCTGACCTACCGCATGACGCAGGTCCTCACCGGACACGGAAGTTTCGGGAGGTTCCTGTGTCTGATGAGGAAAGAAGAAACGCCTGGGTGTCACCACTGCGAGGATCACCCTGAGGACACAGTAGAGCATACGGTGCAAGACTGCCCCGCTTGGGCAGAGCACCGACGTGTCCTCACGGCGGCGATAGGCGGAGACCTCTCGCGCCCAGCATTGGTCGAGGCCATGCTGCGGGGCGAGACGGAGTGGGAAGCGGTCGCCTCCTTCTGCGAAGCTGTCATGCTATCGAAGGAGGAGGCGGGCCGCGTGAGGGAGAGGATAGCGTCCTCCCTCCAGCCCAGCCGCAGTGGTAGACGCCCACGGCGTCGGACATCGGCCGACCCGTGGGCCCGGGTCGACGGCGCGTTGTGTTCCACGCGCGCCACAAAGAGCGTCAGCAAGATGACGAGGCCTCCCCTGTAGAGGGCCGAAGCCTGCCGGGGTCGTGGGACTTATCCCATTACCGTGACCCCGGAACGTAAAGGGCTATTGAAGGAACACCGTGGATTTTAGTCAGTACAAGTCTAACAGTCCCTCCGGCCCTGCCCAGGGTGGGAGGACTCATCTGATGATTTTACCACGTTAAAAAAAAAAAGTGATGATGTGGTCGAAGATGGAACACGCTCGCCTAGAAGTAACCTATTCACTCTTGACTTAAAGACCCCCAGGTTACAGCGATCAGGAAACACAGACTCCAGCCTATTATATATGACCTATTATTATAAGCGGAAAAGTTTGTTTGTTTGTTTTAAAAACGCACGCAGCATCAAGGCGCTTGAGGAAGGTTACTACCCTACTGCAACAGAAGGAGGTTATGTTTACATCGTGGTAAAGTGGGAGGAGATAAAAGGGAGCTAAGCTCCGCAGGACTCCTAGTATACCTACTATTGTTACGCCAGTCGCTTACCTAAGTACGTCGAGAAACTTCGACCGACATCTAGAATATTCGATACATTAACGCCACCTGGCGGCGAGTAACAGTCCTGAGTATATCGAGAAAGTTCGACTGACTTCTAATACGTTCAAGACACTAACGCCATCTAGCGGCGAGTAGCAGTAGCGAGTATCTCGAGTAGCTTCTGGAATATTCCTGGCAGTGTTGGCAGTGGGACGATTTTACAAGAATGTTCTAGAACTCATAGACCGAGGTATAAATAGATCACAGAAGAACGCAGACCACAGTCTTATTTCAAGATACGAGGCGATATAATCGAAGCTTCACCAAGTGAATTTCGGTGCGATTTAAGTGTTAAGTGACAAGTATTGCACTGTGAATAACTGTGTTAATTTTTGTTTTGTGTTTATTTAATTAAAGTGTTAATTTTGGCCTAATTGGCGTTAATTATTTCTATCCCGAACCCCAGCTCGTAACACTATTTTCAATCCACTCAGATTTTAAATCCATAATTAATATACTAGACCCAATATTATAAAAAGCTTGCTGATCTTGGTTTTCCGGAAAAACATGATTTATAATTGTACTGCGGAAAACCAGTTTTAGATCCGTACTAATAAAATATATTTATGAAGTAACTATGTCTGTCTGTTACCTTTTCACGCTTAAACGCTGAACTGATTTAGATGACAATTTGGTATGGAGATAGTTCGAGACTTTGGGAAATATGTAGGTAGGGTAGTTCTTATCCGGGACCTTTGAAGATTTCTCTTTTTAGCGATATAATCAAATACCGCGCGGGTGAAGTCGCAGACAGAAAGCTAGTTAATCCTATAGTTTTGTCTTGATAACTGACCCTACCTCGATATATTTAACCTAGCTTTTATTATGTTTAAGATAACTTAAGTTTATAGGTAACTACAGGTTGTAGTTTAAAAAAAAACTTTTTTGTTACTACTTATTAATAATTTTTGCTCCTACGCCTAATGTATTTAAATAAGAAATCATTAACTACTTTAAACAAAATAAATTGACTGCCTTAAATACTACCTCTTGACTCTAAATGTTTAAATACTTATTTATTAGAATATAAGTAGTTGTACCACCACTGTATCAACTAGTCTACGAGTATAATGTTATCTGTGGAAACGTTGTTGATTGTACATTGACCTTAATTTAGTTGTAAAACAAAGTGTACAATTGTTTGTTTTCCCAATAAAATAAAAAATCATTATCCGTTCTACAAACCGTTCAAGAAAATAACACTTATATAAGACCATATCGTCCCCGCTTACCATCACTTGACATGGTGGTTAAACGCTATGTATACTAATCCATACTTAATATTATAAATGCGAAAGTAACTCTGTCTTTCTGTATGTTACCTTATCACGCCTAAACCGCTTAACCGATTTAGATAAAATTTGGCATGGGAATAGTTTAGGACTCTGGGAAGGACGTAGGATAGTTTTTATCCCGGAATTCCCACTGGATCGGGAATACCTCCTACGCGAACGAAGTCGCGGGCAAAAGCTAGTATATTATATTATCTAAATATATATAACTCAAAGGTGACTGACTGACTGACATAGTGATCTATCAACGCACAGCTCAAACCACTGGACGGATCGGGCTGAAATTTGGCATGCTGGTAGATGTTATGACGTAGGCATCCGCTAAGAAAGGATTTTGCGTGATTCCCACGGGATCGGGATTTACACGGGAAAAACTTTCCACGCGGGCGAAGCCGCTGGCACAAGCTAGATATATACATATATAGCGGAAAAGTTTGTTTGTTAAACGCGATAATCTTTGAAAGTAGGTGGTACTGAGTGGATTTGGATGAAAATTTGTAGTTTCAGTTCCTTATTATCTCCAGTTACCTGTCTTTTCTCAACTCTGTTACGGTCAGCTTCTATTCTAGCCGAATACATCTTAGTACTAGTCATAGAAATATAAAATACTTGTTTATTTTATCTATGGTTCTAGTGTTTTACATGGAGCGACTGACCTGACCTCCATTACGTAGTAACTGGTACTGATACAACTCGGGCCCTTGGCAAGACTGGTGCAATTTTTTTCCTCGTCATATAGTGTCCATAAAACTTATACAGTATTCCTATTCACTTCCGTATTTAATCAATAAAAATACACTAAAACAAAAATCATAAACTACATAAATATGTATATATCTAAAAATAAACAATACCACAAACGTCGACTAGACGTACCGCAGGATACCATCCACCACTTGGTCGATATACCGTCTTGTCGTACTAAGCGCTTTTCTTCAACATTCATTGTGCGCACAGCCAAGGTGTGGAACTCTCTGCCGGCTTCTGTATTCCCTGCCACATATAACCCGTCAGCCTTTAACGCAAGAGTGAATAGGCATTTTCTGTGCTCGCTCGTCCGATCGTAGACCTCATCTTACACTTACCATCAGGTGTGATCGAGGTTAAAAGCGGGCTCATTTGTAATAATAAAACAAGGTTTTGTATTAGGTAATGCGTCTATCAATTATTGACGACACAGTTAACTCAGTGGTTTAACTATTTGCTGCAGCGCAGCGGGCCGCGGGTTCGTTTCCCGCAATGGAACAGATGTTAGTATGATCTAACAGTACCCATGAGACACAAAATGCTAGTAAGGGGTAATCGTAATTTCGACGCCCCCAAGCAATAAATCGGTAATCGAAGAATAAAAATTTTACAGGAGATAAGATTTACTGATTTTATCATATATTTTTTCAACGAATAGGACTTTTGAAATCATTGATGTATGAAATGAAAGCTATTTTTTGCGAAATATAACTGTGCTATTCAATTGAAAACCAAATAATACCTAAACTTCTAGACATGAAATATTATTATCTACAGTAATATAGTACTTTCGGAATAATTGTAGTAAACTTATAGTAAAATATTTCGTAACATTATATTATGGACTTCTTCAGCGTTATTTTTTATCGTAGGAATTGATATATAAATTGTATTTACCGAGTTATTGTGGTATTACCATTCATATCAATCAAATCATCTCTGGTTTACCAAAACCTTCATGAAAATTATTTACGCCAATAACCCGGTAAATGCAACTTACCACAATAAAATATAATTTATTTTTTCGTAAATATAATAGCATATTATCGAGTTATTGCTTGGGGGCTTCGGTTTGTAAAAAGTTACATAACTTTTCGACCTAATATTTTCTTTTACCAAACAGTCAAGTGTCAGGGTTCGCTTTATGTTTTACTAAATGCAGTTGAATATTAGTATTTTATGTATAATTTTTCATAATTAAAACTTTTGGCAAGACTGATTGTAAGATTTAGTGTAAGACAATACGCAACAACGCATCGGGGCCAATGGCTTTACGTCTGACTCACGGAAAGAATTGACATGTAATGTCTTGATCGTTCATCGATGGATAGAGCTCAGCCAATAACCTTCTCAACCCACGGGACTCTTTTTATTTATTTATGTACACACATGACACTTACAAAAGAAAAAATATAAATACAGACAAAAGAGTACAAAGGTGCTGCTTATTTCCTAAGAAATTTCTTCCAGCAGACCTGCGACAGGAGAGTTGAAGAGGAGATGATAGACACAGTGTGTATAAATACTAATTACGATAAATAATAATAATATTCCACAACTTTTCGCACAACGCCATCTAGTCCCAAACTAAGCAGAGCTTGTGGTATGGGTACTAGACAACTGATAAACATACATATATATTTCTAAATACATACATATCTATACTAATATTATAAAGCGGAAAAGTTTGTTTGTTTGTTTGTTTGCTTGAACGCGCTAAACTTCGAAAGTACTGGGTGGATTGGGATGAAATTTGGTATGGAAGTAGCTTGAAGCTTGAGGAAGGTTATAGGCTACTTTTTACCCGACTGCAAAAAAGGAGAGTTATGTTTTTACCGTGATAGAATCCACGGGAGCGAAGCCCCGCGAGAGTACTAGTTATAGATAAATTACACCCAGACAAAGAACAAATGGCCGTGCTCATCACACAAACATTTATCCTAGGTGGGAATCGAAACCACTGACCACTATACCAACGGGCCTGTCATAAATAAAACATACTTAGCTAATAAATTAAACTATAATGATATAATAAACAAATATATGTATACATGCATAGAGTTAAAATACATAATTATATTAATGCTATAAAAATATATAGCTATAATAAATATATAAAATTACGGCATGTTAGAAAGGTAATGATCTTTGACCAGGTTTTTGAAAATATTAATGGATTTAGCTTCTTTTTTTATTACTGATGGGCCCACTCTTGATCTCGATCTCACCTGATGGTAAGCGATAGATGAGGTCTACGATGGGACGAGCGAGCCCAGAAGATGCCTATTTACTCGTGCTTTAAAGGCTGAAAGGTCATAAGTGGCAGGGAACACAGAAGCCGGCAGAGAATTCCACAGCTTGACTGTGCGCACAATAAATGTGGAGGCTTCTTACTTGGTACGACAAGACCGTATATCAACCAAGTGTGGGTGGTACCCAGCCGTGCATCTGGTAGACCGGTAGTGAAAGGGAGATGGAGGAATCAGGTCATGGAGCTCCTGAACACACTCCCCGAAGTACAATCTGTAGAAAACCGACAGGCAAGCAACGGTTCACCGATGAGCCAGGCTATGAAGTTTGTCCACCAGCACCTCGTCGCCTACTCGGGGCACCTGAGTTGTCCCAATGCGATGGTATACGTACCCTTGTATTGGGACAGCACGGACTGCCGGGCAGTTCTTCTCATGCAACCGAGCGGGTGGGCGGGTTGCGGATAGCCCAGCTTCGGCTGGGGGACCGCCACCTAGCAACCTGGGGGGCGACCCCCCTGCCGGAGTGTCTCAGCAGACGAGACTCCGGACAAGAGAAGTTTCCCTTACGCCAGATCCCAGGCCTAGGGATAACCTAATACCCTGTTCCTATGTTCCCTGTTCCTCGGCTGCGCGGGTCTGCATGGTTCTGCTACTGTCTCTCGCTGGTGCGAGCGGGCTGCATATATTGGCTGGTTCAAGTGGACTAGCCAGTGATGCGGTGGGCTCGCGCCTGCGGGACGGTGGCGGATGCGTGTGGCCCTGTGCAGTCGAAAACATCCCCCTCACACCTTTCCTTCCCTCTCCCATCCCTTTCCTTTATTTTCCCATCTTTTCTCCAACCATCCAGAGGAGGGGCAACCTCTTTTCCCAAAAGCCCAACCAAATAAAAAATGACCTAATGAAGCAGAGAACAAAGACTACCCAGGTGGGTCCCGGCCAAGCCGGGGAGTCCCACACCGACAAGTCGGTCAGCCCCCATCGTATTCTGGGAGGGGGCAATTCACTGCCTATAGGTGCTGCTCCTGCAGCAACTGCAAAAAATTCTTCGGCTGCTACCACAGCGCCACAAAACCCTGCTGCTATTACAGCGCAACCCAAAACCACGGCTGCTACCACAGCGCCAAAAATTACCACACCGGCTGCGACCCACGCGCCTTTAAACAACACCCCGGCTGCTGTTCAAGCGCCAAAACGACTGACACAGACTGTGCTGACCACGAGTGCCTGGCAACAGAGCCTCGTTAGGAACAGCTTTAATAATAACCCAGACGACGACACGAGCAAAGGTAAGGCGGCCAGCTCCGGTGGACCCAGTGACCGGAGGCGCTCAGTCTGCGAAGGCACTAGCCAGCGCATTGCGCCGACGGCCGCTGAAGAGCAAGTACGCGATCAGCTGCGAATCCGCGAAGGGACCTCCCAGCGCGTAAAGCAGCCGGACGCGGAAACACGCGACCTAAACCGAATCCGCGAAGGGGAAACCCAGCGCGTAAGGTCTTCGGAAGCGATGGAGTCTGCCGGGACTGAAAGCCGAACCCAAGACATCGACACTGACACTGACAATGACATGCCCCGAAGGAGGAAGGCGAAAGGCAGGGGGAAACGGGCTGGAGCCCTCATAAACGTGAGGCCGACCGTCCGGGTCGCTGAACCACAACCCGGGCCAAGCGGCTCGGGGGCGGCAAAGCGAGATCGCCCGGACGATACGGCTTCGCCGAGCGCGCTTCAGGGAAACCCGAAGCGTGTGAGAGTCCAGCCTGCTCAAGGGGAGCAGAGGACCTATGCGCGGGCCACGAAGGATATACCTGCGCGACTCGCCGTAGCAATCTGCTTCCCCCCCCCCTCCAGGGACCTGACTCCGGAGGAAGCAAACAACATTAAGAACAGACTTGAGGAGCTCGTCATGGACAGCGACCCGTCCCAACCACTCCCGGCCTTCCGCGGATACCCTCGGGTAGCGGACGGTACTGTGCAGATGTGGTGTGAAGACGACCACTCCTTGACCTGGTTGACACAGAATGTGACACAAATAAGACTCCCGAACACCGACCAGACACTGACAGTCATGCGACAGACTGATATACCTACCCGTGTCCGAGCCGCGCTATTTGTACCCCGGTATAATGGGGACATAGCGCGGCTCCAGAGTGTTCTGATTCGTCAGAACACTTGGTACGACATTGGTAGGTGGTCACTGTACAGGGCGACTTCTGTCGGTGGGGATAACCATGGGACGTATCTGACCCTGGGGATCCCGACCGATGAAGCCGAAAAGGTCTTGGGGCGGGAGCGGCGCGTATCGTACCTGCTCGGGTCCATATACGTCCGCTTCTACCCCAAGAAGCTACCCTCAGACAAGACTGAGACCACTGAACAGACTCAGACAGACACCGATGTGACTATACTGGAGGAGGAAATGGCGAAGGCTGCAATGACCGACGCTGAGTCAGACTCAGCGCCACCCCCGTCACCGGGATGGACAATGCAGCTGCTCGCATCCTCACCCAGCGACACCTGGCGAGGAACGGGGGAGGGAGATGAAGCATCCAATGGATCCGACTCCTCCTAACTCCGCTCCAACGTCAGCACCACCCACAGCAAACACCCAGATCATCCAGGCCAATCTCCAGCATAGCCAGACCGCCACGGCTAGCCTTCGCAGAGCCCTGGAGATGAATCCACGGACAATTGCACTTATACAAGAGCCGTGGATTAGAAACAACAAAGTATGTGGCCTTGGAAACACCGGAGGTAATATCACTCTAAACACACTTAATGCAGAGAAACCACGTACCTGTATATACACACCCAAAGACATACCTATTACCCCACTAACTCAATTCTGTTCCAGAGACCTGACTGCGATCAGGCTCCGGATTGACAGCAATGCTCCAGATTTAGTACTAGCCTCGGTGTACATGCCAGGCGACAATGAGAACTGCCCACCGATAGAGATGATTGATCTTGTACGTCACTGCGAGGACGCGGACCTGGACCTGATCATCTGCACCGACTCAAATGCTCATCACCCGCTTTGGGGAAGTGAAGTATCCAACGCCAGAGGTGAGACGCTATCCACATACCTATTCTCGACTAACCTTAACATTGTGAACCGAGGCTCAGAGCCCACTTGGGTTACAGCCAGAGGTCAAACAATCATAGACCTAACCCTAGCTACCGAAAACGCGACCAAACTTATCTCTAATTGGCGCGTATGTGATGAACCCTCCTGTTCCGATCATAGGAGAATCCGCTTTACCTTAGCAACCATGATAAAAAAACCCACACCGAGGCGCAATCCGCGCCGCACAAACGTCACAGAATACAAACACCACCTAGCTTCTTTGTTGGCTAGACGACAGTTACACTCGACACCCTTGACTGATCCCACACAGCTTGAAGAAATCGTGACAAAATTAACAAACGACATAACGGAGGCTTACCACGTGAGCTGCAAACCAAGAACACCTAACACCAGGAGTAAGGGAAACCCATGGTGGAATGCTGAACTTGGTAGGCTCAGAAACACGCTACGAAAACAATTCAACAGAGCAAAGAACACCAGACTCCCGGAAGACTGGGAGCTATACAAAGAAACCCAATACAAGTTCAAGAAACAAATCAGAATGGCCAAGAATACCGCTTGGCAGAATTTCTGTGAATCCATAGAATCTAACAGCGAAGCCGCACGAGTAAAGAAAATCCTATCAACTGATCAGGACCGTACTCTCGGCGCCCTTAAAAAACCTGACAACTCCTACACACAAACAGACCAAGAAACCAGTAAGGTCCTTCTAGAGACGCACTTCCCGGACTGCCACCTTTCCGAGGACAGCACGTGGGAAAACGAATCTAGACAGACACCAAGTACTACAGACTGGTCTAGAGCCCGCGACATAATCACTGAGGACCGTATAACATGGGCCATTAAAACATTCCAGCCATACAAATCTGCAGGACTAGATGGCATTTTCCCGGCCCTTTTGCAATGGGGTGAACACATCCTGACACCCTGGCTGCTGGAAATCTACCAAGCCTGCATAGCACTCAGATACGTCCCACTAATGTGGCGGGAGGTGAAGGTCATCTTCATACCCAAACCAGGCAAAACTGACTACACACAACCCAAAGCATACAGACCGATAAGTCTCACATCCTTCCTACTGAAAACCCTAGAGAGGCTCTGCGATAGACACATCCGAGATGGACCTCTCCATAAGAATCCGCTTCACGGACAACAGCACGCCTACTCAACGGGGAAATCAACAGAATCTGCCCTACACAGCGTAATATCTAAAATTGAATCCGCAATACACCACAAATGCTCCTCGATGGCTGTTTTCATAGATATCGAAGGTGCTTTTGACAAGACCACGTTCCAGAGTATGAGTACAGCACTCAGCAGGCACGGTGTAGACCAAACCCTGAGTGACTGGATCACCAACATGCTCAAGCAGAGAGCAGTAAGAGTCACAATAAACAGCACAACGAGGGCCATCGTGGCGAAAGGCTGTCCCCAAGGGGGCGTCCTCTCACCACTGTTATGGAACCTGGTCGCAGACAACCTCATCAGGAGACTCAACGATAAAGGATACTTTACTGTTGGCTACGCCGATGATATAACCATAATAATAAATGGAAGCCATGAGAATACCATATGCAACCTCATGCGCCAAGCCCTAAAAATAGTAGAGGACTGGTGCCGAGAGTATCAACTCTCAGTGAATCCTACAAAAACTGAGCTCATACTTTTCACCAAAAAGAGGAAGCTGGCGGAGCTGACACTGCCAAAATTCTTTGGCACCACTCTAAGCCTTTCGGCTGAAACCAAATACTTGGGCATCTTCCTGGACAAACAACTGAATTGGGCAAAACACGCTGAGCACATCACCAAAAAAGCCAGTATCTGCATGTGGCAGTGCAAACGTATGCTGGGCAGAAACTGGGGTATCAGCCCCAAAACAACCCACTGGCTATACACGACTGTTATAAGACCAATTATTACGTACGGCTCCCTAGTCTGGTGGCCCAGAACAGACTTAAGCACGGCACAAAAGGATCTTGAGAAGCTGCAACGACTTGCATGTGTGGCGATCACTAGCAGCATGAGAACTGCACCCACTGCCGCTCTACAGGCCATGCTGGGCCTACCACCACTGCACCTTATAGTACGAGAAGAGGCTGCCCTGGCAACCTTCAGACTTGCTATATCCGGGGCACTCTTGCGAGACTCCAGGATCAAACACACACGCATCATGGAGGATTCAGTCAAACGACAACCCCTGATGACTGCACCATATGATAAGACTGCAAAGACGCACCACTTCCAAAAAAACTACCAAATACAGCTCATGCCGGAGCCCGAGGACTACTCAGGGCCTGAGGAGCTCAGGATTTACACTGACGGCTCAAAGACAAACACTGGAACTGGAGTTGGAGTTTTCTCCAACGATCTCAACATAAATATATCCAGACCGCTGGGGAAGCTCAACACCGTCTACCAGGCGGAATGTGTGGGCATTATTCAGGCGATCCATGCCATAGAAGCCAGGAAAGTCACGGATAGTCACATCCGCATACTTTCCGACAGTGCCTCAGTACTTCAATCCCTAGAGAAAAATTATATCACGTCCAAGCTCATACTAGAATGTCACAATGCGCTGCAACGCTCAGCGGTCGAGAACCGCAATACTGTGACACTGCAATGGATAAAGGGGCACAGCGGATCACTCGGCAATGATGCGGCGGACGAACTGGCCAGGAGGGGGTCCGGCGCGATGGTTTTCGGACCCGAGCCCATCGTGCCGCTCCCCTTCACCCAGCTGCGCACATGGCTTAAAGAACACACACACGACCAAGCCCGAAAATGGTGGTCCTCGGCACCAGGCTGCAGGCAGTCCAAAGAGGCGATGCCAAACTTAGATAATAAACTAACCAGGCGCCTCCTACACCTGGACAGAAGAAGCCTGCGAATGGTGGCGGGGACCATCACCGGGCACTGCTCACTGAACAAACACTATCACACAATAGGTATAACGGACAGTCCCCTGTGCAGGGCATGTATGGGGACGGAGGAAACGGTAGGACATGTGCTCCTAGAGTGCACGGAAATCACCGAAATACGGAAACGAACCCTCGGGTCATTAAATTCCCTTACAGATATCCTGAATAGACCGAAAGACCTGATCTGCTTCTGGAGGGAGGTTGGCTGGATGGAGTGACGGCCGACATGGCTCACGCACAATGGTCTCGTGCAGAGACTAAGTGCGGAAACCAAACTACAGAAGAAGAAGAAGAAGAAGACCTCGTCGCCTATAAGCTCTGCATTCGATCGAGTCCATTGCAGCAAGTTGGTACTTTGCAGAGCCATCCCACAAGTGGCTGCAATACTCCACGCAGGAACGGACCTGTGCTGTATACAGATTTAGAAACTGTCCAGGCGTGAAGTACCGCCTCACCTTGTGTAGGATTCCCAGCTTTTTTGCTGCAGTCTGAGCTCTGGACTCGATGGTTGAGACGAAGTTGAGGTCTGACGTCAACTCCATGCCCAAAAGCTCCAGGCGATTGGTAACTGGCCTGTGCCAGTTACCAATCACTTTCCGAAGTATGTACGTACATCTGTATGTACGTACATACTTCGGAAAGTAGGGGTCAATTCAAAAGGGCTCCTTTTAGCGCTGAAAAGACAAGCCTGTGTTTTCAGAGCGTTGAATTTGACCAGATTGTCGTCACCCCACTGGGAAACGAGATTTAAGGTCAAATTCATGCGCTCTACCATGGCCTTTCTGAGAGTGGCAATTTCGTCCCTGTCAGCTCTAGAACTGGATAAGTATCTTTCTGAGACTGTGCTGTCATCCGCGTACCAAACTGCTCCCAGCTGAGGTGGGTCATTGATATGCAGCAGAAAAAGAGTCGCAGAAAGAACAAACCCTTGAGGAACACCGGCATTAATTGCCATAAGATCCGATGAGCAGCCATCGATGACCACTCGGGTCAACCGCTCACTCAAGCGCTTCGCGGATTTTAGCGGAAAGTGAGTTCCATAGTCGTATTGCATGAAAGGAGGAGTGGCAATAGAAACAGATTTTATGGGATGGGAAATTTAGATGGAGTTTAAGGTGGGATCTACAAAGGGCATCAGTAGGACGAGTAAACAAAAAATTGGCCAAGTGCGAGTCAGACTCGCCCATGAAGGGTTCCGTAGTAACTATAATAATATAATATAACGACGGTTGAAAGGCTAATTGATCTAAGCGACATTTTTTGCGATATTGAGTTATATACATATTCGGAATCAGCAAATTTTTCTCCATCGTTTGAGTCAGGTTTCAAATTTTTTTGAGTACTTTTTTGGCGCTTAGCACCCACTGCAAAACAGGCCTCATTTCTAAGCTCGTTGATCTATACGACACAAAATTAGACATATTTGAGGACTCGATGACTTAAGCTATTTTGATTTTTCAAAATTTTATAACGTGTGTCGATTAAGGCATTTGGCTTTTTCGCCATGACTGTGATTTTGTCGTTTGGCCTATTTTGCAATAAACCAAAAAATTAAGCAATGTCGTTTGGCCCATTTTGCATTCAACTATATTAAAAAACCGTGTTACTTGAACCATTTTGCATTAAGTTATATTAATTAACTATGTCTCTTGATCCATTAAGCGTCTATTAAGGATAATCAGTAATATCACTTGGGCTATTTTGAGTAATATTAACTAATAACAATTCATTTGTTGTTTTATTTGGAAAGTAATACTAAAGTACAATGTATTCCGTGGTGATACTACTACCTTTTTTTCCGGGTGTGAAAATAATCGAATGACTTCTTCCGCTCTGGGTTAAGCGGAAGGCTGTGTCAGACTTCTACTGACTAAAAACCCACCTGTTCGGCTGCCCTAAAGTTCCGGGCCCGCGGTATCTCGATAGAACTTTCCCGCAAACCCCGGCAATGGCAATGGCCCTATGAGGCCTCGTCACTGGCGTTGACAGCTCTTTGAACACGACGTGCCACCGACCCGAGCCTGGTCCTTACCGGACGGTGAGCGACTCTGCTCGCCGTCTGCAGGCCCGTGCTTACGGTGGTCGGAAATCGGCTCGCGATCCCCGACGCCCGGGGCGTCTCCCACGGTGGCTGGGGTGAGAAGGAAGAGGGTTGCCTCTCCCTCACGCGTTCGGCCTCCTCCTTCGCTAGCATGACTGCTTCGCAGAAGGAGGCGACTGCATCCCATTCCCTCTCGCTCTGCACCATAGTCTGAACCAGAGCAGGGCGTGAGAGGTCTCCGCCGCCGACCGCCTCTACGAGGCCACGATGGTGCTCCGCCCAAGCAGGGCACACTTCGAGCGTATGCTCCACCGTGTCCTCCAAGTGGTCCTCACAATGACGACACCCGGGCGTGTCCTCCCACTGTATACGAAACAAGTATCTCCCGAAACAGCTATGTCCGGTCAGCACCTGCGTCAGGTGGAAGGGGACTTATAGCCGCGTTTGCGGCGTGCCCAGCCTTCGGTTGCGACAGCCGCTCTTTCCATGCTGCCGTGAGATCGCACCGGAGCTCTATCCGCTGAGCTGCGACTTGCCGCGGTAGCGGAGTTTTACCCCGGCTTAGTACATCCACGTGACAATCATGCACGTGCGTGGGGGCTACCGCCTCCAGATCCCACAGCAGCAATCCAGCAAGGAGGTTCGTCGTCTCCCCAGAGATCGTGCGGTATCCCCGGATCATCCGGATAGCCGTGACCCTCTGAGACGCGACGAGCTGGTGAGCTGGTCGCCGCAGCAGATTCAGCGAACACAGAGGGGCCCCTTAAAGGGCCATATACCGCACAATCCCCGCATATAGCCTACGGCAGGAGGCGTTTGGCGTCCCTAGATTGGGTAAGAGCCGCTTGAGTGCAGCCCCCGCCCGGTCCAGTCTTGGAGCCAAACGTCGGAAGTGTTCAACGAAGTTCCACTGGCTGTCGATGACAAGTCCCAGGTACTTCTTCGTCGTCTCGACGCCGATGCGAACCCCTCCCACCGTTATTTGGAAACCCGAAGGTGGCGCGTTGCGACGGCCATGAAAACACATGGCCTCGGACTTGTTCAGAGCCACCTCGAGTCCCAGTTTGTCAGATCATTTCTACGACCATCGCAACCCCTCGCATCGCCACTTCGGCCGCCGCCTGGTGCGACCTTCTATGCGCCAAGACCAGCGTGTCGTCAGTGTAGCAGACTACGCTGACTTCTGTAGGAAGGTTGGCGCGCAACACCCAGTCGTAACTGATTTTCCACAAGGGTGGCCCCAGAATCGATCCCTGTGGGACACCGTATGACATCTCTCGTCGGTTCCACTTTCCTTGGTGACCAGAGTAATGACGGCCCTGTCCGTCAGGTAGGCCTCAACCACACGACAGAGGTAGGTTGGCATCCGGTGATACCGGAGTGCCTCCCGTATGCAACTCCAGGGCAGGGTGTTAAAGGCATTGACGGTGTCTGTCGAGAGAGCCCTCACACGCATGATTGCATCCACCGTCAAGCGCCCCTTGCGGAAACCAATTTGGCTATCCGCAAGATCCGGCCAACGAGGCGGTTTGCAATAACTGTTTCAAAGATTTTGCCCACTTCGTCGAGCAGCACAATAGGCCGATATGGCACCCCGGGCGCCCCGGTTTCTTGATTAGGACCAGTTTTCCCGTCTTCCAACGAAGCGGGAACTGGTCCCTCTCCAAACATGCGTTAAAGAACCCTAACCGTTGAGGCTCGAGAGGCTCCAAGGCCAGGACCCAGGCTTTGCCAGGGAAGCCGTCGGGTCCCGGGGCGGTATTTTTGGCATTCAGCCCGCGTACCGCCACTTTCAGGTCTACCTCGGTCACTTCTGAAGGGTTGTCGTCACTGTGGCCCGCGTCGGGCACCGCAAGTGGCGGAGCCATGGTCGGGGGAGTATGCCCACCTCGCGAGGGGAACAGAGTGCTCACCACGTCCTCTACTAATTGGGGTCGGAGACTGTGTCAGCGGGGGTGTGTCCGCGCCCAGGTGCGGAGTTAGTCCCGCACCATTTTCTATGGACGTTCCCACGGGTCCCGATTAAGAGTCTTCAACATCTCCTTGCGGGCCAGATCTTTGGACCGCCGGATTTCTTCTTTGAGGACGGTCTTCGCTGCTCTGTACTCCTTGTACAGCTCCGCCTCTCTAGCTTCCGTAATTGGTGATACTACTACCTAGGCTTAGGATGATAAACCACTTTATCTAATACCTTGTTCCAAAACATATTGCATCGACATCTTGAATGATACCTCTACACAAAACTGTTTTGAATTATGATAGCCTAAGCATCAATATCTACTATAATCTAGTAAGGGTTCATTTTGTTTCATCCTGCAGTCCCTCTAATGGGCATCTGCATCAAACTACTCTGGTGCAACACCATCATGTTGCTTATGCTCATTGGGTATATTCAACTGTCAGTTGACTTGGCGCTTAATTCATTTTCTCTCGTTTTATTTTATTCTAAGTTAAAACTTGAGCTAGTTTACTTTCAGCTATTTTATTTACGGTAGGCATTTGAACCATTTTGCCTTTCGCAAAAAATAACTAAATTTGATGCATTTTGGGCTAACCAACATAAATTTTCTAAAATAATACACAATTTTCTACAGTAATAACTTAAACAACTTATTTACTTAATTAGAGATATACTGTGTTAAATAAATAAAAGTCTATCAAATGGTTGTTTTTTTATGAATTTTTTCAAAATAAATAACTTTGATCCGTCCTCCTGCAAGTTTTACAAAATGTCGCTTAGATCAATTAGCCTTTCAACCGTCGATAATAT
This sequence comes from Tholera decimalis, assembly GCA_943138885.2. Taxonomy (NCBI): domain Eukaryota; kingdom Metazoa; phylum Arthropoda; class Insecta; order Lepidoptera; family Noctuidae; genus Tholera; species Tholera decimalis. Next base: position 1,843,545 of record OW964577.2, read on the forward strand.
GTATATTATTTGACGAATAAAAAAAAACCTTAAAAAAACTCTTAAAACTAGCTTATTTACATTTTTACAACTACGCTAAATAACTTTGTTTTTCATAGTGTTTGTATGAATTACAAAGTTATATTTGCGGTTTTAGAAAATATGCTGTATCTCAAAAACTGCTTACCCGATTTCGTTCAAACCAACTTTGATTGAAAGTTTACATTAAGATCTATAGACATATTTTTTTTTAGATTTTTCACTCTATTATTATAGAAGTTAGAGGCACACATTTTACCACTTTGGAAGCTTATATCTTTTAAACGATTGACTTTATGAAAAAGTGGTTTTAGAAACCCTGATATCATTTTTAAAGACCTGTCTATGGATACCACACACGCATAGTTTTCATGAAAAAAAATATTTTCGGTTCTAGTTCCATGTATTTTTTCTTAAAATCGGAAAGCGGTTCACAGAATACATCTACCTACTAAGATTCACATGTATAGTCTTAATAGTTTCGGAATAAAATGGCTGTGACATACGGACGGACGGACAGACAGACAGACAGACAGACGGACATACATATCGAAACTATAAGGGTTCCGTTTTTTGCCATTCGGCTACGGAACCCTATTAACGATTACGCACGTAGCTAAGATATGCAGGGTTGAAAAGGATGTTGTACAAACGGAATGATATTCGAGTGTTCCTGCGAAGGCGGATAGAGAGCCACTTGAGATCCTTGCGAAACTGAGAGACATGATCGTATTACCTCAGATCAAAAACAAAACGAATACACAAGTTTTGCAAGCGCTCAAGCTTACATATGAGCTCCTCAGTGGCATTCAAATAGCAGGCATCGGCATAATCAATAATCGGCTGGATTAAAGTTTGAGCTAAAGAGATTTTAGTTTTGAAATGCAAGAAGCTTTGAAGCCTTAACTTTATTGTACCTATCCTGTTAATGCTGCTAGTATGTTTGTAGGTATTTCTAAAGATCACCTCATGGTTCTCATGGTCATGTTATCTGACGAGTCTAGGTTATATGGACTTCAAAATAGAGACGTTGGCCTCTGAGTTTGTTTCGGTGTTTCTTCTCAAGGTAGTTAGAAACACCGGCCTCGTATACGTGTAATAAACAATTTGCAAAAATAAATATAATTCATTGTACGGCTAAGGAGTGGAATTCCCTGCCTGTCTTTAAGACAAGAGTGAATAGGTTACCTTTAGGTAAGCGTGCTCCATCTTCAACCACATCATCACTTACCATCAGGTGAGATGGTGGTCAAACGCAAACTTATTGTCATAAAAATAAAAAATAAACAATCACGCTAAAATGGCTTATGGGATATTGACGGAACTTGGCATACATATAGTAGTTTACAAGCTGGATTAACACTAAGACTACGTAATATTTGTATTTAACCTATATATAAAATTAGCCTTTTGTGCGAAATTTCTACGCAAACAAAGCCACGGGCAGAGGCTAGTAGGTACTTAGTGTAATATTATATATTAGTGCTATATTTTGCAGCCCTGCCATAGTACGATATGGTCAGAAACGATTTGATTCATTGATTCGTTATAATTTCTTAACTATGTAAATTAATTATACAACCTTAATAGTAGTATGAACCAAAACTGAAAATATTCTATTGGGAATCGATTGCAATATTATTTTCGTCATATTTTATTTTGTAAGATCTTTTTGTTTAAATTAAATGTTGGACAACCAATTATTGGTGTAGGTACGTCTATTAGCAAATCAGTTGTAGCTGTAATCTGTGCGTGTTTCAGATCATTGTAATTCCGGGGTTGCGGGAATGTTCTAAGGAGTTACCGCAGTCCCTGAGAGGCAGCTGAAAGAACACGATGGGCGTTTGTCAGTAAAAGTCTGACACTCCCTTCCCCAACACCCAGATCGAGAGAAGTCATTAGATGATTTTAAAAATGTAGGTCACAGCGACAACGCGAGCGCATCCCCTAGCATCCGGGGTTACGGGATTTTTTTAATAAGATACCGCAGCCCCGGATATTACGTGGGTTTTGTCTGAAAAGTCTGAGAAATTCCGCTCCATCGAAAGCGTGAGGAGTCATTAGATGGTTTTCTAACTGAAAAAAAAGAAGAAAATCCTTAGGTAGCGTAACCCGCATATTACTGATTCCTTTAATTGCCAAGAAGCTGTATGTCCAGACAACACAAGAAAGATATATAACATTGTGGCTTTTCAAGATATATTTATGAGATTTTTTTATTGAGAATAGGCTTGCATTTAACCACCATCTCATCTGATGCTAAGTGATGATGTGGTCGAAGATGGAGCACGCGTACCTAGAAGTAACCTATTCACTCTTGACTTATAGACTCCTAGGTTATAGCTATCGGGAAACACAGACTCGGGCGGTTTATTCCACTCCTGAGCCGTACGCACAAAGAAAGTATTCCCAAAACGTTTTGTGCGTATGGGTATATAGATTCTTTAGATGAGAGTATGTGTTCAGGACTGCAATAGGCCAGCCAACGGTAACTGGACGTGTCCGGAACTTTTCCACGATACGTGGAGACTACCGTTGTTTTCAATACTATAAACAAGGTTACACAATGGCCTGCCTCTACTAGGCTTCGGCCTACAACAATAAAAACAAAAATGTACCACTAACCTGAGTGCTGGGGACGCCAACTTCGACCTTCCAAGGTCACGCTCCAAGTGTGGTTTGTATGTAATATGAGGGTGAGTAATTGAAAGGTGTGATGTAAGTCAAGTGTTGTAGAACGTTCCCAAGGCGCCGATCTCCAGATGGCGCGGTCACAACAGCATCACACCTAACTCGTTTCCAGCAAGCGCGCGCTACGCGTGGTAGGCAATAAGGCGATATGTTCCAAGAAATATCACTGGATTCTTGTTAATCCGAGCTTACAAAGTTCAATCAATCACTGAACACAATTAATCTGTTCATATCTCGTGAGATCCAATACGATTTACAACAAATTCCGCGTGCCAGCCCGACCGACGACAAGGCGGCGTATGATTCAACAATATCCCGGGGTTTTCGGCAAATGGGGAATACACTTCAACAATTAGATAATTCGCGACCCAATTATCGGTCTCAACAGGCGAATCCAACAATATTTTACCAATTAATTAACTCAACAGGGTTCCGACGACCGGCATTTTTTCCAAGCAAGCAAGCAAAGTCAATCTGTCAAGTCAGAGAGGTTATGTCAAGTCCACAGATAATTAATGTTGCCGGCCAAAAGGTGCGTTCTGTTTCACGTCGGACCGAACATCTACCCCCCCCGGACGGGCCTACCCGTCCGCTAATCAATTGGAAGTCTTGACAAGGTTGCAAATTCAACACAGCTTCAATGCGGCCAAATACCGTAGCTAGTTCCTCTAAGGTGAGAACGGTGTCTCCCAACAATCTCCGCCAGCGTCCCTTTGCCGCTTTCACCGCGGCCCCAAAAAATGGGGACCCAATGGGGGGCAGGCTGGCGGGTCAAACAACCAAGTGACCCCTCGGCGGGCCAAACTATTACCAATATCAACCTGGCTCTCATTAAGGAAGGCGTATAGCTCCTTCAAATAGTTACTTGTACCCTTGTAATTCGTACCGCAATCAGACCTAATCAACGAAGGTAACCCACGGCGAGACACAAATCTTTCCCAAGTCGCCTCAAAGGCCTCTGTCGAGAGGGAGGTTACCAGCTCCAAATGTACTGCCTTGGTTGACAGGCAGACAAACACACAAATAAGCCCCAACAATCTTGCTATTACGAAGGGTGGACGTCTTCAACAAAGGGGGACCAACAAAATCCGTTACGACGCCAGCAAAGGGCCTCGCCTCATTGACGCGATCAGCCGACAAAATCCAAAATTCTCGCTGCAGAATGGCCAACAGCGCATTGCAACCGGCACGCGAGCTCTTAGTGTGACGATCAGTCACCAACAATTGAACCAAGTTCAGTTATAACAAGGGCAGGAGCACCAATTTTAGGGTAAGGACAACTCACAAGGGTGACCTCAAACCAGGTCCTTCCCTCAACAGTGGTGTCAGCCGGTTCGCCAATTCCCCAAATCTTGCCTGGAAGGTCGTTCACCTTCAGGCCAACCTGTCCCGCTAACCAAGAAGACAAAAGGCAACCCCGGACTCCCGTCTCCAAAATGGCACAGACCACAATCGAGTCACCCAAGGGTCCCCAGACCGTGACCGAGGCCGTTGGCAACAAACCGTCTTGATCGGGGGGTTCCTTTAGCGGGGCAGGCGTCAATCTCTTAGTGATGCCTGGGCGGCGACCGATCGCCGCTTCCAGGCTGCCTTCGTTCACGACGAGGCCAACAATCAAACCATTCGTCCGCGCGGTGTCCCAAGCCGCTCGCCATCACTGGAGGGGCATATCCCACCGAATGCCCGAATGGCGGAGGCCGCGACTCCAGCGGGGGACGTTCCGCCAACGGAGGGGAAAGGCAGCGGCGCCGACCCGGCCACTGCTGCCTAGCAGCCAATGCGCGTTCTCCCTGACGAGGGAAGACCAAATGGCGCTCGTGGGGCTCCCGTTCAACTTGCGCGGGGGGTGGAGAGCGGCGTACGGAATCGCGGGTCTCAGCCCGGTGCTCGTCTCCGGGGTACCCCCCCCTGCGCGAACCCCCCTCAGAAGCTGGTCTGCTGGAGCGGTTCGCGTTGGCGCACAAAATCTCCAAGTGGGACCCATCACAAATTCTACACGGGCGGGGGTCGGGGCAGTCCCGATGGAAGTGAGCCCCCAAGCACGAAAAGCACAAACGGCGTGCGTTGACAATACGGCGGCGGGCACTTACGTGCAAATTCAAAAAATCCGGGCAACGCGCCATGACATGCCCCGTTGCCTTACAAAAGTCACAATGATGAGGACTCCGGGCACCATCAAAACGGGGGGCGGGGCGAACATCAACAAGCCCCCTAGCCCGAGGACTCCGGGCGCCAGCAAAACGAGGGGCGGGGCGATCAACAACAGGCCCCCTAGCCCGAGGACTCCGGGCGCCAGCAAAACGGGGGGCGGGGCGATCATCAACAGGCCCCCTAGCCCGAGGACTCCGGGCGCCAGCAAAACGAGGGGCGGGGCGATCATCAACAGGCCCCCTAGCCCGCGGACTCCGGGCGCCAGCAAAACGGGGGGCGGGGGAACATCAACAGGCCCCCGGGCCCTAGTCCGTCCCTGGTCTCTGGGCTGAGAAGGTAGTGGGGGCGACCCCGTAGCGCCACGAGTGTTATCCGCAAACCGACACTCGTCTTCCAAAAATTTGAGGAGGTCGTCAAAGGGGGGAAGATGGGTGGCACCATCCCCACCATACTCCTGCTCAAAACGTGACCTCAACTCCGCGGGGAGCAACTGCAGCACTATGTGCACCAACAAGTAGGACCAATGTTCTACCGGTAACTCCAAGCGTCTCAAAGCGTTGGTCGCTGAAACCAACGGGTTCAGCAAGTCAGTGCGCAACGTCGACGTGCTGACAATGGCCGGTAGCCCCAAAATCTGGTCGATGTGCACATCAGCCAGGCAGCGCTTGTTCTGATACCGTCGGGAGAGAAGCTCCAGAGCGGTCGGGTAAGAGGAATCCGTCACCGGCAAGTGCTGCACCAAGGCTCTGGCTTCGCCCTCCAGGACAGACAACAAATAGGCCAGCTTCTGGGCAGGTCCGAGGTCCAAACGTGCATCGACAAGACTCTCAAAGAGATCTAGGAAGCCCAGCCAGTGGTCCAAGCGACCGTCAAAATGTGGCAGCTCCAGGGTGGGCAGCCTACTCAATAGTCCAGGGCCTGCAACAACAGGGGTCTGCGGCTTGGCCGCATCAGGCACCCGGCTCCTCAAAATTTCCCGCGCTCGTAGACATATGACATCCCCCAGGTGGATAATCTGGTCATAGTCACCCAAAATCTTATCGCGGGCTGTCTGATCCATCACCCCCAAATCCACGTCCATGATGTACTCGTTGAAGCGTATGAGCGCAGCATCAGCTGACTTGATCCTCTCAATCACTTGCCCATACCGAGCAAGGGTGAGCTCTTCCAATTCTACACGCTCAACCGTTGCAGCTGCCGATGTGAACCATCTCAACTGTGAGGTCAATCCCGCAGCAGCCTCCCTGACTGCCCTTAATGAGGCCATTGCAACAATCAAATATTAATACAAAACAACAATCAACAACCAACAATCAAATATTAAACAAACAGCAATGACTTGTTAGCCGGCCAAATATATTCAACAAAATAAAAATTCTAATTCAATTATTTCAAGTCCAAATCCGACCCTGCACCCATTCCAGGTATGAATCTAGCTTGCTAAGGATGGCTAGTTACAAAACAAATAACAATTCAATGTATCTATTGTGCAGGATCAACTCCAATTAAACATCAATAAGCACAACAATTGTCTGTATAATATTGAGCCGGAGAATCTCTAACAAAATCCAATAAATACAAATAAATGCAATAAGCAATACACACAATTCAAGTCCTATGTTGTTAGACTATGTGTAATTATTATTTAGATAACCTTTCAAATTCAGATCAATGACATTCAATTATTAATTGCCACAAATACCAAACAACTTTTACAACAATATACCAACTTATGTACCAAATACAACCAATTCCTAATTTCACAAACAAATCTTGTTTGTCAATTCAATTCTAAGGGGCTAGCACTACAAATTACAGTACAAACTACAAGCACTATTTGAGCCCGGCTGACAAAGCAATATATTCAAACTTATCAAGTTATAAGTTGTGTTAAGTAATTAAACTCAAGTTTTAAGTTTTCAACAATATTCAAAACTTCCAATTAAACCAGTGGATCTTATATTATAAGAGCCGCGCTTCTGCTACCAATTTGTTCAAGACTGCAATAGGCCAGCCAACGGTAACTGGACGTGTCCGGAACTTTTCCACGATACGTGGAGACTACCGTTGTTTTCAATAAACAAGGTTACACAATGGCCTGCCTCTACTAGGCTTCGGCCTACAACAATAAAAACAAAAATGTACCACTAACCTGAGTGCTGGGAACGCCAACTTCGACCTTCCAAGGTCACGCTCCAAGTGTGGTTTGTATGTAATATGAGGGTGAGTAATTGAAAGGTGTGATGTAAGTCAAGTGTTGTAGAACGTTCCCAAGGCGCCGATCTCCAGATGGCGCGGTCACAACAGCATCACACCTAACTCGTTTCCAGCAAGCGCGCGCTACGCGTGGTAGGCAATAAGGCGATATGTTCCAAGAAATATCACTGGATTCTTGTTAATCCGAGCTTACAAAGTTCAATCAATCACTGAACACAATTAATCTGTTCATATCTCGTGAGATCCAATACGATTTACAACAAATTCCGCGTGCCAGCCCGACCGACGACAAGGCGGCGTATGATTCAACAATATCCCGGGGTTTTCGGCAAATGGGGAATACACTTCAACAATTAGATAATTCGCGACCCAATTATCGGTCTCAACAGGCGAATCCAACAATATTTTACCAATTAATTAACTCAACAGGGTTCCGACGACCGGCATTTTTTCCAAGCAAGCAAGCAAAGTCAATCTGTCAAGTCAGAGAGGTTATGTCAAGTCCACAGATAATTAATGTTGCCGGCCAAAAGGTGCGTTCTGTTTCACGTCGGACCGAACAGTATGTGTTGGTGTATACTAAGAATATGGAACATAAAACGGGATATTTACCATGAATATTTAATTGTTTCCAATTTGAGTACCGTGGTCGAGCTAAGATTGCTGGCGCTTGCAACAGTGCCGAAATCGGAAACTCGTAACAATAAATATAGATGGTAAATATCCCGTTTAAAGTTCTAATGACACTGTTAGTGACCATGTTAGCTTAAACATTTATATTAAGAATATGGTTGTATAGATACCTACTTTCTACTATATCGACGTAGTAACACAGAGTAACGCAGGTCAAATCACAATTGCTATGGTTTCACGCAATCATTGTGGTAATTATGCTGTGTTACTTACGTTAAGTAATCAGTATTTCTTCTATAATGTACTTTCACACTTCTTAAAGCGAGATCTTTAATAGGTATCTATTATGTTTAGTGTAAATAATTCTCAAGAATCTATTATGTATATTGTAAATAATTCTCAGGAATCTATTTTGTATATTGTAAATAATTCTCAAGAATTTATCACAAATATTTGCCTAATTTTATTGTCATGTATATTTCAGAGTTTTAGTGTTTCATTTTTTTTCTTTTTTGTCCTGTTTTATAACGGTTTATGCGCAAAATATGTATAGTACACGCAGTACTCTTCTGTAAGTGATGGGTGAAATGTAAAATTTTACATGTAGCAGTGTACTGATCGTTGAAGAGCCAAATAAAATAAATTGATTAATAAGTGATTTATCTTTCTCGCATCATTTTACGATCATTCTGTATAACTACAGTTGTTATTTAAAGGTATGAGAATAAATTAAGAAATTTAGTTAGCTAATTTATCGCTCTTGAATTAAATAGATACTCCTTGGTTGTACCTTTCTCAAAAAACTGACTTCAACAAATAATTTAACTCTCTAGCTGTACGCAAAATAAAAGTACCTATTTCCAAAAAGGTAAATTGGAATTCCCTGATAGAGTGTTTCCTGATGGCCATAACATGGGAGTCTTTAAGTCAAGAGTGAATGGGTAACTTCTAGGCAAGCGTGCTTCATCTTCGACCACATCATCGCTTAAGATCAGGTGAGATTGTGGTCAAACGAGAGCCTATCAATAATTATAAGAAAAATAATTAAATGTCTTTTTTTATTCGATTTATTTGTTTTATAAATAATCCATGATTAGGTACTATTGTTTACACAAGAATCGCGCTTAAAACTAGCAACCGCGCGTGAAGTAAATGTCACCAAACTTACTTGTTTTAAAAACGGCGAAATCCTTTGTTTTGACATCTAAACACACAAAAAACCACTTCAACTCAACTTTCGTGACGTAGCACTGACATAAATTGTATATTACCTAATAGTTGACATAAGTGATAATATAATTATTGTATAAAAAATAATAGACAAAACCGCAAGGAAATCTACATCTCACAAGGATCGCGATAGTACTACTGAATAGAAATAAAACATCACCAGTTTGTTGCAAGAAAGATACTTAATTATTGAACGTTACTTTCCCTGCTTACGCATATTCAACTCTATCACAACGTACTGTGAGCGATTTTGATATTCGAAACCAGTATGGAGTTACGCTAGGAATATTAATTCGACCGGTTTTGTTAAAACAACGCGTGATACATACAGCTTTTTGCGCCAGGATGTGCTTATAAAAAATCCCCGAATCTTTGATTAATATAGTAACCTTCATAATATGGAAATATTAAAATACTTCAGTCCGTGGTGTTCCGTACCTCAAAATAAGTCCAAATTTCAATTTTGTCCTTTATGACAATCTATACTTGATTAAGACACGGTACCCCCTGAGAAGTTTTTTATAAGATTTAAGATATTAAGTATCACGGTTTTACCCATCCAATAAATAAACAAGTTATATAATAGATATACTTAGAGAAGTAGTGACTAACTGGTTAAGTGCCCAACTTACGAGTTGTAGGTCATTAGAACGAACCCAGTCTTGTACTTTGGGCATTTTATATCATGTAAGTATCTACAACGTGTAATTAAAGGGTATATACATACCGAGTTTGGATGATAACAAACGATATGGCAAGGGTTTAGTAATCCTAAGTCTACGTGTGTAGAACGTATTACAAATTCCAATACACTGATACCAGAGACCGAATTTTTCAAATTTAGAAGAACGAAAGGAATTATCGTGTTATTGGCAAGTGACGTGGAAAGTTATTGACCCTCGTAGTGCTGTGACACGTTTGTTATGATTGATATTCAAGAAATATATGAAACCATATAATTTGGTATTAATTCTTTGAGTCAGTTATTTTGTGCTGAAACTGTGCATCTCCATACCAGATGTTGTTTTCAGTCCTTTTGGATAGATATGGAGTTTCCGTGACACGTTGTATATCATGAGGAAACCGGCATGAGTAAAGAGGCCTATATAATATCCCATTACTAGGAACGTTACAGACTGAATTATATAACTAATAGTCATGTGGTCTTTATCACCACAAAGATATATCCCTCCATTTGCAGACGGATGAAAAGTAGCCTATGACTTTACTTAAAACCATCCAGTACTTTCGAAGATTAGCGCGTTTATACAAACAAACACACTTTTCCCATCTAATAAATTCATACTTATTATCGAAACATTACACTGTTTGCGTCGCATAGTCAGGCAACAAAGGAAAGAGAAATAGAGAAAATTGAAATAGAGAGATTTAGGGATTCTTTATCATCCAGTCCTTTGACCTGGATATTCCCTATATGAGTCCTGCTTCGTCTGGTGGGCGATTCGGGTTGATTGAAAGTCGGTGTTATATAGACCGAATATATTTCACGCGAAACCTTTAGAGAACCGTTCGTACTCGTACCGACCAGTGCGCAGTAACTGGTCGTCCTATTACATCGCGCTCGCATACATACGCAAAAACCATAGATAAAATGTATTTTATATTTCTATGGCAAAAACCAATGACAATAACATAATACAAAGACAAACAGACATTGCTATATTAAGATCAGCTGCAAATATTTCATAATTCGGTCTGGTTTCCAAGAGCAGTCAGAACGCGAGAAACCGGAGATGAAGCGCGGGTTACAGTACGGCTTGTAGGTAAAGCCATAGTGGCTATAGTAAGCGGTGTTTTCGGCTACGGACATAGTTGTTTCGAACGTAAAGGCGTATCAAATCATTGCATAACCCTTCTTTGCATCGCGCAGGCGGGTAAAAAATTACAGAAAACCTGATAGATAACACCTATTAGTAATATCTAGTGATTCCACTTACGAACCCTAAAAATTAATCAGATTTTACGCTTGGTTTATAAAATAAAGTATCTTTAGTAATAAAGTTCTGTGAATTTGGGATTCATAAAAAAGTTGTTTGTAGCGAGGAAAATACTAGTAAATGTTGTTAATAATGACTTTTTCGGTGTTCCTTTGATTTTTTCTTTTTCTGTGTTTTTTTTTGTTCATTCAGGTGTTTTTTTTAGCAGAACGTGTTTATTGAAACAAATTAAAAATGTAGAAAAAGTTTCATTGTCCTAAAAAAAAATAATGGTACTAGAACACGTTTAAGCGTCAATAGCCTAATGGATAAGGTGTCGGACTTGTGATCGAGAGGTCACGAGTTCGAACCCCACCCATTACACTATTGACGTGAACCCACTCCAGACACAAGCATTAGGGGCAGGACTAAAATATATATATACCTACATAACGTAACGCAGTGAATTTTATATTGTATACAAACATTCATCGTTTATAATTTTTTAAATTTATTCCTTCAAAATCTAGAAATAATCGGAGAAACCAACAGACGAATTGATTTTATACTATTAGAGAAGAGAGGAGACAATTTATATGAACAAACATGTAAAAGTAATAGTTTTTAGGGTTCCGTAGCCGAATGGCAAAAAACGGAACCCTTATAGTTTCGTCATGTCTGTCTGTCTGTCTGTCCGTCCGTCCGTCCGTATGTCACAGTCATTTTATTCCGAAACTATTAAGACTATACTAACTTGTGGTAGTTGTATTCTGTGAACCGCTTTTCGATTTTAAGAAAAAAATAAAAAGTATTTAAAATAAAGGGGGAGTCCCCATACATGGAACTAAAACAATTTTTTTTTCATGAAACCTATGCGTGAGTGGTATCTATAGACAGGTCTTTAAAAATGACATTGAGGTTTCTAAAACCACTGGGGTTCTGTAGGAACTACGCAAAATAATTTTCGTTGAAAATTTGTATTTAGAAATATTTTTTTTTTAGATTTTTCACTATTATTATAGAAGTTAACCACTTTAGAAGTGTCTATATTTAAAAAGATTGGCTTTAAGAAAAAACGGTTTTAAAAACCTCAATCTCATTTTTAAGACCTGTCTATAGACATCACACACGGATAGGCTTGATGAAAAAATATATGAAGTTCCATGTATCCTTCTAACCCATCCTTAATTTTGTTTTAATTTTTTGTATTAAAATCGGAAAGTGGTTCACAGAATACAACTCTACTTACCAAGTTTCACATGTGTGGTCCTAATAGTTTCTGAATAAAATGGCTGTGACATACAGACGAACTAGTGTTGCCAAGTCCGATTTGATTTAAATCGAGACAGAAGTTAAAGAAAATCGGCATATAGGGTTGTAGGTCGGGACAAAAAAAAAAAGGTTTTTTTTTTAGGAATGTTTATTTATTCGTTTTCGTCGTATCTAAATAAAACGATAAATATTTATTCTAAAAAAATGTTGTAGTCAGACTTGCTTGATAGACTACTCTAAATACGTGGAAGCGAAACAGAACTAAATGGAGCGGTGTCCAGTAGGGTGTCCCGTTCATGTATGGGGGAAAAAAAATGTGAGCTACGGTTACGCAAGAGGTATCAAAAGTTGCGTTTTGACACATATATTACGATTATTATAAAATTTAATTAGATATCCGGCATCTTGAGGCCTCTACCAGTCCTTGAAGTTTTTCAAATTGGCTATTTTTAGGGGTTCCTAATATAAACTATAAATCATACAAAAATAACATTTAAATGATTTTTATTAAATTTAAGGGTACAACAATGACTTAAAGCAAGGTTTAAAATAGTTGAAAGACAAAATAATCAATGGCAACTTTAAAAACGGAACTGGTTTTTGTGACCAAAATTAGGCATTTCTGAGCGAGATTTTAATCTGTTCCTAATAAAACCATCCCGAGCTGTAGCGTCCGTGACGCTTTGAGAAGCCTCCGTCACTAGTTTTACACATCTTTCCACTGACTGTGTGTGGCAGGGAAAGTCAATAATGTCGAGGATGTGTTCTTTAGCCTTAATTCTAAGTTCATCGTTGGAGACGTGTCGCAAAATTGGTGGAGCTGATATTTCACACTCTTGCCAAAATATTATACCGGTGTAGTCTCGCGCACAGAAGTTGAGCTTTGGTGCTTTAAATACCCTGCGAGAGTTGCTCTTTTCTGCTTCTCTGGCCTTTAATATTTTGCGAGATGCAAGCTCTTGAATATGCTCTCTATCGTAGAATAACATGGCAATAAGCAAGTTTTCTGGGTGCGCAAAAAAAGCGTTTCTTTCGATCACCGAATTTACAATAGATCTCTGACTATCAGGCAAAAATCGAGAGTATATAACCATTTGAAAAATATGCTTGGCTCCATCTTTAAATGATGAGTTTTGCTTGATTAGGAACCAAACAGGAGCGTAAACTTTGACCACGTAGTTCACAAGCAGCTGCAAATTATTTGACGGCGAAACAGTACTTACGTAAAGTCTGAGTATGCGATTGGCAGTAGTGAGCCATCTCGAATGCGCCATTTTTCCAGGTTGGCGGGTCGCTAGCTCAAGGGAACAGGAACCAGCCATCACAGCATGACACATTTCGTACAGATACTTTTGATCCGTGCTTAGTTCCTTCACAATATTAATAATAATAACCAGCTGTCAACGTTTCGGCCCAACGACTGTCGGATCAGGTGCGGGTCATCCAGCGTAACCATATGTTGGATGACGCCGTACTTGATAGACTACGCCTCGAATCACGGTGCAGTCGTGTCTCATCTGCTTCACCACAGGCTGCGGTGCAACTGCAACCTAGTATCTCACCGCGACCCGACCACGTCGGTGAAGATGATGAGGACCGGGCTACATCCGTGAGTACCCAGTGTAGTGAATAATTGAGGAGTGCTTTGGAGTGTGCATTACGGGAGTATCGCTCCACACCACCTGAGCTGAGACCTCGTCTGCCTCGTTTGCCCATGCATAAGAAAAATAGGGCGCTAGTGTGTGCTCTAGATTCACTGTTGTCAAATTATTTTGACAATAGCGAAGACCTCACCGATACCCATTCGATCCTGTACTGTGCCGCTGTTGCAGCATGTCGGGTAGCTCATGTCAAGTTTCCAAAGACTGACAGAGCTATTCGACCAGCTGTACCAGCTTGGCAGTGCAGGATCGAACGTCGTATCGCTGGGGCTAGAGCACTCATTGGCAAACTTATCTGCTTCAGACAGGGCAACACTCGCCCTAGAGTGATGCACTTTGTGAGGCGGGCGTTCGCGGGGACTAATATTAGTCCTCGGGATTATGTCACCTGCGTCACAGAGCGCATCGACTTCCTGAAGCAGAAAGTCTATGCGTGGGCAAATAGAATTCGCAGATATAAGCGGCGGGTGGAGCGTTACACTCAGAATCGCACATTCCAAAGCAATGAAAGGTGGGTTTATAGGGCCTGGAAGCGACCTGACCAAGGTGTGACTGATACATGCTTACCGGATGATGACGCCATGTGTTCGTTCTGGCGCAGCATCTGGTCGGCCCCTGTCAGTCTCACTGAGGGTGACTGGATGCGGGAGATCAGGCGCACGTGCGATCTTTTACCAGAAATGGGGGCAATCACGATCAGCCCCCAAGATGTAACCCGTGCAGTCCGTCCGTTATCTAACTGGAAATCCCCAGGGCCGGACGGGCTGCACAATTTTTGGCTTAAATGGTTCCAAAGATCGCACGCTCGCTTGGCATTTCAGTTCCAGTCTGCCCTAGAGTCAGGATCGCTACCTCAATTCCTAACTACAGGAATAACCCACCGGCTCCATAAATCAGGTAGTACTACGGAACCTAAAAATTATAGACCGATCACGTGCCTTCCTACGGTCTATAAAGTTCTTACGTCCATCCTGAAAACTAAAATTAATAATCATATTGATGTAAATTCAATCATGTCTGTTTCTCAGAATGGATGTAGGAACGGGTCCCGTGGTACCAAGGAGCTGCTCCTCATTGATATTGCCATAAACCAACAGGTTCGTCGTTTCCGAAGAGATTTGTCGACATGTTGGATAGATTATAAGAAGGCCTATGACTCTGTTCCACATACATGGCTCAAGAAGGTGTTGGAGTTGTATAAAATAGATCCAATGCTACGCAATTTTCTTGAGTCATGTATGGGGCAATGGAAGACGGTCCTCTGCTACCCAGGATGTCGACAGATCCAGGAAAACAGCGAACCGATTAGGATTGAGCGTGGCATATTTCAAGGCGACAGTCTGAGCCCTCTGTGGTTTTGCCTGGCTCTCTTCCCTCTCAGTACATTGCTGGAGGGTTCAGGGCTAGGCTACCAGTTGAGAAGAGGTGGTCAGGTCATATCACACTTGCTTTACATGGATGATTTGAAAATCTTTGCCACCAGCAAATTGCAACTGATGGAGCTACTGAAGGTAACAGAAACTTTCAGTAGCGCCATCGGAATGGAATTTGGGGTGGACAAGTGTGCGGTCATGCATGTAAAGCGAGGAGAGATTATGGAATCCGTGGGAACTCAACTCTCGGATTCCATACACCTGAGATCCCTCGGATCAACTGAAACTTACAAGTATTTGGGTATGTCAGAAGCACTAGGCATCAATACTGCTTATGTTAAACAGTCATTGAAGGAACGCTTCTTTGGCCGTCTGAATAAAGTACTGAATAGTCTCCTATCAGGCGGAAACAAGGTGCGTGCTTTCAATGGTTGGGTTATGCCAGTATTGATGTATTCTTTTGGCATACTCAAATGGACTCAGACTGAACTTGACGCCTTGGACAGGCGGGTCCGCAAAACGCTGACTGCAAATCGGATGCATCACCCACGTTCATCGGTGATGAGGCTGTATATCCCCCGGAAATGCGGTGGTCGTGGTTTTTTAAATACACCCTGCATAACCGCGAGGTATGCAGCCTTAGGGAATATTTCCTAAAAGCTGACGTGGGTATGCATCGGGATGTGGTAGCGGTGGACAAAGGCCTCACTCCGCTCTCCTTAGGTACCGAGAATTGGCGCAAACCTGTAGTATTAGATACTAACGACCGCAGAGAAGTATGGCAGAGCAAGGAGCTTCACGGACGCTATTACCGGGCCCTTCATGGGTCTGATGTAGATACATTAGCGTCCGTAGCCTGGCTACGTTTTGGTGACCTCTTCGGGGAAACCGAAGGTTTTGTCTGTGCGATTATGGACGAAGTTATGATGACGAATAACTATCGGAAATATATTGTGAAGGATGGTACCGTAGACATATGTCGGGCATGTCACAAACCGGGAGAATCCATTCGTCACATTATCTCCGGTTGTTCTCGTCTGGCTAACGGAGAATATTTGCATAGACACAACCTCGTAGCCAGGATTATTCACCAGCAACTTACTCTTAAATACAATCTTGTGGAATCAGAAGTACAATACTATAGGTATGTGCCCGACCCAGTTCTCGATAATGGCAATATTACACTATACTGGGATCGGTCTATCATTACTGACAGGACTATTGTTGCCAATAAGCCTGACATAGTGGTGATAGACCGATTAGAGCGTCGCACAATGATTGTTGATATAGCAGTTCCCCATGACGAGAACCTCGTGAAAGCCGAGATAGATAAAAAAAATAAGTATCTTGACCTGGCGCGCGAGGTTGTCGACATGTGGGATGTGGAGACAGCAATCATTGTGCCGATAGTCGTCACAGCCAATGGTATAATAGCCAAGAGCCTCGACCAACATCTAAGGAGGCTCTCGTTGGGCAGCTGGATCAAGGGCTTGATCCAGAAAGCAGTACTCCTGGAAACGGCGCGTATTGTGAGGAGGTCCCTCTCTATGGATCCCTGACCACCGGTAGCTTGGACCCTGTTCCCGATACCGGTGGGCTACTATTTTTTATATTTTTAAATGTTTTTATTTTTTTATATTAATATTTAAAAATGTAATTTATATGTACATAGATTAAATAAATGAAATAATAATAAATAATAAAAAAACTTTATTTCTCCTCACAAAATAATGACTTACATATTTATACGAAGATATTTTAAAGTAACACTTACAGTCAAATAATTGTGGGGAGCTGGTGTCTTTTATAGGTGTAAACCTGTAGTACAGATCACCAGGCCCCTACCCCACAAAAATAGGTGTCAATGTTTAAGACACAGCGTGTGTATACAAAATAATATAAACATTTTTATGAAGAGAAAAAAAAAGAACAAAAAAAATATTTTTGTAAAAATCATAGTGCCTCTTTAAAGTGTGTTTGTGTGTGTGGATGTGATGTGTGTGTGTGTGTGAGGATGTAATGTGTGTTTGTAAGTTTGGATGCATGAGTGAGTAGTCTGCGTGGGAATTTTGTTTTTGATGTGCATTTTGTGATTGGATACTATTAGTGTAGAAGATTTTCTGTAGTTGTGTAGTCTAGATTTTGCAGCCAGTCTCTCACTATCAACTTACATTTACTTTTAGGGAGGGGATATATAGTCAAAACTTTGTTTATTTTATCATAAACAACTCACGTCTTGACATAAATAAGGCATCGGAGTCTGTACCTGTGTAAAAAAGTAATAGTAAGTATTTAATAATAAGAACGATTAATTTCTGGTATAGCGACCTAACTCGTCTAAATTGATATTTATTTTAATTCGGGCAAATATGTGCAATATATTAAAATACAATCGTAAACTTTAATAGTTACGCGTGCAAAAAAAAACCGAAGGCAAGCCCGGACAGCCACGGAACATAACTAATTCTCTAGTAGTTTTATAATGTTTTTCATCCTGAATTCCTTTTTCACGCAATCACTTACTCACCGTTTTATCCATCCAAAAAAATATTAAAATTCATGTATATAGTTTCCAATAATAGGTTACGTACCTGAACTTGACGCTTCCATATTTGTTTTTTGGGTTTATAAGACGTGTATTTAAAAAAACCTAGTACACTTCAAAGTTGCGCTGGCGCACGAGTAACACTTTTACGTTCTACGAGAGATTGGCTCAGACTGAGTGGTACGGTACGGAGCGAGGATTGGGCGGGTCGCGCTTGTTTACCTGCGGTGTTGTACTACATCTTTAGGATTATTTTGTAGCACACAAAGCTACCTGCTAACGTAAAATTTATTATTTTCATTTAATGTATATATTTAAGTCATCTTGCCCCACCGTGCGCCGTTTGTCTAACAACTTTGGATCATATAATAACAATGAGTGTTGCTTTGTAACAATTTGCAGAATATAAAGTTGAAGAACCGTCAGTACCTTGCATTTTTTATATAAGTGAACGGTGGGATATAAATAAGGTAAAAAGTGGCTAACTTTTAGTACAGCTCTTTGAGCCCTCTCAAGTTTTAGCATCAGGGTTTTTGCTGCTCCTCCCCAAGTAGTAATACAGTAACTAATAAGTGACTGCGCGAGAGCAAGATATACCGTTTTAATCAATTCTTCGTTTGCCACTTCTCTTAGATTTTTAAATATATAAATTAGTTTCAGAGTCCTTGCAGTTATTAGGTCTATGTGTTCCTGGAAACTTAACTTATTGTCAATCATAACACCTAAGTATTTGATCGTATCAGTTCTTTCAACACTGGAGCATTGATCGATACAGCCATTGGAATCATTACATTTATGAGATATTATTTCAAAATATTATCAGGTAATACTAGCAAATTGCCAGACACTGCACAAAAAGACGCTAGAGGTTTAATTTCACAAGCAGCTAGCTGTTTTCCAATAGGTCCTGAATATTCTTTTGGCCCAGATGTGCTACCATCCAGAGACATGAACAAATGACGAAGCGGTAATTCATTCGCGTGAAGCATACAAACACACCATTGCAACGGTCTCTTTAAATAGTTTTCCAGGTATTGAATGACACCTCCCTTCCAACCTGTATTCGAAGCAGTACCATCGCACCCCACACAGATCACCTCTTCCAAGTTCAACCCTTGATTTTCTAACTAAGATATGATAGAAGAGACGATCCCTTTGGCAGTGCCACGACTTGGCGTCATATGTCCCAAATAAATAGACCCCGGCTCTGTGAGAACTGAAATGTGTTCTTGCAAGACTTCTCTGCAGTGGTACCGATCGCCTATTTTCTCGTTTATGAGTGTTTTGTCCTTTCGTCCATCAAAGTAGATACTTCTTATTACAATCGTATCAATGTCTTTGCTGGCCTTGGTCCGTGCTTTTGAAACAGCTCTATGAATTTTATTCTTATTAACTCCGCCCCTAAGACGACCCACTGACCCAAGACTTAGAACTTCGGAAGATACCAATCCTACGTCAGCTAAGACCGCCGAAGCGACCGCAGCCGCAGATCGCGTTGATAGTCCATACCGATCACATACCTAAGCTACTGTTGGCAGCGCCAGAGTGTTCCGATTCAACGAAGTACATGGAGTCTCATTTACAGGCACGTCACTATTCGCAGAAAGCTCTGTTACAGGCGACTGCGGTCGAGGCGGCAACTCGCGCACCGGAACAGGATTGGTTTTTAGTGATGCACTGGGAAAATATGCGTGCTCTGACTCTTTCCGATTCAAATTTTCTTGTCTCTGATGTTTCTTTAAAAGTCTTGCTGTTTCTTTTGTGTCTATACCGCTTATTGCCATTTTTCTATCACTTCTTTGATCCAGTAAAAAGTCTCTTTCAGAAATAGGAACTTTCTTAGGTTTTATGCAGGAACAAATGTCAAACGAAGTGCACTTACAAGCAGCAATATCGAAAAGCTTGTTCGACGATTCCAAAAAGCACTTCACTTTGCTTTCGTAACTATCATTTCTTTTATTTTTGGGATATCTTATCAATGTCAGGTATTTGTCGAAATATGATTTCAGCAATTGGATAACTCGTACGTTGGAAACGATAGGAATCGAAGCTTTGGTCGAAATCGTATCAAGTTTTCCAGAAACGATTGAAAAACCTTCTGTGTTAGATGGATCTTTCCCATTCTTCTGTAGTTTTAGTTCATTTTTAGTAAACAAAATGAATTTGATAACGTCACTTATCACTGGTAACTGGCGATCGTCAAGTTCTTTATATGATCCCAAAATAGCACAAGTAGTCTCACTTCGTCTTGAACCCATTATTATATATAACAAAAACACGTATTTTATCACAAGGAAGTGCAGAGCGACACCTTACAGCAATAAAACCGCAATAGAAATGAGACGAACTGCCTCACAGTAGAAGTAGAGAATTTAAGAAAAACAAGTCAAAACATGAATTTTGCGAGTTTGTTCCAAACCAATTCCTAACAGAAAAAATCCTGTCGTTGCCTGCAAATCATAACTTAGGGTTTCACTATCAATGAAATAAAAAATAAAATGGGAATAATGTACATAAAATAGAATAGACGACATTGACTGGAGGGTTATTTAAGTGATAAAAAAAATGCCGGTAGTACCCTCAAGATATTTTTTTATGTTTTTTTTTATTATTTTTACGATAATCTAAAACTAATAATGCAACTTTTGAGGGGGCTTGAGTAGCGAAAAGCGAAAAAAAATATTTTCTGGACACCCTAGTGTCCAGGCAGGTATCACCTTGGGTAACAGTTACACTCTTAGTATTACCGTCACTTAAGTCGTATCTGCGCGGTATCTCCAGGATCCGGTCTCTAGGATACTACTCCATTTGAGGAGCCCAAAATAAAAAACATTACCCATTTCCATAAAATGACCTACAGGTGTATACAAATAAAATAATCTGATAACTGAAAATTATTGATATATTAGTGAAAATCAACAAAGTTAAGTATGAAAGTAGTTTACAGATAATTAATTTTTTATTTAATTTATGTTTTTCATTACTTTTTGCTGCTTTTAGAAGGTTTTTTATTACGTAGTTGTGAAATTCATCGCAAGTCATGCTGAAGTTAGTTTATATTTGAATCTCGGCTTTGACATGCTCCGGTGTCAAATGGTTTCGCTTCGCAGATAAAATTAAGAGTTGGTTTGTGAAAATACTCTTTCCGTTGCCGCGTTCGATACTCGCAGAATTGATGTCATAAAAAACTTATTAGCAAAAAATAAAATCGACTTCCATATCAAAGCACTTCAAAGCCAAAAATAACTTTAATTTCGGTAGTCGGTGTTATTGGTTTTGTATTTTCTTTTTTTTTGACACCGCCTTCTGAAAGTAAAGTTATTTTTAGCTTTGAAGTGTTTTGGATATACATATGGAAGTCGGTTTTATTTTTTGCTTAAAAGGTTTATTTTTTCACGATTTTTAGTGGATCGGTTTGTAATTTATCCAGTTACAAAATATTGCTTTTCCCGATGCAGAACTTTTATTTTTTGAGGAGTTCTCCTGGTATTTCACCATCAGCTCTACATCAGCATATGCATTGTGACGAGCATTAAGTGCTTAACATCCATATTCAAGTAATCGAATCGCAATCCACGAAATACTTATTATTGAGTAGTTTCGGTGGCCATCTGTGGTCTTCATCATCAGTGCCACTTCTCCAAATGGTGCATTTCAAGAGCAAATGCACAAGGTACTAACAGAAATAACAAAACGCTATAGGTGTGCCTATAATACATGAAGAGTTTCCTCGATTACTCCAGGATCCCATCATCAGATTCTGATTTAATAACAATGGGAAACGAAAAATATTTCCAAATCGGTCCAGCTCTCTTCGAGTTATGAGGAACATACATAAACATACTTTTTTTGAAGTCGGTTAAAAAGAAAATAACTTCAGAAGATTTGCGAAGTCTTGATTCTCCTTAAAAATGATATGCCATTTGTGTAGCGGCGTCAGATCTTTGTTCTGCACAGCTACATTCACCAAGTCTTTGACTGTACCTACACACTTCTTCATAAAATTTAACCATGTTGAAGAACTCTTTAATTTTTTTAAATTAATTTAATTTGCTATCGTTGAGTTCATATTTGACCTTTGGTGTAATTAGACATTTTTGTACCATGCGCAACACTCGTTTTTTATTTTCGTAACTTTATCATCAGACAATTTTTTAATTAAGTTGCTGCATGTGAATACTACAAACTCATCTTCGATTCTCAGACTTCAGCTCAATTGCTTACTTAATATTACTATTAATTTGTGACCTTCTGAAGGTCTCAAAATAATCGTAATATTAAGTAAGCAATTGCTGATGCACACAGCAATTTCTCGTATTCAAGACATGATACTGCATCCTGTAAAACCTTAAAATGTAATGTTGATCTGCAAACAATTTGTATTTTTATATTTTATCTGCTATTAAAATTGCAAAACCCGTACACGGTGCAGTAATAATTGTTATGAGATGATGGATACCGAATGAATGGACAAACGAAGATCAATGATTTAGTAAAGCCAAATGTATGCGCCCACAGGCGTGTCTCTGATAGAGAAAACAAAAATCGATTGACTGAGCAAAGCCAAAGTGTAAATGCACACGATCGTGTCTCTGATGCTGTAGAATAGAAAATTTTGATACTTGGCTAAGGCTTCTGGAGCGAATAAAGTAACAAAATATGGCACTCGCCGCAATTGCGGCGGTAAGACCCCTCTTTGAGGAGTGGCTAGATCGGCGTCACGGCGTCCTGACCTACCGCATGACGCAGGTCCTCACCGGACACGGAAGTTTCGGGAGGTACCTGTGTCTGATGGGAAAGGAGGAAACGTCTGGGTGTCACCACTGCGAGGGTCGCCCTGAGGACACCGTAGAGCACACGGTGCAAGACTGCCCCGCCTGGGCAGAGCACCGACGTGTCCTCACGGCGGCGATAGGCGGAGACCTCTCGCGCCCGGCATTGGTCGAGGCCATGCTGCGGGGCGAGAGGGAGTGGGAAGCGGTCGCCTCCTTCTGCGAAGCAGTCATGCTTCCGAAGGAGGAGGCGGGCCGCGAGAGGGAGAGGATGGCGTCCTCCCTCCAGCCCAGCCGCAGTGGTAGACGCCCACGGCGTCGGACGTCGGCCGACGATCTCCGGCCACCGTAGGCGCGGGCATGCGGACAGTGAGTAAAGGGCAACTCGCTGTCCGACCATGGACCATGCCCGGGTCGACGGCGCGTCGTGTTCCACGCGCGCCTCAAAGAGCGTCAGCAACATGACGAGGCCCCCTCTGCAGAGGGCCGAAGCCTGCCGGGGTCGTGGGACTCATCCCGTTACCGTGGCCCCGGTAAGTAAAGGGTTATTGAAGGAACACCGTGGATTTTAGTCAGTAAAAGTCTGACAGTCCCTCCCACCCTGCCCGGAGTGGGAGGACTTATTTGATAATTTTACCACGTTAAAAAAAAAAAAAAAAAAAAAAAGTGTTCCGATGCGTGTTATTTTGAGCGCATTATTACATACAACATAAATCAAATTACGCATCATATATGCGTAATTTGATTTATTTTTTCTAACAATAATTCTTATTGTTAATTGTTTTATTTATCGGGACATTTGGCGTCCCGATCAGCGGCAAATCGGGACGTGTCCCCAAACCCCTAATAATCGGGACGTCCCGCGAAAATCGGGACACCTGGCAACACTAGGACGAACAGACAGACAGACATGAAGAATCTATAAGGGTTCCGTTTTTTAACATTAGGCTACGGATCCCTAATAAAAAATAAAAAACAATTTAAAAACAAACAGACAAAGAAACCCCAGCTGTAATGGTTAATAATGTAATGTAATGTAAAATTAAACAGTCTAAATACGTAAAATATGCGACAATGTAGAACAGCAGTGCCACAGAGTAGTAAAAAACAGTCTGATTGGTGGGCTGCCACATTGCCATGAAAATTTTATTATTAACCGACGAAAAAAAACGGAGGTTATCAAGTCGACGCGTATATGTATATAATTTTTTTTAATGTATGATCACCGATTACTCGAAGACGGCTGCACCGACTAGGAAAATTATTGTTTTGTTTGAAAGGGAACTTATACGTATACTTCGAAATTGGTCCCATTGTCACCATCTGATGATGGGATCCTGGAGAAATCGAGGGAACTCTTCAAATATTATAGGCACACCTATAGTGATTTGAGTATTTTTTATAGTAACTTTTCTAGTTGCATTCGAAAAGCACCATTTGTGAAGTGGACCTGATGATGAAGACCACAGATGGCCACTGGAACTACTCAGAAGTAGGTAGGAATAATAAGTATTTCATGGGTTCCGCTTCGATTACTTGAATATGGTTATTAAGCACAATATGCTCGTCACAATGCATATGGTGAAGTGAAGCTGATGGTGAAGTACCAGGAGAACTCTTCAACAATTAACAGCCCAGCATTGGGAAAAGCAATATTTTGTAAAAGGTTATAAGTAGTTGACATTTAGGCTTTTGTAACTACGTAAATTAAAAATCACCCAACTAAATAGAGTGACATAAAAACTTTAAAAGTCGGTGTATTTAGTTTTGTATTTTCGTTTTTGGCACCGACTTCCAAAATTAAAGTTATTTTTCACTATGCAGTGTTTTTGGAAGTCGCTTTAATTTTTTGGCAAAAAGTTTTTATTTCACTCTTTTTAGTTGGTCGATTTTTAATTTTCTGCGCTCTGGATTTTAATATGGCGCTTAAACGTTTGTCGGAGTCTCTGACCACGTTCCTTTCGTAATATTGCTATTACTCTGGTACTGGTTTGGCCCCACTTTATATGGTAGTTACTTGGAAATGCAAGGACATTAAGATATCAGAGGCTTGTGGAAATAAGAGGAAAGTTCGCATAGCCATGGGTAGATGCAGCCGAAGTTGACAAATGTTGATCTGAACTAAAAGGTGTAAGTAATTAACATGCTTGCTAAAGAAAAAAAAATCGTAGCGGTCACTAGCTGTGCTTCAAGGTTTCACTCGCATTAATTTTAGAAAATCCTTCTAAAATATATTCCATTACAGCTTAGAATATCACTTGCTACCAGCGCGCGACTGACCCGACTGCAAAAGAAGGTGGGTTATATTTTTATTGTGATAAAGTCTCGTCAATTTTTTTTGTATACATTTTGTAACTGCAAGTAGGTAACTCACCGAGAGGAATCGAATGGGATGCAGTCGCTTCTTTCGACAAAGCAGTCATGCTAGCGAAGGAGGAGGCCGAACGCGCGAGGGAGAGGCAACTCTCTTCCTCACGCCCCAGCCGCCGCGGGGGACGCTCCGGGCGTCGGGGATCGCGAGCCGATTTCCGGCCACCGTAGGCGCGGGCCTGCGGACGGCGAGCAGGGGTCGCTCACCGTCCGGTAAGGACCAGGCCCGGGTCGGCGGCACGTCGTGTTCCACGTGCGCCTCATAGAGCTGTCAACACCAGTGCCGGGGCCTCATAGGGCCATTGCCTGCCAGGGTTTGCGGGAAAGTTCTATCGAGATACCGCAGCCCCGGAACTTTAGGGCAGCCGAAGGAACAGGGTAGGTTTTTAGTCAGTAGAAATCTGACACACCCTTCTATTTAACCCAGAGCGGAAGAAGTCATTCGATGATTTTCCAACCCAGAAAAAAACAGGTAACTCACCGTCAATCATTCATTCATTAGAATTCCATTATTCAAGTATTTGCATACTACACACATACACTTGGACCCGCAAGTTAGGTAATATTAGTTATGCTAAGCGGGTTAGTGACCGCAAAGTAGGTACGCACTAAACGATAAACTGACCAGACAACTTGTTGGTAATATCGTATTCTCGATTAGAATGGGATGAGTCCTAATCACAATCTTGTTTATTTCTTTGCTCAAAAGAGCACCTTAGATATAAACTTACATAGTTGATTTGACTAGTAAGGATTGTATGGACTTTTAAGGGACCTTTAATTTTACCTCTGAGTTTGTTTTGGTGTTTCTTCTGAGGGTAAGTAAATAGGACACTGTCCGGCCTTGTTGTTTAAGATGACGAAAAAATAGACGTGTAGAAGGAATATTATTTATAACCAATTAAGGCATCAATTGTATAAGGCATTTGTGCATAATCAGCAATATTTATTGTCACACGAATTGTAAACTTGACCTACTATGATTTCTTGGCGATAGTAATATAATTAATTTAAATTAGACAACTTGTAACGGAAACTCTATATCTATCAAAAAACTCAAAGAATTGATACCAAATAAATAATAATGTTTCTTGAATTGAATACCAATCATAACAAACGTGTCACAACACTACGAGGGTCAATAACTTTCCACGTCAGTTGCCAATAACACAATACAATTAGTTCTTCTTAATATAAAAAAATTCGGTCTCTGATATCAACGAGTTAGTCTGATATCAATGTATTGAAGTTTCTAATAAATTCCACACATGTAGATATAGTATTACAAAACCCTTGCCATATCGTTTGTTATCATCCAAAGAAGCCGTGCATTTGTAGGTATATACCCTTTAAATTACACGTTGTATAAGTAGACAGAAATATTAAGATTCAAACTTAAGAGGAGGCTCCCTAAATTGTATGTATCTTTGCATTAATATTCTGATACAATCACGCATACAATCAAAATGAAACTTTATTATATGATTTATTGGATCTTTTTTACATGTCTAGACCAGTTTCGTAATTGGAACATTTTCGCTTGACTCATTTTTTAATCGAAAATCATGTCTTTTTTAAAGATTATTAAAAATTTAATCAAGATTCGATGCTTTTATGTCTAAAATTAGTATTGACAGTAAGAAAATATAGTTAATTATCCAAATATGAGACATTTTTTTTCTAGCTCAATTATTACTTTAGTTATAAACGAAATAATAATTGAGACTTACGACATTTAGTTTCGAACCCGAATATGGTAAAATAGCGCACGCGATATTCAACTTTATTACTGCTACGTTAGCGTTTAGCACACAACGGCAGTTTCGAAACCGAATATGGTGAAAGAGCGCACGCGATATTCAACTTTATTACTCCTGCATTAGCTTTCAGTATACAACGGCCTAACAGGGCTACATGGGGGCGGAGCTTGCGTGAAAATTATTTTGGACTGCCTGGTCTTAAATCGTAAATAAATAGGTAATAAGGATACCAGAACAAGGCAGATACACGTTGCGCCCTTGGTAACAAGATTTCCCACTCAGCTGATGTAGCGCCACGGGTGGACGCACGGATTTCCCCAAAACAATAAAAATGTCCTTGTTATTGACCCATGGGCCATGTTACTTGAGGTCGCCGTGCCTATCAAACCTTTTTCCTCAAATCACTCAATCCTATCAATATTTTCATTAGTATCCTTCCTCATCCTCTATCCACTATGTGACTCATATATGAATTCTCTAGAAGATGTCCTTGAGAGTCCTCGTTTAGCCAGTGGTACAGGAGATATTATAGTGCACAAGTACCTATGCTCTCTGTTCATTTACTCTCATAGTCGAATGGGAAGGCTTACGGAAATTTGGAAGTTGGCTTAACGTGCCTCGGGAAGCATCGAGGCACGTTAGTTAAGCCAACTTCCAAATTTCGGGCTACTATTTATTGAGATATTTCTAATAGAAAAAGCCAACAGTACTTTTTAACCCTAACCGTAGCCGAATGGCAAAAAACGGAACCTTTATAGTTTCATCATGTCTGTCCGTCTGTCTGTCTGTCTGTCCGTCCGTCCGAATGTCACGGCCATTTTATTCCGAAACTATTAAGACTATACATGTGAAACTTGGTAGGTAGATGTATTCTGTGAACCGCTTTTCGATTTTAAGAAAAATAAAAAAAAAATTAAAATAAAGTAAAAATATTTAAAACTGAAAATAATTTTTTTCATGAAACCTATGCGTGTGTGGTATCCATAGACAGGTCTTTAAAAATTACATTGAGGATTCTAAAACCACTTTTTCATAAAATTAAGCTTTTAAAAGATATACGCTTCCAAAATGATAAAATGTGTCCCCCCCTCTAACTTCTATAATAATGGAGTGAAAAATCTAAATATATATCTGTAGATCTTAATGTAAACTTTCAAGCAAAATTAGTTTGAACGAGATCGGGTCAGCAGTTTTTGAGATACAGCATATTTTCTAAAACCTCAAATATAACTTTGTAACTCATACAAACACTATGCAAAACAAAGTTATTTGGCGTAGTTGTAAAAAATGTAAATAAGCTAGTTTTAAGAAATTTGTAAGGTTTTTTTTCAAATAAATATACAATTTATATTATATATTTATAGATACTACGGAACCCTTCTTGGGTGAGTCTGACTCGCACTTGGCCAATTTTTATTTTTATATTGTAAGTATAGTTTTATGGGAATATTTCACACTATTTACATTGTTTAATAAATTATTTGGAATCTGTTGACTGTTTATGTTGGGTAAGCACATAATTATGTAACAAAAACGTTTTTGCAAAAAATAAAACCGACTTCCATATCAAAACACTACAAAGCCAAAAATAATTTTAATTTCGGTAGTCGGTGTTATTGGTTTTGTATTTTCTTTTTTTTTCACACCTCCTTCCGAAATTAAAATTATTTTTGGCTTTGTAGTGTTTTGATATGGAAGTCGGTTTTATTTTTTGCAAAAAAGTTTTTATTTTAGTGCTTTTTAGTGGGTCAGTGAATTTTCGAAATCGGTTCGTAAATGACGGAGTTATGCGCGAACAAAAAACGCAATGCAGAGTAAACGAAAAGATCACCAACGTAAATATTTTTTTTAGACTTGTGTTGATTTTTCAGAAACGGCTTGTCCAATTTTGATAAAATTTTCATGGGACCATTTGGAAAGTATACCCTTTCTAACAAGATAAGAATTTTTCAAATCGGTTGGCAAGCGACGGAGTTCTGCGCGGACAAACATAAAAAAAATACAAACATCCGAATTGAGAAACTCCTCCTTTTTTTAGAAGTTGGTTAAAAATAGAAGATAATACCAATAATACCAAGGTATCTTCTGGCAATTTAGTACGGCGTATAAAACCTAACACAGAACAACATACCTACTTCTAAAATTATTTAATCAGAATATTCAAGGTTGCTTTTCCAAATAACTAGACACTGAAGTATTAAGATAAAAACAAGTTTCAAGTAATTTGTCTAACAGAAATGTGGTTAAAAATACCACTAAGTGACATAGTAAAGTCAATCAAATATTAATTAGCTAAATATGAGTAAATTGATTTCAAATTAATTGCACAGTACTCATTTATGATCTATTATTAGTAGTAAGTATTACATGGAGTGACTGACTATCCAATCTCCATCACCGAGTAGGTGATAAAAAGATACCCCTTGGTCAGACCAGTGCAGTGTCAGACTTTCTGGCTTCTCTACTTAGCTCTACCCGTAAGGACTAACAAAGAAGTCCAAATGACAGCCAGGACTAATAATGGCGGCTCGACATTACTGCCGTGAAGCCCCGTAAACAGGCGTGAACGTGAATGTGGATGGTTTTCGCGGTGTTCCCCGATCAGTGTCGGTATTTTGTCCCGCGACAAAGGGTTCGCGCCCCCTTCGTGCGGCGTTCACGCGTACACATCCACATTCACGGCCCCATGCCAGTTTACTCCGGACTACAAAGGCGAACGGACGTATGCAGTAGTATGATATCAGGCATCAGTCAGTTTAATAACATATTCAAGGACATCAGATGTACATAGGGCTCAAGCCACTATGCTAGATGATAATGGTACAATGTTTTACAGCAATGGTCAATCTAAGCAGATATTTTTTTCAAGTCATTTGCAATTTAAAGGGCATTGTTTTTTTATTATGTAGCAGCAGCTTCTACGTCCATTTCGCGGCAGGTTTCACGAACGATTGAAGTATCCCGTGAATGTGGAGGGCACGACTTTGAATTTGCGCGTGAATTCACGGCACTAATGTGGAGCCGCCATAACGTCCTAACGTGTTTTCCGAGGCAGAGAGGAATTTCAATATGTTGAGATGTTCAGCTGTCCACATACTGACCTGATTCCTTGGCAACGATACACTGGTCGAATCAAAGCTCCAGAAACTTGAACTACGGCGACGAGTTGCAAGTCTATCGGTTTTCTATCGGTTACATTTCGGGGAATGTGCGATGGAATTACACAATCTAATTCCGTCAAGCCCGTTCCATTATCGGACTACAAGACAAACGGCAATGCGCCATCGTTACATGGTGGACAACCCACCTATACGCACTAAACGTTTTGGGAATACCTTCATTGTGCGTACGGCTAAGGAGTGGAATTCCCTGCCGGAGTCTGTGTTTCCCGATAGCTATAACCTAGGGGTCTTTAAATCAAGAGTGAATACGTTACTTCAAGGTAAGCGCGCTCCATCTTCGACCACATTATCACTTACCATCAGGTGAGATGGTGGTCAAACGCGAGCCTATTACCAATAAAAAATAACAACCGGGTCTACCAGACGCACGGCTGGGTACCACCCACACTTGGTTGATATACCGTCTTGTCGTACCAAGCGCTTCTCTTCCACATTTATTGTGCGCACAGCTAAGTTGTGGATTTCTCTGCTGGCTTCTGTGTTCCCTGCCACTTATGACTTTTCAGCCTTTAAAGCAAGAGTGAACAGGCATATAGGCTCGCTCGTTCCATCGTAGACCTCATCTATAGCTTACCATCGGGCGAGATCGACGTCAAGAGTGGGCTCATCTGAAATAACAAAAAATCCTTGATAAACGTTGCTTAACATGTTCGCTGACAGTGAGCACTTACCCTGGGACCACATTACGACAGTACAATTTTCCATACTAAATAACAAATCAATGTAATACTCGTGCACAAGCAAGTAATATAAAATTGCCCACAAAATACTCGTGTTACGGCAGTAAGAAATATGAAATTGCTCATAATATGACAGTGGATACTGCTCTTCATAATACTTATATGAAAAATTATCGTGAGACGAAAGTGGCCCGTCCTTCGACGTACTGTCATAACGCACTATTTTAATTTCCCGCCTAAGGGTGTTTTTAATATCATGCGGATTTCATCACGCACGCGGGATTGGCCCGCATGCGGAAAATTTCACGCAGCGTGAGACACGCTAGCCCACGATTTAGTTGTCTGCGGGCTGCCACGCATTGTGGTTGTGTACAATGAACGATAAACTCAGAAAATTATTGATCATATACTTAATTTATAAAAGACGGAATAAGAAGACGAGATCACAGTATGTATAACAATAAGGACCAGTTTTGAAATAATAATTCAATTATATCTACAAATGTATAAGTATACCCACATAAAGATACAATGGGACGTGGTCTGTGTGAATTTTGTTATAGCGTCAAGTCACTATCCTTTATATTCTTGATCAATGAAGAAAAACAAATAAAAATGAAATTGATCGTAATGACCTCCCATAATATAATGAGAAGTAGGTACACCTTCATTCTTATTTTCGTCTTCACTCAAACTTTCCAAATTTGGTGCTAGTTCCTTTAATTTTTTGTTTTCCTTTAAATTTGTATGATAATAAACAATAATAATATTTCTTTCCAGGCAGCGTCTCTAGCATCTCTGTTTTTATATAATTCATGGGATTTATCCCATAAGCACGGCCGCAGATGCACTTCAATTATAACACGTTCTGTGTCAATTTTCATTTTAAATGTGACTGTACTACGCGCGCGTGCACCCCGCATGACAGTAAAACGCACACTGATTTTCATAGAAGTGCTCACGCGCGCGGAGTCCCCGCACGGGTCTGTTGCCACGGATCACATCCCGCGTCCCGCGTGCGTATTCCGCGCATTACAATAAATACTTGTATAAAAATGACACTTGCGGGTGTTACGCATGCGGGGCAATCCCGCGTGCGTGATGAAATCCGCACGATATTAAAAACACCCTAACGACGTACTGTCAGCGAACGTGTTAACTTAGAAGATCGATCCGACTTATTATTTAGTCATGAGCTGCACATGCTTTCATTATATGGATTAAAAAATAACTTAAACCTATATTACCAAGATATTATAGAATTGCTTTATGGATCTACACCTTCTACATGACTACATAATATGTTTTTTGTCAGTGGGAAAATCATCAAATGACCCTCCCGCTTTGGGGTGGAGAGGAAGGGAGTGTCAGACTTCTACTGACTAAAAACCCACGTTGTTCTGGGTTTTTAGTATATCAATGGTTGTTCTAAACCATGTTGTATAAAACAGTCATGTCCGGTAAGTACCTGCGTCAGGCGAAAAGTAAGGACATCATGGCGTCTCTCAAGCTACTCCTCAAAATGGGAACTTATCGCCGAGATTGTAGCGTGCCCAAATGACTACCTATCCTAAGGGCT
This sequence comes from Tholera decimalis, assembly GCA_943138885.2. Classification (NCBI taxonomy): domain Eukaryota; kingdom Metazoa; phylum Arthropoda; class Insecta; order Lepidoptera; family Noctuidae; genus Tholera; species Tholera decimalis. Next base: position 1,875,616 of record OW964577.2, read on the forward strand.
GATCAGCATAGTTTTCTATTTTTATAGCTATGGAGATCTGAGTTTCCGAACGACTCGCCTCGTGTATCACGCGCGCCTCAAATAGCTGTCAGTAATTATGACGTGGCCACATAATGCCATGGCCTGCCGGGGTCGAGGGAATGTTATAACGATGTACTGCGGTCCTGGGATGCGATAAAAACATAATCCTTCTTTTTTCAGTCGGGTAAAGAGAAGCCTTACCTTCCTCAGACCTTAAGCTATTTTCATACCAAATTTCACCCAAATCCACCAGTAGTTTCCAAGATTAGTGCGTTTAAACAAACAAACTTTTCCGCTGTATAATATTAGTAGGTAATGTAGGTATAGATTAGCTTCTGCCGCGGCTTCGATCGCGTTAAAAGCTTTTTTCAGCTTAAAAAAGTAGCATTACAATATGTGAAGTAGCTTATAAACAAAATATCAAGACAAATTGTACAAGAACTTGTTAATCATTAAATTATCATTATCATTATGATCGACAGATTCTAAATTATAACATTATTTGTAATTATCGCTGCCGCTTATGTTTGGTAGATAATATAGATAACAGTATGTACTCGTAGAAAATGATTGGGTTTTTTTATTGGTCCATTTTGTAAGGGTTCACGGTATTATGTAGTCACTGGCTTTAGCACGCGACATCGTTCGCGTGGGAAGATTTCGCGATAAAAAGTAGCCTATGTGTTATTCCAAGATTTCAACTATCTACGTACCAAATTTCATTAAAATCGGTTGAGTAGTATACAACGTGTAACGGAAACCCCTTATCTATCCAAAAGGACTGAAGACAACATCTGGTATGGAATCTCTATGCACAGTTTCAGGTCAAAATGAGTGACTCAAAGAATTGATACCAAATTATCGGTTTCACATTTTTCTTGAATACCATACATTAACAAACGTGTCACAGCACTACGAGGGTCAATAACTTCGACGTCACTTGCCAATAACACGATAATTCTCTTCGTTCTTCTTCATTTGAAAAAATGGGCCTCTGGTAACAATCTATTGAAATTTCTAATAAGTTCCACACATGTAGACTACAAGAACCTTACCCTCCTACAAAAATCCTAGGATTACAAAAACCTTGCCATATTATTTGCTATCGTCCAAAGAAGGCGTGCGATTGTTATGTATATTATCTGTATATACCCTTTATGTTACACGTTGTATATGTATAGTAATATAATACATTTTTTTTATTGGTGGTTTATGTTTGATGACCATCTCACCTGATGGTTGTGGTCGAAGATGAAGCCCGCTTACCTTTTTTCATGGAATGAATTCTCCCGCTCTAGGTGGAGCGAATGGGAGTGTCGGACTACAAACCCAGCCTGTTCCTTCAGCTGCCCTTAAGTTCCGGGGTCGCGGTATCCCGTTGAAGCACGCTTACCTAGAACCTATTCACTCTTGTCTTAAAGACCCCCAGGTCATAGCTATCAGGAAACACAGACTTCGGCAGGGCATTTCACTCCATAACGCACAATGAAAGTACTCCCAAAACGTTATATGGGGTTTATGGATGGGATATCTACCATGTAACATCCCACCATCATCACAGCCATTCGCATATATACGTTACTGCTGACATTATAATGCGTATTTAATTTGAAAGAATGTGAGCTGTCAGATGCATAAATTTATATTTTAAGTATCCCGATTCTCTTTTTGAGAAGATTAGAATATTCACCACTAACGACCTCTCAGCCTTTAAAGCAAGAATGAACAGGCATCTTCTGAGATCGCTAGTTCCATCGTAGACCTCATCTATCGCTTCCCATCAGGCGAGATTGAGGTAATAAGTGAAAGGATAGAGGCCAAAAGTGAAAGAATCGAGGTCAAAAAAAAATTCAGTCAATAGCTTACATAAAAAAATGTAATAATTATGTCTAGTCCGTCTCTTAGCAAAACAATGTACGCACACGTTTTGTTTTCCACATAGTTAATAAAAAATAAAGACGATATTCTGAGTTATAAAATGTAACGTGAGGTCAGTGGTCATGCCGTGTTATACTTTTTAGCACTATGTGACGTCAGCAGCCCCCACTCCTGAACTTTGAAGTTTTGTTTTATATTTTTTATTGTTATAAAAAGGCATAAATAATGTGTAGGCACGATATTTTTTGAAAATCTAACTTGATAATTGAAGCGTCAAAAGCCTAATTGGCTTAGGTGTGTAAGATAATTTAATTCAAAATGATTTTTATTTTACAAAATTGGCTATAAATATGAACTAGACGAGGCCGTTATTTCCTAACTGACTACCTTGAGAAGAAACACCGAAACAAATTCAATGGTCAAAGTCTGTTTTGAAGTCCATACAATTCGTAGTGGTCAAATCATATGAGTACCATTATAGGTTATCTGAAAAGATCTTTTGAAAGATGCACACAGCTTTGAGTGCATACTAAGTCACGGGCGAATTGCCTAGTTATTCAATTTACTGATTTGAAGTCCGATAGGGTCAATTTATTTATTTATTTCAGGCTACCAAAGGCCCAAAGAATACATAATAAATGACTATAAACTAATACATATTTTATAATTACACAATAAAACTACTTCTATTATCAAACAACAAGACAAATGGCGATGCGCCATCGTTTCATGGTGGACATCCCACCCATACGCGCAAAACGTTATGGGAATACTTTCATTGTGCGCACAGCTAAGGAGTGAAATTCCCTGCCGGAGTCTGTTTCCCGATAGCTATAACCTCTCTATAGGGGTCTTTAAGTCAAGAGTGAATAGGTTACTTCCAGGCAAGCGTGCTCCATCTTCGACCACATCATCACTTACCATCAGGTGAGATGGTGGTTAAACGCGAGCCTATTATCAATAAAAAAAAAACTAATACATGTAACATGAACAAACGAATTTCACATGAATAGTCCCGCCGGGGTTGCGGTAATCTTCTAATGAGATAACACCATAGATAAAATAACTATGATTTCTGTGGATAACACGGAACGCAAGGGCAAATGAAGAAACAGGTTAGGTTTTCAGTCAGTATTCTGACTCTTTCTGATAAATCCCAATGAAGATTTCGTATTACTTTGACTTGAAAAGTGTGACTATGGAGTTTCTTGTTTGGTCTTCTCTACATAAATCTACTTTTATTCTAAACAATCTTTATTACTACAATCAAGGGTGATATTCAGAAAAATTGCCCCCGTGATGACCAGGAAATATAATTTTGAGATTAAATGAAATTGCTTAAATTGACTCTGGTATCAAAGAATATATAATTAACTAGCTAAATATGCTATTTAAATTAAAATTTAAACATAAATATGAGAAATATTCAAATTTTTCGGTCTACATATGACGCAAAGTGTTCATGTACGTCACACAATATAATCAGTCAGAAATAAAACAACCAGGTATTCAAACAAAATCAACTTATATTAGTATAAAGATATGCTTAAAATGTTTCCAAAAATAACAAAAAGTTAGCATAATTCTATCGCAATAATAAATAATCAGCCAAATAGTTTCATTTTCGTTACTTTTTAGACACATAGCCCTAGAAAAGTTGTTGACTAATTGTTCCGTCCCATACGTGTTTCCGAACGCATCTTTTTTGACATAAGCATTTGTCTATTGATTTTGACACTTGACTTAACCTTTTTGGTGGTTAGCACTTGAACCGCGGATACATTGATTTTCTTTAATTGTTGAGTGAAATCGTGAATCCGGGTTAATCCCTTTTGTTATCGACAAGTTGGTCGCGATTCATGATTTGTTGGACTTTGGAATCCCGTGTGGATAAAACCCTGGGATAATTTTGTGTCTTGGAACAATAATTCCGAGTTGAGGTTAGATTTAGCCGGCACGTTAATTGGTGATAAGTAGCTGCATGAATCTGGTGCGAACTTGTGCTACACCCCGGCCTGCACCACGCTGTGGAAACCTGCGTCTCTTGTGACCGCCGTGCACACCACTTGATAACATCACTCACTCAAATTTACACTGACACACACACACCACGGACGTGATCTGAGAACAGGTCGGCGCCGTCGTCCCCAGCCAAATGATTGAAACCTGAAGTAAGGCAACGTAAGTTAGGGCTTCGCGTAGTCGCGGACAGTTCGACAAACTAGTTTCGTTGCACTGGGATCGGGATCGAACACTAATGATACGTGTTACAAATTCAAAAATCAAGCAAAGTGAGGAATTTTTGGCAATAACAAAATTCTAATAGTGACAAAACTTAGTACTCTAAAGAAATCTAGATACTTTTAAAACTAGTTTTGTACAATTTAAGATATAGGACAGTGACTATTACGAAAATTGCGTGACGAATAGGAATAATTTGAGCAGTATCCACACTGCCAAATTAAAACACAATCACAAAGAGCGTAAAATTAATATTATTAATCTTTAAGATTCATTAAACCTTTTGTTATACACATAAAAGTATTAAAAGACATAACATTATCAATTTGAGATCACATAACTTATATTACGAGAACCAACTTAGTAGTCGTTGGTGATTATTTTATATTTTTACTTCCACCTACAGGATTGTCACAATTACTTTGGAATCATAGGAACTTTAATATTCTTCTCAACAAAGATAATAACGTTTAATATTACTGTGTAGAGAGAGATAGAGAGAGAGAGAGAGAGAGAGAGAGAGAGAGATCATCATCCTACTTCAATCAACTATTCAATCATAATTTAAACGAACGTTCTACGTACACATTTGAATAATTGTATTATTCAGATCCATAACATATGTCGCAAATATAGTCGATAATTGAGGGATGGTCACAACACAAGCTGCAAACCCAATTTTTACATGCAACACAGCGAGTCATATCTGTAGGTACAAAAAATTTTCGACATTTACATAAAAAGTACCTTGAAACTACAGTTTTTAGTGATCCTGATTTTCTGGTGTCACTACCGGTCCTGTAACTATCACTCTTTACTGGTGTCATTACCTTTGCCCGTTTTATAGGTACATTTAAATTCTCCGAATCAATATGTTGTTTCAAGCCCGTAGAAGTACCAACCCAACCAGCAAAACAGTCTTAGAACTCGCACTTTTTAAGAGTAGTAGGTTTAAAGCGCTCTTATATTTGTTTTAGAACATACCATCGATACTATATTACTTTTAGATAAACCGGTATGGCCTCAAGAATGCTCAGTCTCATAACCAAGTCTCATATATGTATATAAGAGCATTTACTAAGACTAGTTGTATTTGAGAAAATCTTGCTCTTATATGGGTATTTTCTAAGCTCATTTGATTTTATATTAGACTTGCTAAATGCTATTGTAAGATGTCAGACTAATATCAGCATAGCATAAGAGTACTGTGAGTACGTGCATGTCTGATCTTATTTGAAACTAATATAAGATCAATACCACTGGATAAGTATGATATTAGAGTGATTTTGGTTCAACATATTTACAATACAAATGACAAGACCCATATAAGAGCGTTTGATCTTAGATCGACTTTGGGAATAACTAATTTTAATAGTTTTAAGAGTAATTTTGCTGGCCATATTTTATTTTAAGTTTTTAAATTTAATAGTAATAATGGATTACAAAAACTGGAAAAGATTTATGAAAACTGGTGGCTACAGGAGGAAAATTGTAAAGAAGTACAATGAAATGTTAAAAAGACAAACAAATATACCGTTGCCAGGACAAAGTAGTGTTGAGAAAAATATCAGTGAGGGTTCTGCAGGTTTTGCTTTCATACAAGAGGTCGATAATAACGACGGGAATTTTGTGATAAATGATTTCAGTGAAGATGAATCTCCGAGCGAGGACGAAACCGACTATGAAAAAACTTTCGTGTTAAAAAATGATGTCAAGAAATGGGCGTTGAAATTTAACATATCACATGCAGCACTAAATGCATTATTATTTATTTTAAACAAGAATCTAAATGATGTTCTACCCAAAGACGTGCGAACACTACTTGAAACAAACAAAGAGATAGTACACATTAGTAATTCGGCTCCAGGAATGTATTGGCACAATGGCTTGATTACAAGACTCATTGATATTTTAGGACGTTTATCGTGCACTCCAGATATTATTCATTTGAATGTCAATATAGACGGACGGCCAGTATCTAATAGTTCAAGTCGTCACCTCCGCCACCCACGCCGCGCGTTCCAACTTCGTTTTTTCTCTCTGTCGATTTAAGGTTTTAAGTAAAATTGCGAGGAACCCTAATTTATTCCAATATGGAGTTATCTTTGGTATACCGAATGCTAAAATTAGAGTAAACAATCTTACATTAGTTTAATAGTGTGCTTGTAAAATGCAGCTATACTAATGGTGACACTATCAATACAAATTAACAAATAAAATAATTAAACGAGAACAGGAAATACCTTATTTAACAAGGCGCATGAATTTTGAAGCGTAAAACGAGGTCTAATTAACAGTAAATAATAAATTCCAATACAATTACTTACCGTATAACTACTTTTACTTTTATACTAAAATGCCGTACCGCACAGTATAAACATTAACTTCACGCAACTTTAATTTGTTTTCATTTAATTTTAAACCAACACTCACACAAACTTTTAAGTTGGATCTGACGAAAAATTCTCAAAATATTCTAATCTTAGACCAATATAAGCCTATGCAGGCTTATATGATACTTACGTAAAAGCAATATTAGCCTAAGTCGGCTTAAATTAATTTTGGCTAGATTTCAGTAAGTGCAAACAGCATTCAATTAGACTGATATTAGAACGATATTAAACTAAATATGCTTATAATTGGTGCCCAAACCCAGGCTTATATCATTATATAGGAGTGATGTAAGAGCGACAAAACAGTAGTCTTGAGATTGTTGTAAGCCTAGTTTTTGCTGGTTGGGAGGTTCTTCAATATTGTGTTCAGGACTACAGTGTAAAACCTCATTTTGTGGTAGTGTTGATACATCTAAAGCTTCTAGGTCAATTACATTTGTAAGTTCAATCAAAACACTTGAGTCAATAGAAATAATTTCACTGATCAGGGAACTATCATCAGTCTCAATGGGTTCAAGGCAATTTGTTTTCTCGGTTTACTGGGAAATAAACTCGCACTAGTATCCATAATTTGAGCCAGATCTTCCTCTTGAGTCAAACTATCTTGATTGAAAGACATTTCACCTGCTTTCAGTCTTTGGTCTGTTTTAATATTGAGTTTCTGATCTTGCGGTTGAAAGTTAGATGCATAACTGGTGTTCTCAAGAAGTGCTTGCAGCTTCTCAACTTCGCGATTCTTTCATTCATTTCATGCAAAAGTTTTTCGCGGTAATAACGTTTGCGGCTGGTTTCTAACATCCTGTGTAATTTCTGTATTTTATCTAAAGCTTTCTTGTAATTGGCGCACTTTTTATATCTTCGTCGAAATAAGTTGCTTACGTGAGTTTGGGTTTTCAACGGTTCTCTTGTCGGTTTTAAGTTTTCTTTATTACTTTTTTAAGTTTTATTTTCCTCTTCTCATCTCTTCATAATTTTCGTTGTTTTATCTTTTCTTCTTCTGTAAGTTCTGATATCTTAATCCGATTCTTTTTTAATCTTGCCAACTGGTTTTGGCGGTGGACTTCATATTTTTCAGGATTTTGCTTAAATTTTTCGCAATATCGCTTCGCTCTTTCTGCTGCGGTAAGCGCCATTCTCTACCGAATGAAATAATAATTTCTCTAATAACCGTTAATTATTTCCTCCCAAACACACCTCACACTCGTCTTCGGGAAAATGATCATAAATAGAATGCATACAAAAAGAACACCAAAAAATGAAGCACTGTAGTAATTTTCTAATATTGCTTTGACACATCGCAAGAGTAAAATGCTGCAGTTTTATACTCTTGCTGATTTTTCGCTGACATCCGAAACACTTCTCAGTGATTATGAAATGTGTAACAGGCCAGGGCCACCTGGCATTATTAATGTAACATTGATTTATATCAAAATATGTTAGAATTTTGTCAACGTCACAATATACTACCATATCGGCTCGCAGAGTGATCATACGATACGATGTTAAATGCGAACTTATATTTGAAACAAGAAAAGTATAATTTTTTGTAGTAAAATGGATAATAAGTAATCTATAGCATTTTTTACAGTCAATTTAGATTCAAATCCAATGAGTCGTCGCGGGTATTACGTGCGTACAAACAAACAATACGAATTTTACTTCTTATCAAAATTAGGTAACACGTAGGTAGTAAGCAAGGTAGGTAGTAGCAAGTAAGTATCTATTACAAGATTAAATATTTCGTTGTACACTAAGCTTTACAATTCAAGTTCGTCACTATTTTATTCTGGTAGTATGTCACATGACGTACAGGAGGTGACATAATCATACGACGAAACTTTTAAAATTAAAAATAACCAATACTCTGTTAAATTAACTTGTTTTTAGCTTTATTAATCTAATATAGGTTAGTTTATGTTTTAAATACAATATGCCAAAGTAAAGAAAATGAGTTTATATACCTTTTAAAAACTGTCACTATCCAGATAACTTTTTCTGCACGCCGAAGACACCAACACTTTCGTCACAGACTTTGTCGCAATTGTTGTTTAAACAGTAATAACGGTATCAAAATACGATCACAATTTTGCCAGGAAAGTAGAAAAAACACAAAATAGTAGATTTTGTCTTGTGTAAGATATCAAATTCACCGTGACGATACCGAATTTTCCGGTACTATGGTTTTCGTAGGACAACGTTAATTTAATGATATTTCTTAAAAATAACTGTAAATTAATCACATTTAGACCAAAAACACACTTGTAGACATAAAGACATTATGTTCGAACACCTAAACATACTCAAAGCTCAGTAGTCTACATGTAAGTAGTATTCGAAATCTCCGAAAGCACTGTGGGACACACGAAATCTTCACCTCCTGTGGTGCTTTTTTTTTTTTAATATAAATATATCTATCGTCTTTTTATGGTGTTTTTCAATTTAACTTGTTTTTAAAATGTCTGCCTTAATCATATAACATTTCACATCTACATGTGCCATATAAAAAAACAAAAATAAAAATGTTTGAAGTTGTGGGACAGTCCGATTTTGCTAGGGTCATATTTTGTGAAAAACACCCCAAATATATATATACTTTTTGATGTTTTAATTGAAATGAATGATTTGATTTTGGCTTTGACTTTGAACATCAATTTAAGATTATAAATGCGAAAGTGAGTTTATTGGTTTGTCCTCCTTTGGTGATCAAAAATAGATGAATCCACAATCCACAAGTAATATCAACTACACGACTCGATAATATTTAAGCGTCGATTCAAGCATCGTTCGATTTAAGCGTCAATAGCCTAATGGATAAGCTGTCGGACTTGTGATCGTGAGGTCACGAGTTCGAACCCCACCCATTACATTATTGCCGTGAACCGAACGAGCGCAGAGCTAAAAGGCTTACATGCGACGAGGTGCTGGTGGACAAGCTTCATAGCCTGGCTCATCGGTGAACCGTTGCTTGCTTGTCGGTTTTCTACAGATCGTACATCGGGGAGTGTGCGCAGGAGCTCCATGACCTGATTCCTCCAACTCCCTTTCACTACCGGTCTACCAGACGCACGGCTGGGTACCACCCACACTTGGTTGATATACCGTCTTGTCGTACCAAGCGCTTCTCCTCCACATTTATTGTGTGCACAGCCAAGCTGTGGAATTCTCTGCCGACTTCTGTGTTCCCTGCCACTTATGACCTTTCAGGCTTTAAAGCACGAGTGAATAGGCATCTTCTGGGCGCGCTCGTCCCATTTTAGACCTCATCTATCGCTTACCATCAGGCGAGATCGAGTTCAAGACTGGGCCTATCAGTAATAATACAAAAAAGAAACATATTTCGTTTAGTTGGAGGGTTAACAAGATTGCTGGTAATGTGAATTCTACCCACATCTTTATAAAAAAGAACAAACCACACACACCGAGGTCAGTCTGTGGGTCTGTGGGACCATGCATTTCACATTGGGCTTCCTGCGTGCCTTAGGTAGTCAGCAGTCAGCAACTTGAACACCAGTCTCGCCAAAGTCGTATCGTGCTATTCGTATGGTCGGTTGTGGAGGGCAGAGAGGCAGTAGCTGCATCTGAAATACCTTTTTAGGGTTTCGTCCCCAAAGGGTTAAAACGGGACCCTATTACTAAGACTTCGCTGTCTGTTCGTCCGTCTGTCTGTCACCAGGCTGTATCTCAAGAACCGCGATAGCTAGAGAGTTGAAATTTTCACAAATTATGTATTTCTGTTGCCGCTGTAACAACAAATACTAAAAACAAAATAAAATAAATATTTAAGGGGGCTACCATACAACAGACATGTTTTTTGCCGTTTTATAGTAAATGGTTCGTGCGCGAGTCCGACTCGCACTTGGATTTTTTTTATTGATAATAGGCTCATGTTTGACCGCCGTCTCACCTGATGGTAGGTGATGATGTGGTCAAAGATGAAGCACCGGTAATTAGCTTTTTTTTCATGGGGACAATCATCACTATGGGTGCAGCTGAGTCTGCATCTCGTGTCTCGATTTAGTCGAGTGGTTTAGCCCATGTAATATGGTGCACGTGAAGCCCTTGCGGCTATTGAATCCGGCCTAGTGCCGTTCGGTAAGGCCTTGAGTCTATGTGAAAAGTCCTCGTGACTAGTAGATAGAGTTTCCAGTAAGACGGTACTCATGTAACACGGAGGAATTTGGGTGCAGCAGAAGGAACTATCAGACTTCTATTGACTTAAAAACTTCCTTCCTTTCCTGTGATTTCGGGGCTGTGGTATCTCGCAACTCTTGATACTTGTACTCAGCTGCTTCTGGTTAACCCGGAAACCGACCGAAAGGGCTAAGCGGTGTAATCAATGGAATCAGGTAAATAAGTCTTTACTTTTTGTCATTGATTAGATGTCTACTAAAAATCACCATTTTACAAAAATATCAATTTGGCCGATATTTAAAAAATGTGAATTGTTGCCGCTACCGTCTGTTTATTCATATATTCATACATTTAAACATGTATTTTGAAATATTTTATAAGGCGGATGGTTCATATCCTCATAACCGACGATACCCCCACAGTCTCGTACTGGATATTCTTCCAAGACTAGCTGAATATAATAAAAATTGTGTGTCTATCTGTGAAATTATACACCACAACCTTCCTCATGAATCACTCTATCCATTGGTGACAACCACATGAAAATATGTTCATTCGTTTTCGAGTTTATCGCGGAAATACAGTCGGACGTGGCGGGACACTTTGTGTTTTAATAGGTAAGGATCTATTTTTCCTGCGTAATTCTTATGAAATACTTACGTTTATTGTTTCCAACAACTTTTGCCTCTGTGTGCTTTTAATAGGCAATTAAACAGTACTTTGATTAGGTACATGGCAATCAATAAAGGGGCTTGCATCACTGATCTTGTAACCGTGTGGTCTCCGACCTTGATGCTGTGGGATTGATGCCGATCGAGATAACATCGCCAATTGTAATGGGACATGTTCTTTTAATTAAGTTTTTATTAATTGCCTGTCAACGTTGATCTAAGGAACAGTAGTGGTGGTGGTGGGGTTCGAATACAGTCAGGCACATTACTTTTTGTAAATTATATTTTATTTGGAAAAAGACGAACAAAGTTGAGATTGTCTGTATTGTCTATATTTGTGAATATACAAGTTATTCCTCACTTTTGTCTTGTTTATAAATCCCTAATCAGCAGTACCAGTAAAAATAGTTAACACATTAACACGTTGACTGCCAACCTACGAGTATACTCGTAGTACAAGATCTGGGCCCCACTGATAACTACGAGTATTCTCGTAGTTGATTGTATGCGATTTCTAACGAATTCTAGACAAGTGGCAGTAAAAGCAGGGCGGGGTTACATTTTTGGCATTTGAAGTAAAACATTATTTAATCAGAAAAAAAAGTTTAATAGAATTTTTTTTTGGGTATATCACTATGAACTCAAAAAGGAATGATACATTTTAAATCAATTTTCTACGCATAATGCAGGTTTTTAGGACATACTGGACAGTAATAAATTGTTTCTTTGCGTTTATTTTCTTTTGTGCAGACACGACACGGTTTCGTCGGTTTCTGTTTTTTTGTGTGGGTGGTAGACGCTCTCAATAATATAGTACTTGTTATCCTTCTCGTTTTTTCTGCTCGTGATGACTATACTTTGCAAATGTTTCGCCTAAAAGATGTTTTATGACTTCGTCTTTGAACGAAACGGCATCCAATTTCTTTTCCGGAGGAAGGTTGGCTTGTTGGTTATAGATCATGCAGGCGTTGTGAATGTAGATTTCAAAAATGTGTATCGCTAGTTTTTCGTACCAAAACAACGTCTTTCTAAGAGCTGAGTAATATGACAGCATTTGGTCTGAAAGATCGATCCCGGAAATTCCCTTGTTGTAGTCTCTAACCACAAGGGAGCGCACTTTTTCGCGCCAAATTATCTACGGCTATACTCGTAGATTGGCAATAGGTAATAAAAATCCTATCTCATTGCCACACTACGAGTTAACTCGTAGTTTGAACTAGGTTCCACTGCCAACTACGAGTATACTCGTACCTACCATTTTGTATGGTGGCAATGGGCATTAAAAAAAGTTACTACGAGTATACTCGTATGGCAGCCAACGTGTTAAATAAAATTAATGAAATAACAACAAGATTTTCCACATATTACATACTACCATCCACACTTGGTCGATATACCGTCTTGTCCTACTAAGCGCTTCTCCTCTACATTTATTGTGCGCACAGCCTTGCTGTGGAACTCTCTACCGGCTTCTGTGCAGTGGCGTAGCTGAAGGTCTGCAGACCCCGCGCCGTGGGGGGCCTCCAGCTTTAAGGGGCCTCAGTGTCTTAAAAAAAAAAAATTCCAATCTACGTGTATAAATTTTAAACCCCACAGATCATTGTGTTTGTATGATCTGTGTTAGACCCCACAGATCATATAATTTGTATGATCTGTGTTAAACCCCAAGCGAGCCAACCCCATGTAACTCAGAACTTCGTGAATCCGAAGCAATCGGAACCTACCTAACACAGGAAGTAAATAAATTTAAAGAGAATTTTAAATAAATTTACTAAATTTTAGTTCTCGTTTAATTTTAATTTTAGTTACGTATGGTTGACTCGCTTGGGTTTTAGGATTTTTTGGGTTATCGCTGGGTTATAGAGGGCATTGTTTAGATTTTGGCGGGGGGGGCTCCGAAGTTTCAGCTACGCCACTGCTTCTGTGTTCCCTGCCACATATGACCCGACCGCCTTTAGAGCAAGAGTGAACAGGCACCCGGGCTCGCTCGTTCGATCGTAGACCTCACAGCATTTACCATCAGGTGTGATCGGGGTCATCAAGAACGGGCTCATAAGTAAAAAAAAAAATTGCTAAGAAGCAGGAAAAATTGCAAAGTTGGTTATTACATAGGTATTATTTACTAACTACAGTGGCTCTTCACATACCTATCTCGTAGCTAATAAATGGAAAATGTTGCTGTCTGCTCTCAAATCGGTGAATAAAATTATGAGGAAGTATTTTTATAAAGTCTATCTTAATCTGAAAGGAATGGCGTTGTTTGCCGAAATACAGATGTTTACCTTATTCGTCCCATGATGTCATAATAATGATTGTATTGTTTTCCTTATACCCTATTTATTTATGAATTAAAAATAAGCTTTGTGCCATCTACCCTAGAAAAACGATAAATTTATTCAGTAGGCTTCTAATCAATCATAAACTCTTGCATGCATGTAGCGCCATCTATGTTACCACGTATGAACTACATCAATCCGAACAATCCAATATCGCACTTTCAGCAGTGTTGGCGCTGGTCATTTGCAGAGTTACCGTACGCAAGAGATGAAATTACCGTATTGAAACAAAAATTGCCGTACATTTTTTATTTTATTGTTTACATGAAAAAGAAAAATATAGGTACTTATGAAACACAAGTCAAACAAATAAAAAACCTTCTGTTTATGAAAATGATGCCACTGAACATATACATTTGTTAGAAACCACAGATCACTCCTTTCCTCCTATCAAATCCTCAATATCGCCTGTTAAGATATCTTTAGTGGCATTCTTTTCATAATCAGGAGTACATTTTTACGCACGCTGGTTATGTTTCATCTACAATTTATTTAATTTCGTTTAAGGAAATCTTACTGCATTTCATAAATACGTATAGGTATAGTAACTAGAGGTATACCCAATATTTCCATAGGCTATGATTGCCTAATTGACGTATTTTAGTGTACGGCAATGACAACTCTGCCGTATACCGTACAATTCGTCTTAAAAGCGCCTGAATGCCGTAGGAAACGGTAATTGCCGTATAAACGGTTACGCTGACTTTCAGTCTTTCGCGCGATTTATACTTAGGCGCTGGACATATTATTTAGTACGGACTCTTACCGATCGAATTTGCAGATATATGTTTTTTGATATATGTAGATTAATTTTAATGAAAGATCCATGATTGCAGCATTGATTTGTACAGGATTGCCTAGCCGTAATCATATTACATATAAACTTACAAACAAATTTTACCTCAATATAGTATATATTTAATGTAATATTTTGTTCATTTTCTATTCATACTAATATTATAAATGCGAAAGTCAGTCTCTATCTGTGTGAAAGTCTGACTGTCTGTTACGGTTTCACGGCTAAACCACAGAACCGATTTGGATGAAAATTGTTGAAGACTTTACTGTTTTTTAAATTAGCCCGTTAAGGGTGTAAATAGGGGATTAAATATAGGTTTACATCTCACACGAATGAAGTCGCGGGAAATAGCTAGTGTTGAATAAATACAGATGAGCGTTTAGTTTTTTTTTTTTTAAATTAAACAATTTCACTTGATAGATGTTGATATACAACGAATAACGGAAACCCCATATCTATCCAAAAGGGCTGAAGACAACATCTGGTATGGAGTCTCTATGCACAGTTTTAGCACAAAATAACTGACTCAAAGAATTGAACCCAAATTATTGGTTTTATATATTTCTTGAATACCAATCATAACAAACGTGTCACAGCACTACGAGGGTCAATAACGTTCCACGTCACTTGCCAATAACACGATAATTCCTTTCGTTCTTCTTAATTTGAAAAATTCAGTCTCTGGTATCAGTGTATTGGAATTTGTAATAAGTTCTACACACGTAGACTTAGGATTACAAAACCCTTGCCATATCGTTTGTTATCATCCAAAGAAGCCATGCAACTGGTATGTATATACCCTTTAAATTACACGTTGTATAGAATAGTAAAGCATAATTATGGTTGCCATTGGAGCCCTTCATCTTATGCCCCATTATCGTTCTTACTATGACTTCTTCTTAGCGTGTTGATGGCAATCTAAATTAAGTCGGTCCAGAACTGGGCAACGAGTTTGGTACCGTCGGAAGCTTCTTTTAATTCCTTTTATTGAGCAATGGATAAAACACGCAGCAGGGTATTAAGTGCGCCATGGTATGTGGAGCAACACCACATTTACACTCCAGGGAAGAATCATCAATCAATAAATAATTTAATTCATTTATTTTAATAAAGTGATTATTGAGCAAGGTTTTAATGTTTAATTTATTTAGGTTGTTTGTGAATAAGCAGATTGAGAGCGTGTGAAGATGTGCTGGGTTGCTAGATTTCGCTACAGTAAGATGGAAGACAGTAGTTTTATGTGACTTTAACTTTTTTAAACACAACGGATGAGTTCTGACATTTAGGGTCTGTTTTGATGCTTGTCCACCGTTGGAGATAATAATAATAATAACCATAACAATCCCGCATGACGAGAACCTCGTGAAAGCTGAGAAAGATAAGCAAATCAAGTATCTTGACTTGGCACACGAGATTGTCGACATGTGGGATGTGAACCCGGCAATCATTGTACCGATAGTCATCTCAGCCAATGGCTTAATAGCCAAGAGCCTCGACCAACACCTCAGGAGGCTCTCGTTAGGCGGTTGGATCAAGGGCTTGCTTCAGAAAGCGGTACTCCTCGACACGGCGCGTATCGTCAGGAGGTTCCTCTCTATGGAGCCCTGACCGCCGGTAGCTTGGACCCTGTTTCTGATACCGGTGGGCTAATTTTTTATATATTTTTTAATGTTTTTTTTTTAGAGAATATTTAAAAATGTAATTTATAAGTATGTATTGGAAATAAAGGAAATAATAATAATGTTTTATTTGGAAAAAATAACAAATAGGTACTGACAGAAAAACAATATTAAACGATGATAGCTGCAAAAGTTGACAAAACTGTGGCGCAGCTATTAACGCCCGACTCCAGGTGAGAGGGAAATTTATTCCAAGTAAGGAACGTATTTACACAAATTACACAAAGAAAAAAGAGAAAACAGTCTAAAGACTAAGATTAAGATTATTAATTGCCGTGACTGATTTGTGTGGCTGCGTGAGTATTTGTGCGTGGTGTGTATTAGTGTGAGTAGTGTATGTGGGAATGAATGAATGTGTATGAGAATGTGTGTCTGTCTATTTATTATTTAGTTTCTGATTTATACTTCCACAAGTTTTTGGTTGCATCATATGACAGTGATTTAAGCCATGTTCCTAGCCTACTCTTACATTCTTTCCTAGAGATAGAATATATGCTCAACTAGCTTGTGCCAGCGGCTTCGCCCGCGTGGGAAGTTTTTCCCGTGTAAATCCCGATCCCGTGAGAATTTCGCAAAATCCTATCTTAGCGGATGCCTACGTCATAACATCTACCTGCATGCCAAATTTCAGCCCGATCCGTCCAGTGGTTTGGGCTGTGCGTTGATAGATCACTATGTCAGTCAGTCAGTCAGTCACCTTTGAGTTATATATATTTAGATGTTGAATTAACCCTCGATCACTCGCGCGGTTTTTAGCCTCTGTGAGCACTCGTGGGGTTTTGTTGCCACCTCACGTACTCAAAGTGCATTTTTATATATATTATATCGGTTAATGGGAACTATACCAACCACTTATTATTTTGTGTTGTATGACAATGTAAATGAAAAACGTAACTAGAGAAATTATTATTCATTTTTACGTTCAAAAATGCGTGGGGTGCCGATAACACCCCGCACGAGTGATGGCGGGTTAATTTTGTTATAAATTTTATAGCCCAATCTCCTGCGAATGTAACATTATCAGCCTATAACATTCCTAATGCTAGAACACAGGCCTACTATAAGAGGAAGATAGGCAGTAATTCACCACGGCTTAATGAATAATGAGAGTTGGTGGATGTCAGTTTTCTTCGGATGTTCAGTCTTAGGATATGATGGTGTCCTCACGATGTACTCCTTTACCGTTTCGAGAGCAGACGTGATGGTAAAAATTTGACGAAGTTATGTATGCTTGACTGAACTCAAACCTATAATCATTTGTAAATCGTTCATGTACCAGCGACTGGGTCACCAATGTTCCTTACAACGTTTGTGTGTATTTTTAACCGACTTAAAAAAAAGGAGGAAGTTCTCAATTCGTTTTTTTTTATGTATGTTACCTCATTAGGTACTCGCAGATGGCTCGACCGATTTCGAAAATTCTTTTTTTTTGTTTGTAAGGGTATACTTTCTTGTTGGTCCCATTGTCGTCATGTTTGGATCTGATGATGGGATCATGGAGAAATCGAGGGAACTCTTCAAATATTATAGGCACACCTATAGCGTTTTGGGTATTTCTTATAGTACCTTGTGCAGTTGCTCTCGAAAAGCACCATTTGAGGAAGTGGAACTGATGATGAAGACCCCAGATGGCCATCGAAACTACTCAATAATAAGTATTTCGTGGATTGCGATTAGATTACTTGAATATTTTTTTGAGCACTTTATGCTCGTCACAATGCATATGGTGAAGTAGAGCTGATGGGGATGTACCAGGATAACTCCTCAAATTTTTTTTTCAGATTCTTTTAGAGGGGCAATGCTTTAGTCGAAATAATTGTGCAACCCCCCCATCACGCCCCCCATTTTTTTTTTCCACCAGCACACGAGGTGCTTGCACCTCGCGCAACACGCAAATACTAGTTATTATTATTATATTATATAAAGCTAAATTACCACTCACTGACTCACTGACATAATTGTTCTCCCAGATGGTGGATGGGGAGGTGGGTATATTTTGACAGATTCGTAAACAAGTAACTCTCAAACCTACGGGAAAAGTGCCAAACCCCCCCTTTTCCCCCCCCTTCTCCCCCCCCCCCTATCGTATCTCGGAAACTACGAGACCCGTATTTTTTTTTTTTACGGATTCGTATAGAGGAGGCTCGGTAAAGTAAAAACCATTTTTCAAAGTCCCCCCCCCCGCCCCCCTTCTCCCCCCCTTTAGGCGGATCTCGGAATC
The DNA here is from genome assembly GCA_943138885.2 of Tholera decimalis. Classification (NCBI taxonomy): domain Eukaryota; kingdom Metazoa; phylum Arthropoda; class Insecta; order Lepidoptera; family Noctuidae; genus Tholera; species Tholera decimalis. The sequence continues at coordinate 1,893,986 of OW964577.2, forward strand.
TAAGAGACTTGGAACATTTTTTTTTTCAGATTCATTTAGAGGAGCAATGCTTTAGTCGAAATAATTGTGCAACCCCCCCCCCATTTCCCCCCCCCCCTTTTTTTTTTTTTTTTCACAAGCACGCGAGGTGCTTGCACCTCGCGCAACACGCAAATACTAAACTAAACTGACTGACTCACTCACTCATTGACATAATTGTTCTCCCAGATGGTGGATGGGGAGGTGGGTATATTTTGACAGATTCGTAAACAAGTAACTCTCAAACCTACGGGAAAAGTGCCAAATCTCCCCTTTCCCCCCCCCCTTCTCCCCCCCCCATCTCCCCCCCCCCCTATCGTATCTCGGAAACTACGAGACCCGTATTTTTTGTTTTTTACGGATTCGTATAGAGGAGGCTCGCTTAAGTAAAAACCATTTTTCAAAGTCCCCCCCCCTTCTCTCTTAGATTCCGAGATCCGCCTAAAGGGGGGGCCTTTAGGCGGATCTCGGAATCTAAGAGACTTGGAACATTTTTTTTTCAGATTCATTTAGAGGGGCAATGCTTTAGTCGAAATACTTGTGCAACCCCCCCCCATCAACCCCCCCCCTCTTTTTTTTTTTTTTTTTCAAAAGCACACGAGGTGCTTGCACCTCGCGCAACACGCAAATACTAGTTATTATTATTATATTATATAAAGCTAAATTACCACTCACTGACTCACTGACATAATTGTTCTCCCAGATGGTGGATGGGGAGGTGGGTATATTTTGACAGATTCGTAAACAAGTAACTCTCAAACCTACGGGAAAAGTGCCAAACCCCCCCTTTTCCCCCCCCTTCTCCCCCCCCCCTATCGTATCTCGGAAACTACGAGACCCGTATTTTTTTTTTTTACGGATTCGTATAGAGGAGGCTCGGTAAAGTAAAAACCATTTTTCAAAGTCCCCCCCCCCGCCCCCCTTCTCCCCCCCTTTAGGCGGATCTCGGAATCTAAGAGACTTGGAACATTTTTTTTTTCAGATTCATTTAGAGGAGCAATGTTTTAGTCGAAATAATTGTGCAACCCCCCCCCCATTTCCCCCCCCCCCTTTTTTTTTTTTTTTTCACAAGCACGCGAGGTGCTTGCACCTCGCGCAACACGCAAATACTAAACCCCCCCATCACCCCCCCCCCCTTTTTTTTTTTTTTTTTTTTTCACAAGCACGCGAGGTGCTTGCACCTCGCGCAACACCCAAATACTTTTTTTTTCACAAGCACGCGAGGTGCTTGCACCTCGCGCAACACGCAAATACTTGATTTAGAGGGGCAATGCTTTAGTTTTTTTCACAAGCACGCGAGGTGCTTGCACCTCGCGCAACACGCAAATACTAGTTATACTATATAAAGCTAAATTACCACTCACTCACTGACTCACTGACATAATTGTTCTCCCAGATGATGGATGGGAAGGTGGGTATATTTTGACAGATTCGTAAACAAGTAACTCTCAAACCTACGGGAAAAGTGCCAAACCTCCCCTTTTCACCCCCCTTCACCCCTCTCCCTATTGTATCTCGGAAACTACGAGACCCGTATTTTCTTTTTTTTTACGGATTCATATAGAGGAGGCTCGGTAAAGTAAAAACCATTTTTCAAAGTCGCCCCCCTTGCCCCCCTTCTCACCCCCTTTAGGCGGATCTCGGAAATTAAGAGACTTGGAACATTTTTTTTTCAGATTCATTCAGAGGGGCAATGCTTTAGTCCAAATAATTGTGCAACTCCCCCCCATCAACCCCCCCCCCCCCCTTTATTTTTTATTTTTTCACAAGCATGCGAGGTGCTTGCACCTCGCGCGACACGCAAATACTAGTATTATTATACTATATAAAGCTAAATTACCACTGACTGACTCACTCACTCATTGACATAATTGTTCTCCCAGATGGTGGATGGGGAGGTGGGTATATTTTGACAGATTCGTAAACAAGTAACTCTCAAACCTACGGGAAAAGTGCCAAATCTCCCCTTTCCCCCCCCCCCTTCTCCCCCCCCCATCTCCCCCCCCCCTATCGTATCTCGGAAACTACGAGACCCGTATTTTTTGTTTTTTACGGATTCGTATAGAGGAGGCTCGCTTAAGTAAAAACCATTTTTCAAAGTCCCCCCCCCTTCTCCCCCCCTTTAGGCGGATCTCGGAATCTAAGAGACTTGGAACATTTTTTTTTCAGATTCATTTAGAGGGGCAATGCTTTAGTCGAAATACTTGTGCAACCCCCCCCCATCAACCCCCCCCCTCTTTTTTTTTTTTTTTTTCAAAAGCTCGCGAGGTGCTTGCACCTCGCGCAACACGCAAATACTTAACCCCCCCCATCACCCCCCCCACTTTTTTTTTCACAAGCACGTGACGTGCTTGCACCTCACGCAACACGCAAATACTAAACCCCCCCCATCACCCCACCCTTTTTTTTTTCTCACAAGCACGCGAGGTGCTTGCACCTCGCGCAACACGCAAATACTAGTTATATTATATAAAGCTAAATTACCACTGACTGACTCACTCATTGACATAATTGTTCTCCCAGATGGTGGATGGGGAGGTGGGTATATTTTGACAGATTCGTAAACAAGTAACTCTCAAACCTACGGGAAAAGGGCCAAACCTCCCCTTTTCACCCCCCTTCTTCCCCCTCCCTATCGTATCTCGGAAACTACGAGACCCGTATTTTTTGTTTTTTACGGATTCGCATAGAGGAGGCTCGGTAAAGTAAAAACCATTTTTCAAAGTCCCCCCCCCGCCCCCCCTCTCCCCCCTTTAGGCGGATCTCGGAATCTAAGAGACTTGGAACATTTTTTTTTTCAGATTCATTTAGAGGGGCAATGCTTTAGTCGAAATACTTGTGCAACCCCCCCCCCATCACCCCCCCCCCTCTTTTTTTTTTTTTTTCACAAGCTCGCGAGGTGCTTGCACCTCGCGCAACACGCAAATACCATTTTCTTTTTTCGCAAGCACGCGAGGTGCTTGCATCTCGCGCAACACGCAAATACTAAACCCCCCATCACCCCGCCCCAATTTTTTTTTTTTTTTCAGAAGCACGCGAGGTGCTTGCACCTCGCGCAACACGCAAATACTAAGCCCCCCCATCTCCCCTATCACCCCCCCCCTTTTTTTTTTCTTCACAAGCACGCGAGGTGCTTGCACCTCGCGCAACACGCAAATACTAGTTATATTATATAAAGCTAAATTACCACTCACTGACTGACTGACTGACTGACTCACTCATTGACATAATTGTTCTCCCAGATGGTGGATGGGGAGGTGGGTATATTTTGACAGATTCGTAAACAAGTAACTCTCAAACCTACGGGAAAAGTGCCAAACCTCCCCTTTTCACTCCCCTTCTCCCCCCTCCCTATCGTATCTCGGAAACTACGAGACCCGTATTTTTTGTTTTTCACGGATTCCTATAGAGGAGGCTCGGTAAAGTAAAAACCATTTTTCAAAGTCCCCCCCCGCCCCCCTTCTCCCCCCCTTTAGGTGGATCTCGGAATCTAAGAGACTTGGAACATTTTTTTTTTCAGATTCATTTAGAGGGGCAATGCTTTAGTCGAAATAATTGTGCAACCCCCCCCCCCATTTCACCCCCCCGCCTTTTTTTTTTTTTTTTCACAAGCACGCGAGGTGCTTGCACCTCGCGCAACACGCAAATACTAAACCCCCCCCCCCCATCACCCCCGCCCCCCCCACTTTTTTTCTTTCACAAGCACGCGAGGTGTTTGCACCTCGCGCAACACGCAAATACTTGATTTAGAGGGGCAATGCTTTAGTTTTTTTCACCAGCACGCGAGGTGCTTGCACCTCGCGCAACACGCAAATACTAAACACCCCCATCATCCCTCATTTTTTTTTTTTTCACAAGCACGCGAGGTGCTTGCACCTCGCGTAACACGCAAATACTAGTTATACTATATAAAGCTAAATTACCACTCACTCACTCACTGACTCATTGACATAATTGTTCTCCCAGATGGTGGATGGGGAGGTGGGTATATTTTGACAGATTCGTAAACAAGTAACTCTCAAACCTACGGGAAAAGTGCCAAACCTCCCCTTTTCCCCCCCCTTCTCCCCCCCCTATCGTATCTCGGAAACTACGAGACCCGTATTTTTTTCTTTTTACGGATTCGTATAGAGGAGGCTCGGTAAAGTAAAAACCATTTTTCAAAGTCCCCCCCCCCCGCCCCCCTTCTCCCCCCTTTAGGCGGATCTCGGAATCTAAGAGACTTGGAACATATTTTTTTTCAGATTAATTTAGAGAGGCAATGCTTTAGTCGAAAGACTTGTGCAACCCCCCCCCCCCATCCCCCCCCCCTCTTTTTTTTTTTTTTTTTCACAAACACGCGAGGTGCTTGCACCTCGCGCAACACGCAAATACTTTTTTTTTTCACAAGCACGCGAGGTGCTTGCACCTCGCGCAACACGCAAATACTAGTTATTATACTATATAAAGCTAAATTACCACTCACTCACTCACTGACTCATTGACATAATTGTTCTCCCAGATGGTGGATGGGGAGGTGGGTATATTTTGACAGATTCGTAAACAAGTAACTCTCAAACCTACGGGAAAAGTGCCAAACCTCCCCTTTTCCCCCCCCTTCTCCCCCCCCTTTCGTATCTCGGAAACTACGAGACCCGTATTTTTTGTTTTTTACGGATTCGTATAGAGGAGGCTCGGTAAAGTAAAAACCATTTTTCAAAGTCCCCCCCCACCCCCCTTCTCCCCCCCTTTAAGCGGATCTCGGAATCTAAGAGACTTGGAACATTTTTTTTTTCAGATTCATTTAGAGGGGCAATGCTTTAGTCGAAATACTTCTGCAACCCCCCCCCCCCCCATCACCCCCCCTTCTCTTTTTTTTTTTTTTTTCACAAGCACGCGAGGTGCTTGCACCTCGCGCAACACGCAAATACTAACCCCCCCCATCACCCCCCCTTTTTTTAATCCTTTTTTCTTCACAAGCACGCGAGGTGCTTGCACCTCGCGCAACACGCAAATACTAAACCCCCCCATCACCCCCCCCACTTATTTTAGTAGTTTTCTTATTTCCTTTCCGGACGTCTAGGTCATCATCACCAGCGTAGCTGAGTACTAGATTTTACAGGGTAACACGTACCCTTACCCTTTGGCAAGGCAGATATCAGTTATATTTGGAAAAAGTAATGGAGCTCGTGGCTTAATAATAACGGCTGCACGGGGCGATTTATAAGATTATTAACAACTAGCTGACCCGCCACGACTTCGTTCGAGTAGTAACCTACCCCTAACCAACCGATACCACTACCACTATCCTACCGATACCCTACCCATACCTTACTCTACCCTTACCCTACCCTACTCCTATCCTACCTAAACCCTACACTACCCCTACCCTACCCTACCGTACCGTACCCTACCCCTACCCCTATCCTACCCCTACCCCTACCCCTATCCTACCCCTACCCTTGAGACCTTACCTACTTTTTTTTTTTCATAAGAAACTTCTCCTGACAAAACCAAACAACAAAAAAGAATCAGCCAAATCGGTCCAAAATTAAAAATGCAACATTACCCATTTTTGGATGCCCTTATGTTCAAGACTGCAATAGGCCAGCTAACGGTAACTGGACGTGTCCGGAACTTTTCCACGATACGTGGAGACTACCGTTGTTTTCAATAAACAAGGTTACTTAATAATAAGAACAAAATGTACCACTAACCTGAGTGCTGGGGACGCCAAGTTCGACCTTCAAAGGTCACGCCCTAAGTGTGGTTTGTATGTGATATGAGGTGAGTAATTGTAACGTGTGATGTAAGTTACGGGTTCTAGGACGGTCACAAGGCGTCGATCTTCAGATGGCGCGGTCCCGACCAGCATCACACCCAACTCGTTTCCAGCAAGCGCGCGCTACGCGTGGTAGACAATAAGGCGATGTGTTCCGAGAAATATCACTGGATTCTTGTTAATCCGAGATTACAAAGTTCAATCAATCACTGAACACAATTAATCTGTTCATATCTCGCGAGATCCAATTCGATTTACAACAAATTCCGCGTGCCAGCCCAACCGACGACAAGGCGGCGTACGATTCAACAATATCCCGGGGTTTTTGGCAAATGGGGAATACACTTCAACAATTAGATAATTCGCGACCCAATTATCGGTCTCGACAGGCGAATCCAACAATATTTTACCAATTAATTAACTCAACAGCGGTTCCCATGACCGGCATTTTTTCCAAGCAAGCAAAGACAATCTGTCAAGTCAGAGAGGTTATGTCAAGTCCACAGATAATTAATGTTGCCGGCCAAAAGGTGCGTTCTGTTTCACGTCGGACCGAACATCTACCCCCCCCGGACGGGCCTACCCGTCCGCTAATCAATTGGAAGTCTTGACAAGGTTGCAAATTCAACACAGCTTCAATGCGGCCAAATACCGTAGCTAGTTCCTCTAAGGTGAGAACGGTGTCTCCCAACAATCTCCGCCAGCGTCCCTTTGCCGCTTTCACCGCGGCCCCAAAAATACCCCCCCAATGGGGGGCAGGCTGGCGGGTCAAACAACCAAGTGACCCCTCGGCGGGCCAAACTATTACCAATATCAACCTGGCTCTCATTAAGGAAGGCGTATAGCTCCTTCAAATAGTTACTTGTACCCTTGTAATTCGTACCGCAATCAGACCTAATCAACGAAGGTAACCCAAGGCGAGACACAAATCTTTCCCAAGTCGCCTCAAAGGCCTCTGTCGAGAGGGAGGTTACCAGCTCCAAATGTACTGCCTTGGTTGACAGGCAGACAAACACACAAATAAGCCCCAACAATCTTGCTATTACGAAGGGTGGACGTCTTCAACAAAGGGGGACCAACAAAATCCGTTACGACGCCAGCAAAGGGCCTCGCCTCATTGACGCGATCAGCCGACAAAATCCAAAATTCTCGCTGCAGAATGGCCAACAGCGCATTGCAACCGGCATGCGAGTTCTTAGTGTGACGATCAGTCACCAACAATTGTACCAAGTTCAGTTACAACAAGGGCAGGAGCACCAATTTTAGGGTAAGGACAACTCACAAGGGTGACCTCAAACCAGATCCTTCCCTCAACAGTGGTGTCAGCCGGTTCGCCAATTCCCCAAATCTTGCCTGAAAGGTCATTCATCTTCAGGCCAACCTGTCCCGCTAACCAAGAAGACAAAAGGCAACCCCGGACTCCCATTTCCAAAATGGCACAGACCACAATCGAGTCACCCAAGGGTCCCCAGACCGTGACCGAGGCCGTTGGCAACAAAACCGTCTTGATCGGGGGGTTCCTTTAGCGGGGCAGGCGTCAATCTCTTAGTGATGCCTGGGCGGCGACCGATCGCCGCTTCCAGGCTGCCTTCGTTCACGACGAGGCCAACAATCAAACCATTCGTCCGCGCGGTGTCCCAAGCCGCTCGCCATCACTGGAGGGGCATATCCCACCGAATGCCCGAATGGCGGAGGCCGCGACTCCAGCGGGGGACGTTCCGCCAACGGAGGGGAAAGGCAGCGGCGCCGACCCGGCCACTGCTGCCTAGCAGCCAATGCGCGTTCTCCCTGACGAGGGAAGACCAATTGGCGCTCGTGGGGCTCCCGTTCAACTTGCGCGGGGGGTGGAGAGCGGCGTACGGAATCGCGGGTCTCAGCCCGGTGCTCGTCTCCGGGGTACCCCCCCCTGCGCGAACCCCCCTCAGAAGCTGGTCTGCTGGAGCGGTTCGCGTTGGCGCACAAAATCTCCAAGTGGGACCCATCACAAATTCTACACGGGCGGGGGTCGGGGCAGTCCCGATGGAAGTGGGCCCCCAAGCACGAAAAGCACAAACGGCGTGCGTTGACAATACGGCGGCGGGCACTTACGTGCAAATTCAAAAAATCCGGGCAACGCGCCATGACATGCCCCGTTGCCTTACAAAAGGCACAATGATGAGGACTCCGGGCACCATCAAAACGGGGGGCGGGGCGAACATCAACAGGCCCCCTAGCCCGAGGACTCCGGGCGCCAGCCAAACGGGGGGCGGGGCGATCATCAACAGGCCCCCTAGCCCGAGGACTCCGGGCGCCAGCAAAACGGGGGGCGGGGCGATCAACAACAGGCCCCCTAGCCCGAGGACTCCGGGCGCCAGCAAAACGGGGGGCGGGGCGATCATCAACAGGCCCCCTAGCCCGAGGACTCCGGGTGCCAGCAAAACGAGGGGCGGGGCGATCATCAACAGGCCCCCTAGCCCGCGGACTCCGGGCGCCAGCAAAACGGGGGGCGGGGGGAACATCAACAGGCCCCCGGGCCCTAGTCCGTCCCTGGTCTCTGGGCTGAGAAGGTAGTGGGGGCGACCCCGTAGCGCCACGAGTGTTATCCGCAAACCGACACTCGTCTTCCAAAAATTTGAGGAGGTCGTCAAAGGGGGGAAGATGGGTGGCACCATCCCCACCATACTCCTGCTCAAAACGTGACCTCAACTCCGCGGGGAGCAACTGCAGCACTATGTGCACCAACAAGTAGGACCAATGTTCTACCGGTAACTCCAAGCGTCTCAAAGCGTTGGTCGCTGAAACCAACGGGTTCAGCAAGTCAGTGCGCAACGTCGACGTGCTGACAATGGCCGGTAGCCCCAAAATCTGGTCGATGTGCACATCAGCCAGGCAGCGCTTGTTCTGATACCGTCGGGAGAGAAGCTCCAGAGCGGTCGGGTAAGAGGAATCCGTCACCGGCAAGTGCTGCACCAAGGCTCTGGCTTCGCCCTCCAGGACAGACAATAAATAGGCCAGCTTCTGGGCAGGTCCGAGGTCCGAGCGTGCATCGACAAGACTCTCAAAGAGATCTAGGAAGCCCAGCCAGTGGTCCAAGCGACCGTCAAAATGTGGCAGCTCCAGGGTGGACAGCCTACTCAATAGTCCAGGGCCTGCAACAACAGGGGTCTGCGGCTTGGCCGCATCAGGCACCCGGCTCTTCAAAATTTTCCGCACTCGAAGACATATGACATCCCCCAGGTGAATAATCTGGTCATAGTCACCCAAAATCTTATCGCGGGCTGTCTGATCCATCACCCCCAAATCCACATCCATGATGTACTCGTTGAAGCGTATGAGCGCAGCATCAGCTGACTTGATCCTCTCAATCACTTGCCCATACCGAGCAAGGGTGAGCTCTTCCAATTCCACACGCTCAACAGTTGCAGCTGCCGATGTGAACCATCTCAACTGTGAGGTCAATCCCGCAGCAGCCTCCCTGACTGCCCTTAATGAGGCCATTGCAACAATCAAATATTAATACAAACAACAATCAACAACCAACAATCAAATATTAAACAAACAGCAATGACTTGTTAGCCGGCCAAATATATTCAACAAAATAAAAATTCAAATTCAATTATTTCAAGTCCAAATCCAACCCTGTACTTATTCCAAGTATGAATCTAGCTTGCTAAGGATGGCTAGTTACAAAATAAATAACAATTCAATGTATATATTGTGCAGGATCACACCAACAATTAAATACAACAATTGAAGTATAATATTGAGCCGGAGAATCTCTATCAACAATCCAATAATTACTATAAATGCAATAACCAATACACACAATTCAAGTCCTATTATGTTAGACTATGTGTAATTATTATTTAGATAACCTTTCAAATTCAGATCAATGACATTCAATTATTAATTGCAACAAATACCAAATTATGTACCAAATTATGTACCAAATTATACCAATTCCTAATTTCACAAATAAATCCTATTTGTCAATTCAATTCTAAGGGGCTAGCACTACAAATTACAGTACAAACTACAAGTACTATTTGAGCCCGGCTGACAAAGCAATATATTCAAACTTATCAAGTTATAAGTTGTGTTAAGTAATTAAACTCAAGTTTTAAGTTTTCAACAATATTCAAAACTTCCAATTAAACCAGTGGATCTTATATTATAAGAGCCGCGCCTCTGCTACCAACTTTGTTCAAGACTGCAATAGGCCAGCCAACGGTAACTGGACGTGTCCGGAACTTTTCCACGATACGTGGAGACTACCGTTGTTTTCAATAAACAAGGTTACTTAATAATAAGAACAAAATGTACCACTAACCTGAGTGCTGGGGACGCCAAGTTCGACCTTCAAAGGTCACGCCCTAAGTGTGGTTTGTATGTGATATGAGGTGAGTAATTGTAACGTGTGATGTAAGTTACGGGTTCTAGGACGGTCACAAGGCGTCGATCTTCAGATGGCGCGGTCCCGACCAGCATCACACCCAACTCGTTTCCAGCAAGCGCGCGCTACGCGTGGTAGACAATAAGGCGATGTGTTCCGAGAAATATCACTGGATTCTTGTTAATCCGAGATTACAAAGTTCAATCAATCACTGAACACAATTAATCTGTTCATATCTCGCGAGATCCAATTCGATTTACAACAAATTCCGCGTGCCAGCCCAACCGACGACAAGGCGGCGTACGATTCAACAATATCCCGGGGTTTTTGGCAAATGGGGAATACACTTCAACAATTAGATAATTCGCGACCCAATTATCGGTCTCGACAGGCGAATCCAACAATATTTTACCAATTAATTAACTCAACAGCGGTTCCCATGACCGGCATTTTTTCCAAGCAAGCAAAGACAATCTGTCAAGTCAGAGAGGTTATGTCAAGTCCACAGATAATTAATGTTGCCGGCCAAAAGGTGCGTTCTGTTTCACGTCGGACCGAACACCTTATTTATTTATTTTATTCAGAATAGGCTCGCGTTTGACCACCATCTCACCTGATGGTAAGCGATGATGTGGTCGAAGATGAAGCACGCTTGCCTAGAAGTAACCTTTTCCCTAGAAGTAATTTATAATAAATTTAATCAGATTATTAATATACACTCCCTCAATAACTTCAATTGCAAAACCAAATTAAAAGAATATCTCCTCACCCTAAATTACCACCAAACAGAAGATCTACTCAAACCTCTATACAAACAAACACAGACAAACACTACACACACAAATGGTGAGTGAAAGGTGAGTGAATACTCACCACACCCTTTTTTACTAATCCCTACACGTTACTTTTAATTATAATTAATTTTTCTATAAGTGCTCTATGTATTAATTAACTCTAATTGTACACATGACGGACGGATGGATGGTATCACCTAGCACTGAGCAAGGGCGGATGACCCCCCCCCCCCCCTGGGCTGGGTCCAGGACCTAGGTGGGCCACTAATTAAAATTTTTAAACATTGTTACTGGATAATAGTAGTACTCCAGTTTCTGTCGCTGTAAGCGAATATCGGCAGTGGATGGCCAAATGGCAGCGGAGTCAGGAAATACAAATTATAACTTCTTGTGACTTGACCACGATTATGTGACCCCCCCTGGCACCAAAGCTGGATCCGCCCTTGGCATTGGGGTCATCGATCAAATATACTATACATCTGTAAATCCTTCACTGTAAACAGATGTGCATATTCTGTACTTTGAGTAAAAAATAATAATCCTCTGCTACCCAGGATGTCGACAGATCCAGGAAAACAGCGAACCGATTAGGATTGAGCGTGGTATTTTTCAGGGCGACAGTCTGAGCCCACTGTGGTTTTGTCTGGCTCTCAACCCTCTCAGTACACTGCTGGAGGGTTCGGGGCTAGGCTACCAGTTGAGAAGAGGTGGTCTGGTCATATCACACTTGTTTTACATGGATGATTTGAAACTTTTTGCCCCCAGAAACTTGCAACTCATGGAGCTACTGAAGGTAACGGAAACCTTCAGTAGCGCCATCAGGATGGAATTTGGGGTGGACAAATGTGCGGTCATGCATGTAAAGCGAGGGGAGATTATGGAATCCGTGGGAACTCAACTCTCGGATTCCATACACCTAAGATCCCTCGGCTCAACTAAAACCTACAAATATTTGGGTATGTCAGAGGCACTAGGCATCAATGTTGCTTATGTTAAACAGTCATTGAAGGAACGCTTCTTTGCCCGCCTGAATAAAGTACTGAATAGTCTTCTATCAGGCGGAAACAAGGTGCGTGCCTTCAATGGTTGGGTCATGCCAGTATTGATGTACTCTTTTGGCATACTCAAATGGACTCAGACTGAGCTTGATGCCTTGGACAGGCGGGTCCGCACAACGCTTAGATAGGCAATCTTTCCATATAAAACACTAAGTATTCAGCAGCATCCAGATAGACTTGAAGTCGGCCCTACACAGTTGGTAAAAGGCTAATCAGACGACGATGAGTAACAATAAGATTGACTAAGAATAAAGTACCCCCTCGAGAGCCCTGGTTTGATGATAAATGTTTAGCCAGGAGCTAAGTTATAATTATAAGGAAATATTGTTTTTTTTTTAAGTCTAATATTGTTTTATTCAAACAATACATTTTAAATAATGTTATGTTTTAGTTTTAAGTTCTAGTTTTCTATTTTATATCATTGCTGTGCCCTAACAGGGTCCGTAATTGTTCCGTTTATATTTAAGACTAAACATCTACTGTATACAACGTGTAATTTAAAGGGTATATACATACCAAGTGCATGGCTTCTTTGGATGATAACAAACGACATGGCAAGGGTTTTGTAATCCTAAGTCTACGTGTGTAGAACATTACAAATTCCAATACACTGATACCAGAGACCGAATTTTTCAAATTAAGAAGAACGAAAAGAATTATCGTATTATTGGCAAGTGACGTGGAAAGTTATTGACCCTCGTAGTGCTGTGACACGTTTGTTATGATTGGTATTCAAGAAATATATGAAACCAATAATTTGGTATCAATTCTTTGAGTCAGTTATTTTGTGCTGAAACTGTGCATAGAGACTCCATATCAGATGTTGTCTTCAGCCCTTTTGGATAGATATGGGGTTTCCGTTACACGTTGTATACATTGTGGAAAGCAAATAAATGAATATGAATAAGTTATTGCTGAGGCTTGGTTCTGGCCACTATCCATCGACAAAGTTTGATTTCTTGTTGCTAAAAGTTGCTTTGCCTAATTTGCTGATGGAATGTGAAAAGAACAAAGACGAAAGGGAATCTTTGGCTGGAGAATATAATTTAAACATGAAGCATGCCTTATCCCAAAAAAATTTAGCAAATCCAAAAACACAAAGAACTAAGCTCATAATTTTTGGCTTAGTGCAGAAGTCTAGGCAGGCAGTTCTGCTTCATAGTATGTATAATAGCAGTGTGTAACAAAAATACAAATACAATATAACAAACAGACAGACAGACAGACAGACAGACAGACAGACAGACAGACAGACAAACAGACAGATAGACAGACAGACAGACGGACAGACATGAGGAAACTATAAGGGTTCCGTTTTTTGCCATTCGGCTACGGAACCCTAAAAACAAAGTGTAAGTAGTAATCTATACTAATATTATAAAGCGGAAAAGTTTGTTTGTTTGTTTGCTTGAACGCGCTAATCTTCGAAAGTACAGGGTGGATTTGGATGAAATTTGGTATGGAAGTAGCCTGAAGCTTGAGGAAGGTTATAGGCTACTTTTTACGCAACTGCAAAAAAGGATAGTTATGTTTTTACCGTGATAGAATCCACGGGAGCGAAGCCCCGCGTGAGTACTAGTGTTGTTATAATAGTCCCACCCATTACACTACTGCCATGAACCCACTCTAGACACAAGCATATTTAGCTTGGTCTAGTAATGTGAATTCTTTTCACATTGCTAGTTATCTTAAAAACATGTTGCATTCAATCCGACACATTACAGTCGTGATGTGATATAATACAGAGTTGATATACGACCGAGGGGCTTTCCTTTAAACTGCGTATACTAGGTACCATTTTCAAGCTTTGTACCAAAAATCAATTCAATTAAATAGGAGAAGTAGTTTAGTCGCGAATGATTTTGATGAGATGCACCTTAAATCGATAAATCTGACCAAGACAAGAGATAACACACGCCGCGCTACATTGCTACTTTGTTACCTAGGTATTTAAGGTCAGTCACATTTATTTACAAAGGGTGGTTGCGTTTTACTCTGATTTGTAAGCTATTTAGTTTGTTTGAAAAAAATATTTTTTTTGCTCTTTTTATTGTTTAACTGTATCAAATTAACACTAAACACGTATAGTATACGTAGTGTAATTTAATGCCCCTCTGTCGTATCAACTCTGTATAATGTATGCGATCATCATCAAGGGTCGTGTTTATGTAGTTTATATTATCAAGACGAGATAATCTTCTGAGTGCATGTAAGTGTAATGACTGTAGTGACTGATCGGTACCATTTAGCTGAGAAGTGATAGATAACGTAGGTAAGTACCTAGTTAGCAGAGATCTTGATGTTATGAGACAAGGAAATGATAACTGTTGTCACGTAGTGCAAGTATACGTCATTTGACAAATGCTTGCATTGTATGGACAGGCCCACTCAAGGGTCATTTACGTCATTATTATACACAAGTACGATGAGATTGAATGTCTGGGGAAGACGTATACTATGCGCCCGTGAGACAGTTTTTAACTAGTACGGGGGTTTAGTTAGTTAACTTATAAAAGCACACAATAATAATATCATCACATTACTAAACAAATAATTATATATAGTGTTATTACATACAATGTATTATTGTAATGGAACATAAAATGGATTATTGTTAATGTCCTAATGGTTAAAATAATTTATAATGTAAGTACTTACATAAACAGTTATTTTGTCCAAAATGTGTTTGTATAATAATGGTTTTGTTTTCTTTCTTTCTTTTTTAAGCTATTGCATAGCTTTTATCACGGGCTTTGAGCGCGGCGACCGAATCAAGAATTTCCGTAACGAAAATAAACCTAACACCCCCCACTCCGACCGGCACAGCGGTGCGGCGTTGAAAGCCGTGCATCGTCTAACTTCGTTTCAGTTCGGCAGACTTCAGCACGGTGCGGTGTTTGTGTGCGTGCGACTGTAAGCGTGTAGACTAGCTGCTAATAAACCTATAGTTTCAATGATAAAAATTCCTGAATAACCTACATGTATTGTAAGATAATAAAAATATTTTAAACAATATTAACTTCTCATTTATTCAATAAAAGAAAAAAAAAACGTTTTCTTGTCGGTCACCACGCTCAAAAGTGTAACTTGAATTAATATCAAAGAAAAAACTTAGATTAATATCAATGAAAAAAAATACTGCATAAATAAAATAAATAAATAATTATAATTGTATTCGTTGATAAAAAATGCTATGCAATAGCTTTACCGCGGTAGTCCCCAAGTGCCACATTTTTTTTTGCTGTAAGTAATTTTAGTTTGTAATAACATAGTACATAGTAGTAAGTAGTTGTTTGGCTTACTAAAAAGTTGTCTCAATGTTTACGCTATAAAGAATATTAATTTTTGCTTTTTTGTTGATATTAGGCTCGTTTGACCACCATCTCACTTGACGGTAAGTGATGATGTGGTCGAAGATGGAGCACGCTTACCTAGAAGTAACCTATTCACTCTTGACTTAAAGATCCCCAGGTTATAGCTGGAAATATAGGAAACGTAGTCTCCGGCAATCCCCTCCTTAGCTGTACGCACAAACCAAATCGTTTGGTGCGTATGGGTGGGATGTCCACTAGGGCATGTAATATCGGAAAGTTTTAATTCCGATACTGATTTCCGATATTAGATCTCAATATCGGAATTCCGATATTAATACCGGAATATCGTTATTTCTTAAGAAATTGCAAATTTTATTTATAAATTGCACAAATTCAAGGTTGGATTGTGTACAATAAAAAAACATTTTTAAACCGTGCCTATTCTTTAATTTGGTTCAAAAATTGGTTGTTTTTGAAGTACTACTGTATTAAATCACATATTTTTCATTTTTTTTTAATTAGTAATAAGTATTTATTACTAATTCAACTATCTGACTCATTATCAATAAAACATCTTATAATTTAAAATTTGCAAGCACAATCTACAATTTGGAACAACAATTATTAGGAATTTTTTTTTTTCGATGTCGTCAATCGTTTAATAAAGTATATACAGGCGAAAATAATAATAAATTATAGGGCATCGAAAAATTCATCAACATCGCTATCAATGGGAAAAGTGCCCAGAACACTGGCCGCATTGCCACGTTGAGTGGCAATGCTGATTCTCTGTCCAAAGAAAAGGCCAGCCCTCTGGTCACTTGTGGAGTCGACTAATCGTTTGCCGATGTCACGAAAGAGTCGATGAGCACTCGGACTTCATGGTCCTAACGTTTCAACCCCAAACGGCTCAAACATATAGCACCCAATTAGGTTGTTGTATTTGCGCCGTTTGAGATTTTCTGCACCTGCAGCTGCCGTATCAGCACAGCCCGCCGTACTGAGAAGATGGGATGGCGCAAGGGTGTCAACACAAGTACCATCCCACACCAAAGGCCTACCCAACTTCCAAGGCATTATAGTCATCCCGTCTGGTCTCTTCCCATCGTCCCGTGCCAAGCCCTTGGGTTCTAAAACAGATGGTACTCCAGCGGTGACAAGAGCCCGACGGATGATGTAATTCATGCTGGCATGTCGTGCTATCCGACCAGAGCTTCTGCTGCAGGAATGGCCATGATGTCCGATGCGATCGACTGCCACACCGCATTGACAGCGATGTGGAGCACCGCTGGAAGCACCCAGACGTAGACATCTAGTGATCCGGAACGTGTTATCACTTAACGAAGTACCTATATTAAGTGAAGGTAATGCTTGTAGCCAAAGGCCCGACTCCCATTCACCCACAGCCAACAGGCGCGAGCTCTCAGCAGTATTGGTTAACGTATTTAAAAGGTTCCCAAGAAGCAAAATTATCCTATAGTTCAGGTGTTATAGGCCTCCAGCACTTATAATTATCTCTTAACGGTTCTAGTATCGGCTGCCATGCTTATAATAACCATGGAGTTAATTGGGTTTAATAGTATATCTGTTCTTATACATTAACTTATAATTACTTATAGATACAAATTAAGGGTGCAATATAAGCTTAGGTGACCTATAACAGTATCATGAGGGTGTAGACGAACTCAAGAGTAGTTAAACTGGTAAGCTATACTTATAACTACTAACAAGAAGCATTACAGAACCGTTATAAGTAAAATACGGCAATAAGAGTGATGCACAGAACTAAACATACTGGAAACCATATGTATTTATTAATTGGTTTTATAAGGGTTTATAAATTCACTTTATAGAACAATTATAAGTTAAATGGAGCGGCTTTATAGTGGTTTAAACCAACACTCTTATAATCTTAACACGATTGTAAAGGTTCGGTATAATATACTTAGTATCCTAAACTATATCCGTGGTGTCCTGTACAAGAATACATCGGTTTATAATAGTTTTGCAAATGCTGTTATACGAGTAGTCTCAGTACGCACATTTTGATTTGTTGCCGACGTGTCTTGCTATTTACTTTTCTTTCAAAAGTGGATCTGAATAAATGTAAACGACTAAAAAGAAGAGGTTCTTACAAACAAAAAGTTCATAACCAAATAATTCAAGTGTCGGTTTCTAACTTCGTATTTGGCGAAGAACGTATCGTAGATATAGGAGAAGGATCCGTACACATTAGTTCCAGCAAAACTTTGAGACAAAATGTTTATATGAATAATTCTGAACAAAACGGTGTTTTATCGTACAATATAAGACATGCGACGTTAAATTCTTTATCAGAAATTTTGAATTAAGCCTGATTTGGACGCATTTTTGGGACAGAAATGATTCCACATCAAGATGGATTTACAGTAGCAACTAAATTATAAAGAGAAATTAAAGTGCATGTGAGAATTTGAGCAGAATAATATGTTTTAGAACAATTGTTTTGGCCTTATTATTTGACTAATCGGTTGATTTAATTTTCTTTTGATTTGATTTTCTCATTAACTCCCATTCTTAAAGTATACTGCTAAAGTACTTACCCATCACTTTAAAATGTAGAACTAAACTGAGCGATAACAGGATATCAATAAAAGCAAATGTTTCTTACAAATGTTTTAATTGAAATTATTTAAAGTTCTCTCTTAAAATAGGTTCGCTACCTTAATTTTGCATAATATGTAGTTGGGCTTTTTTCCTTATGTTATAATACTTATTCAACAGTCTTCAATTTCACAATCATACCAGTGCTTGAATTACTTATTTAAATAGGTAACTTAGATATATTTTATTCATTTATTATATACTTTAGTTTACATCTAATTATATATTTATTATAATTATATAATTATAATATTATAAAGAGGAAACATTTGTGTTTTTGTATGTATATAACGTTTTCATACAAAAACTACTGGACTGATTTCAAAAATTCTTTCACCATTAGAAAGCAGCATCTTCACTGAGTGACATAGGCTATATCACATATTCAAAAAAATAATAATAGGGATCCCTAATAAAAATGTTTACTCTTTCACGCAAAAACTACTAAATGGATTTGAATCAAATTTGGCAAGTTGATAGTTTACATCCTGGAATAACACATAGTCTGATTTTTATCCCGGAATTCCCACGGGATCGGTATTTTACGCGGGTAGACCTTCCCACGCGAACGAAGTCGCGGGCAGAAAGCTAGTCATACAATATTTCTATGAAAACAAAAAGTAAAACTATTATACAATGGGCAGTTTTATCGCACAGGCCGATCTTTTACATACAGACAACCTTTCGATGTACAACTTAAAGGAGACACGATATAAGGCTGTCAGTGTCAAACTTCATAAATAGTTTTAAATAATATTATTAAACATGTTATTTATCACAATAATAGAAGAATAATAATAATTCACATACAAATAAAATGAAATAAATTCCAATAAAAATCCAATAATGTCAAAAAATAAAATAACAATGATATTTTTATAAACAAAAAATTGCGTCATCTCGTTACGTGAAGTCTAATAAGCCTCCCTAGCACTGCAGACTCCAGCCTTTCTGATATCATCTTCAGAATTCTCTCCCCAGGATCCTACACATCAGAGATGCTGCTTTTATACGTATTATGGCATAAAAATCATAGATTCTTGCGTCAGCAAACATGGCTGAAGCGCTACAGAAACGTGGGAGCCCTACCAGAATTCTAAAAGCATTGTTATATTGTACGCGAAGAGCGTTGGCCCATAAAGCGCTAGTGCAATAGCTTTGGCAGCAGGCCCTGAACAGTGTCACTTTTACGTCTAATGTACACCTTGCAAATCTATGCACCAACATATTAGCACGAACCGACAACGCCCTTCGCTCTCGCTCGGGCTCAATTACTATGTGTCCTAGGTACTTAAATTTAGAGACACGTTTTAGAGGTACTCCGTTTAAACGGACTGAAGGTACATGTTCCGGCGACTTATTCTTACCTATAATAACCATAAACATAATTTCTTCTCGTTGTACTTCAGACCGTGAGCTTCCGCATATGACTCACAGATACCGAGCAGTTTTCTCAATCCACTGAGCGACGGACTCAGTAACACCATATCGTCAGTGTAACTGATGTTGTTAACGCAGACGTCATCCATATGACAACCAACGTGGGTGTTACTGAGCCCCTCAATCAGCTGATTAACATACAAGATAAATAGTCTTGGAGAGGACAGGCCTCCCTGTCTGACACCGCATTTAAGTGCATACTCATCCGACTCCCCAATTTACATAATTTTTCTGATGGTTACCACCAAAAGGACAAGATGTTAATAAATTCAGTAGGAGCCCCTACCTCTCCAAGTTTAGCCCAGAGCCTGCTGTAATCCACCAGGTCCAGGAAACAAGCATAAACAGGTGTTTTTCTATTAACATAGTAGTTGACTAATAAGTCTTTCCATATCCTTTGGATTTCAGTAAAAATAAATTACTTACGAGAGGTATTTCAAATAGTTAATCACGTAACAAAGAATAGGAAATTAATAATGTATGTATAGGTACGTACTACGTATAGGTGACTGTCATGCAAAACTAACTATATTTAAAAATTATAATGTCTATGTGGTAATAACACTAAACAATTCAACAAAAACTAACGTTTTTGTTCTAAATTTATTTAGAATTTAAATTTCAAAACAAAATCTCAGAGTATTCTTGCTTTATATACCTATAATATAATTTAAGCAACTAGCGAGAGTAGTAGTATTACTACATAAAAATGTCTGTGGCTCATGGCGTGGCGAGCTTGAAACGTAGGTAATTGTATAATTAGCTAAAACAATAAATTACAAAACAGAAAACTTTTAACAATTTAAATTAATTTAAGATTTACTTAAGTTTAAATATCTCTTTTGAAGCAGCTGGTCCATTGGCATGTATGACTACACTGACGACCTCTGTTTGCACTGCTGGATGGAACATAGTCCTCTTCACCTAAACAAAAACATTAAAATGAGACAGGTTATAGAAACATTAACGGAACCCTAATTCTAAACAATATGGCCAAGCAATGGTTCTTATGGTCACCATTTTAAAGAAAAGTACGCCTATAAAGGTTTTTTAATGTATTTGTGAAAACCAACTCTGTGAAAATGGCGACTTTTAATTGTATATCTTACTGAACCAAATATTATTTTAAAAATCAACTTATCGATAACGCGAATTCCAGGAGGCGCGTAAAAAAATTAATGAAATCTGATAATACTTCACCAAAAATATACGTGCGCCATGCACATTTATACACACATTATAACATCTTGACTGTTAACTACACTTTTAATATTTTAGTTATTATTTATAATAAGAAATGGATCAATAACTTACCTTTATTTAAAAAAAATGTCAGCAATAGGTATTCACCAGTTCACAACACGTTTGTATGAGCTTTTAAGAGATTCACTGTTTACGTTATTGTCGTGTTTGGTTCCATTAAGCGCTAATAGTTAGCTTCGCGGGAGCAAATAGTTCTACGCATTCTAACTATAAGGTCGTTATTGATCGAAGTGGTGTTCAACAACTCTACTATAGATATTTAATTAGAAAAAAATACGCCTATAAATTGGGCCCTTTTCCGTGGTTATAATCGTTTACTATTCCGTTATAGTCCTGATGAAATGGTGGTTCCAGGACAATTACTCGACCACATTTTGCTTCTTGGGTAATTCCGTACTAAACTGCAGAGCGGCTCGTCCCATTGTCTCTCGGGCAACGCTGTATTCGGCCAAGCCATTTTCCAGGTATTAACTGCATCGGTCGAACACAGCACCTCGTAGTTAATCTACAATTGTAGATTAACTACGAGGTGCTGTGTTAAAATTTTCTTGGTTAACGTCTCAGTGCTGCAGACCGAAGACAGAATAGCCGGTAGGCTTATACTGGAAATTTTGCGGAATATTTTTTAACATATTTCTCATAATAATTATCCTATACTTATTACTAATTAAACTCAGAATCAACAAAGCTTCTTAGAATTTAGGAAAATCAACAAGTAGGAATAACAATTATTGGAAATATTTGTTTAAATCATATTTCTCATTAATTATCCTATATTTATTACTAATTTGTTTAACAAAGTTTTGTTGATTCTGAGTTCGGTAGTTTAAATTACTTATAAATAATTTAAAATGTGCAAGCGAAATCAACAGAAATAAAGGATTAGGTATGTTTATATGTTAAAATCTCGTTTTTCTTGGTAATATATTCTCAAGAACAACAAAGCGTCAAGCATTGTCGGATATAAAAATTTGTCCGATTTCGATATTGGGTCACCCAGTATCGGAATTGTAATATCGGAACTTTCGTTCCGAGATTCCGATATTGCGATATTGCGAGATTCCGAGATTCATGCCCTAATGTCCACCATGTAACGATCTCGCATCGCCGATGGTCTTGTAGTCCGATGATGGAACGGGCTTAGTGGAATTAGGTGTGCAATTCCATCACACACTCCCCGACATATAACCGATAGACTTGCAACTCGTCGCCGATGTTCAGTGCTTGTTAGAGAATAGGCGTAATCTACCACTCTTTGGATGTATACGATCTTGGGACAAGTCGGCTTCCTCACAATGTTTGCCTTCACCTGAAAATTAGGCAAAAAATTAGGGCCTGCCTGGGTTCGAATCCATGACCATGAGCAGTTACACGCACGACTTACGAAGTCGTGCGTGTAACTGCTCTAGTATTAATATTTCTTTGATAGTTCATTAAAAAGCAGGCGGGACAAATTATACTAGCAGTTGCTCGAGACTTCGTTCGCGCGGGAAGTTTTTTCCCGTGTAAATCCCGATCCCGTGGGAATTTCGCAAAATCCCGTCTTAGCGAGCATCTACGTACTAAAAGGAACCTCCATGCAAAATTTGAGAGCCTCTACTTGTAGTTTCTGAGATTTCGTGACTAATCAGTGAGTGGTATTTCGCTTTTATATATCGCACCCTTAGGGTTTTTATTTTTGACAATATGGCGTCTGGTTGTCCTTGTGCTTACCTGTTTATATTTTAATGTATCCAGTAACACTCGCGCTATCAAGACAAGTCCAACGACGTATCATCCGGACATACCCTACATACATACGCGCTAAAAACATAACCCTGCTCCTTGCTTCGCCGCAGTCGGGTAAAAAGAAAACCTATCTTCTCTACCTCTATTCAAAAAGTAATTACTGAATAGAGATGCAGAACCTACTCGGGATGGAAACGGCATCATCTTTAGCTGAATGGTCTGTACTTACCGTACGTCCTAAAAATATGGTGTTAACAGCTTCTTCCAACAACTTCCAAACTTCCGCAACCCACGATTTCATTCGCGTGGGAGTGGTTTCCCGCGTAAACCCGATCGCTTGGGAATTTCGTTAGTCTGTTCCTGGTTGTCAACTGTCTAACTACCAAATTTCATTGAAATCAGGTTCAATTCAGTTTTTGAGAGAAAAAGTAACAAACATACATCCATACAGGGTGGCAGGGACATCGATGCACAAACGCTTACCAAGGATTCAGTACATGATTCTGGACCCCCCTGCGTTGAAATTTTTTGTCGGCTTTTTCTTAATTTAATAAAATTAAGCCAAACGCTAAATTAAGCTAAATAGCCGACGAAAAATGTCAACGTAGGGGGGTCCAGAATTATGTACTGATTCCATGATAAGCGGTTGCGCGTCGATGTCCCTGCCACCCTGTATACAACGTGTAACATAAAGGGTACCGTAAGATGGGGTTATTTAGAACTCACGAGGCTATTTAGAATTTATGAAAAAAAAAGTTTTGATCATGTGGATATTTATATCTGAGAACAGTAGGAATTATATTTTACCATTTGGCAATACAGTGACAACTAACGTCATTGTCACAAAGGAATTTTGACAGATAACGGCTTTCTAAGTGGTTCAGCTCGTAATTTTAAAAAGTGTTGTATTATTGGTGTATTTCGTGCCTGGATAACTTTCGTCTGATACACAAAATCTAGACAGGTATGTTAGAAATTGAATAAACTAAGTAATAGTGTGTTTTATGCGCTTTTCAGTTTTTCTATTTGCAAGTTTCTACCTTTTTCGAGCTGGCATATATTTAGATTTTTCTAAATGGGGCTATTTGGTTTCTGTTTTGGGGTTAATTGGAACGAAATTTCAAATAGCCCCTTTAAAGCATGTTATACATTGCCAAGGAATTTAATCATAGTTCCAAATAATCCCAATTGCGCATTTTGAGCATGTTAAGGGCAAGATATTTCTCCGCATACTCACAAAATAATTTACCTAAACTGCACTGTATTTCCTGCATGGTTGATTGTCGCACCTGAATTATAAATAGTTATTCTTTATGCGAAATCGAAATCTGTTCAGCCGTTCTCGAGTTTTGCGCTTAGCAACACATTTAGCGGTTCATTTTTATTTACATAGATAGATCATGCTTGCCCTTAAATATTCCAAATATAGCTTACATTCTTATATATTAACATTACATTCCAAATAACCCTAAAGATTCAATAGATCTCTTAGTGAATAAATGTTAAGTTGTAATTTTTGGCTTGTCTCTGGCATATAGAGAGTGAAATTAAGGCGAAATGAAGGCTACTTCTCACCCTATAACTTTTCCAAATACACCTTACTGACTTTTATTTGACACAGCTAAAAAAATTAAGAAAAACCAATGCAAAAAGTGAGATTACAAATAACCCCATTGATACGATATTTGGAATAGCAACGGTAAAGTAATATATCTTCAAATCTATTAACAGAAGTTATACTACGATCGTTACTATTTATAGTTTATTGTGTAATCTACTAAAAAAATAATATTCCATATCATTTGAGTTATTACAATTTTTATAAACACTTGTTTTACGAAAAAAGTGTTTTAATTAGCCCCATTTTACGGTATATACATAACAATCGCACGCCTTCTTTGGACGTTAGCAAATAATATAGCAAGGTTTTTGTAATCCTATGTCTACATGTGTGGAACTTATTAGAAATTTCAATAAGCCGATTTTTTCAAATGAAGAAGAACGAAGAGAATTATCGTGTTAATGCCAATCACTTGCCAATAACAAAAGTTATTGACCCTCGTAGTGCTGTGACACGTTTGTTATGTATGGTATTGAAGAAACACGTGAAACCGATAATTTGGTATCAATTCTTTGAGTCACTCATTTTGACCTGAAACTGTGCAAGAGACTCCATACCAGATGTTGTCTTCAGTCCTTTTGGATAGATATGGGGTTTCCGTTACACGTTGTATACACCCATCCTCACAAACTTTCGCATTTATAATATTAGTAACATAAGAAGTAAGATAAGAATCAGCAAAGTAACAAGAAATGCTACACCACACTACTTTACAAGCCTATATATTACGATAATCTGTTCTGATGTAAAGATGGTGAACAATTAAATTGTCTATAATTAATTATTACCTGTTTATCCATATCGCTGCTTCAATTCAAAACTATCACAAATCCAAATTACACTTTTTTACAGGAGAGCTAATCAAAGAAAAAGGAAACGAATTTTTGTCTAATGTTTTCTTATTTTATATCAAATATATATGCATATTATACATCGTTAGAAGCGTATTTTTAGTAGCATTAAATGGTTTAAATGATTTTATATTAAACTGAATGCTAGAGGAGTGAGAAGCATATAAGTTACTTTTGAATATAAAAAATATGTTTGAAATATACTAATTATGGAATAAAACAACCATAAGTAAAAAAAATATTGTATTAATTATTTTTATCTATGAAAATTTTCAGGAACGCAATATAAATCGCCAAGCAATTTAATAAAATAACTAAAATGCTATCTAAAACTTAAAATAAATCAAACTTTTCTTCAAAATAACAAACAAAAATCTTCGACACTGTTGTAAAATAATCATAAATTATTTTTTTAAGTTCTATCCAAACAGTCAAACCATAAAAGTAAAGTAATAAAATTGGCCAGGCTAATTAGCAAAACTAACGTAAGTTATTCATAACTCAAAATAAAACAAAGACTTTATAAACATGAAGAAAAAATTCAAAACTTTTGAACAAAATTCTTTATCATTATACTCTTAACTTTTAATTCAACAATAACTGTTTAAATGTTATCTTATAACTACACACATCAAAAGTGTCTAGGGATCAAGCATTTTTATGCGGATTTCTTGAGATTGAGATGTGGCTTTGTAATAAATTTATGATTTTATAAATTTATATGGATCCTTTTTGGTGCATTTCATAATTTGAAACAGGAACTGTTAATCAAATTCGAGTAAAAGATGAAAATCAGCTGTCAATATTTTCCCTATAAAACATACAACGCATTGAAGACATTATTAGTGCTACTGTTTCCCTACTACTGATTAAAACCAACGTTATTATGGAGCGGCGACGTCATTTAAGCAGGGAAGAAATGCTCAGAGCCGTGGGAATGATAGAAGCTGGTTCCCGGCAACGTACTGTGGCTTTAGCTCTGAATACAAGTCAGAGTGTTATCAGTCGACTTTGGACACGTTACCGAAGCACTGGTACCGTGGCTGAGCGCCATGGAGGACGGTATCGCTGCACCACACGGAGACAAGACCGATACATTCAAATCTTAACTCGAAGAGCTCCAACAATAACCGCCATGATGTTAGCCGTGAGGCTTCATCACTCTTCAGGGAACTTAATTAGCGACCAAACAGTCAGAAACCGCTTGCATGAAGTGAACCTTCATTCCCGAAGACCGCTACGGGTACCACCTATAGCAATGCACAATCGTAGGATTCGATATCAATGGGCTCTTGAACACAGAAATTGGGCAGAAGAACAATGGCGTTTCGTGTGCTTTTCTGATGAGTCTCGTTTTGGTATGAGACCGGATACAAGACGTATACGACACTGGAGAACCCCTGGACGCCAACAGCGATTAAAATCCTGCCAGGAAGTCCATCCTTATAGTGGTGGAACCATCATGGTATGGGCGGGTATTTGGATCGGCGGAAGAACTGAGTTGATTTGGATCAGAGGCAACCTCAACGCTCAAATTTATGCTGAGACGATTGTATCTGACGTCATCGTTCCTCTACAAGTGCAAATCGGTCCCTTATTTCAGTTAATGCATGATAATGCACGACCGCACACCGCAAGAGTTGTAAGACAGACTCTCGCCGCAGCTAACATCAATGTCCTGTTCTGGCCTGCTCAGTCGCCAGACTTGAACCCGATTGAGCATGCATGGGATATGCTACAGAGAAGAGCTCTGCCGAATATGGAGGGTATCCAGTCGCAAGAAGACCTTTTTTTGTTGTTGCAACGAACATGGTCGGCCATTCCACAGCGTGATTTGGATGAACTCATTTTGAGTATGCCAAACCGATGTTCTTGTGTTGTTAGTGTTCGCGGTAGAAACACGGATTATTAATTGTTTAAGTTACCCAATAAAATTTTAAAGAAAACTGTTATTTCAGTCTTTTTTTCGAACTTTAATGTTAGTGGTTCAAATGTCAAAAATCCCTTTATTAGGAAAATGGCAAATTTCTTTATTAATGCAAAGGTGACTTGGTTTATCGTTACTGTGACAAACGAAAACACTTTATTTGATGAATCCTTAAAGAAAATTTTAATTAATATCAATCAGGAGAAAAGTTATTGCAAAAATATATGTTGATCCCTAGACACTTTTGATGTGTGTATAATAGGAACATAATGCAATTAGGAATACTTATAAGTAGTTATGAGATCACAAAATATAACCATTTTTAAATATAAACTTTGTTAAAACGCATAAGTACATCAACTTACATAACCTACTCAGGCTCACTGCGTTTCTCTTAATTTAAATATCAGCCTTACAGATTTGCAAAGAACGATTCATAATATTTTGGAATAATATTTCTATTAATAAGATTAAGAATACCCTGTTTCTTTACTTGCGTAACATTTAGTTTTTGGGTATAAAGTTTCTTTGGTTTACTAATATTTACAGATTGATTCGTTTTCTGCTGCCTGCCCTTATTTCAACATAAGGAGATGTCGTTTCAACACTTGATAAATCAACGCTGGAAACCAGCATGTTGTCGTTGTCTGCTTGTAAGTCATTTGGTTGAGCATCAATGGTTTCAGATTCCAGTCTGATCGGGACATCATCGAAAAAATGTCTGATATTGGATTACTACGGCCAGATTCTTCAATCTTTTCATATAAACCAGAGGGTCCAGGTTCAGGATATAATAATTGTTGTACTCTTCTTTTAGACAAGAGGTTTACATTTTTAGTAAAGTCTTTATCCGAATCTGAATCGCTTAAAGCAAAGTCTTGTCTAATTTGAAAATCTGGATCTTTAACACTATCGTCCGAAGAGAAATCTGAACTAGAGCTAGTTGAACTTGTAGACTCAGAAGTGTCGCTATCATAATCGCTTTCGGGAATAACTACGTTTGATTTCCTTTTTGAACATGCATCATCAAGTAGAGACAAACTGAGACTGTGTTGACTGTCAGGAATAGAATTACTATCAAAAGACTTATTCAGATTCACATCTGGTTCTTCCAACATTGGATAGTCCATTTGCGGATGTTTTTCCAAGTCTTGAACATTTTCGCCATTACTTTTACTGTTACCTCTTACCATGTTGAGTATTCTATGTACTCTTCTACTCATTCTCTAAAAAACAATACATAATAATGTAATGGACTATACATACCAAAGCTACCCACGCGCAGACCTAATCCGTCGGCTCTTTTTGAACAATCATGCCGACATGATGGTTCAAAAGGAGCCTGGCGTTTTTAAAATGACTAAACTTCATAAAATAGGTAGCATAAATAGAATACCTTTTTTGTTTTTTAACGTGGTAAAATTATCAAATAAGTCCTCCCACTCCGGGCAGGGTGGGAGGGACTGTCAGACTTTTACTGACTAAAATCCACGGTGTTCCTTCAATAACCCTTTACATACCGGGGCCACGGTAACGGGATGAGTCCCACGACCCCGGCGGGCTTCGGCCCTCTGCAGAGGGGGCCTCGTCATGTTGCTGACGCTCTTTGAGGCGCGCGTGGAACACGACGCGCCGTCGACCCGGGCATGGTCCATGGTCGGACAGCGAGTTGCCCTTTACTCGCTGTCCGCATGCCCGCGCCTACGGTGGCCGGAGATCGTCGGCCGACGTTCGACGCCTTGGGCGTCTACCACTGCGGCTGGGCTGGAGTGAGGACGCCATCCTCTCCCTCACGCGGCCCGCCTCCTCCTTCGCAAGCATGACTGCTTCGCAGAAGGAGGCGACCGCTTCCCACTCCCTCTCGCCCTGCAGCATGGCCTCGACCAAGGCCGGGCGCGAGAGGTCTCCGCCTATTGTCGCCGTGAGGACACGTCGGTGCTCTGCCCAAGCTGGGCAGTCCTGCACCGTGTGCTCGACTGTGTCCTCAGGGCGACCCTCGCAGTGGTGACACCCAGGCGTCTCTTCCTTACCCATCAGACACAGGTACCTCCCGAAACTTCCGTGTCCGGTGAGGACCTGCGTCATGCGGTAGGTCAGGACGCCGTGACGCCGATCTAGCCACTCCTCAAAGAGGGGTCTTACCGCCGCATTTGCGGCGTGCCCGAAATAGAATACCTAGTAAACAAAAAAAAAAAAAAAAAACAATGTAATAAATCACCTCATTTAAAATTTATTTAACCTACGGAATAATCTTACTTCTTACTAATTCTTATTGGTCACGCCAACAATAATTCAGTCCTGAAAGGTATCAGAACCAACCTTCGATACGGTGGACGTGTTAATTAAAGTGAAGCGGCAGTGGCAAAAGTCGAGGCGGAGAAGAGAGGAAGAGAAGGGACATGCAGCACTTACCAGGGGCAGGCCAGCGGGATCCAATCTCCTTCGACCAGCACACAGCAGAGTATCACTTCGCGCGACCAATATTTGAATATACTTTTTCTTCTTATTACACTGGGTAATCAAACACAAGGATGCGTTTGGCGGAGCGGGAGTGTATTGAAAACTGCAGAGAAAGGCTCGAGAAGATCCTCGTCTCTTCGCGGGGTCAGACGAAAGGGCTCGTCATGCGGTGCGGGGGTGATTCGAGAGATCCGTTACACACGTGCTTTCATGTGCAATTTCTTCGTCGAACTGACAGCTGTCAGTCCTCGTTCTCTCGTTATCATGTTCACCTTTTGAATGATGCTAAAGCGCTGCATGTACAGGTGGGAAAAGGAGCGGGAAATACAAACTGCCTCATAGTATAAGAGTAAATCTATATAATCAGTGTTGGCGTTACCACTTATTCTTATCTTATCTTACTTCTTAATAACACATAGGCTACTTTTTATCTCGAAATTCCCACGAGATCGGGATTTGCGCGGGAAAACCTTCACACGCGTACGAAGTCGCGGGCAGAAGCTAGTAGTAATATAATACGTAAAAAATACCTAAAATTTTATAATTACAATGATTACAATGCCTTGCACAAAAAATGCTAAAGTAATGTATCTCAAAACGTGATTTATCGATTGGCCTATGTTAAAATAAAAGCAAAATGAGTGTATTCCTGAATACGGCTCTTTTGATTTGAAACGATCATAATAGAAAGTATTTTTTTTTAATATTCAAAATAAACTATTTTTAAATGTCGCACTTAATTTTAAATAATTTAAATGCAAAACGAACACATCGTCTCATAAGTTTATTTTGATCAATAAATTTAAGTTCATTTAGGTATATTTTCTATGCAAAACAACCACTTTTGAAATATGGTTCTTTTGAATTAAAAATAGTATCATACTTACGTGAATCCTTTATTCAAAACTGAAGTATTCCGAAATATGGTCGTTTTCCGTATAAAATCAATGAGTGACACCGATGAAATTTCGAGATATGGGTCTTTTGCACAAAAGAAATGTTCTTTCAGTTCGGTTGTCGACGCGCAACTAACAATATGGTAGTTTAGATCATATTACGCGCGTTCAAAACAAAAATTCAAAAGAAACGGTTGTGTTGTTTTTGTACTTTAAAATACAAAATCAATGGGTGTTTTCTTTAAATATTAAAATATGAAGACTTACGATTGTATTTTTACCATAAAAACATTTTTTTATTTATTTTATTTGTGGTACTTTTGAATTGAAGCAGCGATATATTTAAGGTATTATAAAATGTATATATTAAAAAAAAGATAACTAGCAATATTGGAAGAATTCACATCACTAGCAATTTTGTTAACTCCTCCAACTAAGCTAAATATGCTTCGCTCTGGAGTGGGTTCACGGCAATAGTATAATGGGTGGGATTCGAACTCGGGACCTCTCGATCACAAGTCCGACATCCAATCCATTAGGCTATTGACGATATAAAAAATATAATCATTTATTTTTAATTGAGGTTGGTTTTATGTTAAGTGTAAATAGATTGTAAGTTTATAATCAGTTAATTAATTAGTTTTATAAATACGTGCAATGTACGATGTCACAAGAGAAGCTGCCGACTGATTTACAGTTTTTTTTTCAGAATTAAATATTTATAGTAATTTGAATAATATAAAAAAAGTTTCAGTTTTAGTGTAACCCAAATTCAAAAGACAAGCTGTTTCATTGGTTTAACAAACTTGTCTAGAGAATCTTATATTATATAAAGCTTTCGTTGAAATTCAGGCTGCATTGCTTTTATAATCACATCCAAAAGTGAGGTTTTAAGACATATGTATACAAAAAGAACTGCCAAAATTAATGTCTTTTGTGGCTGCTGGTCTAGTCGATTTCAGTTTTAAGAAAAGAACAAAACTAGTGGGACTGGAACCCACAGAATCACAAGTTTAATAATTTACCTGACAGAACCCAAAAAATTGGCACAGTTCATTAACATCGTAACGTATATCGATCACCATCAGTCCTTCAACTTGCGGCATGAACACAGCGCACGCGCATGCTTCGTCATAGATCATTGACAACTTATGGGCATTTCATCAAATAGCAACACTGTAGGTTATTATTAAGGAGCTTGTATACTGAGAACCCATTTTTAGAAGCACGACAATACTTATCTATACTAATATTATAAAACGGAAAAAGTTTGTTTATTTAAACGCGCTAATCTTAAAAATTACTGGGTGGATTTGAATGAAATTTGGTATGAAAGTCCACGGGAGCGAAGCCCCACTGCTAGTGACTAATAAATATTAGACAGAGTTAGATTTGTCATAGGATTATGGATGTACCTACTTAACTGGATTAACTTTAGTAACATGAGTAATAAGCTTAGTTAAATAATAACTGCCGTGTGATTCGATGTTTGCGGTTATTTAAAATTCAAATGATTTATTATTCAAATAACCATGACTTATTTTTTTTTATTGATAAGAGGCTCGCGCTTGACCACCATTTCACGTGATGGTAAGTGATGATGTGGTCGAAGATGGAGCGCGCTTACCTAAAAGTAACCTATTCACTCTTGACTTAAAGACCCCTAGGTTATAGCTATCAGGAAACACAGATTAGTAAAAAGTTATGCAGCCTACTCGAAATTAAATGTAGGATACTGTTGTTACAATTATATATTAATTTTGAATTTTGAATTAATTAGGCAATTTTTTATGCAACGTTCCATATTCAGACTCGTCTGTTCTTCAGAAAGCACGAAAAGTTGTTTATCCCTGCTGTCATTTGTAACCCCTGTGGCCGTCGTGCAATGTTATGTTACTAGGATTTGTTAATAATAGTAAGGTAGTTTCTATAGTCCTCCTGACTGATTTCAGCCTCGGCGGTCAATCTGAACCATTGGCCATCTATGCAGGAGATATTATTATAGGGCACAAATATATACAGGTACAGGTGGACTCTGTTCCTTTACCCTCATAGTCCGATGGGACGGCAATCCGACACGACCGAAGAGAGATCAGGCGAATTCCAAACTCCAGGCTAGTACTGAGAGATTTCTTATAGAAAATCCCAATAGCACTTTTTCAGAGCACATGCTCAGCAGACCACTAGACCAATGACTACCTCATTGGTATTTACTACTCCCAGCCGCCGCAGGAGACGCCCCTTGCGTTGGGGATCGCGAGCCGATTTCCGGCCACCGTAGGCGCGGGTAAGGACCAGGCCCGGGACGGCGGCGGCGCGTCGTGTTCCACGCACGCCTCAAAGAGCTGTCAACACTAGTGACGGTGCCTCATAGGGCCATTGCCTGCCGGGGTTTGTGGGAAAGTTCTATCGAGATACCGCGGCCCCTAAACTTTGGGGCAGCCGAAGGAACAGGGTGGGTTTTTAGTCAGTAGAAGTCTGACACACCCTTCCGCTTAACCCAGAGTGGAAGAAGTTATTCGATGATTTTGGAAAAAAAATGGTATCAACTGCTGATTCATCGGATATTACTTTGCAATTACCATCAGTTGTTACTTTGTTCTACAAAACGCTCCGTATTTAATTGGTTGAGGTTTTCTCATTTTGGTGTTAGTGGGCGGTGGGTTTTATTGTATTGTGTCTTCTTTACTACTTTTAAGGAAAATTAAATAATTAAAAGTAATGGTGGAGTCGAAGATGAAGTACTTAAAAGTAACATATCAGAGTACTTTATTTACTTTTTTTTAAAGACCCTCAGATTCTAGTTATCAGGAAACACAGACTCGGGCAGGGAAATGCACTCTTTAGCTGTACGCACAATGAAATTATCTATTCCTAAAATGCTTTATGTGTATGGGTGGGATACCCACCATGTGACGATGGTGTACAAAGGAGTACGATGTAAAAATTAATCAAAGAAAAAATAAATTATTTTGTTCCATAAATAAAAATGTAAACCTATCTTTAATTTAGAACTATGATATTTATGTATGATCACTTACTCCCCGAAATGTAAGGGACAGACTGTCAACTCGTACGGATTCTTAGTTTATCGGGATTTGCAGTGTTTGTCCATAATGTGGCGGGCTTGGTCTTTCTCTAACTTAATTTAATAAAACCCAGTTATAAGTCTACATTTAGCAAGTGTAAGTGCTAATTGCCTTGCACATTTAGTTTCAGACCATATATTTGGAGAAAGAAAAGGAGCAGAAATAAAATTAGAGCTTTGAAAACTAAGCTTTGAATGTGTAAGGTCCTCTACATCGGAGCTATCTCGGTTACGACATAACGACATTGATACCTACGGATACTTACAGGAGTTCCTGTAATAAAAATTAAACTAAATCCACTGAGACGACTTAGTGCTAAACATTTTTAAGGTGTTAGGAGCAGTTTGTTTTGTTTATATTTATTGTTATGAGCAAAAAAAAAAAAAAACATTATTTTAGTAATTTTTTTGTTTTTGTCGGTAAAACATTTAGTAAGGTACAGATAAACCTCTTGTAATGCGTATGGTTGCAGACGTAGAGATAAGTATTTTTTCCATGTACCTTTCATAATTTTATAGATAGATAGATTCACTCACTTTGTATCACTCGTAATTACTGTACCATTCTCCCAAAACACAAGTTCTAGCTTAGTTTGGGAATCAGCATCAGTAGTTTTGTATTAATACATTTAAATGAGTCAATTCACTAAACCAAGACTGAATGTATTTACATGTGCCAATAAACAATTTTTATTTTATTTTTTATTTATTTATTACAGATAGATAAAACATTTATTTGGTACAATATAAGACACAACAAACAATTTACATAAAGTACGTAAAAAGAAGCAAATTAAACATAAAACGGAAATAAACATAATGAAAGAAATTGGCATTATGGTACCTAAGGACCTTTAGAAACTATGAAAATAATATTTTTATTTCAAAATCTTACGAAGTTAATTATTTAGATTACCATTCACTTGACCAGTGCCTATTAAATTCTGGAGAGCAAATTATCTGCTAAGCGAATAGTTATTCATATCAGAACAGAGTGTGAATTTTTCAAATTTCTACAGCTTTTTCTCGTGTAAATCCCGATTCCGTGGGAATATCGCAAAATCCCGTCTAAGTGAGCACCTTCGTCTTAAAAGGAATTCCCATGCAAAATTTGAATCAGTGACCTTTCGCTTTTATGTATACAACGTGTAACGGAAACCCCATATCTATCCAAAAGGACTGAAGACAACATCTGGTATGGAGTCTCTATGCAAAGTTTCAGCTCAAAATAAGTGACTCACAGAATTGACCCCAAATTATTGGTTTCATTATGTTTCTTGAATACCAGTAATAACAAACGTGTCACAGCACTATGAGGGTCATCACTTTCCACGTCACTTGCCAATAAAACGATAATTCTCTTCGTTCTTCTTAATTTGAAAAATTCGGTATCTGGTATCAATGTATTGAAATTTCTAATAAGTTCGACACATGTTGACATAGGATTACAAAACCCTTGCTATATCGTTTGTTATCATCCAAAGAAGCTGTGCACTTGGTATGTATATACCCTTTAAATTACACGTTGTATAGATTGTACAACTTATAATACCTAACAGCATCCTCAACACATTATTCAGTATAATAATGTGTTGAGGATGTTGATGGGGTTGGCTATGTTTTGCAGTGCGTCAGGTATGTTTGCTTAAGCACGGTTTGATGACTTGTATGCCAGCCTGCGGAACCGATGTACGTCGATGCTGTAGCGATTTAAAGTCAGCACCAACAGTAGCCTCGCCACCTTGTTGGATAAAATTTATGGTCCTTTCTAGGGTATTGGGTAGGTGTACATGTGAGAGCGGGAAGTCATGTGCCCAACTAGTGTGGTAATGTTTTTTTTTCTGTGTTATTTATTTGTATTTCTACTAACATAGGTTTTAAGTTTGTACTAACAATTAAATATGGATCTTTGGTCTGAAATAAATATTATATTATTATTAATAATTATAAGAATACAAAAATAAAACTAGTGTATCTACAATGGGCGATCTTATAGCACAGGGCGATCTTTTACAGACAACCGAGTAAAAGTCTCTTGATGCATCAATTGAAAAAAAAAAAAAAAATTAAACTTAGTTAGAACCTACATACACACATCAAAAGTGTCTAGGGATCAAGCATTTTTATGCGCATTTCTTGAGATTGAGATGTGGCTTTGTAATATGATTTTATAAATTTATATGGATCCTTTTTGGTACATTTCATAATTTGAAACAGGAACTGTTAATCAAATTCGAGTAAAAGATGAAAATCAGCTGTCAATATTTTCCCTATAAAAACATACAACGCATTGAAGACATTATTAGTGCTACTGTTTCCCTACTACTGATTAAAACCAACGTTATTATGGAGCGGCGACGTCATTTAAGCAGGGAAGAAATGCTCAGAGCCGTGGGAATGATAGAAGCTGGTTCCCGGCAACGTACTGTGGCTTTAGCTCTGAATACAAGTCAGAGTGTTATC
This sequence comes from Tholera decimalis, assembly GCA_943138885.2. NCBI lineage: Eukaryota > Metazoa > Arthropoda > Insecta > Lepidoptera > Noctuidae > Tholera > Tholera decimalis. The sequence goes on from OW964577.2 coordinate 1,929,683, forward strand.
AGTCGACTTTGGACACGTAACCGAAGCACTGGTACCGTGGCTGAGCGCCATGGAGGACGGTATCGCTGCACCACACGGAGACAAGACCGATACATTCAAATCTTAACTCGAAGAGCTCCAACAATAACCGCCATGATGTTAGCCGTGAGGCTTCATCACTCTTCAGGGAACTTAATTAGCGACCAAACAGTCAGAAACCGCTTGCATGAAGTGAACCTTCATTCCCGAAGACCGCTACGGGTACCACCTATAGCAATGCACAATCGTAGGATTCGATATCAATGGGCTCTTGAACACAGAAATTGGGCAGAAGAACAATGGCGTTTCGTGTGCTTTTCTGATGAGTCTCGTTTTGGTATGAGACCGGATACAAGACGTATACGACACTGGAGAACCCCTGGACGCCAACAGCGATTAAAATCCTGCCAGGAAGTCCATCCTTATAGTGGTGGAACCATCATGGTATGGGCGGGTATTTGGATCGGCGGAAGAACTGAGTTGATTTGGATCAGAGGCAACCTCAACGCTCAAATTTATGCTGACACGATTGTATCTGACGTCATCGTTCCTCTACAAGTGCAAATCGGTCCCTTATTTCAGTTAATGCATGATAATGCACGACCGCACACCGCAAGAGTTGTAAGACAGACTCTCGCCGCAGCTAACATCAATGTCCTGCTCTGGCCTGCTCAGTCGCCAGACTTGAACCCGATTGAGCATGCATGGGATATGCTACAGAGAAGAGCTCTGCCGAATATGGAGGGTATCCAGTCGCAAGAAGACCTTTTTTGTTGTTGCAACGAACATGGGCGGCCATTCCACAGCGTGATTTGGATGAACTCATTTTGAGTATGCCAAACCGATGTTCTTGTGTTGTTAGTGTTCGCGGTAGAAACACGGATTATTAGTTGTTTAAGTTTCCCAATAAAATTTTAAAGAAAACTGTTATTTCAGTCTTTTTTTCGAACTTTAATGTTAGTGGTTCAAATGTCAAAAATCCCTTTATTAGGAAAATGGCAAATTTCTTTATTAATGCAAAGGTGACTTGGTTTATCGTTAGACCGGCCGCTCATTACAACTTTTTGTCACCGTGACTTTTTGTCACTTAGTCAAGTGCTATGAAAACTATACTGAGTGCGCTCATTATGGTGACTTGATAAGACGGTGACAAAAAGTTGCAGCGACAGGCAGTACCGGAGTGACGTGACTGTCACTCGCCCTATACATTACTATGGGAGTCCGCTCACTGGTGACTTTTTGTCACTCAGCCGTAAAGATGGGCGTTTAAACGAAAATCATATAATAAAACATGTTATTTAAAATAAGCGTATAAGCAGATTAGTTTGACAACCTCGTTGAAGTCCATTACAAAAATGAACGCGATAGACATGTGTCAGTTATAACAAAACGCAACTGAAAACGGTTGCCTTAGCAATAACGTTAGGTATCGGTATCATCTCAACCGACAACGGTTATCAATCTGCAGAGTACGAGTAGCGAGCGAGTAGCTACAACTCAACGCGCAACTACGAAAACATTAGAAACCAAAACCGCTGATAACCAACCGGCAACTGGCAACCATGCCTTCCCTCTCTCACTTAGCCGATAATTAGGTGCAAGAAAGAGAAGATGCGATTATCGTTTTGTTGGCATGCATTGGTTATCATGGATATCTTAAGGAAATAATATGGTCGTATATACCAATTGCTAGTCTAATGATGAACAGTTTTGAAGTGTTTGTCGGTTATCACAGATATTTTTACTAAATAGAAATACTTTTAGAACTAAAGTTATTAAGGAACTGAATATATTAGATACCAGTCATTTTGAAGTTGCTGACTCATTTGAAAGTTTGTTGAGTTATTAAAATATAATAGTTTACTTGAATGTGAACTAAACTGAACTAAACTAGCTTGACTCCTCATCACATCATACCTCTTAGCTAATATGTGGAAAATGTTGTTGTGATTACATTGTTTTTTTTTTTGTTATAACTTACTTATTATAATAATAATAAGTAAGTTAATAATAATTAGTAAGTAAGTAAGTTATTAATAGTTAGTAATGTAATGACGTTTTTTCCAACATGTTTCTGTATGTGTATGTTTCGAATTATTGAGTGAATTATACTAGTACCAGTGTCGGTTGTCGGTTTTCTTGTTGGTTATTTGAAGAACTTGTTAATTGTTTTATGATTTCTGTTTTTGGAGATTTGAGACGATTTATTATTTTTCTAAGAAGAGACTATTCAAATTCTTTAGTTTATAAAAGTTAGGTGCGTAATCGTAGTTGTGTATTAAATTTAAGTATGTAAATAGACAATGCATACACAGTTAAATAATAGTATTTAGTGCTAGGTATACTTGTGCGCGACGCCGGTACACCAGGTTCCGCAGGCGCCGCACCCGACCTTCGGATGCGGCGACTGTAGAGGCGGAGCTGTACGAGGGCTACAGGGCAGCGAAGGCCGTCCTCCGAGACGAGATCTGGCGGGCCAAGGAACTGGCCCGGGAGGAAATGCTGGCGACTCTGGACGGGGACCCATGGGGCCGCCCCTACAAGTGGGTGCGAGAGAGGCTCCGCCCCTGGGCTCCCCCGTTGACGCAGAGTCTCCAGCCTCAGTTCTTGGAGGACGTGGTGAGCGCCCTGTTCCCATCGCGAGGGGAGCACGCTCCCCCGCCCATGGCTCCGTCTCCGACGGAACCTGAAGCTGGCGCAAACGCGGACCACAGCGACGACGACGTCTACGACGCTCCAGAGGTGACCGAGGTAGACTTGAGAGTGGCGGTACAACGGCTCAAGGCCAAAAATACCGCCCCAGGACCCGACGGCTTGCCAGGGAAAGCGTGGGTCCTGGCCTCGGAGACTCTCGGGCCTCGACTAGGGGGGCTCTTTAGCGCATGCCTGGAGAGGGGCCAGTTTCCGCTTCGCTGGAAGACGGGAAAGCTGGTCCTGATCCAGAAAGCCGGGCGCCCTGCGGACTCTCCGTCCGCATTCCGGCCCATCGTGCTGCTCGACGAGGCGGGCAAGCTCTTGGAAAGAGTAATTGCAGACCGCCTCTTCGGGCACCTGAATCGGGTGGGCCCGGATCTTGCGGAGTGCCAGTTTGGCTTCCGCAGGGGGCGCTCGACGGTGGATGCCATCATGCGCGTGAGAGCCCTCACGACGGGGGACGCGGTATCCCGGGGCAGGGTCGTCTTGGCGGTGTCTTTGGACATCACCAACGCCTTTAACACCCTGCCCTGGAGTTGCATCAGGGAGGCACTACGGTATCACCGGGTGCCGACCTACCTCCGTCGCATAGTCGAGGACTACCTGACGGACAGAGCCGTCATCTACCCCGGTCACCGGGGAGAATGGAACCGGCGAGAGATGTCGTGCGGTGTCCCACAGGGATCGGTCTTGGGGCCGCCCCTGTGGAACATCGGATACGACTGGGTGCTGCGCGGCGACCTCCCTGACGGCGTCAGCGTAGTATGTTACGCTGACGACACGCTCGTCCTGGCGCAGGGAGAGTCGCACCAGGCGGCGGCCGACCTGGCGACGCAAGCGGTTGCGACAGTCGTTCATAGGATCCGGCAGTTGGGACTCGACGTGGCGCTGCACAAGACCGAGGCCATGTGCTTTCATGGCGCTCGGAACGCGCCACGGTCCGAGTCCCACATAACGGTGGAGGGGGTTCGCATCGGCGTCGGGAGGACGATGAAGTACCTGGGACTCGTCCTCGACAGCCGGTGGAACTTCAGGGAGCACTTCCTGAGTTTGGCCCCAAAGCTGAACCGGGCAGCAGCCGCCTTCAGGCGACTCCTGCCTAATCTCAGCGGGCCAAACGCCTCCTGCCGAAGGCTGTACGCCGGCGTCGTGCGGTCCATGGCCCTCTACGGGTCCCCAGTGTGGGCCCTGTGCATCCGGACGCGACCACTAAAGTTGGTCGCATGCCAGAGGGTCATGGCTATCCGAATGATCCGGGGATACCGCACGATCGCCGGCGAATCGGCCAACCTCCTTGCCGGATTGCTGCCCTGGGATCTGGAGGCGACTGCCCTCCAGCGCGTCTATGAATGGCGCGTGGAGGCGCGGCGCCGGGGCGTATCCCCGCTGCCTCGAGAAGTCGAGGCGCGGCGGGAAGAGCTCCGGCGCGATCTCAGGGCAGTATGGAGGGAGCGACTGTCGCAACCGACGGCCGGGCACGCCGCAATTGCGGCGGTAAGACCCCTCTTTGAGGAGTGGCTAGATCGGCGTCACGGCGTCCTGACCTACCGCATGACGCAGGTCCTCACCGGACACGGAAGTTTCGGGAGGTACCTGTGTCTGATGGGTAAGGAAGAGACGCCTGGGTGTCACCACTGCGAGGGTCGCCCTGAGGACACAGTCGAGCACACAGTGCAGGACTGCCCAGCTTGGGCAGAGCACCGACGTGTCCTCACGGCGACAATAGGCGGAGACCTCTCGCGCCCGGCCTTGGTCGAGGCCATGCTGCGGGGCGAGAGGGAGTGGGAAGCGGTCGCCTCCTTCTGCGAAGCAGTCATGCTTTCGAAGGAGGAGGCGGGCCGCGTGAGGGAGAGGATGGCGTCCTCCCTGCAGCCCAGCCGCAGTGGTAGACGCCCACGGCGTCGGACGTCGGCCGACGATCTCCGGCCACCGTAGGCGCGGGCATGCGGACAGCGAGTAAAGGGCAACTCGCTGTCCGACCATGGACCATGCCCGGGTCGACGGCGCGTCGTGTTTCACGCGCGCCTCAAAGAGCGTCAGCAACATGACGAGGCCCCCTCTGCAGAGGGCCGAATCCTGCCGGGGTCGTGGGACTCATCCCGTTACCGTGGCCCCGGTATGTAAAGGATTATTGAAGGAACACCGTGGATTTTAGTCAGTAAAAGTCTGACAGTCCCTCCCACCCTGCCCGGAGTGGGAGGACTTATTTGATAATTTTACCACGTTAAAAAAAAAAAAAAAAAAAAAAAAAAAAAGGTATACTTGTGTAGACATAAACTGACTTATAAAAATGAATTAAATGACATTAATCGAGTGTCGTTCAACTCCCTAAAGCTTAGCTTGTCTTTCATATAATGGTACACTCTATAATCATTACACCCAGTCTCAATAACGACAGCAATTAAATAATAAAATGTACTTTTTAAGTGGCCGAAGTTAGTAAAAACTGCGGAGCTATAGGTTATTTTGTCACTTTATTATTCTAGTACGTAATAAACTCGACTGTCGGCATCATAAATACTAAACTTTTTACGACATCTGTTCTTTTATTCACAAATTGCACGTGTAGACGGTAATTAGTAGGATTCGTGGATTACAAACTAAAAAATACAACAAAATTACTGATGCAGCAAAAGACGTCAGATGAAAATGAACAAAAAACACACTACGAAATAGCGTTCAAATAAGATTTGTTTTTTCTAACACTAGTCTGAAATATTTCTTTTTATTTTCTAATATAGTTTTTTTCCTATAATATCAAAATACACGAAATCCCTTGAGTGTAGTTATATAGAGCTAACACTGTAATAATATGATGATACTAGCTTCTGCCCGCGACTTCGATCGCATGGGAGGTTTTTCCCGCATAAATCCCGATTCCGTGGGAATGCTGGGATTAAAAGTAGTCTATGTGTTATTCCAGTATCTCAACTATCTACTTACCAAATTTCATTGAAATCCATTCTGTTGTATGTAAGTGAAAGAGCAACAAACATACATACATCTTCACAAACTTTCGCATTTATAATAACAGTAGGATTGATTAATTGACCATTGTGTAAATAGTATAATTAAGATGATAGTGATTATTAGGTGAAGGTGAGTTAGCAAACCATGTTAATTTAATCAATCAATGTGAATATGATGATTTTGAAATGCGCCGCATTTTTTGTATATTTTTCATATAAAAAATGTGCTAGTCCTGAGCCTAGAAGAAAGCTATGAAGGGAAATTACCAGTATCGTTATAATCCCTTTACTCCACTCCTTGTTATATTCATACTGTGGTTATTTTAGCTATCCAGTTGTTGTAATAACTATAGACATACAACAACTGAATAGTTAGATTAACTGCATTTGTGATATCGTTATTCAGTAACCGTTATCAATAACGTTATTGCAACTAAATACCGGTTAGATAACGGTTATCAAAAATAACTAGTAACGCCCATGTCTAGAACGTGATTTGTTACCCAAGAAGTCACCTCAGTGAGCGCATCGAGGGTGACAGCAGGCGACAGTAACAATAAGTCACGGTGACAAAAAGTTGTAATGGGCGGCGGGTCTTACTGTGACAAACGAAAACACTTTATTTGATGAATCCTTAAAGAAAATTTTAATTAATATCAATCAGGAGAAAAGTTATTGCAAAAATATATGTTGATCCCTAGACACTTTTGATGTGTGTAGTTACTTTTAGTTTTAGTCATCTAAAGTATACACATAATTTCGCAGGCATGAAATATCACCTACATTTTATTTTCCATACTCAAAAAAATGTAGTCCCAACACGACTCCACGGCCCCAAATCTCCTCCCAAGCTAGGAGTGGTCTTCCACGCATCGCTAGAGCTCATTCTGCAACGAAAACAGCCGGCGGCCGAGCGTCTCCGTCAGACACAATATGTCCTTAGCAGAAGGCGCTTCAGATACCGAGCATCACAGGACGGAGGAAGAACCCACCACCAAGAGCTCGCAAAACACCCCCACGGGTACCAAAAATAAGAACAGCGATAAAGGAAGACAGGTTAGTCTGACTATTCAAGCTTTTTTGCTAATCTGTACTTAAAAAGTTAACGTTTTTGAGTTCGTACGAAGTAGTCTCCAGATCTATAGAATCAAATTTGGTTTTTTTCCAGCAATAGAAAGCTATATTATTCCTTAGTAGGCTAGATTAGATTTTTAGAGACTCGATTTTGGTTTTTTGCAATTGATTTGATCGCTGAACGCCAGCGATACCGTAGGTAGAAGCAAGCCTAAAGTAAAAGTGTTATTTAAAGAAGTAATTTAAAAAAAAGACAATATTTAATAATGTTTAGGAATCTAAGTCCGTGTAAAATTGTGTTCCATTTAAAACAAATCATTTCATACTATGAAGTTTTATTTTCTATGGTTTCTAGGTATTGTCGGTGACAAATAAATAGTTTGATATATTAACTTTGCTAAAAAGTTAGCTTACACTTTAAGCTCAAGTTTGGTTCGCGTTTAGTCCCTAAAAAATAGTGTAAAACAAATTATGGAAAAACAAACCACTACTTAATTGAAACAGTCTTCCTTTTTTATTTATTTAATCAGAGTTTCTCTTATAGAAAGGAGTTTTGTGACAGCAGTGAGAAAGTTATGTAGATACGATAATAATGTTATGTTTAGCAAAAACCTATTGATTTAGTGTTTGAAAAAGTCTATCTAATTCTCACAGAACAGTAGATACCCCTAATTAATAACCATATTTCAGTGGATTTAAATTGTAAAACAAAACTCGGTTATTGAATTTGTGAAAGTGCATTCGGTTAGAAAAAGCTTTTGTTTCTCAAATAGAAAAGAACAATTGCTACTGACTTCGATTGTAAGTTTCGATGTCACTGATAAAAATAATAACTTAACATATGTTTTTTACGAAAGCTGTGATTTTTATGGAGCAGTGGTGGTTCGAACTCAGGCAGGCACATTACTTTGTGTAATTGTAATCATGACCACTACTCTCAAAACGGTAAATCAGCAATTAGTTGCTACAACGTTACAAACCCTGGCAATTGTTATTTAATCCTTGGATTAGTCCGCACTGATTCCCAGTCAGTCACCAATTTAGCAAATAATGTGTAACTACTTTGTAAAGTTCTTGTTTGCTGTACTTTCTACTTATTTAGTTTTGCGCGCAAAAATAGGTACCTACATTACTCAACATTGAGGCTATTTTTTGGAACGGAAATGAAAAAATTAAAGTTCCTATTTAAATACGACATGGCTTGCGGATATTTGTAAAGTCCACTTGCCAACAAAGTCCAAAAAAAATCGAAGTCTTTCTAAGCTCCGTGCTACACAATAAACGGAAAGAGCATAACTATTACGTTACATCGTGGTGAAATTTCACTGATCAGGGACCGTATAAGGTGCGTTAGCGACTACTTTACCGATTGGGCACCGTTTTTAACATCACACGGGAAGGCTCTTCTCTTCCTTTCATCCATATGATGATACAATGATTTTGTTTTTGCATAATATATTACGTAATTTCAGAGTTATTCATTTTTTTAAACGTTGTCCCAGACTGAGAATTTCTCCAGTCAATCAGGTTTAATATTAGGTATTGTGATCGACGTTTTCATTTAAAACCTTTCTTTCAAGTAAGTATTATCTTTAATTTAAAAACTCTGTTAGTAAAACTTAATTAATAATTTAATAATCATAATTTTAAACACAAAGTTGGCACAGTACCAAACCAACCTTGACTTCTATATATTTTTAATTAACACAAACGTGAACGTCTTCCGTCCAACCAATAATTTTCACAGAATCGTCTGACAATTGGTCCAATTGGACCTCAAGCCACACTAAAGAATTAACCAATTAATGATTATAACCAATTTACACCATATTTGGTGGTATAGATACGTGGGACTTTAAAGCAATTGATGGCAATTTTATCCGCTTACAACCTACCCACCCACTTCAAAATGGCGTAATTATACAATGCCTGTTTTGTTTGTACCGACTGTAGTAATTGGGTTGACTCCCACGCAATGTTTTTTAACTATGGAATTAGATTGAATTTACGATTGCAATTTTATTGGATATTTATATTGTATCATCGAAATGAATACACATTTTAATAATGTTTTTATGATTTGGTTTTTAATTAAGAATAGTATAGAATTGCCATACAACGAGGCAATGCCGCCAGTATCTTGGGTACGTTGCCAGCCGACTGCGTTGAGGATGAATTTTTGTGATGCTTTATTGTAGTTTGTATTTTAGTACATAATTTTGTATATTTGTTGTATAGAATTTTATATATTTTAGGCAATTTGGCCCATACAAATAAAATAAAATCTATTACAATAAACATAAATAATATTACTCATCTTAAAGCTTTTTGTAATGGCTAAGGTGTTGGTCTTATGATCGAGAGGTGAGGTTGGAACCCCACCCATTACACTTGCCGTGAACCTATTCCAGATACAGGCATATTCGACTTAGTTGGAGGGGTTAACAAGATTGTTAGTAATGTGCTTTCTTCTTCTTGACCTGGCCCGACACAATAGCCCGGCTTAAAAAAAATTAGTTATTTACTTTCATAAATATTTAAACTTTTATGCTTGTCTTACGAATTATGAAGCTAAGGAATTTCATGACAAACCTATCGCTCCTTATAAAGCAGGACAGACACCGCTCCAGTGACACAGTACCACAGAAATCCTCCTCATAAATCCCCCTGAAGCTTTTGACAGCCGGAAACTAAAAGAACAATGCTACAATTAAACTCGTAACATTTCTTGCGCGCGCGCACCCTATGCTCGGTGAAGCGGATCGCAATTACGGAGCATTACTGTCGCAACACTATTCATGGGATCTATTGTATTCTTATTAGTATTATTTTTCTTGATCATTCATAAATCGATTTAAAATTGATGGGCGGATTTTAATAGTGATCGAGTTAGTAGCTAATGATAATCGTCAATAATTTAATTATTTATACACTACTTTATTAATGTATTCTTAACCAAGATAAAGAATGGAATAAACCGATATGTTTTGAAAAATTTGAAGTATTTTAAAATGAAAGGTTGTTCCCTGAATAGATATAATGTTACAATGAATGAGTATTTTTAACCCCCGTCGGAAACAAAGAGGTATTATAAGTTTAACATGTGTATCTGTGTATCTGTTTGTGACACCGTAGCTTCTAAGTGGGTGAACCGATTTCGATGCAGTTTTATTTGTTAGAAAGCGGGTTTTCCGGCAGTGGTTTTTAGATATGTTTTGTCAAAATCGGTTCCGCCATTTATTAGACATGGGCGGTGAAAGTGGGGATGATTCATCGAATTTTGTCAAATATACACACAAAGAACACGACGTGTATATTACAATCAGACATATTTTATAAAATCGGTTTAGCCATTTACTAGATATGGGGAGTGAAAGTGGGGCTGAATCATTGAATATTGTTAAAAAACTCCCAAGTGACGTATCAATTGAAAGGGAACGACGCGTACTATACTCGTATTACAAAAACTGTCCATTCTATAAAAAAGTTATGGTCGGTGAAGTTCAAAAAGCTTAAAATAAAATTTAAATTAAAAATTAAAAACAAACTCCGTCGCAAAAAATCGCCAATTCAGAATTGATATTTAAAGTTTTTGGTTACATAGCCATACTCCGCCGCCACTATTTTTATTTTTTTATTTTTAAGGGTTGTTTCTTAAACTACTTATGTCTTTTTTGCGTAGGGGGGTTTTAAAATTTTTATTTAATTCTTTTCCATAAATATATAGCTAGTAGTAGGTGGTAGTGAAAACCTCAGTACGGTACCTATTAGACGAGAGATAGACAATGATACATACATTATGTGTTGTTGCATAAGTTTTTCTGTCAGGCGTTCACAGATTTGAACACAATACGTATTTATTCGGAGTTAGTCCTTTGGAGTGTATACTTGATTAACAAAAAAATTCTCATGTCTTACGTGGGACCCCAATATTTAGTGCACTGAAATCTCCTATTACATTTTGTTGTAACGATTACTTAAATTAACTGAACTCCTTGCCAGATGTCAGACTCTTACATGTGGAAGGAACAGATCCATACTATGATGAAGGGCGGAGAGAGTGAGTCCGATATCTCGGATTCCGAACACTTTATGACCAAAGGCGCCTTCCTCCTCACTCCTTCCCACGGCCTCAGCATGGACAAAGCTTCGGCTATCTGCGAGAAGATGGAGTTCAAAGGCTGCTTCTCCCTCACCAAGACTGCCACTGGCATCCTATTCAAATTCTCCAGCGTTGATGACTACCAGATGGTCTTCAAAAAAGGTTTCCATAAAGTAACTGGATCCAGGTTTTATAGGAAGGTAATTGGTTTGTTTTCTAAAATGTTTGCTTTGATTGCTTTCTTTTTTGCGCTTTCAAAACTGTCTGTCTTGTTTCCTATATTTTTTTCACTCATTGTGTGCTCTTCGCCCTTCTTTTGTATTTTTATGTGGATTCTAATATACATTCAAAGTAAAAGTTAAATATGCCTTCTCATATAAGGTTTTCTATTCTGACAAATTAAACTACTATTTTCAAGTTCGTTTTCAGTAACATTTACTGCAACTAGTATAACCTGTTTGTAATTCTGTTTATCTATTGTAAATTAACAAAATTAAAACTATCAGCACCTAATTCAATCTCCTGCTTTTCCAGATCGCCATTCCCTGCAGACCTCAGAAGACGTTTACCATCTATGTCTACGATATTCCTGATGAGGTCCCCGAGGAGGACGTGCGCCACGCTCTCTACAAGTTTACCTCCGTCGTGGAAGTCGTTCGCCTCAACTTCTCCGGCTCTCCGAAGGACGGAAACACTGGTTGGTATAGCATAGGTATCAGTATCGCACCTTCCTTTGTTTGATTTGTTAGCAAGACGCGCTTAGAGGTTTTCAGAATTATCAGGCGCTACGAGAGGGCTAAAAGGAACAAACTAAGACTGACTATTTTCATAATCGTTTGGATTGACTGCCACGATTTTAAACTATATTGTATATATTTCAGTTTTGCCTTCCTTCAAACTATACTACTATTTAAGTGAATAATAAAAATATGAAATACTCGTTTTACCTAATCATTAGGATGCACTTTTCAAAATTGACTAACCCATCTAGTCTTGGTGACTCTTTGCTTCTTAATCACGTTCCATATCTATCATCTAAATCTACTTCCATTTTTAAGGAACCTCTACACCCAAGCCCATGGAGAAGTCATCTTCCCGTGCTCTCACGACCATTGATGGTGAATTGGTCAGCAGCATGATTCCCAAGGAGGCCACTAGTGTCATTCGCGTCACGCTGGCAAGCATCGAGGAAGCTAACATCCTTCTACAGAATGGTCTGGACTTCTATGGAGCCACTTTCTTTCCTACTGAGCTCGCGACGCCAGCGCAGGCTGCTAAGCTCATCAAACCAAGCAGGTATTTTGATTTTACTGTTTAATTTTTTTCTAATTTTTGCTTCCATGTTTGTAGGAGAGTGATTTCTCCTTTACACGAACTTGCACATTATGTATGAAGTTCAGTTTCTTGTGATACTTTGTTCTAGAACCGGTGGAGGCAGCTGTACGAAGCATGAACTTTTTGGTTTCTAAAGTATAAAATAAATCAGAGGGCCTAGTGCTTATAAATAATACACTTTATCTTATTTAAAATGAAATGAAATGAAGTGAAGTCTAGTTCTGCATGGAAGCAAGAATTATGTTTAAAATCTCATTTCATATCTTTCACAACATGCATTACGTTTTTGATTGAGCACAGAGCACATTTTTTAACATAAAGTTAAAGTTTGGTTGTCCCCAGGGTCACCGGCGGTACTGTATCAGCCAGAGTCCGTGATCTACTGCCAGTGTTCGACCAGCAAGGTTTCACCAAGTTCGCACCACCAGCATCGCGCATGGTCAAGCCAAGATCCAAGTAGACGACCGCAAACCCGCTTGTCATTGCATGATATCTTCCAAATTACAGCAAGATATGACTGCGCTTTTGTCAGAGTTCACTTGCCAAGCCAGAGAAGCAAATGCTTATGACTGAACTCTAGCCATGATTCGCTTTTTGAATGAGGATGAAGAAAATGTGTCTGGTAAAACAGATCATGCAATGACAGGACCTAATGGAAGAACGCTTTGGACAAGGAAATCGAAACGAAAATAAATAATAACAATAATACTTCATATTAAGGATGATTGTATTAATATCAGCTAATAATGTACATAAACAAATGTTTTAAAATACAATAAAATATATGATTATAATAAAATCCTGCATGTACATGTACTTAAGTACTTAATAGAAAAACAGAATAAGTACCGAAATGCATTTAATATTATTTTAACTTAACTAAATAATGTGCCATTACATAGACACTATTTTTAATCTGTTTTGTTATCAATTCGTAATAATAAATGTTATTTTCTACATTTTGTTGTTTATTTGAAATATCCAAATTCTTTGGCGTTTGACGATAATTATCTGCTACATTAGTGTTTTCCAATACACTTTAGAAACCTATATTTTTTACTATGGTTTTTATAAGGGCAAACACTGGCATTTTCAGTACATTTTGCTTCATTATCCTAAATAACTTGTTTATATAACTAAATAAATAATTTAAAACGTGGCTTGAAAGCCTTTGAATACAAAATCCGCAACAACTACACGTACCATAAAAGTAATTTCTAACATTTTGTCTTTAAAGTGGAATGTTATAAAATCTCAATCATCCGTTAGTGCACTCAAACAAATAATATAAATTGGAATATTTTTTAAACATTATATAGTAATTTAAAATCACTCCGTGTCTTTTGAAAATATTCATTCATTAAGTTATCTTATACTCCTAAGATAATAGTCCTTTAGATACAATAGCACCGATCTTAATTACATTGACTAACTAAATATCACAGTTTTTATTATATCGCTTATAGCGAGCAACACATTTAATATTTTGTACAATTTTTTTCTTAATATGGCTTGGTATGGTATTCAACTCACATAGAGCAGTAGATTACACTTTAGGTCCTACACTTTTCTTCCCATTCCTAAACCTTTCTTCTATTTCTTGCAAACTCTTTCCTTTGGTTTCTGGCAATATGAAGTACATCACAGTAGTACCAATCAGGGCTACAACTCCATAACTAAGGAAAGTTATCACTTCTCCAAAGTTGCTCATCATGCCAGGTGCTGTCTTGACCACAATGAAAAATGCTACAAATGTTGTAGATGAACTGATACCAGACCCTAAGCCTCGCACTTTGGTTGGGAACACTTCCCCACACATGATCCATGGCAACGGAACCAACCCTATAGATATAGCACAGATGTAGAACATTAAGAACATCAAAGGTAGCCATGACATGTTCTCAGGTTTCCAATAAAGGAACATTGATAGCCCAACCATGGACATCGAAGTCCAAATACCACTTATGAAACATAGAGGTCGCCTTCCATATTGTTTGCATATTACACAAGCGACAACACTCATGAAGACTCTTAATGAATCTATAATTAGCATCACTAAGTAATGATCCAAACCTTTCCCTACGGCCTTCTCAACGATTTCAATAGAATAAAATGCGACTGCATTCACACCAGAGAATTGACACGTGAAGAAAAACAGAACCATGATGACTAGAGGTTTGATCAACTCAGGACTTTTAAGGCTGATCAGCTTTTCTTTTAATGTCATTTTGGGTGCACTATCTAAAGCTTTTTTGCTGTCAATAATTCCTTTCAGTTCCAATTTTGCTTCTTCACCATATCCTCTCAACCAGTAGAAAGCTTTGACCCCATCTTCTATTCTTCCTTGAGAGATGAGCCAGGTAGGGCTCTCTGGCATAAAAGTCAGCAGTGCAACTGTTAAAACTGGGAATATAGCGCAGATAATTGCAGTCCATTGCCAAGTTAAAAACGTTCCTATGACATGGCAAACCAGGATCCCAAGTGCTATGGCTAAAGATACTCCTGCGAGGAAGAATCCTCTGTACTTTGGTTCTGTTGTTTCTCCGATGTACACAGGGACGAGTGGGCCTGAAAGTCCGGCGCAAAGACCAGTGAAGAACCTTCCAATCAGCATGAGGCCAAGGTTGGAGGAGCATGCGATGAGGATCCAGCCAAGGAGGAGGGGTACGCAGGTGATGTAGTGGGACGTCTTCCTGCCAAACTTCTCCATCATCCAGCCGGAGATGAGGCACCCTGGAGCCATTGGTAGTGCTGCCATTGCCGCTGTAATGAGAATGAAAGAGATTTTATTTTTGTTACAAAGACAGTTTTTAAATATAATTTACTTAATGGAAAGATAGATGTACCGAGAGATAGAAAAATCAATGTATATTTCATCAACCTATGAACTTAACAATATCGGTGTTAGGAAAATATGAATTTATCATATCACTGTTAGGAAAACCTCTTTAAATATTGGCTTATGTTAGGTAGTTCCAGTCTTCCAGTTTCCGTTGAAAATAAATAAATTTGAGAAGTAAACAGAAAAAAATGGAGAACTATTTATTCTACATAGCAGTAGGTATTAGGCTCATAATTTATATTTACATAAATTCAATGAAAACTATAGCTAACTTATAAATTAAAGTATTTGTTTAAGAACAAACTATATAGGTATATAAAATTATGAACCCCAAAAGATAATATTATTTACAAAATAAAGTATTTCTAGAATACTTTAATCTTAGTACCTACTTAAGTAGTACAATAATAATTATATACAATTCAATGTATATATACACATAACAAGTCAACATGACCAAGTTAAAGTCACAGTTAATCAAACTAATTCAGTGAATAAACCTGTAATTGACGTAATTTAAATTTAATGATAAGTAGTCCCGATAAAATTCTTAAAAAGTATTTGAATTAGCAATTGGTTGCTTAATATTTATAAAACCCCATTATAACAGTATATTATTATGACTATTTTCGGTATCAAGATACGTACATACAGTCGACTAAAACTACATTTTATATGTAGAATAATATCCCCATTTACAGGTCACAGCCGCCATAACTGGTCACAGGTTTTATAAATCTGATCCCGTGGGAATTTTACCTGTTTGTACTCACTAATCTCCGAAACTACTAGACGAATTCTATTTAAACTTTTTTGTTATATAGCCATTAAGTCTGGGCAACATATAGGCTCGTAATGATTTTGGAAACTAGAACAACTGATGCAGAACTGTATACGCTAGCGAAGCCGCACGCACAAGTTAGAATTATATATTTAGGTTAAGCAAATGATTTTAACATAGGTTAGTTAAATTTAAAATTTTTCAAAGCTAATATGTCTAATAATGGACAAGGTGAAGGACTTGTGATCGCGTGTTCAAATCCCTATTACACTATTGTCGTGAACCTACTCAAAAAACAAGCATTTTTTCGATAGGAATATCATCTAATTACTCCTCTCTTTTATAGCTAAAAACTGACCTTACGTTCCGCGGCAGCGGTATCTCGTTAGAAAAAAAAAGATTTTCGTATTCTTACCTATCCATGACGTAGTGTCTGCGTCTGAGGGTATGGGTCCTTCAGGGTTCATCTTCAGCTGAGGCAGTAGGATCGCGGAGTACCCGGACGTAAGGCCGGACACGAAGGTCAAGAGGATTGGGGCTGATGATGCTAGCGTCTGTAATTATAATTTTTAATAAGTTTAGCCTCCCGTATCGAGAAAAGAAACCAGAAACAAGCAACTTCATAGATATACAAAGATGGGAAAGTCAATATTTTAGGTCACAAATCGCTCGGATTTAGATTAATGCTATACTCTCATACACATTACACGTGTACATTCATCCTCACACGCACACTGATTCACATACGCACACACACGCAACAAACCTATAACTCATTTAGATTTTAAGTAAAACCCTCATTCTAATTCTATTATTGTTTGTATTTAGCATTACTTTTAAATAATTTTTAAGTTTAAAGATAAACTGTACTTGCTGGCTTAATAAAGTTGTAATGTCATACTAAGAGGATTGGCGCTGTATGCCGAGATACTTAGTGTTTCACTTAGTTTGGCTGCAGGTGCTCCTATTTTTTACTGATACTTTTTTATGTACTAGTTTTAATCAATCAATCAATCATTTATTTTTGTGAACATAAGTAAAATAGGTGGTAAAATATAAGATGCTAGTAATTATCTATGTTCTGTTGTAAAAGCATACAAAAATATTAAGTTTAAATTAATTTAAATTAAATGACATCATAATAAATTAAATCAAATCACATCATATTAAATTGAATTACATCATATGAAATTAAATTAGGATACATCAAGATATTAAAAAAAAATATAATCAAATGTCAGCTATGTCAATATTAAAATTAGGTATTTACCATGTATTTACATGAGAAGTCAGGAAATAATAAACTGTCGGTCATAAAATTCATTAATACATGTCATTTAAAAAGTCTTCAATGGAGTAGTATGTCTTTTCAACTAGAAATAAAAGTAATTTACGCTTAAAATGGCTGACATTTTCCTCACTTCTGATACCCTTTGGCAATTTATTATATATTTTTGGAGCCATTATGAAAATATCTTAATTTAAGTAATATTATAATCTTTTTTGCTGCAAATAAATAAATCTAAATCTTTACTGTCTATCATACTAAAATAAATGAGGATTTAATAAATAAAAACGGTATACAATGGATGGACTTAACGTTGAATGCTATATTATATTTATTTTTTTCACCATTCACCCAAAAATTGTGTCATAATAATATTTTCGAGTTTTGATGCAATATACACATAATAGGAAGCTAGGAGAGCACTTTCTCAAGATTTTAAGAATAACAAATTAGGTTCGTACATACTTATTTAATATGTGCCTTCTATATATTAAAAAGTCTCGGTTCTAATTGAGTAATAACACTATTTACTGTCAAGATTTAAATATTTATTAGAAATTATTTTAATGATTGCATTATTGTAAGTTTATAGTTAAGTTTTAATTATTTCCGACAAATTGTTTTAAACGTTGTATTGTTGTTATTGTGTCCATTTGGAGTTGGTTTTAAATTATTTATGTGAAACTATTTTAATCATTGTATTGTTTGAATTAATTTATTATCATCATTGTATTCCTTGCTATTTAAATGAAATTACATTGTTGTAACAATAGCTTGTCTGCAGTACCAAATCTTTTTATTTTTATATGTCTATATTATGTGTTTAAAATTATTAAACTTAACTTATCCTTGATTTCTATATTGAAACTATTTGTTAATTCTTAGTAGATACAATAAAAATTAAATGACATAACATGAATATAAAAATATATTACCTGTTTCCATAACGGTGAAAAGCGAGTAACTGTTTTGGAGTCTGTCAGTAAGGTTGCATCTTTCTTCTCCGATCCCAGCGTCAGACCCAAAGAAGAATTGGTCATCTGAATGTTCTGCAGATAGTGAGATGATCTCCTGGAAGTTTTCTTCTCCTCCTTTGTTTCCTCTGTATCTTTATTTTCTTCTCTTTTAACATTTTTGTAATTTTCTTTAATTAATTCTAGTTTCGATTGTTTACCGTTGTTGGTATCATTATTTGGTATGGCTTCACAATTTTGACTGTTTTTATCAAATCCATTTGCAGTGTTCTTGTTAATTATTACATGTTTTTCAGCGTATTTCTTGCCTTGTGCTTCATTGGTTGCTGAATTGCTAAATAAATCGTGTTTATCAGCGAATGTTTCGTTGTTATCGTACGTGCTTGCTGGTAAATCTTCTTTTTCA
The DNA here is from genome assembly GCA_943138885.2 of Tholera decimalis. Taxonomy (NCBI): domain Eukaryota; kingdom Metazoa; phylum Arthropoda; class Insecta; order Lepidoptera; family Noctuidae; genus Tholera; species Tholera decimalis. Next base: position 1,948,166 of record OW964577.2, read on the forward strand.
TTTACTTCTACCGCCATACTCGTTCTGTAAACAATGAGATTGAGTATTTAATTTAGTTTATTAATAAAACAGTATAGTAATAAGAGAGCAGTGGTGGCCCAGTGGTTATGTAATGTATGGTAAGGGCCTTACTTGCGATTTGTGGGACTTGGGTTCGAGCCCAGTCAGGTACTTTAATCTTATTGTTTTTTGTAAATTGTTTTATTAATTTTACTTTAATTTTCATAATTAATATGAGAAAACCGATATGTCTTAGGACTAAAAATTCAAAGACCCGTCAAATTCACGAACCCGCTCTGGGCCTGTTTGATTGATTATGGACCATTGCTTCTCATAAGGACGAGGCCTGTGACCCAGCAGTTAGAATGTAATAGCCTGAATTATTATTGTTATTACGAACAAATGCAGTATCACGGCGATGCTATCTGTCGTCTATGTAAATCTTTGTTTAAGGATTCCTTATCAGACACTTGAGGTCGCGTAGTATCAGAGTTATGAAACAACACTTGATCGCTATTCCTATTATCAGTTTATATATTTATACTTCTACAATTGTTACTTACAGAAATTGTTTTATTTTAAAGTACATGACGTGTGAAATTGCTTTTTATATATATTTTTTTAACAATTATATTGGTTTAAAAATCCAATTTCTACAAAATGATATCTTCAAGAAAGTACGTACGTAAAATAAAAGTTTCTATCAATACTTAAATCCATGACTACAGCTGTTAATAAATGCACTCATTACGCTATAAGATTTTTACCCAAACAAATTCTTAGACAAATTCCATTAAATGTATAATTTCCACTATCATGTAAGAAACATCGGAAACTTTCAAAGGTGTAAACAAAAAGATACTTAGTCAATTATATCAAAGTGACAATTACTGGCAAGCCAATGGATTGCGTGTCTGATGCAGTAAAAGGTTAACCGCATGTTTTGTAAGAGCTCATGCGCGAAGTAGTTATGCAGTGTTTACTTATGTGTATAATTTGATATGAAAACTAGGTAACCGCACACGTTGGTGCGCCATATAAATTATTTTTAGTGAAAAAAGAAATGGCCTACGACCTTTATTTTTTATTCCGTAATAGCCCAATCTTGACCTCAGTCTCGATGAAAAGCGATAGATGAGGTCTACGATAGAACGAGCGAGCCCAGAAGCCTATTCTTAGACCTACTAAATTATTATCTCCGTAGCCTTTCGCAGCTTTAGCCTTATGGCTAGGTGTCGGACGTTTGATCGAGAGGTCACGGCTTCTAATCCCACCTATTGCACTATACAACGTGTAATTTAAAGGGTGTACACATACCAAGTGCACGGCTTCTTTGGATGATAACAAACGATATGGCAAGGGTTTTGTAATCCTATGTCTACATGTGTGGAACTTATTAGAAATTTCAATACATTGATACCAGAGACCGAATTTTTCAAATTAAGAAGAACGAAGAGAATTATCGTTTTATTGGCAAGTGACGTGGAAAGTGATGACCCTCATAGTGCTGTGACACGTTTGTTATTATTGGTATGAAGATGAAGATGAGTCAAGAAATATACGAAATCAACAATTTGGGGTCAATTCTGTGAGTCACTTATTTTGAGCTGAAACTTTGCATAGAGACTCCATACCAGATGTTGTCTTCAGTCCTTTTGGATAGATATGGGTTTCCGTTACACGTTGTATACACGAACTCACTCTAGAGACAAGCATATTTAGATTACTTGGAGTGGTTAACAAGATTGTTAGTAATGTGAATTCTACCTACATTGCTAGTTTTCTATAAAACTATTGTTATGGACGACGTAGCTTTATAGATTTAAGTACGATTAAAGTAGTGTAAATTAGTAATAGGCCGATAGTATATGGATAACACAACGTTGATTAAGGTTTAGACTTAAGTAATAAATATTGATTTAGTATTAGATAGATATACTCTTTATTGTACACCATAACAGAATTAAATAAGGACTTAAAAAACTATAAAGGGTGTTACAATGGGTGGTCTTATCGCTAAAAGCGATCTTTTACAGACAACCTTTGGATGGATTTGACACAGCAGGAGAAAATAAATACGCGGGTAGTCCATGGTGTACTATACCAAACGCCACATAAACTTGGAATAAAAGTCATTGACCCTCCTACATTTTTGTTGACTAATTTATTTCAAAAACGGAAATAAAGACAAATCTCTCTTGAATTCACATGTATCGCGACTTCGCGACCCTTTACATTTTATAGTAATGATAAACAGTTAATTGCTTGTTTTTCGGGTATCTACGCAGAAATATTAGAAAAAGGTTAATGTACTTTATTTCCCGTTAATCTGGCACATTGTATAATTACTTATATACAATAAATAAGTAATAACCTACATACTCAATACACATTTAACAAAGCTGAGTTATATAAAAAATAGTAACAAATTAGTGTTCATTTAAAATAAGTAGATGTTGTTGGTTTCATAAGATATAAGTCGTCCTAAGTCATTGTGAGTCATTAGTGTAATTGTCATTGTCAGTTAACATTTCGTCACTCAAGCAGCAAGCCGTCGAGGGAACAAGAATAAATCGAGAAATCCACGAAGCTCTGAAGTTTTAATCAAGAACATACAACAACAACATACAATCCACCTCTAACAACTATGTTGCTAATAATGTAATTGAAATTTAATGTAATTTGTAATGTATATAATGTTAATTGCCTGTAATGTAAAGTAATGATATGTAGAACCATAAGTAAGTTATCCTGCGAGTGCTGAGCACTTCTATAAGTGACGCACTCACTATGCATGCAACTTTCTATGATTTCTGTGTTTATGTTTTAGTGAGTTATTCGTTGAGATGCCTAATAAATAAATAAATAAAATAAAATTACGAATGTTATTATTAAGAACTGCGAGCGAGGCTACATCTTCTTGTAAATTTTGACCCCAAGTAGGCAAAATACCGGAATCAGCTGAAGTTTTACGTGAATTTGCTTGCACAAACGATCAGTATATTCTTAGTAACAAGCCTCTCCTTTCAAATGATGCAACTCTTAACATTTCCGACTAAAACCCGGTTTAAAGTTCAGCCTCGTAAAAGAAATATTATCGCACAAAGACACACCCGTCGATGAATCGCTTTACCGTTTCTGATGTCATGACATTAGCTTTAGAGTAAGCACTGTGGCTTCTGATAAGACAGGAAGGTCAATCAACAAGGGTCACATGACGTATTATTGGTTTATCGGACCCCGTGACTGATAAATTTGGGGTAATCAGGTGGGATGTTTACGTCACTGTTTGTATTTATTGTTAATAGGCTCGTATTTTTCCACCGTCTCTTCTGATGGCAAGCGATGATGTGGTAGAAGATGAAGCACGCTTGCCTAGAAGTAGAATTCACTCTTGACTTAAAGACTTCGTTTTGTTAGTGATTGGTGTAATCTTTTTTTGTATGTACTCTATTAACACGTTATATGTGTCGTAATAGATATTGTGAATTCGTAATAATAAATAATATATAGATGTGGATGGGGGCCGTGCTGGAAAAAATATTATAAGAAAATATCAAAAAAATACATAACATTCTTAGCCAAAAACTATTAACAAATAATTGTTGTTTGGCAAGTAACATAATTATGTACTGCATTGGTTTCTCATACAACGTGCTAAATTTGAAAAATAAACCAATTTTAGATCATTCAGCACGGCCCTCTATAGTTGCCTATATCTTTTTAAATATGACAGGTTTGTTTACAAATTTCGACTTCCTGTATTTGTTATACAACGTGTAATTTAAAGGGTATATATACCAAGTGCATGGCTTCTTTGGATGATAACAAACGATATGGCAAGGGTTTTGTAATCCTGTGTAGAACTTATTACAAATACCAATACACTGATACCAAAGACCGAATTTTTCAAATTAAGAAGAACGAAAAGAATTATCGTGTTATTGGCAAGTGACGTGGAAAGTTATTGACCCTCGTAGTGCTGTGACACGTTTGTTATGATTGGTATTCAAGAAATATATGAAACCAATCATTTGGTATCAATTCTTTGAGTCAGTTATTTTGTGCTGAAACTGTGCATAACAGATGTTGTCTTCAGCCCTTTTGGATAGATATGGGGTTTCCGTTACACGTTGTGTATAGGAGTACATTCGTTCCAAATAAGTTGCGATTCTGCTGTATTAAGTACTACTTTAGAAGACAAATTGGTTCAAAAATCGCTTTTTTATCCACGATCACGTTCTTTGGGTTCTCGTTGGTCTAACTGTCGCAAGTACGACTGCTGAGATCTCGATCTGCAATGATTTCGGGTTCAAATTCTGAGTAGGACAAAAATAGATATTGGGTTTTTCTAATAGAAACTTTCAGTAGTAGATCGGAGTTTGGAGTTGGCAGTGTGATACCCTTGTGCCTCGGAATGCACGTTAAACCTTTGTTCCTGACTGCCATTTGTACATCTTCACAGTCATTACGGATAGTCAAAAGCCAGAAAATTTGACACTGGTCTGGTTAACCCCTCAAGTGTCAACGGTACAGCGTATGTACATAACGTCACGGCTCGCATTTGACGATGTATTTTACGTTTCTGTTGCAAGTAACACGATGTGGCTGTATCATTCGGCTAATCGATTCATACTTGACTGGTTTTAGTAACATTTTAAAGGGAACACCGATCAAATGAACCAAAAAAAAAAAATTTACAAAATGCATCCGTTGTTTATGTTGTGACGCCGCAGACTTTATCGTTGCGTCATCAAATAGTTTTTATTACTGTTTACAGTGTCTAAATGGAATAATATGTGTTAACATTTCCTATATATTATTGTGTTATCGTGTGTTTTTTTTTACGTGAATATGTGTTTTTTCGTGTGTATGACTTCGAATGTGAGTGAAAATTATAAAAGTGAAAACATATCACATCACTGCGAGATAAGGTCAGTTTTATTTGCTTATTGAATGACATAAATAGTTAGATAAACTCATAACGAAGCTAGGAAGGTATAATATATACCATGATAATGGCCAAATTTTTTTTTTCTGAAGTCCTACCCAAAAATCAAGTAATACATTTAACTTGCGACGCGCGAGGGGTTAATATGTATCTTGTTACCCAAGTTTTGGGTTATGGAGGTCAGAGGCAGTCACTCCCTGATACTCTGTTGATAGCGTCAGTAGTCTAATGGTTAAGGTGACGGATTTGTGACTGAGAGGTCACGTGTTCTAACTCCCCCATTACAACATTGCCGTGACTCCACTCCCGACACACGCATATTTAGCTGAGTTGGAAGGGATTTAACAGAATTGCTAGTATGTGAATTCTATACACATTACTAGTAATCGTATGAAGAAGATTGAAAGCCGACTACAACATGCTGGGCCTCTAAGCATATTGGCTAACTAGCTGTGCCCGCGACTACGTCCGCGCGGAATAGTGACTTTAGACAGCATTTTTAATTTTTAGACTAATTATTAAAAAAAAACTCATACATAAATAAGCTGTTTACAATATTTTCTAATAAAAAGTAAAAAAAAAAAATAAGTTTCAAGCTTTAAAAATTACATAATTTTCATATATACTTTCATTCCCTATTTCAACCCCTTACAGCCCTTTTTTCGTATTAAAAAGCAAAGCCTATGTCCTTTCTAGGCTCTAGACTATGTTCGTACCAAATTTCATTTAAATCGGTTCAGTAGCCTAAAGGCGTGATTGCGTAACACACAGACAGACAGAGTTACTTTCGCATTTATAATATTATATTAATATATGTAGTAAGGACTATGTTAATCTTATATGAGTTACGTTACTTGAATTAAATGCGTTTTATTTTATTTTATTTATTAATAGATCTTGCAATTTATAAAATATGTATACTGGCCATCCATATGCAAACGTCAGTTACTGATTAATTAAAGATAATTGTCGTCTGCGCGTGCGGGTGATGTCTAATGTCAATGAAAGGTTGTCGTTATGAGGAATGTGGATCACTCTAATCATCTATATTTGAACCAGTTACATACATTTTGACCCGTAGATTTCCAGAATGTAATGTAATAATTTAATGCACGTGCAATGTGCATGTATTATGATCACAGTAAACTGTGGTTATACTAGTTATTAGCTGCTGTGCTTGCGACTTTGTGAGTTGATATTGCCTTAGTTTGTTTGTAAAACATCATCCGTTTTTAAACAAATATTGACAATAATAACTAATAAAAATGCTTTGTTATTTAATATCTTGGCGGTTCTCTCTTCTTAAGATGCCGTTTTTTCACGAATATTTCTTTCCCTGTACAAATTCCAAGATAACCCAGATGGTTGTCCTATAACTTCCTCTATCAGTGAATCTGTACAGTGAAGGTCCTATTAAAATTGGTTCACCAGAAAATCAGATGGACAGATTCATTTAAAAAAGCGTACATCATTTAAATTTCGTGAAGACACATTTGAAGTCTTATAGTTATCTAAGTTTTAAAGTACGAAAATCAAACTACCTATTAGTGCCTTCCAAACGAAAATCCTAAAGTTATAAAGATTTTTTTTTTTAATTTAGCCATTAATTGCCACTACTGGGCAAATGCTTCCCCCAAATCCTGACAGGTTCTCTTTTCGAGCGCCACTTCGGACCAATCAACGCAATGTGCGTCTTGGTCATGCCCCATCTTTTCCTGGGCCGGCTACGGCGGCGGCGCCATCCATTCTCAGGCACCCAGTGCGTGGATAAGGAAATAAAACTAATTTCAGAGTTTGTTTCAATTTTTGGTGTAAAATTGCAAAATATCTGACTTCCTGAATTATATCATTAGAATTTAAAACGGGATTTTACCATGTGTATTTATTATTTCGAGTTTCTTTTATTTATTTTGGTACCTTTGTCGTACGATGATGAAACGGGTGGATAACGAGAACGTGCTTATTGCTGATTGAAACTCACGGCCAACCAATCAATTAAAATAGGTACTAAAAATTTATAATAAACCCCAAGTAATTGATGGGTCAATGGAACAGTCTAGCGTAACACATGAGATAATCCCACACATCAATTCGAAAACGTCTATCATAATGGTGACCTGTTTAGATAAAGATCTTATAGATAAATCTGTCCGTAAAGTCTGTATTTCCTGATAGCTTTAACGTGGGGGTTTTAAAGTCAAGATCAGGTTACTTCATATTCGACCACATCATCGCAATTACCATCATTGAGATGGTGGTCGAAATCTTGAGAGATTTTGACCTTTGAGTTTGTTTCAGTGTTTCATACTCATGGTCAAATCATATGAGAAAAGTGTAGGTTAATATCTGTAAGAAAAAAACAGGAACTGAGTCATTCAGAAAAACACCACACAGATTTGAGTGGATACTTAGTATTCGAATTCTCTTCAGTAGCTAGTTAATTAAATATTGTAAATAGCATCGTTATCTAAATTAAGTAGAAACTCGGTGTGTGTTAATTCTAAAAGATCTTACTCTGGCAACCAGTAACTGGGTAAAACAAACAATCCGATAATATTTGTTGAAGTCGACCATATTTCTAAAAATATTTTCTGTCCTTATTTTCATCATTCACTTAAAAAAAAAATGCCAAGTGTCCCGGTTTTATGATAGATATTAACAAACTGCGTAGTTTAAAATCTCTAGAAACGCAGAATATGATCATTGCACGAGGTAAAATGATTTAGCTCGGAATGGTATACTATATATTTATCCAGTTTAATAGATTTATATTACTACTAGCGACCCGCCCCGGCTTCGCACGGGTGCAATGTTTATATTAAATATACTATAGAATGTCTTTATATACATCGTTGACAGCATTTTTGTCATTTGACATACATGTTCTCTTTAGTAATTACTCTTGAAAGTGCGACACATAAGTAAATTATGGGATGCAAATGGCATGGGAAAAATATTCAACGCTCAAATCTAAGCAACATAGGCAAACGCGCCGTGCCTCCGCCGGCACCGCGCCGCAACCGCTATGTCCTTGCATTTTAAATCTGTAATATCTTCGAAACTATTTATTTAAATTATATTCTGTAAAGAGCAATATTGATTTATATTAAATGCACAATGTATTTATGGTACTTAATTGGATAAGGATTAATGCTGTATTGCTTAAAATCGCTTCATAAAATATGCTCGTATTTCTCGTAAAAAGTAAAGGATATAAAATGGTTGTTGTGGGTTATCTATAAGAGATAGACAGATGCCATCGAGGACATTTTTGTTGAACTTTTTAAGGTGTACAATACTGTAGTACATTATTTTGATCTATCTTGTAGGGTTCAGCCAGCGTTTGCAAAGCAAGCGCAAAAAAATGTGTTTATTTGCGACATCACATTAGAAACCTCAAAAATTATCAGTGTTCCTCTACTATATTATGCATGTTATATACTTAAAAACCTTCCTATTGAATCACTCTTTCTATTGAAAGAAGCTGCATCAAAATCCGTTGCATAGTTTTAAAGATTTAAACATACATAGGGACAGACACAGGGTAGCGACTTTGCTTTATACTATGTTAAGATTAAGAATATATTGGTACTTTGCACTTTGCATTCATTACTGAAAAAACTCTTTCAGTGCTGAGGTTGCGGGAACAGAAAGTATCTACTTTAAAACATTACTAAGATAGTCTCATATCTATGAGACTATCTTAGTAATGTTTTTAAATCCTTCTGAAGATTTTTCCAATAAATGGCTCCACTTTTGGCCAGTACAATTTCAAGAAAATCTTTGTCTTGTGATACTTTTTCATAAATTACTTTAAAATTTGTTATTTCTGAATACAGATTATCCATACTAATATTCAGTCTATACAAATTTAGATTATCTACAATTTTCTCAAAATGATCAAATGTGATCAAAGACTTTAATGACAAACAGCTAATTAAAGAAAGACAGTTAGTCTGACAAAAATCAAGCCATTTCTCTAAATATAAATTAGCTTTATCAATAAAAAAAAGTTGATACTTTTTATTGATAAAGCTAATTTATATTTAGAGAAATGGTTTGATTTTTGTCAGACTAACTGGCTTTCTTTAATTAGCTGTTAATTTAGTTATTAATAGTTCTATTAAAAAACTTCTTGGGAAGACTCTATAATAGTTTTTCATACTTTATTTGTTTCATGGCCATGACTAACCAAAAAAAAAAATGTGTGAGCGTCTAAGTCTAATACATAAGTATTAAGCATTTTGATGCTGAAAACAGTATTTTGTATACTTTATTTTTGTTCAACAGTACAAAGTATAATGTAGTCAAAAACAGTGTAATACTGTTTTTAACAGTGTGGCAACTCTACCACCATCTCACTTGATGGTAAGTGATGATGTGGTCGAAAATGAGGCACGCCCCCAGGTTATAGCTATCAGGAAACACAGACTCCGGCACGAAATTTCAGTCCTTAGATGTACTGTATGTAAAAATATTCCTAAAAAGATTTGTGCGTATGGGTCAGGATGTCCAGCTGGAGTGTTTATTGGTTCAATTGATGTTTAACTAGGATATTTTTCGTGATATTTTAAGACCATTCGCTTAGCTTCTTTCCAATTATGTCGCGGTCAGCTTCCAGACTGAACAGATGTAGCTGAGTACTAATGTGGGACTGAAACAGCTGGAACTAATGGCTAGACGTGCTTGATGATTATCCCCCGAAAAAAATATTGCCGGTAGCATCTATAACCACTATACCAAAGAGGTACTCTATATAATTCTGTCAGTTTATACAACAGATGACGTTCTCGGATCCATCTGTAGTTATGTAAATAAATCATTCAACAGCGAATCATTGGTGGCCGTTTTCTGACAAATTAAATGTTATCTTAGCGGAAGAGAATGTGAAACAGCTGTTCGTCACCCGGTCATGTAGTTATAAGAGCTACGTCCATTGTGACGAAGATAAGATGGCTGAAGTCGTAATGCTGTTTAATATCAAATGATCGTTTGATGAACTTTGAAAATTTTTGTTACATTTTTAAATAATAATATTATACAAGTGAACTGTACAATGTTCTTTTTGAGAAATAAAGATTATTTTAACTTAACTTTCGCTTAAAAAGTTGTTGGATTAAGTACGATCCTATGGTCCAAGGCCTTATATAAAAGGGTCGTCCACTAGTCAGGTGATGTTTTTAACAATTTTCGACCCCTGAATCCCCTCTGGTGAAATTTGGTTAAGTCACTTGAAAGTTGAAACTACCCACTCACACCCTAGATTACGTCTATTTTGTTGGTACAAATTATTTATTTATTTACTTATTTTATTATTTATGTACACATAGTAAAATACATTAGGATACAACATCATTATAATATTTGAGTACAAAGGTACTGCTTATTTCTTAAGAAATTTCTTCCAGCAGACCTGCGAAAGACAAGTGAAAAAGAAATGTAGACAATAGTGTGTGAGAACAAGAGAAATAAATATGAATATGTGTAGTCTAAAACTAAAATATTAAATATAAAACGTAAAATACGCATTGGATACGGACATACGGTTTCAATATCAACTTACATAAATTCTTATGTCAAACGATTCCATTCATTTTTAACCCACTTCTAAAAAAGGAGGAGGTTCTCAATTCGGATGATTGTATTTTTTTTTGTATTACACAATTAAGTTGCAGGTCTATCTACAATTATTTATATAAATCAATTGCTGTTCGTTAGTCCCGTTAAAACTTGAGGACGTCTGTACCGATTTGCTTAATTTAGGTTTTAAAATATTTGTGGAAGTCCAGGGAGTTTAAAAGGTGAGTAAATATCATCATCAGATTAGCCTTTTTAGGGTTCCACAGCTGAATGGCAAAAAACGGAACTCTTATAGTTTCGTCATGTCTATCTGTCTGTCCGTCCGTCCGTATGTCACAGCCATTTTATTCCGAAACTATTAAAACTATTCACATGAAACTTGGTAAGTAGATGTATTCTGTGAACCGCTTTCCGATTTTAAGAAAAAAAGAATAAAATATTTAAATTTAAGGGGGCTTCTCATACATGGAACTGAAACTGAATTTTTTTTTTCATGAAACCTATGCGTTTGTAGAAAAGTTTTTAAAAATAACATTGAGGTTTCTAAAACCACTTTTTCATAAAGTCAATCGTTTAAAAGATATACGCTTCCAAAGTATTAAAATGTGTGTGTTCCCCTCTAACTTCTATAATAATGGAGGGAAAAATTTTAAAAAAATATATGCTGTAGATCTTAATGTAAACTTTCAACGAAAATTAGTTTGAACAAGATCGGGTCAGTAGTTTTTACAAATAATTTGAAAAACAAAGTTATTTGGCGTAGTTCCTACGGAATCCTTCATGGGCGAGTCAGACTCGTTCTTGGCAAAAAAAAAATCAACTATGTCGGGGATGGCTTCCAGTATAACCGGATCCTGCCTATCTGACTTCAACAATCTTGGTAACACAATACCTCTTGGTCAGACCCGTGTCCCAAACCCGAGAACTCATAGACCAACGAACAGTAAAAGGTGAGTAAATATGAAAAATATAAATATTTCTAGATAAGAAATATACAGGGTTAATTGTAAAACACCAGAAACCTCTCAGGACTATGTTACTAACATCATAATCAACAACTTTTGTTCTATGACTTTTAAAAATTCGTCATATTTTAGTTCACCAGACTTTCATACAAAAATAAAAATATTTAAATTGAACGCCCTAAATGTTACGAAGTCTATGCGAAGCAAAAGAAAAGTCATAGAACAAAAGTTGTTGATTATGATGTTAGTAACTTAGTCCTGAAAGGTTTCCGGTGTTGTACAATTAACCCTGTATAGGGGAACTGGTCAGCTAGTAACTAGGTATATAAAGTCGATCAAAATCATAACCCTTCTTGCTTAGCCGTAGTTGGTTAAAATACTGTACTGTTCCTGCCTGCTTTTTTTTATTATAGATGAGCCAGCTCTTGACCTCGATTTCCTCTGATGGTAAGCGATAAATGAGGTCTACGATGTGACGAGCGAGCCCAGAAGATGCCTATTTAGTCGTGCTTTAAAGGCTGAAAGGTCATAAGTGGCACGGAACACAGAAGCCGGCAGAGAATTCCACAACTTGGCTGTGCGCACAATAAATGTGGCGGAGAAGCGCTTGGTACGACAAGACGGTATATCAATCAAGTGTGGATGGTACCCAGCCGTCTGGTAAAAAAAGCATGAATTAACGTGAGTTTGTTTTCTAACTAAATGAGGGTCGGCATCCCGTTTAACCAGTCGTGGTTAAGTAGTAGTTAATGGTACGGAACCAGGGCCGGAGTCTGTTGCAACGGCCGGCGGATACCAGTTCCAAGAACAGGTTTACTATATTTATCATAAAACTATTTTAGTTTCTCTCATCTGGTTAGGGACAAGGAACTGTTATTTTGGTCAATTATGCAAGTTGATCACTTTTTCTTAACGTTACGTAACGGTAGTTGCGTTCGCTCTGATCTTTGATTTACATTTGTAGCATGTCATTAATACTACGACCAACTGAAAATCAGAGTCAGAAAATTTACAGTTATCTGGCATTTTGCTGAACTGCGTCTATTTGGTAAGCCGTAAGGCACACAGAAATTTAATAAAGTTTTTTTTTGTATTTTTTTGTGTGGGTCAAATGAATATATTTTCTTTGAAATGAAATATTTATTTTGTTAATTGGTTATAAATAACACCTTTACACGTAAATTTTATGTGTATTAAGTTAAATTAAATCAGGCCAGTGTTTCCTAACTGACTACTCTGAGAAGAAACACCGAAACAAAGTCAGAGGTCAACGTCTCTTTTTTCTTTTATTTTTTTTACTAAATTTAAACAGACTTCTGCCAGTAGATTCACCTCCGAGAATGTTAGAAATTATCCTAAGGAAAAGACTACTATAACATTGTACTATGTTAATTGGTCTTTATAGTCATCTTATACGTAGAAAATGTATTAACATAACAGGTTTTCATTAAAATTCTGCGTAATCTACAACATGTTCTACCTATTTACTAAGTTATCTAGACCCAATTATACAAACTTTAAGCTTTAGAATTGGTTTATAAATACATAAGCAAATTCCAGAAACTTAAAATAAAATAATATATAAATTATTTTATTTTATTTCTATGCGTTGCAAGTCTATCGGTTACATTTCGGGGAGTGTGCGTCGGAATTACACAATCTAATTCCGCCAAGCCCGTTTCATCATCGGACTACAAGACAAACGGCGATGCGCCATCGTTACATGGTGGATATCCCACCCATACGCACAAAATGTTTTTGGATTACTTTCATTGTGCGTACGGCTAAAGAGTGGAATTCCCTGCCGGAGTCTGTGTTTCCCGATAGCTATAACCTAGGGGTCTTTAAGTCAAGAGTGAATAGGTACTTCAAGGTAAGCGTGCTCCATCTTCGACCACATCATCACTTACCATCAGGTGAGATGGTGGTAAAACGTGAGCATATTATCAATAAAAAAAATACACACATCAAAAGTGTCTAGGGATCAACATATATTTTTGCAATAACTTTTCTCCTGATTGATATTAATTAAAATTTTCTTTAAGGATTCATCAAATAAAGTGTTTTCGTTTGTCACAGTAACGATAAACCAAGTAACCTTTGCATTAATAAAGAAATTTGCCATTTTCCTAATAAAGGGATTTTTGACATTTGAAGTTGAACCACTAACATTAAAGTTCGAAAAAAAGACTGAAATAACAGTTTTCTTTAAAATTTTATTGGGTAACTTAAACAATTAATAATCCGTGTTTCTACCGCGAACACTAACAACACAAGAACATCGGTTTGGCATACTCAAAATGAGTTCATCCAAATCACGCTGTGGAATGGCCGCCCATGTTCGTTGCAACAACAAAAAAAGGTCTTCTTGCGACTGGATACCCTCCATATTCGGCAGAGCTCTTCTCTGTAGCATATCCCATGCATGCTCAATCGGGTTCAAGTCTGGCGACTGAGCAGGCCAGAGCAGGACATTGATGTTAGCTGCGGCGAGTCTGTCTTACAACTCTTGCGGTGTGCGGTCGTGCATTATCATGCATTAACTGAAATAAGGGACCGATTTGCACTTGTAGAGGAACGATGACGTCAGATACAATCGTCTCAGCATAAATTTGAGCGTTGAGGTTGCCTCTGATCCAAATCAACTCAGTTCTTCTGCCGATCCAAATACCCGCCCATACCATGATGGTTCCACCACTATAAGGATGGACTTCCTGGCAGGATTTTAATCGCTGTTGGCGTCCAGGGGTTCTCCAGTGTCGTACACGTCTTGTATCCGGTCTCATACCAAAACGAGACTCATCAGAAAAGCACACGAAACGCCATTGTTCTTCTGCCCAATTTCTGCGTTCAAGAGCCCATTGATATCGAATACTACGATTGTGCATTGCTATAGGTGGTACCCGTAGCGGTCTTCGGGAATGAAGGTTCACTTCATGCAAGCGGTTTCTGACTGTTTGGTCGCTAATTAAGTTCCCTGAAGAGTGATGAAGCCTCACGGCTAACATCATGGCGGTTATTGTTGGAGCTCTTCGAGTTAAGATTTGAATGTATCGGTCTTGTCTCCGTGTGGTGCAGCGATACCGTCCTCCATGGCGCTCAGCCACGGTACCAGTGCTTCGGTAACGTGTCCAAAGTCGACTGATAACACTCTGACTTGTATTCAGAGCTAAAGCCACAGTACGTTGCCGGGAACCAGCTTCTATCATTCCCACGGCTCTGAGCATTTCTTCCCTGCTTAAATGACGTCGCCGCTCCATAATAACGTTGGTTTTAATCAGTAGTAGGGAAACAGTAGCACTAATAATGTCTTCAATGCGTTGTATGTTTTTATAGGGAAAATATTGACAGCTGATTTTCATCTTTTACTCGAATTTGATTAACAGTTCCTGTTTCAAATTATGAAATGCACCAAAAAGGATCCATATAAATTTATAAAATCATAAATTTATTACAAAGCCACATCTCAATCTCAAGAAATCCGCATAAAAATGCTTGATTCCTAGACACTTTTGATGTGTGTAAGTAAACGATATTTAATTTAAGAAATTCGTGAGATTTTTTATTTATTTAAACTTTATGTACAATAGTGTTACATGGGCGGACTTAATGCAGCAAAGCATTCTCTACCAGTCAACCTTTGGGTTAAAAATGAAACGAGCCTCTAAATACCTATTAAGACTTCACATTTATAAATAAATATTAATTTTTTATTACATTAATAATAACTTTTTCACTTGACAATCTTTTTTGGTAACTTTAAATGACATGAGCATAATAACGACGTATTGTTTGTATGAGGAAAACTATTTCATTTTCGTTTGGGTAATTTAGAAATAAGATACTTATTTAACTTTACAGTAGTTATGAGACCATGCAACATGTCCTTATCTAATAATATTATGATACATCATTCGTCTAGTCTTCTTTCAACTATATTTAACACGTTCGCTGACAGTTAGCACTTACCCTGACACCACATTACGACAGTAGAATTTTCCATACTAAATGACAAATCAACGTAGTACTCGTGCACAAGCAAGCAATATGAAACTAGCCACAAAATACTCCTATTACGGCTGTAAGAAATATGAAATTGCTCATAATATGACAGTGGATACTGCTCTTCATAATACTTATATGAAAAATTCACGTGAGACGACGTACTCTTAAAAATAAGTGGCCCGTCCCTCGACGTACTGTCATAACGCGCTATTTTTATTTCCCGCCTAACGACGTACTGTCAGCGAACGTGTTAAGTCAGCTTTCAGTCTTACGGGAAATAGCTGAGAACCAGTATTTTAAATGGTGCGACCAACCCAGTAAAAGGTAAACACTCAAGATTGGCCTCAGATTTTTCTGTCTCATGACTATCCGCAACGACTTTTAAAGACGTAGAAAAGGCTACCAGTACCAATGAGTTACGTCCTAAATATGACCATTATAACAACACACTTATTAAACAGTCAAAATTCAAATGTAAATGTTCTTCTAGGTAAGTGTACTTCATCTTCGACCACATAATCGCTTACCATCAGGTGAGATGGTAGTAAAGCTCGAGCTAACCATCGATTAAAAAAAAAAACAACCTGTACATTGTTGAAAACTAGTTTCCTTGCTCTTTGTTTAACATCATGATTAATCAGCCTATAATGTACCCACTGCTGAGACATAGGTATCCTCCCTAGAGGTCCTATGTGAGGGAGAGAGGGAATAGGCCAAAATCAGTCTGTAAAATTGAAGATTTCGGGTAATACGGTCCAAGGACATGCCGGTTTCCTCACGGTGTTGTCTTCCACCGTTTTGTTAGCAGAAGTGATCTTGAAAATTTCATAGAGTAAACCTGGGTTCGAATTTCAAAACCATAATCATTTGTCATAATTATGTTGGGGTAAGAATTGAATAAAATAGAATAGAACCTAAATTTAGTTGCTTAGAATGGTCTTAATTAAATAAAAATGAGATCCTAGTACAATCTAACTTATATTAGGCATGCAAATATTTGAAGCAGTTAAAAAAACAATCATGTCAAAATTCAATGTTCCAATTTCAAATTAAATATAGTTAAAAATAAATGTTTCAAATTAATTTGGTATTTTCTTGTATACAACGTGTAACGGAAACACCATATCTATCCAAAAGGACTGAAGACAAAATCTGGTATGGAGTCTTTATGCAGTTTCAGCTCAAAATAAGTGACTCACAGAATTGACCCCAAATTATTGGTTTCATATGTTTCTTGAATACCAGTAATAACAAACGTGTCACAGCACTATGAGGATCATCACTTTCCACGTCACTTGCCAATAAAACGATAATTCTCTTCGTTCTTCTTAATTTGAAAAATTCGGTCTCTGGAATCAATGTATTAAAATTTCTAATATGCTCCACACATGTACACATAGGATTAGAAAACCCTTGCCATATCGTTTGTTATCATCCAAAGAAGCCGTGCACTTGGTATGTATATACCCTTTAAATTACACGTTTAACCGGATGTAGCTAGCGGCAGCTCATCTCACCTCAACAATCCAGAAGCTGGGTAGATAATCTCTGACACTGGTTAGACCAGTGTCAGAGATTATCTGACTTCTGACCTGGGTTCGAAACCACAACTTATAAACTCGTAAGCCTCTAATCACTGGATCACCTATGTTTCTTCCCTTCCTTCGCATAAGAATGGTCTCCTTCTATTACTTCCTCTTACTTAATACTAATTCTCATATTTAAAATGCGAAAGTTTGTGATGGATGTTTGTTACTTTTCCACGCAAAAACTACTGAATGGATACGAATGAAATTTGGTGAGTAGATAGTTGAAATGCTGGAATATCACATAGGGTACATATTATCGCCGAATTCCCACAAGATCGAGATTTACGTGAACGAAGTCGCGGGCAAAGGAAAGTATTCAATAAAAATAAAGAACTGTTTTCGGATGCCAGTAAATACTACGAGTAATAATAGTTGACAAGCAAGGTCATACTTTTTTATATGTATTTGTACGTGACTGAGTGTGAATGGACTTGTGGGAGTCCATTTATTATAAACTGAGACTCCTCTGTGTCTCGGAAAACTGTCAGTACTTACTTTATTTATACACATGACACTTACAAGAGAAAAAAAATACAGACAAAAGAACACAAACGTGCTGCTTATTTCATAAGAAATTTCTTCCAGCAGACCTGCGACAGGAAAGTTGAAGAAGAGATGATAGACACAGCGTGTATAAATACTAATTACGATAAATAAAACATACTTAACTAATAAACTAAATTATTATGATATAATAAACAAGATTAAAATACATATTTATATAAACACTATCAAATATTGACCTACTTATTATATATAAAATTACGGGATCTACTATCCCGTAATTTGATCTTTGAGAGATAATGATCTTTGACCAGCTTTTTAAAAATATTGTCAGACTTCTACTTACAAAAATCCCACCCTGCCCTTTCAGTTGACATTCCAGTACTCCCCCTCAGATAGTCAGATCTGACATCATTCTTACCAGGGGTATCATTACTGTGTTGTTGAGATCATCCATTCTCTGAGATTTTCTCAGCATCTGAATCTGAATCTACGGCAGCCCGCGAATATGAAATTCCAATGAAATGATTTTAAATCTCACGAGAATTTTTTAGTTCCTCGAGATCAGGCAGACGCAGCTAGAGATGAAGTCTAGTAGTTTAGTACAAAGTGAGAAGGTACTGTTCTGGATATTAAAATTAATTCCTTTATTGATCGAGAGTTACTCGATCAGAATGTAACTACTATTATCACGGGAGATCACCAATTGTTTTAATGTTTTAGTATGGTTTTAGTAAGTAATAAAGCTTGGCATAGTTATGGGTCTCAAAGAATTGGGGGGGGGGGCCTTTGCCCACCAGTGGAACAGTATAGGCTAGAGTACGGTACAATCTTCAGTTTATATACATTATCTCTTTTATATTTAGGCTGAATAATATTATATATTATATTATTTTTGTTTAGTTATCATTTAAAATAAGTAAGCATATAGATGTGAGCCAGTTAGCAACAAATACGGTAAAAACACGCGCTCGAAGCCAGTAACCATTAATGATATTAAAATATACCAATAGGTAACAATCTATGACGTATGTGTATGTGTACGTCGCGTAGAATTTTCGTGAAAAATCTACTAAATTTACTTCCCAACATTAGGAATTATGTATGTTCAGCAGTGCAACTTAACAATGTTTATGAATTAGATTGTATCTTTTCGACTGTAATATTGTATTTTTTTTTTATTGATAATGGGCTCGCGTTTGACCACCATCTCACCTGATGGTAAGTGATGATGTGGTCGAAGATGGAGCACGCTTGCCTAGAAGTAACCAATTCACTCTTGACTTAAAGACTCCCAGGTTATAGCTATCAGGAAACACAGACTCCGGCAGGGAATTCCACTCCTTAGCTGTACGCACAATGAAAGTATTCCCAAAACGTTTTGTGCTTATGTGTGGGATGTTTTTTAATTACGGATGAGCCCGCTCTGGACCTCGATCTCGCCTGATGGTAAGCGATAGATGAGGTCTAAGATGGGACGAGCGAGCCCAGAAGATGCCTGTTTACTCTTGCTTTAAAGGCTGAAAGGTCATAAGTAGCAAGGAACACAGAAGCCGGCAGGTTATAAGACTCAGGACAATCAAAAATTTCTAATCCGAGAAGGTTTAAGCTAACTAAACTCCGTCAAGTGATAGTCGTAATCGCATATACAAAATGTGAGTGTACGACTAAACGCCGACAGACACTACGTCGACAGACTGAACACCGACAAGACTTTACTTCGACGGGACTCTTCGCCGACGGGACTCTTCGCCGACAGGATACTTCGCCGACAGGACACTTCGCTATAAAGCTAAGGGTCAATAGCCTAATGGCTAAGGTGTCGGCCTTGTTGATCGAGAGGTCACAGGTTCGAACCCCACCCATTACACTATTGCTGTGAACCCACTCCAGACACAAGCATATTTAGCTTAGTTGTATGGATTAACAAGATTGCTAGTAATGTGAATTCTCCACATTGCTAGTTCTCTTTTTAGGGTTCCGTAGCCGAATAGCAAAACCGGAACGCTTATAGTTTCGTCATGTCTGTCTGTCTGTCCGTCCGTCCGTATGTCACAGCCATTTTATTCCGAAACTCTTAAGACTATACATGTGAAACTTGGTAGGTAGATGTATTCTGTGAACCGCTTTCCGATTAAAAAAAAAAAAAACCGGTCAAGTGCGTGTCGGGCCACGCGCAGTGTAGGGTTCCGTAGTTTTTATAACAGCCAAGTGCGTGTCGTATTCGCTGACTGACCGTTTCGTACCATGCTCTAACTAAAAGCCAAACATGACTACCTAACTAATTTGACTTCCTATACAAATCCTCACCTGATCCGACAATTTTGCACGGAAAGTTTTAATTTTTTTAGAGTTTTGTATAAAACTTGTCATAGTCGGCGTTTTGAATTTAAATACAGGACACAGAACTACACTACTCAATCGTCACAAAAAAATAAAATTGAGGAAGTAGTTTGCTGGGGGAGCTTTGTGTTTGATGTTATATAGCAAAATAATAAATAAATAAAACATATTAATTTGAATTCACTCTAAAAATGGGCCCACATAGGGCGATGGTAACTGAAGAAAGAATTATAAAATCCAACTTCACAAGGGAAGTTTGAAAAAATATGATCTATGCGTGTAGAGGGAAGTGGTTGTAATAGACTGGTAACCAGCATCACGTATTAATTTGAAAACTGCAGTGTTGTCGTTACGGAGATGGTCTTCATTAAAATCTCCAAATATTATGCAAGGACTGTTATGCGATAGTAAATTTCTTACAAAAACTAGCGCGATACAACTGACGCTTAGCGCCATCTATCGACATTTCTATGAAGTTGTTCGAAATTTTCGAGTCAAATACAATTGGTCGACTATTACTCGTAAACTTGTAAAGCCCTCTTATGTGTGATAGTTTTCCTTTAAACTTCGTTATATATAGGTACTACTGCCGTGACATTTGAATTTCTAACCACAACCGTTTAGTTGTTAGAGGGGGGGGGGGGGGTACACTTGACTCTAACGAAAATTGGTACTTTAAAGCTTGTTAAGTCACGAACCGTTTACTTAATCAAAAAACGGTCTTCCCAATCCCCTAATATTTTTGAAAGACCTATCCAACGATATCCCACACTATGGGAAGGACGAAAAAAATAAATTATCATCCCACTTTACATGTAGGGGAGGTTCCCTAAATAATTGCTTTTTTCAAAATTTTATTTCACCACTTTTTTGGCGTCATTAACGTGTTTACTCATGCCAAATTACAACTTTCTAGTACCAATAGTTTTTGAGCTAAACCGCGGACAGACGGACAGACAGACGGACATGGCGAAACTATAAGGGTTCCTTGTTGACTACGGAACCCTAAAAAGGGCACTCCCAATACATAGAACTGAAACTAAAAATATTTTTTTTTTATGAAACTTATGCGTATGTGGTATCTATAGCCAGGTCTTTAAAAATGACATTGAGGTTTCTAAAACTCTTTTTAGTAAAGTCAATCGTTTAAAAGATATACGCTTCCAAAGTGGTAAAATGTGTGGCCCTTTAACTTCTATAACAATGGAGAAACAAATCCAAAAAAAAAAATTGCCGTTGCAATTAATATAAACTTTCAAAGAAAATTAGTTTGAACGAGATCGGGTCAGCAGTTTTTGAGATGTACCATATTTTCTCAAACCGCAAATATAACTTTGTAATTCATACAAGTATTATGAACAACAAAGTTATTTGGCGTAGTTACTACGAAACCCTTCATGAGCGAGTCTGACTCGCAATGGTAATTTTTTTCGAAAATGGCCCGTTCGGCTTCCAATGGCCGTAATGGGGTAAAGGTTTCCTTTTTATAGCCACAAATACTACACGGAGCATCCACCTATCTGAACTCCACAACTCAAAAGCAGGGTATCACGTTATCCTTTGGTAGAACACACGGAAAACCGCCGGCGGCCACAAGCAACCAGCTTAAGTTGACCTCTAAAATTTTTTTCCCCTATCGATTTTAGAGGTCAACTTAAGCTGGTTGCTTGTGGCCGCCGGTGGTTTTCCGTGAGTTGAGGGGCTGGCTTCTGAATACACGTATCGAATTTCAATGATTTTTTTTTTATTCATAATAGGCTCGCGTTTGACCACCATCTCACCTGATGGTAAGTGATGATGTGGTCGAAGATGAGCACGCTTGCCTAGACGTAACCTATTCACTCTTGACTTAAAGGTTATAGCGATCAGGAAACACAGACTCCGGCAGGGAATTCCACTCCTTAGCCGTACGCACAATGAAGGTAATCCCAAAACGTTTGGTGCGTATGGTGGATGCCATGTAATGAATATGAATACTATAGATTATAGGTATAGAATATATATCCTATACCTAAAAAAAATACAAATTGTAATTACAATGTAAACGTGACCGAAACAATTTTCTCACCTAAAAATATTTACCTCAAAATATTTACATCAATGAATTAGATAACGCGTGTAGCCTTCAAGTGCTGGATATCTGCCAAACTTACGCGATCTGATAAATACTTTCACAGCACGTCACCAGAAACAGCTGTTTAATACAAATTCCTACGTTGAGTGGAAAATTCTTCTATATCTACTAATATTATAAAACGGAAAAGTTTGTTTGTTTGTTTGTTTGAACACGCTAATCTTCGAAAGTACTGGGTGGATTTGGATGAAATTTGGTATGAAAGTAGTTTGAATCTTGAGGAAGGCTATAGATTTTTTTACCCGACTGTAAGAAAGTATGGTTATGTTTTATCGTGATCGGGTTGATGACAATATATTTATTTGCAAGCTTTCTTTGTTTTTCCGAGTGGGAAAATCATTGAATGACTTCTCCCGCTCGGGGTGGAGGGGAAGGGAGTGTCAGACTTCTACTGACTAAAAACCCACCCTGCTGCCTCAGCTGCCCTTGGGGTCTGGGGCCGCGGTATCTCGTTTACCGCGGTAGAATATTCTCGCAACCCCGATTTATTTACAAGTTGGGCCCGTGACTTCGTTTGTGACGAAGATTTTTGTGTGAAAAAACAAAGTATAAAATCTTTTTTTATTTCGGATTAGCCTGCTTGACCTTGATCACCCCTGATGGTAAGTGTAAGATGAGGTCTACGATGGAACGACCGAGCCCAGAAAATGCCTGTTCACTCTTGCTTTAAAGTCTTATTCATGTGTGGTAGGGAAAACACACTGGTTGGTATAGACGGTTTGGTACAATCAGTTAATCAATCAGTTTAGGAGTACTTACTCTACATTTTATTTAATTAAAACCAACTCATTATTTCAGAAATATAGAATTTAATTGTAATTAGCTCAGAAATAAGCTTTCCTTAATGAGTCATTAACAAATCTGTAGTTTACGTAAACATATTCGTTAATTAATCATTAACTACTACTATTTATTATAACAAAATATGCCATCATTATAATCGTTTTAGTGATTGTTATAATGAACACATGTTTTCTTGCGAGTTCTATTAGCAACATTGCCACCGCTGCCAATTTCCGTCTTCCGCGTCAAATTATGTCCAATTTGGCAAATAAAAACTATTACTACAATTAGATGATTCATCAATATCGCTTGTGAAAACTAATAAAGGCATACCTGAAACTTTATCTAAACTCTAACTAAAAACTAATTTAAAATTACTAGGATCCTTTTGGTTACACTCCATGTCTTGCGTTTTTAAAATGAAAACCTTTTTTATTGTTAGCGGCACAGAAATAAAAAATATTTTATCTATGGTTAGCGGGCTCGCATTTGGCCAATACACGCTTATCTACCAACTAGTAAACTTTTCAATGATTTAAATACCCCGAGGTTATAATTGTCAGGAAATACAGACTCCGGCAGGGAATTCCACTCCTTAGCTGTATGTACAATGCAAGTATTCCCAAAACGCCTTGTACCGTGTACGTATGGATGGGATGTCCATCATGTATGTATGAACCTGTATGGTCGTTGGTATGAATCTATCATTCCGGGATTATTTCTCCCTCTACACTCTACAGGGCATAAGCCTGGCTCGGTTTCCTTGTCATTTGAGATTCTAGGTCAATCATTTCAATAGGTTAGAAATTTATTATGAAAATAAACAGTACGTTTGTGTATAAGTATATTATGTACAAGTACATGAATAAGTAATTTTAAAATATACATTAAATCAGATCTTCTTTCACTATAATTAATTTCTATTAGGTACCATTCACCATTCCCTTGCCTTTAGCCTTCCCGAGTGACCTGAATAAAGACTCTTATATCATCTTATTTACGATGCAGTGGGCCATTGTGTAATTGATTGTCAGAAACGAAGACACCTATTATTTTCTAAAACGTAACTAAAAGCTCTGTGCTACCGCGTGCTAGCCACACTTCCGACCTTGTCCAATGTCGGGGTCACACGAAAATAACTGACGTACTGAAAACAACGAGTAATCGTGACTTTTGTGACAAGACTACTCTCTACATTATACAATCTTTACGTAAGAATATTTTTTTAGCAGCCATTCAGGAGCTCCTGGCAGGTTGATCTTCAACGTTAAACAACGCTTACTCCGGTGGGTTCATGAATAGTTATTTTTTTAAATCTAGATGAGCCCACTGTTGATTCAGATCTCGATCTCGCCTGATAGTAAGCGATAGATGAGGTCTACGATGGAATGAGCGAGCCCAGAAGATGCCTGTTCACTCTTGCTTTCAAGGCTGAAGCTTGACCTTGACGTGGTACGGAGCACAGAAGCCGGCAGAGAGTTCCACAATTTGGCTGTGCTCACAATAAATGTAGAGGAACTGTGGTTGGTAGGACAAAACGGTATATCAACCAAGTGTTGACTGTACCCAGCAGTGCGTCTGGGAAACTAGTAGTGAAAGGGAGATAGAGGGATGGCGAGTATCATCTTATCAACTTTTTTTTGTAATATTTTTTTAATAATAGCCAATGATAACTGCTAATAATATTGCTTCATATTGGTGAAATAGCTTTGCTCATTTGTTAACTAGGTAGTTTATCCTACTGAATTTTTAATTTCTCTGAAAAAATCCTTTTCAGGCGAGCAAAGCCCCGGACATAAGCAAGTGTGTAATATGTAACAACGATTGCGAAATGTTTCATCAATTTATTTTTAAGAGATTATTAATTAGGGAACACAGTGTTGTCGTCACGATCACAACAAGCTTGCGCGCACGCATGTTTTTGTACATGATAGTCGATACGTCATATTAATTAATTATGTACATTATTTCTTAGTATGGACATTATGTAGTGAGAATTCCGGCTAAAGTTGTGCATGTTTGAATGCGTCGTACCTCATGCAAGGATTTTTTATAGATGATATCCTCGCGTTTGACCAATATTTCACCTGATGGTATGCGACGATTTGGTCGAAGATAAAGCTAAACTAGAAGTAACCTATTCACTCTTGACTTAAAGATTCCCAGGTTATAGCTAATACAGACTCCGGGGTGGAGGAAAGTACCAAAACCTAACTCTTGAAGGGTTAAGGTTAGGTTACAGGTTTATCAACTTGTTTTAATAGAAAACACCTGATTTGAAACATTTTTTTCTTACTGAAAGGCTCGCGTTTGACCTATTATTATAATTTATCTCACCAAAAAAAAACAGATTGTGTTCGATGATGTGATACAAGATGAAGTACGCTTACCTAGAAGTAACCTATTCACTCTTGACTTAAAGAACCCAGGCAATTCCACTCCTTAGCTGTACGCACAATGAATGTATTTCCAAAACGTTTTATGCGTATGTATGGGATGTCCACCATGTCACGATGGTGCATCGCCGTTTGTTCTATAGTCCGATGATGGAACGGGCTTGGTAGAATTAGATTGTGAAATTACATCGCACATTTCCCGAAATGTAATCAGGTTTTTAAATAATGATGTTTATTTTGCAAATAGGTTATAAATATCACTTTCACACGTCATTTTTTTGCAAATGTAAACTACTATGATGAGGCCAATGTTTCCTAACTGACTACTCTGAGAAGAAACACTGAAACAAACTCAGAGGTCAGCGTCTCTTTTAAAGTCCAGACAATCTGTAGTTATCAAACCATATGAGAGCCATGCAGGTTAATGTCTGTGGAGCCCTTTAGAGGACAGAATCAAACAGATTTGCACAAAACCCACCCATACGCACAAAACGTTTTTGGAATACTTTCATTGTGCGTACGGCTAAGAATTGGAATTCCCTGCCGGAGTCTGTGTTTCCTGATCGCTATAACCTGAGTGTCTTTAAGTCAAGAGTGAATAGATTACTTCTAGGCATCCTTCTAGGCTCCATCTTCGACCACATCTTCACTTACCATCAGGTGAGATGGTGGAAGTATCAGTAGCGAAGGCTCCATACAACTCGATTCCTACCGGCTTCCCTTTTGTAATATGGCAAATATTAGTCTATTATTTTATATATGAATATGTAAATAGTAATGTATTATATTTAATTAAATAAATAATTATTTACGAAGTTACAAGATTTCGAAGTCAGCCACAGGGCCACAGTTACTGGAATTCACGCATCACACTTGAGCAAGGTAAGCATTTTTTGGTCCGGCTTCCCTTTTATGAAAAGTCACCCTTCGCCACTGCGAAGTATGCTTCCCGCGGGATTCGAACCCACGACCACCGGGTCACAAGGCATGCTTAAACCACTCGACCTCCGTCCTGATATTATTCAACTCCGTTGAGTATCTTAAACTGTCAGATTACGTCTAATCTTATTGACGCATGATTTATGAATTAGTTCTAGGCCAATCCAAGCAGCCGGATAATTGAAGAATCGTTTGAAATCGTTAGATACCCTTATCTAAAAAAAAAAAAAAAATAGATTAGATAAAATATCGAAGCGTGCCCCTGCACGCTTCGATATTTTCTCGGGCTGACCGATATCATTTTTCAGATGAACAAAAATTTTTACGTAATCCCCGTACGTACCCGTGGTATGTACCCGTTCCAAAAAGCCAACCTACTGATGCCTAAGTCTAGTTTTTAGGGTTCCGTAGCCAAATGGCAAAAAACGGAACCCTTATAGTTTCGATATGTCTGTCCGTCTGTCTGTCTGTCTGTCTGTCTGTCTGTCCGTCCGTCCGTATGTCACAGCCATTTTATTCCGAAACTATTAAGACTATACATGTGAAATTTGTAGGTAGATGTATTCTGTGAACCGCTTTCCGATTATAAGAAAAAAAAAATAAAATAAAGGGGGGTTCCCCATACATGGAACTGAAACGAAAAAATTTTTTTTTCATGAAACCTATGCGTGTGTGGTATTTATAGACAGGTCTTTAAAAATGACATTTAGGTTTCTAAAGCTGTCTAAAGTCTGACTCGCACTTGGCCAATTTAAGTAGCAATGTGGGTAGAATTCACATTATTAGCAACACCAACTGAGATAAATATGCTTGTGTATAGAGTGGGTGCACGGCACTAGAATAATGGGTGGAGTTCGAACCCGCGATTCCATAACCATTAGACTATTTTCGGTTTACAAAAAAATGATGCAACAGTTTTCTACAATTTCACTTGTTACGGTTAGATGTTATCTCAAAATAAACTTATATCACGGTCACAAACTACGCTTGTCATACAATGACATTATCATTCTTTTATTTTTAATTGGGTCAAACTAAATACGCAACATATTATTTAGGTGTTTAAATAACTAATAACTATGTATCTTATTTAAATAACTTATATAATTCGGTCATAGCTAGCGAAAAAGATATAAAGTGTTTTTGTATTTTACATTGTTAATTTATGTACTTACCTTAAATTTTTTCCGTGTATATTTTCCGAGGAATTAGTGAAAATTTATTGTATTGAAAATGTGTTACATAAAGTTCATTGACTTTAATGATATAATGAAACTTTCCACGAATGATATAATAAATTATGTAATTAAAATAAAAGTAAATTAAAAAGACTTCTTTATTTTATAGATACCTAAAACAATTTTTTGTTTCAAGAACTCATTGAAGATTTGGCAGTGTTCATAATATAATGTGGGTTGTTTTATATTACTGTGGATTAGTGTGTCTGCGATACAAGTAATAAAAAACTGGCCAAGTGCGAGTCGGACTCGCGCACAAAGGGTTCCGTACCATTATCTATAAAAATCGCAAAATACACGTTTGTTGTTTGTTTGTTGAATTATCTGCCGGCTTCTGAGTTCCCTGCCACTTATGACCTTTCAGCCTTTAAAGCACGAGTAAATAGGCATCTTCTGGGCTCGCTCGTCCCATCTTAGACCTCATCTATCGCTTACCTTCAGGCGAGATCGAAGACAAGAGTGGGCCCATCAGTAATAATAAAAATAATAATAAGAGTCCCTAAAATATTTTTTATTCTGTTTTTAGTAAGTATTTGTTATTATAGCGGCAACAAAAATACATCATCTGTGAAAATTTCAACTGTCTAGCTATCACGATTCATAAGATGGTGACAGACAGATAGACAGACAGCGGAGCCTTAGTAATAGGGTCCCGTTTTTACCCTTTGGGTACGGAACCCTAAAAACGAATTCACAAACTAATTGTTCTTGTCTTCGAATTTCGTTTTATAATTATAATAATTTTTTATAATTTTTTTTCGTTCCTGCTTGCGGCCTCACTCGCATAAACATTTTTTTCAGCGAAAAGCCTATGTCCTTCTGTAAGGTGTCATCTATCTCCGTAGCACACATCAAAATCTGTTTGTTGGTATAGACAAGAAAGTGTGACCGACAGAGAGAGTTACATTCCCATTTTTATTAGCAGGGATGAGTAATGAAATAATGATGTTTATTTTGCAAATAAATTATAAATAACAATTTTTCACGTAATTTTTTGTAACTTTAAACTAGATGAGGCCAGTGTTTCCTAACTGACTGAGAAGAAACACCGAAACAAACTCAGAGGTCAACGTCTCTTTTGAAGACTATTATAATCTGTAGTGATCAAATCATATGCGAGCCATGTAGGTAGGGAGAGTATTGCTGATTCATTATTAGTTACCGGCACTAAACAAGTTGTAGCAATCGGTT
This sequence comes from Tholera decimalis, assembly GCA_943138885.2. Classification (NCBI taxonomy): domain Eukaryota; kingdom Metazoa; phylum Arthropoda; class Insecta; order Lepidoptera; family Noctuidae; genus Tholera; species Tholera decimalis. Next base: position 1,976,784 of record OW964577.2, read on the forward strand.
TCGAATTCAGGAAGAGATATTCGATGATTTTCCCAGCGGAAAAAAAAATATGTAAAATCCGAAGACTTGCCTCATCCCGCACTGGGACAGCGTGGTGTATTACGGCCCATGTCCCCTCAGAGTGGAGTTCTGTGTCCCAGTAGTAGGGACATAATAGGCTGAATTATATTTCATGAATCTGTAGAAAACTATAGGATTTTTGATGGCAGAAGATCTTAAACTTAGATGAATGAATGAATTACTGTACGCGGAATCGAAAGCGTGGTAAGTTTCATGTCTATGAAAAAAAATAATTGCATCTCTTTTTCGTTAGTTTCTTTAAAAAATACTCACACTCAGTAAGTGAATAATATTCGTAAATTATATCTATTATTATCAGTTGTTATATTTTCCTTTTACTTTATTTAAAAAGTTAAAATTTTATGACTACTCTACTTTCTAGTTCTTCAGAACCCCATATGTGATATGACGTTGTTACTATAATTATAATGAACATAGTAATAAAAGCTGTTGAGTTTCCTATAAATAAATAAAAAGACTCCCGTCCTTCAATAATCTCCACCCGTATTTCCGTTTCAATGTGTAAGAAGGATAATAAACATTAAATGACATTAACATATACAAAACATTACAGATAAATAAATTATAAATATAAAATAATAATTATATATTAAATTAAATAAATAAATTATAATAATAATTACATATAATAATAAATAAATACAATATAAAGCACAGGCATATACAATTATACACAACAATAACTAATTTTAAATAAATATATCCTATTATGGACAAATCAAACAAAGCTCCTAAAACAAAACTCCTATCTATTTTAAATTTTGCTGGGTCCGACAGGGTCCTTCATTGTTTCTTCTAATTTTATTACATTATGGATTGCAATAAATACTTAAATACAATCAAAGTAAGTAAAATCCTACTCAGTCTCGCCATTACAAAACAAATTGTCTATCTATAGGGCTCTGGTTTCAAACTGGCCAGCTGTTACTAGAGATATCGTTATCGGTGTGCCATTTAACCTATGCACATCAAGTCTTGCTTTGTTTAATAACTATATACAGTTATAAAGGAGCAGCTGTCATGTGATCTCGGCACTTCAATCATTGGGTGATGTGATATCCTTGGGGCACTCAACTTGAAGTACATAGGTCACAATATATGCAATCTATACATAGAAACTATACTTATATTTTACTGCTTTTCGTTCGCGGCATTACCCGCGTGGAATAAATTATGTTTTCCCGTGACCAAATGTATGCTTGTATGCTACGCAAAAATAACGTAGCTTTCTACTTGTGAAAGAATGATCAAAATCGGTCCAGTAGTTTCAGAGCCTTTTCAATGCAAACAAACAAACAATCTAATCTTTCCTCTTTATAATATATAGATATGCTTACACTGACTGGACAAGTCAAGTCCACTTAAATCTATGACTTTCTTTCCTCAAAAGATCACCTCAGATATCCACCTAGATGCTTCTCATATGATTTAATCACTACAGATTGTCTGGACTTTTAAAAAAGACGTTGACCTCTGAGTTTGTTTCGGTGTTTCTTCTCAGGGTAGTCAGTTAGGAAACACCGGCCTCATCTAGTTTAAATTTTAAACGGAAGAAATTACGAGTGTAAGTGGTATTTTGTTAGTAATTTGCAAAAATAAATATCATATCTTTATATGCAAAATTATATGCATTATGGCTGAGCTGATTTGCATGAAACTTAGCTCATTACGATAAAGAGGATAAATTTTATACTTTTATTACGAGAATAGTTATGTTTTTTGGCGTAATTTTCGACTTTCACGCGGTCGAAGCTAATTAAACACTAACTAATACCAGTACTGTAAAGTATAAATATCTATTTACATAAATACCTGAAGCTAAAAATCTTTGTACGAAAATTACGTGGACGATAGAGTTGAAATTTGGTATAGATGGATAGATAGAATATACTTTATTGTACACCAATAATTGAATCACACTTAAATAACAATATTGTAAATAAAATTGGTTACAATGGCGGTCTTATCGCTGAGAGCGATATCTTCCAGACAACATAAAGTTTATATGGAGAAGGAGTGCAGATATTGTAAATATTACCTTACAATAAATAAAATAAATAGTAGAATTTTGATCTGCATGTAATTTCTTCGCGGTTGGCAACCTTCAGCCAATAACATTATTTTTTATTTTTTGAATGATTTTAAAATTGTATGAAATTATTGTTTAATTTATGTGTGTTATTAATATTGTATAATACGTATATGTTTCGAGTCTTCGTTTCGTAATAGTCGTCTTCATCTGCCCATCTTAACATTTTGGGGTCGGTTGAGTTCAAGCGGATGGAGCGACAACCTTCGCAATACAGTAAGAAAGTAATACAGACCCCTTGGTAAGATTGGAGACCATCCTCCTGTCAAAGTTATATAATAATAATTCATTCATTTCGGACAAGGCCTATGAAAGTGTTAGTAACAATTTTCTTTCGGTCTATGCTTGTAAATAGTACCTATAAAAACAATAAAAAATATAATAAGTGCCGATTTCACCATCTTCGGTTAGCCTATTCATCAATTAAAAAAATAAATAACAGTTTTTTGACAGTTGTTGTATGAGTTTGACAGTTCTTATTTGACAAATCGGCTATACGGGACTTTAATAACAGGTGGTGAAACCGGCCCTAAGAATGATATTATATGTAATAATATGTATATGATATACCTACAAATAGCAGTCGAGACCACCGGCTTAGTATTTGCTAAGGCACGGAGGAATCTTAAAAAATATGATTACTAACCTTATGTTTACAAACCGTAAAGGAAATTTAAAAAATTGCCTTGAGGCGAGAGTTCGATTCACGCTCGAGTTAAATACTAGTCATGAATGGTCCAATTTTAATTGTTCCGAGTTTCTATGTATATGTATAATTTACCAGGCAAGTTAGTAATTTAGTACGTTTAAATCGTGTGTTCTAGAAAAGATTTGGAGCAAATTGTCAATACGATAACTTCTGGACCAATTGTGTTTTATTTGTATTAGATATACAGTATGTTAACTACGTATGCGTTCCCGTTAACTCGCAATAGTATAGCATCCATACAAGCTAAAAAAATATTACCATTCGAAAACAATATGTTTTTATTTTTTTTAATATTAAAATATTCACTAAAATGTTAAATTGATACGTAAAAGAAACACTGTACACGCGTACTTGAAGGACGGTAACGTCGCAATTTATTTATGAATGCGTACGCGTGAACAGAGTCTTTCTTTTACGTATCAATTTAACATTTTTAGTGAATATTTTAATATTAAAAAAAAACATTTTGTTTTCGAATGGTAATATGTATGGATTCTATACTATTGCGGGTCAACGGGAACACCCTCTGTTAGTTAACATACTGTATTATGCATAAATGGTATGCACTAAATCTTAAAAAAATATGATTACTAACCTTATGTTTACAAACCGTAAAGAAAATTAAAAAAATTACCTTGCGGCGAGAGTTCGATTCACGCTCGAGTTAAAAACCAGTAAAGAATGGCCTAAATTTAATTGTTCCGAGTTTCTATGTATATGTATAATTTATCAGGCTAGTTAGAAATTTAGTGCGTTTAAATCGTGTGTTCAAGAAAAGATTTGGAGCAAATTATCAATACGATAAGTTCAGGACCAATTGTATTTTATTTGTATTAGATATAGTAAAAAAAATAGGGGTGCTTGTAGCTATATAATAATTCCGACATAGTTGGAAACAGGCTGAGCAGAGGCGTAGTGAAAAAATCATCAAGATGGCAGTCAGTCATAAAAAAAAATGCGGCCCAAAAAACGTATTAAAAACGTATCAAAATATATTAAAACTAAGTTGCTAATTACAAGCCCTCACAGATAAATACAAAGTTATGTAAAAAATACTATGTTTAAACTAAACTAGCATAATATAAAATAGACAGATGTATTCTATTCGTCTTGATAATTAATTTATGTTCAGGTGTGCAGTTCAATTCAAGTGCAAGTAGGTGCCTCATGTGTAATTCAGAAAGTTGCTATTTCACGATGAACTTACATTGAAACTTGCGTGACATTAATGTGTATCTCTATATTTTTATTGATGATACCTAGGCTCGCTTTTGACCATCATCTCACCTGATGGTAAGCGATGATGTGGTCGAAGATGAAGCACTCTTGTCTTAGACACCCAGGTTATATATAAGTATCAGGAACAGGAAACACAGACTCTGGCAATTTAGTATTCCACTCTTTAGGTGTACGCACTTTATTTTATACTTGCTGTTAACTTGTAATCTCAAGCTAGACGCTAGCTTATAACATGAAGGGTTAATGATAGGGTCTAGCTAGCTCTCTCTAAAATGGCAGGTTACTGACATAAAATTTTTGGAAATTGGTACCTATGTAAGGCATTTAAAGACCTGATCAGCATGTTAACTTTTGTTCACATGCATATAGGTAATAGAGAGAGTGAATAGTACTTAACTTAATTTTACTTAAAACAATTATGTTTTTGTTTAGTTGATTAATTATGTATTCATTTATAGTGTCTTTTGTTATACTGAGAATATTATTTTAATTGGTCAATTTGCCTGAATTAAATGAATTGTGTTTTTTATTAAACTAAAATAAGTAATAAAATGTTTGAGTAATAAAGAATTATTCAATAATAAAAATAATTATTTGAGTTATATTTAATTCGCGAATAAATACCTATTTGAAAAAACGCGTCACGGACACACCCCCAGAAATAATTAAATAAAACAGAAATTAACCTACCAGTTATTAGTTAAACACTTCACTAAACCAGCAACTCAAAAATAATTAAGTACTTAATTTTAAAACTACACTTTATTCATACACGAATACTACGAAAATGTCGGCGTATCGGGAACTATCGCGACACGACTGGCGATCATACAGTTCGAAGTACAACTGACATTAAAACCTAACGTATCGCGTAGTTAGCCCTAGCGGTGCAAGCAGCGACTAGGAATAGAGATGGGACACGACGACACCAGCCGATGAATATGTCGATGATTTATTTATGTTGGCTGTTCGAGTCAAGTCAATTATAATCACTATCATTTTAACATCAGGTGAGATGGTGGTTAAACGCCAGCCTATCAACAAATTAAAAACAATATCAATTAATTTATTTATTAAAACTTTATGCAACACAAAAAGTACAAAGGCGGACTTAATGCTATAAAAAATAATAAATATATCCTATTACAATAAATATAAATAAACTAATATAATTATATCACTTAACCAAAACTAAAATAAAAGATTCAATTGCAACGATACACTGGTCGAATCAAAGCTCCAGAGCCTTGAACATCGGCGACGAGTTGCAAGCCTATCGGTTTTCTATCGGTTACATTTCGGGTAGTGTGCGATGGAATTACACAATCTAATTCCGTCAAGCCCGTTCCATCATCGGACTACAAGACAAACGGCGATGCGCCATCGTTACATGGTGGACATCCCACCTATACGCACTAAACGTTTTGGGAATACCTTCATTGTGCGTACGGCTAAGGAGTGGAATTCTCTGCCAGAGTCTGTTTCCCGATAGCTATAACCTAGGGGTCTTTAAGTCAAGAGTGAAGTTACTTTTAGGTAAGCGTGTTCCATCTTCGACCACATCATCATTTACCATCAGGTGAGATGGTGGTCAAACGCGAGCCTATTATTAATAAAAAATAACTAATTGCAGTGTTCGGTAACCGGCCTCGAAAACATTACAACTCTTGGCCAAAATTCCTCCTTCATGAAAATCGACAGATGTTCGGTCGGCGCTCTCCACAAAAGAAGTAAAATAAGTTTCATGATGATATTCAAGCTGTTTGACCCCAGGAAGAAATTGGATTTCGCCATAATGTATTTCACTAATGAAATGATGCTGTGACGTCTGACAGGGGAGAATGGAAGAAGAAAACGTGTTGCGTCGAACTCAAGCAAATGGGATCAGGGCAGGAAAATTATGACGATGATGTTGACTGCTCGAGTCACTATGAGATGTCGTACAAACCGGTTTATGTTTTGGTAGCAAAATCAAATATATTTTATTTCACACAGGCACTTATAAAACGAAGCTAGTGCATGGTTCGATTCATGGTCGTTCCCTATGGAGAAGAACCGGCAAGAAACTCCATGTTTACTCTTTCCAGAACATAATTAATTTTCACAATGTTTCTAGAAATACAGTTATTAAATTTCAAATCTGTGTGCATCTTTCTACAAACGATCGCCTCAGACTGTAACCTACAAGGTTCCCATATAATTTAACCAGTATAAATTGTATGGACATCAAAAGAGACTGACCTCTGTGTTTGTTTCAGTGTTTTTTCTCAGGGTAGTCAGTTAGGAAACATTGGCCTCATCTAGTTTAAACTGTCGAAAAATTAACATTTTCCCAATGTTTCTAGAAATACAGTTTTTATAGGTATAAGAGGAGAGTATAGACCTAAAACGTATAAAGGTTAGATATGCTAATGGATTGAAAGCAGTGGTGGCCTAGTTATTACAGATGTCTTACGAGTTATGATCACTACTTTGTGGTATTCTCATCATTACTATTGCTCTCAAAACGGTCAAGAAAAGCATCGTGAGGAAACCCGCAAATCCTAGCCTTTTTTTTTTTTTTTTTTTAACGTGGTAAAATTATCAAATAAGTCCTCCCACTCCGGGCAGGGTGGGATGGACTGTCAGACTTTTACTGACTAAAATCCACGGTGTTCCTTCAATAGCCCTTTACGTACCGGGGCCACGGTAACGGGATGAGTCCCACGACCCCGGCAGGCTTCGGCCCTCTGCAGAGGGGGCCTCGTCATGTTGCTGACGCTCTTTGAGGCGCGCGTGAAACACGACGCGCCGTCGACCCGGGCATGGTCCATGGTCGGACAGCGAGTTGCCCTTTACTCGCTGTCCGCATGCCCGCGCCTACGGTGGCCGGAGATCGTCGGCCGACGTCCGACGCCGTGGGCGTCTACCACTGCGGCTGGGCTGCAGGGAGGACGCCATCCTCTCCCTCACGCGGCCCGCCTCCTCCTTCGAAAGCATGACTGCTTCGCAGAAGGAGGCGACCGCTTCCCACTCCCTCTCGCCCCGCAGCATGGCCTCGACCAAGGCCGGGCGCGAGAGGTCTCCGCCTATTGTCGCCGTGAGGACACGTCGGTGCTCTGCCCAAGCTGGGCAGTCCTGCACTGTGTGCTCGACTGTGTCCTCAGGGCGACCCTCGCAGTGGTGACACCCAGGCGTCTCTTCCTTACCCATCAGACACAGGTACCTCCCGAAACTTCCGACGCCATCCTCTCCCTCACGCGGGTAAGTCCTAGCTTAGGACCAAATATCCGAAGGCATACAACGTTCATGAACCCGCAATGGGCCTGCTTGGAGAATGATGTCTCATTACCTTTTATGTATAGAGCAAAGGCCTTTGTGCCAGAAGTGGAAGCGGTAAGGCTGGTAATATTATGTAAGGGATTCGATACGAACATTCAAGGTCACGTTTATTGAATGTAATAAATTATCGATACGTCACAAATCAATTTTTTTGTTTGTGGGTGATTTCTTAACGTAACTAAAGAGCGTTTGACCGATGGTCACATTTAGTTTGCAATTTTATTACTTTCATTTTTCACGGAATGACACACTATTTGTGTAATCGATTCTGAGAATAGGGAAAAGATCTTAAGGAAAATTAGACTTAATTAAAAATGAACACTATTTTTTTAATGTTGATAAGCTCGGTTTTGACAATCATCTCATAGTACGCGATGATGTAGTCGAAAATGAAGCACGCTTTCCTAGTAGTAACGTATTTAATCTGACTTAGAGATCCCTAGGTTATAAGCTATTAGAAATATCAGATACCGGCAGGAAATTCCAATCCGTAGCTGTACGAACGATGAAAGTATGCCCAATACGTCTTGTCGTACCATGTAACGATGGCCCATCGCCGTTCGTCTTGTAGTCCGTTGATGGAACGGGCTTAGAGAATTATATTGTGTAATTATTTTCATTCGTAAACTCCCCGAAATGTAACCGATAGAAAACTAATAGGCTTGCCACTTTATTGGCTTGCGTGTCTCTTCTTAATATGAGAAGGCTTTGCTTTTAAACTCATGCTTTTACAGCCAAATAGCAGGACCGAATGTCACAGGTTCGAGGTAGGTACTTTCATTACGACGCAGTTTATATGTTAACTTTAAATTCCGGTAAGTCCATAAGTTTGAATTTAGGAGTAGGCTATCTTTATTGCGTAAAATTGTTGGTAACAGCGTCTGGTGAAGCTAGAAAATTGTTTAATCACTGCACTGTTTGTGATATGTTCACGCTCCTTAGAATGTATTTTATCACTTTGCTGACTAATAAACATTTTACTACGATTTGATTACTTATTGGTACAACAAAAAGGGGTTTGGAAACAAGTGAGATTACATCAGCGCTAACTATTACCAATAAGTTCAAAATAAATCAATTACTACAATACAATAAATGAATGACACCCACCCATACGCACAAAACGTTTCGGGAATACTAACTTTCATTGTGCGTACTGCTAAAGTGTGGAATTCCCTGTCGGAGTCTGTTTTTCTTGATGATTATGATCAGAGGTCGGTATTAAGTTGTACTTGCATCGAAATTTTGATATTAATATGGATCTTCCCGGGATTTCTAATATACAATCCCGTGTGATCAACAATATTACAAATAAATAATAATAAAAACTTCAGAGATAGATAAGACAAATAAAACAAAGATAATTAACACACAATTTTTATTCGTATCTATTAAATTCACAATACATATTATTAATAGTCTCAGGCAAATTCTTATACTTAGCCTTTTTAGGGTTCCGTAGCCGAATGGCAAAAAACGGAACCCTTATAGTTTCGACATGTCTGTCCGTCTGTCTGTCTGTCCGTCCGTCCATATGTCACAGCCATTTTATTCCGAAACTATTAGGACTATACATGCAAAACTTGGTAGGTAGATGTATTCTGTGAACCGCTTTCTGATTTTAAGAGAAAATAAAAAAAGTATTTAAAATAAAGGGGGCTCCCCATACATGGAACTGAAACTGAAAATATTATTTTCATGAAACCTATACGTGTGTGGTATCTATAGACAGGTCTTTAAAAATGACATCAAGGTTTTTAAAATTACTTTTTCATAAAGTTAATCGTTTAAAATATATACGCTTCCTAATGGTAAAATGTGTGTCCCCCCCTCTAACTTCTATAATAATGAAGTGAAAAATCTAAAAAACCTATATGTTGTAGATATTAATGTAAAATTTCAACCAAAATTAGTTTGAAGGAGATCGAGTTGGCGGTTTTTGAGATACAGTATATTTTATAAAACCGCAAATATAACTTTGTAATTCATACAAATACTATGAAAAACAAAGTTATTTGGCATAGTTGTAAAAATTGTAAATAAGCTAGTTTTAAAAAAAAATTAAGGTTTTTGTTTTTTTTTTATTTTTTTCAATTAAATATATTAAGTAGGTATATTATATTTATTATAATTACCACGGAACCCTTCATGGGCGAGTCCGACTCGCACTTGGCCAATTTTTTATAAATTGCATAAAAGTAAATAACTTTTTATTTAATAAATTACGGGATTTTTCTGCTCTTCAAAATTAATCCCGGGATTTGCGGCATATCCACTTTATTCTTTCGTTATATGAAATCAGTGTAAGTATAATAATTTATAATACGGGGTCACTGGGACTTAAGTCAAGAGTGCATAGCCTAGTTCTAGGTAAGCGTGCTTTATCTTCGACCACATTATCGCTTACCATCAGTTGAGATGGTGGTCAAACGTGAGCCTATTATTAATAAAAAAGAAGTTAGGTGCATTAAAGAGTGAATATTGAGGGCTACAATTGGGTCTGAAAGTAAATTATGAATAAGTTACTTCAAGACAAGTGTGCCCTACCGTCTATCAATATCAAGATACAGGGTACCCTAGTTAAAGAGGCAGAGTTTAATTTATTGTGTACAGATTTCTATGGCATCCAAATGTCTTATGTAAATGTTCTCTTCGTTACATCACAAATTGTAAAATACAAGTGCTACTATCTGTATATTTTGGGAAATAAATAAATTTATTATTTATTTATTATCACTTCATTGCTTACCAGTGAGATTGTCACTTCTTCTAGTTTGTCATCACGCTCATGACGGAGCAACCGTGGTCATACTGAGGCGTCTACGCCAGTGGTAAGAGGCGGATACAGCTCTCCGCACGATCTCCCGCTATCTGACCTCGTTAGTGGACTGTCGGGAGCCATCAGATACGTGGTGTCCTACTGCAGATTTGAATTGGTCAGTCCAGTATAGGTTGAGATGGGCTTTTCTTTTCCTTGGAGCTGAAGGTAGTGCCAGACTTCTACTGAACATTCCCGCAAAGCCAATGGCCCTATGTGTTGAATTGCTACATAAATTAGTTACAAAAATTAATATAAACAAGCTCCAACACAACAAAGCTCTGTACTCGCCTGCCCTCTATCGTTCTATTCATTCATCCCGCCTGTGTGTTAGGAGCTAGACACATTCCTTCCAAATAAATTAAACGATTAATAAACGTTTAAATACTAAGTGAAAATTCTAATTGTGGTGTTTTAATTACTCTCACAAAATAATAAATTAATAGGTTATGGGACCAGTTGTGCGCGAGTGAAAATCCGCTGTGTTGAAAAATAACAAAAAAAAAATGGACCATTCCAAGATAAAACGAAATATCAAGCCGTTCGACGGTGAGAAGTATAGTGTTTGGAAGTTTCATATTCGTGCGTTGCTTAACGAAATGGATGTGATAAAAGTTATTGACGACGACTCATTACCTCGCAACGAAACGTGGGAAAAAAATAATAGTACAGCTAAAAATGTAATCATCGAATATCTATCGGATTCTTATCTCGGTTTCGCTAAGGAGGGTGTATCGGCAAAAGACATTTTGAAGAATTTAGATACGTTGTACGAGCGTAAGAGCATTGCAACTCAATTGGCTTTAAGAAAAAAGTTGTTGTCGTTAAAGTTAAAAAGTGAAGTGTCACTCATAAAACACTTTGCAACGTTCGATGACCTCATCACAGAGCTACTTGCAGCTGGTGCGAAGTTAGAAGAAACCGATAAAGTTGCTCATTTATTGCTAAGTTTACCCTCAACTTACGACGGAGTGATAACAGCGATCGAGACGTTATTGGAAGATAATATGACGTTAGCTTTCGTTAAAACACGGCTATTGGATCATGAAGTGAAGCTGAAAAACGAGTCAGGCGATATGAGCGCAAAAGTGTTGCAAATTGAAATGAAAAGTGATAAGTCGACGAAAAGAAAATTTAATAATAAACAGTCAAATAAGTATATAAAATGAATGAATGAGAACTCTCAATTAATAAAATGTCATCATTGTGGGCGTAGAGGACATAAACGAAATGATTGTTTCCATTTCAAATGAATGAATCAACAAAAGGGCAATAATATAAACAATAACCGGCCAAGAACAGTACACTCAGTTGAGATAAGCCAGAATAAACAATCAGCATTGAATGAGTTCTCAGGATTTGCTTTTATGACCGGAGAATATGAAACGCAAGACTGTGATAACAAAGTTACCTTTCTTCTGGATTCCGGCGCCTCGCATCACATTATCAATAGAGAAGACTTGTTTACTAACTTTGTCGTTTTAGATACACCACTGAAAATTTCAGTTGCTAAAAATGGTGAATTTATTTCAGCTACAAAAAGAGGTACACTGCAGGTTACCAGCAACATGGGTATCCAGGGCTATTTGGACGGTGTTCTGTACTGCCCTGAGGTTCCGTACAATTTGCTGTCGGTTTCCAAAATGCAGCGAGCTGGATACACTGTCATTTTCAGTACTGATGGTGCGCAAATATGCAAAAATGGTAAAACAGTGATGAAAGGTATGCCCTTTAACAATTTAATTGCTGTAGATTTTGTGGCGTCTGTAAGCGAGAGTCGTCCTGTTTCCCAAGCATGCATTAGTGACAAAACTACATACAAATTATGGCATCAGCGCCTTGGTCACATGAGTAAAAACAAAGGAGATGTTTCATTTTGGGCTACCATTAGTACACCACATAGATAAATATAAAAAATAATAGCGATTATCATAAAAATACTCAAAAAATTGTTTGGAGACGGGTAGAGCTGTGATAAATTATTATTTGGGAAGATTTTTATTATGATAACCCTTGTTTTAGGGCAGCCATGACAGTCGTGTTTGACAGATTTAAGTTTCATGTCGTTTGGTGTCTTTCTGTGAGTCGTAGAGATGGGCAAGTGAAAAAAAAAAACAATTAATATCGAATCGATATTTTCAATCTATATGAATTATTATCAAGTCAAAAATAGATATTTTCCGTAAAGGTAATTCACGTAGGTAACATTGACTCCAGCCACCGCGGGATCCAGAGCGTCGGGGATCGCGAGCTGATCTCCGGCCACCGTAGACGCGGGCTTGCGGACTGCGAGCAGCAGGTAGCTGTCACTGTCCGGTAAGGACCAGGACTGGATCGGCTCTAAGAGCTCCAGCACCAGTGACGGGGCCTCATAAGACTATTCCTGCCGGGGTTGCGGGAATGTTCTAACGAGATACCATGGCGCCGGAACTTAAGGGCAGCTTGAAGGGAACAGGGTGGGTTTTTAGTCAGTAGAAGTCTGATACGCCCCTTCGCTTCGCGAGACCAAGAAAAGAAAACTAATCTAAAGATATATGCATACTTTGATAGCGCAAACGTGCTGACTATCTGGTGCGACATTTGAACTACTCCCCGAATCTGACAAGATTAGTGTAACTAAGACCAATAGTATACTAAAGTGAATTAAAAAATATCGATTTATTGAGATTTATAATACTGTCTATATTTATCGATTATTTTATGAAAAATATCGATATTTTTACCCACGCCTATTGAGTCGTTGAGTTATGTGTTTGCGCCTATAGTGTATTACATACTCTTTGTTTGCGCCTTGTTGGATTGAATAGTTTAGGAGTTTTAATGATTATTTTGTTTTGCGACCCAGATTATTTCTAAAGACATTGATCGATTGATTCTCTGTTGATCCCAGCTTCTATATGATTTTTGATTCGCCTGTGATTTAGATATCGTCGTTATCGGTATTCTACAATGACAAGTTCAGTTTCAGGTATGTCTGCTTTAACCCGTGCATTTACTTATTATTTTGTTAACATGCTATTACTATATGATGTTATCTTCCCACTTTTCATATTCTAATAGATTTTAACTCATATTTATTCCAGTTTATGTACAATGGCGTGCCTGCAGTGTACCTCTGTTATAGATGAAAATGAACTATATTTTGGAGAGCATAGAAGCACCGGCTTTTTTCCTGGATGGAGTATTGATAAGGGATGATGTGGAATAAATAAAAAGAAAAGTATATTTAAGTCTCTTCAAGTTGTTTTATATATACTTCTTAGGCTGGTTTTTCATCCTCTTAATATCACCAATTACAGAACTTATTTGGAATTTTATGGGAGTAATAGTTATCTACAGCTCACAGAATAGCTCACTGCTCTCCTCTATGCATTATCGAAGTCCAGAGATTATTGACAAGCACTAAAGAATGAAACAACACATTTTCCAATATAACCAATCTTTAGCTACTGAAATATGTATAAGGTAAAAGATGTGCAACCGTAAAGCAGTAATATAATTATCCTGTAGTCTTATTTTATAAGTATAACTAAGTATTTTCGGAATTCGTATGATAATATTGTATTGTATTTATAGTTACAAAAATATCCATCTACCTCCGAGACGTCAAAAACACGCTCCGTCAAACCGATATGTCAAAATGACATTCGCATCAGTCATCACTGTATAATAGCAAAATGCCGGATCCGCCATATTTATTGTGTTGCTCTCCTCGATGGAGTTAATTTGAATATCACACTAAAATAAAGCGAAATCATAGAAAATTAATATTAAAAAACGGTTACTACATTATACAGCTATATTTACATGTGGTGTACTAATGGTAGCCCAGGCTCCATATATTTCTGGAACATCTCCTTTATCGAAATAAAACGACTTGAGTTGTTTAAGGACATAAGTGAGTTTAGCCCTGTGGTGCCGGATGATGAATTATGTGAAGCTTGCATTAATGGGAAGCAGAGCCGACTGCCGTTTAATCACGCCAAGGACAGAAGTCGCGTAAATCGACCTCTATATGCTGTCAGTTCTGATGTCTGTGGTCCTATCACTCCAATGACAGTTGATAATAAAAATTATTTCGTGTTGTTTGTTGATCAGTATACCCATTATTGTGTTACATACTTAATAACATACAAGTCTGACGTATATGCTGCGTTCAATGACTTTGTCGCAAAAAGTGAAGCTAACTTTAATTTAAAAGTAACTAACTTGTTTTGCGATAACGGTGGTGAATATTTATCTGCCGAAATGAAAAGGTTCTGTGCTAAAAAGGGTATTTCATACCATTTAACAGTTCCTAGAACTCCACAGCAAAATGGTGTTTCAGAACGGATGGTAAGAACCATTACTGAGAAAGCTCGTTCTATCTTAAACGGTGCTCAATTAGATAAAGTTTTTTTGGGGTCAGGCAGTTTTGACTGCAGTTTATTTGATAAATATAACACCGACTAAAGCCCTCAAACTTTAAAAAACACCATATGAGATGTGGCACGATAGGAAACCGGAAATAAAATATTTAAAGGTTTTTGGATCGACAGTTTATGTGCATAACAAAACGACTAAAGCAAAATTTGATGATAAATCATGGAAAGGTATTTTGGTCGGGTATGAACCAAACGGTTATAAAGTTTGGAACCCAGACTGCGAAAACTTCGTAGTGGTTAGAGATGTTATCGTGGACGAAATTAACTTTTTGAGGTCCAGGCTTTCTTGGAAGCCTGAAGAGAATATTGGAAATTCTCATGACAAAACTGATAATGATAGTGTGTCAAAATCAGTGTCAAGTAAGTCCCGAAACTATCTCGAAACGAAACTAGATGGTTCAAAATCTAGTGAGAAAGGTGAATGTCCTACTAAAGTTTGCAAATTGAACCATGATACGCAAAATGTAAACAAAAATACTGAACTTAGAAGGAATGATAGGATTAAAGACAAACCCCCTGTTTCATATAATGAAATTGATGACCAAGACTATTTGATATGTGCTCAAACTGTTTTATGCAATTTACCAAAATCATTTGCAGAAATTAAGTATAGAAATGGTAGAAGTAAATGGGAAAGCGCGATTAAAGAGGAACTTAGTTCATTACATAAAAATGAAACGTGGACTTTAGTACCACAACCGCCAAACAAAAACATCGTAGATTGTAAATGGATATTTACTGTCAAAAATGATGAATTTGGAAATCCTCAAAGATATAAGGCGCGTTTAGTGGCGCGTGGTTTTAGTCAAGAGTATCTTACAGACTATAATGAAACATTTGCACCTGTCGCCAGAATAGCCAGTTTTAGATTCATTATTAGCCTTGCCAATCAATTTAATTTATTAGTTCATCACTTGGACGTTAAGACCGCCTTCCTAAATGGCGAATTAAAAGAGGAAATCTATTTAATGGTTCCTGAAGGTGTATCGTGTAAAGAAGGCTATGTTTGTAAATTACAAAAGGCGTTATATGGGCTTAAACAAGCCGCCAGGTGTTGGTTCGAAGTATTCGAACATGCTTTGAAAGAAATAGGGTTTCAGAATTCATCAGTTGACAGATGTATATATATACTAGATAAAGGATATATATGTAAAAATATATACGTAGTGTTATACGTTGATGATCTAGTAGCAGTATGCGCTGACATAAATACTATGACTAATTTGAAAAGATATTTGATGAGAAATTTCGAAATGACCGATTTAAAAGAAATAAAACAGTTTCTAGGCATAAAATCACTAGAGAAGGTGATCAAGTGTATTTAGACCAAAGTGCATACATAAAAACAGTCTTGACTAAGTTTAATATGCATGAGTGTAAACCTGTGTCTACACCCTTAGAAAATAAGTTAAACTATGACGCGTTGAATTCCGAGGAAAGATATGACGCACCCTGTCGAAACGTCATAGGATGCCTTATGTATATTATGCTATGTACTAGGCCCGATTTAAGCGTCAGTGTAAACATACTGAGCAGGTACACACACAAAAATAATAAAGAACTATGGCAATGTTTAAAAAAGGTACTAAGGTACTTAAAAGGCACAACTGATCTTAAATTGTGTTACAAAAGGTGTAAATACAATGAGATTTTATGTGGATACGTAGACTCAGACTGGGGTGGCAATGATACACATGATAGAAAGAGTACAACTGGGTATTTATTTAAACTCTTTGACCAGTGCACGATCTCCTGGTGTACTCGAAAACAATTGTCAGTCGCAGCTTCCTCAACTGAAGCTGAGTATATGGCATTGTTCGAGGCAGTTAGAGAAGCATTGTGGCTAAAGTCTTTAGCGGCCAGTATAAATATACCTATTGCTGCACCAATTGTCATTTATGAAGACAAAAATGGATGTATAAGCATAGCCAATAACCCGTCAAGTCATAAACGGTCAAAACATATTGATATAAAATATCACTTTTCTCGGGAACAATTGAGAAAAATGTAATAAAATTAAATTACATTCCCACAGGTGAACAGCTGGCCGACGCATTAACAAAAGCTCTGCCTGCAAGTACATTTCAAATGATGAGATATAAAATGGGTGTACAATAACAGTGCAGTGTAAAGAAGTGTGTAATGAACGAATTAATTTTAAGAACACACGTCATTTATAATAAGTATTAATTTTATTTGAATTGGTCTGGTTGAAGGTTTTACTGGGTTTTCCTCAATCCTCGAACGAATGTTGGACCAAATTGTAATTCCCCAGCAAGTATTTGGAAGTTAATGTGATTTAGTTAGGTAGTCGATTTAAATCTATTTTTGTTTGTATAACTATCGATTAATTTTTGAGGGGGCGTGTTGAATTGCTACATAAATTAGTTACAAAAATTAATATAAACAAGCTTCAACACAACAAAGCTCTGTACTCGCCTGCCCTCTATCGTTCTATTCATTCATCCCGCCCGTGTGTTAGGAGCTAGACACATTCCTTCCAAATAAATTAAACGATTAATAAACGTTTAAATATTAAGTGAAAATTCTAAGTGTGGTGTTTTAATTACTCTCACAAAATAATAAATTAATACTATGGGGCCCCGTTACTATTATATACCTATCGGTGCCGCTTTGGCGTAGCAAATTTTTAAATTTTCTATAGATGTTTTTTCAATTCTTTGACATGGTCTAAGGCAGTTGACCATCGAGTTACATATACAATCGTTAGTTAATAGCTTACTAATACCTTTTTTGATGAATATAATTAAAAATATCATTGATCAAATACTTTTTTTTACAAAATTGCATAATATGCATAAAATGTTACTAAGTAATTCATTTGTTAATCGCCGTGATTATGGATGAGTTATAATTTGATACTAATGTTATGAGTTTGGTTAATCCAGTTAAGATGTAGCAGGGCCAAATGAGCCCTAGTCACAATCAAAATCGTATTGTCTGTAATATTCTAAATAATTAGAGAAAAACTAACGTTAATGAGAGTAGTTTTATAAAAATAGAACGTTTGATCTTAATTTTATCAATAGCTCTATGCACCTGTGCGCGCTAATTTCTTACATTCTATTTGTTTTTGTGTTGTGATGGAAGGTTTTGGTACCAATTTGGACATTTTCATTTTTGTGGCAAATAACAGTTATTTTTCAGAGCCTAAAATGTTATTTGAAGTTTTTGAAAATATTGTTGATTGGTCAGAAAATGAAAAGAAGGAATTAAGATAATTCTGTCAGACTTATGTGTCGTTGAGGAAAAAATTGATCTCGTGTAATCGCACGAGACGTAAATTCATAAAAAAGTATGAGACGTGGCTGCAAGAGGATATAAAATGGCCTGAGTTCGTGAGGGAAAAGATGACCCCTTTGTAGTGTCAGTAGAACAGCAACCATGTTCTAGTTCTGACTACGCTATAAATGAGGGTGCATCAACATCCTGTGGACCGGAGACGTGCAGTGTCAGTACATCAACATTGTGAGTCCCAGAAAACCGTTCGTGGATCTAAGCCCGCTATAGAAGAGAAGGAGAGTGGAAGAGCTCCTAACGTACAGTACTGAAAGTCTTGTTCGTGCAACTGGTTTAAAAGTACAAAACAAAAATATGGCAGATATAATTAAACTAGTCTCGGCGCATCCCAAAGAAGCTACAAAGATAAAGGAATTGTTGAAGCTAAAGAAAACTATGCCAATATATATTACTATATAAAGCTTTAGGTATTTTGACCTCATTGAAGCTTTCGAAGTGGCTGTATATAACTTTAAGATCTTGTACAAAAGATGAAGGAATACCACTTGTTCCGTCCGATATGTGGAACCGAACGTATATTTTGGTTGACAACATTAATTATCTGTGGCTTGACATAACCTCTCTGACTTGAGAGATAGATTTTGCTTCCCCGTTGAAAAATGTCCGCCCGTTGGGACCTGTTGAGTTAATTATAATTGGTAAAATATCGTTTGGAATTGCCTGGTGCAACCGATAATTGGGTCGCGATTATCAATTGGTTGAATTTGTAATCCCCATTTGACGAAAACCCCGGGATATTTTGGGATTCCTCGCCGGTTGGTGGCCACCTCGTGGACAGTTCCGGACACCCCAGTTATCGTTGCACTGGGCTTCTTGTAGTCCTGAACATTTTGGTAAGCAGAGCGTGGGTTTTAATATAAAATCCACATGGTACATTCTGGTAGCAGGCGTGGCTCTTATAATATAAGATCCACTGGTTTAATTGGAAGTTTTGAAAGTAACTTTGGTTTGATTACTTAACACAACTTATAACTTAATAAGTTTTGAATATATTACCATGTCATCCGGGCTATCTAATTGAAGTTGAATCAATTGAAGTTGTATTTGTAATTTGTACTGTAGCCCTTTGTTGAATTGACAAGTAAGATTTATTTGTGAAATTAGGAATTATTGGTATAATTTGGTACATAGTTTGGTATTGTTGCAATTAATAATTGAATGTCACTGATCTGAATTTAAAAGGTTATCTAAATAATAATTACACATAGTCTAATATAACAAGACTTGAATTGTGTGTATTGGTTGTTGTTTATAGTAGTTATTGGACTGTGTTGATAGAGATTCTCCGGCTCAATATTATACAGACAATTGTTGTGCTTATTGATGTTTATTGGTGTGATCCTGCACAATATATACATTGAATTGTTATTTATTTTGTAACTAGCCATCTGTACCAAGCTAGATTCATACTTGGAATAAGTACAGGGTCGGATTTGGACTTGAAATAATTGAATTTGAATTTTTATTTTGTTGAGATTATTTGGTTGGCTAACAAGTCATTGCTGTTTGTTTAATATTTGATTGTTGGTTGTTGATTGGTGTTTTGTATTAATATTTGATTGTTGCAATGGCCTCATTAAGGGCAGTCAGGGAGGCTGCTGCCGGATTGACCTCACAGTTGAGATGGTTCACATCGGCAGCTGCAACGGTTGAGCATGTGGAATTGGAAGAGCTCACCCTTGCTCGGTATGGGCAAGTGATTGAGAGGATCAAGTCAGCTGATGCTGCGCTCACGCGCTTCAACGAGTACATCATGGACGTGGATTTGGGGGTGATGGATCAGACAGCCCGCGATAAGATTTTGGGTGACTATGACCAGATTGTCCACCTGGGGGATGTCATATGTCTACGAGCGCGGGAAATTTTGAAGAGTCGGGTGCCTGATGCGGCCAAGCTGCAGACCCCTGTTGTTGCAGGCCCTGGACTATTGAGTAGGCTGCCCACCCTGGAGCTGCCACATTTTGACGGTCGCTTGGACCACTGGCTGGGCTTCCTAAATCTTTTTAAAAGTCTTGTGGATGCACGCTCGGACCTCGGACCTGCCCAGAAGCTGGCCTATTCATTGTCTGTCCTGGAGGGCGAAGCCAGAGCCTTGGTGCAGCACTTGCCGGTGACGGATTCCTCTTACCCGACCGCTCTGGAGCTTCTCTGCCGACGGTATCAGAACAAGCGCTGCCTGGCTGATGTGCACATCGACCAGATTTTGGGACTACCGGCCATTGTCAGCACGTCGACGTTGCGCACTGACTTGCTGAACCCGTTGGTCTCAGCGACCAACGCTTTGAGACGCCTGGAGTTACCGGTAGAACATTGGTCCTACTTGTTGGTGCACATAGTGCTGCAGTTGCTCCCCGCGGAGTTGAGGTCACGTTTTGAGCAGAAGTATGGTGGGGATAGTGCCACCCATCTTCCCCCCTTTGATGACCTCCTCAAGTTTTTGGAAGACGAGTGTCGGTTTTCGGATAACACTCGTGGCGCCACGGGGTCACCCCCACTACCTTCTCACCCTAGAGACCAGGGACGGACTAGGGCTCGGGGGCCTGTTGATGTTCGCCCCGCCCCCCGTTTTGCTGGCGCCCGGAGTCCTCAGGCTAGGGGGCCTGTTGATGATCGCCCCGCCCCCCGTTTTGCTGGCGCCCGGAGTCCTCGGGCTAGGGGGCCTGTTGATGTTCCCCCCGCCCCCCGTTTTGCTGGCGCCCGGAGTCCGCATCATTGTGACTTTTGTAAGGCAACAGGGCATGCCATGGCGCGTTGCCCGGCCTTTTTGAATTTGCACGTAAGTGCCCGCCGCCGTATTGTCAACGCACGCCGTTTGTGCTTTTCGTGCTTGGGGGCCCACTTCCATCGGGACTGCCCCGACCCCCGCCCGTGTAGAATTTGTGAAGGGTCCCACCTTGAGATTTTGTGCGCCAACGCGAACCGCTCCAGCAGACCAGCTTCTGAGGGGGGTTCGCGCAGGGGGGGGGGGTACCCCGGAGACGAGCACCGGGCTGAGACCCGCGATTCTGTACGCCGCACTCCACCCCCCGCGCAAGTTGAACGGGAGCCCCACGAGCGCCGTTTGGTCTCCCCTCGTCAGGGAGAACGCGCATTGGCTGCTAGGCAGCAGTGGCCGGGTCGGCGCCGCTGCCTTTCCCCTCCGTTGGCGGAACGTCCCCGGCTGGAGTCGCGCCCTCCGCCATTCGGGCATTCGGTGGGATATGCCCCTCCAGTGATGGCGAGCGGCTCGGGACACCGCGCGGACGAATGTTTTGATTGTTGGCCTCGTCGTGAACGAAGGCAGCCTGGATGCGGCGATCGGTCGCCGCCCAGGCATCACTAAGAGATTGACGCCTGCCCCGCTAAAGGAACCCCCCGATCAAGACGGTTTTGTTGCCAACGGCCTCGGTCACGGTCTGGGGACCCTTGGGTGACTCGATTGTGGTCTGTGCCATTTTGGAGACGGGAGTCCGGGGTTGCCTTTTGTCTTCTTGGTTAGCGGGACAGGTTGGCCTGAAGGTGAACGACCTTTCAGGCAGGATTTGGGGAATTGGCGAACCGGCTGACACTACTGTTGAGGGAAGGACCTGGTTTGAGGTCACCCTTGTGAGTTGTCCGTACCCTAAAATTGGTGCTCCTGCCCTTGTTATAACTGAACTTGGTTGGGACGAGCCACTTCGGGAAACCGTGTTGGAGGACAGTTGAGGCACTCTAGCCTTCCTTATGGGGCCCGTCACCCCCTTTTGTTGCCCAAGGAGGGCCATTTGGTTCAATTGTTGGTGACTGATCGTCACACTAAGAACTCGCATGCCGGTTGCAATGCGCTGTTGGCCATTCTGCAGCGAGAATTTTGGATTTTGTCGGCTGATCGCGTCAATGAGGCGAGGCCCTTTGCTGGCGTCGTAACGGACTTGTTGGTTCCCTTTTGTTGAAGACGTCCACCCTTCGTAATAGTAAGATTGTTAAGGCTTATTTGTGTGTTTGTCTGCCTGTCAACCAAGGCAGTACATTTGGAGCTGGTAACCTCCCTCTCGACAGAGGCCTTTGAGGCGACTTTGGAAAGATTTGTGTCTCGCCGTGGGTTACCTTCTTTGATTAGGTCTGATTGCGGTACGAATTACAAGGGTACAAGTAACTATTTGAAGGAGGTATACGCCTTCCTTAATGAGAACCAGGTTGACATTGGTAATAGTTTGGCTCGCCGAGGGGTCACTTGGTTGTTTGACCCGCCAGCCTGCCCCCCATTGGGGGGGGGTATTTTTGGGGCCGCGGTGAAAGCGGCAAAGGGACGCTGGCGGAGATTGTTGGGAGACACCGTCCTCACCTTTGAGAAACTAGCTACGGTACTTGGCCGCATTGAAGCTGTGTTAAATTTGCAACTTTGTCAAGACTTCCAATTGATTAGCGGACGGGTAGGCCGGTCCGGGGGGGTAGATGTTCCGTCCGATATGTGGAACCGAATGTATATTTTGGTTGACAACATTAATTATCTGTGGCTTGACATAACCTCTCTGACTTGAGAGATAGACTTTGCTTGGAAAAATTGCCGCTCGTCGGGACCCTCTTGTAATTGTAATTGTAATTGAAATATCGTTTGGAATCGCCTGTTGAAACCGATAATTGGGTCGCGAATTATCTATTGGTTGAAGTGAAATCCCCATTTGACGAAAACCCCGGGATTTTTTTGGATCTAACGCCGGTTGTGGCCATCCGCGTGGCACGCGCTCGAGTTGGAAAAAAGTAGTGATAAATAGCTACCACAGTATTTAATTGAACTTTGTAATCCCTGATTGACGAGAATCCAGGGATATTTCTCGGAACACATCGCCTTATTGCCTCATCCGCGTAGCACGCGCTTGCTGGAAACGAGTTAGGCTGTGATGCTGTTGGAACCGCGCCATCTGGAGACTGGCGCCTTGTGAACGTCCACAAACTTGACTTGCATCACACTTTCATTTAATCACCTCATATTTACATACATACCACACTTGGGGCGTGACCTTGGAAGGTCGAAGCTTGGTGAACCTAGCACAGAAGGTTAGTGGTAATAATGTATTCATAAAGCCTCAGAGGCTATAGGCCATTTGTTTATTGTTGATTGTAAGCAACGTTTATAGCTCCACGTACCGTGGACAGTTCAGACCATCCAGTTACCGTTGCACTGGCCAATTGTGGGACTGAACACCACTGTATCCTTCTTATACAGCCATCCTTGAAGCGAAGAAGAACTGCTATCCGCCAAAAGATGCCATAGAAGTCACGAAAAGAAGGGTTAAAGTAAAACTCCAAGCAATTTTGGACAAAACTGTGGCTAGACGGGCTAGACTTGGAAAATTCCTGCGTGTAGAATCTCCGCTGGATGATAAAAAATTGATACTAACATGCAAGTGATGATTCTAGCATTTTTATGTGTAAATTTGTGCCTCTGCGCTTAGTTTGTGGCGACGAAAGTATATGGGATAATCCCAAGCCATCTTCCACAATGTTCTCCAGACCAATATGTTTTAAGTTTTTAATCGAAAACAAGCTGAAGATCGTTGAAGAAGAGGCTATAATTCAAAACGAGATTGAAGACCTGCAGCCTTCCATTATGGGAAGCCATTTTGTTAAGCACAAGATTCTGATATAGACAAAGAGAACATTGAATTTGTCGATGTTAGTGCTGATGATGAGTGTGCTTTATGATGATACTCACGCAGTAGTTTTAATGTGTATTATAAGGCCAACCGACAATTTGTAAATTAATTATAAATAAATATAGTAGCTATAATTATAACTCCGGTAAAAAAGACTGAAATATAAATTATTATTTATTGATTATCTTTAATATAATTGTAGTGTATCATAATTATAAATGTATTTTATTCTGTAATTAAGATAGTTTAGTTTACTTTACGTGTTAGGTAACTGTAAGTACAGTATGCGTGAATGTCGTGATTTTGTTAGTCTATCGGATGAAAGAGTCACCGCGAGGTCGTTTACCGTTGACTTAACAAAATTTGTTTTTATTATCTTTTTTTTTAGAAGGTATACACACTTATAACAATAATACAATAATAAATATACAATAACTAAGTTGCTAATTACATGCTCTCACAAATAAATACAAAATTTTGTGTAATATAGTCTATGTTAAAGAAGATTTAACTAAGATTTAACTAAATGGCTCCCAATCCGTCTTCGCAGGAACACTAGGATTTTGTGTCTCCTCTTCAACATTTTACACAACTCATCTTACCCTTCCTACCTGCATGAGCGTTTTTCTTACGCTCGTTCTAGCGACGTACCATGTAGATAAAACTAGCTACTACTCTTATTCCTTCTCTGTCCATGCTGTAAGACTGTGGAACTCACTTCCGCCTAGCATTCGTGATTTAAAAATTATATCTCTATTCAAATGTCGATTAAAAGAGCATTACATTTTCTCTTAACTGTGTTAATTATTTATGTATACTGATATATATATTATATGTTTATATATTCTAACATTATGTATTTATTTAAGTATATGTTATTTTTATTGCATTATAAGTATGTGTAGGTATATTTGATATTTTAGTTTTAGACTTCACATTTTCATATTTATTTCTCTTCTTGTTCTCACACACTATTGTCTACATTTCTTTTTCCCAACTGCAAAGGAAGGGTTATTCACTTCTCCTTTCGCAGGTCTGCTGGAAGAAATTTCTTAAGAAATAAGCAGTACCTTTGTACTCAAATATCATAACTATGCTTATCCTAATGTACCTATTTTACTGTGTGTACATAAATAATAAAATAAATAAATTTCAATTTCAAGCCGTTCCGGAAAACATACGGTTCAAGTTAGCTTAAGCGTCAGCTAAGGTGTAGGTCTTGCGATCGAGAGGTCATGGGTTCGAACCCCACCCATTACACTATTGCCGTGAACCCACTCCAGACACAAGCATATTTAGCTTAGTTGGAGGTTAACAAGATTGCTAGTAATGTGAATTCTACCCACATTGTTAGTTTTCTTTTACACAAAATAAAGTGAAGGTATGTTCCCATTGTACAGATGCCAGCACGTCAATCTACCCCAATCTGTCAAATTTTGCCAATCGAACATTAACCTTCCACTATTGTGATAAGGTTGAAAATCTATTAAAGGAATTTGACAGATTGAGGTTGGTATAATTATTAAGTGCTGGCGTCTGTACAAAGAATGGCTTTGCTGAGAGCGTCCTTAGTGTGATTGCATTGGTGAAAAACAAGCCAATGTCTTCACAACTGTTAAAACTGCGACTGACTCTAAGAAAGTATGCATTGCGCCTATAATAACTGTTGTAGGGCATCGACTTTCGCCGGGGTTCCGCAAATGTACTCACAAGATACCGCGGCCCCGGAACTTAAGGGCAGCTGAGACAGGGTGGGTTTTTAGTCAGTAGAAGTCTGACACTCCCTTCAATTTAACCTAGAGCGGGCGACGTTATTAGATGATTTTCCAATCCTGAGCAAAAAAAGGTCATCGACTTGCGAATAGCAGGTCATGGATTTGAACTCAGTCAGGCACATTACTTTGTTCAATTCATATCATCACAACTGCTCGCAAATCTGAGAGAAAACCGGCTTGTCCGAGAGCAAAAATTCGAAGACATGTAATATCCACCTAATCGCACTGGACCAGGATTACAGCCCATTCCCTTTCTTATAGAAGAGGCCTGAGTCCCAGTTGTGGGAACCTAATAGGCTGAACTATTATTAATTATTCTCTTGGACACAAACACAGATTTAGATATGTTTGCGGAATGGAGGATAATAATGTCAGAATATTTGAATTTTTTTGTAAGAAGAATGCATGAATGTTTTAAATAAATTATAT
Organism: Tholera decimalis; assembly: GCA_943138885.2. Classification (NCBI taxonomy): domain Eukaryota; kingdom Metazoa; phylum Arthropoda; class Insecta; order Lepidoptera; family Noctuidae; genus Tholera; species Tholera decimalis. The sequence continues at coordinate 2,002,605 of OW964577.2, forward strand.
TAAATAGTGTAATTGGTTTCGGCCGTTCTATTTAAATAATATAATATATACAATGTGTAACGGAAACCCCATATCTATCCAAAAGGACTGAAGACAACATCTGGTATGGAGTCTCTATGCAAAGTTTCAGCTCAAAATAAGTGACTCACAGAATTGACCCCAAATTATTGGTTTCATATGTTTCTTGAATACCAGTAATAACAAACGTGTCACAGCACTATGAGGGTCATCACTTTCCACGTCACTTGCCAATAGCACGATAATTCTCTTCGTTCTTCTTAATTTTAAAAATTCGGCCTCTGGTATCAATGTATTGAAATTTCTAATATGCTCCACACATGTAGACATAGGATTAGAAAACCCTTGCCATATCGTTTGTTATCATCCAAAGAAGCCGTGCACTCGGTATGTATACCCTTTAAATTACACGTTGAATAATATAATCTATATTTATATTCACTTATGCGGATAACTGGGATGACTGCAGAATGAGGGCGGAGCGGTCGGTTCAACGAGTGATGACATGGCTCTCTGCGAATTTGTTAACCCTTAATGTCGAGAAAACCAAAATTGTTCGCTTCACTCTCCCTCACACGATCAAACCTCCTGTGGGTACTGATATTGTCAAAGCCCACACTTGCCAGAACTCTTTAGATCACAGCCCGAATGCTTGCACTTGCCTAACCCTATCACTGGTTGCAAGTACCAAATACCTCGGAGTTCTTATTGATAAGCACCTTAGCTGGCGTCCCCATACTGAAGCACTCTGCTCGCGAATTAGGAAATTTTTATATATTTTCAAGAAACTCAGACACTCAGCTGATCGACAAACTCTTTTCCTTGTGTACCGGAGTCTGTGTGTCTCTGTTCTTACTTACTGAATTTCTGCATGGGGAGGAACCTGCAAAATCCACCTAATTCAGGTTGAACGAGCCCAAAGGGCAGTCCTAAAAGTTATGCAGTTCAAACGCAGAGATTATCCAACCGCTCTGCTCTACTCTGAGTCAAAGGTCCTTACGGTGCGCCAACTGTTCATTTTGCGTGCTGTTCTACGCCGTCACTCTTTGCTTCCTCTTGACGACAAAATTTTAAGGAAACGCAAAGGTCATCCAGTCTGCAATCCTACCCAATGTCGTACTTCATTCGCGGGCCACCACTTCGGAGTACTCAGTGCTAGAATTTATAATAAAATCCATCGTATTCTCCATATACATATATCCTCTCACCAGAAGTACATTGATGATCAAACATACCAATTGGCTCCAGGACTTATCTTACGATAGTACTGAACGGGTCCTTATAGTAAACTCATAGTCCTTAATGTTATAATATACCTTTTACAACTATTCTCTATAACATAATTATCTACGCGTACAGCAATCTAATATCACACAAACACACTCACATATACACACACATACACACATCCATACACACATACTTCACTTACACCTAACACACCCCTCATATTACTTACCTCCCAGAACACTGAACTTGCCGCAACTAAAGGTGTATTGTTATTTGCTCTAGTACGACCTGACATTGTTAATCGGGGTGAGGACCTGGTGTCCTATAAAACAGGCTATTAGCCTAGCTTAGGCGCCAGTCTCCCACAATATTGCAGTTTAATATAATTGCTAAACAATATTACCATGTAATCTCTTTAAATATTGTGGTGAGAAAATAAATGAATTTATTTATTATTTATACAAAAAATGATTCAATAAACCAGTTGAGTCCCTGACTCCCGTGCTAGGTAATAAACCTGTGTTACAGGAGCCAGTTCCCTCTCCCGGGAGGAGATGCAAGAATTACATAATTTAAGAAAAAAAAATCTATTTAAATTTAAAGATAGAAACACATATGATATACAAAAGTTAAGAAAAATGTGCACGTAGAAGTGGTCGTTGATTATCGTTCATTTATCCATAATTTCCTCGAATATCACTTCATCTATGTTCTAAGAACATTCAAAATCAGTAAAGCATAGGCAATAATTATCTTGATTAACTTTATCTGCTCTAAGAACACTCAAATCAGTGAAGTAAAGGCAATGGTTATTTTGATTACACCTTAGACACGTAACATTTATAATGGCTACCATTTGCATAGTCTAATCCGGGAAGTTAGCTAACTCTGTCACGTCCAGTCGTGGTTGAACGAACGCTGTTGACACCAGAAAACCTCTCGGAGTCTTGGCACATACAAATTAAACAAGGTCATTGCTAATAAAAGCCTTTGATTGTGCTCTAACAATAGAAAAGTATGATAAGTACAATAGAATTTCTACAATCACTTCACCGACTTTTGTAAGTTATTGAAAGTTGCAGAAACATCGTTTCAGGAAGTTGTTATTTCAACATCATCCGTTTAGCCTTTTCTCAGCTATTAATGATCTTTATTTATTTCTCTCATAAAGGTACTACGTAGGTTTAAAAAATATAAGTCACAAAAAAATATAGACCTTAGTGAGAGCTGGAGTCTGTATGGATTCGGGACCTGTATGACAGATATTCTGGGTTAGTAGCCAGTCTATTCGGATGTAACTGAGTACTCCCACAAACCAATAACTGGGTAACACGATGGTTCTTACATGACTGGTGAAGGATTTTCTGGCTTCTATCTGAACGACTGTCAAAGATGAACAAATAACGGGAAACAATTTTTTAATAATAGGCTCGCGTTTGACCACCATCTCACCTGATGGTAAGTGATGATGTGTTCGAAGATGGAGCACGCTTACCTAGAAGTAACCATAGCGATTAGAAAATACAGACTCCGGCAGGGAACTGTACAATGAAATGTTCTGTTTCTACTTTAATAATTATCAAAACAGATAATTCTAGACCATTCCTTACCTAAGCTTTAACGAAATATATTTGTAACTTCTTGTTGTATATCAAACTAGCACTTCCAAATAATGCAGATTACTACCAAAGAACGAATTTTTTGAATCGTATGATACAATTCTAAAAATTATCATACATACAAACTTACAAACAAATACCTCTTTATAATATGAAAACTAGCAGTAGTCGAATTTCGAATATTATTAAAATTATCTGTAATGTATTATTATTTATATAAAAGAAAAATATTAGCTTTCTACTGCTATATTGCTCCTCGTACATACATGGATATCAATAGTCATTCAGCAGATTAGGTCATCAGAGAAAGTAAGCACATTTCTCGCTTTTATTTATTTACCTTTAAAAAGAAATACTTTAGTTAGATATTCAGAATTTATTCTTCATTCTTGTTTCGTTGTTTATACAATACCAAGAATATTTTTCGTATCGTGACAGATTCATTGCCAAAGTAAACTTCATTAAAAACATAACAATAATAAAAATAGCGGCTTTTAGCCTCGAGTTCAATTCCTGGTCAGGAAATGTGTGAGTGAGTATTTATCTGGAATTTCTCTGACGCTGTCCGGAATCGGAGACCTAATATTATAGGATACCTGGTAAAATTTAGAATTTAGTTTCTTAAGGTATACGTATACCTCTAACCACCTACAGCGGCCAGTTTGGAAAGTAATCAATCAACTGCGAACGCAAGTAGGCCACTGTAGGTACAATTAAGTGAAATGGAGGATTATAGACCGCTTTGACATCCAATGCAAATGCGATGCTCCTGAGAAAACCATGTCTTATTGGCTGGAGTGTCCAAAATACCCAAATACCACCCAAAGTGCACCATTTAAGACCAGTGAGGTCGCATGACTACCTACTGGACTAAAATAATATTTAAACCATCGATTTATCATCGACTCGAAGTAGAAGAAGACCTCTATCTAAGGCTTAGGAATAAAGGCGTGAAGTTGTAATAAACAATCAATTAAAAATCATTAGAACTTAAAACTGGACTGTTTAGTTCATCCGTGATCATGGCGCTTGCAACAGTGCCGAAATATCGAAAACTCGAAACAATACGTAAACATGGTAAATATCCCGTTTTGAGTTCTAATGATACTGTTAGTGACCATGTTAGTTTAAAAACTTAAATCAATCAAAAATATTTTGTATCGTATAGAAGCTACATGTGCACCTATAAAACGTCAAAAGCCAATGCAAGGTTCGAATTGGTCGATTTCTATGACGAAGAACAGGAAAGAGACCTTGTGTAATTCTTTAACAAAATGTTTCACAATCCTTCCTACAATAATACAGTTTACAGGTATGAAAGGACAGTATAGACCAATTTACATAATACAAAGTAATCAGAAACGAAACCTAAGCCTAACCGAAGTCTAATGTTCTTTCACTCACATTAAAAATGAGTAATACAAAATAACAAAGCTAAGTACATAAAAAACGACCTATTAATATCCTGAACCTGTCAGTAAACAGTTCCGAAATCGATAGTTTTATCGATAAAAATAATGACTTTATCGAGTTCAAAGTCCGAGCCGTGTCCGACATTCGCAGCGCTTGAATTTACGCACAAGTTGCATTTAAAACAAACTTTATACATATTTATAGAAAACTGGTGTTAAATTCAGTTTTTTTATGGGTTAAACTTGTTTTATTAATGACCGTGAGAGTTTTAGATACTGTTACATAGTAGTATAGATATTATGCAATGTTATAGTGTCTAAAAGTCCATAAAAACTTTTTACCAAAAAAAATAAATCAACTCCCAAAAATCACTGCAAAGTGAACAATAACTTTAATTTCGGTAGTCGTTGTCTTTAGTTTTGTATTTTCATTTTTGGCATCGACTTTAAAGTTATTTTTCACTTTGCAGTATTTTTTGGGAGTCCGTTTAATTTTTTTGGTAAAAAGTTTTTATTTCGCTCTTTTTAGTTAGTCTATTTTTAATTTACCTAGTTACAAGAGCCTAAATGTCAACTACTTATAAACTTTTACAAAATATTGCTTTTCCCAATGCTGGGCCGTTAATTGTTGAGGAGTTCTCCTGGTACTTCACCATCAGCTCTACATCACCATATGCATTGTGACGAGCATAAAGTGCTTAACATCCATATTCAAGTAATCGAATCGCAATCCACTCAATACTTATTATTGAGTAGTTTCGGCGGCCATCTGTGGTCTTCATCATCAGTTCCACTTCTTCAAATGGTACTTTTTGAGAGCAACTGCACAAGTTACTATAATAACTACCCAAAACGTCATAGGTGTGCCTATAATATTTGAAGGGTTCCCTCGATTTCTCCAGGATTCCATCATCTGATCCTGACTTTTATGAAAATGGGACTAATTTCGAAGTATACCCTTTCAATCAAAAAAAGAATTTTCCAAATCGGTTCAGCCGTCTTCGAGTAATCGCTGATCATACATTAAAAAAAAAATATATATATATATATACGCGTCGAATTGATAACCTCCTCTTTTTGTCGTCGGTTGAAAAGACATAATCATTTATAAGATAACTAGGAGGCGCGTGGGGGTTCGCTTCCGTACAATTTATCTGGGTAAAAACATAACCTCCTTTTTTGCAGTGGGGTAAAAAGTAGCCCACACCTTCCACAAGCTTCAAGCTACGGTCATTCCAAATTTCATCGAAATCTACCCAGTACTTTTTAGGGTTCCGTAGCCGAATGGCAAAAAACGGAACCCACTATAGTTTCGTCACGTCCGTATGTCACAGCCATTTTATTCCGAAACTATTAGGACTACACACATGAAATTTGGTAGGTAGATGTATTCTGTGAACTGCTTTCCGATTTTAAGAAAAAAACATTTACAATTAAGGGGACTCCTCATATATAGAACTGAAACTGAAAATATATTTTTTTCATGAAACCTATGCGTGTGTGGTATCTATAGAAAGATATTTAAAAATGACATTGAGGTTTCTAAAACCGCTTTTTCATAAAGTCAATCGTTTAAAATATATACACTTCTAAAGTGGTAAAATGTGTGTGTCCCCCCTCTAACTTCTATAATAATGGAGAGAAAAATCTAAAAAAATATATGCTGTAGATCTTAATATAAATTTTAACAAAAATTTGTTTATGAGATATAGCATATTTTCTAAAACCACAAATATAACTTTGTATTTCATACAAACACTATGAAAAACAAAGTTATTTGGCGTAGGTACTATGGAAACCTTCATGGGCGAGTCTGAATCGCACTTGGCCATTTTTTTATTATAACACTTTTTTATACACTTTTCATTCACCGCCACAAGCAAACCACACCATATTTAGAACCCTATAGGTAAAGAAATTAATATTCGAGTTCGTACCCCACCCACTACGCTATGATCGTAAACCTCAAGATTGCTAGTAGGTAATGTGAATTCCCACATTTCAAGTGCTCGTTCTGAAAAAAAAAAGATAGTTTATCTACCAAATTAATTTCTTTAAATACAGGTTAGTTAGTATCTAAGTATTTCCACCAAGTCATGACATAAATGGCCTGGCAACAGACCGACAGTCCGGTTTGCAACTGCATTATGTATAAATGCAGGCATACCAGACCGCCAGGGCCGGATTAAGTAACAATTATTATGCGCCTTACGATGTGAAAATACACATGAGGAGCTCATAGCTAAATAATAATAGCTATACGGTCTTCAAAGTTAAGCAATGCTTGCCGAGGTCTATCCTTCGATGGGTGATGGTCTTAACAAGTCGAAATTTCTCCATCGCCGGCTGTCATTTGTAAAACTTTGACGATCGTTACGTCAGAAGACAGAAATCTGACACTAAGCTTGTCAAGGGGCTATCGTGTTTCCCTGCTACAGGGTTATGGAGCTCAGATAGGTAGTCTTTTTTTTTCTTTACGACTGAGCCCGCTCTTGACCTCGATCACACCTGATGGTAAGTGTAAGATGAGGTCTACGATCGGACGAGCGAGTCCAGAAAATGCCTATTCACTCTTGCTTTAAAGGCTGACGGGTCATATGTGGCAGGGAACACAGAAGCCGGCAGAGAGTTCCACACCTTGACTGTGCGCACAATGAATGTTGAAGAAAAGCGCTTAGTACGACAAGACGGTATATCGACCAAGTGTGGATGGTACCCTGCGGTACGTCTGATAGACCGGTAGTAAAAGGGGGATGAAGGGATCAGGTCGTGGAGCTCCTGCGCACACTCTGCGAAGTATAATCTGTAGAAGATAGACAGGCAAGCAACGTTTCGCCGGTGAGCCAGGCTGTGAAGCTTGCCTGCCAGAACCTCGTCACCTATGAGCCTTTTAGCTCTGCGTTCGATCGAGTCAAGTGCAGCTAGCTGGTATTTGGCGCCGGTAATAGTGGCTTTATATAAAACACTAGTACTCAACTGCATCCCGTTAGACTGCAAGCTGACACCAATATGGTTGGGAAAAGGCTAACACAATACCCAGTAGCTGGGTAAGACGTAACCCATTGTCTAGACCAGTGTCAGATTAATTAGCATCTGCCTACCCGTAACGATTGTTAAAGATGTTGAAATGACAGCCAGGACCAACCGTTTAACCCGTTCTCCGAGGTATCACACCGCCAATTTCAAAACTACAGGCTATTACTAAGAAATTCCATACACAAAAACCAATTAGCCCTTTTAGAGTTTATGAAAGAGGACGATTTTCTTCGTTTTTGAGATGACAATGTTCTATTTTTGAATGTTATTTTGACATGTTAGCCGTATATCGTGGCGTCAAATTGATACGAATAGATGGTGCATAAACCGTGCTAATATTCATCAAAATTACACAATAGATAGATTATTTATTAAAGATTAGCTCTTATTACACTTCAATTTCAAAGAAGTTAGTAAAATTTAAATAAATTTGACAATAATATGTCATCAAAAATGTCAGTTTGCAAATTACAATTATTCAAAATAATACCATATACAGTATGTTAACTAACAGAGGGCGTTCCCGTTAACCCGCAATATTATAAGCACATCAATTAGAACGCCGCACACGCGGCCCGTCATTCATAAATAAATTGCGACGTTGCCGTACTTCAAGTACGCGTGTACAGATTGGTTCTTTTACGTATCAATTTAACATTATTAGTGAATATTTTAATATTAAAAAAAACAAAAACATTTTGTTTTCGAATTGTAATATTTTTTTAGCATGTATGAATCCTATACTATTGCGGGTTAACGGGAACGCCCTCTGTTAGTAACATACTGTATATGGTATTATTTTGAATAATTGTAATTTGCAAAATGACATTTTTGTTGATATATTCATAATATTATTGACTAATTTATTTAAATTTTATTAACTTCTTTGACATTATATTGTAATAAGAGCGAATCTTTAATGAATAATGATAATTTAATAAGTGCATACATAATCTATCTATTGTGTAACTTTGATGAATATTAGCACGGTTTATGCACCATCTCTTCGTATCAATTTGTACGCCACGATATACGGCTGAACATGTTAGAACTTTCTGTAACATTTTATCTTGCATGCAATGTATCATGTACACCATGTTTAAACAAATAAATCAATCTTATCTTATCTTTGACCGACACAGGAATCGAACCCGAGATCTGGTGCTCGGCAGTCGCTCTTGCGATCACTGGACCAATGAAGCAGTAGGCGTAAGATAATCTAAGGTTTATAATTTTGCTGCCAAAATGTCAGGACTAATCCGGCACTGTCCCAGAAACGAGGTGTTCCCAATTATGTCATCGAAAACATTGACTAATTACTCACCTATCAATTAGTTAAACATTTGCTATTATAAATTACTGCTAATCTACTTTGAACTAATTAGAGAATTTCCTTAAGTATTTTGTTATATCACGCTTGTAGATATTGTATTTATAAATAGGTGTTAAATACTGAGTCTTTATACGTAACAATAAAGCGACAATAGTCAGTAGCAATTTATTATAGTATTGTTAACAGATTAGTAAAAAGTTTAATGAAATACCTACATGATTAACAAGGTATGTGCAAGTATTAGTAGAAATTTGCCTTTTTAGGGTTCCGTAGCCGAATGGCAAAAAACAGAACTCTTATAGTTTCGTTATGTATGTCTGTCGGTCGGTCTGTCTGTCTGTCTGTCTGTCTTTCTGTCCGTCCGTCCGTATGTCACAGCCATTTTAGAAAAAAATAAAATATATTTAAAATTAAGAGGGCGGGGGCTCCCCATACATGGAACTGAAACTGAACATACTTTTATATACATACTTCTTCTTTCATGCTGCAGTACGACTGTGGAACTCACTTCTCGCTAAAATCCGCGAAGCTAAACCATTAATATTTTCAAAAAGCTGGTCAAAGATCCTTACCTATCTAACATCCCGTAATTTTATTTATTTATCATAGTATTATAAATATGTATTTTAATTCTATGTATGTATATATTTGTTTATTATATCATTATAGTTTAATTTTATAGCTAAGTGTGTTTTATTTATCGTAATTAGTATCTATACACACTGTATCTATCATCTCCTCTTGAACTCTCCTGTCGCAGGTCTGCTGGAAGAAATTTCTTAGGAAATAAGCAGCACCTTTGTGCTCATTTGTCTGTTTTTTTTTTTGTAAGTGTCATGTGTGTACATAAATAAATAAATAAACCCACTGACTGGGTAGGTACAAAACTCAAAGGTAAGCCTGTTGTCAGATCTCCTAGCCTTTGCCTACCCGTAATGCCTGGCTCATATGTACAAATTGTCAGCCGGAATCTAAGGCTCCACGTGCTTTGTAAGTGCATGAAGGAATTCAATGTGTTTAGATGTTTTTTTTTTTACGTGGTAAAATCATCAAATAAGTCCTCCCACCCCGGGCAGGGCCGGAGGGAGTATCAGACTTGTACTGACTAAAATCCACGGTGTTCCTTCAATAGCCCTTTACGTTCCGGGGTAACGGTAATGGGATAAGTCCCACGACCCTGGCAGGCTTCGGCCCTCTACAGGGAGGGCCTCGTCATGTTGCTGAAGCTCTTTGAGGCGCGCATGGAACACAATGCGCCGTCGACCCGGGCATGGTCCATGGTCGGACAGCGAGTTGCCCTTTACTCGCTGTCCGCATGCCCGCGCCTACGGTGGCCGGAGATCGTCGGCCGACGTCCGACGCCGTGGGCGTCTATCACTGCGGCTGGGCTGGAGGGAGGACGCCATCCTCTCCCTCACGCGGCCCGCCTTCTCCTTCGATAGCATGACTGCTTCGCAGAAGGAGGCGACCGCTTCTCACTCCCTCTCGCCCCGCAGCATGGCCTCGACCAGTGCCGGGCGCGAGAGGTCTCCGCCTATCGCCACCGTGAGGACACGTCGGTGCTCTGCCCAAGCGGGGCAGTCTTGCACCGTATGCTCTACTGTGTCCTCAGGGTGATCCTCGCAGTGGTGACACCCAGGCGTTTCTTCCTTCCCCATCAGACACAGGTACAACAGGCGTTCTCCACTGCCGTACTTCCTCCTGTTTTGAAGTCGGTAAAAATGAGTGTACATTAGGATCTTAGTCTTAAATTAGGTACACAATATTGTGCCGAAAATATATATATTTTGAAGATAGTCAACACTTCTAAGAAACAGATGTTAAACATTAGATACATATGTGTTATCTTGTCATTGCACAGTATTTCTTATTGGGTTTTTCCATCATTCTGAAGGGGAAATGAAGAGCGTCATTTATTTATTTATTAAATAAAGAGATTTAATTTTAAATTATCCCACCCATACGCAAAAAACGTTTTGGGAATACTTTCATTGTGCGTACAGCTAAAGAGTGGAATTCCCTGCCGGAATCTGTGTTTCCTGATAGCTATAACGCGAGCCGAGTAAGATGTAATCATTTCAGAATCATATCTCATAAAGAGCGTCCTTTTCTCTATCACTTATTTAAAATTCTACTGTACATAACCTGTACGTGTGTAATATAGGACGGCTTCCATTTTCAGCTACATAACGCTGCCAAAAGCCGCCTGAGAGGAATCTCCTCTGCTGTGTTTCTGGATGAGGATTCATACCAGTTGAGGATTATGTCTGTTTTTATTTATTTCTGAAATACCTCTGTTACTAATAACCAGAGGTCGGAATTAGGTAGAGTTATTTATGTACTTACACTGATTTTATACAACGAAAGAATAAAGTGGATATGCCCCAATTCCCTTTGAAGAGCAGAAAATACCAAAGATTTATTAAATAAAAAGTTATTTTCTTTTACACAATTTAAACCACTGCACGCGCGACGTTGTAAATTTAAATAATATTGTTGGTCACAAAATCCCGGGAAGATCCATATTAGTATCAACATTTCAATACAAGTACATAAATAACTCTACCTAATTCCGAACTCTGCTAATAACCTCTGTAACACTAGCTATTAAGATATTATTTTTATTAACAATATGGACGCATGTCTGAATTAAATAAATTAAATTGAATTATAAGCGTATATCTCAGATTTGATTTTTCAATTCATCTCAGCATAGCAACTTTGACGTCATAGAATAGTTCTCATAGGTTATCAAAGTCACACAATCAGTTGGTATCATTGTTTAGCTAATTTTATCGAAATGCGTAGTTAAAATTCCAAAAAGGAAAACGTGTATAAATTCTATTTTCGTATTTGTATCTTTTCATTGTTTACTTATGTTGCTAGATTCTGAAGTCGCTTTGCCCGTGTGATTAGTTTTTTAACAAAGTTGTTTTCCAAAATCGAGTTTGCAGACTAACTGACAAAGGTGTGCACTGACGGGACGGGTATTATATATTATGCCAAATACAGGTAAACACAACATCGACAGCAAAAACGCCAGATTACCGCTTAGTCGCTAACTTAAATCTAGGTGTACAATTCATTAAGATTATGATAAAGGTCTTATTATTCTTGCCTCAAAAGGCAATTTCAGACTGTAATCTTCATAATCTTAATAACTTATTGTGAATATGTGAACTATTTAGGTTGTTTTATTCAAGTTAAGCATGATTGTCTGGTAGTTTGAGTACCTATTGCGGCTTTTTTTTTGTTTTCGGGGGAAACCTTCAAAAGGCGCCTGGACTTTCAGGGAGAAGACCAGGGAGTGTGGGATTCTTACCCCACTAAAACCACCTCGGTGATTATCATCAGCACATAGAAGAGGCCATGTTACCTCTAAAAGACCACTCCAGAGCCTGATCTTTTGCGGCCTACCTAAACGTCCTTACCTTGGTATGGTTCGTAAAATCGTTAAGCTACTTAAAGTTCTAAATCGAGCTTTACGTTATCTGACAAATATTTGCACTGTCTGGACCAGCCCACTCAAATCTGTGAGCATTTTTCCTCAAAATATCGTCTCAGTCATAATATAACCAGTATAGATTGTATGGACGTCAAAAGAGACTGACCTCTGAGTTTGTTTCGGTGTTTCTTCTCAGGGTAGTCAATTAGGAAATACCGACCTCATCTGGTTTGAATTTACGAATAAAATAACGTGTGTAAGTGTTATTGAATAACCAACTTGCAAAATAAAGATCATTTATTATTTAACAGTGAAAATAATTATCTTTGCCTCTCTTCAACTCTTTGATAATCTCCGCACAAAATTCCGATCAGGTGCTTCGTTTTGATGTGAAATAAGATCAAATAAACAAACACACTTTCATGTTTAAATATTAGTATTGATTATAAATTCTCATTATAATAACTAATTAATTATACCTCTGTAAAGGTTTTGCAATGTGCATGCTTTTTCTTCTGTGGGTGGAGCGGAAGGGGCTGCCATGCTTCTACTCACTAAAAACACAATCTGTTATTTCAGTTGCCTTTTCGTTTTGGGGCCGCGGTATCTGTTTAGGACGTTCTTGACACCCTGCAAGCAATGGCCCTATTGGGATCCGTCAATGCTTCTGACTGCTTCTTGAGGCGCGCGTAGAACACGACTAGCCGTCAGCACGGGCCTAGTCCTTACCAAACGGTAAGGACTAGGCCCGTGGCCCTAGGACTAGACTACCTCTGCTCGCCGTCCGCAAGCGCCGCGCCCACAGTGGCCGGAAAATAGTACCCTTACAGCAATCACCTTATAGATTGTACTTCAGGGAGTGTGCGCAGGAGCTCCATAACTTGTTCCCTCTATGTCCCTTTCACTACTGGTCTACCAGACACACTGCTGGGTACCATCCGCACTTAGTTAATATACCGTCTTGCAGTGGCGAAGGCTCCATACAACTCGATTCCTACCGGCTTCCCTTTTGAAATATGGCAAATATTAGTCTATTATTTTATATATGAATATATAAATAGTAATCTATTATTTTCAATTAAACAAATAATTATTTACGAAGTTACAAGATTTCGAAATCAGCCACAGGGCCACAGTTACTGGGAATTCACGCATCACACTTGAGCAAGGTAAGCATTTTTTGGTCCGCTTCCCTTTTATGAAAATTCACCCTTCGCCACTGCCGTCTTGTCTTACCAAGCGCTTCTCCTCGACATTTATTATGCGCACAGCCAAGGTTTGGAACTTCGCGTTCCGTGTTCCCTGCCATTTATGACTTTTCAGCCTTTAAAGCAAGTGTGTACAGGCATCTTCTGAGCTCGCTCCTTCCATCGTAGACCTAATCTATCGCTTACCAGGTTGAGATAGAGATCGTAGTCAAGACTGGGCTCATCATAGTAATAAGATAAACACTTGTGTACATACATTAGTTGAGACAAAGGTTAAATCTTCTCCGCAGGGGAGCACAAATTATCTACTGACAACTGATAACGCAAAAACTCACGTGTTTTCCTGAATGACGTCTTTGGTAATTGTTGTTCATTTCTAATATTAATTTGTTATCCGACATTATTTGATAACGGTGACAATTTCAATGTAAAGTAATCTTTGGGGGTAAATAATGACTGGTGATGTTATAATATGTAATATGAGATTGTCATGATAAGTTTTCAAGGTAGGAGACGGTAGGGATAGGGAAAAAATCGTTGTAGTTGCGAATATAGAAATAGAATAAAATATTTCGGGGAGTGTGCGATGGAATTACGCAATCTAATTCCGCCAAGCCCGTTCCATCATCGGACTACAAGACAAACGGCGATGCGCCATCGTTACATGGTGGACATCCCACCAATACACACAAAACGTTTTGGGAATACTTTCATTGTGCGTACGGCTAAGGAGTGCCGAATTCCCTGCCGGAGTCTGTGTTTCCTGATCGCTATAACCTGGGAGTCTTTAAGTCAAGAGGGAATAGGTTACTTCTAGGTAAGCGTGCTTCATCTTCGACCACATCATCACTTACCATCAGGTGAGATGGTGGTCAAACGCGAGCCTATTATCAATTTAAAAAAATCATACTCAAAATATTTTATTTCACATAGGCCTACATGAGCCCTTACAAAACATCACAAGTTACAAGTTAGTACAAGTGTCCATTTATTTATTAGAGTCACTTTCACTCAAAAATGGCTAGTAGGATGTACTTAAAAACTATGTTAGTAACATTTCCTTACACTTAACACGGGATATACATATATCTATTCACTAGAATTGGTCACTGCTCCTTCATCCCATGCGAGCTGACTGATTTCATATTTTTCAGGAAATGTATAAAGGAAGTCGCCTATCTTGATTTGGTTTTGTGATGAAGAGATAAGACACGCAGTGTCACTTAAAGCCATGAGTTTGAATGTAGATAGATGAAGAGGTAGAAGAAGGCCAAAGAAGAAATATAAAGATTTAGAACAGAATATAACTAGCAATGTGGGTAGGATTCCCATTACTAGCAATCTTATTGACCCCTCCAACTAAGCTAAGTAAGCTTGTGTCTGGAGTGGGTTCACGGCAATAGTGTAATGGGTGGGGTTCGAACTCGAGACCTCTCGATCACAAGTCCGACACCTTATCCATTAGGCTCAAAGTCGAGTCAAAGCTCCAGAGCCTTGCACATTGACGACGAGTTGCAAGTCTATCGGTTTTCTATAGGTTACATTTCGGGGAGTGTGCGATGGAATTACACAATCTAATTCCGCCAAGCACGTTCCATCATCGGACTACAAGACAAACGGCGATGCGCCATCGTTACACGGTGGACATCCCACCTATACGCACTAAACGTTTTGGGAATACCTTCATTGTGCGTGCGGCTAAGGAGTGGAATTCCCTGCTGGAGTCTGTGTTTCCCAATAGCTATAACCTAGGGGTCTTTTAGTCAAGAGTGAATAGGTTACTTTTAGATAAGCGTGCTCCATCTTCGACCACATCATCACTTACCATCAGGAGAGATGGTGGTTAACCGCGAGCCTATTATCAATAAAAGAAAAAAACGACATTTTATATTTTTATAACGAAATGGATGATGCTGTGACGTGTGTCAGGGGAGAATGGAAGAAGAAAACGGGTTGCATCCGTCCCAAAGAAATTCGCTATAATCAGGTAAAGGCTACATAATATTTAAAAAATAAAAATAGGTTATATTTTTGAACATAATTGTATAATATTAGAATCATATCTTCAAAACCCGGTGCAACAGTAGTCACTTCATGCTTCTATTTGCATCAAAATGAATTCTGGTTTTTCACAGTTACAGCTTCTACGCAAATATCTATTATCACGACATTATACTGACGTCATCGGCATGCTTCAGTGACTTCGTTGGTGATTGTTGTATTCTACTCATGCTCCTTTTTTGTCGCAGTGACTATTCTCAGTTCTCACACACTGGACTTTCGTGAATGAGCAAGTCGCAGCCGTTGAACTTCAACATCCTTGAAAGTTTTAATTTATAATTTTTTTTTTATTTTTTTTTTTTATTCCAACTATGTTAGGGTTGGTTTCTAGTCCAACTGGATGCAGCTGAGTACTAATCTAAATAAACAACGTGTTACGGAAACCCCATATCTATCCAAAAGGGCTGAAGACAACATCTGGTATGGAGTCTCTATGCACAGTTTCAGCACAAAATAACTGACTCAAAGAATTGATACCAAATTATTGGTTTCATTATATATTTCTTGAATACCAATCATAACAAACGTGTCACAGCACTACGAGGGTCAATAACTTTCCACGTCACTTGCCAATAACACGATAATTCTTTTCGTTCTTCTTAATTTGAAAAATTCGGTCTCTGGTATTAGTGTATTGGAATTTGTAATAAGGTCTACACACGTAGACTTAGGATTACAAAACTCTTGCCATATCGTTTGTTATCATCCAAAGAAGCCATGCACTTGGTATGTACATACCCTTTAAATTACACGTTGTATATAACTCAAAGGTGACTGACTGACTGACTGACATAGTGATCTATCAACGGACAACCCAAACCACTGGACCGATCGGGCTGAAATTTGGCATGAGGGTTCCTTTTAGTACGTAGATACTCGCTAAGACGGGATTTCGCGAAATTCCCACGGGATCGGGATTTACGCGGGAAAAACTTCCCACACGAACGAAGTCGCGAGCAACTGCTAGTGTTTTATACGGATCCACTGCTTATCTGACCTCCACAACCCAGTAACTGGGTAACACGATACTCTTGGTAAGACTGGTGTAAAATTTCTTGGCTTCTAATTACCCGTTACGACCGTCATAGATGAATAATAATAAATGAGGCGTGCTCAAACGCTACCAGCGTTCAAAAGAATGGTGAAGGAGCATTATCTCTCTCTATAACTTTTCCCCTTCTTTCTCAATTATACATGTAATATTTATTAGTATAAGATTTTGGTATTGTATGTATTTTATATTATTATGTTTTTATATGATTGCCTATTTATGTAATAATATTCTACCTTTAGAAATGCTGACACAATCATAAGAAAAACGAGCTTTTTAGTGTGTAATATCAGCGTTGAATTAAATTAGATTTAGAATTTCAAAATTTTTTGAGACTTTTGGAAATGGAACCCATGTCGCCTGTGATACAGGTTTGAATTAACCTAGTAGGTACGGACATCAAACATTGTATTACCTACATCATTTCTAAGATTTACTTTGTAATTTTCGATTTTACGTTTTGAATAAATATATTATACTAATTGTTGTTATTATTTTTATAACGTTTTTAACTTTGTATTGTAGTTTTTTTATGTGTACCTATTCGAATAAATTATTTTGTTGTTCTTTTCTATTCTTTGCTAAAGTTTTCCTGAAATATAATGGGTTCAGTTCGACATCAATATATACCTGAATTGGAAACACACTTGCTTCATAAGCGGTTTAAATAAAAATTTCTGGTCAACCTAAGGCATTTGAATCGGACTTCACCCGTTCGTCAAAACCACCGTTGCTGAATTACTCGACTGAGGAGAAGCTTTCCAATCTTGACACACCTGTTTAAAACTTATACTTTAGTGAAATATCTAATGTTAATTCCGCCAAGAACTAGATGATCAATCTTCACTTATAACCTATTTTTTTTAATTATTTTTATTGATAATAGGCTCGCGTTTAACCACCACCTCACCTGATGGTAAGTGATGATGTGGTCGAAGATGGAGCACGCTTGCCTAAAAGTAACCTATTCACTCTTGACTTAAATACCCCCAGGTTATAGCGATCAGGAAACACAGACTCCGGCAGGGAATTCCACTCCGTAGCCGTACACACGGTTGAAACCAGAAAATTTTCGAGGCCATGATATCTCTCCCGTCGTGTCGGATTGCCGTTCTATCGGGCTATGAGACTAAGGGAACAGGGATTACACCTGTATCTGCGAACCTACCTACAAGTGCACTAATATCTCCGGCGCCACTGGCTAATCTCATCAAATCAGCCAGGAGAACAATTGTGTTTACTAATCGTTTCAAAAAATGGTAAACGATAACGATGACTAAATGTTGCTCACTAAAAGGGGCTATGGAGGTCTTCGAAAGAACAGCTTGTGATATTTTATTTTAGTTTTATTACAATTTTAATTTTATGTGAGTTTTTTTTTATATGGGTCATGGAACTTGAATCGAGAGAAACATCATAGGCTGTCTTCGTAGATAGATATATTGATAGATAGATATACCCTTTATTGTACACCATAACATAAATAAATAAGGGCTTAAAGACTATAAAGGGTGTTACAAATTAAAGAGAGAGATGGAGAGATCTTTTACCATATTTTTGAAAGAAGGAAGAGTTTGTGCTTGTCTTACTGACACGGCAAGCATACTCTAAAGTCGTACTGCTTGAGCTGCGAACGAATTACCAAAGAAATTGGTGGAGTGACTCGGTACCTCTAGCCTCAAGTTTTCCGATGACCTCAGAAATTTTGCATCGTAATTTTTCGTAGTTTGATGACAAAAGCGGTACGTATCAACACATTCGGTTCTGTTGTCAAAATGGAGGCCAGTGCTGTAGAATTTGATGCGTTACGGAGTCAAGGCAAAATGGAGTGGCGCTTGTTGCCAATCGTATGTTGAACCGTGACTGACAAGCTACAAGGAACAATGTAGGATAGAACTGTCGTCGATCTTGGCAGTTCTTCTTCAAATAGATAGATAGATAAAATATTTATTTGGTACAACAACAGGAGACACAAAATACAATTTACATAAAACACGTAAAATACAGAAAATAAAACGTACAGTTAGTGTTAGACTCGTTTAAAGATTGCGTCTCATGTATTACTTTTATTCATACATTTATAACTTTTTCTATATTTCAACAGTACAGTAAAATATTCCAATACTTAGAGAAATACTACACTCTTCGCTGGTTACAACAAGAATGCCGAGTCAGCCTCACGTATAGCCTTTTATACCTTCTGTCATTACGCCTTCTACCGCGTTTTATGAGAATAATTATTTAACAACTACCCTCAACTAACAATAATTGAATCGAGTTTAACAAAATATACTTCCATTTTAAATTAAACCTAACACTCGTCCATCCTGACAGCGTGTATGCCCTCATACACGTATCTTGTGATAACCTAACACTCGGCCGACTAGACATTCTTTACAATTTATAAAAATTTTACGATTAACAACATTAATCAATCCTCATATCCATTACATCTAAAATCTAGTAGGAGCAAACCTGGTCTCGCAATAATTAACTACAGTGAGCAAATCTGTTCTCACATAAGACAAGGACGTGTGAGCTAACCTAGCTGTTCTCACAAAAGATAGTTTCAAACCAATTAGTATTAATACAAAATCAAACCATTATCCATTTATCAATATAGAAGGAGCAAACTTATTCTCACTAAAGATTTACTATATTACATCTAAAATTTAGTACGAGCAAACCTGGTCTCGCTATAGTAGTAATTAATTAAAGTGAGCAAATCTGTTCCCACATAACACGAGTTATTTGTGAGCTAACCTGTTCTCTCTAAAGCTTTACTGATCAAATCAGTCCTCATGTACATTACATCTAAAATCTAGCAAGAGGAAACCTGATCTCAAAATATTGGTAATTAACTCTGGTGAGCAAAACTATTTCCACAACATGAGAATGTGTGGGCTGTTCTTACAGATAATATAGATATAGAGTGAGCAAATCCATTCTCATTAAAAAATTACACAGCAAATCAGTTCTCATATCAAAACATTTAATATATAGTACGAGCAAACGTGGTCTCGAAATATTAGTTATTAACTAACCTAGTGAGCAAATCTGTTCCCACATAACACTACAGTGTGTGACTGTGAGCTAGCCTGTTCTCACAAAAGTTTACAATCAGTCAGCAAGTTTATTACAATTGTTCATAAAACCATTTATCGATATAGAGTGAGCTAACCTGTTCTCACTAAAGATTTACTAAAATAAAACTTACAATCTTATAACCCAGTGATATATAGTTATATGGTAGTGAGCAAATATGTTCTCACTCAAGGAAAATAATGCAGTAAGTACAAATTCAACGTTATAGCTTACTTCAACAATTTAACTTAAACAGTATCTTTGTAGTACATATCACTGGCTCGTATAATCCAAACAAAAGACATCATCATCTTAATAATTGCAACCAAATACAGTTACAGAACACATCTATATTACTTTTAGTTGTACCACAAGCAAATATTACAGAAGTTTTATCATAAAAATTGTTCTAACAACAAAAACTTCAAAATTACTTTAACCTCATACACATTAGTCTTACTCAAATATGATATAATATGTAGACACCGATCCATAATCCGGCCCTTCAATGTACTTATATATATATATATATATATATATATATAAAATATGGTTTAACCGAAATACATACTATATTGAAGTTAAAAAGGCTCGAGGTTGAGCCGCTCAGATTATTATATTGTACAAGAGCCATTAGTAATTCTTACAAATTATAATTTCTTTTATTCTATCTTGTACAAATTGACATTCTTAAGACTTTTTAATTCTTTAGACATGAACAATTGCTTTAATTATAAAGCATATATATATATATATATATATATATATATATTTGTAATGTGTACGTGTGTGTAATTATTATGAATATTTGAAATAATATGTAGGTTGTATAAACATCGGGATAAACATAGTTTTTTTTTTTCGACACATGCTTTCGCTTTCTGGACGAGCCCATTCAAATCTGTGTGCATCTTTACAAGGCTCACATATGATTCGACCAGTACAGATTGTACGGGCTTCAAAACAGACTAATTTCATTTAATAATGGCTGTCCACTTCATCGCCTATTCTATCGATGTTGCTATCGTCATTAGCTTGCATGGATTAATATTTCATATTATTTTATACCGTTTATTTCCCAATATCCCCTACGCGAAATAAACACAAGAACATACGATAGGAGTAATACTTTTACAGTTATTGTAAAAAGCCATTTGCCTTAGTTTAACTGAATCCCTTCGTTGTATATAATTATGTCATTTTGTGAACTGGTTTCCTATTTTTGTCCTAATAAATCTTTTGTTATCTGTTCACCATTAACCATGTTATTTACTTGTATTTTTACTTTTTTTACTTTCTAAGTGTTTTCAAATGTATGTTAACATGGGTCTCTTGGGAAATTTTGTCTAGGAAACGGTTTATGTCACCGTTTCTACCAACTCCAACCTTTACCCCGTTTAGTATTGTTTATGCCCCATTGAATTTTCACTACCTGGATATCCAAATTCTTTGCATAATTATTTAAATTTTAGGCGGTTAAACAACCGACTATATTATATTATTAAAAAGCAATCCATATTATTAAGGAGGAATTCGTTATATACCCTTTTTCATAGAACATAGTATACATCTATTTATATTATAGAAATTAAGTTTGCTAGAAAATACGTGTCTTTCATTAAAACCCGTGGTGATAACCATCCTGACTGATCAGTTAGATACAAGAATTAAATAGTCCTCATGTTATGTCGATGATAATAAACGCTTTAAAAATGTACATTGAAAAAACCAATATATTAAATTTTATCTCCTTAAAATTGCACCTAGAGATCAAATAGTTGAGCAGGTACACACAACAAAAATTTTGGGTATAACTCTTGATCACATATAGGTACATAATAATATAATTTCAATAAATCAAATGGGCACTGTATCCTATTATTGACATTAAATAAATGAATATCTAAAAAATATTTTTAAAAACCGAAACCGGGAATTTCTGGCATAGCATTCGGGTATGATAGCTTTTCGTAATTGGCAACACTGGTGTGCTTATACTTCACTTATTTCAATTTTTATTGCAACGTTCTTTGCTTTGCGATTTTATATGCGTTTTATGGTTTTATTCTAACAACTTGCTTGATAACGGACTCTCTTGGTAGACTCGGCTGTGTATAAAGGACTCTGTGACCCTTACTACCTGGCTATTTTCGGACTTGATTTCGATAAATTGATTATTTTTGTGTCTTCAAGTGTCCGTTAGTAAAAATTGATTTACTATGATTCCATAAAATATTTAGAGTCCATCTAAGTCATTTTCGATTCAAACGATTCTTAGGCATGATATGTATGGAGCCGGAACAATGTCCTTTTACTATGGACTGGACTGATTCTTGCAAACCATTATTTAAATCCAATAACCTATTCACAGTTCCTTGTATACTTGAAATAGCCAAATTTGTAAAAAAATAATTCTTCACTTTTTGAAGCTAATAAAAATAATAATACGCTGAAAGTTACACAACATCAATTAAAATTGCCTGTACCTAGAATAGAATTATTCAGCTGTATTTATATGGCCCCGCTTGTTTATAATTCCATAACAAAATTTATTACCGACCTCAGCTTTTATTCAATAGCTGAGTTTTTTTTTTATTATTAAAAAAAGGTTCTTGTCCATTACAGAAATATATTGTAAAATTATTACCTATTGTATAAACTCTGGTTGGAAATTTTGGTAGTAATGTTTGGTTTGTTTTTATATTTTGTTTTTACTTCATGTTTTTAAAATATTATTGCAAGTATTCAATTAGTTATAGTTAAGATTATATTAGGCACTCTATTATAGTTTAATATTTGCAAGCCAATTTATTGCGAAATGTGTCATTGCATAAGTATTATATTATGCTAACATCTTTTGTACCAAATTTTAAGCAAATGAATGAATTTTATTTGATTTGTTAAAAATATATAATAAACTTCCGGATGCCATAAATAGAATTGGTGAAATATTATTCATTAACCAACTCAAGCAGATATTACTTCATACATTCAACGATTATTTGAATGAGAATAATAATAATAAAATTATATGGGCATTGGTCTTAATATATATAATTATGATTTATTTTACTTAGACATGATAACGGTTAATATTTCGACTGGTTTTTGTTATTCTATGACACTTATTATTATTATTATTTTAATCTATTTAGGTACACGTTTTTATGTTTTCTAAAATTTTATTTTTAGTATTATTGTATTAATTTTATGTTTTGCCGAATCCCACAAGGTCCATAATTGTATCTTAGCTTTAAGCGATTATTATTACATCTAAAACGATATTATGGAACGAAAACAAATATATGAATAAGAATCAGATTTCCTACGTAGTTCAGTGTCTCCCAGTTAGAGAGAAAGTAACTGTATAAAGCGCCATGCAGCGTTTTGCACTTGATTTATTATACTCCACGGTACAGTCAAATTTCAGCTACATGAATGGTAAAATACTGACCTAAATTCCCTATTCATTTATTCTTGCCAAATGCCGCTACTAAATTTTTCTTCCGTATAATACTTACATTAATAGTAGCGGGACCAATTGTTCTAAGTCTTTAGAGATAATTAAAATTATTAATCTTATAAAGTGATCCTGAATGCACCTATCTAGGGCAACTCAATTGTGAATGCTACTGAGATGTAGTTGTGATTTATCTTTGTAAACGTCAACGTGAGGTAGTTCAGTGAAATTTTGGTCCGCCAGAATAGTCCTGTCTACCTTTGAAATATCTTACGCAAAACGTTGCCCTTTACACATTGTATTTCCAAACTCAGGTCAAAATTCTCTAAAGACTTCAAGTTAATACCCGAAACCGGTCATAATAGATTTCCTATAAGGCATTCCCTTATTAATGTGACGTCACTCCCATCAGTATAATATAATGACTTCATTGACCTTAACTAGAAATTCTGACTCAACGTCATTTAATTTATTTTATAACTATTGTATGCCCTAAGGGTGGGACACAGCTGATCTGTATTCAATATGGAAGATCTGTATCATGTACTACCTATGCAATGACCCACAATAAAAGGTTGTATTGATTGATTAACATTATTATACGAACTTCATCATGTTCAGTTAAAAGAGAGCTATCCGGTAAATTCTTAAATTTATGAATGCGTTCAAATGAATTACCAGAATCCTTATACTCATTAATAAATTGTAATAGTTGATCAGGATTAGAACAGCGCAATGCTAATTTTTATTTCGACAATAGGACTTTTGAACTTAGACATTTTTGCATGTATTCCCTATCGATTTAAAAGGCTTGTACTTCTATATTTTTGTTTTAGAATATACATGTATAATGTATATCTATATTAATTTTATAAAGTAGAAAAGGTTCTTTGTTTGTTTGAACGCGCTAATCTTCGAAAGTACTGGTTGGATTTGGGGTGAAATTTGGTATGGAAGTAGCTTGAAGCTTGATTATCTTGATTAACTTATTTCTCTTTTACCCGACTGCAAGAGAAGGAGGTTATATTTTTAACGTGATAAAGTCCACGAGCCCCGCGCGACTGCTAGTGTATTGTATATACATGTAAAGCACGGAATGATAATTTAATAAGTTAGTATATTATTATTATTATTATATAGAATGCATTTGTAATCACAGCGATTATTTTCACTGTATTGTAGCCTATCAATACTCAGTGAAGAGCGTTGTGGGCTGCAATATTGATCAAATGTTTTGTGTATTAATAAATACACAAAACATTTGATCTTTCTGTGTTTTGGTTGTGTATTGACAGTGTGAACAGTGTTATTCTTCTTAAATATATAATATATAATAACTACTCACAATAATAATAAAGTTCCATTGATTCATTCAATAGACTTACGGTCTAAGTATCTCTTCCAAGAGGTGACTGATTTTAGTTACAAGAAAACGTGTTCGTTAATTTTTCTTGCCATTCTCGTCAAAAAAATGAAATTGTCTGTGTGATGTGACTTTGAATGACTTTCGTACCAAAGTTTTATCATCCCAGCCATATACTAAGGCACATTCGTTTTTTTTTAGCCAAATACGAAACCGTTAGTTTTTAGAAAAGGGGGTCAAAATTTGGGAGAATTTTTTTTTAGTTTAACTTTTTATTAATGGGATTACTAGGGTTTGATGGCTGAGATGGTAAATTTAATCTATAATTTTCGCAATAACGTTAGTGAAAAAATCAAATGGGCGGCGAGTCTACTTACGATCTACATTACATTAAAACTATGACTAGGGGATTCAGAGAAAGAAATGCGTCTGCACCTATAAGCACGCGATCGCCTCTTGCTCTCACAGTACCTTTTCTATGCTCTTCAGGGTCAGTATTCCGACCACGGGTAGCCCGGTTAAGGCCGCGGCTGGGCCCGTTTAATTTACTTCGCACGTAGTCAGATTCAGGATTGTCCTCACGTGGTAGACGAGATTCACTACTTGTTGGAGTTTGCAAGCATCGGCGTTTACGTCTTGCCTCCTGATCGTTATTGTCCGTGATCTGCGAACTCAAACAAAATAACCATATTTGAGAATACTTGTAAGAATAAATAGATTGTTTTTTTTTTCTAATAAGCGTGGCTGAAAGAATTCTTTTTCTAATAATAATTTAGTAAATGTAATAAGTCCTTATTTGTTAATGTTGTGGTGTATAATAAAGAATATATCTATCTACGAGTTATATACTGTGGTTCGATTTATATCTGTGTTAATTAGTTTTTTTTTTACACCGTCATAAACTTTCTCATTGCCTGCCAATCCCGACACTATCGGAGAGTAACCCCGACCAAGCACAGGATCTACAGACAATGCTTAACCCTTCCTTATTGAACACAACACCGGAGAGTAGCCCCGGTCAGATACATTCAACAAGTAAGTCCCTATCTAACGTGGGTATTCTTAAAACAATTATGAAATTAAATCTAATAACCGTCTGCAACCTTACACTGTCAGAGAGTAGCCCCAACCAAGTGCAAGATCCACAGACAATTTTCAATCCTTTCTTATTGAACACAACACCGGAGAGTAGCCCCGGTCAGAAACATTCAACAAGTAAAACCCTACCTAAACGTGGGTATTCTTAAAACAATTATGAAATTAAATCTAATAACCGTCTGCAACCTTACACTGTCAGAGAGTAGCCCCAACCAAGTGCAAGATCCACAGACAATTTTCAATCCTTCCTTATTGAACACAACACCGGAGAGTAGCCCCGGTCAGAAACATTCAATAAGTTAACTTTCCTACCCTAACCTACAATGATCAGTCTTAAAAGAATCAAACAGACATTAAATCAAATCATCGTCTATAGTTCCAACACTATCGGAGAGTCGCCCCGACCAAGTGAAAGATCCACACACAATGCTTAACCATTGCTTATTAAACACAACACCGGAGAGTAGCCCCGGTCAGAAACATTCAACAAGCAGGTCCCTATACAACGTGAAAAAAATAAATAATTTTATTATTTCTATTTTCTGATGCAAGCCACCCAAGAAAACTATTAAAACTAACAAAGCTCGTGCTATTGCAGTTCTTATTATTCCGCTAGCGATTTGCACCAGAAAAGCAAACAACCTGTTTATTTAATTTTCATGCACAAATTTTAACGAAATAAAATGATTATAGACGTGTACTTACGTGAAACGCAGTTTCATCCCACTTCTGAAGTGTTAGACTCGTTTAAAGATTGCGTCTCATGTATTACTTTTATTCATACATTTATAACTTTTTCTATATTTCAACAGTACAGTAAAATATTCCAATACTTAGAGAAATACTACACTCTTCGCTGGTTACAACAAGAATGCCGAGTCAGCCTCACGTATAGCCTTTTATACCTTCTGTCATTACGCCTTCTACCGCGTTTTATGAGAATAATTATTTAACAACTACCCTCAACTAACAATAATTGAATCGAGTTTAACAAAATATACTTCCATTTTAAATTAAACCTAACATTAGTATGAACAAACATAATGAAATAAAGTGAAATTTCATACATTAAACAAAAAAAAACATTTAAACGAGACGAGTGCGCTGTGTCTCGAGTTTGCACCAAATGGGTGTCCAGTTCAGCATGTGCCAGGTAGTAAATACCTAGTGCTGATATTTTGCTGGGTCCCTGCAGTGACATACGGGTGTAAAGTAGCGATGACGCGAATATATGATGTCTATATTATTATGTAGTGTTCTGTGTGTTTAACTCTTAATAGATATGAGTGGAATATAAAATAACTGTAAAAAATACAAATAAAAGATGTACATAATGGGGGTGTGTGTGTCGATGGTAATCCATTCAAATATTATGGTGGGTTGTAGGTAGCCACGCTAGTCGCAGTTTCCGTGGTGCTTATGAGGTCATTAGAGGTGTATGTATTGGGGCACTTTGGACACTCCAGCAGATAGGGTATAGTTTGGTCATCTTGGTACTAGTTACGTAGGACAGCTAGTTTTTTTGGGGTTTCGGAAGTCCAAAGGAAGCCTTGCCTGTAAAACACGCGGCATGCGGTCTTTACCTTTAATTACTTAGGTGTGCAGTATTATTTACTGTAAGCTTACCAAACATAAATCATGTTTAATTTTAATATCTATTGTCAAAAATTAAAATTAAAAATTTTATGTAACCACGGCCACCTTGAAACTCGTGAACTTGATAAATTGTAGCTAAGAACTATCTCGATCGCGTCAGCTTTCTAACAAAAACACCGTATCATAATCGGTCCATTACTTTAGGAGCTACCTAAACGAATGGACCATTTATGATGCAGTTTTTTTGTTAGAAAGCTGACGTGATCGAGATGGTTCGATGGACACAAAGACACGTCAAACTTATAACTATTAAAAAAAGACAACGGAATCCTTATAGGACACTTTTTTGTACGTTTGTCTGTCAAGACCCATTTTTTCAGAAACGCGTTAACATATTAAACGGTATAAATAAAGCTAAATTACCACTGACTGACTCACTGACTCATTGACATAATTGTTCTCCCAGATGGTGGATGGGGAGGTGGGTATATTTTGACAGATTCGTAAACAACTAACTCTCAAACCTACGGGAAAAGTGCCAAACCTCCCCTTTTCACCCCCCTTCTCCCCCCTCCCTATCGTATCTCGGAAACTACGAGACCCGTATTTTTTTTTTGTACGGATTCGTATAGAGGAGGTTCGGTAAAGTAAAAACCATTATTCAAAGTAAGCGTATCTCGGAAATTAAGAGACTTGGAACATTTTTTTTTTCAGATTCATTTAGAGGGGCAATGCCTTAGTCAAAATAATTGTGCAAACCGTATCTGCCAGCCATCCCCCCCCATTTTGATTTTTACTACTGAAAAAACTGTTGATTCTTATGTTCCATCCAACGTGAAACAGAATGCACCTTTTTGGTTGGCAACATTAATTATCTGTGGGTTTGACATAACTTTTTCTCTTTTGACGTTTTCCGTTCCTTGTAAAACTAACTGCCTGCTTGTTGAGATTGATTTATTGGTTTTGTGGAAAATCGAGTTGAATCTGCGCAATTAAAGATAGATTAATCGTGATCAGTGACTAATTGAACTCTAGAATCCCGAATTGAGTGGAAACCTGGGATATTTTGAACTACCACGCCGAATGTCGTCAGCCTGTCTGACACGCGAGATTTGCTAAAAGTAATGGTGACTTAGTGATAAATAGCTGCTTCAATCTGGTGCGAAGTTTGTGCTGACCCCCGGCCTGGACCCCATATTGAAGCTTGCGTCCCTTGTGATCGCCGTGACTCCACTCAACACCATTACACATTCAAATATACTTACATAGACACACACACGGACGTGATCAGGAAGGTCGAAGCCTGGCGTCCCAGCTCAGAAGGTAAGTGGTGGTATTGTGTATTGATAGGGCCTAAGAGCCCATATTGTGTTTGAGAGACAACGGTATAGCTCCACGTACCGTGGACTGTTCGGCATCCAGTTACCGTTGGCTGGCTTCTTGTAGTCCTGAACAAATTGGTAAGCAGAGCGTGGTTTTATAATATAAAATCCACTAAGTAAATTGGAAGTTTTGAACATTGTTGAAAATAACTTAATAAGTTTGAATATATTGTCTTGTCAGCCGGGCTCAAATGGCATTGTAGTTTGTACTGTAATTGTAGTGCTAGTCCCTTGTTATTGCACTGACAAATAAGATTTATTTGTGAAATTAGGAATTATTAGGTTGTATTTTGGTACATAATTTGGTATATTTGTTGTAAAAGTTGTTTGGTATATTTGTTGTTAAATTTGTTTAAAAGTTATCCGAGTAATAATCACACATTTGTTAAGATAGCCTAATATAACAAGACTTGAATTGTGTGTATTGGTTATTGCTTATAGTATTTATTGGATTGTGTTACTGGTGGTTGCCCGGCACAGTATTCTACATTCAATTGTTGTGTTTATTGGTGTTTATTGATGTTTATTGGTGTTTATTGTATTATACATTCAATTTTTATTTTTTCTGTAACTAGCCATCCTTAGCAAGCTAGATTCATACTTGGAATAAGTACAGGGTCGGATTTGGACCTGAAATTTAAGTTTTTATTTTGTTGAAATTGCTCGGTTGGCTAACAAGTCAGTTTGTTTGTTTAGTGAATTTTAACCGGTTGGTATAATATTTGATTGTTGCAATGGCCTCATTAAAGGCAGTCAGGGAGTCTGCTGCCGGATTGGCCTCACAGTTGAGATGGTTCACATCGGCAGCAGCAGCGGTTGAGCGTTTGGAATTGGAAGAGCTCACCCTTGCTCGGTACGGGTGCTTGAATGAGAGGATCAAGGCAGCTGATGCTGCGCTCACACGCTTCTGCGAGTTCATCATGGACTTGGATTTGGGGGTGATGGACCAGGCAGCCCGCGATAAGATTTTGGGTGACTATGACCAGATTGTCCACCTGGGGGATGTCATAAGTCTACGAGCCCGGGAAATTTTGAAGAGCCGGGTGCCTGATGCGGCCAAGCCGCAGACCCCCGTTGTTGCAGGCCCTGGACTATTGGGTAGGCTGCCCACCCTGGAGCTGCCACATTTTGACGGTCCCTTAGACCACTGGCTGGGCTTCCTAAATCTCTTTGAGAGTCTTGTCGATGCACGCTCGGACCTCGGACCTGCCCAGAAGCTGGCCTATTTATTGTCTGTCCTGGAGGGCGAAGCCAGAGCCTTGGTGCAGCACTTGCCGGTGACGGATTCCTCCTACCCGACCGCTCTGGAGCTTCTCTCCCGACGGTATCAGAACAAGCGCTGCCTGGCTGATGTGCACATCGGCCAAATTTTGGGACTACCGGCCATTGCCAGCACGTCGACGTTGCGCACTGACTTGCTGAACCCGTTGGTCTCAGCGACCAACGCCTTGAGACGCTTGGAGTTACCGGTAGAACATTGGTCCTACTTGTTGGTGCACATAGTGCTGCAGTTGCTCCCCGCGGAGTTGAGGTCACGTTTTGAGCAGAAGTATGGTGGGAATAGTGCCACCCATCTTCCCCCCTTTGACGACCTCCTCAAATTTTTTGAAGACGAGTGTCGGTTTTCGAATAACACTCGTGGCGCCACGGGTTCACCCCCACCACCTTCTCGGCCTAGAGACCAGGGACGGACTAGGGCTCGGGGGCCTGTTGATGTTCGCCCCGCCCCCCGTTTTGCTGGCGCCCGGAGTCCTCATCATTGTGACTTTTGTAAGGCAACGGGGCATGTCATAGCGCGTTGCCCGGCCTTTTTGAATTTGCACGTAAGTGCCCGCCGCCGCATTGTCAACGCACGCCGTTTGTGCTTCTCGTGTTTGGGGGCCCACTTCCATCGGGACTGCCCCGACCCCCGCCTGTGTAGAATTTGTAAAGGGTCCCACTTGGAGATTTTGTGCGCCAACGCGAACCGCTCCAGCAGACCGTCTTCTGAGGAGGGTTCGCGCAGGGGGGGGTACCCTGGAGACAAGCACCGAGCTGAGGCCCGCAATTCTGTTCGCCGCACTCCACCCCCCGCGCAAGTTGAACGGGAGCCCCGCAAGCGCCATTTGGTCTCCCCTCGTCAGGGAGAACGCGCGTTGGCTGCTAGGCAGCAGGGGCCGGATCGGCACCGCTGCCTTTCCCCTCCGTTGGCGGAACGTCCCCGGTTGGAGTCGCGCCCTCCGCCATTAAGGCATCCGGTGGGATGTGCCCCTCCAGTGATGGCGAGCGGCTCGGGACACCGCGCGGACGAATATTTTGAATGTTGGCCTCGTCGTGAACGAGGGCAGCCTGGATGCGGCGATCGGTCGCCACCCAGGCATCGCTAAGAAATTGGCGCCTGCCCCGCTAAAGAAACCCCCCCGATTAAGACGGTTTTGTTGCCAACGGCCTCGGTCAAGGTCTGGGGACCCTTGGGTGACTCGATTGTGGTCCGTGCCATTTTGGACACGGGAGCCCAGGGTTGCCTTTTGTCGTCTTGGTTAGCGGGACAGTTTGGCCTGAAAGTGAACGACTTTTCAGGCAAGATTTGGGGAATTGGCGAACCGGCTGACACCACTGTTGAGGGAAGGACCTGGTTTGAAATCACCCTTGTGAGTTGTCTTTACCCTAAAATTGGTGCTCCTGCCCTTGTTATAACTGAACTTGTTTGGGACGAGCCACTTCGGAAAACCCTGTTGGAAGACTGGCTCCAATTTGTATCCGCACTCCCTGCGG
This sequence comes from Tholera decimalis, assembly GCA_943138885.2. Classification (NCBI taxonomy): domain Eukaryota; kingdom Metazoa; phylum Arthropoda; class Insecta; order Lepidoptera; family Noctuidae; genus Tholera; species Tholera decimalis. The sequence goes on from OW964577.2 coordinate 2,033,755, forward strand.
TGCTTCTTGTGCGTCTCCTAAACCACGTTGCGCACACTTTGGGTGGAACTGTTGACATTCGGGCTTCTTACGCCTGGACGTACAGTCAAATTGTTTTGTGTTGGTTGAAGACGTCCGTCCACACTTTGGAGGTCTTTGTTGTGAACCGAGTGTCGCAGATTCAAGGTTCTGAAACGCCTTTGATTTGGAGGCACGTTCCTGGTGACCTGAACCCGGGCGACGTGGCCTCACGCGGGTGCATGGCCCCCCACTTGATTGCTCACCCCCTCTGGTGGGGACCGGACTGGCTGACTTGCCCCGAGGACGATTGGCCTCGAATGCCAGTCTTGATGTCGGATACTTTGCTTCCGTTGAAAAAATGTCCAACTGTTGGGACCTGTTGATTTAATTTTAATGGGAAATCGTGTTCAATCGCCCGTTGTAACCGATAATTGGGTCGCGATTAACGATTAATTGAAATTGTAATCCCGAATTGACGAAAAACCTGGGATATTTTGAACTACCACGCCGAATGTCGTCAGCCTGTCTGACACGCGAGATTTGCTAAAGTAATTGTGCTGTGATTGCTGACGGACCGCATTGGGAGGACCCGCCTCTTTAAGAACCTTCGTCCATCCACACTTGACTGTCACTATACGTTCAATTACTCATTACCTATACACACACACACACGGACGCGGCCTCAGGAAGGTCGAAGCAAGGCGTCCCAGCTCAGAAGGGTAAGTGATTATAATTATTAACCATTAAAGGGAAGCCTAAAAGGCTATTGTGTAACTGTTTGTTTGAAGAGCAACGTTAATCTCCACGTACCGTGGACCGTTCGGCCATCCAGTACCGCTGGCTTCTTGTAGTCTTGAACAAATTGGTAGCAGAGCGTGGTTTCGATCCACGGACCTCTGGGTTATGGGCCCAGCACGCTTCCACTGCGCACTCTGCTCGACAGAGGCCTTTGTGGCGACTTTGGAAAGATTTGTGTCTCGCCGTGGGTTACCTTCTTTGATTAGGTCTGATTGCGGTACGAACTACAAGGGTACAAGTAAATATTTGAAGGAGGTATTCGCCTTCCTTAATGAGAGCCAGGTTGACATTGGTAATAGTTTGGCCCGCCGAGGGGTCACTTGGTTGTTTGACCCGCCAGCCTGCCCCCATTGGGGGGGTATTTTTGAGGCCGCGGTGAAAGCGGCAAAGGGACGCTGGCGGAGATTGTTGGGAGACACCGTTCTCACCTTTGAGGAACTAGCTACGGTATTTTGCCGCATTAAGCTGTGTTAAATTCGCAACCTTGTCAAGACTTCCAATTGATTAGTGGACGGGTAGGCCCGTCCGGGGGGGGGGGATAGATGTTCCGTCCAACGTGAAACAGAATGTACCTTTTTGGTTGGCAACATTAATTATCTGTGGGCTTGACATAACTTTTTCTCTTTTGACGTTTTCCGTTCCTTGTAAAACTAACTGCATGCTTGTTGAGATTGATTTATTGGTTTTGTGGAAAATCGAGTTGAATCTGCGCAGTTAAAGATAGATTAATCGTGATCAGTGACTAATTGAACTCTAGAATCCCGAATTGAGTGGAAACCTGGGATATTTTGAACTACCACGCCGAATGTCGTCAGCCTGTCTGACACGCGAGATTTGCTAAAAGTAATGGTGACTTAGTGATAAATAGCTGCTTCAATCTGGTGCGAAGTTTGTGCTGACCCCCGGCCTGGACCACATATTGAAGCTTGCGTCCCTTGTGATCGCCGTGACTCCACTCAACACCATTACACATTCAAATATACTTACATACAAACACACACGGACGTGATCAGGAAGGTCAAAGCCTGGCGTCCCAGCTCAGAAGGTATGTGGTGGTATTGTGTATTGATAGGGCCTAAGAGCCCATATTGTGTTTGAGAGACAACGGTATTGCTCCACGTACCGTGGACTGTTCGGCATCCAGTTACCGTTGGCTGGCTTCTTGTAGTCCTGAACATCTTACTTTTAACTATAAACGGGCCTTCAAATTTTTTATGCCATGCCCTCCCCAACCTTCCCTAAAATTGAAAAGGCTGTAACTTCATAACGGTTAGAGATATCCATTAGTTGTTTGAACAAATATTATAGTAGGCGTCGAAACCTGTCCGGTGGTACGTAGGGTCTGAGTGGAGCGAACTTGCGAGACCGAGTGGAGTGAAGGGGGGAGGTGGCGAGCGAAGCGAGCCGGCGACCTCCATAGCATTTTACTACATTTAGGCGTTTTAAAAGTGAACAATCCACCACCACAAGCACACAAAAATCATCACGCAAAAACTAGTTAAACGGTATAATATTAAAAACCAATACTGGGTCTATGATATCTTTCAGGTGTGTAAAAATTAAACTTGTAAGTTAACGCAATTGGAAGCTCCGTTTCCGAGATCTCAATTTGTTTTTTTTTTTATTGTTGATGCTTTTTATGGCTTGCGTTTGACTACCATCTCACCTGATGTTAAGCGATGATGTGGTCAAAGATGGAGCACGCTTACCTAGAAGTAACCTATTCACTCTTGACTTAAAGACTCACAGGTTATAGCTATCAGGAAACACAGACTCCGGCAGTAAATTCCACACCTTAGCTGTACGCACAGTGAAACTATTCCTAAAACGTTTTTTGCGTATGGGTGGGGTGTCCACCATGTAACTAAGGCGCATCGCCGTTTCAATGTCCGTTTATGTCATACGAGTATATTTCGCGATTTCACAAATTACTCAAATCCTGTATAGTACAGGATCTGGGGGCACGGCAGTGCCCCCGCCAAGTCGAGCGCAAAGCAAACACTGCCGTACCATCCTTTTCTGGAACCATTTCGGCGTATTTTCAGGCAGATAGATTTAGAACGCTGAAATTATCGTTATCTAGTAAGCTACCAGCACACACTTAAACCACAAAATTTCATGGTTGTAGCTTGTTTATTTCCTAAGTTATGCAAAAGCAAAGTTGTACGATTTCGACATAAATATAGACTCACTTTTCATCAAAATAGAACTAGTACTTCCCATAAACCTAGAGAGCTGAAATTTGGCACAGAGGTAGAGTTTAGTGCTTATATGAAGGGAAAACTATCAAAACTAGGATCATGAAAGATCTGGAGTACCTTATTACCCTGAGGATAAACCATAACAGACCAGCCAAACTATTGAAATTATTAACATGCTATGTTCACAAAGTTTATTGAGCGTGGTTAGCCCTGTTTTTTAAATTAAAAAAATTGAAAGTCTGAAGTATCTAATGAAGAACCCTTAGAGCTCAGCTGAACTATGGGAGATATGGAAATGCGCCTTGACAAGAGTTATTCAGTGTGACGAGTCCTTTCTACTGATGTGTATAAAAAATCGAAGGTCTGAAGTATCTGATGAAGAACCCTAAGGGCTCAGCTGAACTATGGGAGATATGGAAATGCGCCTTGACAAAAGTTATTCAAAGTGACGAGTCCCCTCTACTGAAATGTATGAAAAATTGAAGGTGTGAAGTATCTGATGAAGAACCCTTTGAGCTCAGCTTAAGTATGGGAGATATGGGAATGCGCCTTGACAAAAGTTATTCAATGTGACGAGCCCCTTATTATAAATGAATATGGGCAATACGAAAGCTTACAGCCAATGTACAAGAGTCGGAACCGAAAAAAAAGAAAAGAAAGATTACTAATAAAAAAAAAACTACACCAAAAAAGAAAAAAAAAACAATTCTAATAAGAAAATCTACAATAATGAAAGGTATAATTAAGAAACTGATCAAGTAAAAAATAGCTTTCTGAAAAAAGAAGTGAAATCCCACCAAAAACATCCTGTAAAAAACTAGCCAAATCTCGCCTAAGCTGGTTGTTTCTCTATGAAAACTAATGAAATCTCTAAGCAAAGCGAAGCCAAGTCTAAGGATCTTTACTGCGATTTCTTTATTAATATATTTAGATTTTATGTGACTTGGCCGTTGACTTCGATGTAGTAACTAGTAAAAGTGCATAGAGTATGTTCAACGGCCGTCTTACAACAGATGTAAAGGAAAAATATTATGAAAGCCATATTGTTAAACTGAAAGTTGGCAAATAGTATTTCAGATTACGTACCTAAACTTTTCTAGACTTCCGAGACGATTTAGTCTCACCTTAATGATATGAAAGTGATTAATTTGATTTAATTTATTTTTTTTGTTATGGCCTGGGTACTTGCAATGAATGATTTTTATTTTATTTAATATCGATTATAATATTAATTTTAAGACATAGTCGGGCATTGTCTTTTGGTCTATAATGGTTTCCTGAGAAAAAAGTTATTTCGAGGCACATTTTTCCAAGCATCGTCGTTTCATTCGATTAGCCGATTCAAGTTCAAATACTCTTTGTATAATTTGAATAAAGAATGTGCTGTTTAAAAATATATTATGTGATATTAACAGAAAAACAGGGTGATATTATATTCTTATTTAAACACGAAATCTTAATTCTACCGGTACTTTCACTACTGCAGTTGCAATAAATTAATCAAGATAATAACACCTACTAATATGACATTGAAAGTGCTTTCTACGATATCATTTCACTTGCAAGGTGCATCTAGTAGATAATAATACTTCTCAAGGAATTATTAAAAACCTTGTTTGTGTCCGCGACTTCGTCTACGTGGGCTTCAAATTCATTTCATTCTAACCAAAATGTGGATCTTTCTGGCGGCTTCTGTGTTCCATTCCATATACATATGAGTCGTTAGCTTTTAAAGCAGGATTGAACAGACATCTGTGCTCGCTCGTTCCATCGCAGACTTCATCAATCAGTTACCATCAGGCATGATAGCGGTCAAGTGTAGGCTTACCCGTAATAATAAAATAAAGGTGTTTTAACCGTGATTGGCTCATAATAATATAGATCTGGAATGTGCCTGTGACTTCGATTATGCCTGATAGTAAGTGATTGATGAGTTCTACCACGAAACGAGTGAGCCTAGAAGATGCCTTTAAAGGCTCTTGCTTTAACGGCTGACGGGTCATATGTATTGAAGGGTCATATGTGGAACGGAACACAAAAGCTAGCAAAAAGTTCCATACGTTGTCTACAATGAGAAACATTACAATGACTTATGTGCAAAATTGCATATCCGTTAAGTTGTTTTGGCGTTAAAGAGTAGATGATAAATATCTTCCTATTCTCTACACGTTTAGGATCTATATATGTAAAAGCGAAAGGTCACTGATTCACTCACTCATCGCGAAAACTCAGAAGCTGCAAGTGCTATGGGGTTTCAAATTTTGCATTAGGGGTTCCTTTTAGGACGTAGGTGCTCACTAAGACGGGGTTTTGTAAAATCCAACGGGATCGGGATTTACATGGAAAAAACTTCCCAGCCAACAACTGGGACAGGGCCGGCATTTACCTTGGACAGAGGTTAAGCATTGCCATACAGCATGGCAATGCCACCAGTCTTTTGGGCACATTACCAGTGGACAGCGATGCGCAAGAATTTCTGGATGCCATATTTTAGTTTATTTTTAGATGTAAATATGTACTTTAGGGTTTTTATTTAAGTTTTTAAAGTGTTATTAATGAACAATAAATCATGTCTAGCAACAACTAAGTAGTATTGCTATATTCTGTCAACAGCTTTACCCGTTGGAACGAACGGTGTAAACTTTCCCATGGGATCATACACCAGAAGATAGATTACCCGTAGGCCAAGTTTTATTCAAATCTATTCATCGGTCCTTTGGACTTCATTAATAGTTGTTACGGGTAGTCAGAAGTCAGAAAATCTGACTCTGGTTTTGCCAACAGGTTTCGTGTTACCCAGCTATTCTCTGGGTTGTGACGGTCAGATAAGCAGTTCCTCTATGTAAAACTACTGACACCTACTGTTTCTAAGACCCCAACAATAATTTTAGTTTTTTAGTTAACAAAATATATTTAATGTGTGATTAGACAAAAACATAAATCACGATATACGTAAATACCATTTTTTTTTAGTAGAAGCGTTTATAGTAACTATTTGTATTTACAGCTTTTCGAATTTGTTGTGTGTGAACATACATAAATCTTTCATTGAAGATCGAGAAATCAAAATAAACATCAGTGCGTTATCAGTAATAATATGTTAGTGTCTATAAGAGAAATGAATGCAGCTGATAACACGAGAACGTATGGATTTCTTGCAAACATTACTTATGCAAATCTTGTTTACATACCAAGATAATTGACACAATTCTACAAGGTTTAATAATAGTAAAAGGTCATGATGAAAATAGTCGTGAAAGTCATTTTAGGTAAGAATTAACTGTTACGCTTGAGTAATACGACAGATTGGAGGCTTGTGATTATTTAACAAATCGATAAAAAGGTTTGTGTACTACACTATAAATATAAACTTGCCAAATTAATACTGTGGTACCTAATACTCTGCTTTTTTAGGGTTCCGTAGCCGAATGGCAAAAAACGGAACCCTTATAGTTTCGACATGTCTGTTCGTCTGTCTGTCTGTCTGTCCGTCCGTCCGTATGTCACAGCCATTTTATTCCGAAACAGCTGTTAAGACTATACATGTGAAACTTGGTAGGTAGATGTATTCTGTGAACCGCTTTCCGATTTAATGAAAAAATAAAATTTAAAATCAAGGGGGGCTCCCCATACATGGAACTGAAACTGAAAATATTTTTTTTTTCATGAAACCTATGCGTGTGTGGTATCTATAGACAGGTCTTTAAAATGATATTGAGGTTTTTAAAACCACGTTTTCATAAAGTTAATCATTTAAAAGATATACGCTTCTAAAGTGGTAAAATGTGTGTCCCCCCTCTAACTTCTATAATTATGGAGTGGAAAATCTAAAAAAAATATATGCTGTAGAACTTAATGTAATCTTTCAACCAAAATTGGTTTGAACGAGATTTGATTAGCAGTTTTAGAGATACAGCATATTTTCTTAAACCGCAAATACAACTTTGTAATTAATACAAACACTATGAAAAACAAAGTTATTTGGCGTAGTTGTAAAAATTGTAAATAAGCTATTTTTAAGAAATTTTCAAGAATTTTTTTTTTTCAAATAAATATGTAGGTATATTAAATTATATTTTCCCTCATGGGCGAGTCTGATTCGCACTTGGCCATTTTTTATTTGCAGTAAGGTTACAAACAATCTCTTTTTTCTGGGTAGAAAAATTATGGTGAAGTGAAAGAGGGTGGCAACTTCGAGTGACAAAAAAAAAATTTAAAAAAAATTCAAGATGAATTGAGAACCTCCTCCTTTTTTGTGGTCGGTTAAAAAAGGGTGAGTGTGACAAGGATGGCTTTATGAAAATGGAGAAAAAGAAGAGAAGGCAGCCTCCTTGTCGTAACCAGTGTGGCTGCGTGCAGCTGTACCATCAACGCAGCTCTACGTGTCCAGGCTGCCCTACGCTATGAAGGTTGGGGAGATCATGGAGTACGTGCGAGCTAAGACCAACTGGACTTTGAGGGTCGAGGAGTTGGAGTCGCGTCATGAAATTAATTTTAAATCGTTTGTAATGCGGGTTCCAACTCATTAGATACATTCCTCAATTCGGAATTTTGGCGGAAGGGTGTCGAGTATCGACGATTTCGCGGAAGATTACGCGACACCTCGCAGCACAAAACGTCGCCGTCTATTCGTATTAACTAGTTTTTTGTTTTTGAGTGTTTAAAATTTGTTATGTATTTGTTTATTTATAAGATTTTGTATTTGTTTATTGTTTTGTATGAGCCTTTTCTGGGTGGGAAAATCATCGAATAACTTCTCCCGCTCTGGGTTAAGCGGAAGGGAATGTCAGACTTCTACTGACTAAAATCCCACCCTGTCCTTTCAGCTGCCCGTAAGTGCCGGGGCTGCGGTATATCGTTGGCAGCATATCCTCTCTCTCCCGGCAGGTAGTGGTCCTATCAGGCCCCGTCGATGCTGGTGACTGCTCTGTCTTTAAAGCCTGTGCGGATCACGACGCGCCGCCGACTAGGGCCTGTCCTTACCGGATCTTGAACTACCCCTGCTCGCCGTCCGCAGGCCCGCGCCTACGGTGAAAAACTACAAACAACTTACAGTAGCAATACACCCATCAAACTTTTGATATTTCATGCAAAATACATATTAATACAGGTCATCAATAAATTCGTCCCCAACGCACCCAAGTGACTGGCGGCATTGGACGCTGTATGGCAATCTTTTCCTAAGTAAAAGCCATCTCTTGGGTCACAGAAAGTGTCAACCACCTCTTTTCGAAATGTTTTTAAAAAGGATAAGGGCGCCGCAGTCCGAAAGCTTGGAACCCAAATGGCTCGAAAATACTAACTTAACAGTGTGGTTTGTAGTTTAGATACTGTTCAATTTGTATCAAGCCCAGGTTCGGTCGTATATAGAATACTGCTCTTATCTTTGGGATGGATCTGCGAAATACCAACTAGACGCACTTGAGTCTATCGAGAAGCGGGCCAAGATACTCATTCGCAACGATGCACTGGTCGAGTCAAAGCTCCAGAGCCTTAAACATCGACGACGAGTTGCAAGTCTGAAGGTTTTCTATCGGTTACATTTCGGGGAGTGTGTAATGAAATTACACGATCTAATTCCGCCAAGTCCGTTCCATCATCGGACTATGAGACAAACGGCGAAGCGGCATCGTTACATCCCACCCTTTTAGGGAAGCGTGCTCCATCTTCGACCACATCATCTTTTTCATCAGGTGTGATGGTGGTCAAAAGCGAAAATACTTTCAATAAAAAAATAAAACGCCATCGTTACATGGTGGACATCTGACCTATACGCACAAAACGTTTTGGGAATAACTTCATTGTGCGTACGGCTAAGGAGTGGAATTCCCTGCCGGAGTCTGTGTTTCGTGATAGCTATAACCTAGAAGTTTTTAAGTCAAGAGTGAATAGGTTACTTCTAGGCAAGCGTGCTCCATCTTCGACTACATTATCACTTACCATCAGGTGAGATGGTTTTCAAACGCGAACCTATTTTCAACAAAAAAAATACTTTACACTGTTTGTTCGAAAGTAATAATATGGAGTGAAAAATGTTATCAAGTAAAACTATTTGCTTCGCAAGTTTTATTTAATTTATAATTTTTCTACTGTAACATTTCGGAACACATCTCTAATAGTATAATTATGTTGTTATCATCATATTTCCGAACGCATCTTACATATTAGAATACAGATTCTTATTTGACCGCAGTTTTTGAGCTAACCATATCTTCTTTCCTTCTATCCAATTCCCATAAAAAAGAGAGAGAAGAAATGATCACCGCGCGCGCCAATCAGAGTGGCACATTCACCTCCAACTAATCACCGCACAGACGCTGTGATTCGAAAAAATATAATTGCTTCCGCCATATTATGTCTTCGTCAAGAAACCACTGCGAAGCTATCACCCCGCGCCGCGCCGAGAATTAATAAACCCGCTAATATATCTAGAAATCTAAAAACTATCAATTATCCGTGTTGGCCAACACACGTGTGACTAAATAAAGACCAAGTGAAGTGCTCCGCAACTAAGAGGAAGAGATTCAACACACGTGCAACATCTGCTCATGCTGTCCTTGCATCCACGCGCTTCATCCAGAGGATATCCACGTAAGTCCTTCACCACCTTCTTCCTACCCTGGTCAGCTCATTACTGTGTGTGGTCAATATTTCACTTCGCCTAAAATTACATTCCCGCCAATGGTCCTTCGAATGCCGCATACGATCCTCCGCTAACCGCACCACTATTAAAGCCTTGAAATCTTATAAATTTTCATTTAAAAGTCTGATAGTCTTAAAAGACCTACATATTTAAGTTCAATTACAGATTTGATGATAAAAGTAAGATACCTATTTTACTGTCTTGCCTTTTCGCAACTATGTTGGGGCTTCCAGTCTAATCAGATACGACTGATTACCATTATTTTGCATGGAACGACTGTCTATTTGACGTACTTCTTTTTTTATTACTGGTGGGCCCACTCTTGACCTCGATCTCGTCTGGTGGTAAGCGATAGATGAGTTCTAAGATGGAACGAGCGAGCCCAGAAGTTGTCTATTTACTCACAGAAGCCAGCAGAGAATTCCACAGCTTGGCTGTGCGCACAATAAATATCGAGGAGAAGCGCTTGGTACGACAAGACGATATATCAACCAAGTGTGGGTGGTACCCAGCCGTGCGTCTGGTAGACCGGTTGTGAAAGGGAGATGGGAAAATCTGGTCATGGTTGTCCTGCACACACTCGCCGAAGTACAATCTGTAGAAAACCGACAGGCAAGCAAGGGTTCGCCGATGAGCCATGCTATGAAGCTTGTCCACCAGCACCTCGTCGACTATAAGCCTTTTAACTCTGCGCTCGATCGAGTCCAATGCAGCAAGTTGGTACTTTGCAGAGCCATCCCATAAGTGGCTGCAATACTCCACGCAGGAATGGACCTGTGCTTTATACAGATTTAGAAGCTGTCCAGGCTTGAAGTACCGCCTCACCTTATAACTGGGGAATACTCCTACTATAGTCAGATTCAGACTACCCGCAACAACAAGTTTAATGTTGTCGCTTCTCAAGTTTATTTTAATATAATAAAAAGCTTTTTTTCATCCCCCCATCTCGGAAAGAGTATTTTTGCTCTTCGATATCTGAGTGCAAAAGCCGTTTTTATCCACTAGAGGATAAAGTAAATTGAATTTAGAACATCGTGTGTACTAAGTTTGTGAATTCAAAACATCATTAAACCTATTTACTTCTACCTCTATGGGGCCGAATTTATCATACAACTTTTTTTAATTTGTTAAAAACTCAGACTCGGAACCTTCTTGGTGTACTTACTTTTTTTAATTTGCTTTGCGCGCCATTTTTTTTACGTCATATTGTTAAAACCTTAGGTTGTAAACAAGAACCTTGAAAATAAGTGAAAAACCGAAAATGAGTGGTTCTAGCGACGAGGAAGTTTATTTGACGCCAACAGAATTGACTGAAACTGTTAATAATGCGCAAATGTGCTTTCTCCCTCAACAATCACGCGAAAAGTATTTGAAACAGTACGGTATGTTTAACACGTGGCGACTAACTAAAGGGGTCAAAACTTTCTCAGAAAACGTTTTGCTGGCATATTTTATTGAATTATCCGAGACCAAGAAATCAAGCACTTTATGGAGTACGTATTCAATGCTAAAAGCAACAATAGAGATGAAAAAACCGATCAAGTGCATGTCGGGCCACGCGCAGTGTAGGGTTCCGTAGTTTTATAGCAGACAAGTGCGTGTCGTATTCGCTGACTGATCATTTCTTACCATGCTCTAACTAAAAGCCAAACTTGACTACCTAACTAATTTACTTCCTATACAAATCCTCTGATTCGACAATTTTGCACGGAAAGTTCTCCGTCAATTGTGGATCGATTTTGAAAATTATTTTTTCGTTTGAAACGGTATGCTTTTGTTGTAGTACCATTGTCACCAAATTAGAATTTGATGAAGGGATCCCATGGAAATCGAGGGAAACCCTCAAATTTTAAAGGCAATAGTATAGCGATTTTGGTATTTTTTTATAGTAACTTGTGCATTTGCTCTCAGCAACTTCTCATTTGGTGAAGCGGAACTGATGAAGAAGATCACAGATGGCCACCGGAACTACTCAATAATAAGTATTTCACGGGTTGCGATTCGATTACTTTAAAATGGTTGCTAAGCAATTTATGGTCGTCACAATGCGAATGGTGAAATGGAGCTGATGGTGAAATACCAGGAGAACTCCTCAACAATTAACGCCCCTGCATCGGGAAAAGCAATATTTTGTAAAAGGCGATAAGCAAGTTGACATTAGGCTATTGTAACTTAGATAAATTATAAACAGACCCACTAAAAAGCGAGAAATAAAAACTTTTTTTTATAAAAAAAAGAAAAAGACAGTTTTTTTTATAAAACTTATTTAAATATGAAACTAGCGCGATACAACTGACGCTTAGCGCCATCTATCGACATTTCTATGGAGTTGTTCGAAATTTTCGAGTCAAATACAATTGGTCGACTATTACTCGTAAACTTGTAAAGCCCACTTATGTGTGATAGTTTTCCTTTAAACTTCGTTATATATAGGTACTACTGCCGTGTCATTTGAATTTCTAACTACAACCATTTAGTTGATAGAGGGGGCGGACACTTGATTCTAACGAAAATTGGTACTTTAAAGCTTGACAAGTCACGAACAGTTTGCTTAATCAAAAAACGGTCTTCCTAACCCTTAATATTTTTGAAAGACCTATCCAACGATATCCTACACTAAGGGCAGGACGAAAAAAAAAAATGATCATCTCACTTTACATGTAGGGGAGGTACCCTAAATAATTGATTTTTTCAAAATTTTATTTTACCACTATTTCGGCATCATTAACGTGTATACTCATGCCAATTTACAACTTTCTAGTAACAATGGTTTTTGATCTAAACCGCGGACAGACGGACAGACAGACGGACATGGCGAAACTATAAGGGTTCCTTGTTGACTACGGAACCCTAAAAAAGACATACATATCCTAACTTAGTGGCATTTTTAAAAAGAGCCTCATCTGGTCATCAACCAAAAAAATCGAAGGTTTTCACAGCATCTGAAATTGAAAAGTTTCTTAACGAAGCACCTGATTCCGTATATTTGGCGACAAAAGTAAGTCAGTTGCACATTCAGTTGTATTGATCTACTTGAGTATATTAATCAACTACTTAACATAATCTAATACGTCTTAATAGATGTTGATAGGCATAAATTCATGCATATGAATTTTATTAATTTATCTACTACAATACTCTTTACATTACAGGTTGTTGTTATTATTGGTATAAACGGAGCATGTCGAACTAATGAACTAACACAACTTAATATCAAAAACATTGAGAAACATTCAGATGACTTACTATTAATTAATTTACCGAATACAAAGACAAAAAAAATAAAACCGACTTCCATATCAAAACACTACAAAGCCAAAAATAATTTTAATTTTGGTAGTCGGTGTTATTGGTTTTTTATTTTCTTTTTTTCCACACCGCCTTCCGAAATTAAAATTATTTTTGGCTTTGTAGTGTTTTGATATGGAAGTCGGTTTTATTTTTTGCAAAAAAGTTTTTATTTTCACGCTTTTTAGTGGGTCAGTGAATTTTCCAAATCGGTTCGTAAATGACGGAGTTACGCGCGAACTAACAACGCAATGCAGAATAGACGAAAAGATCATCAACGTAAATATATTTTTTAGACTTTTGTTGATTTTTCATAAACGGCTTGTCCGATTTCGATAAAATTTTCATGGGACCATTTGGAAAGTATACCCTTTTCAACAAAAAAAGAATTTTTCAATTCGGTTGGCAAGCGACGGAGCTATGCCCGAACAAACATAAAAAAAAAAACAAGCAAACATCCGAATTGAGAACCTCCTCCTTTTTTAGAAGTCGGTTAAAAAGAGACCGCTACTTCGTCATTCGCAAGGAATACGTAACAATTGTTGAGAAATATCAAGCCTTACCCCCGCCAAACACTCCAATCAATCGATTTTTTCTATAATATCGCAACGGAAAGAGTGTTAGACAGCCTATGGGTGCTAATAAAATTGGCAGTATCCCACGAGAAATAGCAACATTTCTTGAACTTCCAGAACCCCTGTTGTACACGGGTCATTGTTTCCGACGAACTTCAGCCACACTTTTGGCCGATTCAGGGGCTGATCTCCTGTCCCTTAAGCGCCATGGGGGCTGGAAGTCCAATGCGGTTGTAGAGGGATATATAGAGGATTCCATCCAAAATAAGTCTAAAATATGTAAAGGCATCGTAGGAGACATAATACTGAAAGAGCGTCAGTCAGATTCTTGGACTGGCCCTTCTACATCAAAAATAAGCCGTTACGAAACACCTAACCATCGCCCTCTCTCGCCAACATTTACGCCAAGGGAATCCGATGAATCGGTACAACTATTAAATATGACAGATAGTTTACCGAAAAACAGTACACAAGTCACTAACACCAACATTACAGTACCTAACAAAATATTACATATTACACTTAATTTAAGTAACTGTAGCAACGTTACTTTCAATTTTTCTTAAGTATACCTAAGTATTATTTGTTATAATTTAAAGATTATTCTGTAATACTTACTTAGCATAATGTAGTAGTTAATACCTAAACTGAAATAAAAGTATCTTGTGAATGTAAATGGTTTTTTTTTTTGCATTTAGTCATTTCCTCGCTGAGGTGGGATGAAAAGTTACGTGTTGCACTCGAGTGCAAAGATTTTTCACCTCGTGCTCTTTTGATTCCCTCGCTAACGCTCAGGATTCTAATGTTTGAATCACTCGCTGCACTCGTGATTCAATTTTAGAATCCTTCGCTTGCTCAAACAAAAACAAATAACTATTGTGAATGGGAGAACACTGTAAACTCTTACATTTTTTAACAATTTTTATTTGTAATTCTATTGTGCTGTATTAATTGGTCTATACTGTCCTCTCATACCTAATTAACCTGTATTATGGATACATTTTTTTTAATTGATAATAAGATCGCGTTAGACCACCGTCTCACGTGATGATGTGGTCGAAGATGGAGCACGCTTACCTATAAGTAACCTATTCACTCTTGACTTAAAGACCCCTAGGCCATTGTAAGAATGATAGGTATTTTAAAAGAGTAACTGTGGAGTTTCTTGCCGGTTCTTCTCCATAGAAAACGACCAATTTCGAACCGTGCCCTAACTGCTGATGTTTTGTAAGTGTCTATGTATAGGCCTATGTGAAATAAAACATTTTGAGTTTTTTTGAGTTTTTGACATCTACAAATGATAGTGTGAATTTTGAACCACGGAGAAATCTCGAAATGTCCAGATGGATCATCCGCGGACTTAACCTTAAGGCCGGCCGCTCATTGCAACTTTTTGTCACCGTGACTTATTGTTACTGTCACCTGCTGTCACCCACGATGCGCTCACTGAGGTCACTTCTTTGGTAACAAATCACGTTGGCGTTCATTTTTGTAATGGACTTCAACGAGATTGTCAAACTAATCTGCTTATACGATTATTTTTAATAACATGTTTTATTATATGCTTTTCGTTTAAACGCCCATCTTTACGGCTGAGTGACAAAAAGTCACCAGTGAGCGGACTCCCATAGTAATGTACAGGGCGAGTGACAGTCACGTCACTCCGGTGCTGCCTGTCGCTGCAACTATTTGTCACCGTCTTATCAAGTTACCATAATGAGCGCACTCAGTATAGTTTTCATTGAATAAGTGACAAAAAGTCACGGTGACAAAAAGTTGCAATGAACGGCGGGTCTAAAGATTGTACTGTGCGGTAGTTTTGTAAATAGTAAGCTAATACCGTCAATACATGATTCACCAAAATACCCTGTTAAAAAAATATGACAAAAGTAATACGGAAATCTATCAATTCCGTGTACCTACATTTATTAGTACTACCACTTAAATAAATTGGATTCCTGGTGTTACAATAGAACTCAGTTAAACTTAGTTTTTTTTTATGGCTCGCCTTTGGCCATCATCTCACCTGATGGTAAGCGATAATGTGGTCGAAGATGAAGCACACTTGCTTAGATGTAACCTTTTCACTCTTAACTTAAAGACATCCAGGTTATAGCTATCAGGAAACACAGACTCCGACAGGGAATTCCACTCCTTAGCTGTATACACAATTAAACTATTCCCAAAACGTTTTGAGTAGGTAAAGGTGGGGCACGTTGTTACACGGGGTACACTGTTACAATGCACATATCTCCGTATCTGTCGTTAACTTTTTAATGTTGGAATATAGTTTCGACAAGCGTATAGGCACTCATCTTAATACAGTTGTCATAGCCTTTCTTTTTTTTTTTTTAACGTGGTAAAATTATCAAATAAGTCCTCCCACTCCGGGCAGGGTGGGAGGGACTGTCAAACTTTTACTGACTAAAATCCACGGTGTTCCTTCAATAACCCTTTACATACCGGGGCCACGGTAACGGGATGAGTCCCACGACCCCGGCAGGCTTCGGCCCTCTGCAGAGGGGGCCTCGTCATGTTGCTGACGCTCTTTGAGGCGCGCGTGGAACACGACGCGCCGTCGACCCGGGCATGGTCCATGGTCGGACAGCGAGTTGCCCTTTACTCGCTGTCCGCATGCCCGCGCCTACGGTGGCCGGAGATCGTCGGCCGACGTCCGACGCCGTGGGCGTCTACCACTGCGGCTGGGCTGGAGGGAGGACGCCATCCTCTCCCTCACGCGGCCCGCCTCCTCCTTCGGAAGCATGACTGCTTCGCAGAAGGAGGCGACCGCTTCCCACTCCCTCTCGCCCCGCAGCATGGCCTCGACCAATGCCGGGCGCGAGAGGTCTCCGCCTATCGCCGCCGTGAGGACACGTCGGTGCTCTGCCCAGGCGGGGCAGTCTTGCACCGTGTGCTCCACGGTGTCCTCAGGGCGACCCTCGCAGTGGTGACACCCAGGCGTTTCCTCCTTTCCCATCAGACACAGGTACCTCCCGAAACTTCCGTGTCCGGTGAGGACCTGCGTCATGCGGTAGGTCAGGACGCCGTGACGCCGATCTAGCCACTCCTCAAAGAGGGGTCTTACCGCCGCAATAGCATAAATATTTCATTCCATTTCATTTATTTTCAATGAAGATGGTCACCCACCCATGAGCCAACCTTATCAAGCGTTGCTTAACCATGAAGATCGATCTGACCAACTATTTATTTTTTATTTATTTAGATACGAGCTCAAACATTACCTGTACTGTAAAACAAAAGTCCATTCACCTACTTGCTACATGTTTTCGCTGTAACAAAATCATAATTATTACTGATATGCCAATGCCTCTAAAATCACGTTTTTCTTCCTCAAAATAACCATGAGAACGGTATCAAGTATTGGTATATTAAATTGGTCTATCTTAATTGTTTTATTGAAGTTTTTTTTTTATTGAAAGTATTTTCGCTTTTGACCACCATCACACCTGATGGAAAAAGATGATGTGGTCGAAGATGGAGCACGCTTACCTAAAAGGGTGGGATGTAACGATGGCGCTTCGCCGTTTGTCTCGTAGTCCGATGATTGAAAGGGCTTGGCGGAATTAGATTATGTAATTCCATCACACACTCCCCGAAATGTAACCGATAGAAAACCGATGGATTTGCAACTCGTCGTCGATGTCCAAGGCTCTGGAGCACCAGTGCATCGTTGTCAATGAGTCTCTTGGCCCGCTTATCAATAGACTCAAGCGCGTCCAATTGGTATTTGGCAGATCCATCCCAAAGATGAGAGCAGTACTCCATACACAATCGAACCTGGGCTTGATACAAATTGAGCAGCTGTTCCGGTGTGAAGTACCGTCTCACCTTGGCTAGGATTCCCAACTTTTTTTATGCTAACTGAGCCCTTGGGGTTTCTAGCCAGGTGCTAGAAACCTCCAATGACTCAATCTATATACATATAAATAAAATAGAAGTGTCTGTCTCATTATCTTCCTACTCCTAACCCATTTACTTGTGGTCGACGCGGTGCAACACGTTTTCTTCTTCTATTCTCTTCTATCAGACGTCATTGCATCATTTTCTCCTTTTACGGGACTACGCGACGCAAAGGACAGAAGAAGTAGGCGGGACTCAAGAGAACATAATATGGATCTCGCATGATTGTCACTTTTTTAAATAAAATAAAAAATGTGCTTATTTCATGCATTTTATTTCAGCAGTTTGGTTTTATAGATTTTTTTATCACTATTATTTTAAAAGTGTCCAGAATATCAAAATAGTACCTATTCAGATATGAAAATGTTACTACTATAAGTGCGTAGCGGCATTGAAACAACGTGCTAGATCCCCTTAAAAAAAGCAGGAAAAGGAAGCAATTCAAGTAAAACCACCTACAATAAACTGGTACACACAAACAAACAAACAAAAAGTGTGTGCCGCGTCGTACTATGTACGTGACCGATTTGGTGAATGAATGAACGTGATTGACCGATAGCGTGACGAATGAACTGAAGATTACGTGTTGAGGAAGTGTTATGTAGTGATAATGTTTCGGGTGTTATCCTGTTGAGAAAAGTGATAACGAAATGTTTGGCTGCGTTTTGTTACATGTTCAGCTATTTGAGTTAGACCACAGATTACTTAATAGTTACTACGTAACAGATACTTCACTCAGTACAAAATTTCCAATACCTACTGCTATAATAGCCTACTCCATCGAGTCAGCAACCGCTGCATGCTAAAATGTGCCTAAATGTTCAAGCGTACAGTTGTGATTGCTTTCGCACCGCTCGATCCCACAGCAATCGCAGGGCTGCCTCTTCGATAAAATTAAATTAACAAACTTTTTGTGTCTATACTATTGAGAACTGTGAATATGCTCTGACTATAGGCGGTAGTTTAAAATTGTATCGTTTACAAAATACACTTCTGGACACATCTATTGGCCCACCTTAGAGTTTAGGTTTCGATGGCCCCTACCGAAATATGATTGCTAGATTGAACAAAAACTGTTGATGCAGTTTTAAACCTGATACATTTTACCATCTTTTTCGATCGTATAGTTTTAAATTTGAATTCAGAATACCATACGACATGGACCTACGCCTAACAAGTCGGATATGCGCCTTGTTAAAGGCAATTAATTTTTGAATAAAAAACATGTTTTATCAAATAAAGGTTTAATTTAATAACGCGTGTTGCCTCCATGGGCATCTACCACAGCTCTCATACGATTAGGCATAGAGTTTATCAACCGCTCTATGAAATTTTGAGGGATCATCTCCCATTCCTCTTCTATGGCAGTTTTCAACTCCTGCATCGTCTGGGCAACTGGCTGACGAGCCCTAACACGCCTTTTTAGCTCGTCCCACATGTGCTCAATGGGGTTCATGTCTGGGCTTCTGGCTGGCCAGTCCATAACTGTGATGTTCACATCCCGAAGATATTCCCTGACGATGCCGGCCGCATGGGCTCTTGCATTATCATGCATAAAAAGGAAATTTGGGCCCACATAGTCCGCGTATGGTATCACGTGAGGTTCTAAGCACTCACGAATGTATCTTTCAGCATTTAATGTTGGCAGCCGTGGTCCTGTAACAACCTCAAGTTGAGTTTTGCCGCTCGCGGATATACCGCCCCAGACAGTCCATGAGCCACCGCCATAAGCAACCCTCTCTTCAAAGCAGCATTGTGCGAAACGCTCTCCCTTACGCCGGTAGACCTTCTTCCTTCCATCATTGCCATGTAACACAATTTTAGACTCATCAGAAAAGAGTACACGGCTCCAATCTTGCTGTGTCCAATTTAAATGACTGCGTGCGAAATGAAGGCGCGCTGTTCGGTGGGCTCGCTTTAGTTTGGGCCCATTAGCTGGCTTGTGTGGTACCATATCGCGTTCTTTTAACCTTCTCCGAACAGTTCAAGCGCTCACAGATACTCCGTGGAAGTCGCGAAGTTGGTTTTGTATCTCAATGGAGGTAAGGTGACGATTTCTCAAGCTGGTCGTCACGATGAATCGATCCTGCCTTTCAGTTGTGACCCGAGATCGTGGCCTTCCTTGGCGACGAACAAAGCCGCCAGTCTCTAGGTACCTCCGATAAACATTTCGGACCGCAGATCGACTTAAATTAAGTTGAGCACTCACGTTTCTTTGGCTGTGTCCGGCCTGAATAAGTGCCACAGCTTGGGCGGCGACTTCAGGTGAAGTATCCATAGATTATTGATAGAACCTCACCTTAATGTTAAGAATAAGTAATGTTTGTTGCAAAAGCAAAGATATAAATCACTTTTTCAAGAATTAAATCCAAGTAAACCAATAAAACCAAGTTTTCTTAGTATTCGATTGTTTGATATCAACAAACAGGCTCCAAATTGTCTTTTGTTTCTTTAAATTCTGTGTTCGAAATTCAAAAAAAGACTATTGAATGAAATTGTGAACGTGCCAGGTTCAAAACTGCATAAAAACTTTTTGCTCGACCTAATATAAAATTTTAGCTAGGACCAAACGAAACTGAAAATACAAGGTGGGCCAATAGATGTGTCCAGAAGTGTATATTTTTTATAAATTGGTGCTGACTGTGCAATACATCTAGATAAAACCTAATTATAGAGGTCAGTGAGTGGGTAAAATAAAAAAATATCTTTAAAGTTACATGTGTTTTATTTTTATATAATTTTTAGAATTTCTTACCCTTTCTAAATTCTCGGTTATTAAATTTTAGTGTAGAAAATATCCTGAATCTAATAAAAAGTTTTATTACATATTGTTTTGGGAAACAAGGGCAGGGAGAATCAAAATATATGTTATTTAAAATTTCATATTGAGTACTACCCGGCCTTTGTTTCATATTTCTTTTCGAAATAATTAATAAACATAGTCTTAAGTTCTCTTACATAATTATGAAACGCATCTGTTGGCACTTTTACCTTTCCGTAAAAAGACGATGTTTTGTTGAATGCTTTAAAATGGATAAACAATCTATTCGTAGATTCATTTAAATCAGGAAAGTTCTGTAATTCAGCAACAAAGCTAGGACAGGTATGCTTCTTGCTACATTTATTTTATTTATTTATCACTTACCTTTCTTCATTTACAGGTAAATCGAAACATGTTAGGTGTTTATCCCTTCTTTTACTTGATTTGCAGCCATCTATCGCAAATAAGGCACCAGACGGCATCGTAGGTACGTGTACAAACGTATGTAGGTAACGATTAAAATTGAACAACGTGCTTGCGCTTCGCTTGCGAAAACCGCACTGAATTTGGTCCGCAAATGGCCCGAGACCGCACGGCCGGGTGGAAGGTAATTATAGCGCGCAAGTACATGGAGTGACGGAGCCCTGGTTAGACTAGCGCGCAAAGGATTCAGACACTTATTTTTTTTAAACAATTATGTTCTTATATTTGAGTTTGGGTTTGAGGCGAACAAAAAGTGCTATAAGGAATTTCTCAGTACGGTTCAGTTACGGGTAGTCAGGAGCCAGTAAATTTAACACAGGTCTAGCCAGGGGTATCATGTTACCCAGCTACTGGGTTGTGGAGGCCAGATAGGCAGTAGCTCCATTTAAAGCTAATCCCACACACCTGGTCTATTCCCCAAAAGACCAGGCTCCCCCGAACACAAAAGAAAAAGGTAAATGTTGAAGATACTAGTTTTTCAGTCGAGTGCATTCAATATGGGAGTGTGCGCAGGAGCTCCATGACCTGATCCCTCCATCTCCCTTTCACTACAGGTCTACCAGACGCACGGCTGGATACCATCCACACTTGGTTGATACACCGTTTTGTCGTACCAAGCGCTTCTCCTCCACATTTATTGTGCGCACTTCCAAGCTGTGGAATTCTCTGCCGGCTATGTGTTCCCTGCCACTTATGATCTTTCAACCTTTAAAGCAAGAGTAAACAGGCATCTTCTGGGCTCGTTCGTTCCATCGTAGATCTCATCTACCG
Organism: Tholera decimalis; assembly: GCA_943138885.2. Lineage (NCBI taxonomy): Eukaryota > Metazoa > Arthropoda > Insecta > Lepidoptera > Noctuidae > Tholera > Tholera decimalis. The sequence goes on from OW964577.2 coordinate 2,055,196, forward strand.
CTTGCCATCAGGCGAGATCGAGGTCAAGAGTGAGCTCATTTTGATATCTATCTATATATTTAGATATCTCGCAATAATGCCACCGTAAATCAAATCATTACATGCTTTACAGTATTCTGTTCAATCCTAAAACCCCCTCTTATCTTAAAGAACGTTTCAAGTTTTCCACCAATTCCACCACCAAAGAACATTCCACCAATATCTTTTTTTTTTAATTTACTTATGGTTCACCCACAGCACATACATACACATACATTTGTGCTGTTTTTTGCATTTCTTTGGTAAGTCGTTCGCAGCTCAAGCAGTACGACTGTGGAATACTCTTCCCGTGTCAGTAAGACAAGCATAAACCCTTCCTTCTTTCAAAAACATGTTAAAAGATCTCTCTCTTTTTAATTTTTTACTATTTTTTATATTTCCTCAGCTTTGTTTTCTTTTTATTATGTTTTATATGTATATGTGTATTGAGTATATAGGTTATTATTTATTTATTGTATATAAGTGAATAGTAACACCATGGACTACCCGCGTATTTATTTTCTCCTGCTGTATCAAATCCATCCAAAGGTTGTCTGTATAAGATCGCTTTTAGCGATAAGACCGTCCATTGTAACATATTTTATAGTTTTTAAGTCCTCATTTAATTCTGTTATGGTGTACAATAAAGAGTCTATCTATCCATCTATCAAATCAATTCGGTTTTGTTTATTGTGTCCCAATGTGTTTGCTTTAGTGGTAAGGAGAATATTTTAAAAGTTACAATTGTAGACCCTGTCGGGCTCACAACTGCTTACTCCCATTAAAAAAGATGTAGGGTGAGTGAGTTTGTGTACATAGTTAAGACACCCTACTGATACCCTTTGTAAATCCCACCTTAAACTCCATCTCAATTTCCCATCCCACCAAACTCGATTCTATTCCCACTCCTTCTCCTTTCATGCAGTACGACTATGGAACTCACTTCCACCTAAATTCCGCGATGCTAAAACAGTTCATAATTTCAAAAAGCTGGTCGCAGAACTACCTCTCTACCATCCCGTAAGTTTTTATATATATTATAAATTTTTGTATATATTTTACGATAAGTATATAAATAAATATGTATTCTACTTCTATCTATCTATATATTTGTTTATTGTATATTTATAATTTATGATATAAGTTAAGTATGTTTTAATTTACGTAATTACTAATTATACACACTGTGTCTATCATCTCTTCTTCAACTCTCCTGTCACAGGTCTGCTGGAAGAAATTATTTTTAAATAAGCAGCACCTTTGTGCTCTTTTATCTGTATTCGGTTTTTTTCTCTTGTAAGTGTCATGTGTGTACATAAATAAATAAGACAAGTAGCTACCAACTACTGTTAATACCACGTGTAGCCATTACTTTGACTATTAAACAAAGTGACTCAGCAGCCGTCCACGATGTATTACAATTAGCGTTATTGATTTTAGATCGTAATAAAAATAATTGATTTGTTTTTCCTCCGAGTGCGTCAATGCAAAAAAGAAGTAAACAGCGTTTACTTAAGTTGTTGTTTAAAGTGTGTCTATGGGTAATAATACAGATGAGTGATGTTGATTTCTTCATAAAGCTGTCTTTTTTACGGTGGGAAAAAATCTAATGAATTCTCTCGCTAGAACATTCCCGCTTGCAACGACCCTGTCGGGCTCCGTCTACGCAACGTTGACCCGGGCCTGGTCCTTACCGGACGGTGAGCTTACCTTGCTCGCCGCCTGCACCTAAGTTAGCCGGAGACCAGCTCGCGAGCCCGACGCCCGGGACGTCTCCCACGGTGGCTGGGGAGTGAGGAAGAGAGTTCTCCCTCTAATGTGTTTAGCCTCCTCGTTTGCTAGCATGACTCGCTACTCAGAGGGAATGGACTGCATACCATTCCCCCTCACCCAGCACTCTGCTCTGAAGTCTGAACCAGAGCCGAACAGACATAAACCTACCATTATAATTTCACCAGTAATGATTGTATGGACTTCAAAAGAAACTTCTTCTCAGGGTACTCAACGAGAAAACACCAACCTCATCTAGTTTAAATTTACGGCAAAAAATGACTTTTGAGAGAGTTATTAATATCCAATAGCTTCTGCCCACGGCTTTGCTCGCAAGAGTAGTTTATTTTCAGCGAAGAAAAGAAAAAGTCAACGGCGATGCGCCATCGTTACATGATTGATCCCACCACACGCACAACATGTTTTGGGAATACTTACTTTCATTGTTCGTAGAGCTAAGGAGTGGAATTCCCTACGTCTTTAAGTCAGTCTAGAGTGAATAGGTTACTTCTAGGCAAGCGTGCTTCATCTTCGACTACATCATCGCTTACCATCAGATGATGCTCAAACCTATCAGCTGCTCAGCCTATCAGAGATAAAAAAAGTAACTTAAGTCCGTTTCCAAGGTCTAATCTATTTCTGTAACGTAGTAGTTTAGACGTGAAAGTGTAACAGACAGACAGATAGATAAAGTATATTCGAAACGTTGCATTCTAGGGAAAAATCAATCAGTACAACTCTAAAGCAGACAAAACATGCTACAATTTCAGTGTAGGTATTACAGTTTTTCTAAACCCGAAACAGTGCAAATTATGAAAACTATAAACTCTGCTTTTTATGATTTGGCAATATTTTTCCTTTCCTGTATGATTTTTTGTTTGTTTATAAATTAACTGTGCATTTGGTTTATGTCTGTAATCGCTTGTAGTTATTGTGTAATTAAATATATTTCAACGAACCTACTAGGAACTTCCGTAGCCTAAAGTAATGATTTTACTCTTGAAGGTGACGAAGCATATTTTAGATTCTGCTTGTATTTCTTTATTTATTTGTTTATTTACACTTTATGCACATAGGTATAAAGGCAGACTTAATGCCGTAGGCATTCTCTACCAGTCAACCATGAGTGGTGAAGAGATAGTGTGGGAGGTGCAATATGTAGGTACGTGAAAATGATATTGGAAAAAAAAATGTTATAACACAAAAAACCTAGCATAATACAATAGAAATCTACATAAATAATATATATTAGTACATATACATACATATATACTTAAGAAGCAAATGAAAATTAAATGTGGAAATTCTGCTTATTGGTGTAGAAAGTGGATCTGCAATTTCTTAATTAATTTAAGTAGCGATTGTCAGCCGTCAGGATCTCAAGAGGAAGCGCATTCTAGAGGAGAACCAACTGGATATGAAAAGAAGAATGAATAAAGTCAGAAGTATGAGAAGGACAGAGTAAGAGAATATTATTGGATGAACGTAGATTCTTATTGTGTGAAGAACATAGACATTGAAAGTGAGACATTAGATAAGGAGGGCTGGGGCTGGATCTGTGTTTTCGTTCACCAATGTACATAACCAGGCTATAAGGTTATCAGTGTGGGACACAGCCTCCTCTCTAAGAGAAGAAATGGGCCGTATTCCACCACATGGCCTAGTGTGGTAGGGTGGCCACTTCGGATTTCTCGGCCCTATAGCATGCTAGTTCCTTGCAATGTTTGATGAAACTTTTTTTTTTAATTGATAATAGTTTGACCACCATCTCACCTGATGGTAAGTGATGATGTAGTCGAAGATGGAGCATGCTTACCTAGAAGTAACCTATTCACACTCGACTTATAGACCCCTAGGTTATAGCTATCGGGAAACACAGACTCCGGCAGCGAATTCCACTCCTTAGCCGTACGCACAATGAAAGTATTCCCAAAACGTTTTGTGCGTATATTTGGGATGTCCACCATGTAACGATGGCACATCGCCGTTTGTCTTGTAGTCCGATGATGGAACGGGATCGGCGGAATTAGATTGTGTAATTCCATCGCACACAAAGTAATCCGTCTATCAGGGTTTGAATCCAGGCCTTACAACTAATAACTCGTGCCTAAACCTAGTAATCGTAACCAAAGAGCAACCGCTGCTTTTCTGTAAATTAACTTTCAATTATTACTGAATTAGATTTTGTTTTGTTTTATCATCCTTCCATATTAAATGTGGAAATAATAGAAAGAAATATAAATATGGAAAAGATAATAAACACAAGGCTGGTTGCATTTTTAGAGGCCCGCAATCTTTTGTCGACTAACCAGTTTGGCTTTCGAAAAAATCTATCCACTGCTGATGCTGTACACAAACTGGTTAATCACATAGCTCAGAAACTTGACAGCGGTAAGAAATGTGTTGCACTGTTCCTAGATCTCGCGAAAGCGTTCGACACGGTCTCGATTCCCATCTTATTATCTAAGCTCGAACGCTTAGGTATAAGAGGTATCCAGCTATCCCTGTTTCGGAGCTATCTCACAAATAGAAGACAGAGTGCCAAAATTGGAACCTACTACAGCTCCGACTTAAATGTAACTTTTGGTGTGCCACAGGGCAGCATTCTTGGCCCCAGTTTGTTTTTAATATACATGAATGACCTGTGTAGCCTTGGCCTAGAAAGCGATACTATATTTTCCTATGCGGACGATACAGCACTCGTGTTTGCCTCGGACAGCTGGGAAGAGGCATATCGTTATTCCCAAAATGGTTTCGATACAGTCAGTGAATGGCTTAAGAGGAATTTGCTTACCCTGAACATATCGAAAACTAAAATAATTAATTTTTCGATTCGAAATATCAATGCGTCAGTTACAAGCACACTAAACATTGCCGCCCGGCTGCCACAGTCTAATGGTACTAATGAAGACAGCGGCATTCATGATTATTGTAATATTGAACGAGTCATGTCAATAAGATATCTTGGCATAATAATTGACTGTAACCTTACATTCAAAGAGTACATAATACACCTCTCAAACAGAGTGCGCAAACTGATGTACGTTTTCAAACAATTACGCAATTCAGCAGATGCTGCTGTTATGAAAATGACGTACCAGGCACTGTGTCAATCAATTCTGGTGTATTGTATCTCGTCTTGGGGCGGTGCAGCCAAATCGTACTATATTCAGATCGAACGTGCACAGAGAGCGGTTCTTAAGGTGTGCTGCTCTAAGCCAAGACTGTATCCCACCGCTAAGCTGTATGAACATTGCCAAGTCCTTACAGATAGGCAATTGTTTGTACTGGCCACTGCTAGCAAACAACACTCTATTTCCACCTATTCTCAGGAAACTAATCGCCGTAACCATAAAGTTGCCTTAAGTACTCCCCTTAGAACCTCCTTTAGTCACAGATTCTTTATTTTCCTCGGTCGCTTTCTATATAATAAATTAAACCGAATTCTTTCCCTAGACTCTTTGAATAAACACAATCTTAAAATCACTCTACAAGACTGGTTACAAAGTCAATCTTATACTGCTACGGAAGCTCTCTTTCACGTGTTAGTTTAATCGGAATCCACCACAATTTTTCTCTCCACCTACACACACACACTCAACCACCCTTACACACATGCACACACGCACACATACGGTCAGCCACCGCCACACACACACATATACACACTCAAACACCCACACACATACACACATACAGTCAACCACCGCCACACACACATGTTTACATTTATAACAATCTCCCAACACATTTTATTTTAGTATTCTTAATTAATTAGTTTTTAGTTTTATTCTGTTTCATAGTGTTTTTTTCTTTTCTTTGTTTTATTATTTGGAAAATATACTTCGTGTGATAACTGATGTATAATATGTTACAATGAATAGGTGGGGACCTGGTGACCTGTATTACAGGTGTTTACAACCTACCACAGGCACCAGCGATCCACAACCAAAAATCAATTGACTACTTCTTTTTATGTAAAATATTGTTTGTATTTTTTAAATTTAAAAGTGAAAAAAAAATGTATTTAGTAAAACATTAAAAATAATATGTTCTCGTCGTCACAATTAGTTAATAAATCTGTTACCCATTTTATTCTTCTTTTTTCCCGGTGTCCTAAAGACAGTGACGAATTCGGAATTTCAACCTTCCTTAACTATAGTGTCTAACTGTTCTTTCTGACGTTTTAATAGTCTGCGTATTTGGTCCTGGCATTGTAATCAAGGTAACAAAAAATAAATTTAAAACAACAACTCGTGACAAAAACAAAGGGTACAACTTTCGTGTACGCAAGTGTATTCGGGAGCAAATTGAACGAGAACTACTGACGCACCAATCGCGCGCTCGGAGCGGCGCTACGTCATACCCCGCGTCCCGCTGACAAACGCTGACACATAAAAATCGACTTCTGCGCATTGAACGACTCTTGCCAAGTTATTTGGCGTTACCTATACACCTTGTATAAAGTGATATTCTATTGCCAATAACAGTGACAAAAAATTCACCCCATTATTGCCCGAATGCATAGACTTTTTAGGGACACGTAGCCGAATGGCAAAAAAACGGAACCCTGATAGATGCGTCCCGTCTGCCTGTATGTCCGTCTGTCCATCTGTATGTCACAGCCATTCTATTCCGAAACTATTAGAATCACACATGTGAAACTTGGTAGGTAGATGTATTCTATGAACCGCATTCTGATTTTTATGTAAAAATATAAAATTAAGGAGGGCTCCCAGTACATAGAACTGAAGCTAATTTTTTTTCATCAAGCCTATACGCGAGTTGTGTATATAGACAGGTCTTTAAAAATGTCAGAGGTTTCTAAAAGCACTCAGCCAATTTTTTTATAAAGTGATCAAAAAGTGTAAAAACAGATTTTAACATAAAAATCAGATTTAACGTGTAAAAATCAGATTTTAACATAATATTTAGAGAGTAAATAAATATAGAAATAAATAAATTTGATGACATAGGTAGTTGGTGCAGTGGTTGCCCGATTGACTGCTGCTCTGTGTCTCACGGGTTCGATTCCAGAACTGGGACAGGAATCGAATCTGTAACACGCAGCACAGTAACCAATTGCTCAACCACTCCGCCGGCTGCGAGCCGTGTCGACAACAAATTATCATTATTTTTTGGGTTTTTTTTCATTCAATTCGGATATTATACGTCATTTATTTATGATCTAAATAACTGCAGTAAATACCTATTTAATATAATTTAACCGACTATTTTCCGGTTCTCTGACGATTGTAAAGATAACTGATTCAACAGATTCCTTGAAAACGTTTTAACTCTGATAATGTTAACATAAACAACTTATCACGTGGATACGCACGGTGCACCTATTTATATTGCAATAATTACAATTAAACGTTTTATGAATGCCTATTAAAGTAGGTACTGTGTATGTTGTAGGTACATCATTATCATCATCCAACGCCCGACTTCGCTCACTTTTCGTTTTTTTTTCCTGTTTTAGGGTTCAGTAGCTGAATACAAAAACGAAACCCTTATAGATTCGTCATGTAAGTCTATCCGTGTGTGATAGCAACTTTATTCCAAAACTATTAGGACTACCGAGTCGAAACTTGGTAAGGTGCTATAAACGGTTTTATAAATAAAAAAAAAAAACTTCTCCCTCCGACGTACATGGAACTAAATTAAAAACATTGTACACTAGTTTTATTATTTGTTTCCTTAAATATATTTTTTTTATTAAAAATATGTTCGCATTTGACCACCATCTCACCTGATGGTAAGTGATGATGTGGTCGAAGATGCTTACCTAAAAGTAACCTATTCACTCTTGACTTAAAGACTCCTAGGTTATAGCTATCGAGAAACACAGACTCCGGCAGGGAATTCCACTCCTTAGCCGTACGCACAATGAAGGTATTCCCAAAACGTTTTGTGCGTATGGGTGAGATGTCCACCATGTAACGATGGCGCTTCACCGTTTGTGTCCTAGTCCGATGATGGAACGGGCTTGGTGGAATTAGACTGTGTAATTCCATCGCACACTCCCCGAAATGTAACCGATAGAAAACCGATAGACTTGCAAATCGTCGTCGATGTTCAAGGCTCTGGAGCTTTGACTTGACCAGTGCATCGTTGCCAATGAGTCTCTTGGCCCGCTTCTCGATAGAGTCAAGCGCGTCCGGTTGGTATTCAGCAGATCCATCCCAAAGATGAGGGCAAATGTATTATAAGGTGTACACCTTACTTTATGTACAGACGCCAGCACATCAAGCTACAACAATCTGTCAAATTTCTTTAATAGATTTTCAACTTTATCGTTAAAGAAATAAGGTTCAAGGTTGATTGGGAGAATTTGACAGTTTCGGGTAGCTTCATGTGCTGGCGTCTGTACATAAAGTATATAATAAATAATATTAAAAAAAAAAAACAAAAAAAAAGACATATATTACATGAAATCTATAAGTTGCCTATAGATAAGATAAATAAGTCTTGAAAATTTAGTCTTTAATCACTATAGGTGTGCCTATAATATTTGAAGAGTTTCCTCGATTTCTCCAGGATCCCATCATCAGATACTGACTTGGTAACAATGAGACCAACTTCGAAGTATACCCTTTTAAACAAAAACAAGAATTTTCCAAATCGGTTCACCCATCTTCGAGTAATCGGTGATCATAGATAAAAAAAAATATACGCGTCGACTTGATAACCTCCACCGTTTTTTTTTCGGCTGAAAACCTTTAAACTTCATACAATAATATACATAAGCTACAATAGAAGTGACGACTATGGATCCTAAAATGTGAGGTTTTGCGGGATTGCAATCCATTCTTGGCCCACTCACTCATTCACACGCGGGCGAAGCCGCTGGCACAAGCTAGTACAATATAAATATATTTCAATGCCGTCTTAGTTTCTCATGACAAGATACAAGTGTAAGGAGTTAGCGTTAATCTAATCTTGTTAGAGTTTGGGCAACAATTTCGGCAAAGATTAAGGTACGTGCCCTTTATAAGATTATGAACCTGCAATTTTTTTATATTGTCATTTTGTAATACTGCAGTTTACTTTTTACCTACTTAACTAGCTGTTGGTCCCGAGTTGGTTCATATGGATACTTCTTGTCAACACTTGAACGGTAAACTAAAATAAAGCATAAAAACCATCCTCAACGTTGTCGGCTGGTAATGTATGTACCCAAAAGACTCGCGGTATACGTTGTAAGGCTTAGCTTTTGGATCATGGGAAGTGTCAACCAGACTTGTTTTTTGTATTCATAATATTCACGACTTTACGCAGTCACTACAGGAGCGCCAGCACATCATGATGGACTGAGAAGATGGGATTGCCCAAGAGTTTTGACACAAGATAAAAACTTTTTACCAAAAAATTAAACCGACTCCCAAAAAACACTGCAAAGTGAAATTTAGCTTTAATTTCGGATGTCAGTGTCTTTGGTTTTGTATTTTCGTTTTTGGCACCGACTTCCGAAACTAACGTTATTTTTCACTTTGCAGTGTTTTTGGGAGTCGGTTTAATTTTTTAGTAAAAGGTTTTATTTTACTCTTTTTAGTTGGTCGATGTTTTATTTACCTAGTTACAAAAGCCTAAATGTCAACTACTTATAACTATTTACAAAATATTGCTTTTCCCAATCTTGGGCCGTTAATTGTTGAGGAGTTCTCCTGGTACTTCACCATCAGCTTTACTTCTCCATATGCATTGTGACGAGCATATGGTGTGTGATCAAATTCAAGTAATCGAAGCGGAACACATGAAATACTTATTAATGAGTAGTTCCAGTGGCCATCTGTGGTCTTCATCATGAGGTCCACTTCACAAATGGTGCTTTTCGAATGCAACTACACAAGTTACTATAAAAAATACTCAAATCACTATAGGTGTGCCTATAATATTTGAAGAGTTTCCTCGATTTCTCCAGGATCCCATCATCAGATCCTGACTTGGTGACAATGAGACCAACTTCGAAGTATACCCTTTCAAACAAAAACAAGAATTTTCCAAATCGGTTCACCCATCTTCGAGTAATCGGTGACCATAGATAAAAAAAAAATATACGCGTCGACTTGATAACCTCCACCGTTTTTTTTTTGTCGGCTGTAAAACTTTAAACTTCATACAATAATATACATAAGCTACAATAGAAGTGACGACTATGGCTGTTCAATTAGTGTTTAAACAAGAATAAAACTAAAATGACACGCAATGTTCAGTTCAAATTGTTCAAAGCAATTTGTAAGGACAAATCTATCTATACTTATAATAAATCTGTAGAGAAGTCAATTCTGTACATGAAATATATTTACAAAATAAGTATCAGGGGGTGATTAGGGATCGATACTGATGCCAAAAATGCAATCAGTAAAATTTTTGTCTGTCTGTCTGTCTGTCTGTATAACCGTTATAGAAACAAAAACTACTCGACGGATTTTAACGAAACTTGGTACAATTATTTTTCATACTCCTGAGCTGGTTATAGTATACTTTTCATCACGCTACAATCAAAAGGAGCAGAGCAGTGAAGGTAAATGTTGGGAAAACGGGAGAAGTTACTCCATTTCTTAAGCTTCCGTCGCGAGTGCCTCCTTAATGGTTGACTTACAATAACACGTGTAACTCCAGATAGCTTAGCAGTTCGAAGCTTTCTGATTATTATTCTGCTCCGAAATTTAAAACCACCACAACTATGGAACTCGGCTAAAAGTAACCCAGTTGCAAAATATAATCGAGGCTCAAATTTTAACAGGTTGCGGTGCAGGAGAAACCGTCTTTATTCCCAGAATTCACATAATACCAAATAATTTTCCATTCCAATTTAAAAGAATGCAATTCCCAGTATCGGTGTGTTATCCAATGACAATTAATAAGGCTCAAGGGCAGACTTTTCGTGTTGCTGGAGTAGGTCTCGGTGTCAGTTGTTTCTCGCATGGTCAGTTGTACGTCGCTCTTTCCCGGGTTAGCAGTTATAGAAATCTTTATGTTCACGTGCCGGACGGGTCAACTTTCAACATAGTTTACCCTATATATAGAATCTATAAGGATTATTTTTGAGAATCGGTCGCCGCGCTCGACGCGTCTCGCGGCCGAAGGTATAAAATTTCGTTCTATAGGTACTTAAGCCTCATGTGAACGTGATCTAAACAATATTACCAATACATTAACTTAATAACACACAAGGAGTTACACGCTGACGGAGTCGCGAGCAAAGCTATTAACAATAATATTGTGCGGTTCGGTATTGCGATATTTATCAACAGTATTATAGATTGATATATTATATTTCCCTACTGAATTACGAAAGTTAATCTGTCTGTTACATCAAAATCACTGAATCGTGAGGAAGGACATAGGCTACTTTTTTTTACGAAAAACGACGGAAACGTGGACGAAGTTGCGGGCAACAGCTATCTATACTAATAATATAAGGCTGAAGAGTTTGTTTGTTTGTTTGAACGCGATAATCTCAGGAACTACTGGTTCGAATTGAAAAATTATTTTTTAATTAATCTTGACAGGCCCGTTGGTATAGTGGTCAGTGACCCTGACTGCTATGCGCAAGGTCGTGGGTTCGATTCCCACCTAGGACAAATGTTTGTGTGATGAGCACGGTCATTTGTTCTTTGTCTGGGTGTAATTTATCTATAATATGTATGTATTTAGAAATATATATGTATGTTTATCAGTTGTCTAGTATCCATACCACAAGCTCTGCTTAGTTTGGAACTAGATGGCGTTGTGTGAAAAATTGTGGAATATTATTATTATTATTTCCTTTATTTCATATACCTCTCAAAAATTACATTTTTAAATATTTTTCTATAAAAAAGTGACAATAAAAAAACATTTAAAAATATAAAAAATGGCAGTCCACTGGTATCGGGAGCGGGGTCCAAGCTACCGGTGGTTAGGTCTCCAGAGAAAGGAACCTCCTCACAATACGAGCTGTATCGAGGAGAACTGCCTTCTGTATCAGGCCCTTTATCCAGCTGTGCAAAGCCAGCTTCGACAGATGGTCGTCGAAGCTTTTAGCTATCAGCCCATTGACTGATATGACAATCGGCACAATGACAGCCGAGTCCACATCCCACATGTCAACAACCTCATGAGCTAAGTCGAGATACTTAATGTGTTTCTCTTTCTCAGCTTTCACGAGATTCTCGTCATGTGGGATGGTAACATCGATTATCATTGCGCGGCGCACTAATCGGTCTATCACCACTATATCAGGCTTATTGGCAACAATAGTCCTATCAGTGATGATAGACCGATCCCAGTACAACGTGACATGGTCATTTTCGAGAACTGGGTCGGGCACATACTTGTAATACGGTACCTCAGAATCGACAAGTTTGTATTTCAAAGCAAGTTGCTGGTGGATAATTCTGGCTACTTGATTGTGTCTATGCAAGTACTCGCCGTTAGCTAGACGTGAACAACCGGAGACAATATGTCTGATGGACTCACCAGGACGATAGCATGCCCGACATATGTCAATCGTCCCGTCCCTCATAATATGTCTCCGGTAATTATTCGTCAAGATAACTTCGTCCATAATTGCACAGACAAAACCTTCAGTTTCTCCGAAGAGATCCCCGAAGCGTAGCCAGGCAACGGAAGCTGTCAAATCTACATCGGACCCATAAAGAGCCCGATAGTAGCGACCATGAAGTTCCTTGCTTTTCCATACCTCCTTGCGGTCATCTGGGGTAAGTATAACAGGTTTGTGCCAGTTCTCTTTAGCCATGGTCAGCGGGGTGAGTCCCTTGTCCACTGCAACCACATCCCGGTGCATACCCACATCGGCTTTAAGGAAATATTCCCTGAGACTGCAAATCTCGCAGTTGTGGAGAGTTTTGGCATTTAAAAAGCCTCGACCTCCACACTTCCGCGGGATGTACAGTCTCATCACCGATGATCGTGGGTGATGCATCCGATTTGCGGTTAGCAGTGTGCGGACCCTCCTATCCAGGGCGTCCAGTTCGGTTTGAGTCCATTTGAGTATGCCGAAAGAATACATCAACACCGGCATGACCCAACCGTTGAAGGCGCGCACCTTATTTCCTCCCGACAAAAGGCTGTTTAATACCTTTGTCAGGCGGCCAAAGAAGCGCTCCCTCAACGATTGCTTCATGTCAGTAACATTAATGCCCAAAGCTTCCGACATACCCAAATACTTATAAGTTTCGGTCAAGCAGAGAGATCTAAGGTGTATGGAGTCTGAAAGTTGAATTCCCTCAGATTCCATAATCTCTCCTCGTTTTACATGCATGATTGCGCATTTGTCCACACCAAATTCCATCTTGATGGCGCTACTGAAAGTTTCAGTTACCTTCAGTAGTTCCATCAGTTGCAAGTTGTTGGGGGCAAAGAGTTTCAAATCGTCCATGTAAAGGAGGTGGGATATACTTTGACCTCCTCTTCTCAACCGATAGCCCAGGCCTGAGTCCTCTAACATTGTGCTTAGAGGATTCAGGGCCAAGCAAAACCAAAGTGGACTCAAACTGTCACCCTGAAATATTCCCCGTCTGATCCATATAGGCTCATCATTCCCTCGGATCGGTCGACATCCTGGATAGCGAAGTACCGTCTTCCATTGCCTCATACATGACTCAAGGAAGGTGCGTAGAGTTGGATCTATTTTGTAAAGCTCTAGCACCCTCATGAGCCAGGTATGAGGAACAGAATCATAGGCTTTTTTGTAGTCTATCCAGCATGTTGATAGATCTTTGCGGGATCGACGAACCTGTTGGCTAATGGCCATGTCAATGAGGAGTAGCTCCTTAGTGCCACGGGACCCTTTCCTACATCCATTCTGAGAAGCGGACATAATTGAGTTGCACTCAATGTGCATATTTATTTTCACTCTCAGAATGGACGTAAGAACCTTATAGACCGTAGACAAACAAGTAATCGGTCTATAGTTTTTGGGTTCCATGGGACTACCACTCTTATGGAGCAGGTGGGTACAGCCAGTCGTAAGAAACTCTGGTAGAGACCCAGCCTCTAAGGATGCCTGGAATTGAGAAGCCAAAAGCGCGTGCGAGCTGCTATACCACTTGAGCCAGAAGTTGTGCAGTCCATCCGGTCCTGGAGACTTCCAGTTTGGTAACGGATGAACTGCTTTGGCTACATCAGACTTATTGATGGTTATTTTATCCATTTGTGGTATAGCTTCACATACGCGTTCAACTTCACGCATCCAGTCACCCTCAACATGACAGACGGGTACCGACCAGATGTTGCGCCAGAATAAATTCGTGGCGGTATCATCCGGGCGGCACACGTCAGTCACATTTTGATTGGGTCGCTCCCAAGCTCTGTATACCCACCTCTCATCGCTCTGGAACATGCGATTCTGCGAGTACCGTTCAACCCGCCGCTTAAACCGTCGGATACGGCTTGCCCATGCATAAATTTTCTGCTTAAGGAAGTCAATGCGCTCCGTAATGTGGGGTGCGTATTCTCGAGGGCTGATCCCAGTCCCCGAGAAAGCCCGCCGTACAAAACGCATTACACGTGGGCGTGCATTGCCATCCTTGAAGCAGTATAGTTTGCCGATGAGTGTTCTGGCCTCATCGATACGCCTCTCGATCCTATACTGCCAGGCTGGTACAGCAGGTTTTGGTCGAATAGCTTCGTCGTTATTAAGGAATTTGACGTTAGCTAAGCGACATGCCGCAACAGCCCCGCAATACAGGATTGAGTGCGTATCAACGAGGTTTTCGCTGCTCTCAAAAATATTCTCAAGCAGCGAGTCCAAAGCACACACCAGCGCCCTATTTTTTTTGTGCATGGGTAACCGTGGTAGCCGGGGTCTAAGTTCAGGCGGAGCCGATCTATACTCGCGAAGCGCATCCTCCAGTGCGCTCCTCAGTCGATCGTTGCATTGGCTACTTACCGTGACAACCCTATCATCTAGCTCATTATTATGACTATAGAGCCGTGGTGTCATTCCGCTACTAGCGGGCGCTTGTACCACGGCTTGTGTCGGGGACGAGATGATATGGTTGCTTAGTACCTCTGAGCGCAGCCTATCAAGTGTTGCGTCATCCAACCTGTGGCTACGCTGGATGACCCGCACCTGATCCGACAGTCGTTGGGCCGAGACGTTGACAGCTGGTTCTAGGTCCTGGAACAGAGACAGCATCCTGACACGATACGCAGTGAGGTTAGTTCCCCCCTCTGTAGACCCATAATATGCGCGCATGACGTTTTCGTTTATGGACTGAGTCCATCTCATGCGCTGCACACCACCGGCAGCGGGGACCCGACTCGGAGCCGGTTGGCTCCTAGGCCCCAAGCTGTTCGGTGGCCGGCCTCTCCCCTGCCGGCGCACAGGTGTTGGCGACGTCGGCGGAGAGAAATACTCGTCGCTCGAGCTCTACGCGACTGCAGCCACCGGTGACATTGGTAATCCTAAGTCCGGCGGCGGCGAGGCGGAGCTGAGCGACAGGTCCGGGGGTGGTGGGCGTGCACGTCGTAAAGCTGCTCTCGTAAGCATCGTCCAAGTTTATTTGTTCACATAGTTAAGTACATAATTATTATTTCTCGCATTTTTTCTTGCTTGGTGAGATTGACACTTGACAGTTGTCACTGGATGATTTCTTTTCATTTTGTTGAAATATTGGTGGCTTTTAGCTATTTGCTATTTTACTTGGTTTAATATGTCCTCTTTTCATATATATTGGAAAATTTGGACGGGAAAATCTTAACACTATTGTTTGCGGATTTAATTTGTACAGACAGAACACAAAACTTGGTTTGACGGCTAGTGTTGCCAGCTTGAAAAGTTGTTATTATTATTATTATAATTAAATAGTTAATTTATAGAGAAAGGCTATATATCATTACGCTAAGGCCAATAGGAGCGGAGCGCCAATGAAGAATGCTTCAAAATCGGGGTTAAATTTAACGTTAGCCCAGTAACTATTCCACGCGGACGAAGTCGCGGGCAAAAGCTAGTCATGAATATATTTTATTGACACCACAGAAATCAAAAATATTTTATCTATGATTGACACTGTGTTGAGGCTTAGGGATTGAGGGTTGTATAAAGTAAAACGCACTTAAACTTTTCACTTAATATAATATTCTTTGAACACACAAGTGGCTAGCACGAATTGTTCGAACTAACTAGTCCAAACAACTTAGTCAAAGCTAGGAAAATCTAGAAAACAACAATTTAAATAAAAATATTTTATATAAAAAAGCAAAGTCCTGGAAGCTTGCTAATGTGCAACCAGTACCGAAAAAGGGTAACCGTGTCGATCCTGCCAATTATAAACCAATCGCCCTAACCTCAATACTATGTAAAGTGATGGAAAGGGTACTTAACAACAAGTTGCTGGCATACCTGAAGACAATGAGCTCCTCAGTGACTACCAGTATGGCTTCCGCCGTGGTCGGTCTACCGGAGATCTTCTTGTGTATGTTACGCAGTGTTGGGGTGAGGCCATTGAGAATCACGGCGAAGCCCTTGCCGTGTCCCTCGATATATCTAAGACCTTTGACAGGGTCTGGCACGTTAATCTGCTGAGCAGGCTTCCCGCATTCGGTGTCCCTGCTGGCTTTCAACTGGATTTCAGACTTTTTGAGTGAGCGGTTGATCCGAGTGGTCATCGATGGATGCTCATCGGATCTTGAGGCAATGCCAGTGTTCCTCAGGGGTCTGTTCTCTCTGCGACTCTTTTTTGCTGCATATCAATGAACTACTTCAGCTGGGAGCAGTTGGCTACGCGGATGACAGCACAGTCTCAGAGAGATAGTTTTCCAGTGCTAGAGCTGGTAGGGACGACATTACCATTTTCAGAAAGGCCATAGTAGAGCGCATCAATTTGACTTTAAATCTTGTCTCCTAATGGAGCGACGACAATCTGGTCAAATTCAACGCTCTGAAAATGCAGGCTTGTCCTTTCAGCGCTAAAAGGAGCCCTTTTGAATTATCCCCTACTTTCCGAAGTACATCTGTACCAGTCACCGACCGCCTGCAGCTTTTGGGAATGGAGTAGTCGTTAGACCTCAACTTTGGCTCAACCATCGAGTCCAGAACTCAAACTGCAGTAAAAAAGCTGGGTATCCTGCACAAGGTGAAGCGGTACTTCACGCCTGGACAGCTTCTAAGTCTGTATAAAGCACAGGTCCGTTCCTGCGTGGAGTATTGCAGCCACTTGTGGGATGGCTCTGCAAAATACCAACTTGCTGCACTGGACTCGATCGAGCGCAGAGCCAAAAAGCTTATAGGTGACGAGGCGCTAGTGGGCAAGCTTCACAGCCTGACTCATCGGCGAAACATTGCTTGCCTGTCGGTCTTCTACAGATTGTACTACGGGGAGTGTGCGCAGGAGCTCCATGACCTGATCCCTCCGTCTCCCTTTCACTACCGGACTACCAGACTACCAGACGCACTGCTGGGTACCATTCACACTTGGTTGATATAACGTATTGTTGCACCAAGCGCTTCAACATTTATTGTACGTACAGCCAAGCTCAAGCCAAGGAACTCTGTGCCGGCTTCTGTGTTCCCTGCCACTTATGACCTTTCAGCTTTTAAAGCAAGAGTGAATAGGCATCTTCTGGGCTCACTCGTTCCATCGTAGACCTCATCTGTCGCTTACCATCAGGCGAGATTGAAGTCAAGTGTGAGCTCATCATGAATAAAAAAAAATTGTATCAAAGAGGTTGCCGGTTGCTAACACACTGGTAATACCTGCCTGGGTAATAACAGATTAATCTAGGAAATATGTAGAATGCGTTGACATTTTGTATATTCGGATTACCTGATGACCAAATAAAAGCTACGCTGAAGCTGCATTCGTATCGTATCTACTGCATCTGTACAAGAATAATTTACTACCCATTATTTTACAGAAATTGTCAGAACAATGTCATAAAAGGCGTTGTGATTCTGACGATTATGAGATCATTCAATACATTGAATTTCACATGTTACGAATGTTACGATATAACTTATGATGACTACAACAGACTACCTAAAAAGAAGTCGTGTTTACATGAAATTATCTATAGTAATAATAATAATTAAAAAGTCCTTTAAATAAAAATCGCTAGAAGTCTCGTAAGAATGCACAACACCCAGATCTGACCTCATGAGACATGACAAACACATTACAAAAATGAGTTCGTTACCTTCCCCACCGCAAAAAAAGGAAAACAATAACACAAAAAAAACTGTCGCAATTCACGCATTTAAATATCAGTTCCTAGTATTATATTGGAACGCAAACAATCCTATGACTATAAACAGTAAAGTATTGACTAATGACACAATTGAAATGTGACGTAAGACTTAAGATGGCGGCCGGCGCGTGCGCGCTATCTTCTCAAGGCGATCGTATTTTGTTTCAATTCTTTATATGCGGTATTGATAAACTTATCTCTGGTTGCGTCATGATTATCATTGAGTTGTACTACCGGTAGTTCGGATCCAATCGGGGGCCGCGTAGAAGAGTATTTAAATCCCGTAGCCGTAGCAAGTGTGCGATAGCCATCTAAAGCCATTCACAACTAATAAAAAGGTTTGGAAGTTGCAATTCAACATTTCTTTTTCCGAATCGAGTCGTGCTGCTGTTCAATCAAAGACATCCGACCCATACGCACAAAACGTTTTGGGAATACTTTCATTGTGCGTACAGCTAAGAAGTTTAATTCCCTACCGGAGTCGGTGTTTCCAGAGCCATGTTTAATAAAGCTGACAATCCGACATTTTTATGTTTAATAAAACTTTTTAAGCGACAGGTGACAATTTGTCGTGAAAAACTTGTCAAATCTGCTTTATTTAACAGAAAATTGTCTTGACATATTGACATATTCGTAGAATTGTCAGACAATTCTGACAAGAGCGTTTCCGTTATTCCGTGGCGATACCTAGGGGTCTTTAAGTCAAGAGTACGAAGAGTAACAGTAGAATAGGTTACTTCGAGATAAGTGTGCTCCATCATTACCACCAGGGGAGATAGTGGTCAAGCGCGAACCTATCATCAATAAAAAAGGCAATACACCTATTTAGTGGGGCCAGATAGATAAGCCTGTCTCAACTACTGAAAGATAAGCTTTAGCATGACACAGAAGGTATAAAATATGACTCTCTTGCAGTTCATGTCTTTTTTTTTCTGGGTGGGAAAATCATCGAATAACTTCTCCCGCTCTGGGTTTAGCGGAAGGGAGTGTCAGACTTCTACTGACTAAAAACCCACCCTGTTTCTTCGGCTGCCCTAAAGTTCCGGGGCCGCGGTATCTCGATAGAACTTTCCCGCAAACCCCGGCAGGACAGTTAATATGTCTAGATGCTTTTTACACGTTTGCAAAAGTTTTATAGGCATTCGTATCTACCATAATTATAGCAAAATGCACCATCTGGTTGCTTAATCAAATGAGCCGGCGGATCATGGTTCAAACTTCTAAGAATCTAGGCCGCGTAGTTATTCGTTGAAATTTAATAATAATACATTTGTGTTTTGCAGACCGCCATATTTGGCAAATGGGTCCATAATGTTAGTAGTTAAATACGTTAAACTTATTATACTATAGTTGATTCACATATGTACAATAAGCATCCAATTTTCCTCGATGAATTGTGTATACAGTCTGATTTATCGAACGAGCATTGGGCACTACCGTTTACTCAATGCCTTCATAATGCTGTAAGGACCTAAACAATTTTTTTTTATTTATTTAGTTAATTTATTTACATACAGAGGTATCACTTAAATCTAAACTCGCCAAATTTTTACGTTTGATGGCGAGAGGCGCTCTTTATACATTAACATTAATGAACCATTCCAATTACTTCTACACAATATGTTCTCTGCCGTAGTGAACCATAACGTATGACTGGTCCTATCGAAAATCTAAAAATTGGCCAAGGGCGAATCAGACTCGCCCATGAACGGTTCTGTAGTAACTACGCCAAATAACATTGTTTTTCATAGTTTTTTAATTAATTACAAAGTTATATTTGCGGTTTTAGAAAATATGCTATAAGTATCTCAAAAACTGCTGACCCGTTCTCGTTCAAACCAAAACGAAAGTTTACATTTTTTTGTTGAAAGTTTACATTAAGATCTATATATTTTTTTTTAGATTTTTCCCTCCATTATTATAGAAGTTACAGGAGGACCACACATTTTACCACTTTGGAAACGTATATCTTTTAAACAATTGACTTCATAAAAAAGTGGTTTCAGAAACCTCAATGTCATTAGACCTTTTTATAAATACCACACACGCATGGGTAAAACAAAATCAAAAAACAGTTTCAGTTTCATGTATGAGGATCCCCCTTAATTTGATTTTTTTTTTCTTTAAATCGGAAAGCGGTTCACAGAATACATCTACCTACCAAGTTTCATGTGTATAGTCCTAATAGTTTCGGAATAAAATGGCTGTGACATACGGACGGACGAACAGACAGACATGGCAAAACTATAAGGGTTCCGTTTTTTGCCATTCGGCTACGGAACCCTAAAAACGAAACTAAGCGATAGTTTTTGAAAACGAGAAAAGTATTTAAAACTCATAGTAAGCCCAGATCATTGTCTCCTTGTTTTCGAAATTACTCACTTTGCAGTTCTCATCAAAATTTGAATAATCATATTTTTAATAATTAGCAGAAACTGGAACTGTCAATAGTTCGCCAGCCAATCGGTCACCTCTGAATTGCGATGTTAAGATTTGCCGCCATTCCATCACTACCCCGTGATTATGCCTGTGGCTTCGCTCGCGGGAAAAGGACTTTTGACGTGACAACGTCTTATAATTCGATGAAGCTGGCTGCACGCACGAAAATACATGACTCATGCGGCGTTACCTCGCTCTGAGGCGTTCCATTTAAGGCTTGAAGTGCAAGTGAGAGAGCGGAACGAGCGACAAAGAGGCACAATCGGCCTCCGCGTTCGGCAGCGTTTGACATCTGTCTCTCTCCAACTTGAGTGAGCGATGCGTCCGCGTGGACAGCTACTATCTAGACACGCGGGAGCGTGTCAAGCCAAGTACCGCAGCTCACCGTGTGTAATATTACACGAACCATTTGGAGCCACTTTTGAGCCGCTCATAACTCAAAAACTATTTCACCTAAACTTGTCAAATTTGGCTCATATATTGAGACTGGCGAGATACATATGTGTTCCAAATTTCATAAACATATCTCAAACGGTTATTTAGATATTAACGTCCAAAAATAGTCATTTTTATGACTGACCTATAGATCAAAACTATAACCCAGTTCCAGATGACCTAGAAAGTTCAAATTTGGCATGCAGATAGGTAATTAGGTGAATACAAAGGAATAAATCAGAAACTGGTAAGTTTTTATCATTTTATGATAATTTTCACTTAACTTATAATTAGGGCCTGTAAATCTCTATATGTGGATTTTAAGATTATTACGTGAATATATAACGAGTTAAATACCACCCTTAATTTATTTAATCCAAATTTATCCGTTTTTGTACTTATAAATAGGAAAATAGTAAATTTTCGTATTTATTACGCGTAACTAACCGTATTCTACAACCACTAGCGCCTATTATCTTAGAGGGTCACTACACCATGTTAAATGTCTAAGTTGAGCTACACGATAACTGACAAATGCTTGCACTGTCTGGACAGGTCCGCTTAAATTTGCGTGGTTATTTCCTCAAAAGAATACCACAGACATGAACCTACATGCTTGTCATATACAAATACAAATTGTCTGGATTTTAAAAGAGACTTTGACCTCTGAGTTTGTTTCGGTGTTTCTTCTCAGAGTAGTCAGTTAGGAAATACCGGCCTCATCTAGCTAAACTAAACACGCAAAAAAACATGACGTGTAAAAGTGTTATTTATAACCTATTTACAGAATTTACAATTTACAGAATAAATATTTCATTTCATTTCATTTCCATGGAGGCAAAACGCGTAAAAAGAATTCCGGATACTGAATGGGCAATTCACTCGAACATTTCAAAGGTACAAGAAAATATAGAAAATAACATAAAAAGGACAATTATACACCGTAAACGTAGTAAAATACAGTAGTTTAACAAAAAACCATTTAGTATTAACTTTGCTATAAATAAGTACCTACTACTAATTTATGTACAAAAAGAATTTAACCTAAGTATTTCTATACATAATAAAAATATATACAGACGAAAATAAAGATAAAAAAGTAATGATATCCCATCAAAAACATAAATGTGAAATGAGAGCCAAGTTCAATATTATTATATATGCCTTGGTTGTTGACTTCAACGACAAAAGAAGTGAAATCTAAATGGGTGCCAAGTTCAATCGTCAGTCCTGAAATTTATTTATAACAATATAACATATCATTCATTCTTATAACTTAGGAGAATATATTGTAGCCTAAGGTCTGACTTGGCTAGTTTTCATATACGAATTATATTATAGCCTTCGCAAGTTCTAAACCTGTTACTTGTCGGTTCTTATTTTATTATTCAAAAAATTTGGCTTACTGGTAGAAACTAACTATCGAACATAATAATTCGTATATTCGTATTCGTATATTGAACTTGGCTCTCATTTCACATTTATGTTTTTGATGGGATACAATAATACATTTACATGTTTTCGTCAAGTATGAAGTGCTAGTGTGTACGTGGCGCTGAGTCGGGTAACAAGTATAGAAGGCTTGCATATTATCACCGAAAAAGATGCTCCATTTCGCTTTAAACACGGACGGGAGGGAACCGACTCACAGACAACAAGAGATATCCGTAACGAATACATTCGACTTCGAGGACACACACTTCGAACAATTACTGATAATGCAGTAAAATTCTGTAATGACTCAAATAATGCAGGACAAACTTTAATAACGAGCCTTAATTCACAAAGTTTGCCTGCTCACTTTGCAGATATTGAAAAAGTCACAGTGATTCCAAGGTCTGATTATTTGATTTTGACTGAAACGTGGATGCGTGACAATTGTGATCCAATTTCAATTGAAAATTTTGTATGTGTAACCCTTAAAATTATTCTGCCAATAATCGATCAGATTCTGAAACAAACGCAGCAGGTGGAGTGGCAATTTATGGAAACTTATCATCGACATCCACGGCCAAAATTCTCAACGTCGAACTGTCGAATACAAGCCGCCTTATTAGAAACACTGGTGACGTTTGCTTGGCAGAAGTTACATGCTTCAACGCTGATACCATGTTTAAAATAGTTCTTGGCGCAGTTTATATTCATCCTGGAGCAAGTATCTCTAGCATCAGTGTTCTGCTGCATCAAGCACTATTTCCATGGAAGTTGATAGCGATGTACCAATTTTTCTTTGTGGCGACTTCAACACAAACGTGAAAAATGACGAAACATTTCTCAAATTCATGAAAGACATGTTCAATCTCGATTGTACATCAGACGTTAATAAGTCAACAACACTAAGAGGCACCACCATCGATTTGACTTTTTCAAGACACATTACACTCGAAACACTCCCTTTCATTTCCTACTTTTCCTACCATCGTCCTATTCTCAACAGAATAACATAAATTGTAAGAAGTTAAATATCACACATGTTTAAAAGTTGTAAATAAAAATTGTAAAACAATTGCTCAAAGCACATTCATACTTGTAAAAATATGTACATTGTTAAAAAAAAAATGACATAATTATATTTATGCGTACAAATAAATGTAATTTGATCAATTCAATAGTGATTTCCATTTACCTCCTTCTCTATATCCATACAAAATATCTATTAAACAAATAAAATTAAAATTTTCTTTTGAAAAATGCAACCGTTCCATCAGTATTTTCTTACGACGTTGTCACGTTCAACTATCGTCAGTAAACCGACTTTACAGACAACCGATTTTTTTTATCGAAAAAAAAAGGGCTTTAAACGATCTTCCAGATTAGACAACACGTGTTGTGGTCGGACTTTGGTTGGATTACCACTTAATATAATATCAAGATTCCTACGTGCTTCGAAAAACATAATATTTATATCTTTGTACTGTATCTTGGGGGAAAATAAGGGAACCTTAATATCACAGACATATTACAAGCAAGTCAGGCGATCTTTATTTGTTCTATTTTTTCTTTGCCTTATTATAATAGGTATGTTTATAAATACGGTTTTTATATCAGTACACTTGCGTCATTTATTTATTTACTGTCATATCAGGAAGACAGTATGGCGTTTAAGACAAATGGAGTCAACAAAAATATTGTTTTGGTAATTTTATAACCCTGCCCTGTTGCCGCAGTTGCGAGAATGTTAACGAGATACCTAATATTCAAACAATTAAACTTGTTTTAATTGAATTGTATTGACTACATTTATTTCATTCTGCAAAATTGTCCATATAATGTTAGTAACAAAGGACTTATAAACTATGTTAGTGTTCATGTCATTCTTGTCTATTCTCATACCATAATACCGTTGATTATGGTATGAGACGCGTTGCTATAAAATAAATTATAGATAGATAGATATACTCTTTATTGTACACCATAACAGAATTAAATAAGGACTTAAAAACTACAAAGGGCGTTACAATGGGCGGTCTTATCGCTAAAAGCGATCTTTTACAGACAACCTTTAGATGGATTTGACACAGCAGGAGAAAATAAATACGCGGGTAGTCCATGGTGTACTATTTACTTATCTATACTAATATTATAAAGCTGAAGAGTTTGTTTGTTTGTTTGTTTGCTTGAACGCGCTAATCTCAGGAACTACGGGTCTGATTTCAAAAATTCTTTCAGTGTTAGATAGCCCATTTATCGAGGAAGGCTATAGGTTATATATCATCACGTTAAGACCAATAGGAGCGGGGCACTAATGAAGAATGTTTCAAAATCGGGGGAATTTTTTTCCACGCGGACGAAGTCGCTGGCGAAAGCTAGTATACAATAAATAAGTAATAACCTACATACTCAATACACATATACATATACATACATAAAAATAACAAAGCTGAGATATATAAAAAATAGTAACATATTAAAGAGAGAGATAGAGATCTTTTACCATGTTTTTGAAAGAAGGAAGGATTTGTGCTTGTCTTACTGACACGGGAAGAGTATTCCACAGTCGTACTGCTTGAGCTGGGAACGACTTACCAAAGAAATTGGTGGAGTGACTCGGTACCTCTAGCCTCAAGTTTTCCGATGACCTCAGAAATTTGGCATGTGTGTCATGGAGGAACTTAAAACGTTCTTTAAGATAAAAGGGGGTCTTAGGATTGAACAGAATAGTGTAAAGCAGAGACAATATGTGTAAGTTCCGGCGAAGACGTGTAGGAAGCCACTTGAGTTTCGTACGAAATTCAGATACGTGATCATATTTGCGCAAACCGAATATAAATCTTATGCAAAAAATTTGAAGTCGCTCAAGTTTATCAAGTTGTGCCTCTGTGAGATCAAGATAACTGACATCAGCGTAGTCTAGGATGGGATGTAAAAGAGACTGTGCTAGCGCAATTTTAGTGGCAGTTGGCAGAAAGTTACGCAACCGCCTTAGGGAACTGGCAGAAGCAAATAATTTGCGACTCACCTCTTGTAATTGGGGACCCCACGAAAGATATTTGTCCAACCAGACCCCAAGGTTCTTAACTTTCTCGCTTAGTGGAATAGCTGTGCCGTTGAAAATAACCTGAGGAAGCTGAGACCAGTTTACCTTAGATGCTAACCTAGAGCTGCCGACTACAATGACCTGGGTCTTTAACGGGTTAACCTGCAAACCATGTGCCTCACTCCATTCGCAAACTGAAGCCAAGTCCTGGTTTATCATATTTATTGTAGCATCTAAATCAGTATAAGGCGCTTGTCTGTAAATTTGCAAGTCATCAGCATAAAGGTGGTAGGATTGAAGTTTTTTGGAAATAGAATTTATGAAAATTGCGAAAAGTAAAGGAGATAACACGCCACCCTGAGGAACACCGGCTACAGTACTACACCAAGAAGAGCAGGACTCATCTATGCAAATACGTTGCCGGCGGCCATACAGGTAACTACGAAACCAGTCAATCGCTGTTGGAGATATGTTAATAGAGTGAAGTATGCTGAGCAGAATATCGAAATCGACGGTATTAAAAGCGTTACTAAAATCAAGAAAGCAGAGAACCGTCATATTTCCTTTATCCATGCCCATCCGTATGTCATCAGTTACAACTAACGCGGTAGTAGTACTGTTTCCTGGACGAAATCCGGATTGGAAAGGATTCAGCAGACTATTCTTGCAAAGAAAAGCACTTAGCTGATTGTGGACAAGGCGTTCAAGGACTTTAGAGAGAAAAGGTAGGATGGAAATAGGTCGATATTCTGAAAAAGAGGCAGGATTTGATTATTTGGGTAAAGGAGTAATTTTTGCCTCTTTCCATACAGATGGAAAGACACCATTGGAAATAGAATAGTTAAGGATATAGTTCAGGATAGGAAGGATTTCATTGAGGACAGGAAGTATCATCTTCCGACTGACACAGTCGCTGCCAACCGCGTTAGATGTAATTGAAAGTATGCTCTTCTTAACATCACAATCAGAAAATTGACTAAAATTAAATGCGGAGTAATTCGGAGTTGGAAGGTTAGAAAGATAATTTATAGTAGCTGCCTTCAATGTCCCATTGCAGTAGGACGAGGATGAAAAGTGTTGATTCAATAGATCAATGTCTAGGTCTTTAGGAATCGATTCTTGGCATGATTTTCCAACTCCCATTGATTTAAGAAATTTCCAGACTTTAGCTGGATCACCGTTTTCAACAGAATCATGAATATGTCGGCGCATTGCATCCCTACACACCCTATTGCTGCGATTGCGTGCATTCACAAACATCTCTCGGTTTAATTGTGAGGGTCGGCTTCTGAATTTTGACTTACATACTACTTTCTTGTGCATGACGGCCCTCACTTCATGTGTCAACCATGGTGCTGGAAGTTACTTTAATTTGACTGCACGAATAGGAGCATGAGTGTCGTAAAGTTTTACAAGATTATCCGTAAGCAGGTTAACTTTGTCATCGACCGATTCAACAGTGACAAGAGAGGTCCAATCAATGTTGTTTGCATCCGCCTGGAGATTATCAAAATTCATACCACTAAAACTGCGTAACAGTAGAGTTTTAGGCTTGGCCTTGGGAGGGCGAATCTTGTAGGAAAGGTATATTAAATTGTGATAGGAAAACATGTTATGCTAGGTCTAGATTTACCTTAGAATAAGTTTTGAAGGAAAAGGATAGTTTCCTGTGTTACAAAATAATTATTTTATGTAGTCCATTAGGTAGATTTTCAAAAAATATTTGTCACGTATTTTTGCTTTTTTCACATGTTTCACAATTTCACAATTCACAAAGATGTATAGCTTCAAAGTACAGGAGAGGGGGCTGCTGACGTCACACATTGCTAAGTTAGCATTAAAATCAGTTAATTATTCAAATGGACAAATACATCGTACAAAGAGTTTGTCTTGGCATCACCAATGGAATGTCGTATTCGGAGTCCCTGAATATGTTAAAGAAAGTTTACGGTGGATCGATTTTATCAAAAACACGTGTTTTGAGTTATACAAAGCGTTCAAAAGCAGTCGAGATGTGATGGAAGATTTGCCGCGCTCCAGTTGGCAATTAACGTCTTCGACTTTTTTATTAATATAAGGTTCGCGTTTGACCACCATCTCACCTGATCTCAACTGAAGTTAACATCACAAATCATCATCATCACAATCTCATCCAGGAGATAGCTAACCGCTGAACTTTCTGTGCCTCACGAGTCGATCTGTGGCATTTTAAATTATCAATTTGGGTATGAAACATGTTGCCCACTACTAGTCCCAAAAGACCTGAATTGTCTCCAAAAATTCAATCGCATAAAAGTCGCTGAGGACATGCTAGATCGAGTCAATTCCGACCCAACAATCATGGAATGCATTGTTACTGCTAACGAGATGTGGGTTTACGAGTTTGTCATGCAACACAGTTAGGTGCGGCGCCTTCGCACTGAACCGAAACCGACAAAAAACACGCTGAAGTCGGTCAAAAGTCAGTCATGTTGACGATTTTCTTTCACTATCACGGTGTTGTGCACTCGGAATTCTTGGCAGAAGGTCAAATAGTAAATAAAGAATATTACTTGAGCATTTTGCGACGTTTAAGAGAGCAAATTCGATAAAAAGGCCAGATTAGTGAGAAAGAAAATTGAAGGCGATGAAATAACTTTGGATGAATAACTTATATTTTGAGAACTTTCCTAGACTACGCTGCTGTTAGTTATCTCGATCTCACAGAGGCACAACTTGCTAAACATGAACGACTTCAAAATTTTTGCGTAAGATTTATATTTGGCTTGCGCAAGTAAGTAAGATCACGTATCCAAATTTCGTACGAAACTCAAGTGGCATCCTATACGTCTTCGCCGGAACTTATGCATCTTGTCTCTGCTTTAAAGTATTCTGTTCAATCCTAAAACTCCTTAGAACGATTCAAGTTCGGAAAACTTGAGGCTAGAAGTACCAAGTGTGTCTTCCCGTATCAGTAAGACAAGCACAAACCCTTCCTTCTTTCAAAAACATGGTAAAAGATCTATATCTCTCTCTCTTTAATTTGTTACTATTTTTATATGTCTACCCGCGTATTTAATTTCTCCTGCTGTGTCAAATCCATCCAAAGGTTGTCTGTAAAAGATTGATTTTAGCGATAAGACCGTTCATTGTAACACCCTTTGTAGTTAGTAAGTCCTTATTTAATTCTGTTATGGTGTACAATAAAGAGTATATCTATATATTTATCTAGACAGATTAGTATTATATTCTGTTAATATTGAGCATGCATTAAAATAAATAATTACAAAATTACCTTACAGCAAAAAACTATTTAGTCTGGTCTATTTTTAGCTTTACGTCAAAAACCGCAACGGGTAATTGCCTTGATGATTTAACTTTGACGTCAGTAAAACAATGTAATGTATTAATAGAAATTGTGAGAAGTAAACTTTTTCTATTTAGCTAGTCAATTATAATCAGTTTTAAACATCTCTTAGTAAGTTGTTAATCGTTTTGTATGACACATGAGACTTTAATGATATTAGAACTTTCTAGATACCGGAATATAATACTAAAACTAGCACTTCGACCGCGATTTCGCGTGCATTTCAAAATAATTTATAGTATTTTTCATTTTTTTATTCATGCATGTAACTTCAAATTAAAACATTAATTGAATTGAATTATTAGTTCCAGTGGTTACCCTACATACAAACTTACAAATATAATATGTTATTGTCGTTGGTTTTTGTAAGCCATTATAACATAAACAAATAAATAAATAAACAAACAAATTTGATGCTGGTGACAAAGATTTTCTTTTAATTTGAAGAACAAAATTCATTACAATCATCTAATTACACCCGTTTTCATCTTCGGTAGTAGAAATAAATGAGAATTCGCGGCGGAAACTAAACTCGATTACGGAAAAAGGGTTAAATTTTTTTTTGTTGATTGTATTATTCGTTGGTGTAAGTGTATCGTTTCTGAAATAGCATTCTTTATTTTCATTTTTTTTTGTAAGCGATAAAATAACTTTGGATGAATAACTAATATTTTGTGTATTAGGTACCTACCTATTGATCGTTTCCCGGTACTTTCTTGACAGAGTAGTAGGTATATTACGTATATTTTGTCCATATTGTGCATGCACTAAAATAAATAACTACAACATTACCTTACAGCAAAACACTGGTTAATATGGTTTATTTTTATTTTTACGTCAAAAACCGCAACGGGTAATTGCCTTGATGATTTAACTTTAGCGTCAGTAAAACAAATAACAGAAATCGTGGGATGTAATTCTTTTTTTATTAGCAGTTAATTATAATCAGTTGGAAATATTTCTTATTAAGTTGTTCATCGTTTTGTATGACACATGAGACTTTAATGCTATTAGAAGTTATTAAGAATTAAGAAGAATTTAAAAGAACTCGTACTTCGCCCACTTCGCGACTTCGTTCGCGTGGATTCCAAAATTATTTATAGCACTCATCAATAATGGACGTAACTACCAAATAAAACATTAATTGAATTGGTTCATTAGTTCAGAGTAGTGTTGCCCAAAATCAGTCTTGGTCTTGTTCTTGCATTTTTGAAAGACCAAGACCAAGACCATGACTGCCTAATTTTAGCAAGACCAAGACTTACCCTGCAAGATTTAAGCAAGAACAAGACTAACCCTGCGAGACTGTTGCGTCTTAAAGTTAGTTCACACTATCATTTTCTTTGTGTTCTAATATTAAAATGAGAATGTGGGGGAAACAATGAAACTTAGGCAGCTCTTAAAACAACTATTTATGTGTTCTCCGAGTTTGAATCGTTGTCCAGAGCCAGATTATTCGATGAGAATGTTAATGCGCTGGTTCTGACGGAGGTTCTGCTTAAAATTACTACCACCAACAGTGATACAGGTCCGGTAACATCGCACAAGATTAGCACACACACAATATTCGATCCATGGTTTTTTAAAATAAGATATCCTCGGAAAATACACATAAAACTGTCTAGTATTTTTTCGTTAATATAAGTACTTAAGTAATT
This sequence comes from Tholera decimalis, assembly GCA_943138885.2. Lineage (NCBI taxonomy): Eukaryota > Metazoa > Arthropoda > Insecta > Lepidoptera > Noctuidae > Tholera > Tholera decimalis. Next base: position 2,085,542 of record OW964577.2, read on the forward strand.
AATGACAATTGATTTTCTCAATAATTAAACTAAATGCAGATACTGATACTTTTATCTCGTCTGCATTAAATAAGTCAGTATTGTTGTTTCACAGTTTTCATTGGATTTTATTACAAAATGTTTTTATTTTGTGTCGTGTCGTATTATCGTGATTAGTTAATACTTGTGTATATTACTTGTACGATATCGACTTATGCGCATTATATTCTTGTTGTGTTGTAGCACAAAATACATTCTGTTTCCGCATTGCATGTCGGCCTTTCAGCCTTTAAAGCAAGAATAAATAGGCATCTTCTGGGCTCGCTCGTTCCATCGTAGACCTCATCTATCGCTTACCATCAGGCGAGATTGAGGTCAGGAGTGAGCTCATCTTGAATTAAAAAAAACATTACAATCATAATGTCATAATCATCTGTGAAGGCTTTTTCGGGGTGTTGAGGACAGTTTCCAGTCTAATCGGAGCTGAGCTGCTGAGTACTGGTGTTTTGCATGGAAAGACTACAGCAGCGTTTTTCAACATATGGGTCGCGACCCCCTGGGGGGTCGTGAAGCCTTTTCATGGGGGTCGCGAAGCTTCCATAGGAAAGTTGCAAAAGGTTGGGAAATCTACTGAAAAAAAAAAACTATTTCGTTGAAAAAGATTTATTAAGAAAAACTTTAACTAAAGGATAACTAACTTTAACGATCATTGGCATAAAATAAGCAAAAAATAAAAACCTAATGTGTTATATACTAAAACCTTCCTTGTAAAATATGCTTTCAAACAACCAAAACTCGATCGAAATCGGAAGAGCAGTTTCTGAGAAAATCGCGGATATACAAACATACATACTGGTCGAATACAGAACCTCCTTTTTTGAAGTCGATTAAAAAAAGCAACGGGTCGTGAAATATTTCTTCATACTAAAGGGGCCGTGTCATGAAAAAGGTTGAAAAATACTGGACTAGAGAAAATAACTCTTTAGTACACAACTTTAAAATTTACGTATGGTTTAGCTAGCGTTTGCAACCTAAGTGCACTATTTATGTTTTTACGACATCGCATTACAGATCTTTGAAATTCTCGGATTTTTTCTTGATTTTCAGCATGACTTGTTATACGGATAAACCTTCCTCTTGTCTCTGTGTCTGTGGTTACAAACATCGCATTTAAACACGTAGCGTACTTCGAAAGGTCTAAGCGTACAGACTACGGGAAGCGAGCCTCTTTGCTCTAATGGTCGTACGCGGAACTGTTGAGCATGAGTTCCCGGGTTGGATTCCAAGGTCAGGCAGAAAGTGCTATTAGGTTTTTCTACAAGAATTTTCTCAATAGTAGTCCGGAGTTTGGAAGTTGATGCTGTGATACTCCCGTGTCTTGGTCTTGCGCCTGAACTCTCGCCGTAGCCGAAACCGGTTTGGAGGACTATTATTAGACATGATAGTTAGTGTGTAAGGTTTATAGGTTTACCGGCGAAATGTTGCTTGCCTGTCTATCTTCTACATATTGTACTTCGGAGAGTGCGCAGGAGCTCCACGACCTGTTCCCTTCATCCCCCTTTCACGGTCTACCAGACGTACCGCAGGATACCATCCACACTTGGTCGATATACCGTCTTGTCGTACTAAGCGCTTTTCTTCAACATTCATTGTGCGCACAGCCAAGGTGTGGAACTCTCTGCCGGCTTCTGTGTTCCCTGCCACATATGACCCGTCAGCCTTTAAAGCAACAGTGAATAGGCATTTTCTGGGCTCGCTCGTTTGATCGTAGACCTCATCTTACACTTACCATCAGGTGTGATCGAGGTCAACAGCGGGCTCAATCGTAATAAAAAAAAAAACAAATATATGTGTATATCTATGGGCACGTACGTCAAAATACACGATTTTTTAATATTATCCTTGAAGATAGCCCGTGTGTTCTAGATTATATAAAAACTATCTTTATAAAAACTCTAACAACGTTGACCTTTTTTTTGCCTAGTTACTAAAATTACACGCTGTTTGACTTCATCTCTTCTTGCTGGAGTGCATGGACAAGTTGGCATTCTCCACAATCACCTCAGCAGCGACAGTTTGCGGTTGCAAACCCCATCCGCATCGCGTTCTTTAGTTTAATGGCTAAGATGTCAGACTTTTGATCGATAGGTCACGGTCTCGATACCCACCTTATATTATTGCCGTAAACCCACATAGCTATTTCTCTTTAAAAAAAAAGAACCAAAGAAAGAGAAGAGAAGAGTCTATTGAGAAACGGGCCAAAAGACTCATTGGCAACGATACACTGGTCTGGTCGAATCAAAGCTCCAAAGCCTTGAACATCGGCGACGAGTTGCTAGTCTATCGGTTTTCTATAGGTTACATTTCGGGGAGTGTGCGATGGAATTACACTATCTAATTCCGTCAAGCCTGTTCCATCATCGGCCTACAAGACAAACGGCGATGCACCATCGTTACATGGTGGACATTCCACCTAAACGCATTGGTAATACCTTCATTGTGCGTAAGGCTAAGGAGTGGAATTCCCTGCGGGAGTCTGTTTTCCGATAGCTATAACCTAGGGGTCTTTAAGTCAAGAGTGAATAGGTTACTTTTAGGTAAGCGTGCTCCATCTTCGACCACATCATCACTTACCATCAGGTGAGATGGTGGTTAAACGCGAGCCTATTATCAATAAAGAAAGCGGTATGACGTTACTTAGTAGTGCACTCAATACTTTATTTGTCGGAAAAATCACCCTCCCCCCGCTCTGGATGCAGTGGAAGGGAGTGTCAGACTTTTACTGACTAAATACCCATCTTGTTCATTTGACTGTCCTTACATTTTGGGGCGGTATCTCGTTAGAACATTTCCGTAACCTTGGCACTCAATACTCCATCTCGATTTTGTAAGTGATTCACCAAACACAACTCGCTTCACGTTGAATACGTATCAAAATTTAACATAAGATGTTTCAATAACTGGAAACAACATTTTAACAGGAAATCATTAGATAAAGGTATATGGTACAAAACTATTCAAAATGAGCTTCCTCAAGTGCCCTGGTTTGACAGTAGTAGCTTAAGTAGAAGTTATGTTAAGTTAGTTGTAAGATTACGGTCTGGACACTATCCATCAGCAAAGTTTGCATTTCTCATGAAGAAAATAAATTCTCCCAACTGCAACGCATTCAGTGTTTTAGAGGACGTACATCATTTGTTGATGGAGTGTGTCAAGAACCAAGAGGATAGGAGAAGGCTAATCAATGAGTTCAGTTTAAAGATATTACAGGTAGGTTTAATACAATCAATTTTAGCTCAACCGAAGTCAGATGTAGCAAAAAGATTTAGCGAGTTGGTGTACTATATTGATTAGTATTCTCCTTTAAATTTAATTACGAATTTTTTTTGAAGCTTGTGTTCGTCATGATGGGTTTGGCGTATCCATTGAGATAAAAACCCCAAATCAATTTAATAAAGATTAAAAAAAAAACTCGCTTCACTTTTGTCACGATTACGCGTCCTGTGACAGTATAGCATACAATAGGACTTGGGTTTTAGCTTAAGTAAGTTCCTTCTACTTATCTTTCTGCACCAGGTGTACCTGTTTCCGGAATTAATTGTAGCCTATATTATGTTGCCTAGAATTAATAGCCATACAACGTTCATAAAAGCGAGAGGCATTAAATTAAACCATATACAACGTGTAACGGGAACCCCATATCTATCCAAAAGGACTGAAGACAACATCTGGTATGGAGTCTCTATGCAAAGTTTCAGCTCAAAATAAGTGACTCACAGAATTGAACCCAAATTGTTGGTTTCGTATGTTTCTTGAATACCAATAATAACAAACGTGTCATAGCACTATGAGGATCATCTCTTTCCACGTCACTTGCCAATAACACGATAATTCCCCTCGTTCTTCTTAATTTGAAAAATTCGGTCTCTGGTAAGTATCAATGTATTGAAATTTCTAATAAGCCCCACACATGTAGACATAGGATTAGAAAACCCTGGCCATATCGTTTGTTATCATCCAAAAAAGCCGTGCACTTGGTATGTATATACCCTTTAAATTACACGTTGTATACTATACGTGCTAACGGTTAATCCAAAACTATATTAAAAAAGTTTACGAGAAAAATACGAAAAATCTTTTTTCATAGAACTTAAATAGCTGAATAATCTGCCTATTCGCCTTCGCCGGAATGCACATATTTTATCATTACTCTACAGTATTCTTTTCAATCCAACGACTCCCTTTTACCTCAAAGAACGTTTTAAGTTCCTTCATGACACACATGTTAGAGATTTGAGATCATCAGAGAATTTGAGACTTTTGATGCTTACGCATTCCACAAAATTTTACGACCAGTCATTTACGGTGCAGGTCATTCGGTTGTGGAATGGATTGCCGGTGTCAGTAAGACAAGCTCAGTCACTTGCTGTTTTTAAAAGCTCGGTTGCCAATCATTTTATTTCAAACTTATGATTATTCCTTTGCTTTCTCCACACGATGTTAAAGAACACATAATATATTTAGTTATTTTATTTTGTTTTTCCGTTATTAATGAATATTTGTACAGTAGTACACTAATATAGCCCTCCCCTTTTTAATTAAAGCTCATAAAGTCCTTCCAAAGGTTGTCTGGAAGATATCGCTCTCAGCGATAAGACCGCCATTGTAACCAATTTTTTACAATATTGTTATTTAAGTGTGATTCAATTATTGGTGTACAATAAAGTATATTCTATCTATCTATCTATCTAATAATCGAAGGAAAACGCAAGCAGCCTTTGTAAAAACTTATGATGCAGAGCGGTATCGTAGCGTAATTTTCGCCATTTTAAGATGTAGGTACGACCCTAGATAACCATGCGTAAGTACTTAATCAGCTGCTCGGGAAGATACAGCGTGTTTTAACTAAGAAAAAACCTCTAAAATGTCCCCTGACTAAACTATTGCTTCTATTGATCTGATTTTTGATACGAAGCCCGAAAATCTTACATGGTAAGTGTGGTTTCATTTAATGCTATTTTCAACGTATAACGAAAAAGTTACATTCAAATCCGTCTCCCCCGTCACCGTCACCCGTCCCGGAGATTAGCGTGTACAAACAGACAAACCGTTAAACAGACAGATATTTTATTTTAAATTCTTGCAAAATTACTGTTTCTAAACGTTCAATAATTATAATAAATATATTCAATGTGCAGACACCCTTTTTTTACTGTTTGTACATGTATGTATATATATTGATTACTGTATCTATTATGTAAGTAATATTATTTGCTAGACTAAATTTCCTTACGTCATATTTTAGGCAACCACTGAAAAACAGTGCTGTGCTGTGGGCACGCCCATGGCATAGCTTAATGCTGAGCGGGAGCCTTGTTGCCACGGCCACGATGTGCACTGGCCTTCTTTTTTCTTTCCTTTTTCGTGAAATGTTAATCATCATAATTATCTTCGTCCTTACTAATATAATTTAAGAAAAATAATGAATTTAATGGACCAGAGCTACCGTAACTTTTTTAGTGCCTATTTCTTACTTATATCTATATTTATTACCTACCTAATTATTCTTAAACAATTATCATAAGGTTTTAATTTGGTGTGCATAGTCGTAGCCGAATGACAAAAACGGAACCCTTATAGATTCGTCATGTCTGTCTGTCTCTCTGTCAGTATGTAACAACCATTTTATTCCGAAACGATGATGATTACACAGTTGAAATTTGGTATGTAGATGTATTCTGTGGAATGCTTTACGATTTTTATAAAAAAAACTAGTACTCACGCGAGGCTTCGCACCTGTGGATTCTATCACGGTAAAAACATAACTCTCCTTTTTTTCAGTCGCGTAAAAAGTAGCCTATAACCTTCCTCAAGCTTCAAGCTACTTCCATACCAAATTGCATCCAAATCCACCCAGTACTTTCGAAGATTAGCGCGTTCAAGCAAACAAACAAACAAACAAACTTTTTTGCTTTATAATATTAGTATAGATAATTATAAAAAAAAAATATTAATTCTCCAAACCTGGAAATATTGCAAAGATTCCAGTCGAAGAGAATTCTTAAGAATCATAACTGATTCACCTTGGTGAATCAGTTATGATTCTTAAGAATTACACCACGATTTGGGAATTACCACAATCAAGGAGGAAATAACGAATGCAATGCCTAAATATAGAGACTGTGTCCTAAACCACACGAACGAGCTTGCTGTTGAGCTGATGAAGCCTAGAGTAATAGGTATTCTCAAGGCTCAAAAGACGTATGCCGCCGACGTGAACTTGTGTAAATGACACAGCTTAAAAAGGAAATGTGTATTCATATACACGTCCTCTTCATTGACGTGGCCATGTCACTGGATCTGGATCACAAACGAACCATTTCTAATGAACGTACTACTAAAAGTCCGTTGGGAGACAGATTGCAATAACAGACATAATAAAAAAAAATCTCCAAACATGGAATTGAAACTAAAAAAATCAAAGCTATATGTGCAGGGTGTCTATATTTTTTCTCAAAGTCAATCGTTTGAAAGATAGACACTTCCGAAATAGTGCAATTTATTTTATTTATTTATTTGTCACAGACCATTTATCCGTAAAGTGTTAGTAAAAAACTTAACCTATTGTTAGTTAAACAAAAACCACAATATTATTGGCGACATATACGCCTGTGCGCATATGCCTACCAGCCCAGTGCCTGACTAATGACCCATTGATTTTGTCCGCCAGTGTAATTAGAATATTGTTTGGACTGAATCGAAAACCGAGGTAGCCCCAACAAAACCCTCAGCGTATTATTATATTGAACGCGCAGAGCGCTGTAGGCCTTTTGCGTGTACCTAACCCACAGGCTGCACGAGTAAAACGATTGACAATAATAGAGTCAGTTTTACCACAGGTTTTACCGTGCACACCTGCGGGCAAGCATATTGCATCTGGCCGCCAACACTCTGCATTCCCTATTCATCTTTTGGTCGTCTACGAGACAATCCGTGGCCACATGCTCAACAGCTTATCAATGTACAGGTTAAAAAGACTGGGTGAAGTTAACCCTCCCTGCCTCACGCCACAATCTAGCCCGTATGATTTAGAATGAGCATCAACCCACCTGACATGATTCTTTTGAATTTTATACCCATATTGGCATATATTAATGAACTCTGCAGGTAGCTCGGTATTATCCGACCATTTCTGCCACAACATGTCATAATTTACCAGGTCAAAAGCTTTTGACGGGTCAAAAAACAGCCATATACTGGTGTGTTCCGGTCAGTGTAGTACTGCACAGTCTGCTTGGGGCACAGGATTGCAATTTTAGTAGACAAATTGGCTCTAAATCCAAATTGCGCGTCGTGTAATTGAACGTGTCTCTGCAACTGCCTCTCAAGCAGTCTGTCCAGCACTTTGCCAATGACTGTTCCCAGCGAGATAGGTCTATAATTATTTTTGTCGGATGGATCACCTGTCTTATTTTTAAGTATGGAAACTACTATAGATTTTACAAAATTCTCAGACAAGTAGTAGTTGAGTGAATAACTCAGAAATTAAATAACATAGTTAGCAGTCTGGTCTAATGTCCTCCCTCCCATCTAACTTTTAAAATAATAGACTGTAAAATCTACAAAAAATATGCTGCATATCTTAATGAAGGCTTTCAACGAAACTTTGTTTGAACAAGATTAGTCAATACTATTTGTGATATTCAGGTTCAGATTCAGATTCATTTATTTTTGTAAAAAATAGGTATACAGAGTTGATACGACAGAGGGGCATTATATTACACTACGTATACTATACGTGTTTAGTGTTAGTTTGATAAAGTTAAAAAATAAAAAGAACCATAAAACATTTCTTTTCAAGCAAACTATTTAGCTTACAAATCAGAGTAAAACGCAACCAGCCTTTGTAAATAAATGTGACTGACCTTAAATACCTAGGTAACAAAGTGGCAACGTAGCGCGGCGTGTGTTGTCTCTTGTCTTGGTCAGATTTATCGCTTTAAGGTGCATCTCATCAAAATCATTTGCGACTAAACTAATTCTCCTATTTAATTGATTTTTTGTACAAAGCTTGAAAATGGTACCTAGTATACGCAGTTTAAAGGAAAGCCACTCGGTCGTATCAACTCGTATTATAAGTTCTTATTTGGTAATATATTGAGGACGCTATGCTTTGCCTCTAGGGCGTACAAAAGTAGTCATACATGCAATATCATCAAGAAATTAACATAGATATGAACCACAACAAACAAGTAAATACATTAGGTCATTGCATTTACGATTTTCAATTAAACTGAGCAACAACAAAAAAAATTGATAACTAAGTGGGTACATTAAATATTCAGTGATTGAATAATAGCATTTTTCAATTAAAATAATCCTTAGTTTTCTCTTAAAGTTGTGCAAATTTTCATTTTTAATGCTATCAAGAATTTTATTGTATATAACCGGACCCATGCCTAAAATACTTTTCCTTATTATATATTTCGATCATCAGAACGTGAAGTTAGCTATGGGGTACCGCAAGGGACCGTGGTGGGCCCTTTAACTTTTATATTATATATTAATGACCTCCCAAAATACATAGATCAACCCTTGACACTGTTTGCTGACGATAGTACCATAACTATACCATGTAACAATGTAGATTTATATGAAACCGAAATAAATAATTCCCTAGCGTCGTTTATAACATGGTTAGACGATAATAACTTAAAAATTAACCTTTCTAAAACAAAAGTTATGCATTTCAGTCAACGTATGCCGAGTAAAAATCTCAATGTTAATTTTAATAATCATATTATTGACGAAGTTGAAAGCACAACATTCTTAGGTTTGCAAATTGATAAAAGTTTGAACTGGAAACCACATATAGACAAACTTTGTAAAAAACTAAGCAAATCAGCATATGCTTTACATTCACTATCAGCGAGAGTTTCCACGGATGCGCTTCTTACTGCCTACTACGGTATTGTCGAATCCCATCTTCGATACGGGGTTATATTTTGGGGAAATTCCACTGATAAAGAAAAAGTATTCAAGGCCCAGAAACGGTGTCTCCGCTCGATGTTCAAACTGAAAACTACGGATAGTTGCTATCCATATTTCAACAAGCACAAAATCTTAACTTTGCCTTGTGTTTATATTTTGGAGATAGCTGTGTTTGTTAAATCAAACCCAGATTATTTTGAACGCGTAAATGATTTGGTTGCACGAAATAGACGCGACAATAGTGGACTGTGTGTCCAAAGGGCTAAGACAACACTGATGCGCAAAAGTGTCTGCTGCATGGCACCGAAAATATTTAATAAATTACCCAAAGCTTGGAAAGATTTAAATATGTCATTATTTAAAAAGAAATTGCGAAACTTTTTAGCAGACAAGACTTATTACAGCATTTCGGATTTCTTAATGGAAAATAAAATTTGTTAATATTTTGGCACTTCCTATTAATTGTGATTTAACTGTGATGATTTATTATTCAATTTTAATTGTACAACCTAATTTTGACATTAAATTTTTGACATTCAACATTAGACATTTAACTTTTGACATTATATTTTGACATTTTTTTTTTTTTGTAACATTTAATTTAATAATATTTTGGCGCTTTTTATTAATTGTGATTAAACTGTGATCATTTATTATTCAATTTTAATTATACAACTTACCTTTTTGACATTATAGTTTTGACATTTATATTATAACATTTAATTTAATGCTATGATTTAGATATTTGTTTTTTTTTTTTTTTTAATTTTTTTTTCTATACATATTATCTGGTAATTATTGTTTAGTTATAATAATCGATTTTGCATTTGATTTAATTTATAATTTTTTGTTATTTAATTGCATTATGTAATTTACAGTTGAATTACTTTTGTGAATTAAATTATTGTACCTTTGCATGCCTTCTGGTAAAATATGGCTGAACTCACATTGTACCCTTACACCACATGTTATTGTACTACCCATATTTGCAAAATAAAGTATCTTATCTTATCTTATCTTATCTTATCTTATCTTGCTAGTGCTGTTTTGTATTTACCGGTACACAACATGGTTTTGTATTGAGATCTAAGCTGAGTGGTTCGTTTTCTAGTACGTATCTACTATCGTAGGAAACAAATTCAGATTACATTTGACAAACACTGCTACTTCAAATATAAATAGGCATAGGCATGGCAAAAAAAAATCTTTAGGTTTGTTATAACCTTGAAACCTGATCGTGTTCAAAGTCCATTATGTGGCCTTTCTCACAAGTGCAAACACGACTATGATACGATATTCCATCATGGAATGCCAGTGCCCCTCTTCCGGCTTCATCATCAGACCTTGAAACCTTTTTCTAAGAAATCCAAAACAGCTATGATACGATATTCTATCATTAAGTTCCAGGTCATATCTTCTGGCTCCATCATCAGATCAGTTCGACAGTACCATATTATTGTATTGTCATCAGAACTACATACAGCTGCCAATTTTCATTACGCTACGACCCTTGGAAGTTGGTTAAATTAGTTACCTTAGATTCCATTACATAGTTAGTTACATACAGGTCGACCTGAAAAAAAAAGCGTGTTAATAAACGAGAAAGAAAAACACACGAGTCACACTACTTAGAAATTAATTCACGAAATTTCAACGCATTGTCGTCTTCAATTTTATTAATAAAAAAAAAAAAAGATTTATTTGACCTTCATCCACGTATGTATATTTATAGTATCACTTACCATGAACCTGCCCTCAGGAAGCATATTGATATTAGAACGAACCCACACCCTTGACTGATATCAATTTGATGTTTGAAAACACGGAACTATTAATTTATTGATTTCAATGTGGACAAGAGTAAACAAAACAATTTTATTTCAAACTAGCTGCTGTCTGCAGCTTCGTTCGCGTGGGAGGATTTCCCACGTAAATCCCGATTCTGTGGGAATTCTGGGATAAGAAGTAGTCTATGTGTTATTCCAGGATGTCAACTATCTACTTACAAAATTTCATTAAAATCCATCCAGTAGGTCCGGAGATTAGCGTGTACAAACAGACAAACAGACAGACTTTTTTGTTTTTTTTTTACCGTGTTACCGTTTCTTAACCCACCTCAATTATTATTTTGGTATAAAAATTTAAATGTACAGACAGACGGTTTTTTCTGTTTTATTATATGTATACAACGTCTAACGGAAAGGGTATATACATACCAAGGGCACGGCTTCTTTGGGTGATATCAAACCATATTGGAAGGGTTTCAACTCAAAATAAAATACTCTAAAAATTGATACCAAATTTTCGGTTTCGTAAGTTTCTTAAATTGAAATCATAACAATCGTGTCACCGCACTACGTAGGTTGATAACTTTCCACGTTACTTGAAAATATCACGATGTATGTATGTATGTATGTATGTCGGGCAGGTATCCGCAACTCCACGACCATGCGCGTATTTTGCGTAAGGGTAAGATTTCTCTTCACTCAATCCATGCCAGTTCCTCCAGGAAGGCGAGCAACGCCCTTGTTTTGCTTACCATTTCTCGGAGGGTACCTACCTACTTACTTAGAATGAAGTTAAATGTAGTTGTTATTCTTTTAGTTAATTACTTCATACAAATGGAGAGGAGCTCGAGGCTAAATAGGAACAGCCGCTCGGCTATTTCTTCAAGGTTAAGGCCACGCTTGCCTAGGTCGGTCGATCATCTCAAAATATAGAGATACCTCCGTGCCTCGGAAAGCATGTAAAGCCGTTAGTTCTGGCTGCCATTTATATATCTTTCACAGGTCTGGAATCTAGTGGTTCAATTGAGTAAAAACCCTAAAAGTACCCCAAAATATCGGGAGTGGATACTGTACACACCGGGACCAACCTTTCAATACGGCCGAGTCCAAGTGCGTACAGTGATGGCTATGTTCCAGACAGTTGAGCCTGGTACCTAGTAATTACCTAAGCCCTACTGACTATCAACCTAGCCTTACACCACTACCTATCACCCTAGTTACCCTAAAGCCCTATCCTACCATACAAACCAGACCAAGCGCAGGCTGCGTTGGTTTTATATATATACGGGAAGTCTGTTACAGGGAGACCTACGGTAACAGACGGAGTTTGGGTAGGAATAAGGGTTGTGTACGTCGTGCAATGTACACAGGAAATGGTTTTCTTACTGCCGATCCCACAGACTCATAAGACCGATGATGGCTAAAGGTTTCTTGGCCACAGTAAGAGGAAGTAAAGGGTATGAATCACACGCAACTCCAGCTTGATGACTGATTTATTACATAAATTAACTATATTATATACAAATATTATGGTCAATACACATTGATGGCTATTTACATGTGTGCTGTATGTGTATTGAGGCGATGAAGCGAAGATCTCATTAGGTCACTTCTTTGTGCTGACGGTATGCCGGTGACTCCGGTGCGTGTGTCGAATATGTGTTGCTGACGCTGTGATGCTGAGGCTCGTGTACTCAGTTATGTTCTAATTTGAACAGATACGTTGAATTTTGTGTGTCGGGAACAGAATAGTTTTTTGTGACAGTGTCGATCACAGAGAACGAACACGAAAGAGGGTTAATCGATTCGTCTGCTCATCAACACTCACTTGCTCGTTGCTCCAAGGAAGTCACCTATAACAAAAATATACTTACATCATTATATTATACGGGAAGCCTATGGTCATACTCGCAAAAATCGTATAGCTCTCTCCGCGTTCAGTACAACAATGCGTTGAAAGCCCTATTGCGCTTCGTTCTGCCTCGCTTCTGCAGCTCGTCGGGAATGTTCGCAAAGGTGCGCGTGAATTGTTTCCATACAATAATGTGGAACAAGGCGAGTTTGTAAGCTGGTAGAGTGCGGGACAGCGGTAAAGGTCTCCTTACCGTCGCGGCCGACAGGCTGGACGGGCCATTTTTGCGGCATTGCCCTACATGCCCCTGTGTACAAGGCATGGGGCATTATGACTCTCTCTTGCGCTCCGCAGTAGGAGTTCTTAGATGATTTTTCCCACCAAAAAAAGGGTTTCGAGCTACCCTAACCAGAAATGGCCTAAACTCAGAAGTCTTCAGTTGGTGTTGCGGCGTTATTATTCTTTTATACTATTCTTATATACACCCACTGGAATCGTAGTGGCTGATGGAGAGACAGACACATTCGTGACCATATAACAGATATACTTATGTACTTTTTCGTATGAGTGTCCGGAAAAAGAAATTAATACAAAAATTAGCTCCTAAATGAATATGTCAAAGAAAAATGATCTACTACTCATTTACTTTTAATCGTGGAGTAATCTAAAATTATGCATTTATAGGTATTTAATTACAGCATTTATTTTTGTTTTCTTGAAAAACTTTAATGAAAATATATAATTTGTACACAAGTCAGAAATACTTCAAGGGTGATAAGATAAATTAACATTAAAACAAAGCTACTGAAAACATTAATAGTATACAACGTGTAATTTAAAGGGTATATACATACCAAGTGCATGGCTTCTTTGGATGATAACAAACGATATGGCAAGGGTTTTGTAATCCTAAGTCTACGTGTGTAGAACTTATTACAAATTCCAATACACTGATACCAGAGACCGAATTTTTCTAATTAAGAAGAACGAAAAGAATTATCGTGTTATTGGCAAGTGACGTGGCAAGTTATTTACCCTCGTAGTGCTGTGACACGTTTGTTATGATTGGTATTCAAGAAATATATGAAATAATATGGTATCAATTCTTTGAGTCAGTTATTTTGTGCTGAAACTGTGCATAGAGACTCCATACCAGATGTTGTCTTCAGCCCTTTTGGATAGATATGGGGTTTCCGTTACACGTTGTATAAACCCATCACTAGTCCTATCCTTCTAAACGCAAATCTTGCGTCATTAAATAGACTTTCGTCGCATTATCATTAATATTGATTTAATTGATCGATATTCGTATTTACATAATTATTTACGGTTTTCATGTATATAAAGGCCTTTTTTCGGCGGGAAAATCATCTAAACGTAACCATTTAATTAAGAAATTATGAGATAGCTGTGTTTAAATTTTGGTGTACAATAAAGTATATTCTATCTATCTATCTAAAGATACTGATTGTCTAAAAACCCAGCCTATTCCTACAACTGTTCTACGTCCGGGGCTGCGGTATCTCGTCGGAACATTCCCGATTTTTGTGTTTTTTTATTTATTTATATTTTTGTTTGACTTTTGACCATAATCTCACCTGATGTTAAGTGATAATGTGGTCGAAGATGAAGCAAGCTTGCCTAGAAGTAACCTATTGGGAATTCCACTTCTTCGCCGTACGCACATTGAAAGTATTCCCAAAACGTTTAGTGCGTGTGGGTGGGATTTCCACCATGTAACGATGGCGCATCGCCGTTTGTCTTGTAGTCCGATGATGGAACGGGCTTGGTGGAATAAGACTGTGCAATGCCATCGCACACTCCCCGAAATGTAACCGATAGAAAACTTCCTGAAAATGATTGCCCGAAATTTCGGACAACCAATTTTTGCCTAGTCTTTTCTCAACTGCTCGTATGTTGAGTGACTGGAGAACACGTTACCTTGGCAGCACTGGTGTCAGGATTCCTGTCTTCAGAATACCCATAACGCCTGCAAATATCAGAAGCAACCAAAGGCTTAACATGCTTTCCGAGATGGAGGAATACGTTAAGATGGTAACCCATCCACAAGCCAACCTCGACAAGCGTCGCTTAACTTTAAAGATCGACTCGTACGGTTGTTATAATTTAGCCAGGAACTCTTCTACTCCTATACAACGTGTAACGGAAAGGGTATACACATACCAAGGGCACGGCTTCTTTGGATGATATCAAACGATATTGGAAGGGTTTCAACTCAAAATAAAATACTCTAAAAATTGATATCAAATTTTCGGTTTCGTAAGTTTCTTAAATTGAAATCATAACAATCTTGTCACCGCACTACGTAGGTCAATAACTTTCCACGTTACTTGCAAATATCACGATAAATCTCTTCTGTGATGTGCTTATTTCAATTTAAACAGTTTCTGGTATCAATGTATTTATAATTCTCATTACTTCCGAACATGTAGAGATAGGATTAAAAAACCCTTTCAATATCGTTTGATATCACCCAAAGAAGCCGTGCCCTTGGTATGTATGTACCCTTTCCGTTACACGTTATATATGAGGCATTATTAAGTACAATTATATCTGCACTGTATAGATGAGACTGCCACAAGCAATAAATTAATAGTTTAAAAAACTAAAAACACGCTGCGCTAAATAGACAGAATTTGTTAAGACAATCTAATGAGCCCAAACTTGATATGTTTGCTAGTAGGCAGTCCAAGGTTCCATCAGCCACCTTCCAACTCCATCATCAGACCAGCTCGATGTATTTTTTTACTAGCTATGTGGGTAGAATTACATTACTAGCATTCCTGTTAACGCCTCCAAGTAAGCTAAATATGCTTGTGTCTGGCGTGGGTTCACGACAATAATGTAATGGGTGGGTGTGATACGTGATTTCGAAAATGAAGCACCGAAGAACACGTCCCCGTAAGTTCACGAATACGAAACACTTAACAACGAATGCACGCTACCACGAAAAACCTAACGCCGTAGCCATGGGATCTCGAATAACTAAATCTCTAATCTCACCTATTCGAAACACTCAACAACGAATGCACACAACCAAGAAAAACTAAACACCGTAGCCATGCAATATCGAATAACTACATCTCGAAAAGTCTTCGTAAAGTATCTTTATATTCTTTATTAATTTAACAATCAAACATTGCGTTTGCTATTTTAAACGATAAAAGAACTCATATTACCCATATCTATACTTATTATTATAAGCGGAAAAGTTTGTTTGTTTGCTTTCATGAACGCGCTAATTTTCGAAAGTACTGGGTGGATTTGTATGCAATTTGGTATGGAAGGTTATAGGCTACTTTTTACGCGACTGCAAATAGGAGAGTTATGTTTTTACCGTGATACAATCCACGGGAGCGAAGCCCCGCGTGAGTACTAGTCCCCTCATATTTCCCATAAGGAAATAAATAATTATTTGGTTGATTGACACATAATATGACATATGTTTTATTTTTCTCAAAAATTAATGTTGGAATAAAGAATATTGTTTAAAATAGCAAAAGCAATGTTTGATTGCCCCACCCGTAATGGGTGGGGCTCGAACTCGGGACCTCTCGATCACAAGTCCGACAACTTAACCGTTAGTCTATTAACGCTTACAATATCTCTCCATCCGATCATCCGATCCATCAGATCTCTCCATAATATTGTATTGTCGTCTAATCTAAATATAATTGCCAAGGTTTATGATGATACAATAATTACAAGTGCGTGTGATTCAGATTCTTAGATTTTATTGCATTTTTACAGCTCTACCTAATAAAAGCGTGTTAAAAAGTGGCCTATACCGAGCAGTGAGTAAAATTGGGCCGTGGATGACGATGATAGTGTTATCAGTGCTGTATACTTACTGTTACACGACAGGACTACTTATATACGAGAGCAGTTGTGGTACAGTGATAACGGTCTCGACTTGCGAGGTGCAGGGCGTGGATTCGATTTTGGCCCGATAGAGCTATTGCCTTACGGGGTTGCGGGATTGTTCTAACGAGATACCGCAGCCCCGGAACACAAAGGCAACTGAAGGAGCAGAGTGGGTTTTTAGTCAGTAGAAGTCTGACACACCCTTCCGCTCTACCCACAGCGGGAGGGGTCACTTGATGATTTTCCCACCCAAATAAAAAAAAAGGGCGTGGATTCGAACCCAGTCATTTAATATTATTTCACATCTTCTCAAATTACACCGCCGCGGAAAGGAATAGAAGCGACTTTTTGCAACGAAATTGTACATAGCATAATGAACTTTGTCAATCGTATAACATAGGTACAAACTAAATTAGAGCCAAAAAAGGTCGCGCGTCTTCCGAAGAATCCTCGCGCATTCTCGAGAATTCCCCTAGCTACTGTCGGCGCCGTCTGTGGAATCCGCGGGAAGTGGCGCGAACGGGGAGTCGGTTGGGTCGGTCACAGCAGTGCGATGCCAACTAATAGATCTAGACTGAACGTCGCTCATGGCGCAGTTGCGCGAATTAATTCAATCCTTACTTGAAATTGCGCGCCTTCTCGCGTCATGAGGCGGAATTGACGCTTCCATTCCATTCCGCGGCGGTGTAAATTGAGTCTGAGAATACCGGCACGTCCTAGTACCGAAAAACCAAAGACGTGCGACTTCCAACAACCCGCACTGAGCCAGGGTGTTGAATTATGGCCCAATCCCGGTCATACAGAAGAGGCCTAGGAGACTGATTATGATGATGATACCTACTATAAATAAATAAATAAAAAATCTTTTATTTCAGACAGTATCCATTTGTTTAGTAAACAAGCGCCATCGTTACATGGTGAACATCCGCCCATACGCACAAAACGTTTTGGGGGTGCCTTCATTGTGCGTACGGCTAAGGAGTGGAATTCCCTGCCGAAGTCTGTTTCCCGATAGCTATAACCTAGGAGTCTTTAAGTCAAGAGTGAATAGGTTACTTTTGGGTAAGCGTGCTCCATTTTCGACCACATCATAATTTACCATCAGGTGAGACAGTAGTCAAACGCGAACCTATTTAAAAAAAAAGCTACTTATAAAACCAATGTTAGTACTTAAAACTGCCGGAAAGACAAAAACAACTATTTATTGAACGCCACAGTGGTATGTAGGCGTATCCAATATCCCATTATGGGGCTGTCCCACCTGTTTGCTATAGTGTTCAGGATGCTCTTGGAGCTGACGCGTACCCTGCGCATGATTGAAGCGCATCGCTTGCGCACGATGGCATTGCCATCTATACCTGCCTCTGCAAACAAGCCAGAGGCACTGCAGTAACGCGGCAACCCTATCAACACCCTGAAAGCATTGTTATATTGAACGCGCAGAGCACTATTATACTATAAGCTAAACGAATTCATAAATACCTACTACTTCGCAAATGATCTAGTTTGCAAGACAGAGCATTCCTTCTTTGTATTTCTAATTAAATATCTCAAGTATCATAATATGTCCAGTGAGAGTCACTGCCCTCATTCCATTCCACATGTGTGCTCTGATTCTAGTAACTAGTATACTCTACTCAATTAAAGTATTGTGTTACTTATATAAAAGTGTGTCATGATCTTGAGACGATTTTTTTAGGAATTAGCACTGGGATTCAAATCATGAATTTGGACATCTGCTTTTTTAGGACTCACCCGGATATGGCAAAAAGATGGCCGCTACAAGACCGCCCCCGCCTTCTCTTTGTTATGAAGTTCCACCAATCTTACTTCTTACTAATATTATAAACGCGAAGTTTGTGAGGATAGATGTAAAAATGTATGGATGGATGGATGATTTATACTATTTCACACAAAAACTACTGAATAGATTTGAATGAAATTTGGTAAGTACATAGTTGACATCCTGAAATAATATACAGAATATATAACAGGGTACTTTATATCTCCGGAATTCCCACGGGATCGGGATTTACATTGGAAAACCCTCCCACGCGAACGACGTCGCGGGCAGAAGCTAGTGTTATATATACGAATGTTTGTGAGAATGGATGTATAGATGTTTGTTACTTTTCCACGCAAAAACTACTGAACAGATTCGAATGATATTTGGTTAGTAGATCGTTGACATCTTGGAATAACACATAAGCTACTTTTTATCCCGGAATTCCCATGGGATCGGGATTTACGCAAGAAAACCCTCCTTTGTGAACGAAGTCGAGGGCAGGAGTTAGTATCTCTACATATACAATAGTATCGAGATTAAGATTTCTCAGTTTGTTTCGGTGTTTCTTCTCAGGGTAGTCAGCTAAGGAACACCAGCCGCATAATTATAGTTTAAACAAAATAGAGATCAACCCACGTGTAAATGTACTACGAGATGGTGGTCGCGAGCCTATTATCAATAAAAAAAACTTATATAATACTAGCACTCGCCTGCGACTGCGTCCTCGTTCGAAATAATTTATAGCCCTCACAAATAATATAATATTTATTTCTCTTTCATAAATGAAATACAGATAGGTATTGAGATCGTGCCTAACATATACTATATTTTATTTGTGAGAGACTGGTCCTTGAAGTAAGCTGAAACTGGTATTTCAGGACACCAGGGCCCCCACCCACCAAACAATCTTGTGACAACGGGTACCTACTTTAAAAGTAAAAAGCTATCTACAGTATGATAAAAGTAAGATGCAAAAGAGGCAACAACACTGTAAAAAGAATCGGTAAACCAAATCGATTTTTCGGTTATATAAACCGCTTTATACAGAAGTAAAACTAACTAAAAAACCAGTTGAGTTATAACAGTAGATTTTACTGTGCATCTGCAACTGTTTTTTGGTCGGCTATTCTTACTGTTTGTAAGCAACGAATTAGGTATAATTCCTAATTCGTTGTTTGTAAGACAGTAAATCAACACGGCTATACTTAAAAAAACTGCTTGTTTTAGTTAACGTTAATGTTCAAACAATTGAAATAACTGTTTAGCTCTTGACTGTATGCTACAATAACTGTTCCAGTAAAAATAACTGTTACAATATCAGTAAAGCTCTGAAAACGGCAATACTTAAAAGGAACTGTTTGTTTCAGTAAACTTTAATGTTCATCCAATTGAAATAACTCTTTAGCTCTTTACTGTTTGTGTCCATTTCAGTGCACTGTCAGTAATCAATTATTTTAACATATAAGTAAATAAGTTTTCTGAACCGTTTTTTTTACTGTACACAGGGCCGAATTAACCACTAGGCGGAGTAGGCAACTGCCTAGGGGCCCCGCATCAACTAGGGGCCCAGGCCCAGTGCACGTTACAAGAAAACATGTTTCTTCGAACGAGAATTTGATGTGCGTGTGAACTTAGGGACCTCACTGTTATCTCACAAAATACAAATCGTTAGATTTAGTAGTAGAATTAAAACAATTTTAGAACAAATCTGGGAATAAGTAAACAAATATATTAAAAACCACAGCCCTTAATGTGCGTTTCCTCAGTTCACACACGATTTGATCAGTAAAAGAAAAAGGGGCCCCGAGAATGCCATTGCCTTAGGGCCTCTGACAGGGTTAATCCGGCTCTGACTGTACAACAACTGTAGTGTCGTTTTTTTTTTTAGTGAAGGAATTCGTAATAATTATTTAGAACAACTAAGGTAAAACTATGTATTACATACAGTTAATAGTCAAATTTTAAGTTACTTGATCAAGAAGAGAAAATAATGGACCTTATTATCAATGAAAAATAAAGAATTGGATCATTGGTTTTGGAGTGTTCGAACGTAACGCCTGCTCGGTTACACGGAGCAAATCAACGCAGCATGTAATTCGTTTGTAATTAACTTTAAGATTCTTACTATGTAAAATGGACCTTATTATCAATGAAAAATAAAGAATTGGATCATTGGTTTTGGAGTGTTCGAACGTAACGCCTGCTCGGTTACACGGAGCAAATCAACGCAGCATGTAATTCGTTTGTAATTAACTTTAAGATTCTTACTATGTAAAATGTGTTATTGGGGCTTTCACCTTTGTACATCGAAGAGGCAATACAGGTTTGTAAGTAACAGCTATTTTGAAAGTTTCTTTGTAAATTCCCATAAATATCCCCAACACCGAGTTTACCTACCTACACACAAACTTACAAACAAGTTTCACCTCTTTATGATATTATTTCCACCGTCTTAAATCCCGCCAACGAATTATAAGAAAAGAACGAAAAATCAAAATAGGACGTCAATAATAAATAGCTTCTAACCAAGCACGAACCATAAACTTTCACCATGAGATGAAATAAAAGGAAAATATTAATAATATAGGTAAGTACCTATATCCTTTAATTCTGATAACTCTCTCGTCAGTCACTTCACTCTTGACAAAGCGGTCATGGTCGTCACGTGGTATCTTTGTGTTGAGTGACCCACTCTATCACCCACCGCTATTCTTTCCTGTCATATGCATTCCTGCGGCAATCGTGTATGGGGCCGTTCAAGTATTACGTAAGCACATTTTTTGCAATTTTTAACCCACCCCTCCCCCTCGTCAGCAAAAGTAAGCAAAGCTCTTACTCCTCCCCTCCATACTTACGTAAACATTGGTACGATTGATTCATGAGCAGCAGTTATAAATCTAGAAATAAGGAATAGGTTTGGAAAAAAGTCTGTAACGCACATAATATTCATTTAAATAAACTTTACTGACACGGAATTCAACAATTCATTATTTGTAGGAATCCACGAAAATGCATTTCATTTTGAAGCATAGACAATGTGTGTTGCTATGTGTAAAAAAATTAAATAATTACTGCTGACGTAATCATCCAGATCCCCCCACCCCCCATGTCATCAAAAATAAGCAAAGCAAAAACCCCCACGCCCCCCTATAGTGCTTACGTAATACTTGAACGGTGGTGTTGCCGGTGGCTGCTTCTACCTGGTCTGACCATCTCATTGGCCATTCAGATATCATAAAATCGTATAAATCAACTAATACCTAATAAACTGTAAAGTCTTAAACACTAAAACTACTTCGTGTTGCACTGTGTGGTGTCGTAACCTTCCGCGAAATTGTTGATTCACGGCACCCTTTGGCCAAAATTCCTGCTTGACGAATGTCACCACACATTGAGCTGGAACCGCAACACAGACGAAAAAATAGGTGCTTTGTTACGTTTTATGTGCGTCGGGGATCGCGTGCCGATCTCCGGCCACCGAGCATTGACGGGGCCCAATAGGGCCATTGCCTGTTTTGGTCGCGGGAATGTTCTAATGAGTTACCGTGGCCCCGGACCACTGAAGGAACAGGGTGGGTTTTTAGTTAGTAGAAGTCTGCGTTTAAAGTGACGGTAGTCATAGCCCTATCTTATACAGAGAAGAAAGGAATCAGCAGAGCCGCGTTGACCTAAGACAGCGCCTGTGTGCAAAATCTATGAAGCGCCTAAAATTTTTTCCACAGGCGTGAGTATTGTCTTGGGGTTGCCTGTGGTTTAACTTTACACTGTTTTTACCTACTCAATTATAAAGAATAATATGTTGTAGCCTTACTAAAATAATTACGATAATTAACGCTGGTATTACACCCGGCGTCCCTTCTGCTTTGGCGCCTTTGTGTGCCGCACACTTCGCACATAGGGACGGCTCACACCCGAATCAGAAAGATAGTAAGCCGTCTATACAGCGCCTACAATATATTTCATAGCAACTACTCGTGCTTCGATAACCTTGCAATAGGTACTTTTAGCGCTGAATTTGGGTGTTGTAGAGTTATTTTAGTCTTATTCTTGTTTTTTATGTGTAACTGCTTCGTTGGTCTAGTGGTGGCAACCGCAACTGCTGAACAAGAAGGCTCTGATGAAAAGTGCTATTTGGTTTTCCTATAAGAATTTTCTCAGTAGTAACGCGGTGTTTGAAAGTTGTTGGTGTATATCCCCATGTTTCGGAAAGTACTTTAAGGGCCTATACTACCTCAGCGCTTCTCACTCTTTATCTCGCTCGCACACTACTGGCCGCGGTCACACGAGCAAGCGAGACAGGGTAGCAGGTAAAAGACTCCAAGACACCGATAATTTAGTTTATTTCTTTTTACGGTAAAAATATTGGTAATTAAAAAAAAAAAAACTAAATAACATAAGACCTGCTTTATAGTTAGTACAATTAATATGCAAAGTTTCATTATCTAATTTGAAGTTATTTTTGAATACCAGCGGTTTATTGTTCGGTTTGGAGGTAACTTTGGATTTTTTTTCTCTCGAGAAAATTTTATGGAATCGTGTTTTCGTCCAACATCGTACCTAACATTAATCCTCAAGTTTACCATATATTTATTTCAAAATTATTGCTGCAGTATTTTCGATATAACGGATCATGCTAAGCCATTTGAGGTAGTATAGGCACTTAAGTCCTCGGTCCCGGCTGTCATATGGACATCTCTCACAGTCGTTACGGGTAGTCAGAAGTCAGAACATCTAACATTGGGCTGTCTGGCCAAGGGGTATTGTGTTACCCAGTTACTGGGTGGTGGAGGTCAGATAGGCAGACTAAAACACTAATACTCAGCTGCATCCGGTTAGACTCGAAGAATTCTTGATTGATTTGAATTAAGGCCCAATTAGCATCAAAAATGTTGGGAATTTCGGCAAAGGTGAGACGGTACTTCACACCAGAACAGCTGCTCAATCTGCATAAAGCCCAGGTTCGGTCGTGTATGGAGTACTGCTCTCATCTTTGGGATGGATCTGCCAAATACCAATCGGACGCGCTTGAGTCCATTGAGAAACGGGCCAAGAGACTCATTGGCAACGATGCACTGGTCAAGTCAAAGCTCCAGAGCCTTGAACATCGACGACGAGTTGCAAGTCTATCGGTTTTCTATCGGTTACATTTCAGTGCGATGAAATTACACAATCTAATTCCGCCAAGCCCGTTCCATCATCGGACTACAAGACAAACGGCGATGCGCCAGCGGTACATGGTGGACATCCCACCCATACGCACAAAATGTTTTGGGAATACTGTCATTGTACGTACGGCTAAGGAGTGGAATTCCCTGCCGGAGTCCGGAGTGTGATCCCTGATAGCTATAACCTAGGGGTCTTTAAGTCAAGAGTGAATAGGTTACTTTTAGGTACGCGTGCTCCATCTTCGACCACATCATCACTTACCATCAGGTGAGATGGTGGTCAAACGCGAACCTATTATAAATTAAAAAAAAAAAATAATAATTTCATAATCCAGTAAGTCACCCCACGTCATAAGTCATATGACTTATATAAACACAAGTGTAGATCGAAGGTCAGACTCAGCCATTTGTAACTTATTTACTTTTTATAATAATATAATGGACGAATCACGAACAGTCGCGACGAGAAGCGAAGAGATACATAATGGTATAGTCTAGTGACTGTGAGTTTGAGACTTAAACTGAGTCGGATATCGAGTGATTTTTTAAAGAGAAAACGAAAAGTGTTAAGGACAATAGTGTAGTTATAGTGTACTTAAAGTCATGTGCTTATCATAGGTATACGAATTTACAATCCAAATAGAGATTACTAGCATTAGGGCGGGACTTTGCTCCCGTGAACTTAATCACGATAAAAACAAAACCTCCCTCTTTTGCCACTTTTGTAGTCGGGTAAAAAGTAGCCTATAACCTTCCTCAAGTTTCAATCTATTTCCATATCAAATTTCATCTAAATCCGACCAGTATTTTCGAAGATTACTGCGTTCAAACAAACAAACTTTTCTGCTTTATAATATTGGTATGGGGAAGCCGTTGCTTGCGAGTTCGCATGGAAATTTAGTAAATATTCCTCTACCTATGTGTTATTCTGATGTATAAGCTACTACAGTGGGTTTTGGGTATAACGACGATGAAGGGACCACTGTAATTTCAACGTTATATCCGGAAGTCATTACAAGAAAAGGTAAAAAATACATACATGTTTATAATATCAAATTGTAACTAAACCACAAATTTAACTCCGAAACGTTACACCTACCTAGCTAATATCTATAAACAAAAAGTAAAGGTCATCATAGTTGCTGACGATCTGTGTGGATGGCTCTTTGTATCTTTGGCGGTCGACTCTGGTCGCAATATCTGCATGGGATTTCTAAGAATTTGTTAAAAATTATTCATTAAAAACAATCGCTACATTCGAACTCGGCGTTATATCCAAAGTGGCAATAGCGATACATTTTGTACTAAAGTGTGATTTAAATTCAAGGGACTTAGATTTAACGTCGTTATTAACAAATGGTCGCTACAACCAAGGTCGTAATAAATGAAATCCACTGAATATTGTTGTAAAGTTTCATCTAAATCAGTTCCGTAGTTTTAAGTTGAAAGCCTAACAAACATCCATCTTTCTATCCTCACAATTCGTTCCAAAACGTTCTAACGAGATACCGCAACCGCAGAATGTAAGGGCAGCTGAAGGGACAGGGTGGGTTTTTAGTCAGTAGAAGTCTGACACTCCCTTCCGCTCCCCACCCACAGCGGGAGTTGACATTTGATGATTTTTCCCACCGAAAAAAAAGGGGGGAATAAATATAAATAAATAAATAAATATTATATAGACGGCAATAACAAAATCAAAGATCTGTGAGTGGAAAAGATCGACATTGCGTCTATGAAACCTTTTGACTGATTCAGAATACAAATTCACTTGAAAATTTGAATTATGAAGCTAAAAGTTTAAGCGACACAAAATGCTCAGGGGTGGTAGTTTCGGTACCGGTTCGGTAGTACCGGAGTTAATAATCGTCATATAATTTATAAAAAAAAAAAACATTTGCAGTCATTAATTTTATTTATTTATTTTATTATTTATGTACACACAGTAAAAATCTATTCTCTTTTTAATCTTATTTGAAGTGTACTAAATTATATTAAAGGTGTGTTCCCTTCCACATAATATGACCCATTTGCCTTTACAGCAAGAGTGAACACTGGAACAGGCACAATCTAGGCTAGCTCGTTCCATCATAGACCTAATCTATCGCTTACCATTAGGTGTGATCGAAGTCGAGAGCGAGCTTATCAGTAATAAATAAAACAAAAGTAAAATGAGTATTGATAAAATAGTGATACATATTATGGTTATGGATGAAATTTCTTTAAAACAGTGCAAAATTTCTACGCATACGATTTCGCAGGTAACATATACACATAGAAAAAGACAGACAAACATACAAATAAAGAACTATTTAACTCTATCTGTATTTACCTACTCATGTTTCAACTTCTATTTTGCTAGGCTTAAGACTAAGGCTTGTGATCGAGTCGTTGCGGGTTCCTACCACACGCATTTACCGTGAACTCACTCCAGACACAAGCAAATTCAGCTTAGTTGGAGAGGTTTACATTATAGAGGCTTAAAAAACAGGAATAGACAGCACCTGAATTTTTAATTTTGATCTAATTTTGGTTCTGCCCCGTTCAAACCTAGCCCTTTTTAGTTATAAAACATTTCCTGATAAGATGATTGTTGATAACTGTTTCTTTTATCAATAAACACGAGACTAAGTTTAATTTCAATTACTAAGATATTATATTAAATACGCCATAAATTAAATCATAAAATGTTATTGATAGCCAATCAGACTTTAATAACAAAATCTTTTTTGTTCTCTAGGCTCCGGCTCTAAATCGGAATGTTTAGGTATACTTAGGAAAATAACATCAAAATCGAAAACTGGCTACTTATTATTGATTTCCTAATTATTTTGTTGCAATATACTAAATATGTCTATTAATGAAAAATCTTTACTCTTCCACTATAGTCCGGTCAATTTAGATATTCGAAGCTACATAAATTTACAATAAGCTGAAAATTGGTGAAATCGTTCAAAATATAATTATAAATAAAATTTGAAAGTTCCCCATCTTTCCCCTGTATGGAAAAAAATTATTCAAGGTCAAAGGTCAAAAAAATGAGTTTATTGCGATTTTCAGCAAAACTTGCTATATTGCAGAGTCTAATCTCTGTACAAAATTCCATTAAAATCGATAATAAGTAAAGTATAACAGACAGAGTTACTTTCGCATTTATAATATTAGTAGGGATGCATATCTACTTATAACAAGACACAAAAGAAAACACAAAAAATATGTAAAATCTCCTGTACTTAAATAAAATCCTTAATGATAAGCACACGACAATTATTACAGTTTAATGATAAGGAATGTCTCGAGTTTAAAAATATATTTATGACTTACTCCTACCCACGTTTATCTTTATTTATTGTTTTCAAATATCGTTTTTATGTTTTTATTCCGAAATTAAGCAGTAAATTCTATTGATGTGTATTTCGCGACACTATTTCGGTGAAAATAAATTGATAAGCATTTTAATTGCCTTGCATAAATAAATAAATAAATATACTATATAATTGAAATACTGTAAATGTAGTGAAAAGTGAAGAAAAATACAAAAGTGATGTCATCAAAAAAGAAAAGCAGATTTTCGCCATTTTTGAAACAAGTAAGTATATTTTAGTTTAACTCTAATTATTGTAATTAACAAACTTAGATAGTGATCGATTCAAACACTTACTGAGTATCATAATTGAAATTTGCCTCATACCTACTGTGTAAATCAAGATGGCGCGTATGGTCGAATCCGAAACTTTAATGCATAGTAAAATATACAAAGAAAGCTCGAACTCGAATGAAACCCGAAAAAATTTAGGATTACTATAATGGAGTTTCGAAAATTCTATTTTTCTGGGTGGAAAAATCATCGAATAACTTCTCCCGCTCTGAGTTAAGCGGAAGGGAGTGTCAGACTTCTACTGACTAAAAACCCACCCTGTCCCTTCAGCTGCCCGTAAGTTCTGGGCCGTGGTATCTTGTTAGTACATTTCCGCAACCCGGGCGGGCAATGGCCTTATGAGGCCCCGTCACTAATGCTGACAGCTCCTTGAGGACCTTCCCAGCTATGTATCTAACGCTTTAAAGCTTGGTCCGTGAATGGAACCATCTTCACCACAGATCATATAAACACAATATGATCTGTGATCTTAACATAATTATGGAGATTTTTCCGTGCCTGGGAAAGCACGTTAGCTCTTTGGCTCCAGCTGCCAAGGCTTGCCAAGGGGTATCTTAGCTTGTACATTGTAGTGCTCAAATAGAATAGAAAGATTGCCATGCCCCCGCCAAGTCGAGCAAAAAAGCGGCACGGCCGTACCATCATTTGCTCGAAGCAGTTCAGGCCATTTTTGACCCCCTATAACTTTGTTGTGGATAAAACTAGAAGCTTGAATTTAGAATAATAGATTGACTTGGCAATCGCACTAAACAATCTAATTTATAAATGTATTACTTGTGAGATAATTATATTGTCTTTTCATGCGATGGCCGAGTCAATCTATATATTTAAAACGTTAAAGATTTTTAATATTGATATGGTCACTAAAAGATGTTGTTAGGTTAGATAATTACGTAACAACTTAAGACAGAAGGTCCCTTAAGTAGGGACTAAATAAATTAATAACCGACTTCATATTACATGAATCTCACAACATTTTACGGTAGAAGAATATTGAGTTGCAAGACTTGGTTTTTTTGACATGTATTGTTTTTTATGGGTGTTTATTTTCCTAGTTCATATGTTATAATATGTCCACAAGCCATTGGTGTATTCTGCCTGTGGGTGTGTCAGCTACTTACAGTCTATCTAAAAAGATCTGTATAAGTGTCATGCAGTAAGTGCTGTGAGCTTGTTAGTGTGTACAGTAATAAAATAAAGTTGTTATATATTTCTCTATCCTATTTACAGCTAATTACAATTTATGGGGACGTGGAGTTGTTGCTCGCTTGCTGAGCAACCGACTGCTGTCTTTTCTTGGTACATAATCAATTTCACCTAGTCTAGTATTAGTTAGGAGGGGGTTGTGCTGTCCGTAACCGAGGTAGTTGTCACCAGGGGTTTCTAAATCCTCGATGTGCATTTCGTGGAGTCGGCGCAGCATATCCTCGTTTAAGTCTTGTGCACGGAGATACCATGCAGGGGCGTGCATAGGATTATGACAGGGCATGCGGTGGAGTAAAACACACAAAAACTTCTTCTTTTATAGATTTTTAGCATAGCCACAGCCACGCATCGTAGCATGGTGGCGATGCGTGGCTGTGGCTATGCTAAAACTCTATAAAAGAAGAAGTTTTTGTGAGTAATCAGTCACAAAAACTTCTTCTTTTATAGATTTTTCGCATAGCCACAGCCACGCATCGTAGCATGGTGGCGATGCGTGGCTGTGGCTATGGTAAAATTCTATAAAAGAAGAAGTTTTTGTGTGTTTTTACTCCGCCGCATGCCCTGTCATAATCCTATGCACGCGCCTGATACCATGGATCCCGATCTAGCATATCCCAGAGTAATGAGGTTTCTAAGCGTCTTGGGAATTGTCCACTGGTCTTGAGAGCCATTCGATATTGGCGTTAAATTTTTAGCAGGTTGCTCTTACTGTAACGTGAGAGTAGTTGTACCATGCCATAATCTAATACTCGTATAGGGAGAAGGCAGGCCTGAATGACAGCACGAAATGTAAAACACTAGTACTCACCAGCATTTGATCAGGCAGGCAGCCGATTCCGACATAGTAAAAGGATGGTTAGCAGATGATTTTATTCTTTACACCATTTAATAGTGTTAAAGTTTAGGAAGCATTAATATCAGGCAAAAATAAAGATTAGGCAAGCGTGCTCCATCTTCGACCACATCGTCACTTGCCTACCATCAGGTGAGATGGTGATCTAACGCGATCCGAGCCTATCTAAATATATATGTTACCGGCCAAACCCGATTTCAGGACAAACTAGTTTTGCCTAGGCTAAACTAGTTCTTCCTATACGCGATAGGATTAACTAGTATAGCCTTGTTCAAACTAATTTGTCCTAAGCCCGATAGGATCGGGCACGCCGCAATTGCGGCGGTAAGACCCCTCTTTGAGGAGTGGCTAGATCGGCGTCACGGCGTCCTGACCTACCGCATGACGCAGGTCCTCACCGGACACGGAAGTTTCGGGAGGTACCTGTGTCTGATGGGAAAGGAGGAAACGCCTGGGTGTCACCACTGCGAGGATCGCCCTGAGGACACCGTAGAGTACACGGTGCAAGACTGCCCCGCCTGGGCAGAGCACCGACGTGTCCTCACGGCGGCGATAGGCGGAGACCTCTCACGCCCGGCCTTGGTCGAGGCCATGCTGCGGGGCGAGAGGGAGTGGGAAGCGGTCGCCTCCTTCTGCGAAGCAGTCATGCTTTCGAAGGAGGAGGCGGGCCGCGTGAGGGAGAGGATGGCGTCCTCCCTCCAGCCAAGCCGCAGTGGTAGACGCCCACGGCGTCGGACGTCGGCCGACGATCTCCGGCCACCGTAGGCGTGGGCATGTGGACAGCGAGTAAAGGGCAACTCGCTGTCCGACCATGGACCATGCCCGGGTCGACGGCGCGTCGTGTTCCACGCGCGCCTCAAAGAGCGTCAGCAACATGACGAGGCCCCCTCTGCAGAGGGCCGAAGCCCGCCGGGGTCGTGGGACTCATCCCTTTACCGTGGCCCCGGTATGTAAAGGGTTATTGAAGGAACACCGTGGATTTTAGTCAGTAAAAGTCTGACAGTCCCTCCCACCCTGCCCGGAGTGGGAGGACTTATTTGATAATTTTACCACGTTAAAAAAAAAAAAAAAAAAAAGCCCGATAGGATAAACCGGTTTAGCCTAGGCCAAACTCGTTGATCCTGATATAAATACGCACACTCTGGGATAAACTAGTACGGCCTAGTATAAACCAATTTTGCAGAGTCGAAAGTAAAAAGTCTTCTTATTATAATGTGTTTACATCAGAGCAATATTTGGAAATCATTGAACAAGTTGAAGATGCAGAAAAATCTGAAAAAAAGACACCATTACAACAAAGGAGATTGAAACGATTTGCTGTGTTATAAATCGGGGGCGTGAAAAAACTGATTGCACGGAGTGAAGGTAATATAAAAAACTATCTTCCATCCGATGAACTTTATGATGTGGTTGCCGCAGCTCATGTGGCCGTCAGCCACGGTAGTCGTGACAATGCCAATATTACAAAAGAAATGATAAGCTTGTATTTATCTATGTGTAGTGTCTGTCATCGAAAGAAAACAAAGAAGAAAAGAGGATTAGTCTCTAAGCCCATTCTTCATTCGGAAATGAATAGTAGGTGCCAAGTAGATCTGATCAATTTTCAGACTTTTAAATTTATTATGGTTTACTAAAACCATCTAACAAAATTGTTCTGCTACGCGCTTTACAATCTAAGAGGGCGACAGAGGTGGTTTACCATTTGAATGATATATTAAGTTAAACATTCAGTTGTATCAGGCCAAGGTTTTGTGAGATGCAGCTGCAATAAAAACTGATCCACAAACAGATGCCAGTGCAAGAAGGCAACGATACTCTGCAATTCTAAGTGCCACCAAAGCACACCATGTAAAAATAAATAACAATTTTAATAATTGATTTAATATAATTATTGCTTCTATTAAATAAAAATTGGCCAAGTGCGAGTCGGACTCGCCCATGAAGGGTTCCGTAGTAACTATGATAAATATAATATACTTAATATACTTATTTGAAAAAAAAAAAAACAAAAAACCTTACAAATTTCTTAAAACTAGCTTATTTACAACTACGCCAAATAACTTTGTTTTTCATAGTATTTGTATGAATTACAAAGTTATATTTGCGGTTTTAGAAAATATACTCTATCTCAAAAACTGCTGACTCGATCTCGTTCAAACTAATTTTGGTTGAAAGTTTACATTAAGATCTACAACATATGTTTTTTTTTATATTTTTCACTTCATTATTATAGAAGTTAGAGGGGGGGGGGGACACATTTTACCACTTTGGAAGCGTATATCTTTTAAACGATTAACTTTATGAAAAAGTCATTTTAGAAACCTTAATGACATTTTTAAAGACCTGTCTATAGATACCACACACGTATAGGTTTTATGAAAGAAAATATTTTCAATTTCAGTTCCATGTATGGGGAGCCCCTTTTATTTTAAATACTTATTTTTTAAATTTTCTCTTACAATCGGAAAGCGGTTCACAGAATACATCTATTTACCAAGTTTTACATGTATAGTCCTAATAGATTCGGAATAAAATGGCTGTGACATACGGACGGACGGACAGACAGACAGACGGACAGACATGTCGAAACTATAAGGGTTCCGTTTTTTGCCATTCGGCTACGGAACCCTAAAAACCACTTATTATTTGTTATAGTATGATTGTTTGTATTATCAATTATCCATAACTTTTAACGACGAATTATTATCGTTTTAATAAAAATGATTACTTGTTAAAAAAAAATTTATTACAATTATACTCCGTGTATTCTATTCAGTTTATCTATTTATATTTACTTTCTAGATATACTATAATGTTTAGACTAGGCCATAATAGTTTATCCTAGAGTATGCGTATTTATATCAGGATCAACTAGTTTGGCCTAGGCTAAACTAGTTTATCCTATAGGGCTTAGGACAAATTAGTTTGGACTAGGCTATACTAGTTAATCCTATTGCGTTTAGGAAGAACTGGTTTAGCCTAGGCAAAACTAGTTTGTCCTGAAATCGGGTTTGGCCGGTAACATATATAACTCAAAGGTGACTGACTGACTGACTGACTGACATAGTGATCTATCAACGCACAGCCCAAACTACTGGACGGATCGGGCTGAAATTTGGCATGCAGGTAGATGTTATGACGTAGCCATCCGCTAAGAAAGGATTTTGCGAAATTCCCACGGGATCAGGATTTACTCGGGAAAAACTTCCCACGCGAACGAAGTCGCGAGCAACTACTAGTTATCAATAAAAAAAAGATAAAATAACTTTTAAAAACGGCCCTTTATAACCTACTTAAATAAAACACAAAGAAGAGTATTGTACCATCAATTACGCACAGTTTTATTATTCCGGGCTGCTTTTAAAACATTCCTGATCGAATCATTAGAACTTAAAACGGGATATTTGCCATGTGTATTTATTGTTTCGATTTTCCTATATTTCGGCATTATCACGGATGAACTCAACAAAAGATGAACTTGCAACAGTGCCGAAATGCTAAGACATCTGTACTTGTATTTGCCAAGTTAAATAAAACAAGTTTTTGAAAATTAAAAAAAAAAAAAACACATGGTAATATCCCGTTATCCCGTCCGCGATAAATATTCCGTTTTTTTTACTTTTAATTAATTAATTTGAGCTTACAAAATTATACCTTATACCTGACATAGGCAGTTTTCAGCTCCGTTTGGACGTGAAAGAACGACAAACAAACATTCATAAAAGAAGCAGAATTTTCAATTTTATTACCTATTTATTTACAGTTGTAGAGCTTTTTATGTATTTCTTTATTATCATTTATCACATGAAGAGGTAGCGTGGGAGGTGCGATACGTACTCGCACCTCCCACGTTACCTTTTCACCACTCATGGTTGACTGGTAGAGAATACCAACGGCATTACATCCGCCTTATGTGTAATGTGCATGAAGTGTTAGTAAAATATTGGAATCAAATTCATTTTATGTTAATTTGTGTTTTAATTATTTTTCCAGTGCTTCGTGACGGCAGCAGTGGGTAGTAACATCATTGGGCATGGCTCAGTCATCGGCTACCCCGCCATCTTGTTGCCGCAACTGCACCTGATTGACTCCGAGTTCAAATTAGACCCGGTGGCTGCATCATGGATTGGTGAGTATTAAAAGAAAGAAATAAAAAACATGCGAGTCGGACTCGCGCACGAAGGGTTCCGTACCATTATCCATAAAAACGAAAAAAAAAACACGTATGTTGTATAGGAGCCCCTTTAAATATATATATTTCTATTGTTATAGCGGTAACTAAAATACATCATCAGTGAGATCATGAAATATCTAGCTATCACGGTTCATGACACACAGCCTGGTGACAGACAGACAGACAGCGGAGCCTTAGTAATAGGGTCCCGTTTTAACCCTTTGGGTACGGTACCCTAAAAAAGAAAGAAGACAATTTTCTTTTTGTAAGTTGGTATGTAGAGGGTAATCTCTGGAATTATTGATCCAATTCTGAACAAAATTTCATTGATAGTAAGGTGGAAGCCGACTCATGTGGGAAAAACCACTACGTATATGAAGTTGAATTATTAATGTTTTTCTTCAGCATCAATCCTCGGTATCACGCAGCTGGTAGGGAGTTTCATCTCACCCCCTATCATGGACAGGTTTGGTAGAAGGATGGCTCACTTCACCGCCACCTTACCCAATCTCGTAGGGTGGTTTATCATCACCATGGCTACCAACTTTGAGGTAAGTTTGACAGTACATCTTTCAAATATATTGTTACGCCAGTCGCTTAGTGAAGTACGTCGAGAAACTTCGACATAAATCTAGAATGTTCGAGACACTACCGCCATCTAGCGGCGAGTAGCAGGAATGAGCAAATCTAGTCGAGACACTAACGCTATCTAGCGTCGAATAGCGGTACTATGTATTTCGAGTATTTTCTAGGCAGTATAAACAGTGAGTCAATTTTATGAGAATGTTCTCGAACTCATAGACCGGGGTATAAATAGAGCGCAAAGGGGCGCAGAGAGTCAGTCTTAATACGAGGCGAATCGTATCGTACTAATATTATAAATGCGAAAGTTTGTGAGGATGGATGGATGTTTGTTACTCTTTCACGCAAAAATTACTGATCGGATCTGAATGAAATTTGGTAAGTAGATAGTTTACATTCTGGAATAGACTACTTTTTATCCCGAAATTCCCACGGGATCGGAATTTGCGCGGGAAAACCTTCCTACGCGTACGAAGTCGCGGGCAGAAGCTAGTACGAGATATAATCGAAGCTTTACCAGTGAATTTCAGTGCGATTTAAGTGTGATCTAAGTGTTAAGTGACAAGTGTTGTGGTGCGAATAATTGTGTAAAACTTTAATTTTGTGTTTAATTAATTAATTAAAGTGTTAATTTTGGTTTAATTGGCGTTAATTATTCTATCCTGAACCCCAGCTCGTAACAATTTGGTGTCAGAAGTGGGATAGAAAAATGCCGGTTTTACCGAAAGACGATATGGAAGGTGTAAGGACCAGAAATCAACACCAGCAGGAGATCGACCAGAGACGGTTTGAAGGCTCACCATCGCCAGCACCGGGTGGAAATCAGCAGACGATGGAGGCGTCTGCGAGTACTTCCGGAGTTGCTCCAGTGACTACGTCTCCGGCTGCATTTGACATGGCTGCATTGATGGCTATGCTGCAGGAACAAGCCCGCCGCCAGGAAGAACAGGCCCGCCGCCAGAAAGAGCAGGCTGCTCGTCTCCAGGAAGAGCTAGCCCGCCGCCAGGAAGAGGAAGCCCGCCGCCAGGAAGAGCAGGCTGCTCGCCGTCAGGAAGAGCTGATGCACCTCATGAGGGAAATGAATGTGAATTTCTGCAAGGACCTTAGTGCAGTAAAGGAACGAGTGCACCAGCAAAAGGAACGGATTACGGGAGCTGAGAACCGTATCTCCGGAGCTGAGAATCGTATCTCCGGAGCTGAAATCGAGATCGCTGACATGAAGAAAGCTCTGGGCGTACTGAAGTCTGGAGATTTGACTACAGTTCCTGTGGCCGCTGCTCCTTCGGTGCAAGGCTTCAAGGTACCTCCGTTTGATGGAAGCTCTTCATGGTCGGCCTACAAGATCCAGTTTGAGGCCGTTGTCAAGGCGAATGGATGGAGCAAAGCGCAGGCTATGACGGCACTTACACTGGGCCTTCGTGACCAGGCCCTAACCATTCTAGAGGCCCTTGGGAAGGAGGTCACCTACGAACAGCTGCTAGAGGCGTTGGAATCTCGCTATGGTGACGCACATTTAGAGCACGTGTTCCGTGCTCAGTTGAAAGACCGGGTACAACGTAGTTCTGAAAATCTACAGCAGTGGGCCCTCGAAATAGAAAAGCTGCTCCGAAAGGCTTACCAATCATCGCCCGCACTCATCGACGGTAACTTGGTCCAGGCGTTTGTCGATGGGATTCGTGACTTGGAAGTGAGGGCTGCTGTGAGACTCGGGCACCATGAGTCTCTGGAGAATGCCCTGGCCCATGCTTTAGAGGTGGAAGCCGCACGACAGGAACATCGAGCATACCGCATCAGGGAAGTGGTGTCATCACCCACCCATGGCACTCGACCAAAGTTTAGCCCTAGATGCTACGAGTGTGGAGAAAAGGGCCATCTGAGATCCAGTTGTCCGAGGCGAAACTTTAGAAAGGAAGAGAGTCGCACCAGGAAAGTGGTGTCATCATCCACCTGTAGTAGTCGACCAAAGTTCAGCCCTAGATGCTATGAGTGTGGAGAGAAGGGCCATGTGAGATCCAGTTGCCCGAAGCGAAATATTAGAAGATGCCGTGATAGCGTGAATGTGCTTTCAAGAAAATCTGAACCGGTAGAACGTAAGCACTGTGTCATACAAGAGGAAAAAGTAATGGTACCCGTCAAGATGCTGAGAACAGACCTTAGCGATGAGTGGAAAGAAGTGCTACAGGGTGCTCAGCAGGATGATTCAGACGTCAAACCCATTCTGGAATGGAAGAAGGCCGCTGCTACAAAACCTAAATGGAGTGAAGTTGCTGGAATGAGCACTACAACAAAAAGTTATTGGGCACAGTGGGACAGTTTGGTGATCCACGAGGGAGTACTGTGCCGCAAATGGGAAAATGCTCGAGGAGACCATTGTCACCTACAAATGATCGTCCCAAAGGCGAAGGTACCTGAAGTTCTACGGCTGTACCACGATGGATGTTCAGGAGGTCATATGGGAGTAAAACGGACTCTGTTAAAGATATGAGAGAGGTTTTACTGGAACCACTGCCGAGACGACGTAGAAGACTGGTGCCGCAAATGCACTAGTTGTGCAGCAGTTAAGGGACCTCAAACACGCAGTAGAGGAGCTTTAAAGATCTATAATGTGGGAGCCCCATGGGAACGGATAGCGCTGGATGTTGCGGGACCATTTCCTGAAAGCGAGAGTGGGAACAGGTACTTTATGGTCGTAATGGATTATTTCACAAAGTGCCTCCTAGCTACCTAGGTGGCAGATAAATTGGTGATTCACAGCGATCAAGGAAGGAATTTTGAGCCACAGGTATTTCAGGAGACATGTCGAGTAATGGGTACTCATAAAACCAGGACCACTTCGTATCACCCACAATCTGATGGAATGGTGGAACGTTTCAACCAGACATTGGAGAAATATCTGGCTAAAGTTGTGGAAACCAGGCAAAAGAATTGGGACAAACACATTCAGCCGTTCCTTCTGTCATACCGAAGTGCAGTTCATGAGAGTACAGCTGTTACACCTGCTTTCGTGAACTACGGACGAGAGTTTAGGTTGCCTGCAGATCTAATCACTGGAATACCGCCGGATGCACCTTGTAGAGTAACAGACTACGCGAGTGAATTGCAAAACAGAATGTTCGACATATACGAGCATGTCAGACAATCTGGTCAACAAATGTCTCAGAAGGTGAAGACTCGTTACGACCGAAAGATGAACAATCAAGGATTTGATGAAGGCTCATTCGTCTGGTTGCATAATCAGGTGCGCAGCAAAGGAAAGTCACCGAAATTACAGGCAAAATGGGATGGACCATATCGCGTTGTGACTTGTGACTAGGATTAATGACGTCACTTATCGGATCCAGAAAGGTCCACGAGCTGCGCCAGAGATTGTTCATGTTGATCGACTGGCGCGTTACTACGGGTCTAACGATGCTCGGGTCGAGCATGTCTTAGGAGGGGGCAGTGTTACGCCAGTCGCTTAGTGAAGTACGTCGAGAAACTTCGACATAAATCTAGAATGTTCGAGACACTAACGCCATCTAGCGGCGAGTAGCAGGAATGAGCATATCTAGTCGAGACACTACCGCCATCTAGCGTCGAATAGCGGTACTATGAATTTCGAGTATTTTATAGGCAGTATAAACAGTGAGTCAATTTTATGTTCTCGAACTCATAGACTGGGGTATAAATAGAGCGCAAAGGGGCGCAGAGAGTCAGTCTTATTACGAGGTGAATACGAGATATAATCGAAGCTTTACCAGTGAATTTCAGTGCGATTTAAGTGCGATCTAAGTGTTAAGTGACAAGTGTTGTGGTGCGAATAAGTGTAAAACTTTAATTTTGTGTTTAATTAATTAATTAAAGTGTTAATTTTGGTTTAATTTGCGTTAATTATTCTATCCCGAACCCCAGCTCGTAACAATATTAACACTTAATTCAGATATCCAGATCCTTATACATAGATTAAGTTATAAATTTCACAATCAGTCATGACTATATTATACTATATAAAGCTAAATTACCACTCACTGACTCACTGACAGAATTGTTCTCCCAGATGGTGGATGGGGAGGTGGGTATATTTTGACAGATTCGTAAACAAGTAACTCTCAAACCTACGGGAAAAGTGCCAAACCCCCCCTTTTCCCCCCCCTTCTCCCCCCCCCCCCTATCGTATCTCGGAAACTACGAGACCCGTATTTTTTCTTTTTACGGATTCGTATAGAGGAGGCTCGGTAAAGTAAAAACCATTTTTCAAAGTCCCCCCTCCCCGCCCCCCTTCTCCCCCCCTTTAGGCGGATCTCGGAATCTAAGAGACTTGGAACATTTTTTTTTTCAGATTCATTTAGAGGGGCAATGCTTAAGTCGAAATACTTGTGCAACCCCCCCCCCATCACCCCCCCCCCCTCTTTTTTTTTATTTTTTTTTCACAAGCTCGCGAGGTGCTTGCACCTCGCGCAACACGCAAATACTAAACCCCTCCATCAACCCCCGCCTTTTGTTTTTTTTTTTTCACAAGCACGCGAGGTGCTTGCACCTCGCGCAACACGCAAATACTAGTTATACTATATAAAGCTAGATTACCACTCACTGACTCACTCATTGACATAATTGTTCTCCCAGATGGTGGATGGGGAGGTGGGTATATTTTGACAGATTCGTAAACAAGTAACTCTCAAACTTACGGGAAAAGTGCCAAACCTCCCCTTTTCCCCCCCCTTCTCCCCCCCCCCCCCCCTATCGTATCTCGGAAACTACGAGACCCGTATTTTTTTCTTTTTACGGATTCGTATAGAGGAGGCTCGGTAAAGTAAAAACCATTTTTCAAAGTCCCCCCCCGCCCCCCTTCTCCCCCCCTTTAGGCGGATCTCGGAATCTAAGAGACTTGGAACATTTTTTTTTTCAGATTTATTTAGAGGGGCAATGCTTTAGTCGAAATACTTGTGCAACCCCCCCCCCCCATCACCCCCGCCCTCTTTTTTTTTTTTTTTTTTTCACAAGCACGCGAGGTGCTTGCACCTCGCGCAACACGCAAATACTAACCCCCCCCATCTCCCTCAATCACCCCCCCCCCTTTTTTTTCTTCACAAGTACGCGAGGTGCTTGCACCTCGCGCTACACGCAAATACTTGATTTAGAGGGGCAATGCTTTAGTTTTTTTCACAAGCACGCGAGGTGCTTGCACCTCGCGCAACACGCAAATACTAAACCCCCCCCCCATCTCCCCCCCCATTTTTTTTTCACTAGCACGCTAGGTGCTTGCACCTCGCGCAACACGCAAATACTAGTTATACTATATAAAGCTAAATTACCACTCACTGACTCACTGACATAATTGTTCTCCCAGATGGTGGATGGGGAGGTGGGTATATTTTGACAGATTCGTAAACAAGTAACTCTGAAACCTACGGGAAAAGTGCCAAACCTCCCCTTTTCCCCCCCCTTCTCCCCCCTCCCTATCGTATCTCGGAAACTACGAGACCCGTATTTTTTTTTTTTACGGATTCGTATAGAGGAGGCTCGGTAAAGTAAAAACCATTTTTCAAAGTCCCCCCCGCGCCCCCCTTCTCCCCTCCCTTTAGGCGGATCTCGGAATCTAAGAGACTTGGAACATTTTTTTTTTCAGATTCATTTAGAGGGGCAATGCTTTAGTCGAAATACTTGTGCAACCCCCCCCCCCATCACCCTCCCCCCCCTTTTTTTTTTTTTTTTTCACAAGCCCGCGAGGTGCTTGCACCTCGCGCAACACGCAAATACCAATTTCTTTTTTCACAAGCACGCGAGGTGCTTGCACCTCGCGCAACACGCAAATACTTGATTTAGAGGGGCAATGCTTTAGTTTTTTTCACAAGCTCGCGAGGTGCTTGCACCTCGCGCAACACGCAAATACTAAACCCCCCCATCACCCCCCCCTTTTTTTTTTTTTTTTCACAAGCACGCGAGGTGCTTGCACCTCGCGCAACACGCAAATACTAAACCCCTCCTATCACCCCCCACCCTTTTTTTTTTTTTTTCACAAGCACGCGAGGTGCTTGCACCTCGCGCAACACGCAAATACTAGTTATACTATATAAAGCTAAATTACCACTGACTGACTGACTGACTGACTGACTCACTCATTGACATAATTGTTCTCCCAGATGGTGGATGGGGAGGTGGGTATATTTTGACAGATTCGTAAACAAGTAACTCTCAAACCTACGGGAAAAGTGCCAAACCCCCCCTTTTCCCCCTCCTTCTCCCCCCCTCCTATCCTATCTCGGTAACTACGACACCGGTATTTTTTTCTTTTTACGGATTCGTATAGAGGAGGCTCGGTAAAGTAAAAACCATTTTTCAAAGTCCCCCCCCCCGCCCCCCTTCTCCCCCCCTTTAGGCGGATCTCGGAATCTAAGAGACTTGGAACATTTTTTTTTTCAGATTCATTTAGAGGGGCAATGCGTTAGTCAAAATACTTCTGCAACCCCCCCCCCCATCACCCTCCCCCCCCTTTTTTTTTTTTTTTTTCACAAGCCCGCGAGGTGCTTGCACCTCGCGCAACACGCAAATACCAATTTCTTTTTTCACAAGCACGCGAGGTGCTTGCACCTCGCGCAACACGCAAATACTTGATTTAGAGGGGCAATGCTTTAGTTTTTTTCACAAGCACGCGAGGTGCTTGCACCTCGCGCAACACGCAAATACTAAACCTCCCATCATCCCCCCCCCCTTTTTTTTTTTTCACAAGCACGCGAGGTGCTTGCACCTCGCGCAACACGCATACTAAACCCCCCCATCACCCCCCCCACTTTTTTTTTTTGTTTTTTTCACAAGCACGCGAGGTGCTTGCACCTCGCGCAACACGCAAATACTAGTTATATTATATAAAGCTAGATTACCACTCACTCACTGACATAATTGTTCTCCCAGATGGTGGATGGGGAGGTGGGTATATTTTGACAGATTCATAAACACGTAACTCTCAAACCTACGGGAAAAGTGCCAAACCTCCCCTTTTCCCTTTTCACCCCCCTTCTCCCCCCTCCCTATCGTATCTCGGAAACTACGAGACCCGTATTTTTTGTTTTTTACGGATTCGTATAGAGGAGGCTCGGTAAAGTAAAAACCATTTTTCAAAGTCCCCCCCCCCCGCCCCCCTTCTCCCCCCCTTCAGGCGGATCTCGGAATCTAAGAGACTTGGAACATTTTTTTTTTCAGATTCATTTATAGGGGCAATGCTTTAGTCGAAATACTTGTGCAACCCCCCCCCCATCACCCCCCCCCCCTCTTTTTTTTTTTTTTTTTCACAACCTCGCGAGGTGCTTGCACCTCGCGCAACACCCAAATACTAAACCCCCCCATCACCCCCCCATTTTTTTTTTTTTATAAAAAGCACGTGAGGTGCTTGCACCTCGCGCAACACGCAAATACTTGATTTAGAGGGGCAATGCTTTAGTTTTTTCACAAGCACGCGAGGTGCTTGCACCTCGCGCAACACGCAAATACTAGTTATATTATATAAAGCTAAATTACCACTCACTGACTGACTCACTGACTGACTCACTCATTGACATAATTGTTCTCCCAGATGGTGGATGGGGATATGGGTATATTTTGACAGATTCGTAAACAAGTAACTCTCAAACCTACGGGAAAAGTGCCAAACCTCCCCTTTTCCCCCCCCTTCTCCCCCCCCCCCCCCATCGTATCTCGGAAACTACGAGACCCGTATTTTTTTCTTTTTACGGATTCGTATAGAAGAGGCTCGGTAAAGTAAAAACCATTTTTCAAAGTCCCCCCCTCGCCCCCCTTCTCCCCCCTTTAGGCGGATCTCGGAATCTAAGAGACTTGGAACATTTTTTTTTTCAGATTCATTTAGAGGGGCAATGCTTTAGTCGAAATAATTGTGCAACCCTCCCCATTACCCCCCCCCCACTTTTTTTTTTTTTTTTTTTTTCACAAGCACGCGACGTGCTTGCACCTCGCGCAACACGCAAATACTAAACCCCCCATCAACCCCCCTTTTTTTTTTTGTTTTTCACGAGCACGCGAGGTGCTTGCACCTCGCGCAACACGCAAATACTTGATTTAGAGGGGCAATGCTTTAGTTTTTTTCACAAGCACGCGTTGTGCTTGCACCTCGCGCAACACGCAAATACTAAACCCCCCCCCCCATCTCCCCCCATCACCCCCCTTTTTTTTTATTCACAAGCACGCGAGGTGCTTGCACCTCGCGCAACACGCAAATACTAAACCCCCCCCATCACCCGGCCCCGCTTTTTTTATTTTTTATTTTCACAAGCACACGAGGTGCTTGCACCTCGCGCAACACGCAAATACTAGTTTAACTATAAAATTACATTGCAACACACATACATTATACACTGCATTATCTATACATAGAATAAAACAAAGTCGCTGACTGTACGCTTAGATTTTTTAAACTACGCAATCGTTTTAATGCAGTTTTCAGCAATATATAAAGTGATTCAAGAGGTAGGTTGCCCGTGCGAAGCTGGGGCAGGTCGCTAGTATTAGTATAATTATCATATAATCCTTGTAACAAGGGACTTCCATAACGGGGGTCAAATCCTATCTGCTACAGTCTTTATAATCACGTTGCGGCTGCCATGCCATCTGCAGGTCTGGGATGATCTTGCGAATGATGGCATGAAAACTATCAGTGTGACAAAGTGCGTACATCCCTGATGCTTTGCAGAAACAGGCAGTTCCAATACCATCCTGAAGATATTATTACACATTATAAACACTATGAGAAACAAAGTTATTTTGCGTAGCTACTACGAAACTCTTCATGGGCGAGTCAAACGCATCTTAAATAAGCCTCCAGATGTAAATAGTGCGCTCCTTTACTTGTGAAATGCTGAAATGTAACCATAAACTGCTCTTAAGTAAAAAATTCGATCAAATAACGTAATGCTAATATTTTTCACTAATAGGTACTTTGTATGTTCCAGATTCTTTTCGCTGGTCGAATACTCCAAGGTCTATCAATAGGCATGCTGTCACCACTACGATCAGTCCTAATCGGAGAGTACGCGAGCCCGAAGAATCGAGGAGCTTTCCTCACAACCGTCTCCTTGTCGCAATCCTTTGGAATATTTTTCGTACACCTCATTGGATCTTTCCTGAGTTGGCAGCAGACGGCTTTGGTCTGCGCTTTCTTTCCCTTCATAAGCCTTGTAATGACGATATACTCCCCAGAGTCACCCAGTTGGCTTGTCACAAAAGGAAGGCACGAGGAATGCCGAAGGATCTTCCGCTGGCTTAGAGGAAATGATGAAGAAGATGAGTTAGAAGAAATGATAGAAGGTAGACTACTCTACGAAAAAGCGATGATCTCAGAGAGTTATGGAAAAAGACGAGGTATTTATAGATTACAAAACATGGTGTGGACGGTAAAGAAGAAAGAATTTTACAAGCCTATTATCCTGATGATGCACGCTCATGTTTTAGTAAATTTTGCTGGTGGTACCACCATGTCTGCTTACTCAACTTTGATTATAGGAATAGTGATGGGACCAGAAGTAAATGCTCATTTCTGGATGATCTTTTTGGGTGCTCAGAGGTTTGTCTCCAATGTTCTAGCAGTGTTTGCCGTCAACAAATTCAAGAGGCGAACCATGATGTTTGCTACTGGAGGTCTTTCAATCTTCGCCCAGTTCGCTTTGGCTGCTTATGTATACTTTAAACAACAAGGAACTCTTCTATACGATGCCTTATGGATACCAATTTTACTGATTAACTTGAAATTCTTTGCAGTAGCTACAGGCATGCTGCCATTACCAAATGTTATAGGAGGAGAGGTCTTTCCTTTAGAGTATAGAAGTATTGGAGGAACCATAAGTCTAGCATCTTTCTCAGCCACTTTCTTTTTAGTGCTTAAAACCTTTACTGGACTAGTTGATGCAGTTGGCATGCATGGGACTTATGTAGTCTATGGAAGCATCATAACTTACTGCATGGTTGTCATCTGGTTCCTGTTACCAGAGACTAAAGATAGAACGCTGCAGCAAATCGAGGATGAGTTCAGAGGAAGACCATTGGCTCCTGAAGAGATAGAAGTCAGGAAGTCTTTGCAGGCAGATCCTGTCATTGCCTATAAGAGAAGAATGTCGCAAAGAAGATGTAGCAGTATTATTCCATATTAGAGTTTTGGTATTTTAAAAGGCGGAAGATGCTTTAAGTAATAATGATAAGTATTATTTGTTTAAAGGTGTTGTACATAAATAGTAAATATATTGACTTAAACAATATGAGACTTAGTTGTTTATTTGTATTTGCAGTGAAACGGTAATCGTCATTTTGTTGCCGCTCGCTAAGTTAAAGGGGTTTTCATCAACTTTATTGTAATACTTATAAATAGTGTAACTAGGCCGTAGACCAACGTAAAAGATGACTACTGCTAATAAAAGCTGTCTATGTTTAGCCTATATCTAGGTAATGACTTTATCCTTGTAGGATATAAAATTAAAAATCATTTCAAAACATTATTTTTTCATTTGATCCAAAGGTGCCTGCCCAAATGTGTGTTTGCAAAATAAACAGCTTCTTGTGGCTAATTATACAGCGTTATTATGACAGCCTAAGCTACTTTAATTTCTATGCAAGGAATCGATGACAAAAAAAACATTGGTGATGCAAAATATTTATGGAACTTAATAGAAAATTTTAATACGTTAATACATAATTATAAAAACAAATATAATCAGGCGAAAATAAAAGGGAACTTATAGGGCATCGAAAAATTCATCAACATCGCTATCAATGGGAAAAGTGCCCAGAACACTGGCCGCATTGCCACGTTGAATGGCA
The DNA here is from genome assembly GCA_943138885.2 of Tholera decimalis. Taxonomy (NCBI): domain Eukaryota; kingdom Metazoa; phylum Arthropoda; class Insecta; order Lepidoptera; family Noctuidae; genus Tholera; species Tholera decimalis. Next base: position 2,130,251 of record OW964577.2, read on the forward strand.
ATGCTGATTCTCTGTCCAAAGAAAAGGCCAGCCCTCTGGTCACTTGTGGAGTCGACTAAACGTTTGCTGATATCACGAAATAGTCGATGCGCACTCGGACCCCATGGTCCCAACGTTTCAACCCCAAACGGCTCAAACATATAGCACCCAATTAGGTTGTTGTATTTGCGCCGTTTGAGATTTTCTGCACCTGCAGCTGCCGCCCCAGCACAGCTCGCCGTACTGAGAAGATGGGATGGCGCAAGGGTGTCAACACAAGTAGCATCCCACACCAAAGGCCTACCCAACTTCCAAAGTATTATAGTCATCCCTTCTGGTCTCTTCCCATCGTCACGTGCCAAGCCGTTGGGTTCTAAAACAGATGGTACTCCAGCGGTGACAAGAGCCCGACGGATGATGTCATTTATGCTGGCATGCCGTTCTATCCGACCAGAGCTGTAGGGAAGGCTATGATGTCCGAGGCGGTCAACTGCCGCACCGCATTGACAGCGATGTGGAGCTCCACTTGGAGCACCCAGACGTAGACATGTAGCGATCCGGAAAGTGTTTTATTTCATTTTATTTTATTCAAGAGGAACAACAAACAGCCACAATATAAAACATAGAAACAATAAATACACAAAACACTATAAATAATATTGCAGCCCACAACGCTGTTCACAGATTAATAATTGGATACTATACATGAAAACAATAATCGCTAGGGTTACAAATGCATTATATATATAGGATAATACTAGCTTATTAAATCAACTTACTGTGATATATATGTATATAATATGTATGGTATAATGTACCTATATAATTTTATATAAAACTCAAAAAAAAAAAATACAAAATATAGAATAACATTCAAGAAAGCTCCTTAAGTATAAGACTTTTAAACCGATAGGGAGAACATGCAAAAATGTCTATATGTTCAAAAGTCCTATTGTAGGACTCGACCATTCTGCGAACAGGCGAACGCAAGCCTGAATTGGACTTGCAAGTACCCACTGAAAATAATGTGCCAGCGCGTACCTTTCGCTTGTTGACTGTCCTAGGAACTGCATAGCACAACATGTTGGAAAGTTCAGTGCTGTCAAATTTATTTCTAACAATATTATATAAATTCATAACTTCTAAATACTTACGTCTATTTTCAAGTGTTGTGAGCTTATACTTTGCAAGCAAATCATGGTATGACAAATAATATCCATAACATCTACAATGCATAGCACGCAGGAATTTATATTGAACACGCTCGATCATTTCAACGTACTTTTTATACCTAGTATGGACTCCAGACGGACACGGCATACTCCAGTTGAGAGCGTACTAGTGACTTGTACAAGCACATATAGGAAGAGGGCTTTTTAAAGTCGACTGTTGATCGCATTACAAATCCATATAATTGATATGCTTTATTAACAATCCTTCCTATGTGTAGGTCTAAGCAAAGTTTAGAATGAAGGATAACACCGAGATCACGAATGAAGTCCACTTTAAGTAGGGGGTCATTGCACAAAGTGTATGTATAGTTAATTTTTGTTTTATTTTTGGTAAAGCTTAAAAAGCTACATTTAGGTAAACTTAGTTGCAACTTATTTATTTGGCAGTAATAGGATAGTCGGTCCAAATCTTGTTGCAGCAGAAGGCAGTCATTTGTTTGTCGTATGGCTCTATAAATCTTGAGGTCATCAGCATATAATAAAAACTTGGTATTGTGAAAGCATTGGCTGATGTCATTGATGTATAAAATAAACAAAAGAGGACCAAGTATAGAGCCCTGAGGCACACCAGATGTCACCTGTGCAATGTTAGATTGGTGACCATTGATTACAACCCTTTGACTGCGATTAGTAATATAAGAGGTAAACCACCTCTGAAGATTACCACGGATTCCGTTGAACGCTATTTTACTTAGTAATACTTCATGGTCAACCTTGTCGAAAGCCTTACAAAAGTCCGTGTACACTGCATCAACTTGTACACGGCTGTTAACACAATCAAACAAAAAGCTAGAAAATAATAATAAGTTAGTGTTTGTCGACCGCCGTTTCACAAAACCATGCTGTTGTTGAATTATGATGTTGTGGAGTACAGGATAAATTCCGTTATGGACTAACCTTTCAAAGAGTTTCGACAAGGTAGACAAGAGGGAAATGGGACGATAGTGTTCAACGTTGCGTTTAGATCCACTTTTGTGAACGGGCACAATATACGCATGCTTCCACAGTTCAGGTACAACTCCCTCAGATATACATTTATTATAAATAATAAATAGAGGCTCACAGATGGAGGTCGCAGTATTCTTAAGGAAGTAAGGCGAAAGTCCGTCAGGTCCAGGGCCTTTTGCAGGATCCAGGGATTTAAGCTCCTTCAATATGTTCTCTTTACTAAAAGAAAGTTCACAAATAGAGACGTCACGTAGTGCATTGTTTTCCAGCGGAGGCTTCCAATGAGGCAACGAAGGAGATGTGGGTTCATATACTGAGTAAAAGAAGTCGGAGAACATATTGCACACCATATCTGGATCATTTGTTTCAGCATTTTTATATTGAAGCTTGGAAGGGATCCCAGGTTTAACTTTTCGATTTGAAACATAGGTCCAGAAATGTTTTATGTTTATACTTAGATTGTCCTCCACAGAACTGATATACAAACTGAAACACTTAAGACATGTATCCTTAAACTGTTTTCTACAGTTTGAAAATAATTCATAATCAGAAATGTTATTATATTTCTTCCACTTAATCCATGCCTTATGTTTCTTCTTAGAGATAGCTATGAAAGTGCGAGAGAACCATATATTATCACTTAACATAGTACCTATATTAAGAGAAGGTAATGCTTGTAACCAAAGGCCCAACTCCCATTCACCCACAGCCAACAGGCGCGAGCGCTCAGCAGTATTTTACGGTTTAGTTAGTAGGTTAACGTATTTAAATATTTATTGAAATTTATTCCGTAATAATTTTCTGATTGCTCTATGAAATAATAAATGATCTTTATTTTGCAAATTGATGATTAAATAACACTTTGAAAGCTCTTTTTTTTTCGTAAATTTAAACATAATGAGACCAGTGTTTCCTAAATAACTACCCTAAGAAGAAACACCGAAACAAACTCAGTGGTTCGTCTCTTTTAAAGTCCATACAATCTATATTTGTTAAAAAAAAATAACAAAAAATAGAACCGACTTCCATATCAAAACACTACAAAGTCAAAAATAACTTTAATTTCGGAAGTCGGTGTTATTGGTTTTGGATTTTCTTTTTTTTCACACCGCCTTCCGAAATTAAAGTTATTTTTGACTTTGTAGTGTTTTGATATGGAAGTCGGTTAGCTATTTTTTGTTAATTTTTTTTCTTCACTTTTTTAGTGGTTCGGTTTGTAATTTATCAAAATACAAAAGCCATAATGTCAACAACTTATCACCTTTTACCTTGTACCTTTTTCCCGATGCATAGCCGTTAATTTTTGAGGAGTTCTCCTGGTACTTGACCATCAGCTCTACATCAGCATATGTATTGTGACGAGCATAAAGTGTTTAACATCCGTACTCAAGTAATCGAATCGCAATCCACGAAATACTTATTATTGAGGAGTTTCAGTGGCCATCTGTGGTCTTCATCATCAGTTCAAATTTCCCAAATGGTACTTTTCGGAAGCAACTGCTCAAGGTACTATAAGAAATACCCAAAACGCTATAGGTGTGCCTATAATATTTGAAGAGTTCCCTCGATTTCTCCAGGATCCCATCATCAGATCCTGATTTCGTAACAATGGGACCAACTAGAAAGTATACCCATTCAAACGCAAAAAGAATTTTTCAAATCGGTGTAGCCGTCTCCGAGTTATGAGGTAACTACATAAAAAAAAAGTTTAAGACGAATTGAGAACCTCCTTTTTTGAAGTCGGTTAAAAATATATACCGTATATACCGTCTGAGACGATCTTTTGAGGAAAGATGCTCACAGATTTGAGTGGGCCTGTCCATACAGTGCAAGCATTTGTCTGATGACGTAATAGCTCAACATAAAACAAGGAGCTTAACGATTTGACGAACGATACCAAGGTAAGGACGTTTGTGTAGGCCGCAAAAAGCACTCAAACTTCTAGACAATTATGTTTAACTCGAATAAAACAACCTACATAGTTCACACATTCACAATAGTTTGAGCGAGAAAGCTTGCTACAGTAGTAAAGCGAATGGCCTGAGCTACATAAATCTAATGCGTACACGCACTTTTAGGTAATTTCGTGCATGTTACCCATAACTTCGGCTGTTTTGTAGTATAAAGTTGACTCTCATTATCTTTTTGTCTGTCAATAAAAAAAATGGCCAAGTGCAAGTCGGACTCGCCCATGAAGGGTTCCGTAGTAACTATAATAAATATAATATACTTAATACATTTATTTGAAAAAAAAATAACAAAAAACCTTAAAAATTTCTTAAATCTAGCTTATTTACAATTTTTACAACTACGCTAAAGAACTTTGTTTTTCATAGTATTTGTATGAATTACAAAGTTATATTTGCGGTTTTAGAAAATATGCTGTATCTCAAAAACTACTGACCCGATTTCGTTCAAACTAATTTTGGTTGAAAGTTTACATTAAGATCTACGGACATGTATTTTATTTTAGATTTTTCGCTCCATTAAATAGCTCCATAGAAGTTAGAGGGGGGACACACATTTTACCACTTTGGAAGCTTATATCTTTTAAATGATTGACTTTATGAAAAAGTGGTTTTAGAAACCCTTATATCATTTTTAAAGACCTGTCTATAGATATCACACACGTATAGGTTTCATGAAAAAAAATATTTTCAGTTCTAGTTCCATGTATGGAGGGGTCCCTTTATTTTAAATATTTTTTAATTTTTTTCTGAACATCGGAAAGCGGTTTACAGAATTCATCTATCTACCAAGTTTTACATGTATAGTCTTAATAGTTTCGGAATAAAATGGCTGTGACATACGGACGGACGGACAGACAGACAGACAGACAGATAGACGGACAGACATATCGAAACTATAAGGGTTCCGTTTTTTGCCATTCGGCTACGGAACTCTAAAAACAAACAATAACAAAATCATCAATTAATTTATTCCATTGTAAAGAAGTTCTGTTAAAAAGGTAAGGTTTTTAGAATAACGCTGTATAAGGCGGTGTCAAAAAAGTTTATATTCTACAATTTTATGTAGTTCTCGTTTTACTAAAGGACAAGCCGAGAAAGAGAAATAAATTCTTCAGAAAAACTCCACAAAATTAATTTAAGTAATAATTTTAATGAATTAAGTCGAATCATTCAACCTCATCAAAATCTACAGATTGAGTGAGCCTGGGTCTTTTGCTGGCGATCCGAGAGCTGTTCCTGAAGGCCATGGCGCTGAACCAGCACATAATCAGCACAGCAATGGTGAAGACTCTGGAGATATTGCGGCTGAATGGGTTCATTGTTGATGGATGGGAGAAGCTGTTGAGAAAAGGTTAAATTTATTTATTAAAACCTTATGCAACACAAATGGTACGATGGCGGACTTAATCAAACTCAAACTCAAAATATTATGTTTCACATAGGCCTAAATGGGTACTTACAAAACGTCAGAAGTTAGTGCACGGTTCGAAATTGGTAAGTTTTATATGGAGAAGAACTGGCAAAAAAACTCCACAGTTACTCTTTTAACCTTTTGAACGCCACGGTCGGTTATAGCCGACTAACGAAAATGTGCCAAACATGCCACCTTTGTATACAGCCGACAAGAAAACGACATCTTTTAAGTACAAAATAAATATACTAAATTAAGGTTTCTGTGTTTCTTTTTCCTATTATTTAAAACTACATTAATATTATATTGTAAAATAGCACAAAGATATATTCATTACTTACATTTCACTAGAAAAACCAATAATCAAAAATTGCTAATCGAAATCCGTAAAAAAGTGTCCTTCCTCACGCCACAGTCGTCAAGACACGACAGCTAGTGATGGGTAAGTACATAAGATAACTTTTATTTCAAATTTCTGAAATATTTTATTAAAAGTAGCTTACTATTACTGGACAATTATTTTTTAATGCCAACTATTCGTATCTGAATGTTCCCAATGTATAATATTCGTAAAATTGTGGAAAAAAATTATAATTCAAATTACTACTGAAGAACTCCATCTATCAACGGAGCATATGGGACGCAAATAATTGAAGGTGTTACGTCTCCAATTTACCTCCGTTGGATTTTAACCAACCAAGACCTAGCGACCCACAAAATGCTGCGTTCAAAAGACTGGTCGCTTTTTAACTGGATCGAGTGCCAGAAGAAAAACATTCAGTAACTTATGTAATAAGTATACGTATACTGAACGTTATTAGAAAAGTACGACAGCAAAAGGACTTGGTTGACATAAGTTTGCCAAGTTACAAAGACTCGGAGTAATAATTATAAGTAAATTGATTAAATTGTTTTAAATACTATATGATTATTATTTATTATGTCCCACAATATCACATCCCTACTCGCATGCGAGAAAGTTGTCAAAGTCGTGCCAGCCACGCCAGAGTCGGGTCTTCCCGACAGCGGATGATGTCGTGAACGAGATTAGTGATGTACCTTATTATTATTTGATTGATGTACCTTATTTATTATTATTTGATTCTTATGGAAACCACAATGAAATAGCCTAAAAAATTTAAGAACATTGCAAAATACTTCATGTGAAGAACACAAATATTAGATGCGTTATTGAGCAAATAAGTCAGACTTGTGATCGAGGATCGCAGGTTCGAGCCCCACCCATTACACTATTACCTTGAACCCACTTCAGACTCTTATTTAGCTTAGTTGGAGGGGTTAACAAGATTGTTAGTAATGCGAATTCTACCTACATCGCTAGTTCTCTTTTAAAAAATGTTTAGATTAGAGGAGAGTTGTTAATATGCTGAAAACACAATTGTAATCATTGTCAATGACTTGAGAAGTGATGTTGTGACTGTTGACTCTATTGATTTCAGCAAATACTTTATTTAAGTTGATGATCACGACTATCAACCAAGACAATGTTACAGGCTCTACACGACTGTTAGTGGACTACCTGCGAAATTTATTTTCTCTACTTCTGTGTCCACACAAAGGTTGTCTGTAAAAGATCGCATTTAGGGATAAGACCACCCATTGTATCACCCTTTTCAGTTGTTAAGTTCTTATTCATTTCTGTTATGGTGCATAATAAAGTGTATATCTAAATATGTATCTATCTATCTACAGGCAACATCTCGAAGCAACTCTTTCCGTAAACGAATACTACAGAAATACTTATTATGTCATAGCGGTTATAAGGTGCGCATATTTAGCTTAGTTATTTCTAACCACATTTAGTTAGTTCTAATCACATGGTTGGTATTCTTTTAGAAGCTAAATAAGACCACTGCTTCATAACTGAATAAACTAAGAAGAAATACCGAAAAAAACTCAGACATCAACGTCCCATTTTAAATACCTACATACAATTCGAATTGGGCAATCATATTATTATGACGACCATGTAAGTAGCAGTCTATGTAGTAGGAACGAAGTACACAGATTTGACTGCACTGGTCCAAATAGTGCGAAAATTTATCAGTTATCATGCAGCTCAACTTAGAACTTAAGGAGCTCAACGATTTAGAACAGATAAATCAGGTCAACGACAAGCAACAAAATTAAATTTTAATCCTTACTAATATTATAAATGCGAAAGTAACTCTGACTGTCTGTGTGTTATGCAATCACGCCTAAACTACTGAACCGATTTTAATGAAATTTGGTACGGACATAGTCATGGAGCCTGAGAAAGGACATAGGCTGCTTTTTAATGCAAAAAGGGCTGTAAGGGGTTGAAATACGGGATGAAAGTTTGTATGGAAATTCTCACTTTTAAAGCACAAGTCACTTTTAAAGCTAGAAGCTTGAAACTTATTTTTTAGACTTTTGATTAGAAAAATGTACTTAAATAAGCTATTAGCAGTAAAATATTGTTAATAACTTATTTATGTATGAGTTTTACTTTCAAAATAATTAGCCTAAAAAATTAAAATTGCTGCCGAAAGTCACTATTCCGCGCTGATAAAGCTGCTTTTTATGTGCATGGGAGAACACTGTAGATTCTTAGATTAGTTTTTATGTTTGTTGTCTATAATCACATTGTGCATTGTGCTGTGTTTTGCTTTAAACCTATTTAACCTGTATTATGATACATTGTGAAAATGAATCATGTTTTGAAAAGAATAACCGTGGAGATTCTTGCCGGTTCTTCACCATAGGAAACACAGACTACACTAACTTCTGTCGTTTTACAAGTGCCCTCTAAGCCTATGTGATATGATGTGTGTGTGTGTATTTCGAGTATGAGTTTCAAGAAATCTTATTCAGATAGAAAAATTAGTACTTACCTAAAACACTAGGTACTTGCAACGACTTTAACACTACAACTGTAAGTCAAAGGATCGCATCGCCTTATAAATTGAACTTGAAGCTATAAAGTTGGTTTTATATTAATTACATCCGACATCTTACATCACAAGTTGCAGGAATGTCGTACATGGTGTAGTTAATTTAAATAAAGTTATTGTTGTTTGTATGATTCGATGATTCTTGCATAACTTCCTTATTGTAATGTTAACGGTGCTTAATTTATACCTACTGAGACTGCGACTCGATCAATCGGGCACTCGGTATATTGCAGTGGATTAAAATGGACTTTCTGTTTCGGTTTATATAATTTTAATGAGCGAGCTATGTCGGCATTTGCGATTTATTTATTATATTTATTTATGTACACACATAACATTTATAAAAGAAAAAATATAAATACAGACAAAAGAGCACAAAGGTGCTGCTTATTTCCTAAGAAATATCTTCCAGCAGACCTATGACGGGAGAGTTGAAGAGGAGATGATAGACACAGTGTGTATAAATACTAATTACGATAAATAAAACATACTTAGCAAATAAATTAAATTACAATGATATAATAAACAAATAATTATATACATACAGAGAGTTAAAATACATATGTATATTAATGCTTATGCTAATGTTATTATGCAGACTATATTATATTATATAATCTTTATTTATAAAATAAACTATCTTGTCTAATTTTTAGGGTTTTGTAATCCTAAGTCTACGTGTGTAGAACTTATTACAATTTCCAACACACTGGTACCAGAGACCGAATTATTTAATTATTATTAAATTATCGTGTTATTGGCAAGTGACGTGGAAAGTTATTGACCCTCGTAGTGCTGTGACACGTTTGTTATGATTGGTATTCAAGAAATATATGAAACGAATAATTTGGTATCAATTCTTTGAGTCAGTTATTTTGTGCTGAAACTGTGCATAGAGACTCCATACCAGATGTTGTCTTCAGCCCTTTTAGATAGATCAAATCAAATCAAATCAAATCAAATCAAATCGTTTATTTGTGATACATGGGTTGCATACAGGTGTTGATTACATAATTATATAGGTATTTATTATTGTTCATTCCATGATCAGCCACTTGGGCATACAAATTAATGAGTGGTATAATGACAATTTAATTATAATATTCTAATGCATTCATAATAATTTAATTTAAAATGTCGTACTGTTAATGAATTCTATTATTAATATTACTAATACATAATAAACACAAACAAAACAAACAATAAAATTATAGTCAGGATATGCTACATTTAAACAGTTCTTGTCGATAAAAATTCAGCAACAGAGTAATAACAATTCTCCACAAGCAGTTGGAACAATTTATGTTTAAACACATTAATATTTCTACATTCTTTTATGTTATTAGGGATCTTATTATAGATCTTTGTGGCCATAGCAAACACACTTTTTCCAAAGAGGGTAGTTTTATACTGACTGGTAAGTTTATTATATAACTGACTTCTATTTCGTGATCTAATCTCCAAAGTAAATAGTGATGGATGTTTTCTTATAAACAAAGCCATTTCAAAAATATATAAAGATGGCAGGGTAAGTATCTTTAATTTTTTAAAGTAATCCTTGCAACTATCAGTTCTTTTGAGACCACACATAGCTCGTACGCACCTTTTTTGGCATTTAAAAACTTTGTCCCAGTTGGTAGCAACACCCCAGAATATGATCGCATATCTTAGTCTGGAAACAACATTACCATGATAAGCTACGAGTAATGTGCTAAGACTTACTTTTTTCGGTAACATATACAGACTATATGATGATTGTGACACTTTAATGCAAACAAACTCCATATGACTTTGCCATTTCAAATTGTCGTCTATGTGTACGCCGAGAAATTTTGTTGTATTCGTTAGTTCAACTTTTTTACCATTAAATTGTATTGGAGTATGTAAGGTATATTTTGTTTTCTGTTTAAATTACATTAATTTAGTTTTATCAATATTAATTAATAAATTATTATTTTGTAACCATTGAATAATTGAGTTTAAGCTACTATTTATTACATTTTCATCATTATATACAACAGTACAATCATCAGCAAATAATACCATACTATCTGTAGTAGATTTTGGCAGGTCATTAATATATATTATAAAAAGTGGTGAAGCCAAAACACTACCTTGTGGAACTCCATATTTTATTCTTCTACTCTTGGACTTATAATTAATTTCATGTTTCGTATTATGACAAACTTTTACAATACTTGTAATCTGAGTTCTGTTACTGATGTTCGATTTTAGTAAATGTAAAGAGTTGCCCCTGATACCATATGTTTCCAGCTTGCTCAGTAATATATTATGATCCACGTAGTCAAAGGCCTTTGACATATCCATAAACAAAGCAAATACAGGCTGTCTTTTATCAACTCTAGGATATTTTAAACTTAAGAAATCATATATCGCTAAATTTATGGACATATTTTTACGAAAGCCTTTCTCCTCCGGTGTAAAGATATTATTCCTTTCAAAGTAGTCATATAATCTATTGCATATAGCCTTTTCAATTATTTTTGAAAATGTCGGAGTTAATGCTATGGGCCTGTAGTTTTTATGTCTGATTTAACATCCTTTTTATGGAGCGGTTTGATTGTAGTGGTTTTTAACACAGAGGGAAAGATTCCCTGTTCGAAGCATATGTTTATTACATAGCTTAGTATAGGTGCAATTATGTGAGATACTGATTTTATTACCAATACACAAATGTCATCGAAACCAGTGCTCTTAGTGTTATTTAGTTTGTTGATAATAGTATAGATTTCCAAAGGACTAGTGGGACTAAGAAAAAGTGATTTCGGTGAATTATAAGTACATGTGGAGCTTGTTGAAATATTGTTACCAGTAGGTAGTACTATTCTGAGGTTTAACTATATCTGCATAGTAGTCATTAAACATTTCAACGATTTGTTGAGGATCTGTAATTTTATGTTCATCCATCACAGATATATAGATGACAGATTAAGATGGGACAAGCAACTTAACATGTTATCAAACAAAATTATGCGTCTTATCTCTATTTTTAGAACGCTTAGGGAATCGGCTGACGGTGATACACTCAAGATGGTTTATCTTGCACTATGTCAATCGATAATCGGGTATTGTGTTACAGTTTAGGGTGGTGCAACCAAAACTAACCTTATACAGGTGGAGAGAGCTCAGAGGGCTGTACTCAAAGTGATGATGAAAAAGCCCTACAGATATCCTACGGTGCAGCTTTACTCGGACTGTAGGGTCTTGACGGTTCGTCAGTTGTTTATACTTCGCTCAGTCCTCAGATCTCATCTGAGCATATCACCGTCGAATCCCAAAAAGCGGACAAACATCCCTTTAGGTGTCCCACACAAAACTACCTTTGCTAAGCACCAACATTATGTAATAAGTAGGTACATTTACAAAAAAATACACAAACAGCTAAACATACTTGACCTAAACACTCACAATGTTAAAACTAAAACTACGGAATGGCTATTGAACCAAAACTACGACAGCACAGAAGCATTACTAACATACGTAGTATAATATTAACTAAATATATATATATATATATATGCCATATACAAGTACACATACATGCCCACACATAAAGACACTCAAACATCCACAAACAAACGCACGCACACACACACACATATACACACATATAGGAAAACACTAACAAACCACTCTATCAAAAACAACAGGCACATCTCGCTACACTAATGATCAATTATCAACTATTAGATGTTCACGCGTTTCGCGTATGCACTCAATATGTACATAAATTCATATAAATGCCGAACACTGCCTCTTAAGAGACAGGTATAAGCCTAGTTTAAGAGACAGGGTTCAAAATAGTGTAATGACCAAATATGTACCAACTTCATGACTGATTTTAAGAAATGCACTGTACTAACTTACCTATGGAGATAAATAAACTTTTTATTATTATTATTATTATTATTATTATATGGGGTTTCCGTTACACGTAGTATATAATATTTACTATAACCTTATAACTTTCCCACTACTGGGGCAACCCCCTCTCTTTGAGAGGGAATGGGCTTTATTCCACCACGCGGGCCAAGTGACGGATGGTGAGTGTCACATGACTTCGAATTTTAGGTCCTAGGGTCCTCCTCACGCGGACGGCGAGCAGGGTTCGCTCACCGTCTGGTAAGGACCAGGCCCGGGTCGGCGGCGCGTCGTCGTGTTCCACGCGCGCCTCAAAGAGTTGTCAGCAATAGTGTACCCCTTAGGGCCATTGCCTGCCGGGGTTGCGAGAATGTTCTAACGAGATACCGCGGCCCCGGAACTTAAGGGCAACTGAAGAAACAGGATGGGTTTTTAGTCAGTAGAAGTCTGACACTCCCTTCCGCACCACCAGAAAAAAAGGGTCCTCTTCACGATGTTTTTCTCCGCCGTTTTGAGAGTATAATAGGTGATGATATACAACGTGTAATGGAAAGGGTATATACATACCAAGAGCACGGCTTCTTTGGATGATATCAAACGATATTGGAAGGGTTTCAACTTAAAATAAAATACTCTAAAAATTTATACCAAATTTTCGGTTTCGTAAGTTTCTTAAATTGAAATCATAACAATCGTGTCACCGCACTACGTAGGTCAATAACTTTCCACGTTACTTGCAAATATCACGATAAATCTCTTCTGTGATGTGCTTATTTCAATTTGAAAAGTTCGGTTTCTGGTATCAATGTATTAAAAATTATCATTACTTCCGAACATGTAGAGATAGGATTAAAAAACCCTTCCAATATCGTTTGATATCACCCAAAGAAGCCGTACCCTTGGTATGTATATACCCTTACCGTTACACGTTGTATATTACCCATAGTGATGCACCAGATTGGGCTCGAAATCACAAAATTCAACTCCCGGGAGCCCGCAACCATAATACAAACGTTTTATCTCGTGTTCAATTATGTCAATATAAATGGTTTTACAAAATTTTAAATAACTGCATTTGGAATTCAATTAGATTGTGAATGACATTGCCATTTTCATTTCTGCTGTCGTTAACAGGAACGATAAAGATTGATAAGATCCGCCTTTGTTCTTTGATTACTTTGATCTCATTTAAATGAGTTTTACTCGAATGCGTCAGAAGTAGGGTAATGTTTTTAACACTTGTTTTTCATCGTCTCTTTTTCTTTTACTCAAACAAACTTAGTGGTAATATAAGTATACTTATGTATCAAGGTTATCAGTTAATAGCACGCTATTATTTTATCAAACCGGAATTTAAACGGAAACTGCCCATTACTTTAAACATAAAATAAATACGACTTACCTGCGCTTTTTCAGGAGAAATTAATGTTTTTTTTAACGGCTTGGGAGTCTATAAGACCTGATGTGTTCGTAGAAAGGAAGAAGAATTAAAGTACCGAAAGGTATTTATTTAAGTAAAACACAATTTTAATTTAAATAAAAACCCTTAACTACATATACACACCTAAAAATAAACTAAAATATAGCATCCAGAAATTCGTGCGCATCGCTATCCACTGGTAATGTGCCCAAAAGACTGGCGGCATTGCCACGTTGTATGGCAATGCTTAACCTCTGTCCAAGGTAAAAGCCAGCCCTTGGGTCACGCGAAGTGTCAACTAGGCGTCTGGACAGATCTTTAAATAATTTGTGAGCACTCGGACCCCACGACCCCAAGGTAAGTAAGTAAGTACCGAAGACGTGATATATTTCGTTTTAATTTAAAGTCTTGTAGGTATTTCGCTCCCGTGGATTTTATCACGTTAAAAACATAAATATCCCATTTTGCAGTCGGATAAAAACGTAGTAAAGTATCCTATAACCATCCTTAAGCTTCAAGCTTGCATAAAAAAAAATATCCAAATCCACCCAGTACTTTCGAAGATTAGCGCATTTAAACAAACAAACATTTCCGCTTTATAATATTAGTATTAATAAATAGGTAAGTGTTTTCTTTTCCCAAAAAAATGTGCGGATAAAGGTATCTATAAAGTTGTATTACTGGGTATTTTTATATTTATCTTAAAATCAAGTTTTACGTCTACATAATTTGATCGATATAATGTCTTGTCGTACCAAGCGCTTCTCTTCCAAATTTATTGTGCGCACAGCCAAGCTGTGGAACTCTCTGCCGGCTTCTGTGTTCCCTGCCACTTATGACCTTTAGTCTTTAAGAGCGCGTATAAAGCAAAATTACCAATTTTCTATTTGATTTTACATGAAAAATTCCAGACCAAATCTTAAAATAAAAATATATGAATAACTACATCATATTTTCAAGGGCTCTCTCTGATCAAAAACATAAAATAATAACATTTCCTTGGTAGAAAAAAATCACGAAATAACCTCTAATTCTCATGTTTTTCCGTTTTGTACTCGATATGGTAATGCCTATTGCGACAAAAATTTGATAAATAATTATATTTAAACAAGAGTAAAGGCTTTGCTTAGGCATTTTATGTAATTCCTTTTAGTTTTGGATTTATTACGATAAAACACTTTTGGCGCATACTACGTTTTTATTCCGCGCAAGAAATCATCTTCCGTCGCTCGTTGCGGGAGCTTCAAGCATATTTCTATTTCACACATCAGTCGCTACCGCTCTGTTGAGACGAGAGGACTACGCTCAAGTGTTTTAGCTGCGCCGAGTTATAATCATTTCAATCCTAATTGTTGTTGTTGTTCGAACTAAATAGTGAAATGGGAAACAAAAAAAAAACATTGAAAAGAGAACTAAAAAAGTTACAAATTGACAGGATGGCTAATTGTCGAAGGTAAGTTTGTGAGTTACTTGTTTGTTATATACTGAAAAAATAAAAATACATTTTATACTTTCGAGAAAGTTTATGCAGGTGATTTTAGATTTTATTTTGAGAGATACAAGATCTAAATTCGTTTACCTACGCACTTTCGTGGGCCGAGTAGGTAACTAGACATAATAATATGTGGGGACATTTCACACACGGCTATCTGACCCCAAACTAGGAAGACCCTGTACTATGGGTGTCAAACAGCTGATATACATAGACAAATACATGTTTAAATACATACATAAATTACAACACCCAGACAATACATTGTATATATTGTAATTGTATGTATTGTATTACATACAATATAGACAAACAACACCCAGACACGACGATATCAAAAATTCGTGGTAGGTACTTTATTAGATTATTAGGAGAGGTAATAAATTACATTCATAATAGGTAGCTATTTACTTTTGCTATTTTGTTATGTTATTCTTCACGATACAATTTTATGATCATTTTCCCATAATGTAGTTATGAGATCTTCCAAAAATCTAGATACACGGATGGACAACAATAATGATCTTGCGAGTATCCTATATAAAAAACAAATTATCTACCTATACCACTTCTTATTTAATATTTCTATGGTCACTCGTAGTCGTAGGTAACGCGGGCAGAATAGTATATGCAAAATAAACACAACCTTTTAGTTGGTATCCGTGTTTGTTCGATGAAATATATTTATATCGATTACGAACCTATTTAAGTATGCCCATTAGGTATTTAAACCCTATTTTTGTAGATCAATTTATTGTGGACGTGATTGTATAACAAGGAATTTGTTTTGAAATAATATTTTATTTTCAGAATGTGTGGCCACATTTCAGTTGTGGCCTCGCTCGCCAGATTTAAACCCATTGGACTTTTTTACTGGGGCTGTTTAAAGGAGGTAGTTTATAAAGAAGAAATCACTTCAGTTGAACAGCTGCGACAACGCATATGTTCGGCTGCTGACGAAATATCGTCGGCAGGATTTGCGCGCCGATTGAGACGGTCCTTCATAAGAAGGTGTAGAGCGTGTATAGCAGCTGAAGGAGCCCACTTCGAACATCTTGTATATTTTCTTTTTCAATAAATTTGTTTAATTACTAATGTCTTTTATGGTGTCAACAAACCCATAGTGATCAAATTTTAAGGAAATTCTCATTCTCTTTGAGTCTAAAATTAGTTACAGCAGTGTTAAAGTAATTTAATTTTGAAATCAAATTTGCATAAAAATTCTCCTTTAAGATTCGAACAGCAATAACTTTGTACTTTATCAAGATACTGGTTATTATTATACCATTTTAGAATTTGCATTAAATAGGCAATTATCTATACTTATAATAAATCTGTAGAGAGGTCAATTCTGTACATGAAATATATTTACAAAATAACTATCAGGGGGTGATTAGGGATCGATACTGATGCCAAAAATGCAATCAGTAAAATTTTTGTCTGTCCGTCTGTCTGTCTGTCTGTATAACCGTTATAGAAACAAAAACTACTCGACGGATTTTAACGAAACTTGGTACAAATATTTTTCATACTCCTGAGCTGGTTATAGTATACTTTTCATCACGCTACAATCAATAAGAGCAGAGCAGTGAAGGGAAATGTTGGGAAAACGGGAGAAGTTACTCCATTTTTAAGCTTCCGTCGCGTGTGCAACCTTAATGGTTAAAGCTACACAGAAATCATTTATGACGGAAATGTTCTCCATAAAATTATATAAAAAATATCCCACGACAACATATATCTATCTTTTATGGTTGACTCACAATAACACGTGTAACTCCCGATAGCTTAGCAGTTCGAAGCTTTCTGATTATTATTCTGCTCCGAAATTTAAAACCACCACAACTTTGCAATGGAACTCGGCTAAAAGTAACCCAGTTGCAACAAAATATAATCGAGGCTCAAATTTTAACAGGTTGCGGTGCAGGAGAAACCGTCTTTGTTTCCAGAATTCCCATAATACCAAATAATTTTCCATTCTAATATAAAAGAACGCGATCCCCAGTATCGGTGTGTTATGCAATGACAATTAATAAGACTCAAGGGCAGACTTTTCGTGTTGCTGGAGTAGATCTTGGTGTCAGTTGTTTCTCGCATGGTCAGTTGTACGTCGCGCTTTCCCGGGTTAGCAGTTCTAGAAATCTTTATGTTCACGTGCCGGACGAGTCAACTTTCAACATAGTTTACCCGGAAGCTTTGCGCTGAAGTATTGTCGTTCTATACGTACTTAAGCCTCATGTGAACGTGATCTAAACAATATTACCAATACATTAACTTAATAACACACAAGGAGTTACACGCTGACGGAGTCGCGGGCACAGCTATTAACAATAATATTGTGCGGTTCGGTATTGCGATATCTTTCAACAGTATTATAGATTGACATATTATATTTCCCTACTAAATTACGAAAGTTAATCTGTGTGTTACATCTAAATCACTGAACCGTAAGGAAGGACATAGGCTACTTTTTTTTTACGAATAACGACGGAAACGTGGACGAAGTCGCGGGCAACAGCTATCTATGCTAATATATAAGGCTGAAGAGTTTGTTTGTTTGAACGCGATAATCTCAGGAACTACTGGTTCGAATTGAAAAAAAATATTTTTAATTAAATAGTCAATTTATAAAGAAAGGCTATAGGCTATATATATCATTACGCTAAGGCCAATAGGAGCGGAGCACCAATGAAGAATGCTTCAAAATCGGGCTTAAATTTAACGTTAGCCCAAAGTAACTATTCCACGCGGATGAAGTCGCGGGCAAAAGCTAGTCTAAAATAATGAGCCACCGCAGTGTAGTACATTTTTTTTCAATATAGTCTGGCGGGAATAATTCCGAATCATTCCCGTCGTATACTTCGGAAGTATTCCGAAATATTCCGAAAATTTGGGAATATTTCAACTGCCAAAAGAAACCAGGAAAATCGACCTTTGAAGTCGGTTAATATACCAAAACCTGCTCCTACCTAAGTATAACAAATACTTTTCTGAAAACCGCATCAAAACTTGTTTGCTTGCAAGGTTTGCCTTTAATTGTTTTTATTGGCTGGGCTATTATACGCGTTAAGTAGGTAGGTAATGATTAATACCTACCTATGCGACTCGCGAATACTCGCGATGCGTACAGAGCTACATACAAACTAACCAAAAACATAGGTAACTCTTTTTCAAAAAACAAATAAAATATGCTAGGCCTGGTTTTTTATTCAACTACTGACATTTATAAAAATAGCATTCAATTACGAAATAAGTAGAGTACCTACGTAGAAACAAAAGAATAAAAATCCTGTTAATCGCAGGCTAACATATCTACCTATAAAAATATCAACATATACTTAATCTAACTAGTACTCACGCGGGGCTTCGCTCCCGTGGATTCTATCACGGTAAAAACATAACTCTCCTTTTTTGCAGTCGCGTAAAAAGTAGCCTATAACCTTCCTCAAGCTTCAAGCTATTTCCATACCAAATTTCATCCAAATCCACCCAGTACTTTCGAAGATTAGCGCGTTCAAGCAAACAAACAAACAAACTTTTCCGCTTTATAATATTAGTATAGATAAACATTTATATTTTACTCTTGTATCGTACGTAGTCTCGCACTGAACAATAATTAACCCACCCACCACACAACAAACAAACACGTTAATTTCGATTGAATTATTCGGGCGAAATATTCGGAAACATTCGATTGCAGGGTACGAATCTTTCTCGCGGGGGGAAAACTTCTCCGGGGAGCATCTCCCCTCTTACCGCACCCCGCACCGCTATCGCAGCGCGGCGGCAGCGGCCGGCGCACAGAGGGTTTTATTTAAATTCATTTTGAATAATTCTGATTTACAGAAACTTTCCCAGAAGTATTCCGGAATTATTCCGAATTTTTCAGAAGTTTTGCAACTATAGATACAGGGGCCCAAAATTGCGTAATTCCGTAGAAAAAAATGTTAAAATTTAAGAATAAGTATTTTTTGCAATATTGATTTAGAATGTAATAAAAAATCTTGATACTGATCTGATAATACAAATATTCAGGACTGATATAAAAAAAAAACAAAATTTTAGAAATGGTACCTAATTTTGTAAGAGTAAGTACGATTTTTATTTAAAATATTAAAAATATCAATAATTTGGTCATCCATGGGCATATGACGATATAAGTGGGGTAAATGATAGATGATAATCTGGCCAATCGACAGTTTCAGAGTTATCCATTATTTACGCCACACCAAAATCACGCGCCAAAATAATATTATATTATACATAATATAATATTACCTTTTGATATTGATTTTATATTGATTCGTGTTCAGTATCAGTGGTATAGTCACCTCCTACTAACTTACTATTTACGTATTATTCGCGTACACATAATAACATTTCGTAATATTGTATAACGCAGTCATACTTTGAATACAGTTGTTTCATCTGAATATTATACGTATACTTACTACAGAAGATACGCGTCGAGCGAGCGCGTAGGTACACGCGCGATCGTATTCGATGTGAGGAGCGGGTAGGACAGTGCGGGTGAATTCTAAAATTTTGCTGGCTTTAGACGCGCTCTTAAAGCAAGATTGAACAGACATTTCTGAGCATGCTTGTTCCATCGTAGACCACATCTGCTTACCATCAAGCAAGATCAAGGTCAAGAGTGAGCACCATATTCCACCAATTTGTCACAATTTTAATTCATTTTTTGCACTCCATGAAGTTCTTTAAGTTAAATCGAGTGAATAGGTTACTTCTAGGCAAGTGTGCTTCATCTTCGACCACATCATCGCAAAGCTTTGGTTTCCTAGAATACCGGTGCCGTCAAATAGCGGCCGTAATTCAGCGGTGAATGACGTCACTAGAACGTTGTCTATGTAAACAAAATGGCGCGGTTTCCTAGAGAGCGGTAACTGACACCGTAACGTCAAAAAGCGGTGCCGCCATTTGCATGACGGCCGTCTTGTCGGTGTCAGATGGTTTCGTGAACGTTTCCAAAGAGAATGTAATACACTAGATAGCGATGAAGCAGACAGTGTAATAAAACGGCCGTGGAACTTTCCACATGTCGTCACCGTAAAGACGGCCGTCTTTTTGCGTCCGTAATATTACGGCCGCTATATGACGGCGCCGCTTTCCTAGGAAAACAAAGCTTTACTATCAGGTGAGATGGTGGTCAAACGTGAGCCTATTATCAATAAAAAAAATCGTTCTAGAATCTTATATTTACAATGGAAGTAAAATAGTAGATTATGTACATAATTATTGGATTTCAAAAAGTTATGTTCATTTTCTCATCTATCCCTTACCATTAGGTGTGCTGGAGGTCAAGCGCGGGAACATCCAAAATAAAAACGTTGCCCCAC
The DNA here is from genome assembly GCA_943138885.2 of Tholera decimalis. Classification (NCBI taxonomy): domain Eukaryota; kingdom Metazoa; phylum Arthropoda; class Insecta; order Lepidoptera; family Noctuidae; genus Tholera; species Tholera decimalis. The sequence continues at coordinate 2,150,878 of OW964577.2, forward strand.
ACTAGGAATTTCTCCTATCTCATGGGTGTACCTTTTTGTAACATTTACCTAAATTCACTTTGTTGTTCCTATTTAATAAAATAAAATAAAAATTCACTTACACAATCACCTGCAAAAAGTTGTTCCGGCGCGGCAATCGAACATGCGTCATGCAGCTCAGCAGCTCAACGTCAGCATCGTGTTTTTATAAAATTCTGAATCTTGAAAGAAAAAACGGAACCCTTACAAGTTCAAAGATTTCGTTGTCCGTCTGTCTGTCAAGATTTTGTCGGGAACTCGCAAAGGTGTCAAGTTTATATGTGCTGATGGTGATCACCGGGGTGGTTTTAGTGAGGTAAGAATCCCACACTCCCTGGTCTTTACCCCGAAAGTCCAGGCGCCTTTTGAAGGTTTCCCCCCGATAACACAAAAAAGGCCCCGATCCTCAAAAAGCATGTTAAGTTGTTGGTCTCGGCTGTCATTTCAGGTAGTCAGAAGCCAGTAAATCTAACACTGGTCTAGCCGAGGGGTATCGTGTTACCCATTTACTGGGTTGTGGAGGTCAGCTAGGCAGTCGCTCGATGTACAACACTAATACTCAGCTCCATCCAGTTAGACTCGGAGCAGACTCCAATATAATCGGAAAAAGGCTAAGAGTGGATGTAACATGTGTTCGAATTTTCGGTCTTAGCCAATTCTTCACAATGTTTTTCATTCGGCCTCATCTAGCTTAATATTGTTACGCCAGTCGCTTAGTGAAGTACTTCGAGAAACTTCGACATAAATCTAGAATGTTCGAGACACTACCGCCATCTACCGGCGAATAGCGGTACTGTGTACATCGTCGAGACACTAGCGCCATCTAGCGGCGAATAGAGATACTATGTATCTCGAGTAGCTTCCTGGAATATTCTGGGTAGTATAAACAGTGAGTTAATTCTATAAGAATGTTCTAGACTTCATAGACCGGGGTATAAATAGATCGCAAAGGAACGCGGACAGTTGCCCTGGCTGGGGGCCTTTAATTTATTAGAGGTCACCACAGGATAGACCGGTTAAGTAGACGCACAGCCTTAGTGAGCTGATCTACGAGTGGCCCTACCTAAAAAAAAAAATCGCGGACAGTCAGTCTTATTAGAAGATCCGTGGCGATACAATCGAAGCTATACGAGTGAATTTCAGTGCGATTTAAGTGTTAAGTGACAAGTGTTGTGTGCGAATAATTGTGTTAAATTTTTATTTGTTTTTAATTAATTAAAGTGTTAATTTTGGATTAATTGGCGTTAATTATTTCTATCCCGAACCCCAGCTCGTAACAATATATAACGCAAAAAGACGTGTAAAAGTGTTATTTGTAACCAATTTATAAAATAATTAAAAAAATCAACGATTTGAGAGCAGTGATATGGATATAGTAAATTACACGAAGTATTATGGCTGTCTGGGTTTAAAACTACGGCTCTAAATAATTATTATTATAAATATGTTTTATCAGGGCAGAATACTATTTCAGCCAAATATATTTACATTAGTATTACTTATTGTCACTCAAAAATTCATCAGCATTTTTCAATTCACCATAATCTCAGGGTTTTCTTAAATTGTGAGTGTCACAAATTCATTTTGGAATCAGGTTGTTGATGCATGGTGAAATACTCAAACACTCTTTCTCATTAAGACAGTCTTACAATGCTGATTACATAGAGATAGCGTATTAAGGTAGCGAATTATAACATTTCGTTCTAAATGTTCATTACAATACGGCGTTCAAAACACAGCAATGAACTCCATGGGACTAGGCAGGAAATGTCTACCACATGCCTTACAAGGAGCACGCAAAACACAGGATCGGTGTCCTGAAACAGCAAGTCGCGGCCACGGAATACCATCAAGAAGATGGCTTGACGACCAGGATGGTTTCCTTAAGGACCTATACTACCTCAAATGGCTTAGCATGATCCTCCGTTATGTCGAAAATAATTCAGCAATAATTTTGAATTAAATATTATGGTAAAGTTGAGGATTAATATTAGGTACTATGTTTGATGAAAACACGATTCCATAAAATTTTCTTGATAGAAAAAAATCCAAAGTTACCTCCAAACCGAACAATAATCGGCTAGTATTAAAAAATAACTTCAAATTAGATAATGAAAATTTGTATATTAATTGAACTAACTATATAGCAGGTCTAATGTTATTTACCTTTTTAAATTACCATTATTTTCACCGTAAAACTAAATAAATTATCGGTGTCTTGGATTCTTTTCCCTGCCACCCTGTCTCGCTTGCTCGCGTGACCGCGGCCAGTAGTGTGCGAGCGAGATAAAGAGTGAGAAGCGCTGTGGTAGTATAGGCCCTTAAGAACTAGATGAAGAATAGTAGAAGGCTTTTTCGCAACAGTGGAGCAATACGAGATAGTAGTAATAAAGAAAATAAATAATATACTTATATCAAGTTTTAATAAATAATTTACAACTACTTTGTCAAACGCTATTTACAAGATAATCATAATTTTACTCTTTGCTTATTTACACTTACAGCAGTTACTGTAAAAAGTGATATACTAATCTAAAAAATACTGTTCTCATTATTCACAATACAAAACATCTCGATTTAGTATCACATATAAGTTATCACTTTTAAGTACAATTTATACAACAGGACTACTACATCTTCTGTCTCTACTGTGTAACTTCCAAGAAGTCAACGACTGAGTAGATTTAACCTCCTCAGGAGACAATGGTCTTCCTCTAAATTCATCTTCAATGTCTTGAAGAGTTCTATCCTTCGTTTCGGGTAAGAAGAAGTATGCTATTACTAAACAGTAGCCCACGACTGCAGCATAGATGCAGTAGGCTCCATGGATCCCAAGAGTACCGAAAAAGAATGGTACTGTCTTGACAGTAATAAAAAGATTAGAAGATAGGAAGAGGACGCTGATGCCTCCAGCCAAGCTTCTGTATTCTAGAGGGAAGACTTCTCCAGCAATGATGAATGGTAAAGGAACAGTTCCAGTTGCAATAGTGAACATGTGAAGGTGGACTAATGCAACACCAACAGCCGGGTGATCAAGAAAGAATGGCAGTATCCCCTGGCCTTTGCAGTAAGTGTACGCCGCTGTCAGCAAGAAAGCAAATATGTTCACAATGACTGTTGCAAACAGCATGGTTCTTCTATTAATCCTCTTTATTACTAACACTGCTATGGCATTAGAAACGATCCTTTGGGCATCAAGAGTAATAACTAAGAGAGCTATATTAAAATCAGTGCCAATGACGTGATGGAAAATGTCTAGCGTATATGCAGCTAGAATGTTAGCACCTGCCCACTGTCCCAAAGTGTAAATATGCATCATTATGAAAATAGGTTTGTAGAACTCCTTCTTTTTTACTGTAGCATTAAAGTAGACGATACCACTTTTGATCTTTTTGCCAAGACTTTGAGAAATGTTGGCATCAGCTTTAGATTCTCTGACTATAATGCTTGCTTCAATCATTTTATGCAATTCTTCTTCTTCATCCTCGTTTCTTAACCAACGGAAGACTCTCTTACAGTCATCGTATCTTCCTTGATCTGCCAGCCAACTGGGAGATTCAGGAGAGTAAATAATTATGACTAAATCAATGAAGGCGATGCATGCGCATACTAAGGCAGTTGTTTGCCAATGCAGGTAAGATCCCATAGTATGGACTGTTAGCACTCCTGTAGCTATGCACAAGGAAATCATTGTCAAAAATGCTCCTCTATTATGTGGGCTGGTGTACTCTCCTATCAAAACAGGGCCAAGTGAAGCACTCATGCCCATGGCCAAGCCTTGGAGGAATCTAGCGACTAAAAGAACGGGGACACTCTTGGCCAAGATAATGGCGAACCAGCCAGTGATGAGGGGTAAGATGCTGATGATGTTAGCGGTTCTTCTGCCGTAGTTTGCCATGACTGGAGGAACGACGAAGTTACCAGCTACGAGGGCGAAGCCGATGATTGAAGCTGGAAGGAGATAAAACATCGAGTTAATAAAGGATACGTATAAACACAAATACAATGAACATGGATTTTTTTCCTATGGGACTATTTATGTAGCGGAGTAGCATAGTTTATTGTTTAAAACGATATATAATATATGCAGTAAAAATATACTAGTATTCACAAGGGAAATAATTATGTATCATAAGATCCACTTATAATATTATTCTATTATGTCACGAGGAAGTATTCATACTCATATATTTATTAGCGTAACATAATGCCATTATAGGTGTTTCAGTAATTGCTTAAAGCTAGGTTACGATTATGGGCCCTGCAGAGCATAGCAAATTATAAAATAAATTCAATTAAAAATAATAAATACAAATGTCAATAAATCGATAAGAATGTCAATAGATTAGTAATTTATTAATTCTGTTGTCCGGCTTATCAACGATTCTGATCCTATATTCGCGCTTTTAGAATTAAACTGACCCATCTTTAAAATCCTGTATTTCTGATTGTGATATAAACTGATCTTAAACTTAAAAACCCGCGGCAATAGGAGTCGGGTTATGAGTAATACAGGGGCAGCCGATTCATGGATCTCAGGAGAGATATCTACGCACATTTAAATTTATTCAGCACTGTTTTTAAAGAGTTTCTAGCTTAAGCCCAAAAAATAGTATTTTTTTGAGTTAAGATACTTTCATTTTCAGAGTGCTAGTTGTCCCCCATCTTTAACCTGATCCATAAATTAACTTCAGGTGTTTAGGAAAGTGTCAAAGATTGTTCCTTACCTATCCAAGATCCAGAAGAGTCATCAATGGGTATGATGGAGTCAGGTTTCCGCAGCTGTGGCAGCAGGATGGCGTTGAAGCCCATGACGAGGCCGTGAGCCGCCATGTTGAGGCACACGCCGATCGTCACGAAACACTGGAACATTACATCGAAACAGAGTTAGATTTATAGGTATACATACATTTGTTGGTATTGAATATTCCTTGATAGGCTCTCGTTTGACCGCCATCTCACCTGATGTTAAGTGATGATGTGGTTAAACATGAAGCACGTTAGCCTAGAAGTAACCTATTCACTCTTGACTTAAAGACTTAAAGACCCCCAGGTTATATCTATTAGGAAGCATATACTCCAGCTGGCAATTCCACTTTTATAGAGAGCTAAATAAATAAAAATAATAATTTTATTTCTTAAGCCTAATAACAAAAGGAGAGAATATAAAATACAAACAAATACATTTCAACTATACATATGGCTCCTGAGCACCCAAACTAGGACATGTACATGTCCTAGTTTCGGTGAAAAGTGACAAGCAGGAGGATTCAACCCATTTAAAAAAAAATATGTTCAATCGGGTCCCGTCTGCTTGTCACTTTTTAAAAACAATTGGCCAAGTGCGAGTCAGACTCACCCATGAAGTGTTCCGAAGTAACTATAATAATATAATATGTAAATTTACAAATTTCTTAAAACCTAAAAACCTTAAAAGCATTTACATTTTTTACAACTACACCAGATAACTTTGTTTTTCATAGTGTTTGTATGAATTACAAAGTTATATTTGCGGTTTTAGAAAATATGCTGTATCTCAAAAACTGCTGACCCGATCTCGTTCAAACTAATTCTGGTTGAAAGTTTACATTAAGTTCTACAGAAAAATATTTTTTTTAGATTTTTCACTCCATTATTATAGAAGTTAGAGGGGGGGGGGGGGGACATTTTACCAAATTGGAAGCTAATATCTTTTAAACGATTGACTTAATGAAAACGTGGTTTTAGAAACCCCTATGTCATTTTTAGGGACCTGTCTATAAATACCACACACGCATAGGTTTCATGAAAAAAAAAAAATTCAGTTTTAGTTCCATGTATGGGGAATAGACCTTTATTTTAAATATTTTCTTCAAATCAGAAAGCCTACCTACCAAGTTTTACATGTATAGTCCTAATAGTTTCGAAATAAAATGGCTGTGACATACGGACGGACGGACGGATGGACAGACAGACAGACAGACCGACGGACAGACATGATGAAACTATAAAGGTTCCGTTTTTTGCCATTCGGATACGGAACCCTTATAAAAACGTGCTTGTTTCTTGCATTTCAGTTGTGCAGTCGGGTTTTTTAAATTTCTTAAATAACTTTTTTTATAATGATATAATATATGTAAGGATATAACAGAAAAAGTAAGTAAAAACTAGTAGAGTGCAAGCTAAGAAGTGGATTCATGTAAAACGTTTTGAGAATACTTATTTTTGTGTCTGTACGCATAATGAATGTAAATTCTCAACACGCTTTGTGCGTATGGGTGGGATGTCCACCATGTCCGGTGATCGAATGGACTTGGAGGAATTAGTATGTGCAATCTTTCATCAACACTGCAACACAAATGCTACTGCTATAAGCAGGATTCATAGCTGTAAGGCATAAGACAATGGTGAGGCCAGTCACAATAAGTCCGGTATTGCATTTATCTGTTGCCCCAGTTTGACGCGAAGAAAGTTGTTTAAAACAAGCACACTTTCGCAAATGTAATATCAATAGAAGTATATATATAGAATAGAAGTATGGATGAATGAAAAAGCATAGAAAATATGCTCAAAACATTCGCAGCATTACATTAATGCGTGGTACTTGTAAATTAAAATAACTCCTACTTTCTCATTAAACTCTTTCTGTCTTACAAAATATTGGAGGTTATCAATTCGACTGTTTGGTTTTTTTTCTCAATTAAAATTTCCATTAATAAAAACTTGAAAATATGGAAAATGCGACGTAAATTGATAGGTTCTCAAAGCTAAAGTACCGACAGTTGAAGAATGTTAAAGAAAGAGATGCGATTTTGAGAGCATCTGCGTAAGATGGCCTCGATATAATATCTCAGATCAGACAGCCAAATCTTGTTTACATCACAATTGATAACATAATCATAAGATATCTAAAAGATATATCCAGGTTTATCAAATCCACTAGGTATCCTTTGAGGTTTCGGCAATGGTGTTCCATTACCGAAATTAAAAGTTGTCAATCATAGCCCAAGGTATCAATCTGTATTTTTATACAACAAGTTGCCGATAGAATTTAAAAGAATTTATAGTGTTAATTTATTTAAAAACAAATTGGAAATAAAAAATATAATAAATGAATGAATTTATAGATAACATTTGACATAGCATGATTATTGTAAACGCGTGACAAATTTTATTAACTTGACATTTATTATTTCTGTACTTGAATTCTTAATTGACTGTTATTGTCTTTATTAATTGACTTTTCTAAATGACTTTATAATTTAATTGCATTGTTTTTTTATTATTATTAATATTTTCAACACAATGCAGACGCCAGCAAATGAAGCTAACTGAAATTGTCAAATTTTCACAATCAACCTTGAACCTAATTTCTTTAACAATAAAGTTGAATATCTATTAAAGAAATTTGACAGATTGTTGTAGCTTGATGTGCTTACGGTGCAAGACTGCCCCGCCTGGGCAGAGCACCGACGTGTCCTCACGGCGGCGATAGGCGGAGACCTCTCGCGCCCGGCATTGGTCGAGGCCATGCTGCGGGGCGAGAGGGAGTGGGAAGCGGTCGCCTCCTTCTGCGAAGCAGTCATGCTTCCGAAGGAGGAGGCGGGCCGTGTGAGGGAGAGGATGGCGTCCTCCCTCCAGCCCAGCCGCAGTGGTATACGCCCACGGCGTCGGACGTCGGCCGACGATCTCCGGCCATCGTAGGCGCGGGCATGCGGACAGCGAGTAAAGGGCAACTCGCTGTCCGACCATGGACCATGCCCGGGTCGACGGCGCATCGTGTTCCACGCGCGCCTCAAAGAGCGTCAGCAATATGACGAGGCCCCCTTGTAGAGGGCGGAAGCCTGCCGGGGTCGTGGGACTTATCCCATTACCGTGACCCCGGAACGTAAAGGGTTATTGAAGGAACACCGTGGATTTTAGTCAGTAAAAGTCTGACAGTCCCTCCCGCCCTGCCCGGGGTGGGAGGACTTATTTGATAATTTTACCACGACAAAAAAAAAAGCTTGATGTCGTATCTGTACATAAAATAAATTACTTATGACTAATCGGCAGAAGCTCTGTACTAGTGTTGTACATAGAGTGACTACCAATCTAACCTTCACAGCTCAGTTACTGGGTAACACGATACACCTTGGCAAGACTGATAGGTATCAGATTTTCTGGCTTCTGACTCCCATTAACGATCCTCAAAGATGTAAAAACGACAGTCAAGACCAGCAGCTTAACGTGCTTTCCGAGGCACGGAGAAATCTCAATATGTTGTATTATTATTACTTTTAATCTGTATTGATAATAGTTTAATTTGTATAATAGAAAAATTATCGTTTATATTTTTCATTGGTATTATGTTCTGAGAGATACGTATTTTTTGTATTTTTAATTTAAGTGGTTGACATTTCATTGTTATATTTAATCAATTAATTTGAATGTATTTTTTTTTATCTCTTTTCAATGTAATTTAAATTAATCTAATCATGATCTCAATTTGCTTAATTTTTTTTTAAATTACTTTACAAGTGGCGTGCACACCTACAAGTGTTGAACTCACTACAGAGTATTCGTATTTGTAACAATTTTATATGTATTCGATCTAGTGAATAAGTCGTTGGTATCCACGGACAGGCCTCTGCAACCGTTGCTTAACCTTGAAAAGATACTCTTACAGCTTTTATTATTTAGCCACGAGCTCCTTTACGTTAACACTTCAAATGTACTAATGTATCCGAACTACTTGACTTTCGAGAGCTGATCCTTAAGAGTTTCCTTGGTATTGAATATGTTACCTCCTGCGATAGCGTTGGTAATTAGTCAATTATTTTGAATTACTTATTATAGTTTCGGAAAATCTAACTGCCGAAACTTATAAATGGTACGTTGTTGAAAATGGAATATTTTCGGTATTTTGTATATGCATCGTGACAAAGAGATTCTCGACCTTTATTCGTTTTGTAAAACTCTATCCCTTTTTAGTTAGTAGAAGTCTAACACTCCCATCCACTCACCCATAGTGGAAGGAGACATTTGTTGATTTTCCCCACGATATTAAAAAAAAAGTTTTACATCACTTTTGTGGTTGCAGTAATGTATGTGTGACTTATTAAAGTAAGACCTCTGCTCGTCAAACTAAGAAAATCCATTATCTTGAAACACGGTTTTCTTTGGACTATTTTACACATTTTTACCAGTACTTTATTATCATTTATCTGTTAAAATTATTGCACACTTTATTGCTTTTTAATGACATCAGAATCTGATAAGGATTACTTCAGAAATTCAATTGGTATGTTGATACGAAGGTAATCCTTGGATAAATACAGTTAGCGATAATAAAACCAGTATAGGTTAGTCGGCTTTGTAATCTATTGAAAATGTGTATTCTACTAGCTTTAGCCCACGACTTCGTTCGCGTGGGTGGATTTTCTCGCATAAATTCATAATTCCCACGGGATCGGGTCCCGTGGGAATTATGAATTATAATAGCAACTATGTGTTTTTTCAGGATGTCAACTATCTGCTTACCAAATTTCATTCAAATCCGTTCAGAAGTTTTTGGCTGAAAGAGTAACAAACATCCATCCATCCATACATCTATACATCCTTCGCATTCATAATAATAATATGAGTAAGACTGAAAGGTATAACTCAGGCTAGGTAATGGCCAAAGAATTATCACCGAAGTGCGCTAGACTCACCTCTATACACTGTGATATTTTATTACCATCCTATATTTTTTAGCCTTTAGGTAGGTAGGTATTTACATCTAGTCTCAACTCCAGTTACTATTAATGCACCGAAACCTTAGACCGAAAACAATATAAACAATTGTCTATTTATTCGAGAGCTTTTTTAATTAAGGTACATAATAAGGTAACGCAGTATTGCAATTCCTCTTAATATTATAACAGCGATAGATATACCAAATTTGTTAAGATATAACGTGTAATTTAAAGGGTATATATGTACATACCAAGTGCATGGCTTCTTTGGATGATAACAAACGATATGACAAGGGTTTTGTAATCCTAAGTCTACGTGTGTAGAACATATTACAAATTAAAATACACTGATACCGGAGACCGAATTTTTCAAATTAAGAAGAACGAAAGGAATTATCGTGTTATTGGCAAGTGACGTGGAAAGTTATTGACCCTCGTAGTGCTGTGACACGTTTGTTATGATTGGTATTCAAGAAATATATGAAACCAATAATTTGGTATCAATTCTTTGAGTCAGTTATTTTGTGCTGAAACTATGCATAGAGACTCCATACCAGATGTTGTCTTCAGCCCTTTTGGATAGATATGGGGTTTCCGTTACACGTTGTATACTTAATAATTCTTATGTTTTGAAACGTAACGTTATGATGTTGGCACCTCTTAACTTGTGCTTGACTCCAAATGTAAACTACCAGTCGCTTTATCATTTTACTAGCAGGCGCGGGGCTTTACTCCCGTGGACTTTTTCACAATAAAAACATAACCTCCTTCTTTTAAAGTTGGGTAAAAAGTAGGATATAGCCTTCCTCAAGGGTCAAGCTACTTCTATACCAATTCCAGCCAGTATTTTCGAAGGTTAGCGCGTTCAAATAAACAAACAAACTTTTCCGCTTCATAATCTATACTAATATTATAAAGCTGAAGAGTTTGTTTGTTTGTTTGTTTGTTTGTTTGTTTGTTTGTTTGTTTGCTTGAACGCGCTAATCTCAGGAACTACCGTTCTGATTTGAAAAATTCTTTCAGTGTTAGATAGCCCATTCATCGAGGAAGGCTATAGGCTATATATCATCACGCTAACACCAATGGGAGCGGAGCAGTAATGAAGAATGTTTCAAAATCGGGGGAATTTTTTTTCCACGGGGACGAAGTCGCGGGCGGAAGCTAGTATTAATATATACTAGCTTTTGCCCGCGACTTCGTCCGCGTGGAATAGTTACTTTGGGCTAACGTTAAATTTAACCCCGATATTGAACTATTCTTCATTAGCGCTCCGCTCCTATTGGCCTAGCGCCTTAGCGCCTTTCTCTATAAATTGACTATTTAATTAAAAAATATTTTTTCTATTCGAACCAGTAGTTTCTGAGATTATCGTGTTATACATACAAACAAACTCTTCAGCCTTATATTATTAGTATAGATAGCTGTTGCCCGCAACTTCGTCCGCGTTTCCGTCATTTTTCGTATAAAAAGTAGCCTATGTCCTTCCTCACGGTTCAGTGATTTTGATGTAACAGACAGATTAACTTTCGTAATTTAGTAGGGAAATATGTCTATCTATAATACTGTTGAAAAATATCGCAATACGGAACCGCACAATATTATTTTTAATAGCTGTGCCCGCGACTCCATCAGCGTGTAACCTTGTCCTTGTGTGTTAGTAAGTTAATGTATTGGTAATATTGTTTAGATCACGTTCACATGAGGCTTAAGTACCTACAGAACGAAATTGTATACCTTCGGCCGCAAGATGCGTCGAGCACGGCGACCGATTCTCAAAAATAATCCTTATAGCATGATTCAGTATTCACGCGCGATGGCTTATTATTAGCGTATTTCATGTATAACTTTGGTGTTTCTATACCGACTTATATGATACTTTTTTATGGAATAGTTAATAATGTTAACTTTTTCAATTAGGGGTGACTGAGAGTGTTATAAACGTAAGAGTGGACAAATAGGTATTATAATCAGAAAGCTTCAAACTGCTAAGCTACGTGTTATTGTGAGTCAACCATAAAAGGTAGACATATGCTGTCGTGTCGTGGGATATTTTTTATATAATTTTAAGGAGAACATTTCCGTCATGAAATGATTTCTGTGTAGCTTTAACCATTAACGTTGCACACGCGACGGAAGCTTAAAAAAAATTGGCCAAGTGCGAGTCGGACTCGCCCATGAAGGGTTCCGTAGTAACTATAATAAATATAATTTACTTAATATATTTATTCGAAAAATAAAAGGAAAAAGACAAAAAACCTTACAAATTTCTTAAAACTAGCTTATTTACAATTTTTACAACTACGCCAAATAACTGTGGTTTTCATAGTATTTGTATGAATTACAAAGTTATATTTGCGGTTTTATAAAATAATATTATACAATAATTTAAAGCAATTTTGGTTGAAAGTTTACATTAAGATCTACAACATATGGTTTACTTAGATTATTCACTTCATTATTATAGAAGTTAGAGGGGGGGACACACATTTTACCACTTTGGAAGCGTCTATCTTTTAAACTATTAACTTTATGAAAAAGTCATTTTGGAAACCTTAATGCCATTTTTAAATACCTGTCTATAAATACCACACACGTATAGGTTTCATGAAAGAAAATATTTTCAGTTTCAGTTCCATGTATGGGGAGCCCCCTTTATTTTAAATATTTTTTAAATTTTCTCTTAAGATCGGAAAGCAGTTCACAGAATACATCTACCTACGAAGTTTTACATGTATAGTCCTAATAGTTTTGGAATAAAATGGCTGTGACATACGGACGGACGGACAGACAGACAGACGGACAGACATGTCGAAACTATAAGGGTTCTGTTTTTTGCCATTCGGCTACGGAACCCTAAAAATGGAGTAACTTCTCCCGTTTTCCCAACATTTCCCTTCACTGTTCTGCTCCTATTGATTGTAGCGTGATAAAAAGTATACTTTAACCAGCTCAGGAGTGTGAAAAATAATTGTACCAAGTTTCGTTAAAATCCGTCGAGTAGTTTTTGTTTCTATAACGGTTATACAGACAGACAGACAAAAATTTTACTCATTGCATTTTTGGCATCAGTATCGATCCCTAATCACCCCATGATAGTTATTTTGGAAATATATTTCATGTACAGATTTATTATAAGTATAGAAGATAAGTAATTAAACTTAAAAAGTGCCCTTAGTTAATATCTATGGTTAGGTCCATACTAGTAGCCTTCATTGTCATAACACATCTATATTGTCTCCACTTATAATTATATCTAGATAGATCTAGATATAATTATAAGTGGAGACAATATAGCTTGCATGCATAATATTCTAATTAATATGCAAAGAATTTATAGCTGCACAATGGTTCTCATAATTATGCGTATCCTGCATTTACTGACACAAATAGGCGTGAAATTGAAATCTGATAACATCTTTTGTTATTAGCAGTTCTTGTATAAAAATGTAATGGTGGGTTTTTAAAATTTAATGGGGTTAAATTTATAAGCGTAAATAAAGGTTCTATGCAAGCATGCTTTATTTTTTTTTTGACAGTCACACTTTTGATTCCCATCTTAACTGATGGTAAGCAACGATTTGGTCGAAGACGAAGCACACTTACCTAGAAGTAACCTATTCACTCTTGACTTAAAGACCCCCAGACATATCCACCACATCGTCGCTTACTATGAAGCAATTCGTGAGCAAACGCGAGACTATCAATTACTCGTGTCTGTGCACGAGTGATCCTTATTTATGGATTAAAGTGCTCTCAGACTTTGTAAAAAAAAATAATGCATTTTTACAAATAATAAGAAAAGGTGACAATGCATACCTTTTGAATACTCTAAGTATATTATTATTATTATTTTTTTATTATTATTTATTTATCTCAGAAAAGAAATCCATACAAAGTTTGTTAGTAAAACACCTTACATTCTATCTTAGTAATAAAATAAATTAAAATAATAAACACTAAAAACTAATTCATATATTTTCCCGCAGCATCAGCTTCACCGCAATGCATGCGAGTCCAATGCTGCAGGAAAACACAATCCTGTTTGTTCGCAATGACTTTCAGAATGCTGTTGGTACTCCCACGAATCCTACGCAGCAGTGACGCAGATCGCCGTCTCATAATAGCGCCAAAGCTATCTACCGCCGCTTCAGCAAACATATTGGACGCGCTGGAGAATCGTGGGAGGCCCAACAACATCCTGAAAGCATTGTTGTACTGGATTCGAAGGGCGCTGTTGGCCCTCTGCGTATGCCTAATCCACAGGCTGCACGTGTAAAAGCACTGACAGTACGCCCTGAAAAGGGTGATCTTGACAGCACTTGTACAGCGTGTGAACCTCCGGGCCAGCATATTGCAGCGGACCGACAACGCCCTTCTCTCCCGTTCAATGTCCTGGTCATCACAAAGATCATCGCACACTATATGACCCAGGTACTTAAAACTCGACACTCTGTTCAGCGCTACTCCATACAGGAAGACTGGGGGCACCGCTCTGTGCTTTTTGGTACCCACACCAAACACCATTACTTCGCTCTTTCTTAGATTATATAAGAGTCCGTGGGTAACAGCATACTTCTCACATACTGCAAGCAACCGTCTAAGAGCCTCAATCGACGGACTCGCAACACCATGTCATCCGCGTAGCTGATACTATTTATAATGTTGCCATCGATTGAGCATCCGACACCAGTGCTGCTGAGCTCCACGATTAGCTGGTTGACATACAGGCTAAAAAGCACCGGGGAGGTCAGACCTCCTTGCCTCACCCCACATTCCAACCCGTACCTCCCAGACAATGTATCCGACCATCTGACCTGGTTAATTTGATGGCTGTACCAATATTTAAAAAGTTCAACAAGCTCATGAAGTACTTGTTGCTCTCGCAGCTTAAGGTCAAAAGCCTTCGATAGGTCTAGGAAAGCCGCATAAACAGGAGTGTTCCTATCAGTGTAGTACCTGACCGTGTGCTTGAGCGCCAGGAGCAGTTTCTGTGGAAAGTCCAGCTCGAAAGCCGAACTGAGCATCGTGCAGCTCTATCTGTCCAGAAATTTTACGCTCAAGCACACAGTCAAGCACCTTTGCAATAATAGTTGCCAGCGAAATAGGCCTATAATTATCTTTATCTGAGATATCTCCTGTCTTATTCTTCACTATGGGCACAACAATTGTCTTCATTAGCTCCGTTGGAAGATAGGAGTGTCTCATACAGAAGTTATAGAGCATGGATAGGACCCTGGGAAGATGCAGACCGGCAGATTGGAGATGCTCTATACCTGGAGATTTAGCTTTTACCTCTAGTCATGGCCTTAATTACTTGATTAATTTCTTTAGACGAAATATTAACTGGGCTTCCGAAACATTTCGTCTCTGGACGCAGATCCTGTTCAGTAGATTGCAATCGCGATGTTACTGAGAAATGCGTCTTGAACATTTCCACAATTTCTTCTGGTTGAACCATTAACGCTCACGGGGACCGCCGGTCTTACGTTTAATCTCTGGGTGGACTTCCAAAATTTCTGAAAATGTTTTTTCTTGTGCTCAGTTGCTAATAAGTCCATCTTGATTTGATCCTCATTATCTTGGCAAAATGACATTGGGAACTTTCTGCCCCGCTTTTCGAAAAGTAGCGGACACAAACGAAACCTATCACAGATGATAGATACTATTATCCACTTCATTGCCGTGCATTTTTTTTCCTGTAACATATGGGAATATTGAAAAAATAAGGTTTCAATACTTTAGTATTTTTACACTTCACATTACACCTAAAAAAAATTAATAATATCATCACAAAAAATACGCCAAAGCCAAATAGCTATGATAATGCGCGCTGCGGCCCCGCAGTGTCTAGTCAGGCTATTATCATTGATTATGATAAATAATAAAAGCCTATTATTATATAACTCATCTTTTTATTTAGCCTTTGTTCAATCTGGTTGTTTTAGACTTCATTTTTTTTTAATTAAAAGAACGTTGCCCCACACTAGGAATTTCTCCTGCATTGTGGGTGCGTTTACAAACATTTAAACTCACATACACAAACAGCTAGACCTGGAACAACTACTTGTAGGTCATCAAAGTACCAATTGGTGATGATGATAATTATTAATTATTTAGTAGGGCACAAAATGTATCTTGATATTGTCAAATACAGTATATTAGCTTATTAATATAAGTTCAGTACTGTGTTTAATACATTTTTTTAAACAAATAATAATTAACATTCAGTGAAAAAATAAGTAAAAATATATAACTTTTTATGAGTTATTCTGCGATGCAAAACAATATAAAATGTAAAAAAATCAAATCATTTTAGATAAAAATATTTCCAACTTAGTCTCATCATACCTCAGAATTCCCATATGTCACAACATAGCGCTTTAAGTAAACATACCTACAGGTCTAAAACTTTGAAATATAGTACGTTTCATCTTTGTCCGACGTGGGGATTTTTCCCATACTAAAGTTCCCAATGTCTTTTCAATTTCCGTTTGAAAACTTTTCGTGTCTCTCTCATTTCTACAAACAACTGTCCCGACTTAGGTTTTCCGTGCCACACCCAGTTCATAAACGCAGTTCTAGCGCCCACGTGAGCATCCCTAACGTACCTATTCCACCCAATCACAGTACGTCGACCCTTGCGACCACTCTCTAAACCACAACTACATAGCTTTTGCCGCTTCCGGAAGTGACGTAACAATGTTGTTATACAACGTGTCAATTATTTCACCATGATCTTTATTTTGGCAAAAGTGATCGCAACAGTCGCTTAGTTCAGAGGGAAAATCTATACACCTAAGTTTCTCCATACATAACTCATAATATCGATTTATTTGAGCTGGTGTTCTATTTCCCCACAGAGCCCCATCCACGACCCTCCATCCACGTTTAGTTGCGGCAGTATCCGTCTGCCCCACCACTCCAAGGTTTAGATTTATACAGAGAGGGAAGTGGTCAGACCAGTACACATTTTCATAAATTTCCACCTTCTCCAGTGACTTCCACGCTGCTTCGGATACCAGACAATGATCAAGCCAACGTCTGCTGCCGCATACATCACTAATGAATGTATGCGGCAGCAGACGTTGGAGTCTACACCAAGCATCTTATAATCAGCACAAAACCATCTTTGTTCATCACAAAAACTTAACAGTTCCCGACTAAACAGTTCGCCAGGGTGAGCATTAAAATCTCCGAGGATCAAGATATGTTCTAAACTCTCACTCTCTACAACGGCCGATATTTCACTTAAACACTCACAAAACGCATTCAAATTGTCAATACAATCTGTCGGCATATTCTACTTCCTACTTAATCCTACTTCCTATCCTACTAATATTATAAATGCGAAAGTTTGTGAGGATGGATAGATGTGTGTTACTCTTTCACGCAAAAACTACTGAATGGATCTGAATGAATTTTGGTAAGTAGATAGTTGACATTCTGGAATAACACATATGCTACTTTTTATCCCGAAAGTCCTACGGGATCAGGATTTGCGCGGGAAAACCTTCCCACGCGTACGAAGTCGCGGGCAGAAGCTAGTACACACTAAATACCAACAAAACACGATTATTAAATGTCATTTTAATAGCCGCGATGCGATTACTAGCACAAGGAATAATCGTAACAGCAGTAAAAACCGATTTCCTCCATAAAATACCCACACCACCGTATGGTCTACCCCTCAATATACCCTCCGAGGTATCTACAGCGGACTTTCCAAAATAACCAAAGTCTGTGTCTAAATGACCTAGTATTGGTATATCCTGGGGCAACAACCACGTTTCCTGCAACGCAATGACATCCACCGATTTACACATATCTTTTACACACGTAATTGATCGCTTTAAAGACTTACAGTTATAGCTTACAATCGTAGCTATTAGATTATTATTATGACCTATTGTAATATCCATTTATGAAGTTAATTACTCACAGTTTTGTCATCCGGTCGCAGGACACCTGGCTGTCGCTCGGTCACACTATTATAATACACAAACCTACGAAATGACACACCAGAAGGCCACAAGTTCTCGTTCATAAAGACACTCAATTCCTTTTTTGGTATTAAAAACTTATATGCAGCGTATCCCTTATTTCTTTTCATATCTATTTTGCGCAAAGAAACATCTACATTTGTTTTGTTTTTAATGTATAAAACTATGTCTTGGATTTTTGTTTCCTTGTTTACGTTGTAGATATAAAAAGGAATACTCACATCCGCCGCCTTAAAAGAACATTCGGGCAATTCGGGAGTTTCACGTGTATAGTCCTAATAGTTTCGGAACAAAATGGCTGTGACATACGGACGGACGGGCGGACAGACAGATAGACAGACAGACGGACAGACATGACGAAACTATAAGGGTTCCGTTTTTTGCGTTTCGGCTACGGAATCCTAAAAAAGTCATAATCTAGAGAACAAATTTCAAAAAATTGGTCGTTTCCTATGGAGAAGAACCGGTAAGAAACTCCATGGTTACTCTACATCTACATCGTGATGAAACTGGCTTTACCTAGGATCAATTTGAAGAAATGTAACATTAACCAACCCACATTAGCCCGAATGGAGGATTACGGCCTGTGTCTCAGCGATGGGAAACTGAATTGAATGAAACTGATTATTATAGGTACTACATATTAGTGACAAACTGACAACATAACGTCTACCAGTCTGTCCTTTATTGTCATGATTCAAGTCAAATCCAATAAATAAAATCACATAATCTGCACCTATACCATTAAGTCAAGACTAACCACCTCATTAAGACCTAGCTAGGCAGCTCAGTACAAAATATGACCTAGTTGACCTAATCAAGGTGTTGACATTAACATGCTTATAACAGTCAGTTATTCTTTAATATAGTCGCCATTTTATTCTGAAATGAAAACAAGTTATGATAGGGTTTTCCTTCCTCGTAGATGTGGTTACATATGGAGACCCTTTTTTTTTGTTTTTCGTTATTTTTATTCCAGATGAGCCCACTTTTCATCCCAAACTCGCCTGGTGGTAAGCGATAGATGAGTTTGTAACTGACAGGGAACACAGAAGCCGGCAGAGAGTTCCAGTGTATCAACCAAGTGTGGGTGGTACCACAGTATAAAAATATGGACAATACGGAAACTACCCACAAACGCTCAAAACAGTACACTCACATGAACATGCGCACCGACGAGACTCCTAAGCGCGGGTCGCGGTGCTCTCAGTAGTGCGTGCCGCGTAAACACGAGTGGTCACGTTTAAATTTTATTTATCTATGAAAATGCCACGAGCGTATTGCGTTGTGTACGGCTGTTTTAACTCGGCTTCAACAAAACAGGAGCTATCATATTTCAAACTTCCTGCTGATTTTGAAAGGTAAGAATGATTTATTTATTGTTGTTATAATCGTTATCGAATTATATGTCAGCGATCATAATGAATTATTCGTGATCTTATTACTTATAAATCCAGAATGCGGCGGTTATGACAAAGAATGACAAAGTTACAGATCTATAGTTCTACAAGTTGTTGTGTGTTAATATTAAATTGTTTGTCGTGTTTAAACTATCGTCTTTTGCTGAGATTAACCGACGCCATGAAATTACCTATTTAAATTGTATTTGTAAGCTAGGTAGTTATTTAAATTCGATGAATTGATCACTACAGAACAAAAATGTGAAAAAATAACAATACCAAAATCATTAAAAATTACAACCCTATTGCTTCCATGGAGCGTAGGTAATTATGTCCTCAACTAGGCTTAGTTTCTGTACTGTCTATATCTATACTGTGGTGGTACCCAGCCGTGCGTCTGAACGGTAGTGATAGGCAGATGGAGGGATCAGGTTATGGAGCTCCTGCGCAAACTCCCCGAAGTACAATCTATAGAAAACCGAAAGGTAATGCATGTTGCGTCATTGAACAACGACTAAATTAAAGTTAAAACTTAAAGACTCATACAAGTGAACTGTATAACGTTCTTTTAAGAAATAAGGATTCCTTATACCTATTATTATTACGGACACGACTTACAAGATATAGGTTGTGGGCTCGAGCCTAGACAAGCACATTAGATTGTGTTATTTTCACCATCACCACTACTCCTTAACGGTGAAGTAACTGGCATGTTTTATGCTCAATTTACACCGCCGCGGAATGGAATGGCTAATTCCACCAAGTCCGTTCCATCATCGGACTACAAGACAAACGGCGATGCGCCATCGTTACATGGTGGACATCCCACTAAACGTTTTGGGAATACCTTCATTGTGTGTACGGCTAAGGAATGGAATTCGCTGCCAGAGTCTGTGTTTCCCGATAGCTATAACCTAGGGGTCTTTAAGTCAAGAGTAAATAGGTTACTTTTAGGTAAGCGTGCTCCATCTTCGACCACATCATCACTTACCATCAGGTGAGATGGTGGTCAAACGTGAACTTATTATCAATAAAATAAAAACATAGGTACAAACTAAATAGGAGCCAAAAAAAGGTCGCGCGTCTTCCGAGGTATCCTCGCGCATTCTCGAGAATTCCCTTAGCTACTGTTGGCGCCGTCTGTTGAATCCGCGGGAAGTCGGTTGGGTCGGTCACAGCAGTGCGGTGCCAACTAATAGATCTAGAATGAACGTCCCTCATGGCACAGTCGCGCGAATTCGCTGGAATGCGTGAGAATACTCGCGCATTGCAGCGAATTTGCGCGCCTTCTCACGTCATGAGGCGAAATTGACAATTCCATTCCATTCCATTCCGTGACGGTGTAAATTGAGCCTTATAGATAGAGGCCTGTGTCACAGCAGTGGAAATGAATAAGCTGATTATCCATAATATATGCGGAAATCTAGATCTAGATTGCTAGTAATGTGAACCACATGGCTAGTTTATAAAAAAAGTAGGACAATGTTTCTCTTAGTACTTATCAATATTTTGGCAATCATTCTATAAGAAAGGCAAACTAGTGACGAGTTTGAGCCTTATCTAGTTGGATTTCATAACTTTTTCTCTTAAAACAGAGAATAGATAGGATAAGCCTTCTATCGTTTTTACAAGCAATGGTAATCTTATCACGATTATACGGGAGATAAATAAATTTTGCTAGTTTACGAGTCGTATTATTTTAATCTAAATAAACGTGAATGAGTTTACATAATTATATCGATTAGCTTATCAAAATATACCTGTGTGAACTCCCGCTTCCTAATACTATGCGGGATTAAAGGTGTTGAGACCTAAGTTTTCCTCTTTAAAGGTGTTGAGACCTAAGTTTTCCTGATGCACTGACCCATAAATATGTATGTATTTATGTATGTTTATTTATTGGTATAATTTTGTTTATATCAAGGTTTGTTGTCTACTTAATATCGACTCTTATTTGAAAAAAAAAAACAGTATCGCTATTTAAAGTTTTGTCTTGTTGTTTGTAAAATTATATGTTTTTTTTTTATGTGTACAATATAAGACAAAAATCAAAATAATTACATATTCTTATATAGCTTATATCCGCGACTTCGTTCGCTTTTCCCGTATAAATTCGACAAAAAGTGACAAAGTTGTAGAATTGTCGAGCTTAGGCTGTTTAATAAAACTGACAAATATGTCAAAAATTGTCAGGCAAAATCGTGACATATTTAGCAAGTAAAAACGCGTTCAATAACGCGACATATGTCACAAAAACACATCATAATATATCTGACAATTTTCGGCGACAATTGTCGGATTGTCGTGACAATTATGTCGACGAAAAAAAAGATAAATGAGGATAAAATAGAAAACAAAATAGTAATATAGTGAATCAATCTTTAGTGCAACTACGATTGTTTGTTTTGAGATTTTTAAACGACATCATCCGACGAGCCCTTGTCACCGTCGGCGTTCCAACCATATTGGAACCCAAAGGCTTAGTACATGACGATGGCAAATGACCGGACGCCATGGCATTGTTTTCTTGGAAGATGATCAGGCCTTTAGTGTGTGACTCAACTTGTGTCGATACTCTCGCGCCATCCCATCTTCCCAGACCATCATGCTGTGCTGGCGCTCCTGCTGCAGCTGCGGAACACCTCAAGCGACATAAATACAGTAATCTCGGTGATAACTATATTTTCGAGCCGTATAGAAATATCGTAAAGGCTCGTGACGCTTCCCTTGACCCAAGGGCTTGCTATATCTTTGGCCAAAGGCAAAGCATTACCAAACAACGAGCCAATGCCACCTGTCTCTAAGTAGAGACAGGTGGCATTGGCTCGTTGTTTGAAAAAAAAATCATCTTAAACGCTGTCGGCTGGTAAGTACCAGCCGACAGCGTTTAAGATGATTTTTTTATGCTTTATTCTAGTTTGCTTTTATTTTATTTTTGCATAATGGTTGTACTTAAATAAATTACTTTCTTACACCTTCAAAATATGATTTCGCGACAGAGGGAAACGCTCCTGTCAGAATTATCTGACAATTCTACAAATATGTCAATTTTTCAAGAAAATTTTCTGTTTAATAAAGCAAATTTGACAAGTTTTTCACGACAAATAGTCACCTGTCACTTAAAATGTTTTATTAATCAGAAAAATGTCGGATTGTCGCGATTTTCCTACATATTTGTCAATTCTCCACAATGACAATTTTGTCGCCTGTAAGTTTTATTACATTGAAAATTTTTAAATTTTTGAAATATGTTGGACTTGTCAGATTGTTAGCTATATTAAATAGGGCCCTGGAACTTGACAACGATACAGGTACCGATTTGGCTAATTTTATTTTTAATATTCCATGCGTATAGGGAAGGTTACAAGGCCGATTCAGTTAGTCATCAACAAAAAACTGTAACTGAGTGAGTGACATTGAGTTCTGTAAGCTTCAGCCATTCGTAAAACGAACTCGGTCAAGAAGAAACATTGACCTTTTGAAACTGTTTCTTTTACGTAAAAGTAGATTGCTACTCGGAAGTGCAAAGACTGCATTTTGATATTTCGTTTTCTAGTCGTGGTTAAATAATAACATCTGCATGAACTTTCAAGATTAAGCAATGCTTGCTAAATTCTCAACATGTTGAGATTTTTTTATGTTTCAGAAGGCATGTAAAGCATATCATAGCAGTCATAAAACTTTCACAATCTTTACGGGAAGCCATTACCCAAAAAATCTGATACCAATCTTGTAAAGGTCTATCGTGTTATAAGTACAGTTATTGGTCACATAAGTGGTGAAAAACTTGTTCCATCATCGTGAATTGTTCCTTGAGGGTCGTTGGTTAATGCTGAAATAGACCCTTTTAGTGCATCCGTGAGGCACGCACGGTCTTTTTAGTTTTTCAATTTTATTTGTGTGTGTGCTTGACAATATATGTATATATATTTAATTTATAATAGACTCGCGTTTGACTACTACTAAATGATGATGTGGTCGAAGATAGAGCTCACTTACCTAGAAGTAACCTATTCACTCTTGACTTAAAGACTCCCAGGTTATAGCTATTGGGAAACACAGACTCCGGCAGGGAAATCCACTCCATAGCCGTACGCACAATGAAAGTATTCCCAAAACGTTTTGTGCGTATGGGTGAAATGTTTACCATGCCAAATAATTGTGTTTTTCTTTCTTTTATCCTTTCTATCTTTATAAGTCATCAGCTGCATTCAGGATTAAAATCTGACCCTAACATGGTAAGGAACAGAAGATAATATTATCGATAACTAGCTGACCCGCCACGACTTCGTTCGCGTGGTATCCTACCCCTACCCAACCGATACCCTACCCATACCTTACTCTACCCCTACCCCTACCCTACCCTATCCTACCAATACCCTACCCCTACCCTACCCTGCCATACCGTACCCTACCCCCTACCCTACCTCTACCCTTGAGACCTTTCCCACTTTTTTATTTTTTTTTCATACGAACCTTCTCCTTACAAAACCAAACAACAAAAAAAAGAATCAGCCGAATCGGTCCAGCCGTTTTGTGTTTTGCGCTTAGCAACACATTTAGCTATTCATTTTTATTACATGTATAGATTTGGACTCAACAGGTTGCCATCTTAATAGCATCGTAAGTGGCGCTCTTTAAGTATTCAAAATTTCCGGTATAGATGCACTTACGGCACTCCAGGGTCACACTCATAATCATGAAGACACGTGTATTTCTTACAAAATTTGATAAGTCAGACTTTACTATTAAACAAAATTGATAAAGCTACTGCCCGCGACTTCGTTCGCGTAGCAATTTCCCGCGTAAATCCCGATCCCGTGGGAATTCCGGGATAAAAAGTAGCCTGTGTATTATTCCAGAATGTCAACTATCTGCTTACCAAACATTAAAATCTATCCAGTAGGTTCGGAGATTAGCGTGTAAAAAACATAAACAGACACTTTTTTGCCGTGGCACCGTTTCTTAACCCACATCAATTATTATTTTGTATAAAATTTAAATGTACATACACACTTTTTTTACTGTTTTATTATAGTATAGATTATCGAAATGAAAGATGATCCTTTCCTTGTAACGTACTCTTGGAATCTACTTTGACGGTCGGCGCGTCTTTCTTATACCGTATGATTTCATCAGGATAATTTAAGATGGCCACCGGGGTTGTAGAAATATTCTAGCGAAATATCATGACCCCGTACAACGTAAGGGCGACTGAACAGAACAGGGTGAGTTTTTAGTCAGTAGAAGTCTGACACTCCCCTCCGCTCCACCCACAGTGGGAGGAGTAATTTGATTATTTTCTCACCCACTTTGTGCCTTCAGTTGCCTTTGCGTTCCGTTAGAACATTTCCCCAGAACGATTATCCCTGTTAGTATTACGGATGATTATTCAAGGATTACTTACTGTAGAATATGGATATTGTGGTTTTGAACGCTTGAAACAAAAACCTCTGCGTAACCGGTTTTATATTTTTTCACTTTAAAATGAATATCATAATTATATAGGTATTAAAAAGCATTTTTTTTTGCCCACTGCTGGGCATGGCGCCCTCCGTTTTTTCATCCAAATCTCTGTCTTGCCCGAGGTTTGACCATGTTTGCCCCGCGAACATAAAAACATTAATTAAAACCAACTCACCTGCTTTTTGAAGGGCGTAATCCATCCCGAGGCCTTATTCGCCATTTTATTATTGAATTAATTTTAAAACTACACTCAGTTCACTTACACACGTTTAGTTCCGTTGACGACATCACATTGTCTGTGTCCACTTGTAAACATTATCAATACGATACGAACGATAATACACACGTAAGTTACAGTTAGATTTTTAATATGAATTGCAGTTTTATTCCTAGCTAGATTCACAAATGGTGTAACACAGAGTAACTGAAATCAGTCTATCAACTGATTTAGTCAGTGGGAAGGTTTTCTTGTCATCATTTCATTTTATAACATGCGTGATAGTAGGTTTCAGATAGTCTGAAGCCGGAACATGTTACCCAGTTACTGAGTTGTAAAAGCCAGATAGGTAGTCGTGCTCTGTAAAGAATAAAATATAAAACCTGAGTAGATAGATGCCGCAGGAATATTTTAGTATCGAATTATTTATTTAATCTCTTTCTCCATAATAGTAAATGAATGCCTTCTTAGTCAACCTCTTCTCTCGACACTGAGACTTTGTGGTCCTATATAATTTATTTATTTATTAAAACTTTATGCAACACAAAATGTACAAAGGCGGACTTTATGCCTTAGGCATTGTCTACAAGTCAACTATGGGTGGTGAAATGAAGAGATAACATGGCAGGTGCATAAAAAAATAAACTAAGTAGATAATATATTCAAAGTAAGTTTTATTACAAGTGTAATATATACATATATAACTAGAATAAACTTACATACATATTTATCATAATACATACCAAATATATATAATATATTAATAAAAAGTTATAGAAAGGGGGTTATGAAAACTCTGCTTCCACTATTTGTTAAGAAAATAATCCCGCAACTTTCTCTTAAATGCATATTGATTAGTGGCCGTCCTGATATCGAGAGGTAGTGCATTCCACAGAAGAATAGACTGTATATGGAAGAATGAACAAAATCAGAAGTATGAGAAAGGCAGAGTAAGAAAAGATTATTGGAAGAACGCAGACTTTTAGCGTGTGAAGAACATAGAAATTGAAAATGAGAAATAAGGTAAGAGGGAGGGGTAGGAGAGTTCAGCAAAGAGAAAAGCATAATCAAAGCGCGCAAACTTTTTCTCTGGCGAATAGGCATCCATTTGAGCTCGGGTCTGTAGTTTGCGAGCTTTGACTACGCTTTTCTCTATATAAAATTTTGCACAGCACTATAGTTGTCTCAATGCGGGAATCGAACTTGTCACACATAGCGCACCAGCCAATCGCTCAACTACTGGGCCAAACGCTAATTAAGAGAAATATTAACAAATGAATTGTTAATAAAGTCGTTCAGTAATCGAAGGTTCATTCAATACTTCGGTTGAATGACTGAAGTGCGTAAGTTTAGATGTATGGATTTAAGGATGTATAGATGTTTGTCATCACGGCAAAATTCATAACGGGTATGGGTAAAAAAATGGAGAAAAAATTATTTTTGAGAAAATAATATATTTTTACGGCGAATGAGTGGGATATGCTGCCGGAGTCTGTGTTTCCTGATCGCTATAACCGGGGAGTCTTTAAGTCACGATTGAATAGGTTACTTCTAGGCAA
The DNA here is from genome assembly GCA_943138885.2 of Tholera decimalis. Classification (NCBI taxonomy): domain Eukaryota; kingdom Metazoa; phylum Arthropoda; class Insecta; order Lepidoptera; family Noctuidae; genus Tholera; species Tholera decimalis. The sequence goes on from OW964577.2 coordinate 2,177,236, forward strand.
GCGTGATCCATCTTCGACCACATCATCACTTACCATCAGGTGAGATGGTGGTCAAACGCGAGCCTATTATCAATAAAAAAAGACTGGGTGAAGTTAACCCTCCCTGCCTCACGTCACAATCTAGCCCGTGTGACTCAGAGTGAGAATCAGCCCAAATGACATAATTCTACCATCTACCATCAGGTGAGATGGTGGCCAAACGCGGCTCGCGTTATTCTATATAACAAAAAAAAATGAAAAATTCCCGTGGGAGAGATTTATCAAAAATACCAAATGAGCTAAATTGCTACCAGCACCTAGTCGCGCCATGAAACTAATTTTTGAAATCCTTAAATAATATTGCAGCTCAACTTACATTGGTATACTGACATTTAGCTATCAACTCGTTACTCTGTGGTGATAATAAAAGAATTTAATTGCAGTTTCTAGTGGAGTAGCTGCAATATATCTCAGTAGGTAGTATATTAATTATACTTTGCAAATAGACAAAATATAGTGAATTGTGTAATATGCCCGTCAGAAGTAGCTGTATGTAGTTATTGTAATAATGCGCAACTAATATTGTCAATAAGGCCTATTTTATCATGTAAATTCTGTTTAAATTAGCACTTAATGAAAATGTTAGTTACGCTGCACAGTTTATGATTTGACCAATCTAGCAGGACAATAGGTATTTAAATGTTAATGTTTAAAACTACGTCTTTTAATTTTCTTACACTTTCGAATACATCTTTTAACTGATAACACAAGGAAAATAATCCATTGTCACGCAAAACTGGTTTTAACAATGGGCGAATTTACTTGAACTTATTCGGGTAGTCGGCCGCTGCTCGGTGTGACCGTTAACGCTAACGTGTATACATGTTCTTTGGTGTATTAATTACTTGTAAGTATTTTGTTGTGATGGAGTCATCAAGTAGAGGTAATTATCCATATATTAAGTTATTAAAATAAATCAAATTGTATGCTTGCGAATTGTAACACTCACTGAAAGTATACATCAATAAAAATGTATTTTTATTCTTAATTAATTTTTGTTTGTAGATCTACCATGTAGTCAAACGTAGTCAAGCTGTGATAGTAGTCTTAAAAAATTCTCTGTGTTATATACTTTGATGCTATAATAATGGTTTTTTGCGATTATATATTTTTTTGCTTTTTCTTTGTAGATGCCGCAATGCAGCGAAAATCAATATTTGATTTTTAGCGTTCTATTTCGCCCAAAGGTCGATTAAATAAAGTAATCAACTTTGTGAAAATGAGCTTTGGTGATTTAGTTGTTACCGAAGAACAGGATGAGCAGTTAAAAGCATTTTTGGAAAAAGGATGCGAGAAAATTCGTGTGAAAAGGGATCGCAAGCAAAGACGATTAGGCTTGTTTTTAAAAGACTGAACAGTGAAGATGAACTGACTTTCGCTGCGCAATTAAGTGTCAGAGCTAGTGGCAAACGTAATGCTGCTACATTGATTGAATAATTATCTACAGCCTCGCCAAAACAAGCCATCACATATAAGAAAGCTCGAAGAATTATTATTACTGGAAAAGAACAAAGACCTTAGCGTTTTTTTATAATTATGCCACAACAGCGCGAATTACTGGTCTCAATGAAAACCTTATTCATCGTTTTGGGACAATTCTTGCAGCCATACCTAGCTTCACGCTATGAAATCGATACCAAAAAAATTTATGACTACTGTATGGAGACCAGGGAGATATATTTAAGTTTATACCCATGGTACAACAGTGCATAAAATTTTGGTACATGGAGCAAATATAATAAAAAAATTCGGTAATACCGATAGGACAAATGTCCAAGCAGGCTTCCGAGGCCAAAAATAAAGAAATCAGAAAAGCCAGATTGGGGCATACATTGAAGACATCAAGACACAGAACTAATTTTGATTTAATTAAACATTTGTTAACATCTTCAGACCCTTATATAACATTTTTAAGAAAAATTCCTCGAAAACAAATATCTAAGCGAGACATAGATATAAGAATTTTATTAAAAGATTGAAAAAAATTGTTACACATTTAATTTTGCCTTTTACTTACTGCAACATTCCTATGTATACAATAAATGTAATATATAATACAATATTTAGGTTGTCGAGTTTTGTCCCCCTAGATTAGTCAAATCATACGCTGTGCGCTGTAGGTATAGCATTGTCACCAACGACAATATTAAAAAAATTGGCCAAGTGCGAGTCAGACTCGCCCATGAAGGGTTCCGAAGTAACTATAATAATATAATATAATATGTATATTTATTTGACGAAAAAAAAACCTTACAAATTTCTTAAAACTAGGATAATTGTGACGTGAGGCAGGGAGGGTTAACTTCACCCAGTCTTTTTTTTATTGATAATAGGCTCGCGTTTGACCACTATCTCACCTGATGGTAAGTGATGATGTGGTCGAAGATGGAGCACGCTTGCCTAGAAGTAACATATAAAGACTCCCAGGTTATAGCGATCAGGAAACACAGACTCCGGCAGGGATTTCCACTCCTCAGCCGTAAAAAATATATTATGTTTTCTCCGTTTTTTTAGCCATCTGCCTAGACGTGATAGATCTATATACTATATATAGATCTATATATAGACTATACATGTGAAACTTGGTAGGCACCAAGTTTCACATGTATAGTCTTAATAGTTTCGGAATAAAATGGCTGTGACATACGGACGGATGGACGGAGAGACAGACAGACATGACGAAACTATAAGGGTCCCGTTTTTTGCCATTTGGCTACGGAACCCTAAAAATGAAATCCTTTTAGGTTCGCTCGTGTGTCTGTGTTTCAGCCAATATTCTCGGTAACTAGTCGGTTGATTACCCCGCACCATCTATCTACCTTTGTAACTCACATAGAGAGAGTCTAGATAAGAAATAAAATTGAAGTATGGGGGTCACTTTTGTGCCTGCCGGGGTTGCAGGAATGTTTTAACGAGATGCGGCATCTCCCGGAATGCAAAGGTAACTGAAGTAACAGGATGGGTTTTTAGTTTGTAGGAGTAAAGGACGCCCGTTTGCTCCACCCAGAGCGGTAAAAGTTATCTCATGATTCTCACGAGTCTGGCAGTTTGAGTACTTTATACGGCCGACACAAATTACCTAACTTTACTATTCTGCCCTGCCAATCCAAAACACTGCAACTTTCGAAAACCACATTTGAGATATTTAACGATATAGATTTATAATTTATTTAATTTGAAAGTGATACAGTGTTTTTAGCTCGCTTTATCTTGCAGAATATACATTGTAATAAAAAATGTAAGTCGGGAGTGTTAAACAGACTTCAAGGAACGAATATAAAGCTGTTAAGCAAAAACACTGTAATTTTGGTTAGACACGGCAGTATTGTTCGTCAATTCTTTCGAGCTCCTTAAAATTCGAAGTTGAGCAACGCGATAACTGACAAAATAATGCTTGCACTGTTTGGACGGGCTTGCTCATATCTCTGTGATTCTGTCCTATAAAGAGCACTACAAACATAACTGTACATGAAATACAAATGAAAAAAATTGATTTGATCACTACAGATTGTATGGACTTCAAAAGAGACGTTGACCTCTGAGTTTGTTTCGGTTTTTCTTCACACCGGCCTCATCTAGCTTACATTTACAAAAAGAAATTACGTGAAAAAGTGTTATTTATAACCTAACTAGCATCTGGCCACGACTTCGTTCGCGTGGAAGGGGTTTCCCGCTTTAATCCCGATTCTGTGTAAATTCCGGGATAAAAACTATCCTTCTTCTATATCTTCTTATGTCCTTCCCAGGGTCCTAAACTATTATATTTACATCGGTTCAGCGGTTTAGGCGTGAAAAGGTAGCAGACAGACAGACAGACAGGTTTACTTTCGCATTTATAATATTAGTATGGATGGAAGTACGGATAGTATGTATATGGATTACAAAATAAACATCATTATTTCATAAATAATAAATTAATAGTTTAAAAAACCAAAACACGCTTTTAGGACTAAAGTAATGACCAGAAATTAGAAATGTTTACTAGTAGGCAGTCCAAGGTTCCATCAGCCACCTTCTAATTCCATCGTCAGACCAGCTGGTACCATAATATTCTATTATCGTCTATTCTACATATATTTGCCAAGTTTCATGATGATACAACAATTAGAAGTACGTTTAATTCAGATTCTTAGATTTTATTGCATATTTAGTTCGTTACAGATCGACCTAATAAGAAATCTATGAATTACGCGGTAAAAAGGTTAAGAAAACCGATAACAGATTTTCTTTAGGTTTGTTTTAACCTTGAAACCTGATCGTGTTCAAAGTCCATTACGTGGCCTTTCTCACAAGTGCAAACTCGACTATGATACGACATTCCATCATGGAATGCCAGTGCCTATCTTTCGGCTTCATCATAAGACCTTGAAACCTAATCGTTATCAAAGTTCATTACAAGACCTTTCTAAGAAATCCAAAACAGCTATGATACGATTTTCCATCATGAAGTTCCAGTTCATATCTTCCGGCTCCATCATCAGATCAGTTCGACAGTATACGACAGGAATGTTTTTTTTTAAGAAAACTAGCATCGTTTTAAAATTCACATTACCAGCAATCTTGTTAGCCCCTCCAACTAAGCTAAATATGCTTGATTCTGGAGTGGGTTCACAGCAATTGTGCAATGGGTGGGATTCAAACTCACGACCCCTCGATCACAAGCCAACTTAGGCATTAGTCTACTGCCGTTTACAAAAAGATTCTATGCTGCACACAGTATCACAAACAGTACCTACATCATCATTTCCACAGAATCACGTGAATTCACGTACGTCGAGTAATATCAATTAATATTACATCTGAATTTAGGACTGGACCGATTTAGACAAATTCGTCATCAATTACATCTTACACGTGTTATAATGGTCTGAAGAATGCGCCATGACACCTTGGTATGTTTGTAGTCATTCATATAAGTCTGACGTGGGGATATACTGTGGTCGTAGACATTCTTTGCTGTGTTGGTAAGGGAGCATAAAAGTGCAATAGGGTTTTTCTGTCAGAAATATCTGAGTAGTAGTCCGGAGTGTAGAAGTTGGTGGATTATTAGAATCCCTCGGAAAGTACGTTAAGAGGAGGCTCCCTAAATTGTATGTAATTTTGTATTAATATTCTGAAACAATCACGCATACAATCAAAATGGAACTTTAGTATATGATTTATTGGATCTTTTTCTTTCCATGTCTAGACCAGTTTCGTAATTGGAACATTTTCGCTAGATTCATTTTTTAATCGAAAATCCTGTCTTTTTTAAAGATTATTCAAAATTTAATCAAGATTACTCGGCTTTTATATCTAAAATTAGTATTGACAGTAAGAAAATATAGTTTATTATCCAAACATAGGATTTTTTTTTCTCTAGATCAATTATCAATTTAGTTATAAACGAAATAAGAATTGAGACTTACGACATTTAGTTTCGAACCCGAATATGGTAAAAGAGCGCACGCGATATTCAACTTTATTACTGCTGAATTAGCGTTTAGCACACAACGGCAGTTTCGAAACCGAACATGGTGAAAGAGCGCACGCGATATTCAACTTTATTACTGCTGCGTTAGCGTTTAATATACAACGGCGTAACCGGGGTGGATGGGGGCGGAGCTTGTGTGAAAATTATTTTGCACTGCCTGGTGGTCCTACACCTGATCTCTCTCTGGTGGAATCAGATCGCACATACTTGTGCACTATATATAATATCTCCTGCACAGATGGCTAATCAATTATTAGATTGGTCGCCGTTGCCGAAATCGGTCAGGAGAACTTTAAGTGTCTTTAAACGACATTATAAATTGGTTAACATATAATAATCTTATCATTAATTTAGACAAAACAAAAATAGTAAGTTATTTTCAAAGAAAAACCCCTTTGACATTAAATATAAATTATGAAACGAAAAAAATAGAGGAAACTGATACCATCAAATTCTTAGGTCTATGGATTGACAAAAATATGTTATGGAAAACGCAAATTGATACGGTGTGTAAAAAACTAAATAAATTTTCTCACGCTTTATACAGACTATCTAAAATTGTGAATCAAGCAGCAGTACTAACCGCCTATCATGCTTATGTAACGTCTACGCTTAGATATGGAATAATTTATTGGGGGAATGCTACAGATAGAGAACTCGCTTTTAGGGCTCAAAAGAAATGTCTTAGAGCAGTTTGTGGCATACGTGTCCCAGATAGCTGCAGGTCATATTTTAAAAACCTTAAGATCTTAACCTTTCCTGCCCTCTACATCTATGAGACTGCCACGTTTGTAAAAACCAATAAGGAAAAGTTTGGTAACCTATACTCCCGTCGATATGCCGACAAAATAGCAAATATGATGCCCTCAAAAACAGCTCTACTGTCTAAAAGTTTCTTCGGAATGGCTTCAAGAATTTATAATAAGATTCCGAAACGAATAAGGGAAATTGAAAATATTAAACTTTTTAAAAAACAATTATTTAATCTACTAGTAAACAGGCCATATTATACTGTGCATGAATTTTTGTCCGACAGATTTGAGACCAGATAGTGCCAATATTTTTATGTTTTGATGCAAAATTATAAAATACTAAATATTAAATATTATTAATTAATGCTAATTGGAATGTTATTTTTATTTATTTGTAAATTGAATTAATATGTTATAGTTATTTTGTTTCCAAATATTGTATGCCTAATATGGTGGAGCAGTGCGAACGCACACAATAAACTAATAACAACCCTGTAACCACTGTCTCACAATAAACAACTTTTGACTTTTGACTTTTGACTCTATCATGGGAGCATAAGCTTTAAAATATTAACTTTGTAGTAAATTAAACCTAACTGCATAAAACATTTGTAGGGACACATTGTAATTGTCAGCAAAAATCGTATGACCACACGGGCGTAACCGCCCGCGCGTAACGCTAGTGTTTCCCTTTATATAATAACTAGTATTTGCGTGTTGCGCGAGGTGCAAGCACCTCGCGTGCTTGTGAAAAAAAAAAAAGTGGGGGGGGTGATGGGGGGAGATGGGGGGGGGTGATGGGGGGAGATGGGGGGGTTTAGTATTTGCGTGTTGCGCGAGGTGCAAGCACCTCGCGTGCTTGTTAAAAAAAAAAAAAGTGGGGGGGGGGTGATGGGGGGAGATGGGGGGGGGAGATGGGGGGGTTTAGTATTTGCGTGTTGCGCGAGGTGCAAGCACCTCGCGTGCTTGTGAAAAAAATAAAAAGTGGGGGGGGGTTGCAGAAGTATTTTGACTAACGCATTGCCCCTCTAAATGAATCTGAAAAAAAAAATGTTCCAAGTCTCTTAGATTCCGAGATCCGCCTAAAGGGGGGGAGAAGGGGGGCGGGGGGGGGGACTTTGAAAAATGGTTTTTACTTTACCGAGCCTCCTCTATACGAATCCGTAAAAAGAAAAAAATACGGGTCTCGTAGTTTCCAAGATACGATAGGGGGGGGGGGGGGGAGAAGGGGGGGAAAAGGGGGGTTTGGCACTTTTCCCGTAGGTTTGACAGTTACTTGTTTACGAATCTGTCAAAATATACCCACCTCCCCATCCACCATCTGGGAGAACAATTCTGTCAATGAGTGAGTGAGTCAGTCAGTGAGTGGTAATCTAGCTTTATATAGTATAACTAGTATTTGCGTGTTGCGCGAGGTGCAAGCACCTCGCGTGCTTGTGAAAAAAAAAAAATGGGGGGGGTGATGGGGGGGTTTAGTATTTGCGTGTTGCGCGAGGTGCAAGCACCTCGCGTGCTTGTGAAAAAAACTAAAGCATTGCCCCTCTAAATCAAGTATTTGCGTGTTGCGCGAGGTGCAAGCACCTCGCGTGCTTGTGAAAAAAACTAAAGCATTGCCCCTCTAAATCAAGTATTTGCGTGTTGCGCGAGGTGCAAGCACCACGCGTGATTGTGAAAAAAAAAAAAAAAGGGGGGGGAATGGGGGGGCGGTTGCACAATTATTTCGACTAAAGCATTGCCCCTCTAAATGAATCTGAAAAAAAAAATGTTCCAAGTCTCTTAGATTCCGAGATCCGCCTAAAGGGGGGGAGAAGGAGGGCGGGGGGGCACTTTGAAAAATGGTTTTTACTTTACCGAGCCTCCTCTATACGAATCCGTAAAAAGAAAAAAATACGGGTCTCGTAGTTTCCGAGATACGATGGGGGGGGGGGAGAAGGGGGGGGGGGGAAAGGGGAGGTTTGGCACTTTTCCCGTAGGTTTGAGAGTTACTTGTTTACGAATCTGTCAAAATATACCCACCTCCCCATCCACCATCTGGGAGAACAATTATGTCAATGAGTGAGTGAGTCAGTCAGTGAGTGGTAATTTAGCTTTATATAGTATAACTAGTATTTGCGTGTTGCGCGAGGTGCAAGCACCTCGCGTGCTTGTGGAAAAAAAAAGGGGGGGGTGATGGGGGGGGTTTAGTATTTGCGTGTTGCGCGAGGTGCAAGCACCTCGCGTGCTTGTGAAATAAACTAAAGCATTGCCCCTCTAAATCAAGTATTTGCGTGTTGCGCGAGGTGCAAGCACCTCGCGTGCTTGTGAAAAAAAAAAAAAAAGTGGGGGGGGTAATGGGGGGGGGGTTGCAGAAGTATTTTGACTAAAGCATTGCCCCTCTAAATGAATCTGAAAAAAAAAATGTTACAAGTCTCTTAGATTCCGAGATCCGCCTAAAGGGGGGGAGAAAAGGGGCGGGGGGGGGGGGCTTTGAAAAATGGTTTTTACTTTACCGAGCCTCCTCTATACGAATCCGTAAAAAACAAAAAATACGGGTCTCGTAGTTTATAGTATAATATATGTATAGTGTGAATGCGTACGTATATTATATACCACTTTATGTATTAGACATTTGGAGTTTCATTCACTGCACCTAAACGCACCTACTGGAGTGGAGTTAGTGCTCAAGATGATATACACATACACAAATTGGTGACCCCGACTCGTTTGAACAATTTGGACAGTGAGTTTAACCATATAATTGAATTATAATCATATTATTCTGTAAAATGTAATAATTAAATAATATTCAAATTTCATTTAATATTAAATAGCTTTTTTGCAGTCGGGTAAAAAGCAGCCTATAACCTGCTTCAAGCTACTTTCATACCAAATCCACCCAGTACTTTCAGAGATTAGCGTGTTTAAACGAACAAACAAACAAACTTTTCCGCTTTATAATATTAGTTTACGTAATAATAATACAAAAGGTGCGGTGACAAAATAGTCAAAATGATAAATGATCTTTATTTTGCAAATTGGTTATTAAATAATACTTTTGCACGTCATTTTGTTTGTAAATTGAAACTAGGTGAGGCCGGTGTTTCCTAACTGACTACCCTGAGAAGAAACACCGAAACAAATTCAGGGGTCCGTCTCTTTTGAAGTTCATACAATCTATACTGGTTAAAAATATATGGGAACCCTGTAGATTACCGTCTGAGGCGATCTTTTGAGGAAAGATGCTCACAGATTTGAGTGGGCCTGTCCATACAGTGCAAGCATTTGTCAGATAACGTATAGCTCAACTTAAAATAAGGAGCTTAACGATTTGACTAACAATACCAAGGTAAGGACGTTTGGGTAGGCCGTAAAAAGCACTCAAACTACCAAACAATCATGTCGAATAAAACAACCTACATAGTTCACATATTCACAATAGTTTATGAGGATTATGTAGATTGGTCTGAAATGGCCTTTTGAAGAAAGAACCACACAGATTTGATGTTATAGGTTCGAATAACTTGTAGGTTCGTAATGTACACCTACACCTCGCAAGCCCGACCCAGGATAACTGGGTCACAACTGTTCATCGATGATTTTTAATTGAGTTAGTGACAATATGTAGGTACATTGTAGGTATAGAAACCAGAATAAGTACTAAGATAGGCATCTTCTGTCGAGTATACTTATACTAACTGATAGCTGTAACCTAGGAGTCTTTAAGTCAAGAGTGAATAGGTTACTTCTACGCAAGCATGCTCCATCTTCGACCACATCATCACTTACTATCAGGTGAGATGGTGGTCTAACGCGAGCCAATTATGAATTTTAAAAAAATGTAACACATTGCCAAACCATTGGAATGCAAATGATTACTGAATACGTAACCAGTTATAAGTATGAAGGTCTTTTGTATAAGGAAGTAGCAAATTAGAAATATTGAGGAAATCATAAAGTGCTTAGTCGTTTCTCAACCATGTTGGGATCGGTTCCCAGTCTAAACAGAAATGGGAACTCAGATTAAACGTTAAGCAATGGCTTATCTGACCTACACTACCCAGTAAATGGGTAAAATGTCTCGGTAATATCATTAGAACTTAAAACGGGATAAATATCCCGTTTTAAGTATTATAGTTTTAGTATTTTAAGTATTTATTGTTTTGACTTAAAAACCCGTTTTAAGTTCTAATGATACGATTAGTGACCATGTTAGCTTAAAAACTTATGCCTCAGTAAATCTATTTTTCGGGTTTTTGTAAGAAAATGTAATTTTTTTATCAATTTCTGGTGGGAGTTTCATTATAAGATTCCTTCTTCTTAATTGACGACAATTGTAAATGGTCTAGCGACAGTCACTGTTACTATTAGCCTGCATCATCCCACTGTTGGGCAAAGGTCTCTCCCCATAATTTCCAGGTGGTTCTGTCCAGGGCAGTAATCCACTGGTTATTAGTTTGATCCAGCTCGTCTGGCCATCTTCTAAGAGAGTACCGCGACGCCTTCTAGCTGTGTCTAGCGACAGTTATAAATGGTTATTATAACGAACTGTTTTAGTTTGTGTTCGGTGCTTGTCTAACTACAAATAACAATGACCATTGATTTTAAATTACAATACTGGTATTAACTTCAATAACTTAACTTCCTTGATGTTACCATAAACTATAGAGAATCACTCATAAACTTCACAACACTTCCTGAAATGATGACATTCAAATCAGTGACATTGACCAAAGTTTACGCGAACATAACTCGGGAACCACTACACACATTTTGATAAAAATTACACCATTTTATAGAAAAAAATTTCATAAACGTTTTTATGGTTAAACTATCAGGCTAGCACTGTAAAGAACTGAGCAGTGTTTGAAAACGTTGTGGCGGTAAAATGGATACGTATTAATAGAAGACTCGATGGCAAAATGCCATCTTTCTGTTTTGAAATGTACTGAAGGTATCTTCAATGCAGTTTTGCTGTTTACGAAGTATGTTACAATCCTCTACGCTTTGTAAACATACGTCCCACATGTATCATTAGAAATCCATAAACTGCTGAGTTATTTCCCGTTAGGTTTACCTCAATCTACAGTTGCTATTAATTTAACAGAGCTATCGTAATAGCTCTGTTAAATTAATGCCTTTACTTAGGATTGTTTTGTGCGTCAAACCATTACTCTACGTTTAGCAAAAAGTGCAGACTCAAATAACAATCAATTATTATAAGTATCTAGGCACTGTTTTGTACTTATTGCCAAACAACGATTGGAGAATGAAAATTAGGATGAATAATTATTGGAATGAAATTATATTTATTTTACAAATTGCTTAAAAATAACTATAATAACTTTAACACGTCATTTTTTAACCGCCTTCAAACAAAGATAGAGGTTATCAATTCAACTGTATTTTTTAATGTGTGTAGACGTGGGCGTCTGGACCGATTTAGAAAATTCTTTTTTTATTTGATTAAATTGTAATCACTCAATCCTGGAGAAATTGAGGGAACTCTTCAAATATTATAGGCTAGGCACACCTGTAGCTTTCTGTATTTTTGTTATATTTTTTTTGTAGAAACTAATGCAGTTGCTCTCAAAAAGCACCATTTGGTTTTGTGGAACTGATGATGAAGACCACAGATGGCTACCGGTACTAGTCAGTAATAAGTATTTCATGGGTTGCGATTCCATTACTTGAATATGGTTGTTAAGCACTTTATGCTCGTCACAATGCTTATGGTGAAGTGGGGTGATGGTGATGTACCAAGAGAACTCCTCAACAATTAACGGTCCTGCATCGGGCAAAGAAATATTTTGCAAAAGGTGATAAGAATTTGACATTTAGGCTAATTTAACTAGATACATTACAAACTGACTCACTAAAAAGCAATAAATAAAATACATTGTAACAAAAAATAAAACGCAAAGTGAAAAATAACTTGAATTTCGCAATTCGGTGTCAAAAAACGAAAATACATACAAAACCAAAAACATCGACTAGTGAAATTAAATTTAGTTTTCACATTGTAGTGTATATTTTGGAAGTATTTTTTTGTACCAAAGTTTTTTTGCCCATTAAGGTTAAATTAGATGAGGCCTAGATGTAAGTACTTGCAATGGGTAGTCTTGTCACATAGGGTAATTTCTTCTTTTTTCTGAGAAACTTTGATTTCAAAAAATATTTCAATTATTTTTATAATAAACTAGCGACCCAGCCCGGCTTCACACGATCTCATTCTGCTAATTCACAAGAAACTTTAATAAATTATGATTGTTTAATTTTATTAAAACATTAGAATAATTACTACAACATTACTTAAATAAAAAACCCTGAACTACATATACACATCTAAAAATAAACTAAAATATGGCATCCAGAAATTCGTGCGCATCGCTGTCCACTGGTAATGTGCCCAAATGACTGGTGGCATTGCCACATTGTATGGCAATGCTTAACCTCTGTCCAAGGTAAAAGCCAGCTCTTGGGTCACGCGAAGTGTCAACTAGGCGTCTGGATAGATCTTTAAATAATTTGTGAGCACTCGGACCCCACGACCCTAACCGGGTTTCAACCCCAAATGGCTCGAAAATATAACTACCAACAAGGTTATATTTCCGCCGCTTGAGGTTCTCAGCAGCCGCAGTGGCAGTGCCAGCACAGCAAGATGAGCTAGGAAGATGGGATGGCGCAAGAGTATCGACACAAGTTGCGTCCCACACTAAAGCCCTACCCATCTTCCAAGGAAATAAAGACATGCCGTCCGGTCTTTAGCCATCGTCGCGTGCCAGGCCATTGGGTTCTAATACAGCTGGAACGCCGACAATGACAAGAGCTCGTCGGATGATGTCGTTAATATTTGCGTGCCGTGATATGCGACCCGCGCTACGGCCGCATGAAAGGCCGTGGTGACCGAGGCTCAACTTCGCCACAGTGGCAGCGATGAGCAGAACAAGGAACAACAACAACATAAATTATACAATAAACCTAAACAAGTGTTGGTTTTTTACAACGACTATAAAACCACTTGACCGCGCATACGTTGCACCGACATGACACCGAGAATTTTTGCTCTTATATATTGGCTACGATACACGAACCATTTTAGTTGTGACCAAGTATTAGGCCTGTATGCATGCTAAAAAATTACAAATTTAAAATTTTTGTATCCAATTTATAAAACATAATAATGCTTTCATGCGCGTTGAAGTGGTGTGGAAAACATTCCCAGACATCTAGATACCAAATGGATGACATAACTATTCATCAGTCATTTAATCTGATTATAAGCTACCGCAGAGGTCTATTTAAAGTGGTGGTTTGGGTGGTCAATGACAAAATTGTGTCGCGCGTTGATATCTTTTGGAAAAATCTTTTTCTTACATGAAGAAATTCTAATTCTTTATCCCTGTCTTTCCTTTTGTATTTTTATCGTAAAAATCTGTGCTGTTACCTTTAACGGCTGAATACTGTGTTCTCTGTGTCCCCCCGGCCCGGAGTAGTGAGTCATGTTCTTCAAAGAAATCGGCCCATACGCTCTCAAGTTGTTATATACTCTCTGGTTTTTTATGAGAGCAAAAATTTTATATATAAATGTTAATACAGACAAGATAGTACCAGCGCTAAAATGAATAAATCATCATCTTATTCCTGCTCTTATCTCACTTTTTTTTGTGGTCACGGCCACAAAAAAAAGTGAGATAAGAGCAGGAATAAGATGATGATTTATGAAGAACACGTTCTTCTTTAATTCTCGCCTCGCAGACGTCACAGCATCATTCACTTTTTTTGCTTTCATATCATAAGTATCAGGTAAATTGTACACCGCGAACTGCACGCGCATTTATTTTCTATGTCAAATCCATGCAAAAGTTGTCTGTTAGCGATAAGACCTTTTTAGTTGTTAAGTCCATATTTGTTTTCTGTTATGGCGTACAATAAAGAGTATATCTATCTATCTGATCTATAATTTCTCACACTATCCGTCTATCTTTTCATCATTCTATTTCTCCATCCATCAACATCCAAACCTATCACTCTTTTAGTTACATACGTGCCATCCACAGATCATATAATTGTGTTTGTATGATCTGTGGTGTAAGTACATGCAAACACTATGAAATAAAAGTTATTTTTCACTCATCTATACTTGCCACCACGGAACCCTTCCTGGACGAGTTCGACTCATACTTGGCCAATTGTTTTCCGAAAATTTAAACTAGACCAGGCCGGTGTTTTCTAACTGAATACTCTGAGAAGAAACGAACGAACGCAAACTCAGAGAGTGAAAGAGAAATTCAACTCTACTAACAATAATTGTATTCTTTATTTACGTACACACATGACACTTAAAAGTTAGTTAGTTTAGTTAAAATTGCCATTACATTACTAAACCAAAGAACGCAACCCTACTTTTTTCACCCTCTGATATGGCTGGCACCAATGACGTATTATAATAGACGCGTCATATTCCCACAAAACACCTCTCAAAAACGGCATGAAACACACACATAAAGAATTACTATCTAATACGTGTAAAGAAAGGGACAGAAAATAAATGCCATCTTTAGGTACACCTGATGTTAGAGAGAGATGAATATACATCTTTAGTTAACAACCTCCCCTAACGTCACGTGACTGACTTCATTCATACGCTAGCCGCCATTAGCCGTGTAGAAAAATTAAAATAAAAAATGTATTTCTGTTGATATTTACCTATGAAATGACACATTTTGACCTCTCACGGAAGCAGTATAATTAGTGCAACGTCTGAAAACACACAAAGGCATGCTTTTTTCCTAATTTTCATTTAAAACACATTTTTTCTTAAGATGCGTAGTGTAGCGATCGCGACACAGGTTCGTGCGTAACTAAACAGACACGAGGCACTTACCTTGATTTCAACTTGCCATTTTAGAGCGCGGACAACGTATCTATAGTTTATTATATATCTTTGGCTGGCACATCCTCATTATATAAAAAAATCAATACACCGTCGTCAGTGAACCTACTCTATTACATCGCTAGCTCACGCAAGTTACTTTGGCCCCAAACAATTACACAACGCTTCTATATTAACCGAGTAATTAGATACAATAATAAAACACGATCTCAAGCCTATTTTGCAATCACAATTTAAAGGCACGCACGAATCTTAACAGCTTGTTAAAGCATAAAATGATAAAGAAAATGGGCGGCTCGGTACATGCGCCCTCGCGCACCGACTTTTATTTATTACTGAGTATATACGGGTGTCACACACCCACTCGCTTTCTTAATCGGCTAATTAGACAGCCTTTGGGTGTGGAAGACCAGTAGGTTGACTTGAAGAAAGACGTTTGATCCATAGGTCGTTTCTAAACTACGTTGTCATATTTAAACGTGTAGATTATAGAGCATATTCTAGACATTATATATATCTATGATTAGAACTTAAAACGGGATATTTACCATGTGTATTTTTTTTGAGTTTCCGAGTTTTCGGCACTGTTGCAAGCGCCATGATCACGGATGAACTGAAGTAATTGCGGGTGGAAGTTTATGAGCAGACAAATCGGTCTACCCTCTTTCTCGTTCGTTTTCTGTTAACGACACCGCTACCACTGTCACGTGTATCACTAAACACTCGATTCTGTTCCCGACACACAAAACTCACCGTGTCGACTCGCGAACTTTCTACGGAACTTTTTCGGTTTCGTATTTGGTAAACTCAATCGCTTCCCTTACCAGTCTTGGTATATAGTGGCGTTCCTGGTAAATAACCCGTTTTAAGTTCTAATGATACTGTTAGTGACCAAAACTTACATTATACAACGTGTAACGAAAGGAGGGAGGAAAGGGTGATATCAAACGATATTGGAAGGGTTTTTTAATCCTATCTCCTTTCTCGCGACGAAAAAAAAACACCGCCTTTACTCTAGGCTACTACAGTATTAGGCGCACAGAATATTTGCACATATTTGCAAGTAACGTGGAAAGTTATTGACCTACGTAGTGCGGTGACACGATTGCTATGATTTCAATTTAAGAAACTTACGAAACCGAAAATTTGGTATCAATTTTTAGAGTATTTTATTTTGAGTTGAAACCCTTCCAATATCGTTTGATATCATCCAAAGAAGCCGTGCACTTGGTATGTATATACCCTTTCCGTTACACGTTGTATATCTGCAAAGAGTATTAGTTAGTCGGGGCAATGTATGTGCAATCAAGTGGTTTTCAAATCAGTGTATATCTGTTATGATGTGGCATATAAAAAAAAAAAAAAAATAAGCCTTTATTTTCTGGGATTTTACAATTATCATGCAACCATTTTATATCCATTAATTTTATATACTTGCTCTTATAATAATTATCTAATTAATACATCGGCATCTGAATTCCTCTTCCTCTTCCCAGTTTGTCTTTCGACAAAGGCCTCCTCCAAGGCTTTCCACTTGTCCCTGTGTTTAGCTACCCGTATCCACTCGGGACCTGCTACCTTCCTCAAATCGTCCTCCCATCGCATGAACTGTCTCCCTCTGTTTCTTTTGTTCTCTCTAGGATACCATTCCGTAATTATTTTTGTCCACTTTTCTTTCTTATCTCTCAACATATGTCCTGTCCAACGCTATTTTAATTGTCTCCATACTTTTTCTACTTTTTTGAATTTTGTTTTTTCTTTTCGATTAGAGAATATTAAAGATGTGGCATATAATTAAATTCAATTACAGGTGTTGTTTGTCTCATAGGTCTCGTAGGTCGACTGCTGAGCAAGGGGTCTTGGGTTCGATTCCCGGGTCGGCCAAATAGTGCTATTGGGTTTTTTTATTAGAAATTTCTCTGTATTAGCTTGGAGTTTCGAAGTAGGTGGTGTGCTTTGTAAACATGAATTTTTCATCTATACATATACGATTCTTGTGTAGGTTCCGTGTGTGAGTAGGTATGTTGGTGAGGAGTTCGTGTAGAGAAATGCAGTAGATACCAGTAAGAATAAAATATCGTTTGATTATAATATATGCACATATCTAATACATATTTAGATAACATAAATAATGGAATAAACGGAATATAATTAATTTAATAGATGATTTTAATAAAATGAATATATTTCAAAAATGCATAATAATTATTATTAAATGAGTCTAGTTTGTAGAGGCAAGGATATCCTCTGTATCCGTGTTATTAAGAGTTAAAAGCCATTTTATTAATATTCTTTTTAACTCGAACCGGTTTAAATTGTTTATTGACAATATTATTACTTATTTTTTGTATTATATTCATGTGAACATTTCAAGTCAACATTTCTCAGGGATGTTTGCAGAAGCAAATATAAATGTGGGTTCACTGCCACCATCCACAATAGATGTGCCTCCCTGATGGCACGAGTCCGCGGTAGTACCAACACTATACTCAGTGTATTCGCAGATCGGTAGGATTCCTCTATGCTGCAGAAGGGGATGCAACTCCACGCCGTGTTGTAATGTCTATGTCTATATTTAGGTACATACTAACACTAGATTTTAAGTAATATTATTACTAACACTATGGACTCTAAGTTGTTAAGCTAACATGCGCACTAACAGTATCATTAGAACTTGAACCAGGATATTTAACATTGTTTATTCGTGATCACGACGATTGCAACAGTGCCGAGATATCGGAAACGGAACAATAAATACACACAGTACCTAAATATCCCGTTTTAAGAACTAATGATACTATGGGCTGTTAGAAATAAACGTTAATTGATTGATTGATTTAAAGAAAAATATTAAATTCTACTGGTCATTTCAATATTGATTCTTATGGTGATTAACGACGATAATACAATGATAAATTTAGCGCCTGACAAAATATTCTGAGCAACTTGTAGCGATAGTGTAACTTAAGACAATTATCTACTTATAGGAAGGAGCTCGTGGCTAAATAATTACAGCTGTACGAGTTGATATTTCAGGTTAAGCAGCCTTTGCAGAGGTCGGTCCGGAGTAACTGGACAGATTCGTAACTAGACAGATTCTCAGCTGGACAGATTAGCGACTGGACAGTCGTGTAAAAATATGATGATAAACTATGGAACACAATTATTTTTTTAAAGTGTTTATTCAAGGAAGGTTCTATATAACACAAAGGCACGACAATAGAATAATGCCTGTCTTACAATCTGTTGTATTGAGAATTGGTGTTAAGTAGGTACTACTAAACCAAATCTTCAATTGGGAACTTTTGATTGCAGGAAGAAAATTAATTTAATTAGTATTTGATTGATCGATATCAATTTCAGATCAAATATAAAAAACTTTGAGTGATTGGCCTAATCGAAGCTTGAAAAGAGTCAGCCCTTGTCCTCTAGAGCAAGTCATCCTCTTTCCTATCTTGACCATTTTTTCTTCACTTTAATTATATCATGGACTGTACACGTTCTGTCCCGTTGCTAATCTGTCCAGCTGAGAAAATGTCCAGCTGAGAATCTGTCCAGTTGCGAATCTGTCCAGTTGCTCTGGAGGGGTCCGTAGATGGGTGAACCATCTTACCATCAACAATCGAGATTCCCCCGAGCCTCAGAAAGTACTTTAAGCCGTTGCAATTTATACATCTCTAGCAGTTGTTTCTTTATCTTTATTACTTGTTTAGAAACCAGAAAATCTGACACCAGTCTTTCATTGGAGTATCACGTTACTCGGCTACTGGGTGGTAAAGGTCAGATAGGCAGACGCTCCATGTAAAACACTAGTACTCAGCTGCATCCGGTTAGACTGAAAGCCGGCTCCAACATTGTTGTGAAAGGCTAAGCGGATGATATTTGAAATAAGAAATGAAATGAAATGAAATATTTATTTTGTACATTGGTTATAAATAAAATAATAAAAGGAACGAACGCGCATGTGAAGCTATACCACAAATGGATAAAATAATTATCAACTGTTCTGATGTAGCCAAAGCAGTTGATTCGTTACCAAACTGGAAGTCTCCAGGACCGGATGGACTGCACAACTTCTGGCTCAAATAGTATAGCAGCTCCCATGCGCTTTTGGCTTCTCAATTCCAGGCATCCTTAGAGACTGGGTCTCCACCAGAGTTTCTAACGACTGGCTGTACCCACTTGCTCCATAAGAGTGGTAGTCCCACGAAACCCAAAAACTATAGACCGATTACCTGTCTGTCCACGGTCTATAAGGTTCTTACGTCCATTCTGAGGGTGAAAATAAATATGCACATTGAGTGCAACTCAATTATGTCCGCTTCTCAGAATGGATATAGGAAAGGGTCTCGTGGCACTAAGGAGCTACTCCTCATTGACATGGTCATTAGCCAACAGGTTCGTCGATCCCGCAAAGATGTATCGAGTAGTAGTGATTTGCCGGTTCTGGCGCACCAATCCCGTGGCTCACCGGTTCTGGCGCACCACCGCTTCTGGCGCAATCGCGGTCCAGGGCGTTTCAAACCTAAAAAAAAAAAAAAAAAAAAAAAAAAAAAGGTTTTGGGGTCCGCTGATCACGTTTCTGCAATCCGTTTTCGCGTAAGATGCATGGTTCCGGAGATACAGAAATCAATTAACAACAATCTGTTTCATTTCCGGTGACCCGAAACCCTCATTATCGACTTTCATTGTTCGCCTTTTCTTATCTATTGTCCGTGCGTCCGGCCGCTCACCCTCATTAGGATTGCATTGACGTATGCATGTATTACTCATTGTTACTGCTACTGCTATTGTATACTTTTATTGTTCATAAACCATTGCTTACTTTGCTATTCGGGGTCATCAAAACGGAATCAATAAAACACATGCGTCATTAACAAATTTTATTTTTATCTACAAAATATGAGCGGAACATCTCATCCACTAAAATATCGTTGTACAGTGTGTTCCCTGTAAATATGTTTGTAAAACTATGCATTGAACATCCCTGAAACTTATATAGCAAATACATTAAGCAATATTCACCACAAACTGAAGTCCAATCATTCTGAATCCTATCAATACTCCAGCCCCATCTTTTACAATTCCTTTTCAAAAACTCGAGATGATATCGCGCAGGTGTTCGCCCATAAGAATCAAAATATTGACCGATGCCATTCGTATCGATATGTACAGCTACCCAGTGTGAACCTGGCTTATCATCCGCATCCAAATTGCATATTATATACGTTGGTGCATGGGTATACATAGGGAGTCTATTAGCAGCATAAACATTATTTTCTAGACTGGGATGAATCTTTTTCAGATGTTTTTGTACTTCTAGTGTATCCATGATATAGCATATTATTACACTACCAATCTATTCAATGGTTGTCATAGGAATGTTCAATTATAGTGATTTGTAAATATTAAATCGCATTATTTTGTAGCACTCACAAAACAGGTTGATGCCAGCAATGTGAGATAAGTTTGTTGACTCATAGAGTTACTATCAGTTTCCGGAGGAACGTGAGATAATTTTGGTGATTCATAGAGTTACAATCAGTTTCGTTGTATTTAGGAATTTGTTTTAGATAAGAATGGTGCTATATAAGATCCTACCATTGCAGTCATGCAGTCAGTCTATGGTCGTTTGATCGCAGTGGATTGTATACGTCTACCAATACTACGTTTGTGTTACTTTAACGCATCAATGGCCATGGAGGTAAGTGTTTATTCTATTGACAAACTTACTTGTATTCTTGTTGTTGTTTCCTAACGTGTGTGATTAAGTGTAAACAAATTGATATTAACATGATAACTGTCTTGTTGCAGAAATCATTCAACTTCGATGAAAATACCTATAAACAGTATTACTACTCACCGCTCTCCCCTCAACATGAAGAAGAGAACGATGACATCGTTATTAATAACACATGCGATGGTGGAAAAAGGAAATCACAACCGATTGATCATTTTTTTGAAGTGGCACCAAAAATAAAAAAGAAGAAACTGTTATCGTCAACCGTGGCACGAGCCGCTAGAGATGGTGTATCATACATTTCTAGTAATTCTGACGACGGAGACCAAGCGACGCATCTCATAAAAATTGAAATGTACGATATGAAGAAGCTATGTAAGATTCCAACTACTGATCATTGGAAACACGCTACCACGAGGATTAAATATTATGTAAAGAATAATAAGGATAGCATCTACGACAGCACAAACGGGCTCGTATACAACATTACAAAGACAATAGCAGAAAGTGAAAAAGTTAAAAAATACTTTTTTAACAATGACACCCATTAGTTGATTAGTGAATGTGATTCTGTTTACTTAAATTACTTCTGTGTACTCATTAGATTCTACCTGACTCGTCATTAATAACACATGCGATGGTGGAAAAAGGAAATCACAACCGATTGATAATTTTTTTTTTTTGAAGTGGCACCAAAAAATAAATAAGAAGAAACTGTTATCGTCAACCTTGGCACAAGCCGCTAGAGATGGTGTATCATACATTTCTACTAATTCTGACTACGGAGACCAAGCGTCGCATCTCATAAAAATTGAAATGTACGATATGAAGAAGCTATGTAAGATTCCAACTACTGATCATTGGAAACACGCTACCACGAGGATTAAATATTATGTAAAGAATAATAAGGATAGCATCTATGACAGCACAAACAGCCTCGTATACAATATTACAAAGACAATAGCAAAAAGTGAATAAGTTAAAAAATACTTTTTTAACAATGACACTCATTAATCGATTAGTGAATGTGATTCTGTTTACTTAAATTACTTCTGTGTATTCATTAGATCCAAGGAGGTGTCGTCTTGTGGTGCTGAGAGAAAAACAAGATTAGAAGGAAGAGATGAGTGTGGCATACGTGAACAGATCACTTCATTGAAAAGCAAAACTACAAAACTGATTGGAGAAGAAAAAGTGAAGAATATGCAGTACCCAAGAGCTGAATATCCATTTTTCAGTTCAAAATCTAGACGGTTGTTCAGTTTCGGAGACTGGCCACTCGTTATGAAACAGAAGCCTGAAGATCTTGCAGAAGCCGGTTTCTTTTATACTGGTCATGAAGACAGGACCAAGTGTTTCCATTGTGGTGGCGGTTTAAAAGATTGGGAAGATGATGATGATCCTTGGCAGCAGCATGTTCAGTGGTTTAGTCAGTGTGCTTATGTAAAGTTTAAACTCGATCAGTGTTCTGTATAAGATTGAATAGGGTGTTTATAATGAAATAAAAAAATAGTATATTGCATATAATTTGTTTTATTTAATTTTATAATGTTTCCTTTAGTTACATACACATAACCTTAACTACTATAGTCTACAGTAACATTTCTATTTTTATCTATTTCAATAATATTATCAAACTCAGCATAAACAATACAGTTAATTGTTTGTATTAGTGAGGATTCAAATCGTACTTCTAATCTTACACTACCATGCTTTATGAGATTCCAATGAGCTGATGAGTTAGCTGATAAATCAGGAGTTAAATCAAATGCTAAAAGACAGTAACCTTTAGCATACTGTTCACGAGAGATTGCATTTCCTTCATTTAGAAAGTGAATACCAGTCCCCGAGAATAGAGTATGATATGCTGATGTAAATATATTATTATTAAAAGATGGTTGCAAAGCTTTTGAAGGTATTTGTTGACCATCAATATATAAGCTGAAAGAGTTAATACCATAGTTTTCAAAGTTAAATGGATTTTTCTCTAGTATTAAGATGTGCCCATGTGATGTAAGTTCCGCCAATATTATGACAGTTTGGACTAATCTTTATAATAGAGGATCAAACAAACTTTCTTTAGAAAATCCAAAACCAAATTTCAATGTGGGTGATTATGTTCGAATAACTAAATATAAACATGTTTTCCAAAAAGGATATGAATCAAATTGGAGTGATGAAATATTTATTATATCTTCAATAATTGATAGATCTCCATGGGTTGTTTATACAATAACAGATTTACAAGATGAAGCAATAGTTGGTACTTTTTATGAAAGAGAATTACAGAAGGTCACTTACAACCCCACCTCACAATATAAAATAGATAAAATAATTGGTACTCGTTATTCGGGTAACAGAAAAGAAGTATTAGTGAAGTGGAAAGGTTATCCAGATAAATTTAACAGTTGGATTTTAGCTTCTAGTTTAAAAGAAATATGAATAAAGAAAGTTTTTATTTAACTTTGCTCAGCAATAGTTCAATGGAATACTTTCCTGATAACAAGACCACAAATTTTTCAACAAAATTACCAAAAGCTATGAAATTAGAAGGTGAATGGTCGGTTGGAGTTGTCGAGTTTCAATATCCATGCACCATGTTTACTGTTCAAGATCATGAAAATGTTGTGTACATTACAAAAACCATGTTAATGCCTAATGAAGATAAACCATCAACAGTGTACTACAAAAAACATATTCCGGCTACCAACTATGATAACGTTGAACATATTTTAAGAGCGTTAAATGGTATCAGAGAGAACTTGAAATTTCGTTATGATGAAATAACAAAATTTGTGTCTATTTCTGTTTTGGATAAAAATATAACATCCGTAACATTATCACCCAAATTAAGTTTACAACTGGGTTATGAACCAAATACAAATCTTCTAGACAGAAATTTTGGGAAGTGTCCTGCTAATTTACACTTAGGGTTACCATCTCAACTATTTCTATATTGTGACATTATCGATCCTCAGATTGTGGGTGATGTTATGACTCCGCTATTAAGAGTCATTTCATTAGATCCTTCAAAATACATTTATGGTGCGAATAAAATGCACGTTTTCTCTCCACCTCACTACTTACCTGTAATGCGAAGAGAGTTCGATACGCTGGAAATAGATATAAGATCGAGCACAGGACAAAAAATACCATTCCAGTTTGGAACCGTGTGTATTAAACTACATTTCCACAAATTATAATAATGTATTCTCCTCATGATCATCATAAATGTCCATATGAAAATTATTATTCACATCAAGCTGGATCAGGAGTTGGTGTAATTTATAAGGGTTCACCATACCAACGCGGTCATGGTATTGGGAGCTTCTTAGGAGGGTTATTTAGATCAGTTTTACCTTTACTTTCAAGTGGTGTTCGAGTGGTTGGTAAGGAGGCATTAAACGCTGGAGTAGGACTTTTATCGGATATGGTTCAAGCGCGTCCTATGGAAGCCTCAATAAAAGATCGTCTTAAACAAGTTAGTACGAACTTAAAACGAAAGGCTGATAACAAAATTGATCGATTTAACATGACAGGATCTGGATATATAACTAAAAGAAAACGATTGGCATCGTTCATTCCACCACTAACTGCTAAAGTGAAAGCTACGAAAAAACTTGGTCTAAAACCAAAAAACATCGAAGATATATTTTCAAATTAAATATGTCTTTCCTTCATAATCATTCTTGTGAGTGCGTTAAGTCAGAATTAGATTTATTTGCATTACCGTCTACACAAACAAGCATTGAAAATGGATTGTGGATTCACTATAAACCAATTTCGTCTCTTGCTGATGATGGACCTATCGAGTTTCAAGTTCCTGGAACAGGCGATGACTACATAGATTTGTCTCATACATTACTCCAGATAAAGGCAAAAGTATTAAATCAAGATTCATCAAACTTGATATCAGCTACCGCAGTAGCACCTGTAAATAATTGGCTGCATTCACTTTTTAGTCAACTTGATGTTTATTTAAACCAAAAACTTGTATCACCACCTAATAATACCTATGCCTATCGAGCATACATGGAAACTCTTTTAAACTATGCTCCTGCTGCTAAACAATCTCATCTTACTTGTAGCCTTTGGTATGAGGATACAGCAGGAAAAATGGATTCCACAGATGGTAAAAACATAGGATTTGTTAAAAGACAGGAATTAGTTAATGAAAGTAGGGAAATAGAAATGATTGGTCATCTTCATGGTGACATTTTCAATCAAGATAAATTTTTAATGAATGGCGTTGAAATGAGTGTAAAATTAGTTCGATCAAGAGAGAGTTTTAATTTAATTGCTGGGTCAAATGATGTAAAGTTTAAAGTTTGCATTACAGACGCAACTCTTATTGTTCGAAGAGCACGAATTAATCCAAGTGTATTACTCGCACATCAGAAAGTTTTAGCTTCTACCACTGCTAAATATCCTATTACTCGTGCTGAAGTTAAAGTTTTAACAATTCCATCAGGTGTTCAAGGAAAAACTCTTGATAATATATTCTTAGGACAGGTACCCAAAAGATGTATTATTGGATTTGTAAACAATTCTGCATTTAATGGTTCGCTTACTAAAAATCCATTTAACTTTGAAAACTATGGTATTAACTCTTTCAGCTTATATATTGATGGTCAACAAATACCTTCAAAAGCTTTGCAACCATCTTTTAATAATAATATATTTACATCAGCATATCATACTCTATTCTCGGGGACTGGTATTCACTTTCTAAATGAAGGAAATGCAATCTCTCGTGAACAGTATGCTAAAGGTTACTGTCTTTTAGCATTTGATTTAACTCCTGATTTATCAGCTAACTCATCAGCTCATTGGAATCTCATAAAGCATGGTAGTGTAAGATTAGAAGTACGATTTGAATCCTCACTAATACAAACAATTAACTGTATTGTTTATGCTGAGTTTGATAATATTATTGAAATAGATAAAAATAGAAATGTTACTGTAGACTATAGTAGTTAAGGTTATGTGTATGTAACTAAAGGAAACATTATAAAATTAAATAAAACAAATTATATGCAATATACTATTTTTTTTATTTCATTATAAACACCCTATTCAATCTTATACAGAACACTGATCGAGTTTAAACTTTACATAAGCACACTGACTAAACCACTGAACATGCTGCTGCCAAGGATCATCATCATCTTCCCAATCTTTTAAACCGCCACCACAATGGAAACACTTGGTCCTGTCTTCATGACCAGTATAAAAGAAACCGGCTTCTGCAAGATCTTCAGGCTTCTGTTTCATAACGAGTGGCCAGTCTCCGAAACTGAACAACCGTCTAGATTTTGAACTGAAAAATGGATATTCAGCTCTTGGGTACTGCATATTCTTCACTTTTTCTTCTCCAATCAGTTTTGTAGTTTTGCTTTTCAATGAAGTGATCTGTTCACGTATGCCACACTCATCTCTTCCTTCTAATCTTTTTTTTCTCTCAGCACCACAAGACGACACCTCCTTGGATCTAATGAATACACAGAAGTAATTTAAGTAAACAGAATCACATTCACTAATCGATTAATGAGTGTCATTGTTAAAAAAGTATTTTTTAACTTATTCACTTTTTGCTATTGTCTTTGTAATATTGTATACGAGGCTGTTTGTGCTGTCATAGATGCTATCCTTATTATTCTTTACATAATATTTAATCCTCGTGGTAGCGTGTTTCCAATGATCAGTAGTTGGAATCTTACATAGCTTCTTCATATCGTACATTTCAATTTTTATGAGATGCGACGCTTGGTCTCCGTAGTCAGAATTAGTAGAAATGTATGATACACCATCTCTAGCGGCTTGTGCCAAGGTTGACGATAACAGTTTCTTCTTATTTATTTTTTGGTGCCACTTCAAAAAAAAAAAATTATCAATCGGTTGTGATTTCCTTTTTCCACCATCGCATGTGTTATTAATGACGAGTCAGGTAGAATCTAATGAGTACACA
The DNA here is from genome assembly GCA_943138885.2 of Tholera decimalis. Classification (NCBI taxonomy): domain Eukaryota; kingdom Metazoa; phylum Arthropoda; class Insecta; order Lepidoptera; family Noctuidae; genus Tholera; species Tholera decimalis. Next base: position 2,204,080 of record OW964577.2, read on the forward strand.
GAAGTAATTTAAGTAAACAGAATCACATTCACTAATCAACTAATGGGTGTCATTGTTAAAAAAGTATTTTTTAACTTTTTCACTTTCTGCTATTGTCTTTGTAATGTTGTATACGAGCCCGTTTGTGCTGTCGTAGATGCTATCCTTATTATTCTTTACATAATATTTAATCCTCGTGGTAGCGTGTTTCCAATGATCAGTAGTTGGAATCTTACATAGCTTCTTCATATCGTACATTTCAATTTTTATGAGATGCGTCGCTTGGTCTCCGTCGTCAGAATTACTAGAAATGTATGATACACCATCTCTAGCGGCTCGTGCCACGGTTGACGATAACAGTTTCTTCTTTTTTATTTTTGGTGCCACTTCAAAAAAATGATCAATCGGTTGTGATTTCCTTTTTCCACCATCGCATGTGTTATTAATAACGATGTCATCGTTCTCTTCTTCATGTTGAGGGGAGAGCGGTGAGTAGTAATACTGTTTATAGGTATTTTCATCGCAGTTGAATGATTTCTGCAACAAGACAGTTATCATGTTAATATCAATTTGTTTACACTTAATCACACACGTTAGGAAACAACAACACCCCACCAACTGTGTCCCCACGTTGTCGTCGTGGTGGGGCTTGCGTGTTTCGATGATCTCTGGGGCCATGCCGGTAGAGGCACTCATGCCGGACGGGCCCAGAGGGAGAAACCAGACCAAGAGGGACACACCGGGGGAAAGGCGCGCCGCCTGGAGGATCGAGCAGCTAGCTCGAGCTTCTAGACGGCGCGGGGCCCGGTCTCAGAGATCGGGTCAAGGGGGAGGAAAGGTTCACTTCCGGTATGCGTCTAATCTTTAGACGTAACCGTGAAGTGAACCAGGGGAGGGGAAATGGGAGTAGGGACGGAGGAACTCACCTCGCTAAAAAAGTATAGAAATGGCAGACAAAGTTTTTTGAGAAAGCTACCCAGGCGGGTCCCAGCTGCTCTTCAGCTGGGGAGTCCCGCACCGGACACGTCCGGTCAGTCCCGTCGTACTCTGGGGGGGACAACAAAGGCTTTTACCCCAATTTTGCCCCGGCAGTCGCCGCATTGAGCCAGGGAGGCTCACGTGCCCGTGAGGTGGAGTCGCTGGACTTGTCCAGCACGTCCACTTCACCGGCACCGAATTCTGAGCGAGCGCAGAGCGCCGCTCCGCGGAGGAAGGGGGCGCTGGTGCTCGGGTCGGAGACCGACTCGGCATCGGACGCCGAGAGCTTCCAGAGCATGGTCTCTGGGAGCGCAGTGAGGAGCGACGAGGGGGGCGCCGATAGGAGGAAGGAGTTCCTCAAGCGCCCCCGCGAGGACGTGACGTCGTCGGAGGAAGGGCTTGTCTCGGCCCGTAAGATCCCCACAAGCGTGCGGGGTAAAGGCCGAGGCAAGACTTCGGGGAGAGGGCCTTCCTCTGGAGAGCCCAACACTGGTCTGGCCTCGAGCGAGGCCAAACTAGAAGAGGCCGTGGCAGCTGCCATCCGCACCATCTCGCGGAAGCGCAACAGTAAGAGCAAGGAGGACGCGATCGGCGAAGCCACGGCCTCCATCTTAGCGGCCACGCGGACTTACGGCGGGGCTCCGGCTGCAAGGGACGATATGTCCGATCTGCGGCCGGAGGTCACCCGCCTGACTGCCGCCATTGAGGCTCTCCAGAGGGAGAACGCCGCCCTCAAGGCGGACCTGGCCGCAATCCGGGGAGGCGGCCAGCGGAATGCGCCGCCGCGGGGCCAAAAGGAGAAAGGCCAGCCCACACCAGCGGAGGACTCGGTTCTCGACCTGGTGCGACAGGAGCTGGCCGCCTTCCAGCAGCGGTTCTCCGTATTGGAGAGCCGCGTGCTGCGACCCCCGCTGGCGGCGACTTCGTACGCGGCTGCGGCCGCGTCCAAGCCTCCCCAGACGACGACGAGGCCGCCTCAGGCGAAGACGGCCACGGTGCGGACGGCACCAGTGACGGCGGCCCCTGCGAGGGCAAAGACGGCCCCGGCCAAGCCGAAATCGGGCCCATCAAAGCCGCCTCCGACCCCGACACCTGCGGGGCCGAAGCAGGCGGCCAAAAAGAAGAAGGCCCAGGCCGGGAACCAGCCGTCCCAGCAGCCTCCTCCAAAGACTCCTCCGGCCGGCGCCGACTGGCAAGTGGCCGGGGAGAAGAGGAAGGCTGCTGGCGCAGCCAGGTCCTCGCGGCGTAGGGAGAGACGGCGGCGGCGAGACGCCGCGGCGCAATTGCGCGCCCCCAAGACCGCGGCTGTAGTGATCACACTGCAGCCGGACGCGGTGAAGAGGGGCGTGTCGTACCGCGACGTGCTGGCGAAGGCGCGGATGGCGATCGACATCACGGAGCTTGGCATCGTCGGCGGCCTCCGTCACCGGGTCACTGCAACGGGGGCTCGGATGCTGGAGATCCCCGGCGCGGCCAGTGGCCCTGCCGCTGACGCTCTCGCCGAACGGCTCAGAGCGTCCTTAAATGCGGAGGAGGCCCGAGTCTCCAGACCCACCAAGCGCGCAGACATGCGCATATTGGGTCTGGATGACTCCGTGACGGCCGAGGAAGTGGTGGCCGCCGTCGCCAGGACTGGGGGGTGCCCTCCCGATCAGGTGAGGGCGGGCGCCCTGCGTCCTGGCTTCACGGGGGGGCAAACCATTATGGTTAGTTGCCCCGTCCCGGCGGTCAAAAAGATCCAGGAGGGCCGAAGGCTCCTGGTTGGTTGGGTGTCTGCGCAGGTGAAAGTCCTGGATCCCAGACCCCTGAGGTGCTTCCGCTGTCAAGTGGGCAACCATGCGGCATGCGTGTGCACCTCGGAGGTAGACCGCAGCGATAGGTGCTTCCGCTGCGGTCAGCCCGGTCACAAGGCCGGCTCGTGCTCCGCCCCGCCTCACTGCTTCGCATGTGAGGCGGTTGGCAAGCCGGCCGATCACCGGGCGGGGGGCAAGTCCTGCGCCCCACCCACCAAAGCCAGGCGCAGAGGTAGGCCCTCTGCCGCCGTCGACACCGCTACCGCCGCCGCCGCCGCCGCCGTCGCTACTGCCACCGCTGTCGCCGTCGTGGCTGAACCCCCGCGAGGGGCCCTGGAGGAGGCTGCAATGGATCCCGATTAATGGCCCCATTGCGCTTCCTCCAGGCGAACATCAACCACTGCGCCGCTGCTCAGGAACTTTTGCTCCAGAGCATGGCGCAGTGGTTGATCAACGTCGCCGTGGTCGCCGAGCCGTATTTTGTCCTGCCCAGGAATGACTGGGTGGCGGACTTGGACGGCTCGGTGACCCTCGTTTCGTCGGCCGCCGCCGGTACCCCGCCCCTCGATCGCGTCAAGAGAGGGCGTGGGATCGTCGCAGCACGGTTCGGGGAGATCGCTGTGGTAGGCGTTTATTTCTCCCCGAACCGGACTCTCGCCGAGTTCCAGAACTCCCTAACGGAGCTGGGAGACGTCGTCGTCGCCCTCGGTTCCCTCCCCGCCCTTGTCCTCGGGGACTTCAACGCCAAAAATCCGGCTTGGGGTTCCCGGTCCATGGACCATGGGCGGGGCAGGATGCTCGAGCACTGGGCCCGTGCGCAGGGCCTGGTAATCGAGAACCGGGGTTCTGTCCCCACGTGCGTGCGGTTTACGGGTGAGTCGGTGGTGGACGTTACGTTCGCCACCCCCAGCCTGTCACCGCGCGTCACCGACTGGCGCGTTGTGGAGGAGGTGGAGACCTATTCCGACCACCGGTATATCCGGTTCGACGCCTCCGCCCAGACCCCAGACGCGCCGGTCCGACGGGACCTGAGTGGTCCGCGATGGGCGCTGAAGCAGATGGACCGGGAGCTATTCCTGGAAGCCTCGATCGTGCAGGCCTGGGGGTCACCCCCGGACAGGCCTGCCGACATAAACGACGAGGCGGAGTGGTTCCGGGAGGCCATGTCGGAGATCTGCGACGTGGCCATGCCCCGGGTCCGGCAAGGACGCGCCCGGCGTCAGCTGTACTGGTGGTCGAGGGAGCTAGCAGCGCTGCGCGAAGCGTGCGTTGCGGCGCGACGCCGGTACACCAGGTTCCGCAGGCGCCGCACCCGACCTTCGGATGCGGCGACTGTAGAGGCGGAGCTGTACGAGGGCTACAGGGCAGCGAAGGCCGTCCTCCGAGACGAGATCTGGCGGGCCAAGGAACTGGCCCGGGAGGAGATGCTGGCGACTCTGGACGGGGACCCATGGGGCCGCCCCTACAAGTGGGTGCGAGAGAAGCTCCGCCCCTGGGCTCCCCCGTTGACGCAGAGTCTCCAGCCTCAGTTCTTGGAGGACGTGGTGAGCGCCCTGTTCCCATCGCGAGGGGAGCACGCTCCCCCGCCCATGGCTCCGTCTCCGACGGAACCTGAAGCTGGCGCAAACGCGGACCACAGCGACGACGACGTCTACGACGCTCCAGAGGTGACCGAGGTAGACTTGAGAGTGGCGGTACAACGGCTCAAGGCCAAAAATACCGCCCCAGGACCCGACGGCTTGCCAGGGAAAGCGTGGGTCCTGGCCTCGGAGACTCTCGGGCCTCGACTAGGGGGGCTCTTTAGCGCATGCCTGGAGAGGGGCCAGTTTCCGCTTCGCTGGAAGACGGGAAAGCTGGTCCTGATCCAGAAAGCCGGGCGCCCTGCGGACTCTCCGTCCGCATTCCGGCCCATCGTGCTGCTCGACGAGGCGGGCAAGCTCTTGGAAAGAGTAATTGCAGACCGCCTCTTCGGGCACCTGAATCAGGTGGGCCCGGATCTTGCGGAGTGCCAGTTTGGCTTCCGCAGGGGGCGCTCGACGGTGGATGCCATCATGCGCGTGAGAGCCCTCACGACGGGGGACGCGGTATCCCGGGGCAGGGTCGTCTTGGCGGTGTCTTTGGACATCACCAACGCCTTTAACACCCTGCCCTGGAGTTGCATCAGGGAGGCACTACGGTATCACCGGGTGCCGACCTACCTCCGTCGCATAGTCGAGGACTACCTGACGGACAGAGCCGTCATCTACCCCGGTCACCGGGGAGAGTGGAACCGGCGAGAGATGTCGTGCGGTGTCCCACAGGGATCGGTCTTGGGGCCGCCCCTGTGGAACATCGGATACGACTGGGTGCTGCGCGGCGACCTCCCTGACGGCGTCAGCGTAGTATGTTACGCTGACGACACGCTCGTCCTGGCGCAGGGAGAGTCGCACCAGGCGGCGGCCGACCTGGCGACGCAAGCGGTTGCGACAGTCGTTCATAGGATCCGGCAGTTGGGACTCGACGTGGCGCTGCACAAGACCGAGGCCATGTGCTTTCATGGCGGTCGGAACGCGCCACGGTCCGAGTCCCACATAACGGTGGAGGGGGTTCGCATCGGCGTTGGGAGGACGATGAAGTACCTGGGACTCGTCCTCGACAGCCGGTGGAACTTCAGGGAGCACTTCCTGAGTTTGGCCCCAAAGCTGAACCGGGCAGCAGCCGCCTTCAGGCGACTCCTGCCTAATCTCAGCGGGCCAAACGCCTCCTGCCGAAGGCTGTACGCCGGCGTCGTGCGGTCCATGGCCCTCTACGGGTCCCCAGTGTGGGCCCTGTGCATCCGGACGCGACCACTAAAGTTGGTCGCATGCCAGAGGGTCATGGCTATCCGAATGATCCGGGGATACCGCACGATCGCCGGCGAATCGGCCAACCTCCTTGCCGGATTGCTGCCCTGGGATCTGGAGGCGACTGCCCTCCAGCGCGTCTATGAATGGCGCGTGGAGGCGCAGCGCCGGGGCGTATCCCCGCTGCCTCGAGAAGTCGAGACGCGGCGGGAAGAGCTCCGGCGCGATCTCAGGGCAGTATGGAGAGAGCGACTGTCGCAACCGACGGCCGGGCACGCCGCAATTGCGGCGGTAAGACCCCTCTTTGAGGAGTGGCTAGATCGGCGTCACGGCGTCCTGACCTACCGCATGACGCAGGTCCTCACCGGACACGGAAGTTTCGGGAGGTACCTGTGTCTGATGGGTAAGGAAGAGACGCCTGGGTGTCACCACTGCGAGGGTCGCCCTGAGGACACAGTCGAGCACACGGTGCAGGACTGCCCAGCTTGGGCAGAGCACCGACGTGTCCTCACGGCGACAATAGGCGGAGACCTCTCGCGCCCGGCCTTGGTCGAGGCCATGCTGCGGGGCGAGAGGGAGTGGGAAGCGGTCGCCTCCTTCTGCGAAGCAGTCATGCTTTCGAAGGAGGAGGCGGGCCGCGTGAGGGAGAGGATGGCGTCCTCCCTCCAGCCCAGCCGCAGTGGTAGACGCCCACGGCGTCGGACGTCGGCCGACGATCTCCGGCCACCGTAGGCGCGGGCATGCGGACAGCGAGTAAAGGGCAACTCGCTGTCCGACCATGGACCATGCCCGGGTCGACGGCGCGTCGTGTTCCACGCGCGCCTCAAAGAGCGTCAGCAACATGACGAGGCCCCCTCTGCAGAGGGCCGAAGCCTGCCGGGGTCGTGGGACTCATCCCGTTACCGTGACCCCGGTATGTAAAGGGTTATTGAAGGAACACCGTGGATTTTAGTCAGTAAAAGTCTGACAGTCCCTCCCACCCTGCCCGGGGTGGGAGGACTTATTTGATAATTTTACCACGTTAAAAAAAAAAAAAAAAAAAAAAGGAAACAACAACAAGAATACAAGTAAGTTTGTCAATAGAATAAACACTTACCTCCATGGCCATTGATGCGTTGAAGTAACACAAACGTAGTATTGGTAGACGTATACAATCCACTGCGATCAAACGACCATAGACTGACTGCATGACTGCAATGGTAGGATCTTATATAGCACCATTCTTATCTAAAACAAATTCCTAAATACAACGAAACTGATTGTAACTCTATGAATCACCAAAATTATCTCACGTTCCTCCGGAAACTGATAGTAACTCTATGAGTCAACAAACTTATCTCACATTGCTGGCATCAACCTGTTTTGTGAGTGCTACAAAATAATGCGATTTAATATTTACAAATCACTATAATTGAACATTCCTATGACAACCATTGAATAGATTGGTAGTGTAATAATATGCTATATCATGGATACACTAGAAGTACAAAAACATCTGAAAAAGATTCATCCCAGTCTAGAAAATAATGTTTATGCTGCTAATAGACTCCCTATGTATACCCATGCACCAACGTATATAATATGCAATTTGGATGCGGATGATAAGCCAGGTTCACACTGGGTAGCTGTACATATCGATACGAATGGCATCGGTCAATATTTTGATTCTTATGGGCGAACACCTGCGCGATATCATCTCGAGTTTTTGAAAAGGAATTGTAAAAGATGGGGCTGGAGTATTGATAGGATTCAGAATGATTGGACTTCAGTTTGTGGTGAATATTGCTTAATGTATTTGCTATATAAGTTTCAGGGATGTTCAATGCATAGTTTTACAAACATATTTACAGGGAACACACTGTACAACGATATTTTAGTGGATGAGATGTTCCGCTCATATTTTGTAGATAAAAATAAAATTTGTTAATGACGCATGTGTTTTATTGATTCCGTTTTGATGACCCCGAATAGCAAAGTAAGCAATGGTTTATGAACAATAAAAGTATACAATAGCAGTAGCAGTAACAATGAGTAATACATGCATACGTCAATGCAATCCTAATGAGGGTGAGCGGCCGGACGCACGGACAATAGATAAGAAAAGGCGAACAATGAAAGTCGATAATGAGGGTTTCGGGTCACCGGAAATGAAACAGATTGTTGTTAATTGATTTCTGTATCTCCGGAACCATGCATCCTACGCGAAAAAGGATTGCAGAAACGTGATCAGCGGACCCCAAAACCTTTTTTTTTTTTTTTTTTTTTTTTTTTTTTTTTAGGTTTGAAACGCCCTGGACCGCGATTGCGCCAGAAGCGGTGGTGCGCCAGAACCGGTGAGCCACGGGATTGGTGCGCCAGAACCGGCAAATCACTACTACTGTATGTACAAAAAAGCCTTTGATTCTGTTCCTCATACCTGGCTCATGAAGGTGCTGGAGCTTTACAAAATAGATCTCACTCTACGCACGTTCTTTGAGTCATGTAAGAGGCAATGGAAGATGGTACTTCGTTATCCAGGATGTCGACCGATCCGAGGGAATGATGAGCCTATATGGATCAGACGGGGAATATTTCAGGGCGACAATCTGAGTCCACTTTGGTTTTGCTTGGCCCTGAATCCCCTAAGCACAATGTTAGAGGATTCAGGCCTGGGCTATCGGCTGAGAAGAGTATATCCCACCTCCTTTACATGGATGATTTGAAACTCTTTGCCCCCAACAACTTGCAACTGATGGAACTACTGAAGGTAACTGAAACGTTCAGTAGCGCCATCAAGATGGAATTTGGTGTGAACAAATGTGCAATCATGCATGTGAAACGAGGAGAGATTATGGAATCTGAGGAAATCCAACTTTCAGACTCCATACACCTTAGATCTCTCTGCTTGACCGAAACTTATAAGTATTTGGGTATGTCGGAAGCTTTGGGCATTAATGTTGCTGACAAGAAGCAATCGCTGAGGGAGCGCTTCTTTGACCGCCTGAAAAAGGTTTTGTCGGGAGGAAATAAGGTGCGCGCCTTCAACGTTTGGGTCATGCCAGTACTGATGTATTTTTTCGTCATACTCAAATGGACTCAAACCGAACTGGACGCCCTAGATAAGAGGGTCCGTACACTGCTAACCGCAAATCGGATGCATCACCCACGATCATCGGTGATGAGACTGTACATCCCGCGGAAGTGTGGAGGTCGAGGCTTTTTAAATGCCAAAACTCTCCACAACCGCGAGATTTGCAGTCTCAGGGAATATTTCCTTAAAGCCGATGTGGGTATGCACCGAGATGTGGTTGCTGTGGACAAGGGACTCACCCCGCTGACTATGGCTAAAGAGAACTGGCACAAACCTGTTATACTTACCACAGATGACCGACCGCAAGGAGCTATGGAAAGCAAGGAGCTTCATGGTCGCTACTATCGGGCTCTTTATGGGTCCGAAGTAGATTTGACAGCTTCCGTTGCCTGGCTACGCTTCAGGGATCTCTTCGGGGAAACTGAAGGTTTTGTCTGTGCAATTATGGACGAATTTATCTTGACGAATAATTACCGGAGACATATTATGAAGGACGGGACGATTGACGTGTGTCGGGCATGCCATCATCCTGGTGAGTCCATCAGACATAATGTCTCCGGTTGTTCTCGTCTGGCTAACGGCGAGTACTTGCATAGACACAACCAAGTAGCCAGAATTATTCAACAGCAACTTGCTTTGAAATACAAACTTGTCGATTCTGAGGTACCGTATTACAAGTATGTGCCCAACCCAGTTCCCGAAAATGACCGTGTCACGTTGTACTGGGATCGGTCTATCATCACTGATAGGACTATTGTTGCCAATAAGCCTGATATAGTGGTGATTGACCGATTAGTGCGCCGCGCAATGATAATCGATGTTACCATCCCACATGACGAGAATCTCGTGAAAGCTGAGAAAGAGAAACTCATAAAGTATCTCGAATTAGCTCATGAGGTTGTTGACATGTGGAATGTGGACTCGGCTGTCATTGTGCCGATTGTCATATCAGTCAATGGGCTATAAGCCAAAAGCTTCGACGACCATCTGTCGAAGCTGGCGTTGCACAGCTGGTTAAAGGGCCTGATACAGAAGGCAGTTCTCCTCGATACAGCTCGTATTGTGAGGAGGTTTCTTTCTCTGGAGACCTAACCACCGGTAGCTTGGACCCTGCTCCCGTCACCAGTGGTCTGCCATTTTTTATATTTTTAAATTATATATAAAATTAATTATAATTTTTTTATTGTAAAGTTATTTATAGAAAAATATTTAAAAAAATATTTTTTAGAGATTGTATGTAAAATAAAGGAAATAATAAAATAATAAAATATTTATTCTTCAATAAGTACAAAAATAAAAACAATACAAGAAACAAACCTCGACTTGAGTGAGGTGGATGTACAGAGGCATTTTAATTTGAGACAACGACTCCCAAACTGAGCTTATATGCTCGTATCTTGGGTAGTCGGCGGTCAACCGCGCAAAGTTTTCGCATACATATCACCGTCCTATTTTGTGCCAAAATATTACAATTTTATTTTATATACTTAGCAACTTACTTTAAATTAAATCTATCTATATATTTCTATAATTTAATTTAAAAAATCAAAGATTAAGATTTTATTTTTATTTTACAATTTCAATAAGTTTCTCAGTCTTAACATAACTCAACAACTTTAACCAATTAGGTAATTTATCTTTAAAATTGTGTTTATTTAGTTCATATAGTGAGATCTTCTTATTAAGTTTATTATAAAGCCTGGAAGTTAATGCGTTGTATTGTCGCAGTGCGAAAGCCGTTCTACATCTCACAGAGGGGCAAACAAGTGCACCACTTCGTTTTTTTAAAACTTCCGTATTAAGGAGAAGTAGCGAATGTCGCTTTCGAAATAACACTTTTACATGTCATGGTTTTTGCAAGTTTAGTTTAGCTGGATGAGGCCGGTGATTCCTAACTAACTAAGAAGAAACACTGAGAAAAACTCAGAGGTCAACGTCTCTGTTAAAGTCCATACAATCTGTAGTGATCAAATCATATGAGAGCCATGTAGGTTAATTAATGTCTGTGTCGCCCTTTAGAAGACGGAATCACACAGATTTGAGCAAGCCCGTCCAAACAGTGCAAGCATTTGTCAAATATCGCGTAGCTCAACTTAGAACCTTAAGGAGCTCGAACAATTTGACGAACAATACCAAAGTAAGGACATTTGGGTTGGCCGTATAAAGCACTGAAACCACCAGACAGTATGGTAATCTATTCATAATGCTGTTCTGCTGAGCTTTTCGACGACAGATATGTGGTTCATAGAAGGGAAGAAAGTTCTAGTCTACAAAATGGCAAAGAAGGAGGCGGGGTTTTAATAGCTGTCAAAAAATCGATAAGTTCTAAACGAGCTGTGCATCTGGAAAGTAATTGTGAAGATCTTTGGGTAAATTTGGAATTGCCTGTGGCTCGATCTGTATGTCGAGTAGCTCTCTGTGCAGTATATTTGCCACCTCCTGTACGCATCTCTTATTTGGATCACTTTTTAGACAAATGTAACGCAGCTGTTGAACAGCTTAATGATTCATATGTGTGTATGGTAGGTGACTTCAATTTAGGTAACATGAACTGGGATACAGTTAATGAGTCAAAGAACAACCTTAAGTTACCTAAAACCAGTGAGGTTTTGTTGGATTTCATGTACGGTAATGAGCTCAGTCAATTTAACAACGTTAGTAATAGTTCGGGTCGCATGCTGGATCTTGTTTTGTGTAATAATTCACTATGTAAGGTGAGCCAAAGTATTAACCCAATCAGTAACATTGATCAACATCACCCACCCCTTGATGTAGTGATTTCTCTGAATAAGGAAGCTAAACTTACTTATAACCAAACCAGTTCACGACCAAATTTTCGTAAAACAAGTTACATACCAATTCGAAAATACTTAAAAGAACTGAACTGGGAGGAGCTATTTCGGGCACACCACGGCGTCGATGAGATGTTGGATGTGTTTTATGATATTGTTAAAGCAGGTATTCAAAAATATATATCTAATAGAAAATCAAAAAATAATAAATTTCCACCGTGGTTTGACCGGAATCTAATTAAAATGTTGAATTGCAAAAATAAGATCAGGAAACGCTTCAATATTTACAAGAACCCCTTAGATAAAATTGAATTAAAAATTGTATGTAATTATATGTAATTAATTGATTTTCCTTCAGAATTACATAGTTGTTGTGATAACACCTGTAACATTCGTAGCCACAGTAGAGTTATAGATACATTGTATGGTGCTATTGTTCAGGCTTTGTGTGAGGCTGCGGTTGTTGGTAGAGAAAAACGTACGCCTTCCTTGAGAAGGAAAGTAGTAGGCTGGAATAAATACGTGGCGGGGGCGCACAGGGAGGCGCGCAGTACATTTATGATGTGGGTATGGTATAATAAGCCTGCTTCCGGTTATATCTATGACCAAATGCGTGAAGCTAGAAAAGTTTTTAAATCGCGTTTGAAGTGGTGTCAGGATAGGCAAGATCAAATTAAGATGGACATTCTAACCTCACTCCATTCAAAACACGAATTCCGTAGTTTTTGGAAAAGTACAAATAAGTTGCACAGCAAGCCGAGTTTCCCTGTGAGCGTCGGCGGCGTGACTGAACCTGAGGAGATTTCTAACCTCTTTAAGGAGCAATTTTTTGTGAAGTCTCCACTAGGATCTTCTCAGTCGGTGCTGAATGTTGAGTCTGGCAAGGAGCTAGGATTGAAGTGCAAATCGAAAGAGATAAGGCAAATAATAAAGTCGATGTCACGTGGCAAATCTCCTGGACATGACGGGCTCAGCATTGAGCACCTTAAATATGCGGGTCCCCATTTATCCAGAGTTCTTGCAATGCTGTATAGTTTCTGTGTGTCACATGGTTATATGCCTGGGGAAATGATACGGACTGTAGTTGTGCCCATAATAAAAAATAAGTCTGGCGATCTTGCTGACATAAATTATTATAGGCCTATCTCGTTAGCAACTGTTGTATGCAAGGTATTTGACAGCTTGCTTAATAGACAGTTAAATATGTATATAACACCTCATGATAACCAGTTCGGGTTCAAACCTGGGCTATCAACGGAAAGCGCTGTGTTGTCTTTTAAGCATGCTGTCACATACTACACCGACCGCAGAACTCCTATTTACGCTTGCTTTTTGGACCTGTCCAAAGCATTTGACCTGGTTTCTTATGATATCCTGTGGGATAAACTAGAAAAAGCTAATGTCCCACCTGTAATAATTAATATATTTAAATTCTGGTATGGACACCAGGTCAAGAATGTGCGTTGGGCAGGTGCTTTATCTGATCCATATAGGTTGGAGTGCGGGGTGAGACAGGGGGGGTTGAGCTCACCAACGCTCTTTAATCTATATGTCGATGCGTTGATTGGCAGGCTCAGCAGCATCAAGGTCGGTTGTTATATAGATGGAGTCTGTGTTAATAATATCAGTTACGCAGATGACATGGTGCTGCTGAGTGCGTCAATCTGTGGCCTTAGAAAGCTGGTGGCCATTTGTGAGGAGTATGCTAACTCACATGGTCTAATTTACAACTGTAAAAAAAGTGAGCTCATGGTCTTTGGGGCCAGGGGTAGGTATCCTGTTTATGTACCACCAGTTTACCTTAATGGTATGCCATTAAAGAGGGCATACAAGTTTAACTATCTAGGCCATGTACTTACCCCTGACCTGAAGGACGATGAGGACATTGAACGTGCGCGGAGGGCATTGTCGGTTAGAGCGAACATGCTGGCCCGCAGGTTTGCTCGTTGTTCAGCGGAAGTTAAAATTACTCTTTTCAGAGCGTACTGCACTACGTTCTACATTAGCAGCCTGTGGGCTAGGTACACTCAACAGTCGTATAGTGCCCTCCGTGTGCAGTACAATAACGCATTCAGGATTCTGTTGAGACTGCCCCGCTACTGCAGCGCGTCAGGAATGTTCGCGGACGCACATGTGGATTGTTTCTTTGCCACAATGCGTAAACGCTGTGCATCCCTGGTGTGTAGGGTGCGGGGCAGTAATAACGGGATCCTGTCCCTAATTGCGAGCAGGCTGGACTGTTCGTACGTGAATCACTGCTCCACCATTTCCCATGGAATGGTGTTGCCGCGGTAAAGCGTCGTACAGTTCGGCATATGTAGTTCTTAAAATTATTTTTTAGTGTATTTAATTTTGTTTAAGATTAAATTATTATTATATTATTACTAACATAGGATAAGTGCTACTAACAAATGAGTCATAGTAACTTGTAAAATAAAATAAATTGAAATTGAAATTGAAATTGATGTGCTGACCTTGCAACTGTCTGCTACAACAATTATATAAAGCGATTGGAAGACGGAATAAGAACTAACCCAAAATTATTTTGGTCTTATGTAAAAAGCAAAAGGGGTGGTTCTAGTGCCTATCCTATTAACATGACAGATGGCATTGCTACATCATCTGATTGTTCAGAAATATGTGAATTCTTTGCATCTTACTTTTCATCTGTGTATAGCCCCGTTGAGGACAGAAGCAATAAAACAACTTTGTCAAATACCATTCAAAATAATAGTTTATGTTTATCAAATCATATTATAACTAAGGAGGCTCTATACAAGAAACTAAAACATCTTGATTGCAATAAGGATGCTGGGCCTGACGGATTACCACCTATTTTTATTTATGAGTGTGCGGCTGAGTTGATCGTCCCTCTTTCATTAATTTTCAATAAATCTTTAAGTTCTGGCGTATTTCCTTCAAAATGGAAGGTGGCAAAGGTCGTACCCATCCATAAATCAAGCAATGACGATTTAGTCTCAAATTATAGACCCATATCTATCTTATCTACACTTGCAAAAATTTTTGAATCGCTGATCTGCCCATTGATCCAAAACCACCTGAAACTGTACTTGAGTGACGAGCAGCATGGCTTTGTAGAATCCAGATCCACTAGTTCTAATCTTATATTACTTACCGAGTTATTAACGAAAGCAATTGACTCAGGTTATCAAGCTGACGTAATATATACTGACTTCAGCAAGGCTTTCGATAAAGTATCACATAAAATACTGATTCAGAAACTACAAGCGTATGGCATCACTGGATCATTGCTTTCGTGGCTGAGCTCGTACCTTGTGAAAAGGTCTTTCTTTGTCGTGATCAATGGGTTCCAATCAACTACACGAGATATTTCTTCTGGGGTGCCTCAAGGAACTCACTTGGGACCGATCTTATTTAATTTTTTCATCAATGATATCCCAAACTGTTTCCAACACTCCAATATTTACATGTACGCTGACGATTTAAAATTTGTCAAAGTTGTTAAAACTAAAGCTGATGCCTCCGACTTACAGAGAGATCTAGGTAAGCTCATTCAGTGGTGTGAACTCAATGCCATGCACCTCAATTCGGGCAAATGTTACCACGTAAAATTCACGAGAAAGTTAAATATTATCGAACACGATTATTATATCAATACAGTTAAAATTAATGAATTAGAAACAATTAAAGACCT
The DNA here is from genome assembly GCA_943138885.2 of Tholera decimalis. Taxonomy (NCBI): domain Eukaryota; kingdom Metazoa; phylum Arthropoda; class Insecta; order Lepidoptera; family Noctuidae; genus Tholera; species Tholera decimalis. The sequence continues at coordinate 2,219,190 of OW964577.2, forward strand.
TGGCATCACATTTGATAGGAAATTAACTTTGATCCCACATGTAGACCCCATTATAAAAAAATCCGCTAAGATGCTTGGATTCGTAATAAGAAATTCCAAACAGTTTAAGTGTTCCAAAACTAAAATTATGCTGTTCAATAGCTTGATTCGGGGTCCAATGGAATATTGCAGCGTGGTCTGGCGGCCTCACTATGCTTCACACACATTGCGACTTGAACGTATTCAAAAGTGTTTTCTATGGCACTTGGCATTTGCGAGCGGAATAGTTGAAAAATTCGTTCCTACAACAATAGACTGAGACATTTTAAAATAATATCGCTAGACAAACGTCGCCGCCTTATGGACGCAATATTTGTGTGCAAAGTGATGGCCCATAAAATTGATTGCCCACAGATACTGAGCCTCTTTAACTTCCGTGCCCCTTCCAGAATACCTCGGAAGCCAATAACGCCACTCTGCCCTCCACAGAGTAGAACAGTTTTGGGAGCCAATTCTCCTGTGGCGAGGTTATGTAGGGTTGTGAACAGTTGCGGTGACCAAATTGATCTGCAATTTGATTCCTTGATCAAGCTAAAAGCCAAAATTTATAAATGTATCGACATGGAGTAGTCCTTATTTGGAGTAACCTTATTGTTAATATCAGTGTTAAAGGATTGATTAGAATATTAAGCCAATATTAGATCTTGTTGTGTGTACTTAAATTATCGATAGATTAATGTTATTTATAATTATAGCATAGACTAGTATTTGCGTGTTGCGCGAGGTGCAAGCACCTCGCGTGCTTGTGAAAAAAAAAATGGAGGGGGGGGGGTGATGGGGGGGGGGGTTGCACAATTATTTCGACTAAAGCATTGCCCCTCTAAACGAAACTGAAAAAAAAATTGTTCCAAGTCTCTTAATTTCCGAGATCCGCCTAAAGGGGGTGAGAAGGGGAGCATGGGGGCGACTTTGATAAATGGTTTTTACTTTACCGAGCCTCCTCTATACGAATCCGTAAAAAAAAATACGGGTCTCGTAGTTTCCGAGATACGATAGGGAGGGGGGAGAAGGGGGGGGGGAAAGGGGAGGTTTGACACTTTTCCCGTAGGTTTGAGAGTTACTTGTTTACGAATCTGTCAAAATATACCCACCTACCCATCTACCATCTGGGAGAACAATTATGTCAATGAGTGAGTGAGTGAGTGAGTCAGTCAGTCAGTCAGTGGTAATCTAGCTTTATATAGTATTAATATAAATATAACTAATGCATGCAGAGTTTACCTTTAAGTGATTGTTACACTTTAGTCTGCTTTTAAACATGTTGTGTTAGCCATAAAACTAGTGTTAGCAATTGTTGGTGAACCTATTTAAATAAAATAAAAAATAAATAAAATAATATTTATTATTAATAGTGAAAAAAGGTGTATATTTATTAGAGCCTTAGTTCACCCACCAAACTCAAGGTGGCAGCACTTTCCATACATGCAAATTCTACTACAGAGTTGTTACTCTTTACCTCTATAGTTACTTTACTCTTTGGTATTAACACAAAAAAATCACTCTAGTTGTCCATTCATACCAAACCCCTTCAAGGAAGCGAAGCTGGTAAAAACAAAGGAATCTTCCTTTCACTGATTATTATTGTATCTATGCGCATTTTATTTTTATTTTATTTTATTTTATTTCATAGGAATAACAAACAGTAGTATAATACAGATTATAAACAGTACATGATCGAATCATAGTAACAAATATACTACTCACTACGTTATTCGCAGATTATAATAAGGATTAGCTAGCTGTTGATAAATGAAATTACATTGTTAACTTAGAGCTTACAAGAACATAAACTTAATCATTAACTACTATCTCTTAAAGCAGATGTAATATCTTTTTTAAATACATTTTTACCTAGAAACAAAATATCTATAGAACAGAAGTTTTTATTATAAGTATCAACTAGGCGGTGTAATGGGGAGCGTGCGCCAGAGCTGGTACGACGGAGGTTGGTTGCGAACAAATGTCTCGTGCGAGTTTCTCAACTGTGTACAGTGCGAGGGACTAGAAAGCACAAATTGTTCACAAGTTCGACGCAGTCAACCTTGTTGCGACATATACTAAAAAGAGTCATCATTTCTAGCACAGTACGTCTAGATTTTAGTGTGAGAAGTTACTATATTTATTGTAGAATGTGTTACAAATGGCAACGGCGTATTCCAGTTGGGGCCGGATAATGGATTTGTAAAGATATAAGTAAGTAGAAGGGCGGCGGAATTCCCTAGTCGCTCTCATTACGAATCCAAACAATTGGAAAGCCTTATTAACAATATTTTCTACGTGAGCATTCAGATGTAACTTCGAGTCCAATAAAATACCTAGATCACGGAGGCACGTAACGTTGTCAAGGTAATTATTGCCAAAGCAGTATTTATATTTGGTAACACTTTTTTTTTTTGTAAACGTAATGCTATGACATTTCGAAAATTAAGGTGAAGTTTGTTAACAGTGCAATAATCAAAGAAGCGATCAAGGTCATTCTGGAAGTCAATGCAGACAGAAATACTGGTAATATTTTTATAAATTTTTAAATCGTCCGCATAAAGAAGAAATTTAGAATTCAGAAAACAGTTTTTAATGTCATTAATAAATAAAATGAACAATAATGAACCCAAAATCGAGCCTTGCGGGACTCCAGACGTAACTTTTATAAAACTAGATTCGTAGCCGTTAATCACTACTTTTTGTGACCTATTAGTTACTTAAGATACAAACCACCGTAGCAGATTTCCTTTTATGCCATTGAAGGCTATTTTATAAAGTAAGAGCTCGTGGTCAACTTTATCAAATGCCTTTTGGAAATCCGTGTAAACAGCATCAATTTGTTGTCTGTTGTCAATACCTTCGAATAGCTGTGACGTAAAAATAAGGAGGTTGCTGACACAAGACCTATCTTTTACAAATCCATGTTGCTCTTTAATTATCACACTGTGTAGGACTGGGTAGATTTTATTATGTACTAATTTTTCAAATATTTTGGCTAGGATTGACAGTAAAGAGATTGGACGATATGTTGATACATCACTTTTGGAGCCGCTTTTGTGGATCGGGACAATATTAGCAAGTTTCCAAACCTCGGGAAATACACCCATGGATATACATTTATTGAATAAAATGAATAAAGGAAGGCAGAGAGTGTCACAGGTGTTTCTCAAAAAGACTGAGGGGATACCGTCTGGCCCCGGTTCTTTGGAAACATCTAATGACTTCAACTCTGTACGTATCTTATGTAACGAGAAATGTGAATTACAGAGATTGATATCATTTTCAACAGTAGAGAGTGGTGGAGGAGTCCATGCAGCTGGATCAAATGAAGAGGGCTCATAAACTGATTGAAAAGATTTGGAAAATAAATTGCAAGTAGAAATGGGATCATTAGAATACTGTTGTTGATAATATACTGTAGAGGGAATGCTATTAGTGGACTTACAACTGGAGACATACGACCAAAATGCTTTAACGTTGGAAGCCACATTATCCTCTATCATATTCATGTACTTTTTATAACATAAGTGTATTTCTTTTTTAAATCTCGCTCTTTAGATGGAAAAAATTTCGTATTCGTTAACATTTCCATATTTTTTCCACTTAGTCCAAGCACGACTTTTTTTTGTATACAAATTTAATAAGTATTTAGAAAACCATTCAGGAAATTTATAATTTTTTGGCTTGTGCAAAGGAGTATGCAGCTTAATTATCTCATAGATTTTTTCATAAAAACTTGACATTGCCTCCTCGGGGGACAGTGTTTCCAATAAATGATGCCAGTTCACTGTTTCAATATCAGCATTTATATCTACATAATTCGATTTGTAATAATTTAAAGTATTTCGTTTTGTACATTTAGGTAGTTGTGATAGTTTTGTAAATGACATCTTCTTCTAAATATATATAACTCAAAGGTGACTGACTGACTGACTGACTGACTGACATAGTGATCTATCAACGCACAGCCCAAACCACTGGACGGATCGGGCTGAAATTTGGCATGCAGGTAGATGTTATGACGTAGGCATCCGCTAAGAAAGGCGAAATTCCCACGGGATCGGGATTTACACGGGAAAAACTTCCCACGCGGGCGAAGCCGCTGACACAAGCTAGTTTGTATATAAAAGGCTGTATGGTGTGTATCGATAGGTAAGAGTGAAGTGTTAGGCTTATGGACCTCCGCATGTTTGCTACAAAAAAACAAGTCTAGGATACGGTCATTGCAATTATTTAAACTATTAAAATGGTTCAAGTTTAGTTGTGAACTAAAGTTCAGTAAATATCGACTACTATTAGAATAATTGCTATTCGGGGCACATATCATGTGAGAAGATGATTTGATCCAATTGAGCTCCGGAAAGTTAAAGTCTCCTGCTAAAATCATGCACTCTATACATCAGGCGCGTGCACAGGATTATGACAGGGTATGCGGCGGAGTAATCGGTCACAAAAACTTTTTCTTTTATAGATTTTTAGCATAGCCACAGCCACGCATCGTAGCATGGTGGCGATGCGTGGCTGTGGCTATGCTAAAAATCTATAAAAGAAAAAGTTTTTGTGACCGATTACTCCGCCGCATACCCTGTCATAATCCTGTGCACGCGCCTGCTATACATAGATGGGTCATCATTTAAAACGGCTAATGAATGAATAAAATTGATATAAATATCTTCCGTTGTATTAGGAGGTATGTAGGTAGCACAGACAAGTAAATACTTATTATCATGAGACGGTATTCTAATTATTAAATGTTCCGGCAAAAATAAAGGGGGTAATAGTGTTACACTTGAAGACCTAAGGTTTTTAGAAACCGCTATTAGAACGCCTCCGCCATCCTTTTTTTTAGTGAGAGAACGATTACGATCGCATCTGAATACTAAGTAGCGTTGGTCGATAAATTCATTATCAGCAATTTCAAGTGTCAACCACGTTTCAGTCAGAATTTATACTTACCTATGTGAGTTTGAAAAACGAAAAAAGGTAGCTTCACAGCTTACAGGTATAAATTATAAAACAATTATTTAAAAGTTACGACAATTATGAAGTACACAGATTACAATATTAAATACAGAGTAAACGTATGTCTGTTAGGTACCTACTATTATTAAGTACAGTGTATGAGTAAGTGTATCTTTACAGTGTGGATGTGTATGAATGTTTGTGCGATGTGTGTATGTACGACTATATCTTACTGGCACTACTGGTGTGAGTGTGACTAAGCGTCATGTAACTTAAAAAAGAAGATCATCCGGGTCCTTGATCAAAGATACAGATTATCTCCTTTTTATGATGGTTTCGTGTGATACAGAAGGGGTCAAGTGTTTAGAACTTGTCATTGAATAATGCGGGTAGACGCAACAACGGTGACATCTTTAAGTAATTTGTGGAGGACGAAGGGACAGCAAACAGAGTTGTATGTTTAGTACGCCTGAGTGGATCGATAAAGTAAACATTGCTGAGCAATTGTTGTTAATTTATTTATTTATTTTATTTTCGGAAGGCTTACAGACTTCAATTAGTTATAGTTTACCTTACAGACTAATAACATCATCAATCCACTCTAGTTTTTCATTCATAGGCAGTTCTTATGAAAAATAATGGACATAAAACAACGTCGAGTTTTTCAGAATCAGAATATTTATTTGTGAAACATAGTTAACATAAAGGTCTTGGGTATACTGATATACACAAATATTTGAACTCTATGTTTTGCCGTGAAGGCGTACAAATACAGCATGGAATATAATTCCAAATACTTAAAAATTGGCCAAGTGCGAGTCAGACTCGCCCATGGAGGGTTCCGTAGTAACTGCAACAAACAACTTTGTATGAATTACAAAGTTTTACAAAATATGCTATATCTCAAAAACTGCTCCATTATTATAGAACTTAGATGGGAAACACACACATTTTACCACTTTGGAAGCAAATATCTTTTAAACGATTGACTTAATGAAACAGTGGTTTTAAAAACCTCAATGTCATTTTCAAAGAACTTACTATAAATACCACACACGCATAGGTATCATGAAAAAAAAAGAAATATTTTCTGTTTCAGTTCCATATTTAAGGAGCCCCCTTAATTTTAAATATTTTTTCTTAAAATCGGAAAGCGGCTTACCTACCAAGTTTCACGATTCAGCAACCGTTCTCCTAAGACCGATTCGCCATTGGACTGTTCGCCGACAGGATGATTCATTTATTTCCGTTTCCCCAGCAGGGTCTTTCACCTATGGACATTTCGCCGACAGAACCTTTCATATGCGTCACTTTCAATGACAGCCCTTTTCAGCTACTAAGTGTTTCACCGATACGACGATAAACCTATAGCTCTTTTAACTTCAGACATTTCCATCTACGACGGAGAATTCGCCGTCAATCTTAAGACAAGCGATATTAATAATAATAATAATATAATATATCCTTTATTTCAGGCAACTAGGCCCATAAAAAACAATAAACAAATACAAAATCTTATAAATAAACGAATACATAACAAATTTAAAACACTTAAAAACAAAAACTAGTTAACACGAATAGACGGCGTCATGTTGCGCTGCGAGGTGTCGCGTAATCTTCCGCGAAATCGTCGATACACGACACCTTTCGGCCAAAATTCCTGCTTGAGGAATGTCTCTAATAGATGAGTTGGAACCCGCATTACAAACGATTTAAAATTCGTTTCATGACGCGACTTCAACTCCTCGACCCTCAAAGTCCAGTTGGTCTTAGCTCGCACGTACTCCACGATCTCCTCATCCTTCGTAGCGTAGTGCAGCCTGGACACGTAGAGCTGCGTCGCTGATACAGCTGCACGCAGCAGGAAGTTGGGTCCAGCCAGTGCGGTACCACACTGGTTACGACAAGGAGGCTGCCTTCTCTTCTTTTTCTCCACTTTCATAAAGCCATCCTTGTTATACTCGCCCTTTTCAGGGCCACGCTGTTTTGGCTTCTCGATGACAGCACTCTGCTTATCCCTCTTCACATGCTCACACATCATTCATGCACATGCATTTATCTACAGCTTACTGTGCCCTTATAGTTTCATCATATTATGACGAAATTATAAGGGTTCCGTTTTTTACCGCTACAGAACCCTAAAAATCTTAACAAAAAACTAACAAAAAGAAAACAGTAAATACATAATATAACAACATAGGTACTATTTTAAGCGAAATTAACAATAAACAAACTCAACAATAGAAAAAAAGAGACAATCTACTTGAAAAATTATAATTAAAGTTTATAATTTATAATCTTCAACATTATAATAATTAATAGCGAGAAGAAACATTGCTTAAACTTTAATAATGGCATATTTTTAATTACATCAGGTATTTTATTATAAATTTTGGAGCCATGCAGAAAAAACTTTTTCTCATCAAAGCGGTTCCACATTTTCTGTCGCAGAACTGATCCATATATGTTTTTTTAATAAGTGTAAATTGATTTTAACAAACAAAGCTGTCTCGTAAATGTACATAACTAGAAGGCATAGTAAGTAATTTTAATGATTTAAAATGGGTTTAACAAGTGTCAGTAGTTTTTAAGCCACACATGGACCTAATACATCGTTATTGCGCTTTAAAAAACTTTTAACAAAAAATTAAACCGACTTCCAAAAAACACTGCAACGAAAAAATAACTATAATATCGGTAGTCGGTGTCTTTGGTTTTGTATTTTCATGTTTGGCATCGACTTCCGAAATTAAAGATATTTTTCACTTTGCAGTGTTTTTTGGAAGTCGGTTTAATTTTTGTTAAAAAGTATTTATTCCTCTCTTTTTCAACCGACGACAAAAAGAGGAGGTTATCAATTCGACGCGTATATTTTTTTTTTTTTTTATGTATGATCATCGAGTACTCGAAGACGGCTGAACCGATTTGGAAAATTCTTTTTTTGTTCGAATGGGTATACTTCAGCGGCGTGCACAGGTTTATGACACTGGGTATGCGGCGGAGTACTCGGTCACAAAAACTTTTTCTTTTATAGATTTTAAGCATAGCCGCAGCCACGCGACGGATCTCTAAGTCGGAAACCATGCCAACAGAACAAGTCTTAGATGTACTACTATTCATGTACATCTTCTACGGCAACGCAGACAAAACGGCGATCGATCGTCGCGGCGGAAGAACTTCTAATACGTAAAATAATAAGCTAAGATATTACTACTCACCTAGTCAGCTTCAATTTTCACATATTCAAGGTTCCGGTTACTATATCCCGATGTAAACGCAAGATTTCGGCCACCTCAAATATCTTATCCAAGTGAGTGATAGTTACAGAACACGTCACTTGGAAGATATCCGATGTGGCCTTTAAAAAGGCCGATTTTCATGTGATTCGCAAATATATAAATAAACTTAATAATAAAACAACAGGTTAGTAAAAAAAAAACATACTACTCATTCATTTATAAATTAAATCTATGCGCCTATCCTTTTTTAAATATGATTTTAGGATATCGTCATAGAAAGTTGGATTGCGTTTTAATTCTATCATTAATGCCTTTTCTATAGAAATCATGGAAAGCTCTGTGAGTCTCTGTTGATTTTGTGTGTTTCTCAAATATGTGTGGATACGTTTTAAACACGAAAATGAACGCTCTGCCGATGCGCTGCTTGCTGGGATAGTCACAATGAATTTCGCTAATCGTAACACTTCAGAAAAAACTTTATTTAAATTGTCCTTATACAAATTTTGAATAATACTAAATACACAACTATTTGCAAATTGAGGTGATCTATAAATACAGCGCAATTAATTTTTCAATTTATCGAAATTAAAATTTGCCTGATAATTATTAGTGAACTCTCTGATTTCATTTTCAGGGAAACGTTCACTATATTTTTTAAAATTCTCACAAGAAAGTAGCTCAATAAACTTTAAATCTTTAATGTTTTTATAGCGATTTCTTAATTCACTGACTACATTATCAATTATTTCAACAAAAATTCGCCGATAATGTATTTTTACATCATCGACATTGCGCTTTCTTTTAGGTGGTCCGGTAATGTGAACGGCGGCATCATAAAAGATCTCGAACTTCTCTCTGAAACGTTCTAAAAATGACTCTAACTCTTTTATCTTTGTTACACAATACGCGATGTCACTAGTTTTTTTTTTCAAAATATCATACAGAATATCCGTTTCTGCAAAAATATCTGCGAAAGATTTTAAAAGAAAATTAAATTCAAATTCTTTCATAATAAATAAAAATGAACTGACTTGTGTCAGTGTTTCACCATCCCAGTCTTGTGTATTTTCGTTCATATTTTCAAACAATTCTAGGAGGTGGGTGGACTCATTATTAATTACATTAACCGTGCGCGAGTGATATGTCCACCTTGTTTCCGCGACACGAGGCAGCTTTTTCATATCGGCAAAGTTGTTGTAATGGGCCATTCGCTTTGTACTGGTGTGAAAAAAAGCCGCGATTGATTTTATAATACTAAAAAAGCGTTTTGTTTCAGCAACTCGTTCGAACGATTTCGATAAAACTAAATTTAATATATGTGCTGAACACCAAACGTACATAGCTTGTGGACATTTTTGTCTCACCAAAGCCTGCACGCCATTAATTTGTGACGATAAAACTGCTGCCCCATCGTAAGTTTGTGCAACTAATTTGGATACACAATCGAACTCTTCTAAAATTTCCAAAATTATAGAACTCAAGGTTACAGCGGTCCGATCCGCGCTGACATCAACATATTTGATAAATCGATCTACTACTTCAGAATCACGAAAATATCTCAAAACTAATACTAATTGTTCACGGCCGCTAACATCAGGAGTCTCATCTACCATGACGGCGACGAAATCGGACTGTTTAATTTCGGCTTTAACGCGATCGATCATCACAGATGCAACGCTCGAGATCAAATCATTCTGCGTACGGTTCGACATGCCCGTGAATGAGGTACTTGCACTCTGTAAATGGGTTTCTAAAACTCCATCATACTTGGCCAATAAATCTACTATTTCTAAATAATTACCCCTATTCAACGACGATACTGACTCATCGTGACCGCGAAAAGCTAATTCTTGTTTTCCCAGAAAGCAAACAACATCGATGAGCCTTTGAAAAATGTTTTTATTGCGATCGACTTTAGCATTATGCCTCTCAATATCTAATCGTAACTGACTGTTGATACTCATTTCAATACGAGATTTACCAAAAGTATTTAATTTTAAGCAGGCCTCCATATGTTTTTCTGTATGGTCATGCTTCTTTGCCGCGGTATAAAAATTATTTAAATCTGAATATCCCGAATCAGTCCACACTGTACTAGAATTACTAAACAATATGCAAGGAAAACAATATAATTTAATCGTGTGTATACAACCACACAGCCAGTCATACGTTTCATAACTTTTAACATGAAACTTTCGAGTTACTTTCCCTTTTTGCTGGTTTAATTGTTGTAACTCGGGTACACACCTACCTTTAGAGACAATTTGAATCTTTTCATTGAATGATAATTGTGAGAACTTGTTATTTTTAATTTTTAATAAACACACATTTTCAACACAGACCTCACAATCAAATAACATTTTTTAAAAAATCAACAAACGCACTACCTAGTAAAAGCAAATCACTACAATACAATTATTATAGAAACTCAGTAATAAACTGTTAAATGTACACACTTTCAAATGTTAAAATGAAAAATCTTTTAAGAAAACTATAAATATACTGGCGTAAACAAAATAGTAAACAATGCTCATCACATGAAAAAGCAATATGGCTCCCAGGCCCCGCGAACACAAAACCAGTGTTGCCAACAACGCGGGGGTCAATGTCACCCGTTTTTTACAGCTTAAGTAGCCTAATATAGCCGAATTTCAGTCAGTGGTAGGTAGCCTAATTATGTAGCTTAAAATATCAGTAAAAATGTAGTTTAAATCAATTTATTTTTACCTACTTTACTTGCTTTAAATACTGGTATTTTTTTTATCCACTCATCGCGCATAATAAATGCGCCAATAATTTTTCGTTAAACAAATACTTTGACACAAATGCTGTAGGTACGAAGCGAAATGAAAATGATAAATATTTAAATAATAACTGAAATTGGCCCGAACTATTCACTCAGTTTAATAAGATAATTGCGTTTACACTAATTTTTTTTTAAGTTATTGTTGATTGGCTTGCGTTTGATCACAATTTCAACTGATGTTAAGTGATGATGTGGACGAAGACGAAGCATGCTTGCCTAGAAGTAACCTATTCACTCTTACTCTTAGCTATAACCTGGGAGTGTTCCGTACGAGTTATGAGGACACTATCAACCTCGTACAATTATGTACGAGATTTTAATAATATGGCCATACGAACATTTTGCATCACCATTTTATAATAGTAAAGTCATTTTAATAAAGACTGAGATAAGAAACCGGCTAACTGTGGAAACAGTGAACGGCACACTTCTTGCTGCAGAGAGTGCAAAAGGAAACTGTGTCAATTTTGAACCCACAAAAGGAGTGTATAGCCGCATGACAACAGATAAAATATACGGTAGAAAAAACGATGACAGTGAGGGTGTTCCTGACTAATATTTGGAGAGATGTAAACTAAGTTACCTTGCAAATTTTCATAATAATTTAGTAATAGTAGTAGTAATACATTTAGTTTTTTTATTTTTATTTTACTTGATTGATTAATAATAAAGATTTTTTGGAAATACAACACAAAGTGATGTTTTATTTAATAGGAAACTTGCAATAGTTTATTTCGAGTAAAAAGTCCTAAATCCAGAAATTCAATATGCCTTAATTTTGGTTTTAGCACGTTTTGCATGCATAATACCTAAATGTACGAGGTTTGAAATTCAAAATACGAGATTTTTAGCTGCATGTGTACGAGGGATTTTCTTTTGCGGTTGGCAACCCTGCTGCCAGTGTTGTTTAGGTTATGCCGTCTCAGTGGTGTAGTTGCTGAAAAGTATAAGCTCAAGTGCAACTAAAAATATATGTCACTAATATGAAGAAAGGGTACTTTTGTATTGTACACCATGACTTTAAAAAAAAAAAAACAAAAAAAGTTGATATCATACTACTACAAAATGACAATGAATATACATTTAACAACATTACTAACAAGTGTATCTTCCTTTTGGAAGCAAAATATATATATATCCAATATTAAAGCGCAGTGCATCATTAAATAATGTCTAAAATTGTGTTTTTTATGAGAATAAATCAGTGATTCCTATTATTATTGTATTTATTAATCCAAATTCCTTAATAGTTAAACGTTAAAAGTTAGAAAACAGTAATAAAACAAGACGGCTGATTTCTTTCTTTTATTATTGGTATGCAATATAAATTACCAAAAAATAATAACACTTATTTATAAAGTATTGATATCATGTATGTATGACTATTTGTTTGAAATCATTATAACAAAGCTGCTCAACAAATTTTGTCTAATTTCTATTTTTATAAGCAAGTCCTGTAAATTAATAAGTGCACAGGCTATAACAATCACATTATCAAGTATTCTTAGAAAATGAAACAGTAATCTCTTTAGTCAAAATTTTTCTTGTCCGTATCGCCTTTGATCTATAATTAACTTTTTCTTTTAAATGAAATTGGTACCCTTTTCACTGGTGACAATAGGATCTGTTCATGTGCTTTTATTTTGTGTTGACTGTGATTCTGAAAATAAATAAAATTATAAATACAAACAAACGCACAGTTCACTTTTCAGTTACCTATTTTTATCCTTAGTTATGTCTACATACCTGTTGTCATTAAAACTACTTCTTGCACAGGTGTTGTAGTCGGTTGGGTGCTAGACGGGCTGGGTTCACTTAACACTTCCTGCATCAGTGTGTCTTGGCACTCTTGAATGAGTTGGGTTCTTTGTTTTTAAACAAATACATGTCTAGAAGTACTAGCATCACTCATCCTTTTTCTGCGGTCTTCCTGGCAATAAAATTTTGTAGGCACCATGATTATGCTCTTGCTTAAAGTTGCTTAATCCCATATTATATTGATAGCCTTTTTCAATCTGAAATATTTTTAAATGTTATTTTAAAGCCATAAATGTTGATGTATTTAGTGGTAATAAATATAATTGAATATTGAAATATTTGTGGCTATTCAGGTATAATACAAAAAAACATCTCAGTTATCTAACCTTAAAACAGAAGAATAACTATATTGTAAAAATGTTTTAAGTTAGTAATAATAACATGTTTACTTACATCAAAATGATCCTGACAGACGAAAATTACCGAACTATCCTTTATTTCTTTAGTATTTCTGCGTGCAAGTTGTAAATACTTATTACGAACTTTAACATTTTTTGGAACGGTTATAAATAGCTTCTCCGGCTATCTTTATCGTTGTATTTGTGCACCGTGGTACTGCACACCATTTATAACTCATTTTTTCCAGTAAATTACAGCCAGAAACTTTATTAAACTACATAAAACTCTCAATTTGACTTGCTCCCCAATATTTATATACAAACGTGAAACGTGTGACATCACTCCGTCATATTGTTCGTCCAACAAGCGTTTTGACAGCTTATATAATCACTATATTTTGTAATGCTTTTTTTTTTAACGAAATATTTATAAAATATGAAAATAAATATTATTTGTAGGGTCCTTATACGCCAATAAATAATATGAGACGGTTTTTAGAAACCATTCAAATAGTCTATTCTGTCTATTATTTTTACTCGGAACGGCAATGAACAACATTTCTGAACGTTTGTCTCATGCATACGTAGAATCTCTATGTAGTCTGTGGTGTCATGCCGCAGGACTTTGGCTTTAGACATTCATGGGTGTGTGCGTAGGCGAATTGTGCACAAATAGCAAAAGTACTGCACACATGCGAACAAAAATCCTGCCGTAGAGGGCGGCAGGACTTGAGAATAATAGGTACGTTAATTTGCAGCGCCTGGCAAACAATGTTTGTGTGCTTGCAAATAGGTGCTATTTATAAACTATTAGGCGTTTTTAAGTTATTATATTTTGTTTATTCATTTATTTAGTATTAATTAAAGTCATCTAAAACGTGCGAACGTTTTATTTAAATATCTGTGAATGGCAAGTAATGCACTGCATTTATGCTTTCAAGGAGCGCACGCGCCTGGTATACTTCGAAATTGGTACCACTATCACCAAAGTCAGGATCTGATGATGGGATCCTGGAGAAATCGAGGGAACTCTTCAAATATTATAGGCACACCTATAGAGCTGATGGTGAAGTACCAGGAGAACTCCTCAACAATTAACGGCCCAGCATTGGGAAAAGCAATATTTTGTAAAAGGTTATAAGTAGTTGACATTTAGGCTCATGTAACTAGGTAAATTAAAAATCATCCAACTAAAAAGAGTGAAAAAAAACTTTTTAACAAAAAATTAAACCGACTCCCAAAAAACACTGCAAAGTGAAAAATAACTTTAATTTCGGAAATCGGTGCCAAAAACGAAAAAACAAAACTAAAGACACCGACTACCGAAATTAAAGTTATTTTTCACTTTGCAGTGTTTTTTGGGAGTCGGTTTAATTTTTTGTTAAAAAGTTTTTTTAGTTCGTAGCTTTGTAATTTACCTATTTACTAAAGCCTAAATGTAAACGACTTACATATAACCTTTTACAAAATATTGCTTTTCCCGATGCTGGGCCGTTAATTATTGAGGAGTTTTCCTGGTACTTCACCATCAGCTTCACTTCACTATATGACGAGCGATATTATCCTCTCGCGTGTCTTAAGTTACACAGCGCGACATAAGAAAAAAATGCTCTAAATGTCTTAAGTCGGACAGTTACACTTAAGGGCTTGGTCAGGATTGGTCGATAAATATCTGTGGTTGTGTTGCAAGTAGCAATACGTTCTGCATACACCGCTAAAATGAACGAAAAAAAAAATACAAAATAATAAATAAAATAATAAAATGTTTATTCAAAATCTTAAGGTAAATATTAAATACAATTTCTCTTAAATCTACATTAAGTTCACACATGTCATGTGCCTGAACTAGGTAATCCTGTGTTTCAGAGAGAATAGGTATTTATATTTTTTTTAAATAATCACATTTATATAAAATAAACTGTATATGGTCATCTTAGGTAATGTATAAAGGTGTAAATAATATGAAAATAATCTTAGTTCTTAATCTTAATTACATTTAAATAAAATACGAACTATCTCTATTTTAGTACTAGTAATAACTTTTCTGTGTCTTCATAGGACATACTTTGTAGAGCTTCCTTGAGAGTCTTCTTGCAGTTACAATAATTTAGGGAATAAATGTTTAATTTTGCGTTTAGTCTGTTATAAAGTAGTGGTCCAAGGAACATATAAAATTTGGTTGTGAAAGCATGTTTTGTACTTCTTTTAAGGCAAACTAAATCTTTCCGTCTTTTTTTAGTAAATTCAGTGCAATAGAGAAGCGCTGTGTGTTGTTTTAGTACGGTGTTCATTATAAATAACTGACGAACTGTTAGTACTTCGCAAGATTTATAGAGAAGGTTAGTGGGAAAAAGGAAAGGGCGACAAGTA
Source organism: Tholera decimalis (assembly GCA_943138885.2). NCBI lineage: Eukaryota > Metazoa > Arthropoda > Insecta > Lepidoptera > Noctuidae > Tholera > Tholera decimalis. The sequence continues at coordinate 2,234,744 of OW964577.2, forward strand.
GACACCTTGAGGATAGCTCTTTGCGCTCTCTCGATGGGTAGTAACTGTAATGTAGGGTATTCATAAGTTGTAAAGTATAAATACCGCACGCCTACCGCGGTTAGATTCAGTCATTAAATGTATATAGAAGAGCTACCAACAAGTTTTATTTCCCGACATTACAATGGCGACGATGATGGCTAAATTAGGCGAGTTCAACATGAAGACTGGAAACTGGCAAACATACTGCGACCGGCTGGAGATGTACTTTCTGGTGAATGCAGTAAAGGAAGAATTGAGACTACCGACGCTTATAGCATCCATGGGTGAGCCAGCTTATGAATTATTAGTGAACTTATGTAGTCCGAAGAAGCCGGCGAACATGACCTTTATCGAGGTCGTTAAGGTCATGCAGGAACACGTGCAACCGACACCGTCACTATTGGCAGAACGCTTCAAATTTAGACAAAGGAGACAACAAGCCGGTGAAAGCATCTTAGATTATGTGGCGGAATTGAAGAAAAGTACCCGATATTGTGAATTCGGCTCAAGTCTGGACGATAACTTGCGAGATCAATTCGTGTGCGGTATCTTCAGTGATCTTATCAGGCAACGATTGTTTGCGGAAGGGAACATAAAATTCGTTAAGGCGGTATCGGTGGCGAGCTCTCTGGAGGCGGCGGAGCGGGATGCAGCCACGGTAGACGGACGTGGTTACATTAGCGGGCCGGAGGCGGTAGTTCAGCAGCGTGTGATCATCAGGCAGGAGACGTACATCGCATGCAAGTCGGAGGATGCGCGGCATGCGGGGACTATAGACATACGAAAACGGAATGCAGATTTTCGAAATATCAGTGCAGTAAATGCAAAGAAATTGGGCATTTGCGTCGCATGTGTCAGGGAAATGGCACACGTGGCAGCGCGGACTATCGAGACCGCGGCCAACCACGGCGCGGTGACGGCGGCGGCAGCGCAGGCAGGACGGGGCGCGGCGCGGGCGCTGGTGGGTCCCGCATGGCCAGCCGGGGCAACGGGCAGGCCTCGAGGGTGCGGTCGGGAGCAGACGGGCGGCCGGCTATGCACACATTCGAGGCGCACGAGGAAGACGGGGAAGAATCAATTTATCAGATGTCGTTAAGCCAATACAGACCGGTGAGCATGAACATTTTAGTAAACAATGTATGGTTGACAATGGAAATTGATACCGGTTCCCTTTTATCTTGTATCTCAAGTAGTAATTATGATCAATATTTTTCTGATATACCCCTATTACCTTGTAAATTATCAGTCAATTTCTATAATGGGAGCAAAGTTCAGCCAATGGGGTATCTAGAAGTAACAGTGACCTATAAAAATCAGGAAAAAGTTTTAGATTTATATGTGTTTAAAACGGGTAGTACCATACTTTTAGGAAGGCAGTGGTTATCAGAATTAAATATCAGTATACCTCCATTAACAATTATTAATAATGCGAGAGTGTCGGAGGAAGAACTAACTGTACAACAAAAAAATAATATGGTGTTAAATATGTTTTCTAGATACCATGACTTATTTGATGGTGGATTGGGCTGTTTCACGGGCGGTCGGGCCACGTTACATTTACGGGAGGGAGCCGTGCCGGTGTTCTGCCGCGCGAGGCCGCTGCCGTACGCGCTGCGCACGCGCGTCGACGCCGAGCTCGACGCCATGCTGTGCGCGGGCATCATCGAACCTGTTGACACCTCCGACTGGGCCACACCTCTGGTAATTGTACACAAGCCGGATGGCGCTTTACGTTTATGTGCTGATTATAAGGTCACGTTAAATCATATGTTAAGGGTCGATAAGTATCCTGTGCCAAAAATAGAGGACTTACTGAGTAAGTTAAGCGGTAGTAGGTATTTTACAAAACTAGATTTATCTCAAGCGTACAATCAAATACAATTAAATGAGTCCAAGGATTTGACGGTCATTAATACCCATAAAGGTCTTTTTAGATACAATAGATTAGTGTATGGTCTCGCGTCGAGTCCAGGAATTTTTCAAAGGATAATGACACAATTATTTGATAAAATACCCAATGTAACAATATTTTTAGATGATATTCTGATCACGGGAGATACACTGGAGGCACATGTAAATACAACAAACAAAGTTCTTCAAATATTACAAGAAAACGGGTTAAAAAAAAAATAAGAAAAGTGTGATTTTTTAAGTAAAGAAGCAAAATATTTGGGATTTATAATTAGTCGAGAGGGGGTAGGAGTGGATCCTGATAAGATTAAACCCATACTGAAACTGTCTTCGCCAACAAATGTATCCGAACTAAAATCATTTTTAGGTATGGTGAACTTTTACGGGAAATTTATTAAAAACTTAAGTTTCTACTTATCACCACTTTACGAATTACTGAAAAAGGGTAAACATTGGGTATGGGGTAATACACATTCTCAGGCATTTAATAAAATAAAAAAGTTGTTAATTAGTTCCGAAATATTATCACACTACGATGAATCACGGCCCGTGATAGTAACGTGTGATGCGAGCTCGCGGGGAGTCGGCGCTGTGCTTGCGCAGCGAGCGCCCGACGGCCACGAGTATCCTATAGCGTACGCGTCAAGGTCACTCACCTCCGCGGAGTATCATTACAGTCAAATACATAAAGAGGCTTTAGCAATAGTATTCGCAGTGAAGAAATTTCATCAATATTTATATGGCAGGCCATTTGTTTTAAAAACTGATCATAAACCTTTAGTTAGTATATTCGGTTCAGAATTAGGAATTCCAAGCATGACTGCTAGTAGGTTACAGAGATGGGCGTTAATATTATCAGCTTATGATTTTAAAATAGAATATGTAAATACAAATTCAAACACAGCAGACGCTTTGTCTCGATTAGTAGAAAGTTATAAAGCTATTAGCGCATCAGGCATACAGGAAGTTCCGGAACAAACTTACCTACATTTTGCCTCGGTTGCCTTGTTACTTAAGCATGACGATATTAGAGAGGCGACAAAAAGAGACCCAATTTTAACGCGTATATTGAGTTATGTTAGGGATAGTTGGCCTAAGGAAGTAGATATAAAGGAACGTAGACCTTATTTTAATAGGCGTAGTGAAATATATACTGAGTTAGGTTGTCTTATGTGGGGTCATAGGTTAATAGTACCAAGGTCATGTCAAGATAGTGTTTTATTGGAGCTACATGATACTCATATGGGGATAATTAAGACAAAATGTATAGCAAGAAGTTATGTGTGGTGGCCGGGAATTGATGAAATGTTGGAAAACCTATGCCGCAACTGCACAATCTGCGCAGAAATGGCCGAAGCGCCAGTACACCACGCCCCGCAGTCGTGGAACTGGCCGTCTCGTCCATGGACTAGGTTACACGTGGATTTTTTAGGGCCAATACATGGACATAAGTATTTAATAATGGTCGATGCCACTTCGAAATGGATAGAAGCATGTCCGGTCTTTTCGACTACGGCTAAAGCAGTAATAAGTAAAATTAGAGAAATCTGGTCACGATTTGGTATACCTAAACAATTAGTCTCTGATAACGGGCCACCCTTTAGTAGTGAAGGCTTTTAATTTATTTTTAGAAAATAACGGAGTGGAACATGTATATTGTATGTGTATATCACCCCGCTTCCAATGGTTTAGCGGAGAATGCAGTTAGGCAGTGTAAAAGGGTTATAAAAAAAGCTATAATTCAACATATAGATGTAGAACTTGCCCTTCAGCGGTTCTTACTAGTGTACAGAACCACTGAACATAGTACCACAAAAGAAAGCCCAGCACAAATATTACAAGGTAGAACATTAAGAACTCGGTTAGACCGGCTCAAACCGTCGCGCGAGAAGCAGGTGGTTGACGCGCAGCTCCGGCAGAAAAACGGGGCAGGTGGAACGCACCGCGCTCTCAATATGGGGGACGAGGTTTGGTGCCGGGTGTACCAAGGATTAAAGAGGTGGGTAAGAGGTACGGTGATTGAACGCTTGAGTACTACAGATTATCAAATAAGATTATTAGATGGCACAGAGATACATAGACATATAGATCAATTAAAGTTAAAATGTAAGGCACATCAATCGCAACAGACTGATGACGTAATAGTCAGCACAAAAGTATCGCCCAAAAACTATGACCGGCCTTTAGGCAATGTACTGGTTTTTCCTACAGAACCAGTTGTGGAAACACCCACCGAGGTGTGCGTAGGTGGAGGTGTGGGAGGTTCGGGATTCAGTAGGGACAAAGCGCATTCGGAACCAGGGGTAATAATTCCGGAGCTAGCAAAGGGGTCTGTGGATGAACCTAACAGTGTGGCCTCGACCGCTGGTGAAACCCGTCCCGTTAGAAATAGGAGACCTCCCCAAAGATATGGTCAGCCCTAATTTAAGGTTTAGATTAAGTACTTGTACAAATAATTGATTACGAACTAGTCTTAAGTTCAGTTGTAATTAGATTAAGTATTAGTTATAAGTTTAGTTTATTAGTTTATAGATAGATTATAAGTACCAATGTTTGTCTAGTAAATAAGTTCAATTGTAATGTAAGTTAGATAATAAGGGTGGAGGTGTAATGTAGGGTATTCATAAGTTGTAAAGTATAAATACCGCACGCCTACCGCGGTTAGTTTCAGTCATTAAATGTATATAGAAGAGCTACCAACAAGTTTTATTTCCCGACATTACAGTAACAAAGTTTTACCTGCCCCGCCCCATGAGGTAATGCAATACGTCAAAATTGACTGACATAGAGCAAAGTAAACTTGCCTTATTAGTTTCGGGTCTGCTATATATCGCAGCTTTTTAAATATGAATATAAGCTTACGAATTCGACTATTTAAAGCTTCTATGTGTGGTTTGAAAGTAAGGGTGTCATCTATAATGATACCCAGATATTTTATTTTGTTAGTAATTTTAATATGGGGACACATGCACTGACCATTCAGAGGGACTGAACAACAATGAGCATACAACTTTGAGGCAAAGGTAGGTGTTTGTTTCCGCATCGAAAATTTAATGAAATTTGTCTCTTCCGCATTAAGGGTTAGTGAATTTTGTTGAAGCCAATTATTTACAATATTGAACCCATGTTGCGCAAGTTTGTAGACTTCACTTTCTGAATCAGCCGAAAAAAGTAGAGCAGTGTCGTCAGCGTAAGATATGATAATGCCATGTTGTAGCTTTAGATTGCAAAGATCATTTATGTATATTAAGAACATAGTAGATGCTAAAATGCTTCCTTGGGGCACACCAAAAGACGTGTTTTTTTCTTCAGTGCTGAGTATATTGTCAATCTTTACGCACTGGGTACGCTCTTCTAAATAACTTTTGAAGAGTTTCAGCTGGGTGCTTCTTACACCTAAGGCTTCAAGCTTGCGCAACAGAATGGGAATTGAAACTGTGTCAAATGCCTTCGTGAGGTCCAGGAAAATTCCTACTGTGTGGTTACCCTTATCAAGTTCCTGTGCTAGATAGTCAGTGAGATGATGTACGGCATCGGCGGTTGATAATTTAGGCCTAAACCCAAACTGCCGCTCAGACAGAATAGATTTATCTTCCAGATATTTAAACAATCTTTTGTTCAAAATTTTCTCTAATATTTTGGACATACAGGGCAGTAAAGATATGGGTCTATAGTTTGTCACTTGCTCTTTACTGCCTAACTTATAGACAGGCACAACAATCGCTTTTTTTAGACATTTCGGAAAAATCCCCGAAGAGAGACAATACGAAAAATATAAGTAAGTGGTGGTACTAAAATATGCCTGAACTGTTTTAGAATTTTATTGGATATATTATCCCAACCAACTGCACAGTCGTCTTTCAGATTCATAATTATATTTTCAACCTCAGTTTCATCAGTATCCAGCATCGCAAATGATGTTAAAGTGTTGTGAAACATAAAAGGAGTGCTTGTTAGATAATGTGGTTGACCTTGAACTTTTTCTGCTAGACATTTTCCAACATAAACAAAAAAATTATTTGCCATGTTGGCAGATGTCACTTGTGATGAGTTTGCTTGCAATAAACCTGAAGAAGATTCTTTTTGTTTCGACGTATATGTTACATCTTTAATATACTTCCAGATTTTTTTACTATTTGGTCCAGCCTTTTCCAATTCAATTTTGTCGTAGTTGCATTTAACTTTTTTGAGAAGGTCATTACAAAAATTACGATATCTTTTGTAGGATAGTTGCATCATTGCATTGTCTGGGTGCGATTTAGCTTTCATGTGCAGTTTATCTCTATGGTTCATACAACGGGTAAGACCTGTCGTGATCCAGGGTTTTATGTTGCAATTTTTGTTGTTCAACTGCGATATAATTGTATTTTTCTGAATTGCATGTCGTACATTTTCTATTACATACAACATGCAAAACTGCGGGTCAGCGGAATTATAGACTGGATCAAAATTGATGACGCGCAAATCTTCCTCAAGTTTATTTTTATTCAATTTAGAAATTGTGCGAGTGTTTTGTTTGGGTATGTTACAATTTAGTGTTAGTAGGGCAGCATTATGATCGGTTATTGTCGAGTTAACAACAAGTGCTAGTGAGGGGAAATTAGATTTTAGCATGACGTGATCCAAGCAGGAACCACTATGGTGTGTGGGAAAGCTGTGTGCGGGGAGAAGGCCATGATATGCGCATAAGTTAAGGTAGTCCTGAGCAGATGCATCAGTACTTCCTGGAAGAATATTGATATTTATATCTCCAATTACAATCGTGTTTTTGATGGATGACAGGTTCTGTAAGATATCATTCAGTGATTCGGTGAAGTTACTAATATTTTTAAAGGAAGGAGGTCGATATATTGCCAATATTGCAAAGCTTGATCCGATCTTCACCACCAAACTGTTGCAGTCCAGCATATTGGGTTCCTCAACAGAGACCTTCAGATGATTCCTTACATAAACTATCACTCCATCATTTTGGTTGTAATTCCTATTACTTTTGTACATACTATATCCCGGTATTAGTGGAATATTATATTGCTTAGCAAGCCAGCATTCGGTTAAAACAAAAACGTCACAATTTATGTCTAAACGTTGCTGAAAAGTGCAAAAGCTATCAAAATTCTTAAAAATACTGCGAATATTTTGTGTTAGTACGGTTAATGGACTTTTGTAGCCGGAAAGATATTGTTTGCAATTCTCAGCTTCACAAACTTTTGACTCGGATATAGAGAAATTATCTAAGTCATTAATTATATTGTGAATCATAACTATGGTATTAAAATACAAAAAAATATATATATATATGTAGAGATTAAAAACTACTAACTTAAATGGACTAGATAAATAATTTATTGACGGCGCTCTTAGGCGCCTGCATAATCAATGGAATTAATGTACCTCTTTTCGGCCATTATTTTCGCTGGGCAGTCAGCAGCGCCTGTGCTGTGCTTGTCTGGCTTTTTGTACTGAGAGCAAGTAGCGCATTTTGGCTCTTCTCCCTTTTTTGGACACTCTTTGATTGAGTGACCTTGATCGCCACAGTGACCGCAGGTATATGACGTCTGCCGACAAAACTTGGCGGCATGACCATACTGTTGGCACTTATAGCATCGTGTTACCAATGTGAAGTCCCTAACAGGGCATGACGACCAATTCACAAATACTCGGTCTTTTGAGATGAGGGCTTTGCGTATGACTGCAGGTACTTCTACGACGTAGTTACAGTTCTCAGCGTCTTTCTTACCTGACTTGTGGCTTAATCTAATCGAGGTCAAAAACTTCTCAAGGCTGCAGTCCTGTAGTGTCTCGGCAAGATTTTGGTGGTACAAACACGCAAAAACCTCATTTTCGGCCATGGATGCTGGCACACCTATGATGACAACCCTAGGCTTCCTTTTAAACGGCTCGTCAACTGTCAGACCTGACTTTGTTAGCTGCTCCGATTGCCTCAGCTTCTCGATGTCATCTTTCGTCTCGGTGCTGATAATAACTCCGCCATTTCTGGTCTTGTGTAGTCCTCTAATGTGCAGCTTCATCTGTTCGGGGCAGATTATTTTTTGGACGAGAGACTTAGTCTCATCACTAGTCCTCAATTTATCTTGCGGATAAATGGCCACAGAACTTACTTTTGACGGCTGGATATAATTATTTGCCCCTTTCTTCACCATGTCAGAAAAAGAAGCTCTCAGTGCAGGTTTAATGGATTCTCAGACTTTCATTTTGAGTTCCTTTAGTTGCTGCGCAAGGTCGAGTTGGCTTTCGAGTGCTATCACTGCATTGTGGGATTGCAAGGCCTTATATTTGATGGACTGGTACTGTACGGCCATCTGCGATGTTCCATGACCAACCTTCCGGCATAAGGCATTGATGGAGATTTTCTGGTCCGAGTTCAGCTTGCCTTCTGCTGCAATAGCACATACCTCCTTGAGGCTCTGGTCAATGGTCGTTATCCAGTTGTGAATTTCTGGTGTCGGTATCCCTACGAAGTCATCTTGCCTTTGGCTCGGCACTTCAGGGACAGGAGCAGCGCGCGCGGGTGTAGGCGGCGGAGAGCGAGCACACCTACTTCTAGGGCTGAAGGGACTATCCTCCATTGTGTAATAGGTTATTTAATTATAAATCACTGAACATCTTCATAAATTCACTTTACATAAAATGACTCAGATCGCTTTACTATCAGCTAATTTAAAACTAGGTCACGATTTCACAAGTGATTATTTGTTTATATTAATATTGATCGATACGTCTGTTCACTACGATGGCTATAAAGGGAAAATGCATCTGTGGTTTTTGTTGTGACGCCGCAGACTTTTTCATTGTGTTATCAAATAGTTTTTATTACTTTTAATAATAGATTTTATTAATTTTTTGGAATAATTTGTGTTAAAATGGCCTAAACATTTTTTTTTCGAATGTGAGTGAAAATTATAAAAGTGAAAACATATCACATCACTGCGAGATAAGGTCAGTTTGATTTGCTTATTGAATAGTATAAATAGTTAGATAAACTCATAACAAAGCCAGGAAGGTATAATATATACCATGATAATGGCCATAAATTGCCGATTTATCATTTTTTCTGAAGTCCTACCCAAAAATCATAAGGAAATTCAACATGCGACACTGACGAGCATATTGTGCTTAGTAACCATATTCAAGCGGAACCCATGAAATACTTATTATTGAGTAGTTCCGGTAGCTTTCTGTGGTCTTCAATATCAGTTTCACTTCACCAAATGGTTCTTTTCGAATGCAACCACACAAGTTGCTATATTAAATACTAAAACCACTACAAGTGTGCCTATAATATTTGAAGAGTTCCCTCAATTTCTCCAGGATCCCATCATCAGATCCTGTATTGTTGACAATGGGACCACCTCTGAAGTATACCCTTTCAAACAAAACAAGAATTTTCTAAATCGGTTCAGCCGTCTTCGATTAATATACGCGTCGACTTGAGAATCTCCTCCGTTTTTTTTCGTCGGTTAAAAATAGTCTTTCTTTCAGTAGATTGCCCCCAAAAAACAATACCAAACCTCAGAACAGATGCAACCAATTCGTGATTTATAACAGTGATATTAACAGTGTTTGAGTATTAACTTTTTTTGACAGCTGAAACAGTGCATACCTATGCAGACTTATGTAATTTTACGCAGATTTCTTCGATATGGGTGGTTTCCAGGTTAGTAGTACTATTGTTCGGGTCAATTACCGAACTATATTAACATGTCAGCGTAATTGCGACACCGCGCACTATGCATTGTATATTTTATGTATCACCTAAGTAAAATAGTCAGTACGCTTTCGAATAGCATATCGGGCGCAACTCAATCTCATCCCATTCACCTCATTAGTTTTAATTGTTATCCCATTTGTAATACTGAAATATAGTTATCTTTATAATCTTAATCTTTGTATATCTTTATCTCACCCCAACCCCAAACATTGATCCTTCGAGCCGGATTGTATTGAGATAACCAATCGGGCCCGTGCCACCAAAGTGGATGATTTGCTAAATGGGATGCAGTCAGACTACGGCTAGCGCAATCTGCGGGATTTTCTTGGGATTTCACATACCACCACCTATTTTTTGGGATAATTTCGCAAATAATTTTTACTCGATTGGCAACCAAGGGTTTCCATTTTTCTGGTTCACCATTTATCCATTCTAGTACAGCCATGGAATCTACCCAACCATAAGCTTGGATTTTGAGATCAGATAGGGATTAGATTATTTTGGCCATAAGTTTTGATAATAAGAGAGCGCCGCAAAGTTTTAAGCGCGGGATGGATTGTGGGTTTTTCAATGGTATTACTTTTGACTTCCCAGCAATAAGGGTTACGTGGGTTTCCTTTTCCCTTTGTATTTTGCAATATACGACACAAGCGTATGCTTTTGTGCTAGCGTCGCAAAAACCATGGAGTTCTGTGGTATCTTTTTCCTGGGTTTGAATCCAACGTGGTACTTTAAATTGAGATATATGAGATAGGTCCACTTTAATAGTATTCCACTCTGAAGCAATTTCTTGAGGGACTTGGAACAAGATTTTAAGTTTTATTGTGACTGGTGCTAGCCAGCCCAAAGGGTCAAAAATTTTCGATATTTGAGATAGGAGATGTCGTTTTGTAAGGATGTCTTGAGATATAAGTTCTATAGGGTGAAAGATGAATTGATCATTTTTGGGTTCCCACCGAAGACCTAAAGTTTTGGTTTAAAATTAGGTCCTCGGCACATAAGATCATTGAGGCTGTATCCACTTGAGGTTTTTGCCGAGGCATTAAAGACAACTCGCTATTTGGTAGTTGCTGACTCAGACCGTTGAACGCAATAGTGCGATAAGTAGCAGTCCGGCCGTACGAGTGGCGCAACTGGTGTCATATATCCGAGCTCTAGGTATTCAGAAATAAATGTTTTATAGTCACGTGCCACTGCTGGTTGTTTACTTAATTTCCGTTCTATTTGGAAAAATTGCGCAATTGATTTTGTTTTCGACTCGCCTAAATTTTTCACAAAGTTTTCTTTGAACGGTATTTTAACGACGTAGCTTCAATCTTCCCACCTAGAAGTCGAAGATTGGTAAAACTCGATGCATTTTTGATCTTCTTCTGACATCATTGGAGATTCATGTATGTCCTCCACTTCCCAAAATTGCTGAATCTCTTGAATATTATTCAGGATCCATCCCAACTGGGTTTGTTGGGTAATGGGCAACATACCTTCTGATCGACAGATACTGTCCATAATTTTAGTGGAATAGATATCTGCCCCAAATAATATATCGATCGGCCTACTCTTGTAGAATTCGGGATCTGCTAAGGTTATTTGGTTGAGAGTAGGCCAGTCTGGCTTAGGTAAAGTACAGCTCGGTAAGTTATTTATTAGTTTGTTCATTATATATACATCCGTTTCAGAAGTGAAATCGCTAACCAACGACGAACATTTGATGGTGATCTTGCCCTTACAGTTGTTTTCCTTATTTCCTATTCCAGAGATAAAACCGTTGCATTTCCGTCGCGGTAGTCTTAACAACTGAGCTGCGCTTTCCCTAATAATGGATGTCTGTGACCCTTGATCTAAAAGAACTCTCATTTTTTGGTAAGATCCGTCCACGGTTTTCACGTTAATGATTGCCGTGGCAAGCAATATTTCTGAGGGTTCTTTAAGAATTTCGCAATCATGGCTGCATTTGACCCAGCTCGATGTGACGTAAATGCTTCATGCAAAATGCTATTGTGTTCTTTATTGCATTCTTTGCATTTTATTTCGGAAAGGCATTTTTTGCCTTCGTGGTAATGCAAGCAATTAATACAAATGTTTAACTTAGTAATAGCATTTTTACGTTCATTAGATTGCAAATCCATCAACTTTTGGCATGCATGAATGCGATGATCTTCAGAGGTGCAAATAGGGCATTGCTTGCGATAGTTATTTTTGCGTTTGGACTTTGACGATTGCGAAACTTGGTTTGTAGAGTTATTCGTTTTAGGATTATTAAAGTTTCGATTATAATTGGAACCTTTTGAAAATTATGGCTTGTTATTGTTGTAGGATTGAGATGAGGATGATTTCTGTACGGAATTTTCAAGCTTCTTACGTGAAGTTTCCAACATCATGAACTTAGTTTCCAAAAAATTAAGGAAATCTTCCAAGACGGGCAACTCTCGCTGAGATTTTAAAGCTTGTAGATAATCCTCCTATGTATCCGAGTCCAGTTTTTGGGACAATATACATACAAGTAAAGGGTCCCAGGAAGTCACATCGACTCCCTGATTCTTGATAGCATTCACGCTCTCGTACGTAGTGTCGTGAATGCGTTTAATATGATTTGCTGATTGATGCTGATTTGCAGGAATATTCAAAATATTTATTTATTTATTTATTTATTAACTCAACATCACTATCATTACAGGAATTTCCTAATTCAATAGTGTGGCCATAATTACAGTTTTATTATTTACCATAACATATTCTGTACATCGTGGTTTTTGTGAACTCACTCAGAGAACAAGAAGTAAAGATCAACCGTTTATTATTATAACGATGATTGAGGATATTACAACATACAGGATAATTGTCGGAGCTTATTTGTAGATGTTGAATTAATTTTTCAGGTTCACCTTTGACCTTACTCTTTAAAAACTGCATCTTTTGTGCATTTGACAAAGAGGGGTTGTTGTGCACTGCTTCGGTAAAAAGATCTTTGAACGAAATCCACTTATTGTAGTTTCCCTCAAAGGTAACTATCTCCATTTTAGGAGTAGATTTTTCAATATGTGCAACGGACCACATTTTCTTATTGATATCTTTTTTGATTTTGTTATAATGTTTCTCGTAATGGTTAAATTGTTCTTCGTACTCGGGGTTCGATCCGCCACACTCGTTATCCAGCTCCCAATGAAGCGAGTCAATAGCCGCCCAACGAGATTGTAACGTCTTCAGGAGGTCTTCAAACTCCCATTTCTCCGTGACGAGATCAAGGTCAATGTTAGAAGACGTTCTTAAAAAAGCCTTAAAGTTGGTAGCTTGCTTTTTAAGGAGGATTTCAGCTTTACTCTCTTCGAGAGCAGGGGTTTTAGCAGCAGCAGGAGATGCGAGATTTATAGATTGAGATTCCGTAGAAGGTCGGAACGTAGGAGGTTTTAATTCAGGGGTTTGTGGTCTGTTTGCGTGAGGGTTATAATTCTGAATAGTAGTTTTGATATTGTTGTATTTTTCTTTCATTTGGTCGTATTGATTGGTACTGAAATACGTATGAGATTTATCACCAAAAGATAACAAAGTCATATGATTATTATGGAACTTTGTGAAGTATTGTTCCAAGGTAGTTAATCGACGGCGTAGGTAGTAGGAGGTCTTGCGCTCTACACCATCCTTCTGGAAATCGATGAAGAGCCCATTTATGGCTTCGATCAGTTGATGTTGGGTTGATAAAATGTCTTCCATTTTCGACATTATAAGGATAAAAAGAGACCTTACTTGTACTGAAGGCTTCTTTGAAGATCAATGTCCTCGCGATGGCTGCAAGAACAAACCTGGAGTAGCAGCACGATGAGATGATGCGATGCTTTCGTTACACCAGGTCCAATCAGGATCAGTAGGATTATGAATACACTCAGTTCTGTTCACCAGGGTCTGGTTACAAGTTTCAAGCGAGACACTCACACTGTACAGTTTATAGATACACGCGTAATGATCCCGCTCAGATGGCTTGAAGGACTCAATTATGACTAATAAGAAACGCCGTAGACGTGGCTTGCTAGACGGAGTAGGCTACGTTGCAAATGGTTTATTCGGAGTATTGGACCAACGATTTGCAGAAAAATATGAAAAGGATATTGAACTTTTAAAACATAATGACAACCACCCACCTATACACCAACCACCTATACAACCTCTGGAAAAACCAAACATAGGTCGTAGAAGCTGAATTTAATCTTATGAAAAGGATGGAGAATACTATCACTAAACATCACAAATTAATTAATCAAAAGCTATCTATAATTATCTTCAAGATTCTTATAAAAATCTCCCTCAACAAGTACAAAATGTAACTATAATCACAGACTTCTTAACCTCGGCTTTCACTGCCAACAACTTGCTGTATACCCTTCGTCGAATCCAGGACTCAATTTTAGATACAGTGACTGACATCTATAGTGGAAAATTAGATTTTCACTTGATATCTCCAAAGCAACTTAGATCGGAGCTTAGCACAATTTCAGCACAAATATCTGGAGACTTGGTAGTTCCTGTCGACAGCTTCAACCTTAATGATATTTACAACTTGCTCAAAGTAAGAGCCAAATATTCTGGAAAATATCTTATTATAGAAATAAAAATACTCCTGATTGAAATGGATGTTTACGGAGTATTCAATCTCATCCCGGTTCCACGCATTGCGACAAATAACATGATGATGAAGGTCAAACTAGTCTCTAATTAGCAGCCATCAATATACCAAAAGATTCGTATTTAAGTATCACAGACACGGATCTGCAGTCATGCGCATTAGAAAATCCTGTGACTATTCTATGTCATATTAGAAAGCCTATTCATCACATGAAAGACGATCATAGCCTTTGCGAGACGATCCCAGGCGCAAGAACCTGCAAAACAAAAACTACTTCGTGCAAGAATGACTGGAAAGAGTTAACATCAGAAAACAAATATTATTATTTATGCTGCAATGAATGTAATGTGAAACTTCTGTGTGAACATCAAGTTCAGGCAGTAAGATTATCTAGTGCAGGTCTGTTGCGTGTAGGGGAAGGCTGTTTAGTAAAAACAAATGATTTTATGGTGTATATAATATATATATTACCTATATGGTATATCAATCAAAAGATTGTCTAGTAAAATTAGCACGACAATAAAGATTATCTCACCAGAAATATCAGCAATTAATCACACGATAAATATCACCATGCCAGAAATCCCATATGAGCTTAACCCCAATAACTCAGACAACCTCATGCAATTTGAAGCTATTAAGAAAAGTCTTGAAATCAGAAAACAGAGTGAACCTTTGAGCACCGAAATCTCCCACCACGACGTCCATCAGTATGCTGCTATATATCTCATCATATTGGCAATCTTGTCATTGGTAGCAGCTTACTGTTTTAAATGTTGGCGGCTAAGGCAGCGTAAAGGAAATCGTCCCGCGTCTACAGCAGAGCGGCAAACAACCACTGCGGCGACTACGTTGCCAGCTCCACGCACCGATCCAGAAAGTGTTGTGATTGAGTATAGCGAAATTAGGGAAAAAAGGCAATCTAGTATTACTACTAGATTGCCTAAGAGACTAGCTCTATCTAGTGAGTGCTTACAAAAAAAGGAAGATAGAGGTTCTTCACCGATCTTTCGTGTGTTTTCTCTTCCTGATTTACACTGTAGCGATTCTGTTTAAGTTATAATGTTACCTTCATCTCATCTTTTAACATAACTAACCCTCCATAAATAGAATTATAAGAACATTGTTTTCACCTTGTTAATATTAATTTCACTACCTATCTAACTTTACATACTTACTAACCTCATCTTTTCCTCCCTCGGGAGCATGTTCGGGTCAATCACCAAACTATATTAACATGTCAGCGTAATTGCGACACCGCGCACTATGTATTGTATATTTTATGTATCACCTAAGTAAAATAGTCAGTACGCTTTCGAATCTCATATCAGGCGCAACTCAATCTCATCCCATTCACCTCATTAGTTTTAATTGCTATCCCATTTGTAATACTGAAATATAGTAATCTTTATAATCTTAATCTTTGTATATCTTTATCTCACCCCAACCCCAAACAACTATCAATAATTATACCTAAAAATTTAACCTTTTCTGTATCTTCTATTTTGTACGCCTGTTTTGCCGCCTGAAATATATTGAGCGTGTTGTAGTGACACCGAAATTTTCTTTATTACTAGGCACTTTGATATCTATTTAGTGGAAGATTTCTTTTTATTGATGCTGAATAAAACGAAACCAGATTGCACAATGTCTATGCCATTGAGATTCGAATTTCGTTGAAGTAACTTGTCAACATAATTGCGAAAATGCCACAATTGGGTTATTAATCTAATCACCAGAATATATGTAGTATTAATTCCGCAAAAAAATAAAATTTCTTGAATATTCGTTTGGCATAAATTTCCGCAAAGTCACGTCCACGATTACATTCTAATTGGGTACCTAATTGCTAATTTCTTGACCAAACATAGGTACCTTCTCTCATTTCCCTTGGAAAAACCAAATCGGATGGTAACGTGGCAAATATGAATGCAAGATTATACAGACGCTCAATTGTATGTATATTTACCCCTGAGATTCTTTCGGTGTTTCTTCTCAGCATAGTCAGTCAGGAAACACCGAAATCATCTAGTTTAAATTTGCGAAAAAAATACGTGTAAAAGTGTTATTTAATAAACCATTTGCAAAATAAAGATCATTAATTATCATTATCATTTATTACGCCGTTAGAAAAATACGTGGATTAATTACTGATATCGAGACAGCACGTTTAGTTTATTTTAGTTACTTTTTTTACGTTTAGTTAACCACTGTTACAACCACAGAAATCTTATTGCCTTATTATTAAGATTTCTGTGGTTACAACATTAATTCTTAATACTACTTAATATTACCTATATGGATTATGTAACAAGATAAGTATAAAATAGAATTGCACAGTGGTCCCCGAACTAGGCAGCGCCTGTATCTCGGGAGCCGGGGTTGCGTCATCGTTAATGTACATTTCAATAAAATATTAAATTAAGGCGATAAGTAAGGTAAAGTACAAAGAGGTCAAAATTATGAGAACATAAATCCAATTTGACAATAGGTAAAAAGGAGTACCTTTTTAATTAAAACTAAAAATAAAATAAACGAAAGCTCAATAAAAATAAGATAATAACAAAATAAAAATATATTCTAATTCGAGTGTGTGGTGTGAGGGTTGTGTGTTGTTGTTAGTGTTGTGTGTATGTGTGTAGTTTGTACCTAAGTGTTGTGTAGTGAGTTTTTATCAAAACAAAGAATTAAGATTGAAGCAAAAACAATTGTCGAGTTGAGTAGGAACTCTTGCTTATCATTTGAGAATTTCCTCTGTTTCATATATGATAGTGAGATGAGTAATTTTTTGGTCATTTTCTTGCATGCACTGTAGTTAAGGCTTTTGATATCACAGCGTTTGTTTACTTTGTTGTAGACATGTGTATGGGAATAGGAAGGACACCGTCGGGCTTTAGACTTTTTGCAGCGGGAAGAGGGGCATGAAAAACACGTTTTGAGATAAGATTTACGTAGTCAGGTCTATTTTTTATTGCCTTGTGAGCATGAAAACTAGCACTCAGAATAAAAAATTGCCGTACTCGGAGAACCGGGAATTCGGTGTAGAGCAGATCCGTCGAGAACCTGTACGGTTTTTTTAACATCACTTTAATGACGGCCCTTTGAGCTCTTTCTATAACTATAAATGTGCTTTTGCCGGCGCTTCCCCAGACCGAGATACCATACTGTAAGACTGACTGACATAGACCTAGGTATATTTTACGTAAAATTTCTATTGGTGTGCAGTCCCTTAATCTTTTCATGATATAAATAAGTTTTCTGACACGAGCGGCGAGCAGATATATATGTGGTTTATATGATAGGTGTTCGTCTATTATTATACCAAGGTATCTAATGGATGGAGTAAGGTCTATACAGACGCAAGTGCAGTCTATGGGTGGATGTTTGCTGCATGTGTGTAATTTAAGCGTTAAGTGTTGTTGAGGGCCGGAAGCTATGGTTTTGAAAAAAGTGACGTACTTTGTTTTTGTCACATTTATTGTGAGAAGGTTTCTACTTAGAGTCTCAGTAATAGTCAGCAATCCATTCTCAGCGACTTGATGGACTTGATCCTAAGTATTGGCATGGAATATGATTGCTGTGTCGTCGGCGTAAGATATAATTTCAGCTTTACCTATTGAAACATTTAGGATGTCATTCATATAAAAAGAAAAGAGGGTTGGGCCGAGAGTACTACCCTGAGGAATTCCGAAGCTGATTGGAAGCAAGCCACTTGACACGTTACCTACTTTTACCAGTTCCTGACGATTGGACAAATAGGACTTAATCCAGTCTAGCGCGACTCCTCGTATTCCTGTTCCATCTAGTTTAGACAAGAGAAGGTCTATTGAAATAGTATGGAACGCCTTAGCTAAGTCTAAGAAGACTCCTAGAACTCGCTCTCCATTTTCGATAAATGATGCAACAGAGTTGGATAAAAGCATTGCACCGTCTTCCGTTGACTTACCTCTTCTAAAACCGAACTGTCGTTCTGATATCAGATTATTTTTTTCAAAATAGTTAACAAGGCGGTGGACGCAATAGTTGAGCGATCGGCTGCTGTACTGTGTGTCATGAGTTCAATTTTTGAACCGGAACAAATGTTTACATAGAGAGAAATGAGAAATTTCTAGTGTGTTAGTGTTATAGGAGTTATTCGAAATAATTTTTATACATTATGTTAACTAACAGAGGGCGTTCCCTTTAAACCGCAATAGTATAGCATCCATACATGCTAAAAAAATATTACCATTCGAAAACAAAATGTTTTTATTTTTTTAATATTAAAATATTCACTAAAAATGTTAAATTGATACGCAAAAGAAACACTCTGTACACGCGTACTTGAAGGACGGCAACGTCGCAATTTAATTATGAATGACGGGCCGCATGTGCTGCGATCTAATTGATGTGCTTATACTATTGCGGGTTAACGTGAACGCCCTCTATTAGTTAACATACTGTATAAACGAGAAATGTCAAATAAAAATAAATTACTCGTCCAAATGTACATAGTATGGAGTTGAATAATGAGTTCATTCACCCCTTTCAGATTTTCAGTAATAACACGTTATGTAAGTAGGTATTTGCTCAGCTAAACAAACTCTCTATATTTTTGGTATCAGAAACTATTTTAACATTTTGGTCGTAAAATCTGCTGTAAAAATGTTCACGATGATACTTATAAGAGTATTATAATACTAAGAAACTAGGAACCAGGTAAGATGGTTTCACAGAAAATTGGAATGAAGTCAAAGAAAAAAAGTATAAAACAGACCTTTATTTATCTTAAACTTTGTGACAAACACAAATAATTACAAAAGCACTACAGATACTGACAGTTTGTCTTATCAGATCTAAAATTATCTTAAAACTATCAAGTCTTCAAACTCATTCGAAATTCGGTTGCTTATAATATCGTTGACAGCATCGTCGCAGAACATATTTTAATTTTAACCAATAAAAGCACTAACCGCGAGAAAAGTCATAGGAATCCTACAATTCGTACTTATTACTTTTAGGATGATCATTAATCATCTTCACATTAGCTTCTTCATCATCATCATCGACATTAGCAAACTTTCCATAGTTAAAATAATTTTCAATCTCCTGAAGAGTCCTATCTTTGGTTTCTGGCATTATGAAATACAGTATGAATAGAGAAACTCCCATGATAATTCCATACACAGCAAAGAAGCCGTGAACTTGAATACTATCGATTAGATGTGGAGTAGATTTCAGACCTCCCATCACACAGATTGATATCCAAACTCCTGATAAGGCCAAACCTGTTCCCCTGTGAGATAAGGGAAACACTTCCCCAACTAAAGCTAAAGGTATTGGTGCACAACCCAAGTTGGCAAGAAGAAAGTATAAAACTAATAATGACATGGGTACAAACGTCCGTCCAGCTGTTATTATTCCACTGGATTCGAGGAAAAGATACGTAGAAACTGCCATCAGTACCCCAAAAGCTGCAAATCCAGTGGAGAACAGAAGAGTTCTCCTGTTCATCATCTTCACTAATGCTGAAGCAAATAAAGCACTGGTGGTGATGATGATGTCAGAGCCAAGAGTGTAGTAGAACGACTGTGAGGTTTCTCCAGTCATCTCGGTCATTATATGCAGAAGGTACGCAGGGAAAACATGCCTTCCACTCATTTCTAACACTACAGTTGCTAAAACCATTATAATGACTGGTTTGATAAAGTCCTTCTGCGTGAATTTCTTAAAAAATTCATAAATTTTCTCCAAGTATGTTAACTTTAGTTTAGGTTTTGCCATTCGTTCTTTCTGGGCTTTGATTGTTTCTGATATTTCTCTGCGGGAAGCTTCGCTTACACCTCGGAGCCAGTAGAAGGCTCTCTCGCTCTTGTCGTACTTCTGTTTTGAAACTAGCCATGCTGGGCTCTCTGGCCACGTGTAAACTATGCCCAAAGCAAGAAGGAGTGGTAGCAAAGCAACTAATGCAATGGTCCTCCAGTGTAGAAACTTGCTTATAACATGGATGAACAGGGCTCCCATGCACACGGATGCATTCTTGAGGTAAAGGAACACTCCTCTATATTTGGGGCTGGTATATTCTCCTATAACGATAGCTCCTAATGAAACTGTGGCTGCACAAGACACTCCTCCTAGAAACCGTCCAGTCATGAGAACTGTGATGTCATTGGAGAAGTAGATTATGAGCCAGCCGACTACTGCTGGCAATATAACCAGGCCGTGGGTGATCTTTCTGCCGTAGAGGTCCATGAGCAGTGAGGATAAGAGGAATCCTGGTATTCCTGCCACGCCAATTATTGACCCTGGAAGGAGAAAAATGATTTTGATTTACAATGATGTTGTTTGGTAGTTTTCTGTGAAAGGTATTCTGAAAAAATCAGATGCAAATGCAATAATAAGAAAAGAGCACAAGTTTAAAATAATATGAAGAGATGATATGATGTGTGGAGAGTTAATTATACTTAAATTATATTTCGTTATCACTGAATTTATCATTCGCAAAACGTAATAATGAAATACATCACTTTTTGCTTTTAAATTAAAATGGCAAAATGTTAGATAACTTCTTTACACATCTAAAACAAATAATTTAAGCTTCTGCAGGTTTAGCCAGATAAAAAGATAGAATAAACTAAGTATTTATGACTATGTATTTGCATTTTTAATTATGCACATATGTTTTCTGCTAGAATACCTTGGATATGAACAGCATTTGTTCACATCGGGTATGTATGTATGTCTGTCTAATTCCCATCTAAAAAGTGTCTAGTTGATTTCTAGTTGGTATTAACAAGTTGCCAGACCCGGAAATGACATCTACATGATCAGCAGTAGTACATGAATATCATCAGTGGCTCCTTAGTAGTCCTGTGTTGAGCTACACGATTGCTGACATAGGCTTAGGTACACTGACCGGACAGGTCCCCCATAAATCTGTTATTCTTTCTGCAAAAGACCATCTCAGACACAATTTCAATGGTTCTCAAAAGCTATATTGTGAATATGAGAGCAATGTCAGTAAAACAACGAATATTATGAGTAGATTGCCGCACTGTCTGGCAGTTTGAGTGCTTTATACGGCCCACCCAAATGTATTGTACAACTTTGGTATTGTTCGTCAAATCGTTCGAGCTTCTTAAAGTTCTAAGTTGATGTACGCGATAACTGACAAATGCTTGCACTATTTGGAAGGGCCTGCTCAAATCTCTGTGATTCTGTCCTCTAAAGGGCACCACAGACAAACCTACATGGCTCTCATATGATTTGATCACTACAGATTGTATGGAGTTCAAAAGAGATGTTAACCTCTGAGTTTGTTTCAGTGTTTCTTCTCACAGTCGTCAGTTAGGATTTAGGAAACACTGGCCTCATCTGGTTTAAATTTACAAAAACATCATTAACTTGTAAAAGTGTTATTTATAAACTATTTGCAAAATAAACATCACTATTTCATTAATATTCTAAACCCACAAAGCACTCTAAGTAAATATATAGGGATATATGATGAGATGGTAGGGACCATCTTATGCCCGCAGCATATAATTATTATGTAAGTATTTTTCCACCAAAAAAGTAGCCATGTCCTTTTCCAAAGTCTAATATATATCTTTACCACATCAAAATCGGTTGAATAGTTTACACGTGAAAGCGTAACACATAGGGGCTGTTCAAGTATTACGTAAGCACATTTTTTGCAATTATTAACCCACCCCTCCCCCTTGTCAGCAAAAGTAAGCAAAGCTCTTACCCCTACCCCCCATGCTTACGTAAACATTGGTACAATTGATTGATTCATGAGCAGCAGTTATAAATCTAGAAATAAGGAATAGGTTTGGAATAGAAGTCTGTAATGGACATATTATTCATTTAAATAAACTTTACTGACACGGAATTCAACAATTCATTATTTGTAGCAATCCCCAAAAATGCATTTCGTTTTGAAGCATAGACAATTTGTGTTGCTATATGTGTAAAAAATTAAATAATTACTGCAGACGTAATCATCATCTAGATCCCCCACACCCCATGTCATAAAAAATAAGCAAAGCAAAGACCCCCACGCCCCCCTATAGTGCTTACGTAATACTTGAACGGTCCCATAGACAGATACTACTATTAGGGTAATGACCGCTTGTTTTTACCAATTTAGCCCTATATCTAGTTGTAATTTAAACTTACATATACAACGTGTAACGGAAACCCCGTATCTATCCAAAAGGACTGAAGACAACATCTGGTATGGAGTGTCTATGCACAGTTTCAGGTCAAAATGAGTGACTCAAAGAATTGATACCAAATTATCGATTTCACATGTTTCTTGAATACCATACATAACAAACGTGTTACAGCACTACGAGGGTCAATAACTTCCACGTCACTTGCCAATAACATTCTCTTCGTTCTTCTTCATTTGAAAAAATGGGCCTCTGGTATCAATCTAATAAGTTCCACACATGTAGACATAGGATTACAAAAACGTTGCCGTCCAAAGAAGGCATGCGATTGTTATGTATATACCCTTTATGTTACACGTTGTATAAACATTCAGACCCAAACCAAAATCTATAGCCAATACAATAATTTTCCGTTCGGAAATCCAACCCTCGTCGCGCAATACACCAGTCGATCTTTCAACCACTGTGCCAACCGTGACGTCACAAAACATTGCATGACTACAAGAATCCTATTCGGTACGAAATGTTTAAAAAAATGCGTAAGATTTTGACCAATTCTGTTACGTAAAACAATGCTTAAGAGATTGTATAATAACAACTGGTATTTCTGGTTACGTAACTGTCTTAAGACTCGCAACATTTTTAGGTACTATTGCTCTGTACGACTACTGTTTTTTAAATCACATTACTAGCAAACTTCTTAAGCCCTCCAAAGAAAAAAAAAATAGAATAGAAAGTAAGCTAATTATGCTTATATGCCTGTGTCTAGAGTGGGTTCACGACAATAGTGTAATGGCCGGGGTTCGAACTCGTGACCTCTTGATCACAAGTCCGTTAGGCTATTGACGCTTATGGATACTGTGGAGTTTCTCTCCGGTTCTTTGGGTTCGTTGGGCTAACTTCTGACGTTTTGTAAGTGCCCGATACCCATGTAGGCCTATGGAAATAAAATATTTTGAGTTTGAGTTGAGTTGAGTTGAGTTTGAGTTTACACATCACAATTATTCGATAGATAACAATCTCGTGAGAAAGATTATAATCTGATTGGATATTTGCAACTTTACGGTGACTTATAATTATATAAATAGATAAACATATTTAATCGACTAGTGTTACATAGATATGTGTTGAGAAAACGTTAATGGCTACTCCTTATTTAATGCACCACAAGTACCTTGACCCACCAACCAACCTACCAACCAATCACCAACCAACTGCTTGAGAAAAGAGTCTTGAGTAATTATCCTGTCATCGGTTTTTAAAACTTTATTTTTCGAGACTCGAAAATTGTTTCGAGACACGAAACAAATATTTGTAGGCCATAAAAACATTTGTCCCGGTGCGGGCATAGAACGCGCGACACGCAAGCTGTACAACCGTGTCTTCAAACTAAGAAATAAGACCGCCAATTGTATCACCCTTTTAAATTGTTAAGTCCTTATTTGTTTCTGTTATGGTGTACAAAAAAGAGTATATTTATCTATCTCCACGACCTAAACTCACCATCTCCCTTTCACTAACCATCTACCAGACGTACTGCAGGGTACCATCCACACTTGGTCGATATACCTTCTCGTCGAACTAACTACATACCCCTACCACATAATATGACCCGTCAGCCTTTAAAGCAAAAGTGAACATACATCTTCTGAGCTCGCTCGCTTCATCGTAGAACTTATCTAATGATTACTATCAGGCGTGATCGCGGTCGAGAGCGAGGTCATCCGTAATAAAATTATAAAATCGGCGAAGTGCGAGTCGGACTCGCCCATGAAGGGTTCAACTGTAGCAAGCAAAGACAAGCGAAAAATAACTTTATTTTTCATATTTTTTTTAAGGTTGGGATACCATCCTATTACTGCCTTCCGATCTGGGCCAAGCGGAAGGGTGTGTCAGACTTCTACTGACTAAAACCCATCCGTATTCCATCATATGCCCTTCGTGTTACGAGGCCGCGGTAACTCTTTCGAACAATTCCGCAACCTTTCATAGTGTTTGTATGAATGACAAAGTTATAAACTGCGTTATAGTTTGAATGCTCACTAATTTTCGTTGAAAGTTTTTATAAAAATCTACAGCATATATTTTTTTAGATCTTTCACTCTATTATTTTAAAAGACACACATTTTGAGGTATTCCTCGAAGCGCTACCATTTTGAAGCGCACCTAATGAAGCGCTCCTTTTTAGGGTTCCGTAGTCAACAAGGAACCCTTATAGTTTCGCCATGTCCGTCTGTCTGTCCGTCTGTCCGCGGTTTAGCTCAAAAACTATTGGTACTAGAAATTTGTATTTTGGCATGAGTATACACGTTAATGACGCCAAAAAGTGGTAAAATAAAATTTTGAAAAAAACAGTTATTTAGGGTACCTCCCTTACATGTAAAGTGAGATGATAATTTTTTTTTTGTCCTTCCCATAGTGTGGGATATCGTTGGATAGGTCTTTCAAAAATATTAGGGGTTTAGGTAGACCGTTTTCTGATTAAGTAAACCGCTCGTGACTTATCAAGCTTTAAAGTACCAATTTTCGTTAGAGTCAAGTGTCCCTCCCCCTCTATCAACTAAACGGTTGTAGTTAGAAATTCAAATGTCATGGCAGTAGTACCTATATATAACGAAGTTTAAAGGAAAACTATCACACATGAGTGGGCTTTACAAGTTTACGAGTAATAGTCGACCAATTGTATTTGACTCGAAAATTTTGAACAACTCCATAGAAATGTCGATAGATGGTGCTAAGCGTCCGTTGTATCGCGCTAGTTTCATATTTAAATAAGTTTTATAAAAAAAAACTTTTTAACAAAAAAATACCGACTTCCAAAAACCACTAGGTACAATGTGAAAATAACTTTAATTACAGAAGATGGTGTCTTTGGATCTGTTTATAATTTATCTAAGTTACAATAGCCTAATGTCAACTTGCTCATCACCTTTTACAAAATATTGATTTTCCCGATGCAGGGGCGTTAATTGTTGAGGAGTTCTCCTGGTATTTCACCATCAGCTCCATTTCACCATTCACATTGTGACAACCATAAATTGCTTAGCAACCATTTTAAAGTAATCGAACCGCAACTCGTGAAATACTTATTATTGAGTAGTTCCGGTGGCCATCTCTGATCTTCTTCATCAGTTCCGCTTCACCAAATGGTGCTTTCTGAGAGCAAATGTACAAGTTACTATAAAAAATACCAAAATCGCTATACGATTGCTTTTAAAATTTGAGGATTTCCTTCGATTTCCATGAGATCTCTTCATCAAATTCTAATTTGGTGACAATGGTACTACCTCGAGAGTATACCATTTCAAACGAAGAAATAATTGTCTAAATCGATCCACAATTGACGGAGTAATCGGTGCACATACATAAAAAAATATATATTATATATACGTGACAAATTGATAACCTACTCCTTCTTTAGAAGTCGGTTAAAAAACAGTTTCTGTCCAGTAAAATTATAGTTAGTTGTGTTGTAGTGTTTAAGTAATTAAATTAGTTGAGGATTGTGTCAAACCAGTCTCATTTTTCAGTTTTGTGTAACAATTAGTACTTCTTTTCTAACTAGATGGCGTCGTCGTCGAATTATATCTCACAATGGTTTCGTTACCGCCAAAACTATAAGTAGGTAGTTATGAAGGTTACTAAATTTTGGCCCCGACCATAAAGCAAGTGCTGAAACGCCATTCAGTGCGTTACTTCACCTCTGCTGAAAACCACACAAACCCCCTGATCGTATCGGCCGCCCGATACAGACCCTCCAATATTTCTCGGGTTCGTCGCCCGCGTAACGTCCTAGACGAGCCCGACGACCCCACCACCATCCGACAAGAGAGCAGTAGGGAAACTAGCACTCTTAGAAAATACAAAAATAAAACGCGTTCCGTATTCCGGCCTCGCCGACGAGGCCCATCGCGACGTCCGCGTACTTGTAACGGAAACTCTCCCCGACCTTTGCCAAACGAGCCAGCCCGCGATGCTGAGCCAGTAGCGATAAATAACCCCTTAAATAATATGGACACAGCCTGTCCCTTTGCTGCTCTCCACCAATGACCACGCTATGCCGAGGCCCGTACTCCACAGGGAGTGCCCTTAGCGTACGGTTGTTTAAAATGTAATTCTAGTTTGTAAGCCCTGGCTGGGGGCCTTTAATTTTAGAGGTCACCACAGGATTGCCCGGTTGAGTAGTGACCAGCCTTAGTGTGCTGAAATACGAATGGCCCTATAAAAAAAAAATGAGTTTTTGTTGATCGCCCGGTTAAGTAGTGACCAGCCTTAGTGTGCTGAACTACGAGTGGCCCTACCTAAAAAGAATAAGTTTTTGAGATTGTGTGTAGAAAAAAACTAAGTTCTTGAGATTATGTGTAGAGGCTAGAGATAAAATTGAAATAGTTGAATTGTGAAATTCATAATCAAGTCTCGTTGAGTGTAGGAATTTGGAGATTGAAATAGTAATAATAGAATATATTTAAATTCATAACACCGGCTATGACAAGTTTTATTTATACAAATCTCTGAAAAAAAAATAAAGCTTTCCGTGCAAAATTGTCGGATCAGGTGAGGATTTATATAGGAAATCAAATTAGTTAGGTTAGTCATGTTTGGCTTTTAGTTAGGGCATGGTACGAAACGATCAGTCAGCGAATACTACACGCACTTGGCTGTTATAAAAACTAAGGAACCCTTCACTGCGCGTGGCCCGACACGCACTTGACCGGTTTTTTTATTCCTCGGAGCGCTCCTCTAGCGCTTCGAGGAATACCTCCACATTTTACCAGTTTGGAAATATTTATCTTTTAAACGATTGACTTTGTCAAAAAATGGTTTTAGTAACCTTAATGTCTAGGCACGCGTTTGACCACCATCATTTTATAAAGACCTAACTATTGACTTGGTATAGGTTTAGTAAAAAACCTTTTATTAGTTTCAGTTCCATGTATAAAGCCCCTTTTAAAATTTTACTGGCTTCTGACTACCCGTAATGACCGTCAAAGATGTCCAAATGTGGTATCACACCGCCAACTTCCTAACTCCGGGCTACTACTCAGAATTTATTACAGAAAAAGTCTAGCACTTTCTCTGTGAATAATAGTGGTCTCAAGCCTCGACCAACACCTCAGGAGGCTCTCGTCAGGCGGTTGGATCAAGTGCTTGCTTCAGAAAACGGTACTCCTGGACACGGTGCGTATCGTCAGGAGGTTCCTCTCTATGGAGCCCTGACCCTGTTCCCGATACCGGTGGGCTACTATTTTTTATATTTTTAAATGTTTTTTTTTTTTATAGAGAACTAGCATTTGCTCGCGACTTCGTTCGCGTGGGAAGTTTTTCCCGTGTAAATCCCGATCCCGCGGGAATTTCGCAAAATCCTTTCTTAGCGGATGCCTACGTCATAACACCTACATGCATGCCAAATTTCAGCTCGATCTGTCCAGTGGTTTAGGCTGTGCGTTAATAGATCACTATGTCAGTCAGTCAGTCAGTCACCGTTGAGTTATATATATTTAGATATTTAAAAATGTAATTTATATGTATGTGTTGGAAATAAAGGAAATAATAATGCTCGAAAAGCTGTTATACTCTTTTAGAACTGTCATAATTCAATATCGACCTAGCCATGGGTACCCCTCAAAATGAAAGCAAAACCGCTAACCATTTTCCACGATAGTTTTCCGCTTTCTCTGATAGTTTCCACAAAAAATAGTGCATTCTATTTTTGTCTAAAACCTTGTCGGATAACTTGTTTATTATTTTTATGTTAGCCTGAACTGCTGGGCAAGAGCCTCACTCCATTTCTTTCAGCAGTCACGGTCATTTCGTCGGGAAACTTGTTACATAACAAATATTTTAAAAGGTTGGTGTTACCCAGATACAGATCTATAGATACCATATAGACACATGCTCTATTGATAATAATGGTACCCTATTAGGTAAGACTGGAAAAACTCCACGTAGTTGGGAATGGGTGGGTTGGGCGAATTCAAATTCAAAGCACTTAATTTCCTACAACAACTGATCAGCCTTTTTAACCGACTTCAAAAAAGGAGGAGGTTTTCAGTTCGTCTTGAACTTTTTTTTAATGTATGATACCTCATTACTCGGAGACGGCTGGACCAATTTGAAAAATTCTTTATTAATTTGTAAGGGTATACTTTCTAGTTGGTTCTATTGTCATCATGTTAGGAGGAACTATTCAAATATTATAGGCACACCTATAGAACGCTATAGGTGTGCCTATAATATTTGAATAGTTCCTCCTAACATGATGTCAATAGAACCATAGGCTATAAGAAATACCCAAAACGCTATAGGTAACGACCTATAGCGTTTCGGGTATTTCTTATAGCACCTTGTGCAGTTACTCTCGAAAAGCACCATTTGGGGAAGTGGAACTGATGATGAAGACCACAGATGGCCCACGAAATTAAAGTTATTTTTGGCTTTTTAGTGTTTTGATATGGAAGTCGGTTTTATATTTTGCTAAAAAGGTTTTTATTATTATTAAGGTTTATTTTATTTGACAGACCCGTTGGTATAGTGGTCAGTGGCCCTGATTGCTATGCGCAAGGTCGTGGGTTCGATTCCCACCTAGGAAAATGTTAATATGATGAGCACGATCATCCACTTGTTCCATCCATTTGTTCTTTGTCTGGGTGTAATTTATCTATAATATGTATGTATTTAGAAATATATATGTATGTTTATCAGTTGTCTAGTACTCATACCACAAGCTCTGCTTAGTTTGGGACTAGATGGCGTTGTGTGAAAGTTGTGGAATATTATTATTAATATTCCATTTATTTAATGTATGTACAGACGCCAGCACATCAAGCTACAACAATCTGTCAAATTCCTTTAATAGATTTTCAAATTTATTGTTAAAGAAATTAGGTTCAAGGTTGATTGGGAAAATGTGACAGTTTCGGGAAGCTTCATGTGCTGGCGTCTGTACATATAAATTACATTTTTAAATCTAAATATATATAACTCAAAGGTGACTGACTGACTGACTGACTGACTGACTGACTGACATAGTGATCTATCAACGCACAGCCCAAACCACTGGACGGATCGGTCTGAAATTTGGCATGCAGGTAGATGTTATGACGTAGGCATCCGCTAAGAAAGGATTTTGCGAAATTCCCACGGGATCGGGATTTACACGGGAAAAACTTCCCACGCGGGCGAAGCCGCTGGCACAAGCTAGTATTAATATAAAATATAAAAACATTTAAAATATAGACAATAATATAATTATATATTAAATACGTTGGATTTGGCTTTCAGTCTAACTGGATGCAACTACCTCCACAATCCAGTAGCTGGCTGATGTTTTGACAAGACTGTTGTCAGATTTTCTGGCTTTTGCCAACCCGTAAAGACTTTCAAAGAAGTATAAATGACAAACGGGACCAACAGATAACGGGCTTTCCTAAGCACGGGAGAATCTCGATATATGAAAACCATCACCCATCCACGGACTAACCTCACCAAGTATTGCTTAACTTGGAAGATCAACTTGTGCGGCCGTTATTATTTAGCCAAGAGCTCCTCTCATCTATTTATTTCGCATAGTCATATGTCAGAAGTAATGTATTTATATACTGTATGTTAGGTAACAGAGGGCGTTCCCGATAAGCCGCAATAGTATAGCATCCATACATGCTAAAAAATATTACCATTCGAAAACAAAATGTTTATTTTTATTTTATTAAAATATTCATTAAAAATGTTAAATTGATACGTAAAAGAAACACTCTGTACACGTGTACTTGAAGGACGACAACGTCGCAATTTATATTTATGAATGACGGGCCGCGTGTGCGGTGATATAATTGATGTGCTTATACTATTGCGGGTTAACGGGAACGCCCCACGGTGGGCTGAAAAACGGCTTTCATAGACTTAGGCATTTTATTTTGCAAGTGCCAGTTTTTGTGCCGGATATCACTTCTATTTGTTATAACAATATACAAAAATGACACCAGAATTGATTCTGCACAAAAACGAAGGAATTATATTTTTTTTACGAAAATTTTGTATGGAGCTAGTATGAAAAATCGAAATATCTCTGAAACGGCAGCGATAACCGTAATATCCTTATAGGAGGTTTTAGTACTAATTATTTATGATTTTTTGACATACGTTACATAATGGTTGTAGATGCCTTTTTTTTTTTAAATCGTCAAAGTATTTTTATTTATTTTTACATATTAAACGTTCCTTTTAGTGTTTAAGTTGAAGAATTCAGAGCTTTAACAACTCTTAACATAAAATAGCATCACCCCTCTATAGGGGTGATGCTATTTTTTTTTTTTTTTTTTGTAAGATTTCCAACAATACCAAATAGTTGAATATCAGTGTCAAAGTGCCCATGCTGTCGCTTCTTTTAGAAAGATAGGGGAATGAAATTGTTAATTGATCATACCCTAAATGTATGATTACAACATAACCGGACACATAATAATATCGACACAAAAGGAATTTTAAAACCTTGCATACGTTCAAAATACAAAATAACATATTGTGTAGTCATCTAATGAGTCTGATGACAAGTAATTAAGTAATTAGAATGATGGTTGTAGTCTTCTGATTCTAATGAGCCTATTAAGTGATTAAATGATTTGAAATATCTCGCAACAATACCAACTAAGAACTGCATTCACCTTTTTATAATTAGTGAGCTAATGTGATTTGCTAATGTTGATTAGTTCTACTATGAGTTCTACGAAATGTTTTTGACGATTATAAATTTTTATTATCATATCTTTTATAACTTTAATGAGGGTAGTTAACTAATTATTGACTTTATACAATAAAAGGGCTATAATTTTGTTCCATAATTTAGATTGTTCACAACCGTGTAACTGCTAACACTAAAACTATTTGCTTTGCGACTACAAAATCTTAGAATGGAAAGTTTAATCACCAACTTAGATTTGTTTGTTCTTCTAAAAAGTGAGTGTCCTTCATTTAATCATGAAGTATTGTTTAGTGCAATTGTGTCCCGCATAGGCGATTGCCTTTCTGCCGAAGATCAAGTAACTCTCAAAGAATTTTGCCGGAGATTCACGCGAGCTGCTTTAAACAGGTGGCAGAAATCTAAACGATTCTTTGATAAGTTTAGAAATACGTACGGAGAGTGGTTGCAAGCAAATATTGATTGGCCGAGTTGCGTGCAAACTTTAATAAATCAAGAACTAACTGTTGATGAGATACCAAGAGCACGCTCAGTCTCTCCAGAACCTTCGACATCATCGACTGTTGGAACAATGACAAAAAGGTCCCGAAAACCATTCAAAGATCTGGGAAGCAAACAGAAAAAGAGAAGATCTAGTGAGCACATAGGCGAGGATTCCTGTGAATTGGCATATGCAGCTGCAGCACGTTTAAAAGAAGAAGGTTATGAAGATATCGCATCTGTAATCAATTATATGATCAAAAATCCAGAAGCTGCCGTTAAAATCAAGGAAAGCATTAAGAAAACAGTAATATTTACACCAGAGAAAGCACTTGGATTGCTTCTTTCACTTAAGCTTTCAAAGTGGCAATATATTACGTTGCGAGAGACTGCCATTCGGGAAGGTGCTAAGGATATTTACCCATCCTACTATAAACTGCAACAAACTAAGCTTGCATGCTACCCTCCTAATCAATCAGTATCAGTTACGGATTCATCAGCTAGAATTACACTTCAAGCTTTACTTGACATCACGGTGAAGCGGATTCTTCAAAGTCTTTCTGATAATGTGGAAAATAAGCAGTTAAAGCTGATATCGAAGTGGGGATTTGATGGTGCTTCCAATCAAAGCCGATACAAGCAGAAAATGGACGGCGAGCATGATGATTCAAGCATTTTCATGACCTCCTTGGTGCCACTGAAACTGACAGATGGAGATAATACTATATGGACAAACCCGAAACCATGCTCAACTTTTTATTGTCGTCCGGTTCAGTTCACTTTTGTAAAAGAAAGCCATGCAGTTGTCATTGATAACAAAAGAAAAATGGATGAGGAAATTGAGGCCCTTAACCCCACAGAGTGCATTAATAGTAACAGGGTGACTCATAAACTAATGATGACAATGATCGACGCAAAAGTCTGCACGTACCTTTCTGAAGCTAGATCAAATGCATCATGCTACCTGTGCTTAGCAAAACCAACAGAAATAAACCACTTAGATGCTGTAACATCAAAAACTGTGTGTTCTGACATATATGAATTTGGCCTATCATCCCTACATGCCCGTATAAATTGCATGGAATGTCTGTTACACATTGCGTACAGACTTGACTTCAAACAGTGGGCAGCAAGAAGTAATGAGCATAAAGATATGTTACAAAACAGAAAAAAAAACATTCAAAATAAATTTAAAGAGGAGCTCAATCTGTTAATTGATATAGTAAAACAAGGCTCGGGAACTACCAATGACGGGAATACCGCAAGGAAGTTTTTCGAGTTTCCCAATAAAACTGCAGCTATTACTGGGTTGGATCAAAACCTGATAAAAAGATTTGCTGTTATTTTGCAAGCAATAACATCTGGTGAGAAGATCGATGTCATCAAATTTAAAGATTTTGCTCGCAAAACAGCAGAAAAGTACGTGGAATTATACGACTGGTACTACATGTCATCAACCGTACATAAACTATTAATACACGGAGCTGACATAATCGAAAAAAATGATATTGTCCCGATTGGGACTCTCTC
This sequence comes from Tholera decimalis, assembly GCA_943138885.2. Taxonomy (NCBI): domain Eukaryota; kingdom Metazoa; phylum Arthropoda; class Insecta; order Lepidoptera; family Noctuidae; genus Tholera; species Tholera decimalis. The sequence goes on from OW964577.2 coordinate 2,267,881, forward strand.
GGAAGAAGCCTCAGAGTCTCGAAACAAAGATTTTAGGAGGTTCCGGGAACATCATTCGCGGAAAAGAAGCAAGATTCTAATCAAGATATCCTAAATATGCTTGTTGTTTCTTCGGATCCTTTTCTAAGTGCACAAAGGCCGAAGTTAGATTTGTAAAATTTAATTATTTTTCTTTATGTTCTTTTGTTATTTATGTTAGTTTATTGTACCAATATGTTTAGTTAATAATTTCATAAATTATAGTTTCAAATATGTATTTTGTATAATTGAATTTATTAGATATTATTTTTGTTACTTCTGTTTTATTTAAATTACCTATCAATAAAAAGTTTATATACAGTCTTTTTTTTTCACATATTCTTAATATTTGGGGAAAAAGCATGCTTCCTAACGATGTTCTTAACTTTGACACAGTTCATGGATCGTTTTGAACAGTTTCATATGTTAAAATAAATAATGTTAGTACTATAATCCCCTATAAGGATATTATTATTATTATGTGTCCGGTTATGTTGTAATCATACTTTTAGGGTATGATCAATTAACAATTTCATTCCCCTATCTTTCAAAAAGAAGCGACAGCATGGGCACTTTGACACTGATATTCAACTATTTGGTATTGTTGGAAATCTTACAAGATCAACAAGACACTACACACCTCTGTCTAGTCCTTCAGGTCTATAGGGGTGATGCTATTTTATGATAAGAGTTGTTAAAGCTCTGAATTCTTCAACTTAAACACTAAAAGGAACGTTTAAATATGTAAAAATAAATAAAAATATTTTGACGATTTTTAAAAAAAAAAGCATCTACAACCATTATGTAACGTATGTCAAAAAATCATAAATAATTAGTACTATAACCCCCTATAAGGATATTACGGTTATCGCTGCCGTTTTAGAGATATTTCGATTTTTCATACTAGCTCCATACAAAATTTTCGTAAAAAAATTATAATTCCTTCGTTTCTGTGCAGAATCAATTCTGGTGTCATTTTTGTATATTGTTATAACTAATAGAAGTGATATCCGGCAAAAAAACTCGCACTTGCAAAATAAAATGCCTAAGTCTATGAAAGCCGATTTTCAGCCCACCGTGCGCCCTCTGTTAGTTAACATACTGTATAGTAGTACTACATAAAATACTAACAATAGATTATGTTTAAGAAAATATAATACAGCACTTATGCATAAGAGCGTGTTTTGTATGGCTCCAATAATGTTTAATCACATCCCTCCGCACTTTAAGGAATTAAATTTTAAATTATTTAAGAAAGAACATTCTATGATGACAGTCGCCAGAGCCCAGTCCCCAATCTGTCGCACCCTTGAGGTGCTCAACGCCCTCCTGATTGAATATCCTGAATGTGATGTGTTTGTTGATGGATGGAGAGAAATTATACGAGTGTGTTTGATGTTTTGCGAGAGAAAGTATGCGAGAATGTCCACTGTTCCGTGTTAGTTCGGTTCCGTGTTAGTTTCAAAATAATTTGTAATAGTTTGTAATGTATATACTAGTTTATGTGTTTGTTATATGTACCTTTTATTTCTAAGTTAATTAATGTAATTGGTTTTAATCGTTTTAATTAACTATAAATAAATAAATAAAAATAAATAAATAAATAAATGATTTCATTGTTTTGTTTATATTTATATAATTACTTTTTTTATGTATTATAATTATATTCGTTTAGATTAATAGTGATTAGATGTATACTTTCTTTTGATTTTGTATAATTTTATGTTGAGCTCTTTAGAATAATTAATTAATTTAGTTCTAGGAAATTCATTTCCTAATGTAACTTTTCAATAATGTCTCAAATATTTGCACACCAGTTACCTGGTAGAAATGTAGAATATGATGGACTCTTTAATATATCAACTTTCCGTACTCGTATTCTTGCAAATAAATAATATTCTGTTCTATTCTATTCTATTCTAGCATTGTGGGTAGAATTCACATTACTAGCAATATTGTTAACCCCTCCAACTAAGCTACATATGCTTGTGTCTGGAGTGGGTTCACAGCAATAGTGTAATGGGTGGGGTTCGAACCCGCGACCTCTCGATCTCAAGGCCTGTAGGCTATTGTCGCTTCTCAATTACACGGTAGACTTACCTAGCCATGACGCAGTATGCAGATCTGCCTTGATGGGTGAGTCAGGCAGGTTCAGGGCCGGCAGCAGACTGGATGGAAAGCTGAGCACCAGACCCTGGCCGAACATGTTGATCAGCACCGCTGACACCGCCCATGACTGGAAGAAAAGGTGGTTCTTGAGACTGTGTCTAGGAAGTTCGAACTGATTTCGATTAATGTCAGATTAATTTTGGCAGAGACACTTCTCGACATTGCAAATGTACATTTTAGAGAAAATCTAAGGGTTTTTAATTTCCCAACTAGCAGTTTCCGCGACTTCGTTCGCGTATGTTTTTACTGACTGACTCCTTAACAATTCCGGGGCAAAAGCCTTATGATCCTTAGCTTACACATTGACTTATAACCTCCGCTATCTTTTAGTGAAAGTCCTATTTAAATCGGTTCCACTGTTCTAGAAATTTGCCCAGACAAACTCATAAAAACTCGAAAACAAACATTTTTTTTTATGTTTCCACATACAGACACTTCAATATTATTTATATGTATGTATACTGTATAAATTTAATTGATTCTGAAGTATTGTATTCTGAAAATTACCATAATACACAACATAGTATTACTGTCGCTAACGGGAAAAAATTGTATTCGTATGGTTGTAAGTATTTTTATTGGTTAGTAATAAAAATTGTAGTTTTCCTTAACATATTATCATCTATACTAATAAAGAGATACAATTTGTTTGTCTGTAATTTCCGGAACTAATAAACCAAACCAAAAAAAAATTCATTCGTATAGTAAGGTGCATTATTGGTGAGTGTTATAGGCTAAAAAATATCTCGAAAAATACACAGGCAAAGTCGCAAGCGAAGTGCTAGAATCGTATATGTAGAATAATGTATAATCTAATACGCAGAAAGTAAACTTCCGCATTTCAATTTGTTTTCCTCGTTGACTATGATTATTGAGAGTATGATTATTAAACGGGCGCCAGTAGCTAGGCTCTGAACTTCAAAATCATAATTAATAATTCAGCCTATTATGTTGTTGCGGAATTATTCAAAAGAGTTACCGCGGCCTAGTTTTTTTTAAGGATGGAAAATCATCCAATGACTGCCTCCCAGTCTGGGCGAAGCGGGAGGATGTGTCAGACTTTTACTGACTAAAACCCATCCGTGTTCCATCATATGCCCTTCGTGTTCCGAGGCCGCGGTAACTCTTTCGAACAAATCCGCAACATTATGTTCCCACCGCTGGGACATGGGCTTTTTCTATGAGAGTGGGCCGTAATCTGTAGGTCCAGTGCGAGTTGATGGATTATTTTTTTTATTTTTTATTCCGGATGAGCCCACTCTAGACCTCGATTTCGCCTGATGGTAAGCTATAGATGAGGTCTACGATGTGACGAGCGAGCCCAGAAGATCCCTATATACTCTTGCTTTAAAGGCTGAAAGGTCATAAGTGGCAGGGAACACAGAAGCCGGCAGAGAGTTTCACAACTTGGCTGTGCGCACAATAAATGTTATATGTCTTCGGATTTTTGGGCCTAGAACATATCGGTTTCCTCACGATGTTCTTCACTGATTCTTCACTGGTTTTGAGAGCAATGGTGGTGATAATAATTACAGAAGGTCGAACCCACGCCCTTCTACTCATTCAGACGGGCCCGTTACCCATTGCCCTCAATTTAGAAAGGGCTTTATAAAAATGTATGTCTAGCAGTCGTATTGAATTATATCTAAAAACATGACGTTGGATGTTTATTTTCCGCAAAATTAAAGAAATAATATAACCTACACCTTTTTAAATATTTCCTTCTCTAAAACAACAACCTTCTATTATTTTTTTATAATAAAGAATTTTCAACCTAAACGCAACCTTACGGAGGCACCCAGTGTTTGTACAAGAATAATTAAGTATTTTAATTATATAATATGAATTATTTTGTTTGTTTTAGCTTTACGTTTTATACTAATTACTTGTGATTTTTATAAATATGCCAATAAGTAATAAAAAAGATATTAAGAATTTTTAAATATAGGTAGGTACAGCGTGGAGAGGACCATATGATCTTAAATTAAACTTTGTATTTAGTTATTATATTCTCAACCTGCACACAAACAATCAATCGAATATATGCAGTAGTTTATCCACAGGATATTATTTTTATTTTAAGCATTTTTACATGATGTATTGATAATGGGACAGGTTAGCGACCCCCGGGCGCATCGGTATTATCAACGTTGCCAGCTCACTACTACAAAAACCTACAACTTTTATTTCTAAAACTGATCGCCTGATACAAATCAATGCAAATTATACCGTATGCTTGAGTCGTAAGAGTCATAAAGCATGCCGATATCGTTCCGCGAACGGGCGAGGTGAGTGTGGGTCATCGCTGGGGTATACGGGAGGGGTAGTCATATTCTCTGTCTAGGTCACGGTCACTCCAGTCAGTGTATCACCGGACATGTTCCGTGTCTGTGACGCATTTTGGAATTTCTGATGCGCCCGCGCTCTTCGAAAGTCAAGCTGCTACTGGTGACTATTATCAAGTGTGAGAAATAACATTATACGTCAGTGTACCTACATTGTGTATTCAAGAACACGGCGGAAATTTTGACAAATAAAAAATAATAATACTGACTACTTAGCGAAGTGATCGAAAAGTGATTGTGGTTAATAAATTGATTACTGAATAACTCGCTGGTGAATGGTGCCTGACTATTTCGTTAATAACCTGTGATTTGATTTAATATAATTGAACATTAATAATAATAATAATGGCGCCAAAACATTACGTCGTTTGTAACAACCATAGAGCAACACGGGCCACCGTTGGACGGAGGGGAGTAGCCATAGCGTATTTTCCCGATAAAAAATGTCTGTCATTTTTTGCGGGGGGAAGTCTACGCCACGCACACTCTTTCAGACTCCCACACAAAAACAATCGTCTGTCACTACGAAACGCACACATAACAATTAAACCAATACACTAACAATTTCACACATACATAGATACATTATGTGTCATAACAGTGTAATGAAGTGGCGCAACTACATTGACAAGTTTCGTACAGCCGAGGCTGTAACAACTGTCGATACGCATTATCGATAAATTCGAGAACTCGGTTAGGGAAATCAGGTTTAAAAAATGATACAAAGGTGGATATTATAATAAAGATGAACTATATTTATTAATACAACAATTATCATTTAAGAAATAGACTTAATTTTAAAAACCAGTGATAGTTTTAAATATCACTGGTTTTTTAAATGGATTAATTTTGTATAAATATGACGAATACAATTTTGTGGGTTTGCTTTTTTCATTAAAAAAGAAATTCTTGTATCCGTATATATATTTTTCCATTATTAATCTTGCCAGTTCTAAATTATGATTTGTAAAATCATTTTCGTGTGAATGGTAACTGATAGACGGAAACAACTCTTTGCCAATAAACTGTTTTAAGGCTTTTGGCACGATTTGGAGTGTGGTACAAGATCGAGTAGGTTTATTGTCATCACCTAAACGTTGTCTTATTTCTTTTACGCCAACACTTGAAAGTCAGAAGTCTTGAAATGATCTGAGCAAATGACACTGTTTCTTGTGGGATTCCAGGTAAGTCTTTTATTACAAAAGTTTTTCCATATATCCCTTAAACCTGGATCTTTAGGAAACCTGCAATAAATAAGTAAAAAACAATATGGGCGAAGTTCACACTTATACTTGGACTTTTAATCGTATTAAGTATCTTGATTAATCCTTTATACTCGTAAGTATTTTGTTATATTTAATTTTACGCAATTTTAATATTAAAATAAAGATCACAATATACATAATTATATTAAATAAATCAGAACCCATAATCTCAAAAATTTATATGCACGAGAGACATGGCAGTATAGACTCCTTTTGCCATTTTTATCGATATCTAACTATCTACAAACCGGCAACATCACTATCGCTCGGTGAAAGCGATAACTCGGATACAGACTTGGATCAGTCGCTCGACCGATCCGCATATTGTATGAGGGCGAGCGGCCTGCGTTGGTCAACAAATCCGAAACAACAACACCAACAATATTGTAATTTTTAAGTTTAAAACAGAGTAAATAGTAATAACGTGATTAAAAATTACTTACATATGAAAGGTAACGCCATCTTTTTGTAAATTTGACGTGGCAGATCTCTTTTTGCAGCAAAAAACTGAACAATTCGGCATTTTTGTAGGACGTCGATTCAGCCGCGCAACTAGATTTAGTCTAGTGAACAGTCTGGCTGCAACTAGTTTTATTGTATGCATAGGACCGCGTGGACTTGTACTTTGACAGAGGGGAACGCCTGCGTATGGCGACTCCCCTCCGGTCCGCCGGTGGCCCGTGTTGCTCTATGGTAACAACGCAGTGTCGCCGCCAACCGCCGCAAACCGCGCTGCGTTGCTATTTTTAACCGACTTCTGAAAAAGGAGGAGGTTCTCAATTCGGATGTTTGTTTGTTTTTTTTATGTTTGTTCGGGCATAACTCCGTCGCTTGCTAACCGATTTGAAAAATTCTTGTTGTTGGAAAGGGTATACTTCCCAAATGGTCCCATGAAAATTTTATCGAAATCGAACAAGCCGTTTCTGAAAAATCAACAAAAGTCTAAAAAAGATATTTACATTGATGATCTTTTCGTTTCCTCTGCATTGTGTTTTTTGTTCGCGCGTTTTTAGTTTTTTATAGTTGAAATTTTGGCTTTTATAACTAGATTAATTACAAATTGACCCACTAAAAAGCGCGAAAATAAAAACTTTTTGAAAAAAAAATAAAACCGACTTCCATATCAAAACACTACAAAGCCAAAAATAATTTTAATTTCGGAAGGCGGTGTGAAAAAAAAAGAAAATACAAAACCAGTAACACCGACTACCGAAATTAAAATTATTTTTGGCTTTGTAGTGTTTTGATATGGAAGTCGGTTTTATTTTTTTTGCAAAAAAGTTTTTTTACCGTACAGATCAGTGAGCCAATATTTCTTAATGGTGTTCTATTTTGTGTTAAGTTTTATGCTATTTAGTTTTTTTTTTATTTTATTTTTTTTTAAATTTCGAAGTTAGGATATATTCGATAGTTTATAAATGTTTTTAGGAACCAGCAATGCCAGTGTTTTCAATTAAATTCTTATTGTCGTCTCCACGCTGTATACTTATACTTAATTCTTTATACGTCATATGATTAAACATTAAAGAATTAATTCCTACAAATACACAGGTTTCTATAAAAAATCTTTGATTTAAACAAATTATCATATTTAATTTGATCTTAACATTTTGTTAAGTGAATATAGGCGACTAGCTCTTCGCCTGCGACTTTGTTCCCATAGATTTCAACATAATCTATATGCACCTTACTACAAATTATTATTTTTTTGAATTGAATCATTAATTCCAGAGATACAACGTTACAAACAAAGATTACCATTTTAAAATGTTAGTATACTTGTGTGACACTAGTAAGCAGTACCCTTAATGCCATTATATTCATGAACTTTAAAAATATACATACGTAGGATATAAGTAACTTTAAAACAATAATTATAATTCTTAAGTTCAGTTTTGTACTAACAAAACAATAACTAATTAAAAAAACACTCGTGTTCTAAGCTTCTCTCTCATACATTCGTCTAAAATGTGTCCGACGGGGCCCATAAATTGTAACAAATATAATTATTTCCCTACCAACATAATAGCACGCCATAAGAATTGAGAATTGAATTAGACGTATTTTTATGAAATATAACATTTTAATTAGAAAAATCCTAATATATATGTATACAATAACAATGAATTGCCGAAAAGTACATACGCGCACTACTTCTGAACGAATGTTCCAAATTCGATAAACATTTTCAATCTCAATTCTCAATTCTTTAATGCGTACCATAATGTTACATAGTTGTTATGCATAGTTATATAAGTCACAATTATGGACCCTGTCGGGCACAGCATAAACCAATGTAGGAGAGAGGAGGAAGGAAAAGTGGTACTTTTTTCTCAGATTTGTATAAAATTTTTGTTTGAAAAATTATGTAAAAACGAAGTACAAAACCAGCTGAAATCGCGGACAGAAGCTAGAATTTTAATAAAAATCTATCTAAGGAATTAAAAGTAAATAAAAATATTAACTTACCTGTCTAAATAGTGGCGAATTCATTTTATTCTACAGTCCCTTCATGCTGGTCAAAATACACCACTCATTAGCACCACCGGATTACCATTGACTTACTGCCAAGAAACAAAACATAATATAAAATTATTAATAAATAAAATATTAAACTTATATTTTCAATTAACTTATATGCTATGCAATAGCTTTACCGCGGCAGTCCCCGAGTGCCACACGTGTTTTTTATTTATTTATTTACGCTTCAGGCACATAGGTACCAAGGCGGACTTAATGCCGTTGACATTCTCTACCAGTCGACCAAGGGTGGTAAAGTGATAGTGTGAAAGGTATGACGTAAGTATTCGTAAGTAAGTACGTGCTAAGTAATCATAAAAACATTGACATATTAACCGACAAAAATCTGGTACCATAAAATATAAATCTACATAAATAATAAACTAAATACTTATATAAATCTATATATATACTTATGAAGCCACCCACCCATACGCACAAAACGTTTTGGGAGTACCTTCATTGTGCATACGGCTAAGGAGTGGAATTCCCTGCCGGAGTCTGTGTTTCCCGATAGCTATAACCTAGGTGTCTTTAAGTCAAGAGTGAATAGGTTACTTTTAGGTAAGCGTGCTCCATCTTCGACCACATCATCACTTACCATCAGGTGAGATGGTGGTCAAACGCGAGCATATCATCAATAAATAAAAAGAAAGCTAAATATGAAAATTCTTCTCATTTGTTCAGAAAGTAGCAATAACTTTTTAAATGCGCATCGATTGTTAGCCATTCTGATTTCGAAAAAAAGCTTATTCTAAAGAAGAATCTACTGAATACCGGGAGTGTTGAGTAGATCGACGAATGGCCATCCGTTTCAGCTCAGACCTAAAGTGAGACATAGTCATATTTCCTTAAATTAAATATGAACACAGTTGTTACGATAGAGGATAAAGGATTTAATACGATCAAGCTTATCTATAAGATCGCATTCAGGTCAAGGTAACACACGTCACTATAGTCCATCAAAGGGAAAATTAAAGTCTGCACAAGAATAGTCTTGGTCTTAACAGGCAAAAAGTCTCAGACGATATAAGGAACGCAAAGTGCCATTGGCCTTTTGGCTGACTTTAGAAACTTGACATTGCCAGCCAAATGTCGAGTCTAGGTGCAAACCGAGATCTTTTACGTTAGGGCTAATGGGAATGACGACACCATTAAAAATAATAGGAGGTAGAGAGCTAGCCGCCACTCTACTCATCATGCGTGAGCTAACAAAAACGATGACCTGACAATTTGAGGGGTTTACTGACACCCCAAATCTATTAGAATAGCTATTGATAGCAACCAAATCTCGGTTTATATCCCATATAATCAATCCGGGTCCCGTGTGCATTCCAAAGCATAAAGATCGGATGAAATTTTGTGTGCGGATAACTGAAATTCTGGAATATCAAATCAAAATTGTGTTCCCAGATGATGGTAGATCCTGTTTCTTCATTCTGGATTCTTGTTTGTTTAATAGTTTTAATTTTTGTCGCGATTTATTATAAGTATACAGTATGTTAACTAACAGAGGGCGTTCCCGTTAACCCGCAATAGTATAGCATCCATACATGCTAAAAAAATATTACTGTTCGAAAACAAAATGTTTTTATTCTTTTTAATATTAAAATATTCACAAAAAATTTTGAATTGATACGTAAAAGAAACACTATATACGCGTACTTGAAGGACGGCAACGCAACGTGGCAATTTATTTATGAATGACGGGCCGCGTGTTCGGCGATCTAATTGACCTTATACTATTGTGGGTTAACGGGAACGCCCTCTGTTAGTTAACATACTGTATACTAACATAGTTTAAGTCATTACTAACAAATTTATGGGTAATACCAAAATAAACAATAAATAATACTTAACAATAAAAGTACCGTATGTGGAATTATTAACACATTACAGCATTCTAAGTTTGAAGTCCAGACGAGTAATGTTAAATGTAATGACCCATTTTGGGCTATGTACCAACAGATTTGATTGCATCGACCTTACACAAAATGCCCAGAACTGTTGAACAACGGGGTGTGCGTGTTCCTCGACTGTTCTATACAGACATGTGTAAGACTAAAATGCTTGGGAGCGCGCACCTCTTCATCGCCTTGTTGAGTCATACAATACAGACTTTATGGAACTTGACATATTTACCTTATCAAAACAGTCCTTGTCAAGGGCTATTGCCATATTGTTAAATAAGGAGCACACTAATTAATTGTTATAAGTACATTATATTTGGAACTAGTACTCACGCGGGGCTTCACTCCCGTGGATTCTATCACGGTAAAAACATAACTCTCCTTTTTTGCAGTCGCGTAAAAAGGAGCCTATAACCTTCCTCAAGCTTCAAGCTACTTCCATACCAAATTGCATCCAAATCCACCCAGTACTTTCGAAGATTAGCGCGTTCAAGCAAACAAACAAACAAACAAACTTTTCCGCTTTATAATATTAGTATAGATTACAGATGCCTAACCACAGTCCTCAGCTTCTTTTAAACACTTTTAGTTATATGTGGACGATGGTGTGGGTGACATGTTTATTTTTCTAGCTTAGTTGGAGGGGTTAACAAGATTGCTAGTAATGTAAATTTTACCCACATTGCTAGTCAAATTAAAAAAAAAAAAAAAAAAAAAACTGTTTTTTGTCCCTTATGAAAAATAAAATAACAAAATAAAGAATTTCATATAAAGGTATATATTATGTACATTAATGCAAGAGTGAAAAAGCATCTTTTGAGTTCGCTCGTTCCATCCTAGACCTTACCTATTCCTTATCATCAGGCATGATCGAGGTGAAAAGTGAGCCCATCCGGAAAAAAACATAAAAAATTGCATTCTAATCCGTTCAGCTGTTTTGATGTAGGTAAAATAGAGACAAATTGATCAACTAATATGTCAATACCAATATAATATTGAAGGCTGTCCCATATTCCGTGAAGTTATCATTACGAATTAATCAATTAATGGTCTCGATAAATTCTGTTCGAAATTCTATTCTAAATTACATTTGTCAATTTGCGTTTATAAACACAAACAATAAAGATCATTGGTGCCTAGACCGATACATTCCAAGTGAAGCGTAAATATCTAGTACACAAGGAGCAATCCATTTTAAACACTAAATCGAGATTATACAAGGTAAGTAAACCATGACACCAATTAATGTGATGTATGTTTGAAGTCTAGTCATTTTATATATGAACGTGACTCTGACGACGACGACTGGGAATTTAGCACTTACGGCATTGGATTTCTTGGACCAGGAGTCCTCTCCTACCACCTAAGACAAATGGCGATGCGCCATCGTTACATAGCGGACATCCGCTGAGTAGAATTTCCTGCCGGATTCTGTGTTTCCCGATAGCTATAAGCTGGGGGTCTGTAAGTCAAGAGTGAATAGGTTACTTCTAGGTAAGCGTGCTCCATCTTCGACCACATCATCACTTAGCCAATAAACAATAAAAATAAAATAAAAACAGAACCCCTTGTCAAAGGTCCGTCATGAATTCATTATGCATCAGGTAGGTTCGCGTTTTACCTGCGATATGTAATTCCCTACCGGAGTTTGTGTCTCTTGATGGCAAATTCTCTGAAAACGTTTTGTTTCATTTACAATTAACATCGTTCGTTATGATTGGACCACTCTTTATAATATCTATCTATAGATAGATAGAATATACTTTATTGTACACCAATAATTGAATTACACTTAAATAACAATATTTGTAATAAAAAATTGGTTAAACAATTTGACAACCTTTGGAAGGACTACGAGCTTTAATTAAAATGGGTTGGTTTAAAATGTTTATTTATATGTTTTTTATGCTGCCTATTTTTTTCACTATCCAGTCGGTATAAAAAGTATACAAGGATATAAAAATATGCACTTTAGTCTTATTTTCTTATTTTAGTCTTATTTTCGCACGGAACAAATTGACATATTATTATAGCTACTGATAGTTCTACTGTCTGGGTGTATGTGAATTCGAATGCTAATAAATGCACCCACATCATAGTTTTTTAAAAACGCTTCCCACGAGACAAATCACTCGTTTAGACCCTTTTTTAGGGGGTCAAAATTATCTAATGATTCCTTCAGTTCTGGGCGGAGCGGTTCAATCCTGTTCGTTCAGTAGTCTTTGCGTTCGATGCCACGGTATCTCGTTAGACCATTCTCGCCACCACAGGCATTCCCGCAACCTAGGGTCTGGCCTAGGCCTTCCTATTCAGTGGAAGTATCGGGGCTTTCCCGCTTGTGACTCACTGTCCACACTCATGCTTATTTACATGTTACAATAAGAAACTGATTTCGCACACATGGCGCATATTCTGACCTTCAATATTGATGTGTGACTTGTTCCTTCATAAAATATTATATACATGTAGGTAGGTATAGTATGAGAGGGGCTCATGGCTTGATTAGAATAAAAGCAGCATGGGTCCGTAGATGAGTGACCATTTTAACACGACGAGGTTCCTCCATACCTCAGAAGAAACGTAAAGTCTTTGACCCCGGCTGGCATTTGTACATAGTTGACTGTGATTGTCGACCAGTAGTCAGACGCCGGAAAATCTAACACCAGTATTGGAGTATCGTGTTAACCAACTACTGGGTTGTGGAGTTCAAATTGGCAGTCAGTTTTTCGACTTTTTTCGACTCTGTGTATGACGATATTAACCTATCTCAATTGCACATCTCCTTAGATAAGATACGCATGGAACTAAAATCACTTGACTCTACCAAAGGACATGGTCCCGATGGTATTCCCACAATATTTGTGAAATATACATATAGTACCATATGTCATCCAATCTATATTATTTTCAATAAGTGTTTATCTCAAGGTGTCTTTCCTGAAGTGTGGAAGTCTGCCAACATTGTGCCCGTATACAAGAGTGGATCTAAAAATGATATGAAGATGTATCGTCCATATCATCTACATTCTCAAAACTTTTCGAAAAATTAGTTTTTAATGAAATCTATCCGTTTATTCGGCGTATAATTATTGAACAACACGGTTTTGTCCGAGATAGATTATGTTTAAGTAATCTTGCACTACATACATTTTAACTCTTTGAGGGCATTGATAATAGACTACAAATTGATGCAATATACACTTATTTTCAGAAGGCATTTGATAAAGTAGATCATAAATTGATCTTCAATAAGATCGCATATAATGGTATCAGAGGTGATCTGCTTCGCTGGTTTGTCTTTTACATAACAAACAGGACCCAAAAATCATTATCGGCTTCGAATCTTACTCTGTCCGGATTACTTCAGGCGTACCTCAGGGCTCCATTTTGGATCCTTTATTTATTAATGACATAAAACATCGTTTCAAATATTATAAATTTCTTTAATACGTTGATGATTTTTTTTTTTTATATATCGAATGTTCATGATGTGTCGAGTTTCGGCTTGATCTTGATCGTTTGTCTCACTATTGTTGTACTAATGACCTTATACCTCAGTCTGCCTAAGTGCCAGAGCATTACGTTTACTACAAATAAAAATCCGATCAAGTTCAACTATCAACTTGCTGATGATATTCTTAACAAAGTTACCTGTCTCTGAGATCTTGGCGTATATTTGGATTCAAAATAAATTTAAATTTTAAATACTTACGTTGAAAAAAATATTAATAAGACGTAGGTACCAAATGTTTGGCTTTGTAATGAGAGCATCTCACGATTTCCGCCGACCGGATACATTCCTCCATTTGTATAAGTCAGTAACAAAACCGCAATATGCAGTACGTATTTGGAATCCCTATTATGCCAAATATAGAGTCTATCGAATTAATCTAGCGTAAATGTCTTCGAGCCATGCAATATAGATTATTCCGCCGATCTCTGTTCCCCTTTTTCATTCTAGATATAGACAAAACTCAGTTATAGTGCGAGCGAGTAATGACTTTAACTCTTTTTCAACCGACAACAAAAAAAGGAAGAGGTTATCAATTTGACGCGCATATTTTTTTTTGTGTATGATCACCGATTACTCGAAGATGACGGAACCGATTTGGAAAATTCTTTTTGTTTGACTTCAAAATTGGTCCCATTGTCATCAAGTCAGGATCTGATGATGGGATTCTGGAGAAATCGAGGGAACTCTTCAAATATTATAGGCACACCTATAGCGATTTGAGTATTTTTCAACCGACGACAAAAAGAGGAGGTTATCATCAATTCGACGCGTATATTTTTATTTTTTTATTTTTTATGTATGATCATCGATTACTCGAAGACGGCTGAACCGATTTGGAAAATTCTTTTTTTGATTGAAAGGGTATACTTTGAAATTGGTCCCATTTTCATAAACGTCAGGATCTGATGATGGGATCCTGGAGAAATCGAGGGAACTCTTCAAATATTATAGGCACACCTATGGCATTTTGGGTATTTATTATAGTAACTTGTGCAGTCGCTCTCACAAAGTACCTTTTGAGGAACTGGAACGGATGATGAAGACCACAGATGGTCGCCGAAACTACTTAATAATAAGTATTGAGTGGATTGCGATTCGATTACTTGAATATGGATGTTAAGCACTTTATGCTCGTCACAATGCATATGGTGATGTAGAGCTGATGGTGAAGTACCAGAAGAACTCTTCAACAATTAACGGCCCAGCATTAGGAAAAGCAATATTTTGTAAAAGGTTATAAGTAGTTGACATTTAGGCTCTTGTACTAGTTACAAGAGCCTAAATGTCAACTTAAAAATAGACCAACTAAAAAGAGTGAAATAAAAACTTTTTACCAAAAAATTAAACCGGCTCCCAAAAAACACTGCAAAGTGAAAAATAACTTTAATTTCGGAAGTCGGTGCCAAAAACGAAAATACAAAACTAAAGACACCGACTACCGAAATTAAAGTTATTTTTCACTTTTCAGTGTTTTTTGGGAGTCGGTTTAATTTTTTGGTAAAAAGTTTTTTATAGTAACTTGTGTAGTTGCATTCGAAAAGCACCATTTGTGAAGTGGACCTGATGATGAAGACCACAGATGGCCACTGGAACTACTCAATATACAATGTGTAACGGAAACCCTATATCTATCCAAAAGGACTGAAGACAACATCTGGTATGGAGTCTCTATGCAAAGTTTCAGCTCAAACTAGGTGACTCACAGAATTGACCCCAAATTATTGGTTTCATATGTTTCTTGAATACCAGTAATAACAAACGTGTCACAGCACTATGAGGGTCATCACATTCCACGTCACTAGCCAATAACACGATAATTCTCTTCGTTCTTCTTAATTTGAAAAAATCGGTCTCTGGTATCAATGTATTGAAATTTCTAATAAGCTCCACACATGTAGACATAGGATTACAAAACCCTTGCTATATCGTTTGTTATCATCCAAAGAAGCCGTGCACTCGGTATGTATATACGATTTAAATTACACGTTGTATAAGTAGGAATAATAAGTATTTCATGTGTTCCGCTTCGATTACTTGAATGTGGTTATTAAGCACAATATACTCGTCACAATGCATATGGTGAAGTGAAGCTGATCGTGAAGTACCAGGAGAACTCCTCAACAATTAACGGCCCAACAATGTGAGAATGGATCTTGCTTTGCCACTGATACCTACAATAAATAAATAAAGTAAGATTTATACTCCAAAATATTAAACATTGAAATTATATATGTATGTCTATTGCAATCAAGAATCGTCTTAACTTCTGACAGAAATATTATATCGTTAAGTCAATATAAAAGCTAAAGTTTAATGACTAATATAGTGAATATTTACATTAAAGAGAAAAATCGGACAAGTACGTGTCATACTCGCACACCGAGGGTTCCGTACGGTATTTTTTTATAACTAAGTATTTATGCATCGTAAAAAATAAATAAAATATGTTTTAAGATATGCCTATCAAGCTCTTTCATGTGATACATCACTTGAATTAGGAAAATCAATTTTAAATCCCTATAAGACTATTATTTTTTCAGATTATTTCTCAATCTTGTATTATAAAACGATGTTTTGCGCAATTTCATAGTCCTCGGTCAACAGGAAGTACCCTATCAATTAACTTTTCGCAACAAATTAAATATTCGAAACAACGGCAAGGGTTTATTCGGTTTTTTGATTCAGGATTTTTTTTTAAAGAGGACTTGCAATGTCCGTAGAATTCACATTACTAACAATGTTGTTCACCCCTCCAACTAAGCTTAATATTCTTGTGTCTAGAGTGGGTTCACAGGAATAGTGTAATGGGTGGGGCTCGAACCCGGGACCTCTCGATCACAAGTCCGACAACTTAGCCATTATGCTATACATACATCTAACTTATGATTAAAGAACGCATATTTAATGATGTCAAGCAATTTGAGTACTTGTGTGGCCTACCCAAATGTCCTTACTTTGGTATTGTTCGTCAGATCGCTGAGCTCCTTAAGTTCTAAGTTGAGCTACACGATAACTGACAAATGCTTGCACTGTCTGGACAGGTCCGCTGTGTAGTTATTTCCTCAAAAGTGCACCACAGACATGAACCTACATACTCTTCATATTATTGGACCAATAAGAATTGTATAGACTTTAATAAATTAATAGTTTAAAAAACACTAGTAAAACACGCTTTACGTACGTAAAAAGAAAAAAAAAATGTTAAAAATCCGATAACGGATTTTTTTCATGTTTGTTATAACCTTGAAACCTGATCGTGTTCAAAGTCCATTACGTGGCCTTTCTCACAAGTGCAAACACGACTATGATACGATATTCCATCATGGAATGCCAGTGCCTATCTTCCGGCTTCATCATCAGACCTTGAAACCTAATCGTGGTCAAAGTTCATTACAAGACTTTTCTAAGAAATCCAAAACAGCTATGACACGGTTTTTCCATCATGAAGTTCCAGTTCATATCTTCCGGCTCCATCATCAGATCAGTTCGACAGTACTATATTATTATATTGTCATCAGAACTACATACAGTTGCCAATTTTCATCACGCTACGATCCTTGGAAGATGGTTAAATTAGTTAACTTAGATTTCATTACATAGTTACATACAAGTCGACCTAATAAAAGCGTGTTAAAAAAAGAGACGTTGACCTCTGAGTTTGTTTCGGTGTTTCTTCTCAGAGTAGTTAGAAATTACTGGCCTCATCTAGCTAAACTAAACTTAACACGCAAAAAACATGACGTGTAAAACTGTTATTCATAACCAATTTACAAAATAAATATTTCATTTCATTTCATAGGTACAGGACAAATATACAGCTCAATATAAGTGACTCAAATAATTGATACCAAATAATCGGTTTCATTTGTTTCTTAAATACCAATCATAAAAACGTGTCACAGCAGTACGAGGGTCAACAACTTTCCACATCACTTGACAATAACACGATAATTCTCTCTGTTCTTCTTAATTTGAAAAATTCGGTCTCTGATATCAATTGTACAGAAATTTCTAACAAGATAGATAGATAGAATATACTTTATTGTACACCAATAATTGAATCACACTTAAATAACAATATTGTAAATAAAATTGGTTACAATGGCGGTCTTATCGCTGAGAGCGATATCTTCCAGACAACCTTTGGAAGGACTTTACGAGCGAACAAGTTTCACACATTGTTATCATCCAAAGAAGCCATGCACTTGGTATGAATATACTCTTTAAATTACACGTTGTATAGGTATGCCAAATTTCAATGGTAATCTAACGAGTTGACGCAGTTCTTACAAAACAAAATATAAATATAATTAACGTTCATCCTCACCTGCATTCGTTCCTATTCACTCCACACACCATCTTAATAAACAAAATAAAATAAAGTAAATAAAAAGCCTTTTATTCCATGCACACATCAAACATCATAACTATTTAACAATCGACATAATGTATTAGACTGAAATACTTTTATAATAATTTACATTTCTTCGTATTTTTTGCATTATAATAGCATAGCATAATAAATAGTTGTTTGCATCCTAACCTGCATTATAATGATTGTATTTTTTATTATTTATATTATATTGTATTATTGTTCACCATCTTAATATCACATTTTATATCTTAAACTAACGACTTTAATAAATATTATAACTACAAAGCTCTATCATCAAAGAGTTATTATCGTTATTAAAATGGACTCACACTCGTTCGCGATTTCACTTCCAATTGTGGCCAAGTTATGCAACTGTGTCTAAATGTTGATGTAACACATTTCTTACTACGTTCAGGTTTTTTAAATCATGATGTTCTATGGTCTATCTAATATCTCATTTGCAATATCTTTGTTCTTCACACGATAGGACTCTAGTTTCTTCCAATAATCCTCTCTTACTCTCTCCCTCATACTTCTGACTTTCTTCCTCATTTCACATTCAGTTACTTCTCTGGAATGCGCTTCCTCTCGAGATCAGTCGATGTCATATTTAATTATTGCATCTAATACGCTATCACTTCACCACCTTTGGTTGAGTGGTAGAGATTTCCTGCGGCATTAAGTGCGCCTTTGTACTTATGCGCATAAAGTGTAAACAAATAAATAAAAAAGAGCATTTCAAAAAATTCCGTATCATTTTTTTTTTCCGTATTTTTTTATTTAAACAGTGTTAACAATGTATATGACATGGATTCAGATATAGACCCCGAACAAGAAGTGGCATCCGGTACCCGGTTCGTAAATGACATTACGCGACCCACCGTCAATCTATTCGATGTTCACCACTCTACCTCGCATAGGATGTTGGAAAGCAGAAGATTGCAACATTCTCCATCGGTGTAATTGGTGCACGGCGTTCCAATGCGAGGATAAACGAATGAATAAATCCGTCAAAATTTATCAAAATATCAGCTCAAATGGCTTCCTATAAGGTTTCGCTGGAATCTTCACTTACTTTATCTACTTTATAATGTGCTCTTTAATAATTTTACTCCTTTTTACCCGACTGCAAAGGAAGGGTTATGTCTTTCGCGCGTATCTTGTATGTATGTATGTATGTATGTTTGTAATATTCTTTATTACCTCATATCTCCAGAACCGCTGAACGGATTCACACAGACACAATTGAGTTATCGTTAGATTTGTCTTAACAGCCCGAGTGTTCTTATATATATTTATAGTGTTTTTTTATATATTTATAGTGTTTTTTTTATATATATTTATAGTGTTCTTATATATACGAATTATTATGTTCGATAGTTAGTTTCTACCAGTAAGCCAAATTTTTTGAATAATAAAATAAGAACCGACAAGTAACAGGTTTAGAACTTGCGAAGGCTATAATATAATTCGTATATGAAAACTAGCCAAGTCAGACCTTAGGCTATAATATATTCTCCTAAGTTATAAGAATGAATGATATGTTATATTGTTATAAATAAATTTCAGGACTGACGATTGAACTTGGCACCCATTTAGATTTCACTTCTTTTGTCGTTGAAGTCAACAACCAAGGCATATATAATAATATTGAAGTTGGCTCTCATTTCACATTTATGTTTTTGATGGGATATCATTACTTTTTGTACATAAATTAGTAGTAGGTACTTATTTATAGCAAAATTAATACTAAATGGTTTTTTGTTAAACTACTGTATTTTTCTACGTTTACGGGGTATAATTGTCCTTTTTATGTTATTTTCTATATTTTCTTGTACCTTTGAAATGTTCGAGTGAATTGCCCATTCAGTATCCGGAATTATTTTTACGCGTTTTGCCTCCATGGAAATGAAATGAAATGAAATGAAATATTTATTCTGTAAATTGTAAATTCTGTAAATTGGTTATAAATAACACTTTTACACGTCATGTTTT
Source organism: Tholera decimalis (assembly GCA_943138885.2). Taxonomy (NCBI): domain Eukaryota; kingdom Metazoa; phylum Arthropoda; class Insecta; order Lepidoptera; family Noctuidae; genus Tholera; species Tholera decimalis. Next base: position 2,287,992 of record OW964577.2, read on the forward strand.
TGCGTGTTTAGTTTAGCTAGATGAGGCCGGTATTTCCTAAATGACTACTCTGAGAAGAAACACCGAAACAAACTCAGAGGTCAAAGTCTCTTTTAAAGTCCAGACAATTTGTATTTGTATATGACAAGCATGTAGGTTCATGTCTGTGGTATTCTTTTGAGGAAATAACCACGCAAATTTGAGCGGACCTGTCCAGACAGTGCAAGCATTTGTCAGTTATCGTGTAGCTCAACTTAGACATTTAACATGGTGTAGTGACCCTCTAAGATAATAGGTGGCGCTAGTGGTTGTAGAATACGGTTAGTTACGCGTAATAAATACGAAAATTTACTATATTCCTATTTATAAGTACAAAACGGATAAATTTGGATTAAATAAATTAAGGGTGGTATTCAACTCGTTATATATTCACGTAATATACAGGCACTAATTATAAGTTAAGTGAAAATTATCATAAAATGATAAAAACTTACCAGTTTCTGATTTATTCCTTTGTATTCACCTAATTACCTATCTGCATCCCAAATTTGAACTTTCTAGGTCATCTGGAACTGGGTTATAGTTTTGATCTATAGGTCAGTCATAAAAATGACGATTTTTGGACGTTAATATCTAAATAACCGTTTGAGATATGTTTATAAAATTTGGAACACATATGTATCTCGCCAGTCTCAATATATGAGCCAAATTTGACAAGTTTAGGTTAAATAGTTTTTGAGTTATGAGCGGCTCAAAAGTGGCTCCAAATGGTTCGTGTAACACGGTGAGCTGCGCGCCAGTACTTGGCTTGACACGCTCCCGCGTGTCTATAGTATATGATTTTTGTATTTTATATTATTATGTTCAATTAATATTATTTATGATATTTGTACACTGACAGCCCTAAATCTGTCTCCTTTAGTTTTATCCATCCAAAGGTTGTCTGTAAGAGATCGCCCTGAGCGATAAGACCGCCCATTGTACACTAGTTTTAATTTCTGTATCCAATGAAATATTTTAAGGTGTAACTCCCGTACAATAAAGTATATAATAAATAAATATCTATCGTGCCTTCATTATCTGTTATAGTCATTCTGACCAAATGCAGCTGAGTTCTTGTGGTTTACATAAAGCGACTGGCTAGACACTGCACGACTGGAAGACAGACAGACGCAGCGAGGGACTTTATTAGGGTTCCGTAGCCGAATGGCAAAAAACGGAACCCTTATGGTTTCGTCATGTCTGTCTGTCTGTCCGTCCGTCCGTATGTCACAGCCATATTTATTCCGTAACTATTAAGATTATACACATGAAACTTGGTAGGTAGATGTATTCTGTGAACTGCTTTCCGATTTTAAGAAAAAAAATAAAAAATATTTAAAGTTATTGGAGGCTCCTCATACATGGAACTGAAGTGAAAATATTTTTGAAGTGAAAACTTCTTTGGCATCAAACAAATTATGAAACCGATTGTCCCTTGAAATGCTGTAAAGTTTGATGACACGATTAATTTTAAAACGTGATTGTGGATCTTGCGTTACGTTTACTCCATCTGTCTCCATCTCCAAAAATGTTACAGTTATATAATGTAAACATGTATGACTTTAAGAATTCCGAAATTTTAAATGTAACGCCAAGTCGGGATTTAAGCGATTTATTTACAATAATTTATAATGTGGATTGTTAATTAAGTAAATTCTATTACAAAAGTATTTAAAATTAAGTTATATTTTATTTACCTTAATAAAACGGGAAACTCATTTAAATATTAGTCTTGAATAGCAGCAAGAAACAGGGTTTTTTGAAGTGAAAACTTCTTTAGCGTCGTTGCGATTTGAAATTTTATGAAACGAAAAAGTGACAGTAAAAAGAGACAGCCACATAAATTCATAAGATTTAACGTGGGAGAAAATGAGATAGGAAGCATTATATATTATGCATTGTGTTTCTTATGTCGTGGAAATTTTATATGGGCAAACGTATCTGGGGGCACGGCGGTGCCCCCGCCAAGTCGAGCAAAAAAGCGGCACGGACGTACCATTCTTTTCTCGAAGCAACTCAGGCCATTTTCGACCCCCTATAACTTCGTTGTGGATAAAACTAGAAGCCTGGATTTTCAGTAACCAAACAGGCATTGTATATACACGGTATATTTCAAATTTCATTCAATTTGAACCAGTAGTTTAAGAATTATAACGAGTCAAAGTTCCTTAATTTTGTAAATTTTGTCACTCACTGACTGACCGATCATCAAAAGTCTAAAGCACTTCTAGCAGACATAGAAGCTTCAAATTTAGAATACAATTAGTGTTTAGTATATGAATCAAGGAAAAACTATAATATTTTTCAATTTAATTCCAGTTTTCTAGATACATCAACTGCATAAATAACTTTGTAATCCCATATAAATATATAGGTTTACAAAGTTACATTTGCAGTTAATTAATCAGTGTACCTGTATAATATAATGAAATAATAGTTGTAGATGGGTACTTTTTTTTTTTTTGGTGAAAAATATCATCGAATGACTTCTTCCGCTCGGGTGTATCAGAATTCTACTGACTAAGAACCCACCCTGTTCCTTCGTAAGCCCTAAAGTTCCGGGGCCGCGGTATCTCGATGGAACTTTCCCATAAACCCCGACAGGCAATGGCCCTATGAGGCCCCGTCACTGGTATTAACAGCTTTTTGAGGCGCGCGTGGAACACAACGGACGGTCCTTACCGGACGGTGAGCGACCCCTGCTCGCCATCCGCAGGCCCGCGCCTACGGTGGTCCGAAATCGACTCGCGATCCACGACGCCCGGGGCGTCTCCCCCGGCGGATGGGGCGTGAGGAAGAGAGTTGCCTCTCCCTCGCACGTTAGGCCTCCTCCTTCGCTAGCATGACTGCTTCGCAGCAGGAGGTGACTGCATCCCATTCCCTCTCGCTTCGCACCATGGTCTAAACTAGAGCAGGGCGCGAGAAGTCGCCGCCGCCGATCGCCTCTATGAGGATATGACGGTGCTCCACCCATGCAGGGCACACCTCGACCATATGCTCCACCGTGTCTTCCAGTGTAGATAGGTACCTAGATATAATAATTATGCTCAAAGATAACTTGTTAAATGGTCAACGGAATAAAAAAGCAAGAAATATTAAGAGTATTGGGGAGTATTAAGTAGAGTAAATTGCCCGAAATTGCATAATTACTTACTTATGGATTAACTTTAACCGAGACGTTTGACGAGTGCAGCATTAATTATTACTAACTAATGCAAAAGACGTACGTGCGTATCCATATGTGCGTATCAAAGCCTCCGAAAAAAATTGACTTGGCAATCGCAATAAACAATTTAATTTATATATGTATTACTTGTGAGATATATTGTGTTTTCATGCGATGGCCGAGTCAGTCTATTTATTTAAAACGGTAAAGATTTTTAATATTGATATGGACTATAAGATGTCGTTAGGTTAGATAATTACGTAACAACTTAAGACAGAAGGTCCCTTAAGTAGGGACTGAATAAATTAATAACCGACTTGGTATTGGACATGGATCTCACAACTTTTTACGATAGAACAACTAAGTTGCGAGATTTGGGTTTTTGACAAGTATTGTTTTTTATGGGTACTTTTGAAATTTCGTGAATTTTTGAAGGTTTCACGTGTGAACTGCACACATGTTTCTTTTTTTTTTTTTCATGAAACCTATGCGTGTATGGTATCTATAGACAGGTCTTTAAAATGACATTGAGGTTTCTAAAACTAATTTTACAAAAAATGAATCGTTTAAAAAATATACGCTTCCAAAGTGATAAAATGTGTGTCCCCTCCCTCTAACTTCTATAATAATGGAGTAATTTGAACGATATCGGGTCAGCACTTTTTGAGATATAGCATATTTTCTAAAACCCGGCAAATATAACTTTGTAATTCATACAAACACTATGAAAAACAAAGTTATTTGGCGTAGTTACTACGGAATACTTCATGGGCGAGTCTGACTCGCACTTGGCCCGTGAATTAATTGTGTTTGCGCTTTAGAACTCAATTATTATTTATTTAGATACCTTCATCATAAGTACACATTTATGCACTGCAAATTAGGAAAATACTGAATAATTGCCCATAGGTATAATAAAATTGTTTGTTACCTTGTAAACCTTAGCATATTTTTATTTTTGAAAATAAGTTTGTATTTGACCACTATCACACCTAATGGTAAGTGATGATGTGATCGAAGATGGAGCACGCTTACCTAAAAGTAACCTATTCACTCTGGACTTAAAGACTCCTAGGTTGTAGCTGTCGGGAAACACAGACTCCGGCAGGGAATTCCACTCCTTAGCCGTCCGCACAATGAAGGCATTCCCAAAACGTTTTGTGCGTAAGGGTGGGATGTCGACCATGTAACGATGGCGCTTCGCCGTTTGTCTCGTAGTCCGATGATGGAAATATACAAAGTTTAATCGATCATAATACCTATCGAATCAGGAGTCGGTCTATAATCGGTAGTTCTTGAAATAGGTAACGGAAACTTATTGAATTTAATGAAGACTAAATGTATTATTATGCTACTGGTTAACGGAGGTTAAATAGGCAGCCGCTCTATGTTAAACCCTTATACGCAGCATCTTGGTAGAATGGAAGCCCATAAGCCTAAACAGAAATTGACACACACAAATAAATAAAATTGAAGTGTGTGTGATTTTAAAATAACAGTATTTTCTCCAATAAATGTTCATAGTTATTGTAATATATATGTAATGGCGCATCCACACATGCCGAGCAGCACGGCCGGTGGCCAACCCGGCGGCCTGGTCGCCGGCATGCGCATCTTTTACCTGCGGCACGCGCGGCTTTTGTTTGCCGGCTGCAGTTTGCTTGTGGCTTCGATACGGTCCTCCGTAACGTACATCACTAGACTTATTTACAGATTTCATTAGAATAGTAAAGCAAAAATGTTCAGATGTATGGAATGAATACTTCAACCAGAGGTCAGTAGAAAAGGGTATTTGGTACAAGACCATCCAACCACAACTCCCAACGTATAATTGGATTGACCAAAACGGGCTTAGTAGACGTGAATTAGTTATGGCACTTAGACTCCGTTCCGGACACATTCCATCAAAGAAGTTTGGTTTTTTGATGAAAAAGGTCACTTCACCCAACTGTGAAGAATGTGGAGTAGTCGAAGATGTACAACATATTTTGATGGAGTGTACCCGAAATGAGACTTTGCGATTCCATTTACTTAGTTTTAATAAATATAATGTTGGAGAGTGTAATTCCAATATAGCCTATCCTTTATCGGACCAGGCTAAAATATTGTACAAACTGGCATTATTCGCTTTAAGTGCACGTCAGTTTTAAGTTAGACCTAAGATTCTGGTGATGTTACAGGGTGACGTTATCGCTCAGCAATAAAGCCTTTAAAATAAAGAGAAAAAAAAAATCACTAGACTTGCGATAGACGCAACTGTATTATAGTCTAACATCTTCCAAACCTACGTACATGACTAAAAATTGCAAAAATTACAACCACATCTGCAGGCCGCCGGTAAAGCCGCCGGCAAATTCAGCGGCAAGGCAGCCTGAAAGCCGGCGGCAAACCCGGTGGCATAAGCCGGCGCCATGTGTGGATGCACCATAATAGCTCCCAGACTGGAAGCTGACCCCAAAATAGTTGGAAAAAGGCTTGCACACTCAACAGGTGCATTTTTTTTTGTTTTTTTTTTTTATTGTACATTACATGCATAACCTAAGTACTAAATTTCAATAAACTATTGTACATTAATGTCAGATTCAAAGGTGAACTACTGTCTCCTAAACTAGACTAAGAGTCTGTGTTTCAGGAGCCAAAATTCCTCCAGAATCAATTGTAACGTTATTATTATCCACTGAAATTACATTTATATGATGACTACCAATGCTTAGCATGAACTTATCCATTTAAATTATACCTATAAATTAATTATGTAAATACCAATATTTGCACGCACATGTGGCAGAATGTGGAGAAGCTATTAAATAACAATTAAAGACCTTGTTCAGAAATTAAAAAAAAAAAAAAATGAAACAGAAATACTCACTTTTTTTATTGAAAATAGGCTCGCGTTTGACCACCATCTCACCTGATGGTAAGTGATGATGTGATCGAAGATAGAGTATGCTTACCTAAAAGTAACCTCTTGACTTAAAGACCACTAGGTTATAGCTATCGGGACGGGAAACACAGACTCCGGCAGGGAATTCCACTCCTTAGCCGTACGCACAACGAAGGTATTCCCAAAACGTTTTGTGCATATGGGTGGTACTCAAATACTATAAAACCACTATACTCTCTAGTGGTACTCATTGAAATATGCAAGTACTTATAAGTAACATAACTAAATGCATTAAAAATCATAGCATAATTTTACTAGGTATTTATTATTAATGATATGTGCAATGGTATTAATGATATGCTCGATGCATCTCCCGTCAGATATGTACAGAGCCTTACAAATTCAGAGGTGATGTAACCCACGGAATAGATGAATAAGGTTGAAATGCCAATTTAGGCGTGGCGCGCGCGCCACTTTTATGATACGACAATCATAGCGTGACCGATTAGAAATTCACCGCGTTTAGTGCGCTTCGGATTACTTCGGAACACAGAGCTCTGCTTTAAAATGCCGTATTGTGCAATTATAACCTGTAAAACAAAAAGTCAGATCGCAAGTATAGAGCGAGGAGGTATATCTTTCCATCGGTAAGTCGAAAATAACATTTAATTACAATTTTATTTGTAAAAAACGTTAAAATATTCTGATCACTATGAAATTCCGAACATTAACGACATTATTGCAACAAGTTACAAAAAGTATACATTGCCCGTTGTGTACTCGCTTAATCAACGCAATGACCAAGTCCGCTAACAATGTCTGCATGCGCCACACTTCAACCATTGACGTTTTGTCCTTTGCCCTGATTGGCCGTGATGCACGGCGCATGTTTATCAACAGTGATTTACAATCAGTAGCAAGCTCTCGATTTAAGTGTGTCTAATTTATTTGTGTGCGTAATTCGCATACGTAACGGGCCTCTTGCTTGTAGTAGGGCTAAAGAGCGGGAGACAAGCGGCGACACGCGTTCTTATACAAATCAGGAACTATTTCCTTCCTAACCTCTTTTATCTGTTCTGTGATGTAACCCACTGGTATTCATCTGCTTAACCTTGTCCCAGCTATGTTGTGGTGGCTTTCAGTCTAACCGAATGCAGCTGAGTCCTAGTGTCGTACATGGAGCGTCAGCCTATCTGACCTCCACAACCCAGTAACTGGGTAACACGATACCGCTTGGCAAGACCAGTGACAGATTTACTAGCTACTAGTGTTGCCCAAATGCAAGACAAAGACGAGACTTAGCCAGTCTTGGTCTTGGTATTGCGCTCCTAGTCTTGGTCTTGGCCTTGGTCTTGCGCATGACTCTCGCAAGACTCTTGCAATTAACTATTATCCTATTTCTATTTATTAAACGTTACTTTAGATTTTAGAACAACGTAACAGATTGGTACATTTTGAGCTTGAGCATTTGGCCTTTACTTTGCATATGTCAGCATAAGCATAGTAAAGGTCAACCAAATTAATAATTCGAAATATCAACTGACATAGATGAGGTCTGAAGCCACGACCTCGGCGATCCATGCCGATGCTCTAACTAACTGGGCTACTTACCGTGTCTCACGAAAGTCCGTCGGTTTCTTAATAAAAGTTTACATTTAATAAGCTTACATGTGCTAAAATATGGTCAAAACATAAAAAACAAATTAATGACATTCACTGTATTTGAATATTCGTCACTCATGTCAAATTGTTAACTTATCGCTCCGAGAACAACAAGGATTAGAGTAAAAAACGATCTTTACATTAAACTCGAAGCGAAGCTCAATTTAGAATTACTAAAATTGAAATAAACACTCCTATTTATAAGCACACGCCGAAATAGCGATACAGGACGGCATTCTTTGATAAAAATAATGATTCTTAGGAAGATTAATAAAACAGATGCGTTACCAGATAGATATAATGTGCCTACGTAACAATAAAATGTAGATATTATGTAGGTAAATATTAATGTATGTATTATGTTTTTTTTTTTTGATGGGATTAATCTACATTAATTAAATAAAATTTGCCTAGCAGCGCTACCTACTGTATTTATGTAGGTACTTAATAACTACTAAAGTACTATGGAAGTTGATAAACCAACAATGCTAATCTCAATTTTTGGATGTGAGTGATTTTAAAAGACAAAATGCGCGTCATGACGTCACTAATTTGATTAGTATTGTAGAAAATTTTTACACACAAGTATTTACAATATTTCTCAAATGGGACCGCAGCGCGGCTGCTACAATTGTATGCAATGTCAATAGAAGCCGCCTGCGCGTGTACTCGTATCTTGACCTTGTACTTTCGAATAGATGCGAACTTTCTTTGACAGGTTATAGTATCCGACCTTTGATGTTGCCGACAACATAGCCGCGCACTATCAAAGTATCGCGATGCACTTTACTTTTAATCGATATTTTGTACAATATATATTTACGTTATTGTTTGTAATGCGTATAAGTCGATATCGTTCAAATAATACACACAAGTATTAACTAATCACGATAATACAACTCGACAAAAAATAAAAACATTTTGTAATGAAATCCAATGAAAACTGTGAAACAACAATACTGACTTATTTAATGCAGACGACATAAAAGTATTAGTATCTTTATTTCGTTAAATTATTAAGTAAATCAATTATCATTCATTACTTAAGTACTTATCTTAACGAAAAAAAAATACGAGATGGGTTTATGTGTATAATTACATTTTAACATTTTGATGCACTGATACCTACGCTTTAAAAATGCATAAATTAATCGATACAAAAAATCCTTTTCCTAGGCAAAGGCACCGCCACCGGCACGGTGGCTATCCTGACCTTAATTAAATATTAGGCTTTTTTATTATTGGTAGGCTTACGTTTGACCACAATCTCACCTGATGTTAAGCGATGATGTGGTTGAAGATGAAGCATGCTTGCCTAGAAGTAACCTATTCACTCTTCACTTAAAGAGTGGTTATAGTTGTAGGTTACAGCTATCAGTAAACCTAGACTCTGGCAGGGAATTCCACGCCTTAGCCGTACACACAATGAAAGTATGCCCAAAACGTTTCGTGCGTATGTGTTGGGTCCACCAAGTAACGATAGCGCATCGCCGTTTGTCTTAAAGACCAATAGTGTTGCCCAAAATCAGTCTTGGTGTTGTTCTTATACTTCTTTTAAGAGCTGCCTAAGTTTCATTATTTCCCCTGTATCGCCCGCCCTTCCCCTGTGTTTTTGCAATGTAAGTTTTCTCATTTTAATAATAATAAAACAAAGAAAACGACAGTCTGAACTAACTGCAAGACGCAAGAGTCTCGCAGGCTTAGTCTTGTTCTTGCTTAAATTAGGCGGTCTTTGTCTTGGTCTTGGACTCTTGGTCTTGCAAAATGCAAGAACAAGACCAAGACTGATTTTGGGCAACACTACTAGCTAATGACTACCCGTAATGACTGTCAAAGATGTCCAAATAACAACTGGGACGAACGACTTTACGTGGTTTCCGAGGCACTGGATATCACACCGTTAACTTTCAAACTCCGGTCTACTACTGTAAAAAGCCTTTCAGCCTTTCCTTTTCTCTTTCAGCCCGGGAATCAAAACTGAAACCTCGTCCTCAACAGTCGCGCTTACGTCCACTTGACCAAAGAAGAAGGGCGAGTATAACAAGGATGGCTTTATGAAAGTGGAGAAAAAGAAGAGAAGGCAGCCTCCTTGTCGTAATCAGTGTGGTACCGCACTGGCTGGACCCAACTTCCTGCTGCGTGCAGCTGTACCAACGACGCAGCTCTACGTGTCCAAGCTGCACTACGCTACGAAGGATGAGGAGATCGTGGAGTACGTGCGAGCTAAGAACAACTGGACTTTGAGGGTCGAGGAGTTGAAGTCGCGTCATGAAACGAATTTTAAATCGTTTGTGATGCGGGTTCCAGCTCATCTATTAGAGACATTCCTCAAGCAGGAATTTTGGCCGAAAGGTGTCGTGTATCGACGACTTCGCGGAAGATTACGCGACACCTCGCAGCGCAACACGACGCCGTCTATTCGTGTTAACTAGTTTTTGTTTTTAAGTGTTTTAAATTTGTTACGTATTAGTTTATTTATAAGATTTTGTATTTGTTCATTGTTTTTTATGGGCCCAGTTGCCTGAAATAAAGGATATATTATTATTTACTAGCTTTTGCCCGCGACTTCGTCCGCGTGGAATAGTTACTTTGGGCTAACGTTAAATTTAACCCCGATTTTGAAGCATTCTTCATTGGCGCTCCGCTCCTATTGGCCTTAGCGTAATGATACAATATAGCTGTGCCCGCGACTCCGTCAGCGTAAGTTAATGTATTGGTAATATTGTTTAGATCACGTTCACATGAGGCTTAAGTACCTAGAGAACGCTTCGACCGCGAGACGCGTCGAGCGCGGCGACCGATTCTCAAAAATAATCCTTATAGCATGATTCAGTATTCACGCGCGATGGCTTATTATTATAAGCGTATTTCATGTATAACTTTGGTGTTTCTATACCGATTTATATGATTCTTTTTACGGTTTCGTAGCCGAATGGCAAAAAACGGAATCTTTATAGTTTCGACATGTCTGTCCGTCTGTCTGTCTGTCTGTCTGTCTGTCCGTCCGTCCGTCTGTCACAGCAATTTTATTCCGAAACTATTAGGACTATACATGTGAAACTTGATAGGTAGATGTATTCTGTGAACCGCTTTCCGATTTTGAGAAAATAATTAAAAAATATTTAAAATAAAGGGGGGCTCCCCATACATGGAACTGAACCTGAAAATATTTTTTTTCATGAAATCGATGCATGTGTGGTATCTATAGACAGTTCTTTAAAAACGACATCGGGGTTTCTAAAGCCACTTTTCCATAAAGTCAATCGTTTAAAAGATATAAGCTTCCAAAGTGGTAAAATGTGTGTGTGGCGGACACAACCTCTAACTTCTATAATAATGGAGTGAAAAATCTAAAAAAAATATATGTCTGTAGATCTTAATATAAACTTTCAACCAAAATTAGTTTGAACGAAATCAGTTCAGCAGTTTTTGAGATACAGCATATTTTCTAAAACCGCAAATATAACTTTGTAATTCATACAAACACTATGACAAACAAATTTATTCGGAGCAGTTGTAAAAAATGTAAAAAAGCTAGTTTTAAGAAATTTGTAAGGTTTTTTTTTTTCAAAACAAATTTATTTGGCGCAGTTGTTAAAAATGTAAATAAGCTAGTTTTAAGAAATTTGTAAGGTTTTTTTTTCGTCAAATAAAAGAGATTGCCCGATTTGTGAGGGCAGTTGGGTCCCAGTGGAAAATTGTTGTGCCCCGAAGATTTTTATTTTAAATAATAGTAAAAATATAGTATTTTCATAATCAGAAACCATTTTTCATTTATTCACCCTGGTTCAAGAGATATCATTATTCTTCTGTTGTAAAAATCTAGGTTATAATTAGAATCCGTATGGGCGTTTTTCCCTCTGACTGGAAGGAGGCTGCTTTGGTCCTATTGAGGAAGGAAGGCAGGGACTTAGAGTCTCCCTCTGCATACCGTCCTATTTGCCTGCTCGACGAGGTGTCTAAAATATTCGAGAGAATAATTGCCGAAAGGCTTGTCGAGCACCTGTCGCGAGTTGGTCCTGACCTTGCTGCTTGCCAGTATGGTTTCCGACAGCAGCGTTCTACAGTGGACGCAATTCTACGCGTCCGTTTGCTGTCGGAACAAGCAGTGTCTCGGGGTGGGGTGGCGTTGGCAGTTAGTTTGGACATCGTCAACGCTTTTAACTCCCTACCCTGGGATGCGATACGGGCGGCACTAATATATCATAGAGTGCCTCCTTATCTACAGCGTATCGTCGGGGCCTACTTAAGCGACAGGTACATTCGCTATGTGGGTCAGGACGGTAGCGTTCATCGGAGGGAGATTAAATGTGGGGTTCCGCAGGGATCAGTTTTAGGTCCTCCTCTGTGGAACCTCGCATATGATGCGGTTCTGCGCGTCGACCTCCCCGCTGGAGTTAATATCGTTTGCTATGCAGACGACACACTGGTATTGGCCAGCGGGGACACCTTCGATGAGACCATCCATCTTTCTGAGCTCGGTGTGGCAAGAGTCGTGGCTTCGATCCGCGAGCTGGGCTTAGAGATAGCGCCTCATAAAACCGAGGCGATATGGTTCCATAAACTGCCGAAAACCAGAGAACCACCCAGCTCGTTAGTGACAGTTGGTGATGCGCAAATCCAGGTGGGTCGGTACATAAAGTATCTTGGCCTCACACTGGATGGTAGGTGGGGCTTCGAAGAGCACTTTCAGCGCCTAGTACCTCGTGTGGAAAGGGCAGTGGGTGCTTTGCACAGACTGCTGCCAAATCTCGGAGGGCCTCGGGAAGAAGTTCGCCGCCTCTATGCCGGTGTCGTGCGATCGATGGTTCTATATGGGGCACCTATTTGGTCGAATAGACTGTCAGGTGTCCGACGCTGCAGGGCCAAAATCAACAGCCTGCAGCGGAAAATTGCCATCCGAATCGCACGTGGGTACCGAACGATATCTTTTGAGGCGGCGACACTCCTGGCACGCTTTCCACCGCTGGACATCCTGGCGGATATGGACGCGAGGATTTATTACCGGATTTGCGACATCCGTCAAAGCGGCGATAGCGTGCCAGGAGTTGCTATGGTAAGGCTTAGGCGGCAAGAGCGGCGACAAGCGCTTGAGCAGTGGCGTGAACGGTTACAGCAGCCGGAATTCTCACGCAAGCGGGTTGTTAATGCCGTTCTGCCATATTTCGAAGCCTGGCTGAAAAGAGGGGAGCGCATCACCTACAGGCTCACTCAGGTACTGACCGGACACGGCTGCTTTGGTGAGTACCTGAATAGGATTGGGCGAGAGGCCACGACAAATTGTCATCATTGCGGGGGCGACCTGGATTCTGCACAGCACACGCTCGAAGAGTGCCCTGCTTGGGCCGCTGAGCGGCAGGTCCTGGTCGCGAGGATCGGGCGAGACCTGTCTCTGCCAGCAGTGGTGAGGGCTATGCTTGCAGAGACAGAAAACTGGAGGGCGATGGCCTCTTTCTGTGAAACCGTGATGATCCAGAAAGAGGCCGCTGAGCGTGATCGTGAGAGGGCCGATCCCGCTCGGAGAAGAAGGCGTCGTGTAGGCAACCGACTCGACGCCTAACACGCTGAAATCCCCGTCTGCATTTTTAAGGCAGTTGGGGCTCCGGGTCACGGGCGCTCAGAGTGGGGATTCTGAGCACTCACAGAGTGAACCCAGGAAAGAAGGTGGCACAGTAGTCACGTGCCACCGTACACAGCGAGGCTCAGGGGAGACCCTTTTACAGTCTCCCCAGGGATGTGCCCTAATAGGCAATGCACGGTGGGGGTTCCGGATTGGTCTTTTAAGAGGTACCGGGACCCTCTCTATATGCTGATGGTGATCACCGGGGTGGTTTTAGTGAGGTAGAAATCCCACACTCCCTGGTATTTCCCCAAAGTCCAGGCGCCTTTTGAAGGTTTCCCCCCGATAACAAAAAAAAAAAAAAAAAAAAAAAGGTTATAATTAGAAATTGACATTGACATTTTCTTCTAATTCTATTTAGATTAAGTACCTACTTCTACTAGGTACCTTGTACCTTAATTAGTTAATAGTTTCAGCACTGGACTTTCATAATTAACTATATTAATTAACGTATCTAAATAAAGCAATCACGTACGTAATGAACCACAGAACGTCTGCGAGTTCTCCCGTGTGACATGCGCAGGTAAATGTTGCCAGATCATTTTTTTATAATCTATTAATAATTCGTTATAGTTCAATCGATAAAAACTACTTTGTTAAGGGGATTTCTAAATAAATATGGCTATTATTTTTGTGTCTATTGCTTTTGTGGACATTTATTATTTATCATTGCCTATTATGGATTTATGCAACCTATTATTGTCATCGTTTTTACTCGCATCGACTATGAACAGTGTTTATTTATCCAATAGTGTTCGTCATCAAGAACACTTTACATAAACTCATATGTGGTGTACACCTATTGTCGTAGATTTCAGATATATAAATACAACTAGTATTTGCGTGTTGCGCGAGGTGCAAGCACCTCGCGTGCTTTTTATAAAAAAAAAAAATGGGGGGGGTGATGGGGGGGGTTTAGTATTTGGGTGTTGCGCGAGGTGCAAGCAACACGCGAGCTTGTGAAAAAAAAAAAAAAGAGGGGGGGTGATGGGGGGGGGGTTTACAAGTATTTCGACTAAAGCATTGCCCCTCTAAATGAATCTGAAAAAAAAAATGTTCGAAGTCTCTTAGATTCCGAGATCCGCCTAAAGGGGGGGAGAAGGGGGGCGGGGGGGGGGACTTTGAAAAATGGTTTTTACTTTACCGAGCCTCCTCTATACGAATCCGTAAAAAACAAAAAATACGGGTCTCGTAGTTTCCGAGATACGATAGGGAGGGGGGAGAAGGGGGGTGAAAAGGGGAGGTTTGGCACTTTTCCCGTACGTTTGAGAGTTACTTGTTTACGAATCTGTCAAAATATACCCACCTCCCCATCCACCATCTGGGAGAACAATTATGTCAATGAGTGAGTCAGTCAGTCAGTCAGTGGTAATCTAGCTTTATATAGTATAACTAGTATTTGCGTGTTGCGCGAGGTGCAAGCACCTCGCGTGCTTGTGAAAATAAACTAAAGCATTGCCCCTCTAAATCAAGTATTTGCGTGTTGCGCGAGGTGCAAGCACCTCGCGTGATTGTGAAAAAAAAAAAAAAAAAGGGGGGGGTGATGGGGGGGGGGTTGCACAAGTATTTCGACTAAAGCATTGCCCCTCTAAATGAATCTGAAAAAAAAAATGTTCCAAGTCTCTTAGATTCCGAGATCCGCCTAAAGGGGGGGAGAAGGGGGGCGAGGGTTGGGACTTTGAAAAATGTTTTTTACTTTACCGAGCCTCCTCTATACGAATCCGTAAAAAGAAAAAAATACGGGTCTCGTAGTTTCCGAGATACGATAGGGGGGGGGGGAGAAGGGGGGGGAAAAGGGGAGGTTTGGCACTTTTCCCGTAGGTTTGAGAGTTACTTGTTTACGAATCTGTCAAAATATACCCACCTCCCCATCCACCATCTGGGAGAACAATTATGTCAATGAGTGAGTGAGTGAGTGAGTCAGTCAGTGGTAATTTAGCTTTATATAATAGAACTAGTATTTGCGTGTTGCGCGAGGTGCAAGCACCTCGCGTGCTTGTGAAAAAACAAAAAAAAAAGGGGGGGTGATGGGGGGGTTTAGTATTTGCGTGTTGCGCGAGGTGCAAGCACCTCGCGAGCTTGTGAAAAAAAAAAAAAAAAAAAAAGAGGCGGCGGGTGATGGGGGGGGGGGGTTGCACAAGTATTTCGACTAAAGCATTGCCCCTCTAAATGAATCTGAAAAAAAAAATGTTCCAAGTCTCTTAGATTCCGAGATCCGCCTAAAGGGGGGGAGAAGGGGGGCGGGGGGGGGACTTTGAAAAATGGTTTTTACTTTACCGAGCCTCCTCTATACGAATCCGTAAAAAGAAAAAAATACAGGTCTCGTAGTTTCCGAGATACGATAGGGGGGGGGGGGGGGGAGAAGGGGGGGAAAAGGGGAGGTTTGGCACTTTTCCCGTAGGTTTGAGAGTTACTTGTTTACGAATCTGTCAAAATATACCCACCTCCCCATCCACCATCTGGGAGAACAATTATGTCAATGAGTGAGTGAGTCAGTCAGTGGTAATCTAGCTTTATATAGTATAATATGGTACAATAATACGTATAGAAAGGACAGGGATAACATCATTCTACCTCATCATCGTAAAACAAAATATGTACTAACACAGTAGCGTTGAAGTTGACAAATGTTGAGATCTAATTGAGATGTAAACTGCCTATAGGTTATATATACTTAATTAAAAATAATTATTTAGTGATATCGATTACTCAAATGATTAAAAGACGGCATTAGTTATTTAATTCTTTGATACCTGGCAACTTTTTTTGTATACCAATCAAACCACAGACTACATTGAATTAAACGGATGTCAACGTAATGTTTAATTATTAACTAACTTTAACTTTATTCACAGGGTGAAAGAAATTGTATAAAAAATACCCTGAACGCAAAAAAATAAAACATATTTTTAGGTTATTATTAAAATCAGGCACAACGTACTACAAAAGGGACCTGCTCCGTGGCAATCTCCTTTGCATATTATATTATAGTTACTACGGAACCCTTCATGGGCGAGTCTGACTCGCACTTGGCCAATTTTTTTATGGAATAGTTAATAATTTTAACTTTTTCAATTAGGGGTGACTGACGGCCGAATACTGAAACGCCACTCAAATATTTAAGGGCTGCTTAAACGTTTGAGCAGCTCCTAAACTTTAATTTCGTATACCCAAACGTCTTTTTTGAGCATCTGTTAAATATAAGTGTTACTTAAAATAAGTACTGCTCAAACACCACTCAGTTTAAAAGTCGTATACAGAAACGCTACTCAACGTTTTTATCTGTCAAATCAACTGTCAAACTGATTTGAGCAGCCCTTAGATCTGAGAGTGGTCGCGAGGTCCCTCAAATTAAGTTAAATCTATTGAAACTTTTCAAATACCGATAAAAATGTACTTAGGATCTGTGAAATGTTCGGCTGAGTATGTGTAGATATGCATTATCTGGCCGTATTTATACTTGTAGGAATAAAAGTACTTGTACATAGACATAAATCTTGTTTTTATTCTGAGCCTTTCACAAATCTCAGTGGGTAAGTAAGTGCTCGATACAGACAACGGTTACCCTGGCCACCCCTGACTATGTACGAGTACCTATGTTATAAGCATGTACTAACAATTCAAACTATTACATGCACCAGGCTCTTAAGGTTAAATAAGTATAAAGCACAGTATTTCATTATTTATGTAGGTACTTCTTTATCAGTCCAAGAGCATATCTTTCTCAGCAGGTGTATAATTGCATCCACGTTTCTTCTTCTCCTCCATCGTGAATAAATTAACTAAATTACTTTATGCAATAAATAATCCCGCGTACAATGTCAAGTGTGACGTTCCAATCTACGAAAATTATCTCAAGAAATTTTCTTTTCTTATGACGTCTTGTTTTGATATTTAAGTAATCAAATTTATGTACTTTATATAAATAAACACATAATTTAAACCATAATTCAAACCAAACTTACATTACGCTGTTATATTTCAACTGATTAGTAATTATAGAAAATATTTGTTCAAAGAAGTCTGCGTAAGACGAATACGAAACGTAAACTAAATTATTTTGTAACTGAGAACATGCTGATATCAATTTTTGAGCAGGATGTTGCCATGATGTAAGCATTTGAGGATTGCTTGGCTAATCAGGGTTTCGAATTGCTTGAGTGGCGTTTGTGTATACCATTTAAATTTGAGGGATGCTTATATTTAAGTAGCTTTTAGATGATCATGAGATTTGAGTGGCGTTTCAGTATTCGGCCGTGAGAGTGTTATAAACGTAAGAGTAGACAAATATTATAATCAGAAAGCTTCGAACTGCTAAGCTATCGGGAGTTACACGTGTTATTGTGAGTCAACCATAAAAGTTAGACATATGCTGTCGTGGGATATTTTTTATATAATTTTAAGGAGAACATTTCCGTCATGAAATGATTTGTGTAGCTTTAACCATTAAGGTTGCAAACGCGACGGAAGCTTAAAAAATGGAGTAACTTCTCCCGTTTTCCCAACATTTCCCTTCACTGCTCTGCTCCTATTGATTGTAGCGTGATGAAAAGTATACTATAACCCGTTCAGGAGTATGAAAAATAATTGTACCAAGTTTCGTTAAAATCCGTCGAGTAGTTTTTGTTTCTATAACGGTTATACAGACAGACAGACAGACAGACAGACAGACAGACAGACAAAAATTTAACTGATTACATTTTTGGCATGAGTATCGATCCTTAATCACCCCCTGATAGTTATTTTGGAAATATATTTCATGTACAGAATTGACCTCTCTACAGATTTATTATAAGTATAGAAGAAGATAGATTATTAGCCTCTGTACGACTGGATACTTTTCTGCTGTAAAGTACCAACATGTAATTCACTGGTAAGGTACCAAAAAGGGCGAGGGAACGAGTTTGTACTTTTTACT
The DNA here is from genome assembly GCA_943138885.2 of Tholera decimalis. Classification (NCBI taxonomy): domain Eukaryota; kingdom Metazoa; phylum Arthropoda; class Insecta; order Lepidoptera; family Noctuidae; genus Tholera; species Tholera decimalis. Next base: position 2,306,263 of record OW964577.2, read on the forward strand.
ACTTTTTGTGTTACATAAAGTTTTAATAAATAAATAAATAAGTACCTACCTACATGAGTAACTTAAAAATAAATCACCGTTTTGACATTAAGTAATACCAAGAAGAATACGATTGCATTCGTTACTAAATAGAGTATTACAAAACAACTGTCTCACATGTAAATATTTTTTTGTCTAAGTTTAACGTAAAGATTCACAATAACAGTCCTTAGCGTTTACATTGTCAGAACCTTGTAATATTTAGTACTGTCAAAGTCAGTAACAGACAATTCTCGATTGCAATAGACATATTATAACTATTTAAATGGGACTGGGTAGGACATGTCTGCCGTATACCAGACAAGCTGTGGTCTCGTAACACACAGGATTGGTGCCCTGAGACTGCAACGCGTGGCCACGCAGGAGATGGCGGAACGACCTGGATGCTTTCTTAAGAATCGGAAGGATGAGGAGCAGAACCGTGACCGCTGGAAGAAATGGAGAAAGACCGTTGCCACGCATTGGGACACTAAAGGCTAATATAATAACAATCTTACGCGCGATCTTAGTTATTAATACACGGCTATAAAATAAAGAAATAAAATTATTGTAGGTTTCAGTGGCAAGGCAAGTACATGCCTAAGCGTCACCCGCACACTATTAACCATCCATAAGTCAATCAGAAGCACCAATCTCCGGCCACCGTAGGTGCGGGCTTGCGGACGGCGACCAGGGGTAGCTCACCATCCAGTAAGGACCAGGCCCGGGTCAGCGGCACGTCATGTTCCGCGCGCGCCTCAAGGAGCTGTCAGCACCGGTGACGGGGCCCTATAGGGCCCCGGTGCCTGCCGAGGTTGCGGGAATGTTTTAACGGAACTTAAGGGAAGCTGAAGGAACAGGGTTGGTTTTTAGTCAGTAGAAGTCTGACACTCCCTTCCGCTCCACCCCGAGCGGGAGAAGTCATTCAATGATTTTCCCACTCGGAAAAACAAAGAAAGCTTGCAAATAAATATATTGTCATCAACCCGATCACGATAAAACATAACCATACTTTTTTACAGTCGGGTTAAAAAATTCTATAGCCTTCCTCAAGCTTCAAACTACTTTCATACCAAATTTCATCCAAATCCACCCAATACTTTCGAAGATTAGCGCGTTCAAACAAACAAACAAACTTTTCCGTTTTATAATATTTTTATTTTATTTGGTGTGTTTTTGTCAGGTGTTGGGTTTTTAGTCAGTAGAAGTCTGACACACGCTCCCACTTAACCCAGAGCGGGTGTTAGCGACGCGCTCATAATTTTTAGATTCATGATTTTATTATCTTAACCTAACATGTGTGTATAGCCTAAGAACAAAAGTATGAGCCGGGCAGCAAGCTCCTCAGCGCAAAACGCCGGTTCCGGCCAACGATTCTGTAACTCTATATTTTTGTCTATGTTTTTTATGGTGGTCCGCGCACGCACCGCAAGCGACTGCGCTTGTACGCGTTTTTAAATATAAAATATTACTATCTGTCAAATAATCCGTGTCTTTGTTAATATAAAGTTCGTCAAGCATTTTTATTCGTTTTACTTCGCCGATTACCACCTGCCATCAGCTACAAAGTGGTCAATCGAACCGGATCAAAAGTGATAAAACAAAATGGTGGGCACGCGAAGTACAACGCGACGCGAGCGCGTACAACGAAAACTTTTCGAACAACAAAAAGGTGCTCAAGACTCTGATACGGAAGAGCATAAGTCTTCAACTAGTGCAGCAGCCAAAAATATGGTATTCAAAACACCTGCGGCGTCATCGAGCGCCAAAACAGATAACATGTCGCTAAGGTCGAAAGGTCAATCCGACACATCGTCAGTCAAAGCTCGCAAAGCGCAGTTGCTTTTGGATGCTGCAAAGCAAAAGGCTCAGATACGAATGGAACTCATAGACAGACAGCTAGAAGCGGACTTAGCTGACCTAGAGGAAGCAGAAAAATACAGTCCACATGAAGAATGCGCTCACGACGTGGAGCAATGGCTGGAACGGAGTCACCACGATTTGCAATCGGCCCGCGATCATGGCAACCCCCTGGGCAAGTTGCAGCCGCCTAAAACAGAACCAGCCGCATCTGTAAATGCCGTCCTCTTTACGGCACCAGCAGCACCACAAGGGTTCCCTACGTCACCTCAAAAGTCGCCAACTTCAGTGCCACATCTGCCGACGGGGTCGCACCCACACATTGTACCTGCTCCGCCACCAGCGGCGGAAGCCACTAGTATGCAAGCGACCATTCAGATGCTAGCCGGTGCGCTGAAAGACTTGGCTTCTACAAGTGCGCCTAATACCAACCTCATAACTAGATTGAGCACACCGAAAGAACTTCCAGACTTTTCAGGAGATCCACTGGAATTTCTGCAATTTAAACAAGCGTTCAATGAGTCAACCGAACTTTGTAAATTTTCCCCTCAAGAAAACCTGTGGAGGTTGAGAAAGTGTCTCCGAGGAGCTGCTAAAGATGCTGTTGCAGCCTTGCTTATATCTGCAAGTCCACCATGGAAAATTATGTCAACTTTGGAACTACGCTTTGGCAATGCTGACCTGATAATATCTAGAATATTGCAGGATATCAAGAAATTGCCATCAATGTCACAAAACTATCACAGTGAAATTGTGCCATTTTCAGTTAAAGTACAAAACCTTATACAAGCAGTGCGAGTAGTTGGACGCGAAGAATACTTACAAGGTATGAGCATTGTTTCAATAATATTATCCAAGCTACCTACAATACTGCTATCTAAATGGTCTGATTATAGTTTCCCACTCATCACTGAAGGACAGAAATCCCGTATGGTCATTTTATCAGATTTCTTGCATGATGAAGCTGTAAAGATATCACTAAAATCAAACATCTGTTTTAGTTATTCCCGCACTGAGCAAAATAAAAACAAAGATAATTCCAGTCATCGACCTCAAACAATATTATTGCAAACAGATGATGATAATGATAACTGCAAATTCTGCCGTACCTCAAAACATAAATTAACTGAATGTAAACGATTTAAGAAGGCGTTACGTAATACCAGATGGCAATTTGTAAAACGTAATGGGATCTGTTATAAATGCCTAGTGTCGCGCCACGCACGTGACACATGCTCAGCACCGCCTTGCAATAAGAACGGCTGTGGCCAGGGACATCACAATTTACTTCACTACGTTGGAAATAAGCCGAATAGTGGCGCTGGAAGCAGCCAGGTTCCAGAGCCGAAGCCGACGCCCCCTGTGCAAATGCTGACGACGGCAACGTTGCCAGTGTCCGTCGCCGATAATACACAAACTGTGACGCATATAAACGCGAGTGTAAACAAAGTGTTGCTTAAAGTCGTACCTATACGTATACATAGTTCTAACGGTGTGTTCAGTACAAACGCACTACTTGATGACGGATCGACCGTCTCGCTTATCAGTGCGGGGCTAGCAAAGCGTGCGGGGCTTCGTGGCTGCTCAGAAACAATGTGCATCCGTGGCGCCTGGTCTGACGATGAACTGGTATGTGAAACAACGATCACAAACGTCACATTATGTGGTATGGACAGTAAGATGCATAGTATCAAAGTTCGGTGTGTTGACAATTTAAACTTACCTTTGCAACAACTTTCTGTTGTTGATTGTAATAATTACAAAAACCTGTTTGGCATAAATGATAAGTTATGTAGATATGATGTAAAACCTGAGATTTTAATAGGTCAGGACAACAGTCATTTATTGTTACCTCTCAAAGTAATAGTAGGTAAACCATATGAGCCGTCTGCTACATTGACTCCCCTAGGTTGGTGTGTGCACGGTATGCTGAGAAGGCCGCACACTCAGTTCGCTGCCAGCACTGGCGAGGCGCACGCTACGCTGCTGTTGAGTTCAGTTGCTACCACCGCCGCAGACAAGAACGAGTACCTACTACGGGAGCTCCACGAAGAGGTGAGGCACTCATTTGCTGTTGACGCCCTGGGAGTGTCAGGTAAGTCAAGACAAAATATTAATGATACTTGTGCCATCGCTCAGCTAGAGAAGTCTGTTGAACTCATCAATGGTCGCTGGCATGTAGGTCTCCCTTGGAAGGATGAGGCCTGTACCATGCCTGACACCTATCCTAACGCTTTAAAAGGTTAAAGGGGATAGAAAGGAAAATGTCACGTGACAATGGTTTTGCCAACAGATACCGAGAACGTATTAATCATTTATTACAAAATGATTACGCTCACAAGATGCAAAAGTCCCTGCCAGTACCCAGGATGTGGTACCTGCCCCACTTTGGGGTAGATAATCCCAACAAAAAATCGCTTCGACTAGTGTTTGATTCTGCCAGTCCAGTTGGTGGTAAATGTCTCAATGATTATTTACATACAGGGCCAGACTTGTTGTCATCACTTTTAGGTATAATGCTGCGCTTTAGGGAATATTCAATTGCAGTAACCGGTGACATCAAGGACATGTTTCTTAGGGTCAAAATTCACCCTGAAGATCAACACGCGTTTAGGTTTCTTTGGCGGAATAGCCCTGAGGAGCCAGTCGATACCTACATTATGACGTCACTTATTTTCGGCGCCAACTGTTCTCCCTTTGTAGCTCAGTTTGTAAAAAATGTAAATGCTCGACGTTACGAGTCGACATTTCCTGATGCTGTTAATGCGATACATAAATCGCATTATATGGATGACTACATAGATAGCCTGCCGGATGACACGACAGCTACAGAAATGGTTAAAAATATTACTAGGATTCATAGCAGTGGCGGTTTCGAAATGCGTAACTGGACAAGTAATAGCGTTGCTGTATTAGAAAGTATTCCACAGGATACTTTAGGTACCGCTAGCGTAAGGTTCAAATCTGAACAGGAATACCATGGCGAGCGAATCTTGGGACTCATCTGGACTCCAGGAGAAGATGAGTTACTTTTTGATGTGTCTCTGAAACGAATACCTGAAAATATTATTTTAAACAAGGAAAGGCCGACCAAAAGGTTAATGCTGCGAATAGTTATGTCGATTTTTGATGTTTTAGGATTCTTAGCTCCATTTACTATTCAGGGTAAAATTTTATTGCAAGATACTTGGCGCTTAAAAATAGGCTGGGATGACGTAGTACCTGATAGTATCTATACTAAATGGTGCAAATGGATCGAGTTTTTAGAGGAAATAAAGAAAATACGTATACCAAGATGCTATAATAAAACTATTGTTTTGCAAGGTTCTAGCGAGACGGGACGAACACCGGACACCGAGTCAGTGATAAGGCAACCTCCCGCCTCTGCACCCGCGGCTTCTGCGCTGGAGTTACCTACTACGAGAAACAGCTACGAGACGTGTAGACCGCCTACGACGACCGCTACGTGTGCTACGCCAGCAAGTAATAATTATACTTACTTACAACTGCATTTATTATGCGATGCATCTGTTCAAGCTATGTGTTGTGTGGCGTACTGGCGATGGATAGTCAATGGGAACATTAAGGTTGCATTTATAGCAAGTAAATGTCGTGTTTTACCCGTAAAACCCATGACTGTACCCCGAGCCGAACTACAGGCGGCGCTGTTAGCTGCGCGATTGGCCGATGCCGTTATGAAAGAACACAGATTAGCTCCTGAGCGACGATATTTTTGGTGCGACTCCACCACCGTTTTACAGTGGATTAGAAATAACACGCGTAGGTATAAAACGTTCGAAGCGAACCGATTAGGAGAAATTGATGAACTTACGCGCGTTTCCGAATGGAGATATGTACCTACCAAATTAAATGTAGCAGATCTTGGAACTCGGGAAGAATTTAACCACACATTGTTTCACAGTGAATGGTTCACAGGGCCCAACTTTTTATATAAAGACGAGTCTTTATGGCCTGCTGACGTTTTGAACCCTGACACTGGTGGAGACGATATGAGTTCAGAGTGTGTGGCTGTGATGCATGAGCTAACATGTAACTTACCTGTTCCTGAGCCGCAGCGCTTTTCCTCCTGGCTTCGCTTGCTGCGATCCACGGCCGTCATCCTGAAATTTATTGCCAGATGCAAGAAACTTACCCGTGAAGCTGACTGTGATGCAATGGCTCAAGCTGAGATCCTGTTGCTGAAGAAGGCGCAAGTGGACTCATTCTCCGCCGAAATATCTGCAATCAAAAATGGAAAACAAATATCACGAAATAGTAAGTTACTTACCTTGTCACCGTACCTAGACGAAGCCGGTTTACTCCGCCTCGGTGGCCGCATCGACGTTGCGTCAGACGTAGACCTAGAAATGAAGAGACCAATTATACTAGATGGAAAACATGATATAACGCGTCTTCTTGTCCGGTTCTTTCACATCAAGGCAGCCCATGGGAACCAGGAAATGGTTGTCAATAACTTGAAACAAAAATATTGGATTGTTAGACTAAGACCAACAGTTAAAAGGGTGGTCTCGAATTGCATGCTTTGCCGCTTAAGGAAATGCACGCCGCAAGTGCCCAGGATGGGTGACTTACCTCGTGCTCGAGTAGCACATCACCAACGACCGTTTTCATTTTGTGGTCTAGATTTATTTGGTCCAATGGAAGTGACTGTGGGCAGAGGAAGGCAAAAGAGGTATGGCGTTTTGTTTACCTGCCTCACCATACGAGCAATTCATATCGAGCTTGTTTCGTCACTCACGTCAGACTCTCTGATTATGGCTTTGAGACGCATGGCGGCACGGCGTGGTTGGCCTGCTCACCTATACTCTGATAATGGCACTAACCTGAAGGCAAGCGATAAGGAGCTAAAGCAATCGCAGCAGGCACTTAATATGGATGATCTCAAGGCCGTCGGCATGAACAACGCCATGCATTGGCATTTTATACCCCCCTCCAGCCCTCACTGGGGTGGGGCTTGGGAAAGGCTGATTCGAAGCGTTAAGACATCACTTCGAGTTGTGATGAACGAACGCGCTCCACGCGAAGAAGTGCTACTTACCCTTATGGCGGAAGTGGAGAACATAGTTAACGGTCGTCCGCTGACACACGTCTCCGTCGACCCTGAAAGCTTAGAATCTTTGACTCCTAACCATTTTCTTTTAGGTAGCTCATCCAACTCACCCACCATTGGCGATTTCAACGATTCCGACATGTTTCTACGCAAGCAATGGCGAAGGTCACAAGCGTTAGCTGACATGTTCTGGCGTAGATGGGTGAAAGAGGTTCTCCCTGAGTTGTTGCCTCGAAGAAAATGGAACCAAGAGGCTAAACCTTTACAGGTAGGTGACTTAGTTTTAATAGTTGATCCTAACTGTCAGCGTGGTACCTGGCCGAAGGGTGTAATCCAGAAGATATGTCCAGGTAAGGACGGACGAATCAGACTGGTTGAAGTGAAGACCAAGACTGGTGTTTGGAAGCGACCTGCAGCCCGCGTCGCGCGTATTTCGCTTGGTGAGGAGTGCTGAGCCAGCACTAGGGGGGAGAATGTTAGCGACGCGCTCATAATTTTTAGATTCATGATTTTATTATCTTAACCTAACATGTGTGTATAGCCTAAGAACAAAAGTATGAGCCGGGCAGCAAGCTCCTCAGCGCAAAACGCCGGTTCCGGCCAACGATTCTGTAACTCTATATTTTTGTCTATGTTTTTTATGGTGGTCCGCGCACGCACCGCAAGCGACTGCGCTTGTACGCGTTTTTAAATATAAAATATTACTATCTGTCAAATAATCCGTGTCTTTGTTAATATAAAGTTCGTCAAGCATTTTTATTCGTTTTACTTCGCCGATTACCACCTGCCATCAGCTACAGCGGGAGAAGTCATTCGATGATTTTCCCACCTGACAAAAAATAGTCGATCGGAAGCTCTACACATATAGAAACAACACAACAAGTATAGTTTTAGAATTTATGTATGTTATCCTAAACTCGGCAGCTCAGACCAAAAAAAAGAAGACGGAACTCTGCTAACACAGAAGTGAGGCCAGTTTTCTAAACATGTGGTGCGTGGGCCGGTGTTGCCATGATAATTCAAATTACCCCAAAATAACGTTACTAATGAATAACGTTATGTTACGGACAGTTCTTACATCATGTTATAACGTTATTAATTAGTAAATTAAAAACGTTATAACATGATGTAAGAAGTATCCTGGGCCAGCAGTCTCGATATAGATAATGACGCTGTCGCAAACATTCGATCATTCTCGATCGATCTTGCGAAAATTCGGTTGCAATATCGATGCTTGCGAGAAACGCATCCTGGATGCAACCGAATTTTTTCGTTAGTAATTAGCGATCGAAAGTTTGCGTCAGCGTCGTTATCTATGTCGAGACTGCTGGCCCTGAGTTGTTGGTAAAAAGTAGTGACGGTAGGAGAAAGGAAATGGAAAAATGTTTTTAATAAATTAAATATTGTTTTTGTATTCAATAGTTTAACATTTATCATATAAGTGAAATTTCTTATGAGAAGTAAAGATATCTTAAACCTCTTATTAATATGGCAAAATTTTATGGTGGTATGCCACCATAAAGTTTTCCATATATGACCTATTTAAAGAAAAAATAATCATAAAAATCGGTTTACAAACGGCAAAAATATCGCGTCGCGTAGTCATAAACATCAAAAAATACAGTCGAACAGAGGACCTCCTCGTTTTGTGTAGTCAGTTAAAATATGTATACTGATAATTACTATCTTATAAGAAACGAGTAACATTACGTTGCGTCTTACATTATTACTCAATAATAAGGTAAACGAAAACAGAGTTTTAGTCGGAATGTTTAAATTAACTTTAGATAAGAGATCGGGGCTATCAGTATTATTGTTTAAAATTTTTAACAGTAGAATGCAGTCAGATATCTCACGGCGAGTACTTAATGGAAGTAAATGAAATTTTCTACACAGACTGTGGTAGTTATCGGAATGATACGGGATCTTCTGATGAAAGCATAAATATTTGATAAACCTTCTTTGAATACCCTCAATTCGGTCTATGTATTTATATTACATATTCCAGGTTACTCCTTACGAAAGCGCAATACAGGATTTTAAGAGTTTTCGCTTTAGTAAAACAGTAAAACATTTTGACAGTCTCATGATGAATCCCAAAGATTTGGACGCCTTAGCTACTATAGCATCCACGTGAGAGACAAATATGAGTTTAGAATCAAGATAAACCCCTAAATCCCGAATACTATAATATATATAAAAGACTAGTTAGATGGTGTTAATAAAGTCAAATCATAGAAGTATCTAATACTCGTATGTATTACAAATTTTATTTATATTCAAAAATAAATGCTTATATTTTGGGCCTGTATGCATCCTTAAACTATCAATCAGATTGTAATGAAATTGTCACTGTCCTGGAATTCTCTAATAAATAACAAGAAATAATAATAATAAATAATAATGTATTTTATTAGTATTATATATCGACGCTGGAAAGGAAAAATTATCCAAGCGACATACGACTATCTTTACAGTAGATCTGTTTAAAGTTTCAATTTTCAGAAAAAAAATCGTGTAAATTCTTGTAATGGTCCAAAAAGCCTAATTCTTAGAAATTTATTTGGATATTTTTTTATCTACATTATAGTATACGTAACTATTAAAAATAATGCTTAGTTTTAAAGTTAGTGTCGCTTAGTAAAATTTAAAAGTAGAAACGGGAAAAATTTACTAACCGACAAGCTTTGATTAAGGAAGGTACGGTAAAAATGTAATATATATCTTTTTTTAGAATTTATATCAGAGTAAAAGTTGGCTTACCAAAATAAAAAAAACATGTGGAAGTTAAGGCAAAACAACCTAAATATTAATTTAATATAATTTTTTTTTCCTAAAATTTCCTAAATAAAACTTCATACGGAAAAGGTTCTTTTCTTGCCGTAGCAAATACAGTGTACCATTGTGAAGGCGCATGAATTATGTTTTTTTTAAGGTTGTTCTCTATAACGGCATGTACACTGTCAACAGGCATATATGTGTGTCCTGTTAGTAAATAATTAATTTGTATCGTCTGAAGATTATTACACTCCTGCAAAGTAGAATGTATCATGGCTAGGACAGTGCGATTTCTATTCTGCCCAGGGTAACAGTAGCAGTATAGAAGAAGGTGTTTTATATTTTCTCTTTCATCCACATATTTTATGTAACTGTGGAGAATACTTGCGATTTCATTTGCACCCCTTTCAATTAAACGCCATGTAGGAAAAAAACCAAATAAGTCAAAATTACCTAAGTGATAAAAGAACAAATCCTTTCTGAGGGAAAAATATACTATGCGTCTAACACTATATCGCCAGATACTGGCAAAATTAACTAAGTGGACAGTTACCGTGCGAACAGAAATGTCAAACTTGACCAAAGAAAATTTTGTCGTTTAGTAAGCAAAAAAAAGTGAACTCTCGCGAACTTCAAAATGTCGAAGCGACATCAAAAGTCGTCGTAGAAGGACGTCAGTAAAACCAAACGACGCAGAAAAATCAGGCGATTCCAACAATGTATATAGGTAACTCAAATGGTCAAAAATGTCGCTTGGATAATTTTTCCTTTCCAGCGTCGATATATTATTTCATTCTATTTTCTTGTTCACCTTATCGCATTCTCAGAATGAAGGGACCTAATTCAAAAAAAAGTATTTTTTGTATTTGAGCATTAATAACTAATAAAGCAGCATTGAATAAATTATATTCATATATCTCAAGTGGCAAATGTATAAGCTGTCTCTTTATAACTCGTAATTCAGATTCCTGTTTCCACGGCAATTCAGAGTAATGTTTCAGGCCAGTTTACATCAAAATCTGAAATTACACGAATTTAGATTTAGGTCACTTTCATTCTAAGTGTGCGTTATACCATAATGTGTTTTTTTTAACCCAAAGGTTGACTGGTAGAGAATGCCTTGTTGCATTAAGTCCGCCCATGTAACACTATTGTACATAAAGATTAAAATAAATAAATAAATCCAGTGAAAAAAAAACCGTTTGACGCAAGCAAAGCCGCGCGTAACTGCTAGTATTATGTAACGTGTCGATCTGAATTCAATAGTACTTTATACCTACCACGTCCCATTTAAGGCTTGTATGCAATATTTTATTGAGGTGCAATTAAACATCAAACACCCAAAGTGTTCATGACTAATATTACTAGGATTTATGATATATGTATGTATATACAAATACACACCAATATATAAATAAAACTTGTGTCGATACTCTTGCGCCATCCCATCTTCCTAGCTCATCTTGTGCTGGCGCTGCCGCTGCGGCTGCTGAGAACCTCAAGCGGCGGAAATATAATAACCTTGTTGGTAGTTATATTTTCGAGCCGTTTGGGGTTGAAACCTTGGGGTCGTGGGGTCCGAGTGCTCACAAATTATTTAAAGATCTGTCCAGACGCCTAGTTGACATTTCGCGTGACCCAAGGGCTGGCTTTTACGTTGACAGAGCAGTTAAGCATTGCCATACAACGTGGCAATGCCGCCAGTCTTTTGGGCACATTACCAGTGGACAGCAATGCGCACGAATTTCTGGATGCTATATTTTAGTTTATTTTTAGGTGTGTATATGTAGTTTAGGGTTTTTATATAAATTAAAATTGTGTTTACTTAAATAAAAATTAATTGCCGAAATGTATGTAGGTGCATTACTTTCGCACCAAATACAATAATATTTTTTGGTATCGTTATTCTTAATAAAGGTTTGTATAGAACATTAAAAAAAATGGCGGCACGAAATTTACCAGATCAGCTAGAAATTTATAAAAGACAAGGACTCCGCCTGTGACTTCATTTACGTGGATTTTGAAATAATGTATAGTCTTATCACCTTACTACCAGTGAAAACAAAAATTAGAATTGTATCATTAGTTCCGGAGATTACCCCATACATAAGCAAACAAATTTTACCTATGTATAATATAAGTAAAGACAAGAAATACATGCCTGAAAAAGAAACCACTGCACTTAGATCCATTGACGATTCCGTTAAAAACTTTTCACTAAATTAACTACAAAAAACACGTAACACCACACTATGCGCCACACTACAATAAAACAGTCTATGCAGATGCAATACAACTCATTATATGCAGGTGATCCTTGGCACAAAACTACTCGACAATACGTGATAGAAATTTCACACACCTTCACGAAATGCTATCATAGTACCCCCACTACATATAAGACGGGAGATTTGCAGGTCAGATGTAGCAAGCAATTTAGATGGCCAACATTTGAAATATAAGTTTTTAAGCTAACATGATCACTAACAGTATCATTACAATATTCATACAATAAATACTCATGGTAAATATCGCGTTTTGAGTTCTAATGATAACATTTCAAATGCTATTAAGTTCCTTGCGGAGCCTACGAATTCGTTTGCGTGGGAAAGTCGATATTACCTGTGCGGTTCTTCCGTGAAATTCCGGGATAAAAACTATAACGCCTTCTATCTTCCAGTGAAACACCAATCAAAATCGGTGTAGCCGACACAGAGATTAGCCTTTTTTTTATTTAACGGGGGGAAATCCTCATGGACTACCTCCGCCTGGGGAATGGCGGAGGGGCGTGCCGGATTCTTACCGGCTAAAACCACCTCGGTGTCTTCTCACACGTGCGTGGGGGGCCGCGGGAAACCTAATTCTTCCGCAGCCCCGCACTAGTGCTGGTCGGGTCTGTCCCGGCCTCGCCTCCTGCACGGGTTTGTGAGGTGTTGAACTACCCCGTGCATCGCCTCAGAGGCGCGCGCCGACACCCGCGCGCGCCTGCGACTCGGGTCCATCAAATAGGGGGCGGGGGACTTCCCCAAGTCCCTCGGCTCTGGACTCATTCATGGGGGCTGGAAAAGGGCGTTGTCCGCCCTTCCCCTGCGCCCGGTGCGCCTTCTGCGGCCAGGGAAGGGAGTGGAGATCTCCCTCTCCCTTTCCGCAGTTTCCTTCTGTAACATCACGTCCTCGCAGAAGGACACCACCGCGTCCCACGACTCTGCACTACCGACCATCCTCCGCACTACGGCCGGCAGCGACAGATCGCCTCCTACTTCATTTGTGAGGACACGGCGCTGCTCCTCCCAAGCTACACACTCAGCGAGCCTGTGTTGCGCCGTGTCACAGAGATTAGCCTAGACTAACTAAAAATACAGGCAATTTGGTATTTGAAAGTTTGTTTGTATTGTATATAACACAATGTATATTAACTACAAATATTTATTGGAGTTAACACTATTATTTTTTATTGACATACTCTTCAATTTTATTTATTTGTTTGTAGTGTAGTATAAATTTAGAGTACTAGATGTGAACACGAATTTTTTCTCGTGAGCTGTTTTTTCCGCGTAAATCCCGGTCTCGTTGGGATAAAAGTATACCATGTGTCATTCTAGTATCTCAGCTACCTATATACCAGATTCATTCATATTTGTTTTTTTTTTAATTCAGGATGAGCTCACTCTTGACCTCGATTTCGCCTGATGGTAAGCAATAGATTAGGTCTAAATGGAACGAGCGAACCCAGAAGATGCCTGTTCACTCTTGCTTTAAGGGCTGTGAGGTCAAAAGTGGCAGGGCACACAGAAGCTGGCAGAGAAGTGCACAGCTTTGCTATACGCACAATAAATGTGGAGGAGAAGCGCTTGGTACGAGAAGACGATATATCAACCAAGTGTGAATGGTACCCAGTAGTGCGTCTGGTAGACCGGTAGTGAAAGGGAGATGCAGGGATTACATCATGGAGCTCTTGCGCACATTCACCGAAGTACAAAAAAAAACTCCGAATACCTACACGCAAGCAACGGTTCGCCGATGAGTCAGGCTATGAAGCTTGTCCACTAACGCCTCGTCGCTTATAAGCCTGTTAGCTCTGCGCTCGATCGAGTCCAGTCCAGCAAGTTGGTATTTTGCTGCGCCATCCCACAAGTGGCTGCAATACTCCACGCAGGAATGAACCTGTGCTTTATACAGATTCAGAAGCTGTCCAGGCGTGAAGTACCGGATCACCTTGTGTAGGATCCGGAATGTTTGCGTAAGAGACTAAAAAACATGCATCTATTCTCTTGAACTTTCGCATTTATGATGAAGAAAGTAAGAAGTAAATTAAATACCTGTAATTTTGTTTTGGTAGCGCGAGAAGTGTGCCAACAATATGTTCCGCACTGTTAAACAACGAAGTTTAAAATATATAGTAGGTACATACAAAACCTGAAAATAGTGAATCGATCTCAATTTTTTTCATTTTATAAAACCGGGTCAGTGCTATCAAGGTTGCGGGCGAGTGGCAAAAGCATCTTAAAAAGAGTGGTCAAGTGTGAGTTGGACTCGCCTGTTAAGGGTTCCGTATTAGCAAGTATTGATTCGCTAAAAATATCTTTGTTTTTCATAGTGTTTGTATATAATACAATGTTATATTTCCGGATTTAGAAAATGTGCTTTATTTCAAAAACTGCTAATTGTACCTCGTGCAAACCAATTATTGCATGTTTATCACTGTCTTATTTAAAAGTCAGGGGGGGGGGGGGAGACACACATTTGAATACTTTGGAATTGTCTATGTTTCAAACGATCCTACAAATACTTTTTAAAGGTCACCCTATCTATAGAACCCCACAGGTCTAATGAATTTGTTTTCTAAGTTTCAGTTGCATGTATGGGGAGCCCCCTTATTTATGTAAAAAATCGTTAAGTGGTTCACAGCATACATTTATCTACCAAGTTTTAACTCTATAGTTTTAATCGTTTCGGTATCACGTGACATACGCACGAAACGTGACTATCCACAGATAGTTCTTTAAAAATTAAATTGAGATTCCTAAAATCTTTTCCTCTCAAAGTCAACCGTTTGAAAGTTAGAAACTTCCAAAGTGGTAAAATTTGCCCCCACCACCACTTTGGAAGAGTGATTTCAATAAAAATACCTACATGATCTCAATGAACACTTTTAACGAAAATTGGTTTAAAAGAGATACAGTCTGCGGTTTTTGAGATATGATGCACGTTTTAAAAAAACCGCAAATATAACTTCGTCTATACAAACACTATGAAAAACAAAGTCATTTTTTTGGTAATTTACGCTTGCTTTTACGGAACGCTTCAGGAGCGAGTACAATTTGCACTTGACCACATTTTTATCTAATCAACTATCAACATTGTTGTTATCACCTTGTGAAACTCATCATTTAACTATTTTTTTTTAAATTACTAGACACATCTTTATCCTTGAAACCATTAACTGGGGCAATAACCGTACAACCTGTGTTAAAAAAAAAAGCAGGTGAGAAAATCATCCAATAACTCCTCCTGCTGTGGATAGAGCGGAAGGGAGTGTCAGACTTCTACTGACTGAAAACCCACCCTGTTCCTTTAGTTTCCCTTGCATATCTTATATGTCCTTGGTCTCTCGGTAGAACTTCCCGCAAACCCCGTAAAGGTCAGAAGAAGAAGAAGAAAAAGAAAGAAGAAGGAAGAAAAGCAAGAGTATGAAATTTTGCACATTTAAAGTTTATATGGGAATGGAGAGCAAAAAACGAATTATCTTTTTACCCGAATGCGCCAGAAGGAGGGTTATGTTTTTCGAGAGTATGTATGTGTGTATAATTGTTTGGCATGCTCTGTGGCCTGCACGGCTCGACAGATTTTAGCTTGAGAGGTATCGTTAGATTCGTATGAACTGTGAAAGTGACACTGGGTATATCAAAATCAAAAATAACCAAAATGGCGGATTTTTGGCGCCATATTATGCCTTCAACAAAGTTTTTTTTTTCTCAAAACCTATCGAGTGGGGTATCAAAATAAAGCGTTTTAAAAGGTGATAACAAACACACAACTTATATGGTTAAAAGTAATTCAAAGTGACAAATCGTAAAAAACACGTATCAAGAACTAAATCGCCTGCGAAATCTTTCACATTTGTAAACTAAAAAGCTGGAAATAAAAAAAAATAATAAAAAAAATTAAAAAACCCGACTGCAACCTTATACTAAAATTAACTGAAAAGCTAATAAAAACAAGCCCATTTTAAATTAAATAAAAGTTGGAAGCAGGCGGGACCCATTTGAGTTTGAAACTATAATAATGGTACTTTTTTTTATAATAATGAATTTGAAATAATAATTGAAATTATGGTTGAATTTCAATTGGTGACCACTGGTTTATAATTATGTTTTATTGCTTATCACGTACCAATAATTCAGTTCACCGTAAGACATCCTTACGTGCGCGTCAATCGTATCCCATCTACTACCTCGTCTTTAATTTTAATTCATTGTTTTGGAATAAGTATATGTAATGATTTTTATTATCTTTTGTTCGAGTTTCCTCAAGCCTTTGTTTCTTTCACACACAAACTTAAATATTAATTTAGATATTTTTTAATTTTTTAGAGATCGAGTTTCTTGAGTTGCTTGCAGTATGTCAGTAGGCAATCTTAGATGTCTTCTCAGTCGGTACGCTCTTGCCAGAGCGGTCGTGGTCGTCATGTCATGTTCCAGTTTTCCAGGCCGTTGTGATCACCTTCACAATTTTACGCCGCTTTTGCCTGTTAGCGGTAATTTTGGTATACTCATGTAATGGGTTGCCGAGAGCAGATTTGATTTGATCAGTCCATCACATGGGTGATCTACCGCGTGGCCTGGAGCCTTCGACTTTACCTTGAACAACGAGGTGTTCGATGGAATCGATATTTCGCCTGGAGACGTGACCGAAGAATTTGAGAATGCAAGTTTGAACTTGGGCTGATAGAAGTTATTAGATGTGCAATTCGTCAAGTATGGATGCATTTGTGCGGAACTCGGTCCATGATACTCCGAGCATCCTTCTCCAGCACCACATTTCCAGAGCGTCTATCTTCTTCTTTTCTATTTCGCGTACAGGAATATGGGGAATACGAGTGTTCGGACGAGGCGGGTCCTAGTGGCCTTGATAAGGTTTCGATTCCTCCACATTTTCCTCATCTTATCCATTGTGGATCTAGTAATGCCCATACGTCTCTTTACACCCTCCATTGTTGGAGATCATAGTTAGAGATCATCTTATACGTAGCCTTTCTAAAAAGATTAGCAAGTATGAACTCAGTCTACATAGAGACATGAACTATGTAACTGGTCGACTAACCACAATGATACGTGTATAATAACAGACAAAAAGTCGCGCGAGGCTTTATCACGATAAAAATATAACCCCTCGTTTTAGCAGACGTGTAAAAAGAAGCCTGTTACATTCCTCAAGTCTCAAGCTACTTCTATACCAAATTTCATCTAAATCGACCTAGTACTTTTGAAAACTAAGCGCGTTTTAAACAAACTAAAAAAGTATAGATTAGTTTTCGTCAGGCAACAAGTTCATAGAGCAGATAAATGGGACGTTCTATAAAAACAATTGGTATCAGTTTTACTATCATCAGTAAAACTTCAGTTTTTAAGTCCAGAGTGAATAGGTTACTTTTAGGTAAGCGTGTTCCATCTTCGATCACATCATCACTTACCATCAGGTGAGATAGTGGTCAAACGCGATACTATTTTCAATAAAAAAAAATTGGAATAATGAAATTAGGGCATTTACGGACTACAAGTAGCAATTAGCTAATACGGCAAAATGCAACGCTGTCCGCTCATTGAGTTCAGCGGCTAGTTCCGTATAACATAATTATTTAAAACTTGTCATTGCACTCGATGTAATAGCTTTTGATCAAGAGATCGCGGGTTCGAACCCCACCCATTACACTAATGCTATGAACCCACTCCAGACACAAGCATTCTTAGCTTAGTTGGAAGGGTTAATTTTGTTAGTACTTATGTTGATTTTCCACCGATAGAGATTTGAAAATTAGTTACCTATGGAATTATATTAAAAGTACCAGCAAAGAAAAAGATTCTCAAGCCCTGGATCACCCCTGGTTTGCTAAGATGTCTAAGACACAAGGACGCACTGCACAAGAAATTAAAGCTTTCGCCAACAAACCCTATCTTACAAGTTTCCTACAAGAGATACGGGAATTATTGTAATAAATAATTAAAAAAGCTAAACGCCTATATGATTTTCAAGAGTTAAATAAAGCTGGAACTAACTCAAAAATGCTATGGGAAACTATTAAGCGAATAGTCAATATACCTAAAGCAAAGCAACAATCAAATCCTCTACTATCTCAAAACGACACACCAACTAAAACATGCGATGTGATTAATAGTTACTTTGTTAACATTGGTAGGACACTTGCTGATGGTATCGCTAGTAGACCTATTCTGCCTCAAGTAAATAAGCCTATTTAACCGGCACCTTCATTTGTGCTCGAACAAACGGATACTGATGAGGTATTAACTATTATTGAATCCTTAAAGTCAACTGCAGCAACTGGTTGGGATGGCATTTCCTCTGCTTTTCCAAAAAGATATTCAAGCTTATTAGCTCCTGTCTTAACATATATTTTAAATATTTGTTTACAGAACGCTGTATTTCCTTCTTCCTTTAAGAGAGCAATAATACATCCTATATTTAAGGGTGGTGATGGAAACTCGTTTAATAACTACCGTCCAATTGCAGTGTTACCTGCCTTGTCAAAGGTCTTCGAGTGACTTATCAACAATAGACTAGTCAATTTTATTGAAAGCTTAAAACTAATTTCTACACATCAGTTCGATTTCCGTAAGAATAAATCCACTGCAGATGCTGTACATGTATTGACTAATTACATAGTAGATAATGTAAATAATAGAAAAAAGGTACTTACCATCTTCTTAGACCTCGCGAAGGCCTTTGATACGGTTCCCATCAACACCCTTCTACTAAAATTGGAACGGATGGGTTTCAGAGGTTCACAACTTGAACTTTTTAAGAGCTATCTAACAAATCGCACTCAGATAGTCAAAATGGGTGATTACATGAGTGGTGAGCTACCAATTTCATATGGCGTGCCTCAAGGCAGTATTTTGGGGCCAACGATGTTTCTGATATTCATCAATGACCTCTGTAATCTTAACATCAATAACGGCAAAATTATATCTTTAGCAGATGATACTGTACTCACTTTTGTAGCGGACTCATGGCCAGCTCTTCAAAATGCAGCACAGATAGGCTTTAATTCTGCTTTCGACTGGCTATAGTCACACTCCTTGACACTCAATACATCAGAAACTAAATTCATGACATTCTCGATTTCTTCAGCCTCTCAACCTAAAATTCCCCTTATCTTAAAAGCTCATACTTGTCAATTCCAACCGCAAACAACGTGCCATTGTCCTTTGATCTCTTCATTGGATTCCATTAAATATTTAGGCATAACAATAGACAGATATCTTTTATATAAAGCACATGTTAATCATATCACCGGCAGAATTAAAAAACTCATTTACATTTTTTTAAATCTACGTTACGTCGCCAATCTAAAAGTCATACGAACTGTTTATTGTTCTTTATGTGTTTCTATTATCACCTATTGCATTGCCTGTTGGGGCGAAATTTCTAAAACCACCCTGAAACCTTTGGAAGTAGCTCACAGAGAAATCTAAAGATTAAGCAACTTTTCGGCCAATACGTGTCCCAACAACTCAACTATATCGAGATTGTAACGAACTAAATGTAAGACAACTATTTATGATGAAAACTTTAGTCAAGCAACATCAAGAAACCCCTTTTATTCCCATAACTGAACGACGTAAGGACTTCATTTGTACTGTTCCTCCGATAACCTTCACCTTTACAAAAAGATTCTATTATTACCTTGGTCCTACCCTCTACAATAAAATTAACTCCTCCTTACCGGTCTTTACGTCAATTTAAAACAATTATTCATTCATTTCTCCTAGGCAAATCATATGACGAGACAGAAGAATTTATGTCATGTTCGTACCTACATAAAATAAAAATTTAAGCGTTGCCTAAAATCTATATTGTTAGTATTGTTGCTGTACTCTTCATACACTCCAACTGCATACCTATACACAATACATGCATTACATACCACATACATAAACATGCACTACACACAAATAAACACGCACGAATACACAACACACATACGCTTAACACAATTATACAAATTAAGATTAAGATTTTTATTTTATTAATTGTAAAATATACTAAAGGATAGATTGATATTAGTCCTTAATTTAATTGTTAGAAAATAAATTATATTCAATAATGGGGCGGGCACTGCTTCTCCTAAACACAGGCTGTATCGCAGCTTACCTAGGAGAGCAGAACCACACCCACAGATTTGTAGAATATTATAAGTACTACGAGTTCACATTTTAGATTTAGTACCCATTAATGTATTACAAATATCCTTTTTGAAATAAAGTTTATGATTATGATTAATCAAAAGAATTTATTTTATCGCTTTTTTTCCAAAAAATGCCCCAAAAAATTTCATTATTAATAATTGCATTTGCGAATTTAAAATAAGTTGGTCTTTTTCAGTTTTTTTTGCGGCATTTAGTTGTTGGTACATCTAAAGAATCAGTATTTTGTGGTATCACTGCAAGCAATCTACTTAGGGTTAAACACCATACATCTACGTGTTTACTAATTTTATTTTTCGATTGAATAAATTCTCGAATCTTCGCATTTTGAAAATCTATTCTCTCTGACAAAATATATTGCCATACTTCTGCAATGCGATCATGGGGCAATAGAGGCAAGCTGCAACATAGACCTACAATGCGTGTGTAAGTTTTCGGTTGGGGTTCTACGGCCTTTTTATAAATTTAGTTAAAGACTCATCTGAAGTAGTAGCTTGTTCTTTAGCCTTCTCTATAGCTAACAATACTTCGGTTTTGTCGTATACAGCCACTGTTACCTCCATTTTTGTACCGTGATCCATTTTCTTCACTACTTTGCCGTCCTTAAATAAAATATATTAAAGTTGTCAAACTGTTATTGTACCTATAGTGTAGACCATATTTGTGATTTACAATAACCGTGTTTATTTACACCGCTATCAGAACTATTGCCACTACAGAGTATTGTTATTTCGGTACTTTAAATCAAACAAACTACTGCCACTGAAAAGTTGCCATACCTAGTCCGGAGTAACAATCAACCTACCGTTACTTAGAGGTATTTTGCAACCCCCATATTTTTAAACTGAAACAAGCTAGGATTAAGTCAAGAGTGAATAAGTTATTTTTAGGCAAGCGTGTTTTATCTTCGAACATATCATCGCTTACCATCAAGTGAAATAGTGGTCTAATGCGAGCGTATTAATAATAAAAAAATCAACGCATTGTTATTCTACATAAAGAAGTAGAAAGTTAAAAAAATACATTTAAGTTTCTGCATGTAACGTTTTATATGTACGTACCTTCTGAAAATAATCATAAGATAGATGACGCATAGATTTCGACTGGGTGCAAAAGCAGTGGAAAATTTAAATAGAACCCGACGAAATGTTATCCTCCAAAGCCCATCTTTAAAGGATAACATTTTAATTATTATAAGACAGTGTTACCTTTAAAGTGACCGAACCAAGATATTTCACACCTTTCTTCTTTTTGGACTCACGGCACACCCAAAACTGGTTACCTTTTTTATATGTCTTTTGCTTATAGTACTAAAGACCGCTATATATAAGTATAATTCCTACTTTTCTTTAAATAAAAATCGGCTGTTGAGAGCTAGTGTTCTCAAAATCATGTTCCAGCTTCAACTTCTCACCAACGACAAAACGAAAGACTGAAACAGACGCGTTGAATTAATTTTTCATAAATTTTATTTACTAATAAAGTTTGTATTTTTTTTGTAAAATTTTCTACTCATACTCTTTTTTGTGCATCATAAAAGCTATAAGGTAATTTAATAATATAAATTGAATATAAGAAACTAATTATATTATTTTACAATAAAAATTTAGGTAAACTTACTCCTATTTAATCATTGTTTAGATATTTTGAAACATATAGGGAAAACAATTTATTGCATCACTGTACAACAACGTCATCAGGTGGAGCACGGGACCCATATAGTACCCGTGCTCCACCCAGGTGGAGATTCTAGGTGGAGCACGGGTCCTGCCCCCCATTTTCATACATTTCATTTTATATTTTTAGGTTTAATTAATATTATTTATGATGTTTGTACACTGACAGCCCTAAATGTGTGACCTTTAAGTTCTGTCCATCCAAAGGTTGTTTGTAAGAGATCGCCTTGTGCGATAAGACCGCCCATTGTACACTAGTTTTACCTTTTGTATCCATATAAATATTGTAAGGTGTATAATAAAGTATAATATAATAAATAAATAAAATTGAAATAATTTAACGTTTATTAAACAAATGACAGGTAGAATTGCAGTTGTTGTCTTAAAATCGGAACGTAGCTAGGGTTGTCAACCGTACTAGTACTCTCTTTTACGATGGCATAACCAATTATAATCTATATAGCAAATAAGTAGAAAACACTAAAACACGCTATTCTGTTGACTCGTCAGCCTAAATGAAAATGAAACCTGTTAATTCCGTATTTTACTTTGAAGAGAGAAACTGAATTTAGGTTTAAAATTTTGTTCTGAGAAATATTCATCTTCATTCTTCATCATAGAAATTGAAGTAAAAATTAAAAAAAAACAAAACCAATGGTTTTGCAAATACACGGTTACAAAAAATACTGTAAGTTATACTTTCTCTTTTACGTCTGGTTTCTTCATTTACCCCCTCTATAGTAACTGTTAACAGTCCTAATAATTCTGTTCAGCGGCTGATATCAAACGATACCATTAATGTTAGGTATATACATGGTGTAACATATTAAGCGCAATACCCCAGACACCCCAATTAGAATATTAAATTATAAGTCTATAACAACATCCGTAACTAAATAAATTGAAACCAAACCTAGTATTTTTTTTATAAAATAGTTGTCCTTACTAAACGGAAAACGTATGTGCGTCATACAATATCCTTGCGCAGACGCATACACTCATGCAATGTTAGCGGCCGACACGCACACGAGTGTATTTCTTTGATTTAAGGATTATATTAATTTGTCACGATACTGTGTTTCCATTTTTAACCGACTTCAAAAAAGGAGGAGTTTCTCAGTTCGACATGAACTTTTTTCTTTTTTTTATGTATGTTACCTCATATCTCAAAGACGGCTGGACTGATTTGGAAAATTCTTTTTTAGTTTGAAAGGGTATACTTTCTAGTTGGTTCAATTGTCATCACATTAGGATCTGATGATGGAATCATGGATAAATCGAGGGAAATCTTCAAATATTATAGGCACACCTATAGCGTTTTGGGTATTTCTTATAGTAACTTGTGCAGTTGCTCTTGAAAAGTACCATTAGGGGAAGTGGAACTGATGGTGAAGACCACAGATGTCCACCCAAATTACTCAATAATGAGTATTTCGTGGATTGCGCTTCGATTACTTGAATATGAATGTTAAGTACATTATGCTCGTCCCAATGCATATGGTGAAGTAGAGCTGATGGTGAAGTACCAAGAGAACTCCTCAAAAATTAACGCATACTGCATAACTTCATCGGGAAAAGCAATATTTTGTAAAAGGTGATAAGTAGTTGACATTTTGGCTTTTGTAACTAGATAAATTACAAACCGACTCACTAAAAAGCGTGAAGGAGAAGTCAGTTTTATTTTTTGCAAAAAGGTTTTTTAAGTTAAATGAAAGATTTTTCCGTCAAAATTTAACACCTATTTTTTTATACTTTCAGGAATTGCGTTTATTCTGTTACACGTTGTATATATTTTTTATTACGGATGAGCAATCTTTTGACCTCGATCACACCTGATGGTAAGCTGGAGATGCAGTTTACGATGGAACGAGC
This sequence comes from Tholera decimalis, assembly GCA_943138885.2. Classification (NCBI taxonomy): domain Eukaryota; kingdom Metazoa; phylum Arthropoda; class Insecta; order Lepidoptera; family Noctuidae; genus Tholera; species Tholera decimalis. Next base: position 2,329,983 of record OW964577.2, read on the forward strand.
GAGCTCAGATGTCTGTTTAGCCTAGCCTTCAATGATATTTATTTTGCGAATTAGTAATAGATACTATTTTTACACGACATTTTCTTATAAGTTTAAACTTGCTGAGGCCAGTGTTTCCTAACTGACTACCCTGAGAAGAAACACCGAAACAAACTCAGAGGTCAACGTCTTTTAAAGTCCGTACGATTCGTACTGGTCAAATCATACAAGGAACTATACAACGTGTAATTTAAAGGGTTTATACATATCAAGTGCATGGCTTCTTTGGATGATAACAAACGATATGGCAAGGGTTTTATAATCCTAAGTGTACATGTGTGGAACTTATTACAAACAATACATTGATACCAGAGATCGAATTTTTCAAATTAAGAAGAACGAAGAGATTTTTCGTGTTATTGGCAAGTGACGTGGAAAGTTATTGACCCTCGTAGTGCTGTAACACGTTTGTTGTGATTGGTATTCAAGAAATATATGAAACCGATACTTTGGTATCAATTCTTTGAGTCACTTATTTTGTGCTGAAACTGCGCATAGAGACTCCATACCAGATGTTGTCTTCAACCCTTTCGGATAGATATGGGGTTTCCGTTACACGTTGTATAGGTTTACGCCTGATATATGGTCATAATACTAGGAAAGCCTAGAGACACTGTCACTAGGAAACAATCTTAAATGTCAATAGTGGTAGTATGTTACTGCACTATTAGATACCTCTCTGGCTAGGAACTCAGTTACCTTTTTTTTTTTTTTTTGGGTGGGAAAGTCATCAAATGAGTTCTTTCGCTCTGGGTCAAGCGGAAGGGTGTGTCAGATTTCTACTGACTAAAAACCCACCCTGTTCCTTCGGCTGCCCTAAATTTCCGGGGCCGCGGTAACTCGGTAGAACTTTCCCGCAAACCCCGGCAGGCAATGGCCCTATGAGGCCCCGTCACTGGTGTTGACAGCTCTTTGAGGCGCGCGTGGAAAACGACGCGCCGCCGACCCGGGCCTGGTCCTTACCGGACGGTGAGCGACCCCTGCTCGCCGTCCGCAGGCCCGCGCCTACGGTGGCCGGAAATCAGCTCGACTTCCCCGACGCCCGGGGCGTCTCCCGCGGCGGCTGGGGCGCGAGGAAGAGAGTTGCCTCTCCCTCGCACGTTCGGCCTCCTCCTTCGCTAGCATGACTGCTTCGCAGAAGGAGGCGACCGCATCCCATTCCCTCTCGCTCCGCACCATAGTCTGAACCAGAGCAGGGCGCGAGAGGTCGCCGCCACCGACCGCCTCTACGAGGACACGGCGGTGCTCCGCCCAAGCAGGGCCCACCTCCACCGTATGCTCCACCGTGTCCTCCAGGTGGTCCTCACACTGACGACACCCGGGCGTGTCCTCCCGCTGAATCCGAAACAGGTACCTCCCGAAACAGCCAAGTCCGGTCAGCACCTGCGTCAGGCGGAAGGTGAGGACGCCGTAGCCTCTCTCCAGCCACTCCTCAAAGAGGGGACTTATCGCCGCGATTGCGGCGTGCCCAGCCTTCGGTTGCGACAGCCGCTCTTTCCATGCTGCCGTGAGATCGCGCCGGAGTTCTATCCGCTGAGCCGCGACTTGCCGCGGTAGCGGAGTTTCACCCCGGCTTAGCACCTCTGTGCGCCAATTATGCACGCGCGCGAGGGCTACCGCCTCCAGATCCCACGGCAGCAATCCGGCAAGCAGGTTCGCCGCCTCCCCAGAGATCGTGCGGTATCCCCGGATCATCCGGATAGCCATGACCTTCTGAGACGCGACCAGCCGGCTAGCTGGTCGCCGCTGCAAATTCAGCGCCCACACAGGGGCCCCATAGAGGGTCATGGACCGCACGATCTCCGCATAGAGCCTCCGGCAGGAGGCGTTTGGCCCCCCTAGATTGGGTAGGAGCCGCTTGAGTGCAGCCCAGGAACTCAGTTACCTAGCTATGATATACTCGTACTAGACTATATATATATAGACTAAACTTGCTTCCTCATTTAAGACTCCATAATTTACGTCACACTTCACGGGTGGGAACTATTTCATGACGCCACATTTTAATCTCTTATACCTTTCAATTATTTATTAATTAAAATATAACAGTAAAAAAGAGTGGCTGTACATTGAATATATTACCAAAAAATAATTAAGGGGTCAAGTAACAGTGATACACCAAGAATTAAAAGAAAATTTCTGTCTGTTTATCTGTTAGTACAGGCTAATCTCCAGAACTATTAGACGGATCTGAATAAAACATTTTTTGTTACATAGCTATTAAGTTTTGGTAACATAGGATATAATTGATTTCAGAAACACCTGATGCAGGACAATACACATGAGTGAAACCGCAGGCAAGAAGCTAGTATAAAAATAAATTGCTGTTCGTTAGTCTCACAAAAACTTGTGTGTGAATTACGTTCCCTCTCATACAGAGAAGGTCAGAATGACGTTTTTTAGGCTTGCGTTTACCATCTCACCTGATGGTACCTAAGCGATGATCTGGTCAAAGATGAAGCACGTTGATCTAGAATTAACTTATTCATTCTTAAATTAAAGACGCTAGGTTATAGCTATCAGGAACCATAGACTCTGGCAGGGAATTCCACCCCATAGCCGTACGCACAATGAAAGTATTCCCAAAACGTTTTGTGTGTATGGGTGGGATGTCCGCCATATAACGACGGCGCATCAACATTTAACGTGTAGTCCTATGTAGGGTTGCAAAATTACGTAATTTTACTGAAAATGCTGGTAAAATACGATTATTTTACGGTCATTTAAATAAATTACGGTAAAATTACCGGCGACTTATGAAGTTTTAAATTTTAATTTGTTTTAAATCTCGCGCGCGTAAAGATTCAAAATCATTATGCGATGTTGCCGATTCACGTGTGATGATTCACATCTTGAATTCTTGCCTTGGGAATAAAGTTTTAGGGTTTTTAGTACGCATGAGTCGCACGAACCCAGTTTCTCTTTTTTTTTTCAAGTTCCTATACTGAACAAGGGAAGAAGTTCCAATAGTGAAGTAGTGACATACACACAAACATACTCACTATGTATTTTTTGCACTACGTATGTTAGTGGGTATGAGTACGTTTAATAGGTTTTTTACCGAAAATTACCATGTTTTGCCGTAAAATACCATAAATTACGTAAAATAACATTTTTTACCGTATTTTACCAGGGTAATTTTACCGCTTTACATCCCTAGTCCTATGAAACGGGCGTGGTAGAATTAGATTGTGCAACCCCATCGCACACTCTGCGAAATGTTTACTATGTCAGTTGGTGTATAATAAAAATAAAATATAATTTACTTGGAAATGACAGACAGTTAAGGTTAGTTGTTATCTCGGAGAAATGTGTGAAAACCACGCAAACGAAGTCGCCGGAAACAGGTAGTACCTATATCCATATCCATACTAATATTATAAATGCGAAAATAACTCTGTCTGTCTGTCTGTCTGTTACCTTTTCACGCCTAAACCGCTGAACCGATTTAGATGAAATTTGGCATGGAAATAGTTTAGGACCCTGGAAAGGACATAGAATAGATTTGATCCCGGAATTCTCACGGAAAAGCTAGTGCAAAAGCTAGTAATAAACAAATTTATTTATTTATGTTATAACGGCTTGCAAAAACCAATAACATAAAAATATACATAATTATGTACTAAAATACTTAAAATACAAACTAGAATAAAGCATCAAAAAATTGATCCTCAACGCTGTCGGCTTGCAACGTACCCAAGATACTGGCGGCATTGCCTCGTTGTATGGCCAAAGAAATAGCCAGCCCTTGGGTCACGGGAAGTGTCAACGAGCCTTTTCGATATATCTTTAGAAAGGATGTAAGCACACGGGCCCCACGGTCCGAGAGTTTCGACCCCAAAAGGCTCAAAAATATAGTTATCACCGAGATGACTATATTTACGCCGCTTGAGGTTTTCCACAGCCGCAGCGGGAGCGCTAGCACAACAAAGATGGAAAGATGGGATGGCGCGACAGTATCGACACAAGTTGCATCCCACACTAAAGCCCTACCCATCTTCCAAGGAAACAATGACATGCCGTCCGGTCTTTTGCCGTCGTCACGTGCCAGTCCATTGGGTTCCAATACGGCTGGAACGCCGACGGTGACAAGGGCTCGTCGGATAATGCCGTTTAAATTGGCATGTCGTGCAAAACGACCCGCACTACGGTGACCTGCACTACGCTTCCCCACAATAACAGCGATGAGGGGAACAACAAGGGGCTCCTACGCGTAGTGAAGCAGCGATGCGGAAAGTGGTGTCGTCAAACAAAGTGCCTAGATTTGAGGACAGTAGAGCGTGTAACCAAACACCTGATTCCCATTTTCCCACAGCCCGCAGACGTGCACACTCAGAAGAAGTAGCAGACGTGGTTAGTAAATTATTCAGAACTGCTCTGCAGAGCGGCTCGTCCCACCGCCTCTGGGAAGATGGTATAACAGGGAGGTCAGAATTCGGACAAGCGAGATTCCAGCCATCAATAGCCTCAGTGAAGCACGGCACATTAAAATCAATCAGTGTGGAAGCCAAGATATTCCTGATTTAATTAATTTCTTAGTGCTGTGGACCGAGGAAATGAAAGCCGGTAAACTAATACTAGAAATTTTGCGGATTCCGAGTCCTCCCATGCGGATGGGAAGAGCGGCTTGGGCCCAAGCTCGGTCATCCAAAGCTGATAATTTGATCCATTTGAACTAAAAGTTGATGGTGCTTCTACAAATGGGAGGCACGAAGAGAGTATGTCAATTTAGGGCCGAAACAGCAGAAACGAATTATTGTTCTGCAATAAAGTCGGGAAAGGAAGTATCAAAGATTGGAGAACCAAGGAGACGGAGAGAACTTTTCTCAGTAATTTGGATTCCAGGTGCTATTTCGTTAAATTTAGAGAGAGTCTGTAGTCTGTCAGTGTTATCTATTAAAAATAATTGCAGCCATTGCTATATTTGTGATTAGGCGCACAACTATACGAAGCCTGCTAGTGATGTATGTAAGGAGTTCACGCGAATTATCGCGTGGACTGCGACAGAGTGCTTGGGTACGTGTGGTGACGGGAAGAAAGCGAAAGGGTACGAATGGTGGTCTCCTGCACTGGAGGCTTTGCGTAAAAGGCACAATAAGGCGAGGAAAAGCTGGCAAGATGCAAGAAAGGTTGGAGGGGAAATGGAAGCGAGTGCGCGAGAGGCATTTCATGTTTGCCGCAGTAAATACAGGGCATCGATGGAGAGGGCGCAGCTCGACTTCTTCCGCAAGTTGGCGGACACCGGTAACCAGGACCCATGGGGCCTGGCGTACAGGGCTGCCAGTGGCAGAGTCAGGCCGCCACCCAATGTGGTGAATGGCACCCGGCTTGCGGAGGGCTTCGCCACGGATGTTGGCACTGCCCAGTGCACAGTGCACAGTGCATGCACAAGCCGGCGCATGGGCGCGGGCTTGTGCATGTACTGTGCCCCGACGACGATCCGTCGTCGGACTCAGTGTACCACAGGCAGGTGCGGCTGGCGGCAGCTTGTATCCCGTCGGGTCGAGACGCGCCCCCTTCGTCGCGTCAGGTCTTGGAGAAAATAGATAAGGATCTTCCTAACACGGCTCCGGGCATCGATGGAATCACGGCGCACATTGTCAGGCATGTGTGGCGGGTGGCGAGCGCCGAACTCACGCACATGCTTGGCATGTGTGTAGCCGAGGGTATCTTCACCGATGCGTGGAAGGACGGTAGGATGATTGTGCTGCCTAAAGGCAATGACAAGCCCCTTACCGATCCCAAAGCGTATCGGCCTATCACGCTTCTCCCTGTCCTGGGGAAAATACTTGAGCGCGTTATGTTGTCAAGCGCACCATCAATTACGCGAGGGGTGTCCTCATGCCAGCACGGGTTCTCTCGGGGAAGGTCAACGCTAACGGCTCTCAATGAGATTGTCGGCACCGCACATAGGAGCAGTTCCAAATATGTCCAGGCCATCTTCTTGGACATATCTGGCGCCTTTGACAACGCTTGGTGGCCCATGATCCTGCTGAAAGCGAAGGAGGGAGGGTGCCCGCCAAACATCTACCGGATGCTGGCGTCGTACTTCTCCAACCGTAGGCGCAGCGGGGTTGTGTGGAAAACTGCTACGATGGGGATCGGGGGACTGTCAAAGCGCCCATCCACGATTCGACTCGATGGGACCTCAGTCAAGAGCGTACGTTCGACCAGAGTGCTTGGTGTGGTGATCGATTCGAGCCTATCGTTTCGAGAACATGCTCTGTCCATCGGCGAGCGTGCTGCAGCTGGGCTGGGCAAGATGTCGCGCGTCTCCGCCGCATCCTGGGGCGTGCGTCACCGGGCCCTTAAGGTCCTGTATAAGGGGATTTACACCCCCACAGTGACGTATGCGGCGGGCTGCTGGTGGAGGCGCGTGACCTCATACACGGTTCAGTCGACAATCTTGAGGACGCAAAGGCCAGCGCTAATCTTGCTGACCAAGGCCTACCGGTCCGTCAGTACGGCGGCACTCCCAGTCCTGGCTGGGGTGTTGCCGGCCGACCTCGAGGTCGCCCGTGCGGGTATGATAGACGACATCCGGCATCTCCCGCGAGATAAGCTCAGGACAGAGAGAAGGGTCATCACGGACGAGGCTGTAGCCAAATGGCAGCAAAGATGGGAACAGGAGGATAAGGGGAGGGAACTCTATCGATTCTTGCCGGACGTGGCGGCTAGGCTCAAGACGACTTGGGTTGAACCGGACTATCAAGTCTCACAGATCTTGACGGGGCATGGTTGTTTTAGAAAGAGATTGCATGAGATGAAGCTGTGTGAGGTAAGTGTGTGTTACTGCGGAGAGGCTGACGAAAGCTTGGACCACACTTTGTGGCAATGCCCCCTGTATGAGGAACAGCGATGTAAGATGATGGATGGGATTACACGCTTGGAGGAAGGACCGGTCCATTATTGCGACCTCGTGGCTTCGGAGGCTAACTTCCGGCGGCTGAGAGACTTCGCGCACGCATGGCATAAGATCAGAAGCGGGCTGGAGCGAGAGGGGTAAGCGCAGGGACGGGCAGCGAAGGCGTACTGTGGTGTACGGACCCATGGGAGGGGTCGTACGATACGTACGAGGCCGCCCCAGAATGGGGAGAAAGGCACAGAGGGACAGGACGAGGAAACTTGTAAAGGAGTCAAGAAGCGACTGCGGTGATAGCGCACGCGCTATGTCCGCAGCCGTCTCCTTGCGATTCGGCCCATATGACATGATTTCGGTGGGGCCATGGGTGGTTGGCGGGTGTTCGTACAACAGTTTTTATCAAAACACAGTCGCGTTTGTCTTTCCTGAGTTTAAGTTCCGTGTGGCTCTGCTAGAGAGTATGCTCTGTAGCAGAGCCACAATCAATGTCTATTTTATCATTACCTAATGCACGTACGTGTATGGACAGTAAAAAAATTACAAGTCAGAATATTAAAACTATTAGTAAATAAGGTAACTAAAGAGAGCGTTAGTAAAGAATACGAAAAGTTATTTAAAATATGTAAAATATTACCCGTACAGAGTAAAGTAAAGCTGGCCGTAATCTTAGGACACCACAATAACAGTGAACATAAAGTAAAGAGATCGTATAACCGGCCAACACGTAAAGCGACGCAAAAATATTTATATTCAGTTCCTAAAGTGAAGAATTACTTTGGTCGAAGAACGCCCCAATGGCTTATTCCAACCGTGTTAAACGAATTACCTACGCAAATTATGATTGAATCGGTCTCTAAAAATGTCTTGAAAAATACACTACGTAAGCACTATTTAGGTTTGTGTCCCTAGCGTTAGAATTTATGGTATAGACTAGTTGCTACCCGCAACTTCGTCTGCGTGGGAGGATTTTCTGCGTAAATCCCAATCCCGTGGGAATTTCGGGATAAAAATAGCTCATGAGCTAACTCAGGATGTCAACTACCTACTTACCAAATTTCATTAAAATCCATCCAGTATGTCTGGAGACTGGCGTGTATAAACAGACAAACAGACTTATTTTTAAATTCTTTGCTGTGTTACCGTTTCTTAACCCACTTCAATTATTATTTTTGTATAAAATTTAAATGTACAGACACACCTTTTTTAAATGTTTTATTATAGGTATTTGGAACACAGATCGATAACCATGTTCGTTTTTTTTTTTGTGTACTTATAGTTTGCATTGAAATATAGATTAAGTAGTATTTAAGTATAGTAATAAATAGTATTTAGTATTAAGGAATCCACGAGAACACTGCCGACAAACTGTACTGCAGTTTGGCAGAAGATATATGTATGTATCCAAATGAAAACTGTCTTAATATAAATAAAAATAAAAAAAAAATAAAGTAATGACGGTATACGTACATTATGTTCGTTACACGTACATCATTTTAAGTTATAATTGATCGACTCTAAAATGGTAGCTCTGCGGCAGAGCATGACACTGCCGGAGAGCATAAGGTTAACTAGAGCCATCAGCTCCCTCAAGAGCGACTTACCAGCTACCTCGGCGCCTGAACAAATGAGGTCCTTCAGGTGCTGCGGACTCAGGCCGTCGAGACCGCCAGCGGAGCCGCTCCGGAACGAGCTAACGGCTGTGATTACCTCTCGACCTGAAATGGTGAGGGATTGAATATTAGGATCAGGAGGGTCGGGAAAAGCAAGATCATACGCTGGGGCAGGGTGTTTGGTCTGCAGAGCTTTGAGAGTCTCTGAAAAACATGGTGCCACCCAGAGAGTATATAACCACTAGAGAGCGTATGGGCCGATTTCTTTGAAGAAAACTACTCACTAGTCTGGGCCGGGGGGGACAGAGAAATGCAGAGCTGCAATTGGTCAGTTCAAGGTCAAGTTGCGTAGATATGCCTGGTTAGGGATTGGTCTACTTGATTAAGGGAAAGTAGTCGATATCGATAAAATAGATTTTTACATTGTAAAAATGCTGAGTAAAAATTCCATAATAAATATATTTTCATTAAAATCAGTTGTGTCAACAACTGTAGCTTCAGCAGGCACTCTGTAATAATTATATATTTTTTGGTGGTGAGTAATTATATGATTTATCTAATGACTCCTTCCTCCTACATACACTTAACCCGTGGACTCGATATCGAAACAAAGTAACCTGTTTATTTTTTTTCTTGGGTGGGAAAATCATCGAATGACTTCTCCTGCTCTGGATAAAGCGGAAGGGAGTGTCAGAATTTTACTGACTAAAAACCCACCCTATTCCTTCAGCTGCCCTTAAGTTCCGGGGCCACGGTATCTCATCAGAACTTTACCGCAACCCCGGAACCAAAGTAACTTACGAGGGCAATATTGTAATGCAAAGGCCCAAGTTAATTAGTATTAGACTCCGTCATACTATTTGAAGTTTAGAAAGATTGGATATAGACTATCTTATATTATTTTGACTTTTCTCAACATTATATCAATAAAAACAAAACTAGAAACCAATATTCCCTAGTAACCTTATCGATCCACTTTTCTTTTTAATCTGGAATCTTCGGAAATCTAAAATGAAATCATGCATGTCACACAAAAAAAAATATTAGAACTGTCTCCTTTTTTTAAAGTCGGTTAATGTAGATAGGTATTTTATGATAACTATGTGAATTGAATTAAAAAAAAAATAAGTTTAATTTTATAATTATCGATATCGTATTCAGCCGTTAATGGTAACAGCACAGATTTTTACGATAAAAATACAAAGGGAAAGAAAGGGATAAAAGGATTAGAATTTCTTCATGAAAGAAAGAGACTTTTCCAAAAGACATCAACGCGCGTCTCTATTTTGTCCTTGATCACTCAAACCACCACTTTAATTAAATTTCTGCGGTGGCTTATAATATGATTAAATGATAAATAATTTTCGTATTATTTCATTACTGATGAATAGTTATGTCATCCATTTGGTATCTAGATGTCTGGGTATGTTTTCCACACCACTTCAACGCGCATGAAAGCATTATTATGCGTTATAAATTGGATACAAAAATTTTAAATTTGTAATTGCTTAGCATGCACACAGGCCTAAATACTTGGCCACAACTAAAATGGTTCGTGTATCGTAGTCAATATATAAGAGCAAAAAGTCTCGTTTTCGTGCGTCGGGGCACTGTACGCGCGGTCAAGTGGTTTTATAGTCTTTAGTGCCACCACATCGCTGCTGAAGAGAATCCTGGCAGCTCCGCTAATATCACCATCCCCTAACTTCGTTTCTACAAAATGGGATATACCTCGTGAAGAGGTAATTCTAAGAGAGGGAGAATCGAAATCAAAACTTGGAACCGAAACATTACAATTTTCTTTAATTTGAGCAGTTAAAGTCTTTTTTGTGGCCAGATTCTTTTTCACGTGAAGAATTTTGTAGGGGAAGGTAAGCGATTGTTCCCAGGCGCTTTGTAAGTTCTCCCGGACAGCTTGGCGAATGAAACTAGCCAAGTGTTGAGCAACTAGAGGTTTGGCGCCGCGGGGAACTCGCTTCAGAACCGGAACGGATTTTTTTAAATTTGAAAGTGTTTTCCAAAAAGGGTCGAAAGTGGTATTGGAAGGTGTGGAAATAGGTATGGATTCAGAGTCTGAAAGTGCATTTTGCGACTGATGTATTTTCCCAATATGCACATTCAGACCCCGCTTACCTTTGAAAAAAAAAACGTGCCTAGGTACAGAGCGGGCATCTCTCCAGGGTGTTCAGCGATGTTGAAGGTTGACTAGCACCACCATCAACCACATCGCTGTTGCTACTGAACATCAAGAACTAAAATAATTAAATTTAAGAAAGTACATATATTAAAACTATAATACATTAAAAATAACATAAAAATTAAATAAACTAAGAAAACTATAGAATATAAAACAGAAAAGTTCATGTAAAATTGCACTATGTTGAGTTCTGTCTAATCTTGTGCAGGCTGGAATTGATTGTTTTTTTTAATATTCTGATAGATTTAAACGTACTTTATTTACTTAGTATTTTCAGAAGTCTTTGAATGTTTTTGTCCCTTGTTCTTATGCTTGGGTGATAGTGAATGGACGCTACTTTCCTTTAGCGGATCTAGTTTCGGTCTCATACTACTCTTGGTTCACCAATGTAGGATATGAGTAACATTTACTTCCTAAAACCGGCAGATCAGATCACATTATTCGCTATAAGTGTCAACTCTTGATATGAGGCTCTTGTGGAGGAGCCACCATAATTTGGCCAACAACACGTGTGGTTAAGGTAATTGTATTAGTTTTTCCGCAAAATAAACAATAATATAGTAGGTACTCTGTGACAATAATGAATTATTAGAAAATAAATTAATATCTCTTTGTTTGACGTTGACGTTCACGTTTTTCAACTTCAATATTGTTTGATTTTGTTTTTAATTATCATTTATCACGCGATTATTAAAATGGTACAGCGCGTATCGGGCTCAAATACATAGGGTTTCGTGTCATTGGTAAATCTTGCTTTTTGCGTTATTTCATTGATACTAGGTCAATGACAATACTGCTAGTTATTTAGTCATCTATGTTTAGCGATTGTCGAAATATGTGCTAAGTTCTCCACTTAGCACATATTTATACCTACGCGGGCCCGATTTTTTTTTTATTGACAATAGGCTCGCGTTTGACCACCATCTCACCTGATGGTAAGCGATGATGTGGTCGAAAATGAAGCACGCTTACCTAGAAGTAACCTATTCACTCTTCACTTAACTTTTATATTGTGTTTCTCCAGATTGCTATAACCTGAATAGGATAGGTTATAATTATCTGGAAACACAGACTCATAGTACATAGTTGACAAGTTTTTATTATTTATTATAATGCTTATATGCCATAGCACAGTACTTCAGGGTTACGCGATCATATTGGTGGCTACAAAAGGGTTTTCCCTTTATTTATTAAATTTTAATTATGTAAGTACATACAGCAAAAAACAAAAATGGCCTAAAAAGGCTTTTTTAGGTTGAAGCACTCTTCTTAGTAAATTTATAGCAATTTAATTTGAAAAAATAGACCTCACCTGATGGTAAGCGATAATGTGGTCGAAGATGGAGCACGCTTACCTAAAGGCTAAAAGTAACCTATTCACTCTTGATTTAAAGACCCCTAGGTTATAGCTATCGGGAAACATGGACTCCGGCAGGGAATTCCACTCCTTAGCCGTACGCACAATGAAGGTATTCCCAAAACGTTTAGTGCGTATGGGTGGGATGTCCACCATGTAACGATGGCACCGTTTGTCTTGTAGTCCGATGATGGAAAGAGCTTGGCGGAATTAGATTGTGTAATTTTAACGCAACCTCCCCGAAATGTAACCAATAGAAAACCTATAGACTAGCAACTCGTCGTCGATGTTCAAGGCTCTGAAGCTTTTACTCGACCAGTTCATCGTTGCCAATGAACTGATACTTGATATGACATTTCAATTCTGAAACGCAGAAGCAAATAAACCAATAATGCTTAGATAAACATATTTCTAGCATTACTTTCCTGTATTATAATAGTTTGAAAGTGACCATGAATGATTATACACATCGTCTGAAAATTTTGTTTTTTCATTAGGAATAAAAACAGTCACATAATAAAAAATACACAAAAAACAACAATTATTATTAACCGACAACGTTATCCACAACATAGGTACACATGAGAAACAAAGTACCTATGCGTTACAAATCTATACTAATATTATAAAGCGGAAAAGTTTGTTTGTTTGTTTGTTTGCTTGAACGCGCTAATCTTCGAAAGTACTGGGTGGATTTGGATGAAATTTGGTATGGAAGTAGCCTGAAGCTTGAGGAAGGTTATAGGCTACTTTTTACGCGACTGCAAAAAAGGAGAGTTATGTTTTTACCGTGATATAATCCACGGGAGCGAAGCCCCGCGTGAGTACTAGTATTATAATAAAATGAAAACATGAAAAAACAAGATTAATAAAAGCAGTGTGTTACGATGCCAAGATGCTGGCACAGCACACTTGCAAACAAGCGCGAACCACAAAATTCCATAAGTAGCGCTTGCCACGGTAACGACGAGTTCCTGGGCTTTTTCCAATCTAACATGGATCGGTGGGAACAGACACTCACGTCATCGTGTATAGTTTTACTTACTTTTATTTTACTTTTAATTTTGATCATTTTTAAAAACTTTCAAGAACTTTTGTGAATATTTATTAATCCTTTTACTATATGAAACGGACTTTGTTCTAAAAGTTTCCCGACACGCCCCACTCACGTATTTAGTGCATTAACAAACAAAGAATATAATAAACAATAATAAATAAATTCAGGATTTGACTACAAGACAAAACTTATTTAAAAAACACGAATACCTATGTAGTTACCTAAGTGTTATAAAAAAAACAAGTTTACTCATGTAACAAGGGAAAAAAATACGTCATTTCACTATGACATTCTAATCAATGATCATATGAATATCTGAGCCTTTGATTGTTTTGAGGGTATGTTAATTAAAATTTAAAGGTTTTATTTAAAATATTTTATTCACACTTTTCAAAACAAAAACAGTCAAAGAAATGAAACTATTGAAAGCAGAAGCGCAGACCGGTTTTATCTAACAGATTTCTAAAAACCGGCCAAGTGTAGTCAGGCAACGCGCAGTGTAGGGTTCTGTAGTTTACTACAAAGCCAAGTGCGAGTGGTATTAGCTGACCGAGAGTTCCGCACTCCACCTAAAACAAACTAAGCACTCTGTTTTACACAAATGAGATCTTGATATAAATCAAGTAAATTGGTGAAGCTAACTTAAGTCTGATAGTTTTCCTTTTGACTTCGTTAGACGTTGGTTCTACTGTCACCAAGAATTCCAACCTACAACTACTTAGTTGGTAGAGAGGTAAAGAGTCCCCCACTTTACCCTAAAAAAAAATACCGCCTTAAAATTTAAAATTTTGCAAATGGATCACTGAATCGAAAATTAGTCATACCACACTCCTATTGGTTTCGAACATGGAATAGATGAATAAGGATGGAATGGTAATGTGGGCGTGGCGAGCGCGCCACATTTATGATTCAAAAATCATAGCTCGACCGATTAATTCATTCACCGCGTTTGGTGCGCTTCGGACTACTTCGAAACACAGAGCTCTGCTTTAAAATGCCGTGTTGTGCAATTATAACCTGTAAAACAAAAAGTCAGACCGCAAGTATAGAGCGAGGAGGTATATCTTTCCATCGGTAAGTCGAAAATAACATTTAATTACAATTTTATTTGTAAATAACATAAAAATATTCTGATTACTATGAAATTCCAAAAATTAATAGCATTATTGCAACAAGTTACAAAAAATATACATTGCCCGATGTGTACTCGCTTAATCGCCGCAATGACCAAGTCCGCTTACAATGTACTGCATGCGTCGCGTCCTCAACACTTCAACCATTGAAGTTTCATCCTTTGCCCTGATTGGCCGTAATGCACAGCGCATATTTATCGACAGTGAGTTACAATCAGTAGAAAGCTCTCGATTTAAGTGTGTGTAATATTTTTGTATGCGTAATTTGCATACGTAAGGGGCCTCTTGCTTGTAGTGGAGCTAAATAGTGGGAGACAAGCGGTGCCACGCGTTCTCATACAAATCAGGAACTATTTCCTTTCTAACCTCTTTTATCTGTTCTGTGGTTCTACTGCCACCAAGTTTGAATTCCAACCTACAACCACTTAGTTGCTAGAGAGGTTAATAGTCCCCCCTCTTGATCTTAAAAAAATACCGCCTTAAAGTTTAAAATTTTGCAAATGGATCACTGAATCGAAAATTTGTTATATCACACTCCTATTGGTTTTGAACGACCTATTCAACGACATCCCACACCATGGATTATACGAAAAAAAACATTTCCTCTTGGTTCATGATTTTATTTAACTACTTTGTCGGCGTGATTAAGTATGTGTTTCTATGACATATTTCAGCGTTCTGATACCAATAGTTTCTGAGCTAAGCCGCGGACAGATGGATATAGCGAAACTTTAAGGGTTGTCGACCACGGAACCCTCAAACGTCCAATTGATCAAATACTTAGAATTTAAAAGTAGCGCAATTAATGAAAGCTATAAACTGATCGAATTATAGACTATAAAGAATTGAGTTATTACCCATTCAATGGATAATTAAACAAGATTTGTGTGCGAACCTGATTTTGCTCGCAAATTATATTGATTTTCTGATTGAAATAACTTTTATCAAAAACTTCGATGTTCATGCAAATTACCAATATAAATAAAATTCAATGTATATGTTTGTCCTGTTTGTGTTCTTAAATTATCGATGAGATTGTGATGAAACTATCAAGGAGTTACAAAGATGCGTGAGAGGACTTCTGAACAACACTTTATTACTTTATTAGGTAGGGCAGCTAGCATTATATAACTTACATTGTATTTTTATACCCCACAATAAGTTAATAAATCATGTACACTTAATTGTATTTAAATTAAGCACCCGCTTAACTCACTATTTATGAAGTCTTTATTTCTGTCCATAAAACCTAGTATTAGTAAAAGATTCCAAGGTACCTATACAACGTGTAATTTAAAGGGTATATATGTACATACCGAGTGCACGGCGTCTTTGGATGATAACAAACGATATAGCAAAGGTTTTGTAATCCTATGTCTACATGTTTGGAGCTTATTAGAAATTTTAATACATTGATACCAGAGACCGAATTTTTGAAATTAAGAAGAATGAAGAGAATTATCGTGTTATTGGCTAGTGACGTGGAAAGTGATAACCCTCATAGTGATGTGACACGTTTGTTATTATTGGTATTCAAGAAACATATGAAACCGATAATTTGGGGTCACTTATTTTGAGCTGAAACTTTGCATAGAGACTCCATACCTGATGTTGTCTTCAGTCCTTTTGGATAGATATGGGGTTTCCGTTATACGTTGTACACAATTCAGTTCATATATTTTGCAGACACCAAAAAACTCAGATTAACACGCAATGTTTTTAGAATACCGTTGGAGCGGCCCCGACCCCGCCTAACTTTGCCCGATGACGGCATAAAAGTCGTCAACAAAAGTGTCTGCGAACTTTTTTGATGCACTATAGAAATATGGGAGCCCAATCAGCATCTTTAAACTATTTTTATATTTTATACGCAGGACATTGTAAGCTTTCGCTCCCGGCCCTGTTCAATCCATGGTCCGGAGCGAGGAGGCATGGGATGAAGTCACCTCTTTCTGCGAAGTAGTTATGCAAGCGAAGGAGGTCTCAAGGCACTCACAGCCCTTGCGCCCCAGCCACCATAGGAGACGCTCCGGGCGTCGGGAGTCGCAGGGTGACTCCCAGCCACTGCAGGCGTGGGCCTGTGGTCTGCGAGCAATGGGTAACTCGTCGCCCAACTGAAACCAGGTCCATGTAGACGGCGCGTCGTGTTCCACGCGCGCCTCAAAGAGTGTCAGCAAAATTGTCGGGGCCCACAAGGGGGCCGTTGCCTGTCGGGGTTGCGAAATTGTTCGAAAGTGTTACCGCGGCCTCAGAACACGAAGGGCATATGATGGAACACGGATGGGTTTTAGTCAGTAAAAGTCTGAGACATCCTCCCGCTTCGCCCAGATGGGGTATACGATAATGTTTTACGAGATACCGCAGCCGTGGAATACAAGTGCAACTGATGGAGCAGAGTGGTTTTAGTCAGTAGAAGACACTCCCATCCGGTCCACACACTGCGGGAAGGGAACTGGGGACATTTGATGATTTTCCCACCCGGAAAAAACAAAAGGAAAGCTCTCTGCGTAAAATTCACCCACAGGCTGCACGTGTAGAAAGCAATGCCACTTAAGACGGATATAACGATACGTCATTGATTAGTTATCTAATAAGGTATCAGCTACAGGTCATACCAAAGCAAGAGACATAGTAAAATCTTATCAAACAATACCTTCTTCCTGGGACAGTAGGGTAAACGAGGTAAAGAGGTCGCAAGTGTTAATAGTCATAGTCATTTATTCATTAACAAGTAATTCACACACACATCATTGCTTACCATCAGGTGAGATGGTGGTCAAACGCAAACCAATGACTTCAATAAAAAAAAATGTGCCCAAGTACACACATAAAATTACACAGTACTTAATCTAAGTATGTATCTATACGTATAATAAAACTGTAGAAGAGGTAAATTCTGTACATTGAACATAAACTAAAAAAAAATACTCCTAGAGTGCTTTATACAAATAGAAGCCAAAAATGTATTTTGTCTGTTTGTCTGTTGTGCATCTTTCATGCAAAAACTACTGGACGGATTTTGATGAAACTTATTTGTATTTTTTTTTCAAGATTGTGAAATCATGCAATCACTGCCTCCCAGTCTGGGCGAAGCGGGAAAGTGTGTCAGACTTTTACTGACTAAAACCCATCCGTGTTCCATCATATGCCCTTCGTGTTCCGAGGCAGCGGTAACTCTTTCGAACAAATCCGCAACCCAGGCAATTAGTTCTCGCTAACATATTTATAAGCCATAATTTATTTTGAACATCTGAATATTAGACTTACGTGGAACCTTAGTAGCCCGCCTAATCTATCTATACTAATATTATAAAGAGGTAAAATTTGTAAGTTTGTATGTATGGGGTAATCTCTGAAACTACCGAACCGATTTTGAAAATTATTTCGTTTACATGTAGCTGTATTATCCCTGAGTGCTATAGGCTATAAATTATCTTTATATCATGCATATTAGCCGAGCTATTATAATCTTTATCAAGCAAGTCGGGGACGGGATCCCGTGGAATATTTTCGACTTCTACGCGGACGAAGTCGCGGGCAGAAGCTACTAAGAGATATTGATACACCGCTTAAGGAATAGTACATAATAAAATAATATCGTAATCCAAAATATTCTAATATTATAATTGGGAACGTCAATTTGTTGGTTTACTACGCTTTTATGACTACGTTGCTGATCCAATTTTAATTAATTATGTGTATAAACGCAAACGAAGTAGAGCGATAATACTCTATTACATAATACATTAACAATAGTTTGCCGTACTAATTAAATTAGGTTCACTTTATTGAATCCTTTTTAATGCGAGGGGAATACAGGGGACGTATTCACCGGGGTTACGGGAATGTACCCGAACGTGATACCGCGGCCCCGTACAAGGACAACTGAAGAACGGGTATTTACCCAGAGTGGAAAGAGTAATTTAATGTCCCAAAATTAAAATTACAAATTATAAAGTAAAATACCTGGGAATTATATTAGATGAAACTGTTTCATTTTAAACATCATATCGAAGCTTTAAATAAGAGAATGCGAAAGCTGATAAATGTTTAAAAAAAACTTCGCTACGTTATGGAACCAAAACAATTCATCAGGTTTATTTTGCTCTGTGTCATCAAATAAAATGATCACAATGAGATTTAGCAACCATCAGTACTCAAATAAAATAAAAAAAACTTGAGAGGTGTCAAGGGACACCCGGATGGAACGAAGTTCCTTTCGATTACCTAATTAGTGAAGGAATTGTAAAAAAAACATGTGTACAATTCACACGTGGTAGAAGTGAAACCTTCAAAAATTTACGAAATTTCAAAGGTATACCGTTGCCCTCTCTCTCTCTCTTTACCTCAACTCCTCACGAGACGCCCCCCAACTCATGCCTCAACTCATCCCGCAACTCGACCCGCAACTCGACCCGCAACTCGACCCGCAACTCGAACCGCAACTCGACCCGCAACTCCCCCCTCAACTCCCCTAAAGAAGTTTTCACTTCAAAAGTTCAAGACGAATTGAGAACCTCCTTTCTTTTGAAGTCGGTAAAAAAGTGTCGTTACAACTTTTCGTATGAATTTTTAATAATTAATATTATTAATTCATTATTAATTTTTAATTTTATAAAATTGAATAATGTTTAACATCCATGTTCGTTACTTTCATATATACTTTTTGTTGACATATTTTTACGTTCATAATACCGAAATATTAACCATAATGATTTATAAAATAATAGTTCCCTTTAAAATATTTTTGTGTGACAATGGCGGATTGGCGGTGGCTAGCGGCTTCTACAAAGGCATAGATAATACGAATCTATACTAATATTATAAAGCTGAAGAGTTTGTTTGTTTGTTTGTTTGTTTGTTTGTTTGTTTGCTTGAACGCGCTAATCTCAGGAACTACGGGTCTGATTTCAAAAATTCTTTCAGTGTTAGATAGCCCATTTATCGAGGAAGGCTATAGGCTATATATCATCACGCTAAGACCAATAGAAGCGGAGCACTAATGAAGAATGTTTCAAAATCGGGGGAATTTTTTTC
The DNA here is from genome assembly GCA_943138885.2 of Tholera decimalis. Taxonomy (NCBI): domain Eukaryota; kingdom Metazoa; phylum Arthropoda; class Insecta; order Lepidoptera; family Noctuidae; genus Tholera; species Tholera decimalis. Next base: position 2,349,275 of record OW964577.2, read on the forward strand.
CACGTGGACGAAGTCGCTGGCGAAAGCTAGTAGAAAAATAAAACGTTTCTTCCGTCGAAATAGGAGTTCATTTTTAGCTGCGAGGTGCCCTTTTCTATGAAAATATGGGACCGAAATAAGACCTTATTTTTATAAAATTAACCGTGTAATTCGATTGTGCATGGGATTCTCAGAATAATTTTAGCAAACTGCGTACTTACCTAGTTTTCAACGATTATGGTTAAGTATTATATATAGACCTAATTCGCTTTTCGTATTACTTTATGTTATATACAAAATTAGTAGGTATACGGTACAGACCCTCTGTACCTTATACCTACTAATTTTGTGAAAAAAGTTATTGCAATTATATAAGTATGGTATCAACTAAGTTTTGAAAGATAGTGCATTTTTAGGGTTCCGTAGCCGAAAGGCGAAAACGGAACCCTTATAGTTTCGTCATGTCTGTCCGTCTGTCTGTCTGTCCGTCCGTATGTCACAGCCATTTTATTCCGAAACTCTTAGGACTATACATGTAAAACTTGGTAGGTAGATGTATTCTGTGAACCGCTTTCCGAATTTAAGAAAAAAATTAAATAAAAAATTAAAATTAAGGGGGCTCCCCATATATGGAACTAAAACTGAAATATTTTTTTTTCATGAAACCTATGCGTGTGTGGTATTTATAGACAGGTCTTTAAAAATGACATTGAGGTTTCTAAGACCACTTTCTCATAAAGTTAATCGTTTAAAATATATACGATTCCAAAGTGGTAAAATGTGCCCCCCTCCCCCCCCCTCTAACTTCTATAATAATGGAGTGAAAAATCTACAAAAAATATATATCTATAGATCTTAATGTAATCTTTCAACCAAGACTCGGTTTGAACGAGATCGAGTCAGCAGTTTTTGAGGTACAGCATATTTCCTAAAACCGCAAATATAACTTTGTAATTCATAGAAACACTATGAAAAACAAAGTTATTGGGCGTAGTTGTAAAAAAATGTAAATAAGCTAGTTTTAAGAAATTTGTAAGATAGTTTTTGTCACATTAATATACATATTATATTATATTATTATAGTTACTGCGGAACCCTTTATGGGCGAGTCTGACTCGCACTTGGCCATTTTTTTTCATTACCTAACAAGTACATAAAATATTAAGTAGGTACTTACAGTTTTATTCTTTGGAATTTCCTCTTGTATGCTATTTTCAAATTACGCTTCTTGCGTCTTTTTTTGTCACCCATTTTAATATTATAATAAGAATTTACGACAAGTAGTAATTATTATTTACAACGTTATACCTAATTACACACTAAAATAACCTAATATTTACACACACTATACATAAAACAAAGAAAAATCTAATTGGTTGGGCTATCGACAATAATTTTGTTTGCGGAGAAAAGTGTCACAGGTCCGTCCAGCACTGCGTCTCGTCCCGCACTGATTTACTGGGCGCCCGGAGGGGTGGATACGCGATTTGCGAGTAGCGATTACGTAAAAAAATCCTTATAAATAATTAAGAAAGTTATTGGCAAAAATAAGCACATGGTCCCATCGGCATTACTTAATATAATATATTGGTGGCAATTAAAAGATCCTGTGATTGATAGTTTAGGAGAAAAATGGTAGTAAGTCACAAAAACAGAGGCCAATTTTCGTATTTATTTATGATATTTCAAATATATTTTTATTTTTTCTGAAGCCACGAGGACACGCTTTACATTGTGTAGATTTAATATATTATTTTGAAAAAAAAATCTTGTAAGGGTTACGGATAAAAAGGTTCTAATGAAGCCTGATTCAATACACCCCTTAAAAAGTGTCGTTACAACTTTTCGTATGATTTTTTTCCGGCTAGCCCCCTTTCGTAACGCGCGATAAGGAACTTCGTTCCAATAATTATTAATTAAGCTTTTTAAAAATTAATATAGAAGATATAAAAATAAATATAGCTACTTATTTACAAATATATCAGCTTCCATATATAACACAACTAGTACACACGCGGGGCTTCTCTCCCGTGTATTCTATCACAGTAAAAACATAACTCTCCTTTTTTGCAGTCGCGTAAAAAGTAGCCTATAACCTTCCTCAAGCTTCAAGCTACTTCCATACCAAATTGCATCCAAATCCACCCAGTACTTTTGAAGATTAGCGCGTTCAAGCAAACAAACATATAAACAAACAAACAAACTTTTCCGCTTTATAATATTAGTATAGATAAGTTATGTTGGATCCAAAACCTGTATAACATGACTGACTTACACGATACCACATAACGGTACCATTTGCCAAAATAATGATTATGTAAAATGTGTGCAGTATATCATTATACGAACGTGTCGGCAACGCCTCAAATACTTTCTCTTTAATTAAGCAATGTTTTTGTATAGTCTGCCAAATAAACAAAAATATATTCGCTCTACTAATATCAAATTGTCTTCGATGATTTCTCTCTCCGCTCTAAGTAGGTATCACTACACAGGTCTCCTATAGAGTCTCCTTCTAAGTAAGATTGCGTGGCAATAATATAATCTTTATTTGTACTAAAAGTTATTACATAAAACCAGTTGAGTCCCTGACTCCCGTGCTAGGTAATAATAGGTGTTACAGGAGCCATTGCCCTCTCCCGCGTGGATTACATAATTTAAGAAAAAAAATCTATTTAAACTTAAAGATAGAAACAATGATATAAAAAAATGTTGTAGTAAATTAAGTAATGTAGCAAGTTTATGTGAGTGCGTGTGTGTGCGGGTAAGTGTGTGAGTATGCGTGTAAGCGTGTGTGTATGTGCCTGCGTGACTACATATATTAAATCTCCTCTGTAAAATGAGACATATTAGGTGTGGTCATATCTATACTAATATTATAAAGCGGAAAAGTTTGTTTGTTTGTTTGCTTGAACGCGCTAATCTTGGAAAGTACTGGGTGGATTTGGATGCAATTTGGTATGGAAGTAGCTTGAAGCTTCAGGAAGGTTATAGGCTACTTTTTACGCGACTGCAAAAAAGGAGAGTTATGTTTTTACCGTGATAGAATCCACGGGAGTGAAGCCCCGCGTGAGTACTAGTGTAGTATAAAGAGGTGTAGTGTCACGAGGAAGTAGTAATGATTCCTTCTGCACATTTGGCTTCCCTGGCTTATTACATAAAGATCTATTAACAACTTCTTTGTGTGTGTGATTGTTGTCGTTATTTTTAACCGACTTCAAAAAAAGGAGGAGGTTCTCAATTCATCTGTATTTTTTTAAGGTTTATAATCTCTTAACTCGCGCGAGTGAAAGGGCGGCCCTCCATAGACTAGTTAAGACATACAATAACTCATTTATTAATATTGATGTTTTTGCTCTTACGCCTAATGTATTTAAATCAGAAATTATTAACTACTTTCAACAAAATAAATAAAACAAATTAACTGCCTTAAATAGGTACTACCTCTTAAATCTAAATGTTTAATACTTATTTATTAGAATATAAGTAGTTGTACCACCACTGTATCAACTAGTCTATAATGTTATCTGTGGAAAAGTTGTTGATTGTTATATTTTAGTTGTTGTTTTCCCAATAAAATAAAATAAATAAAAATGAAATAAACTCGCAGGCGGCTTTTTCTTTTAATAGGGTTTACATCAAGATTGATCCCATTCTCATCAAGTCAGGGTCTGTTGATGGAATTCTGGTTAAATCTAGGGAACTCTTCATATATTATAGGCACACTTACAGGCTATTATTTGGGCAGTTTTAAGTAACATGTTCAGTTGCTCTTGAAAAACACTTTTTAGTGAAGTGGAACTGATGGTGAAGACCATGGATGGCTACCGGAACTACTGAATAATAAGTATTTTATTGGTTGCGATTCGATTTCTTGAATATAGTTTTTAAACACTTTATGCCCGTCACAATGCATAAGGTGAAGTGGAGCTGATAGCGAAGTACCAGGAGAACTCAACAATAATTAACGGCCCAGCATCGGGAAAAGTAATACTTTGTAAAAGATTATAAGTTCCATTGCAAGAAGTTGACATTTAGGCTTTTGCAACTAGATAAATTACAAACCCACTAAAAAGCGAGAAATAAAAATACATTTTCCGTTTATTTTTAGATTATTTTATTGTCCAAATGCCGGAGTCTGTGTTTCCCGATAGCTATAACTTGGGGGTCTTTAAGTCAAGATTGAATAGGTTTCTTCTAGGTAAGCGTTCTCCATCTACAACCACATCATCACTTACCATCAGGTGAGATAGTGGTCAAACGTGAACCTATTCCGAATTAAAAAAACCATGAATTACTGATTCTCTTAACTAATTCTTTCAATAATTTCCTTGCCCTTCCTTAGTAGTTAGGCTCCTTGTTCTAAGTTGAGTTATACTTCATCAGACAAATGCTTGCACTGTATGGACAGGCCCACTCAAATCTGAGAGCACTTTCCCCGAAAATTCGCTTCAGACACTAACCTAAAAGTTTCCCATATAATTAAACCAGTGTAGATTGTATGGACTTTAAAAGAGATGTACCCCTGAGTTTGTTTCGGTGTTTCTTCTCAGGGTAGTCAGTTAGGAAACACCGGTTTCATCAAATTTAAATTTACGAAAAAAATGATGTGTAAACGTGCAAAACTGTTATTTAATAACCAAATTGCAAAAAAAAAAATATTATAGGACTTCTTCATATTTTTGGAATTCACTTAAATATCGACGAGAGAGTGGCTAGTTTGGTGACAAGATCTACGGAGTCGTGCAGATGGCGGAGCCAGGAGCTCGGCCCTTACTCTTTCGGCGGAGACCGACTCCAAAAATGATCAAGCCGTTCAATACTGTTCTTATTAATTCAGTAAAAAAAAATATATGAAAGAGCGAAGTTACCTGTTACAGGCATTTTGTGATTACTCGGAGAATCCGATCACAGGCTAGAACATTCGTAATAAAAAAAATATATATATTATTTAATAAAGAGAATTATCAGTGTGGGTAGAACTCACATTACTAGTAATCTTGTTAACCCCTCCAACTAAGCTAAATATGTTTGTGTCTGGAATGGGATCTCAGGTCGCGGGTTCAAACCCTTCGACCTCACGATCCATTATATACTTTAGGTTAAGATATATATCTATGGGTCTTTGTAACCTGAAAATAAATGATTAAACAAAATAAAAAAATAAATTAGGCTATTGACGCTTAATTATGAATGAATATTAATGTAAACCGGTTTCTCTTCGTTCTCGACGTTGTAACTAATCTGCCAGTTGCACTCTATGTTGACTACGTCATACATTAACATAAATTATTGATCTATCTTGCAAAAACTAAGTTACGAAATGGACATTGGCCACATATTTTAATTATCAAAAGTCTTTAGTAACAATCAAACAATCCGTTGCATTGTTTGCTAATGTATGTAAAATTTTATAAAAATGATTTATTATTTAATTTCCATACATATTTTAAAGAAAAATAGATACATAAACTACAAACTAAAATAAAACATTAAAAAATTCGACCTCAACGCTGTCTGATGGGTAAAATTTAGACAATTGGTTTATGAATACTAATCGTGAGTCGGACAAGCAAACAAAAGGTTTTGTTGGTACTAACGGGATCACCCTCCAGGTGATGGCCTCCTTCTATGAGACTGTGATAATCCAGAAGGAAGCTGCCTAACGAGTTCGTGAGAGGGCCGATCCCGCTCAGAGAAGAAAACGTCGTGGAGGCCACCGACTCGACACTTAGATATACTATACTTAGATAGAATATACTTTATTGTATACCAAAAATTGAAACACACTTACATAACCAAAATCAAATAATCTAATAGAAAATCTAATAGAACATTGCTTCTTGCTTTTCATGATTCTATGTCAACTGCAAAGGCTATCCAATTGTTTTATTTTTTATTTTATTTTATTTATTTGGAAAAAAAAAAACAGTTAATACATTAAAGCGTTTTACAAAAAGTGGTTATCTTAAGAGGTAAAAAACGTATAACCCACACTATTGTCCACGAAATGACATTGTGAAAAGATGTGGACGCGTACAGGTATGTTTAAATACATATATGAAAAATAAAAACGATTGAGAAATAAAGTGTAAAACTTTAAACAAATGAATCTGGTGCGGAGGACAAGTAACTAATGACAAGTAGCTAATAATTGCGATGCTTTTTTCTTAAAATTGGAATGCGACAGCGCGAAAATATCTAGGTCCATGATATGTTGTACGTTTATTTTCTACTAATTGGTTACATTATTATCAAACACTGCGGCATTGTAAACCCTTGCACAAGTCAGACATAATTAGCAGTTTTATGTTTTGCTAGCTTCTGCCTACGGCTTCACTCGACTACATTTTTGTCCTGTCTATTTTACTACGTCTAATATACAGGGTAGCCGGGACATCTACGCGCAACCACTTACCATGGATTCGGCATATAATTCTGGACCCCTGAGCTGAAAGTTTTTGTCGGATTTTTTTTTTTATTTTACGTTTTTCTGCAGATTTTTACTTTAAAGTGTATACTGTATAAAATAATTATTTCTATCTAACCCAATGATATTTTAATAAAAAAAATCCCTTGTTTAACTTAAAACAGCAATGTAAATAAAACTTAAAAGGGCTACCTGATCAACTGTTTTGCTAGAGTTAATTTGCGAGGTCAACACAGCTGATCAGGTAGCCCTTTCGAGTTTTATTTACGTTGTTGTTTTAAGTGAAACAGGTAAATTTACTATTTCTTTTATTTCGTCGGGTTTTCATAATTTATTAAATTAAGAAAATCCGACACAAAATTTCAATGCAGGGGGTCCAGAATCATGTACTATCACGGTCTTTTCCGCCTGACCAGTTAAAAATATTTTCGCCTAAATCATGCGGAGGCGCCGAGCCACGCCCCCTTAAAGTTTGGGCCTATTAGGAAAGCTTCCACGTAGTTAGTTGCAATCTGCACTGCGCAGGTTAGTGACGTATCCTGTGTACACCTTTTTGCGAATTTTACGGACGAATTTTGGCGCGCTTACCGGATATCTCGAATATTGACTATTGCTTTTGATTGCATAAACGTTAACCTGTGCTATAATATTGGACTCCTGTGAACCTGTGCTAGAACATTTTGTGCATAATGTCTTCCAGAAATCTCATACGAAAACAAAATGAAATTATCATTTTGCATGGACAAGGATTTAACATCAATCAAAACGCTGAGCAGCTGCATATGAGCGTAAGTAATAAATTATTTTAATTATTGTTATGATCAATTTTGTTTTTTTTAATTACCTTAATTTATCTATATATAAAACTTCATGCAAATAATTATCATCTTGTGTAAATAATTAGATACTTTTTAGCTTTTTATATACAACAGTAAAAGGTTTTGATAAATACAATTAAACTAGAAACAAGCAGAAATAATATTCTGTTATTTGTTTCAAAGTTTCAAATCTTTGCCGTTGTGTATCGTATAAAAGTATTTTATTTATTAATATCACAATTTTGTTTAACACTTTTGATGGCAAGCACGATCTAGCTAAACGTTATACGTAGCTATAGATGATTTGTGATCATGCCCAGGGGCTAAGATGACCGATTTGGCAGAACCATACTATGATATGAATCACGTTATTAAATTCTTAAAATACTCATAAACGCAGTTAATATTATGAACTGTCACTTAGTGACCATTTTTCGAATTGTAATGTAATTCATAATATTATCCTATTTTGATTCTGCTAAAGCGGTGATTTTAGGCCCCCAGGACACGACCACAGCCCCGGAACTTAAGGGCAGCTTAAGGAATGGGGTGGGTTTTTAGTCAGTAGAACACTCCGTTCCGCTAAACCCAGAGCAGGAGAAGTAATTAGATGATTTTCCTACCCAGAAAAAAAAAGGACACGACTAGCGAGACCAAATAGAAAACTAATTATAAGTCTTATTAGGGTTCCGTAGCGTAAAAAACGGAACCCTTATAGTTTCATCATGTCTGTCTGTCTGTCCATCCGTCCGTATGTCACAGTCATTTTATTCCGAAACTATCTACGTCTATCTACGTCTACCTACCAAGTTTCACATGTATAGTCCTAAGACTATACATGTGAAACTTGGTAGGTAGACGTCCTCTGTAAACCGCTTTCCGATTTTAAGAAAAAAAAATAAAAAATATTTAAAATAATGGACCCCATACATGGAGCTGAAACTGTTTTTTTTAATGAAACTTATGCGTGTGTGGTATCTATAAACATGTCTTTTACAACAACCCTTCATGGGCGAGTCTGACTCGCACTTGGCCAATTTTTATTTCCATTTTTCAATGCCAATAGAAGTCATCTCTCGTTACAAAAAGATCATTCATCGTATCTTGAATTTATTTATTTATTTAAGGACAACCAAGCATTTAAGCATACACCAATAAACAAGTTAAGATATTATTACAAACAATAGTGTAGCCGTAATTAAAGGCTGCCACGGAATGCACAATAAGCGTGAAAGTAGAGATAAAACAAAACAATAAAAATTACCAACATTGCAATTGAATTTCGAGTGAGCTTCAAATTAGTTTGAATGCAAAACGATATAGTAATAATTTCTTAGACAAACCCGAAATCCTATTTTCAGTTACCTCAGTATATCAAAGCAATTAGAAATAACAGAAACCGTACCTTTTCCGACGAAGTTAAAAGAGTGACAACAAAGAGCATTATTATGTTTGTAGTTTTAATTCTTTGCCAAAAAATGCAAAGGGTGCCCGCCCTTAACTATCTTCTTTGTTTCAAATTGCACGCCGAAGTAAAAACATGCTTTGTTCTATAATATCTCTAATATGACAAAAAAATCGGGCCCAAGCCGCAGTTTTATTATCTAAACATAAATAACACAATTGAGAATTAAATAGGTGTAAATAAAGGGCAAAATAGATATTTTGTTCTGATTAAAAATATCAGGTTAACATTTTTGTAAACTGGTATTTATGACTTATGAGGTTGTTTATTGTTTGTAGAGCAACACTGTACGGCTGTGATCAGACGCCATGAAGAAGAGGGTGTCTTAGGATAGACCGCGGGCACCACGTCCATATCTGATATCAGAAGAAAACGTCCAACGTATGGTGAACAGGTGTTCACCAAGATCAACAAGAGAACGCGTTCACGCCGACGAGAGTGTTCTAGTGACTTTGTTTCTAATTTCCTTAACTTTTTGGCAACCGACTTCCGAAAGAAAAGTTATTACGTTATAAGTACTTTTGATTATTGAGAGCAACGTTAAGCTCCACGAACCGTGGACAGTTCAGACATACCAGTATCGTTGCACTGGCCTTTTGTAGTACTGAACATTTGGTAGCAGAGCGTGGTTCTCAATAATCAAAAGTACTTACACAATAATCTACAGGCTCTCCGGCCGACAACAATCTATAGCCTCTGAGGCTTTATAAATACCACTAACCTTCTGTGCTGGGTTCGCCAACTTCGACCTTCCTAGGTCACGCCCAAGTGTAGTAAGTATGTAATATGAGGTGAGTAATTTGCACGGGGTCCCACCTGGAGATTTTGTGCGCCAACGCGAACCGCTCCAGCAGACCATCTTCTGAGGAGGGTTCGCGCAGGGGGGGTATTCCGGAGATGAGCACCGGGCTGAGGACCGCAATTCTGCACGCCGCTCCCCACACCCCGCGCAAGTTGTACGGGAGCCCCGCGATCAAGATTTGGCCTCCCCTTGTCAGGGAGAACACGCGTTGGCTGCTAGGCAGCAGTGGCCGGACCAGCACCGCTACCTCTCCCCTCCGTTGGCGGAACGTCCCCGGTTGGAGTCACGCCCTCCGCCATTCAGGCATCCGGTAGGATATGCCCTTCCAGCGATGGCGAGCGGCTTGGGACACCGCGCGGACGAACCATTCCAATCGAAGAGGACAGCCTGGATGCGGCGATCGGTCGCCGCCCAGGCACCGCTAGGAAATTGGCGCCTGCCCCGCTAAAGAACCCCCCCGGATCGAGTCGATTTTGTTGCCAACGGCCTCGGTCAGGGTCTGGGGACCCTTTGGTGACTCGATTGTGGTCCGTGCCCTTTTGGACACGCGAGCCCAGGGTTCCCTTTTGTCGTCTTGGTTAGCGGGACAGGTTGGTCTGAAGGTGAACGACTTTTCAGGCAAAATTCAGGGAATTGGCGAAGCGGCTGTCACCACTGTTGAGGGAGAGACCTGGTTTGAAATCACCCCTGTGAGTTGTCCGTACCCTAAAATTGGTGCTCCTGCCCTTGTTATGCCGACTATATTGGGTAGCCATCCCGACTGTCAGTTGCCTTTGGATGTTCTACGGTTGACGTCAGGTCTGGATTTGGCTGACACCCGGTTTGATTCCCCTTGTACGGTGCATTTGTTGTTGGGTTCCGTTGTTTTGGGGAAAATATTGTTGGGAAATATGACGGTCTTGCAGCCGGAGACCCCATGGTGCCACCCGAGGGGTCTGGTGGCGGTCTCAACCATCTTCGGCTTTGCGATTATGGGCCCAGTGTTGAACGTGCCCCCTCCACCTGAACCTGTCTTTGCGTTGGTGTCCGGCTCAGCCCTCTCTGACGCCGTTCAGAGGTTTTGGGAGGTTGAAGAGCCCCCTCAGGTGGCCCGCTTGAATCCGGAACACGAAGAGTGCGAGTTGTTCTATCAGAACAACACTGGTCGACTCCGCTCTGGTCGGCTTGAGACCCGGCTGCCTTTTGTTGCGGTGCAACCACCTCTCGGCCAATCCAGACCTACGGCTGAGAAAAGATTGTTGGCAATGGAGCGCCGCATGGCCAGGGACCCGGTGCTGCGTCAAAAATATGTAGATTTTATGCGTGAGTATGCAGACTTGGGACACATGTCGGTGTCAGATTTGGATTGGCGCTCAGTAGAGCATTTCTTCTTGCCGCATCACGCGGTCCTCAAGCCATCCACTGGTAAACTGCGCACAGTGTTTGATGGGTCTGCGCGGACTTCTTCCGGCGTCTCCTTGAATGATTGCCTGCATTCCGGCCCCAAATTGTTGAGGGATCTTTGTGACGTCATCACGTCTTTTCGTCGTCATCAAGTAGTCTTTGTGGCCGACATCAAAATGATGTTCCGGCAAACGGTTATTCACCGGGATGACAGACGTTATCAGTTGATCCTGTGGCGGGAGCACCCCCAGAATCCCATGATTGTATACGAGCTCAACACGAATACGTACGGCCTTCGATCAAGCCCCTTTGTTGCTATTCGTTCGCTTTGGGAGCTTGTGGACCGGGAGCGTTTGAGGTTCCCTCGTGCGTCCGCCATCTTGAAAACGGACCTGTACGTCGATGATGTCTGTACTGGAGCTCCTACAGTTGAGGAAGCTATCCTGTTGCGTGACGAGTTGGTCCAGATTCTGGCTTCCGCTGGCTATGAGTTGCGTAAATGGGTGTCCAACTCGCCAGCGCTATTGGAAGGTGTGTTGGAGGATCATAAGCAGGATCCTCACTTGTTTGAGAACGTTGACAACCCCGCCATGATGGCCGTCCTCGGCGTGCAGTACCGACCAGTTCAAGACACCTTTACGTACGATGTCGACTTGGAGTCTCCTCATACTTGGACTAAACGACTGGTGTTGTCTACTGTAGTGAGGACCTTTGACCCTAGTGGTTGGATCTGCCCGGTATTATTTTGGGCTAAATGCTTCCTTCAGCGCCTTTGGACCGCTGAACTTGGTTGGGACGAGCCACTTCGGGAAACCCTGTTGGAAGACTGGCTCCAATTTGTATCAGCGCTCCCTGCGGTCAATGAGGTCGTGCTGCCACGCGCCATCCTCCCCCCTGGGGTTTATACTGCCACCCTTCATGGGTTTTGTGACGCGTGCTCTCACGGTTATGCCGCCCCTGTGTATTTGCGCACCGTCAGGGCCACGGGCCAGGTGAAGTTGTCACTGGTCATGGCCAAGAGCAAGGTGGCCCCCCTCCGGACGGCATTGACCATCCCTAAGTTGGAGTTGTCAGGGGCGGTGCTTCTTGTGCGTCTCCTAAATCACGTTGTGCATACTTTGGGTGGAACTGTTGATATTCGGGCTTCTTACGCCTGGACGGACAGTCAAATTGTTTTGTGTTGGTTGAAGACGTCCGTCCACTCTTTGGAGGTCTTTGTTGCGAACCGAGTGTCTCAGATTCAAGGTTCTGAAACGCCTTTGATTTGGAGGCACGTGCCTGGTGACCTGAACCCGGGCGACGTAGCCTCACGTGGATGCATGGCCCCCCGCTTGATTGCTCACCCCCTCTGGTGGGGACCGGACTGGCTGACTCGCCCCGAGGACGATTGGCCTCGAACGCCAGTTTTGATGTCGGATCCTTTGCCCGGACTTAAGGTGTTCGCTGTTGGGACGAAGGATCCTCTGTTTGATCCTGATTTTTTGTTGAATCGATACAGCTCTCTCGACAAATTGTTAAACGTTACCTCGTGGATCAGGCGTTTTGGCCATAATTCTAGGAATCCAGGGGACAAGCGCCTTTCACCAGTTCTCTCTCCTCAAGAGCGACAGGAGTCACTCCTCCTTTGGGTCGGCTCTGTGCAGGCTGCACACTTTGAGAAGGAGATCGAGGTCTTGAAGTCTGGTAGGGTTAAGTTGTCGGGAGCTGTTAGTAAGCTGAATCCCTTCTTGGACAAGACGGGTCTTTTGCGTGTTGGAGGACGGTTGAGGCACTCTAACCTTCCTTATGGGGCCCGTCACCCCCTTTTGTTGCACAAGGAGGGCCACTTGGTACAATTGTTGGTGACTGATCGTCACGTTAAAAACTCGCATGCCGGTTGCAATGCGCTGTTGGCCATCCTGCAGCGAGAATTTTGGATTTTGTCGGCTCGTCGTACTATTCGTAGCATTGTCTTCCGTTGTATGCCGTGTTATCGGACTAAGGCCTCCACTATGCAGCCCCTAATGGGAGATTTGCCGGCTGATCGTGTCAATGATGCGAGGCCTTTTGCTGGCGTCGGAACGGACTTTGCTGGTCCCTTTTCGGTGAAGACGTCCACACTTCGAAATAGTAAAATTGTCAAGGCTTATTTGTGTGTTTTTGTCTGCCTGTCAACCAAGGCAGTACATTTGGAGCTGGTAACCTCCCTCTCGACAGAGGCCTTTGTGGCAACTTTGGAAAGATTTGTGTCTCGCCGTGGGTTACCTTCTTTGATTAGGTCTGATTGCGGTACGAATTACAAGGGTACAAGTAACTATTTGAAGGAGGTATACGCCTTCCTTAATGAGAGTCAGGTTGACATTGGTAATGGTTTGGCCCGCCGAGGGGTCACTTGGTTGTTTGACCCGCCAGCCTGCCCCCATTGGGGGGGTATTTTTGAGGCCGTGGTGAAAGCGGCAAAGGGACACTGGCGGAGACTATTGGGAGACACCGTTCTCACCTTTGAGGAACTAGCTACGGTATTTTGCCGCATTGAAGCTGTGTTGAATTCGCGCCCATTGTGCCCGCTCTCTTCGGACCCGAATGACTTGGAGGCTCTAACCCCGGGCCATTTCTTGATTGGACAGCCACTTGTCGCCTTGCCGGAGTACCCTTTTGTTGATGTGAGCCAAAATCGGCTCTCGCGGTTTCAGTTGGTGCAACAGCTCGCTCAGAACTTTTGGAAGCGTTGGAGCTCAGAGTATCTGCACATCCTCCAGCAACGCGTCAAGTGGACGGATAAAACTCATCCGCCCAAGATCGGAGACCTCGTCCTGATTAAGGATGCCAACCTGAAGCCTTTGTATTGGCGCATGGGGCGCATTCTCAATTTCGTGGCTGGCACCGACGGGGTCCCTCGTTTTGCTGAAGTTTTGGTGGACGGATCCATCATAAAGAGAGCGATCGCAACTTTGTCAAGACGCACTTACGCAGTGACGCGGAGAGTGCCGAGAGTTTACTTTTTATATGATCAATATGAGCGTTCCACGTTAGTGAGCTGTCCATTCTTAGACCGAGGTATTTTTCGCATGGTTTTTGCTGTAGCGGGATATCATTTATTGTTAGAGGGTCATATGTGGGAATTGATTTATTTTTAGCCTTAAATATTATATAACATGTTTTAGAGATATTTATTGTTAGAAGATTGAACTGAAACCATGTGAATAGGGCATTTAAATCTTCTTGTGCTTATGAGATAATGTGATGGATGGAAGATCCGAAGTAAAATAAACAAGTGTCGTCGGCGTATAAGGTAAGGTGACCATGTAGTAATTTCGTTTATATTATTTATATATATTAAAAAGAGTAAGGGACCCAGAATAGATCCCTGTGGGACGCCACATGTAATAGGTAATGCATCACTTTGGTGATTACCAAGTTTGACCACTTGCGAACGATTTTTTAAGTAAGACTTGAGCATTTTTAGAGCTTTTCCCGTGATTTTTATTGATTCCAGTTTTTTTAGGAGTAGTTTGTGGCTTACCGTATCAAAGGCCTTTTTTAAATCAATATAAATGCCCAGGGCTATACTTTTTCTGTCTATGTTTTGTTTAATTTTAGTGATGAGATCAATAGTGGCTGTAGTAGTATTACTTCTGGGTCTAAATCCATATTGTCGATCGGTGATGTAGTTAATAGAATTAAGATACTTTTCTAATCGGTTGTGAATAATTTTTTCTAATATTTTCGACAGTATAGGCAACACTGAGATAGGTCGATAATTTCCTGGATCTGTGGTACGGCCTGATTTATAGATTGGTGTTACTTTTGCTATTTTTAGTGTTTCAGGAAAATTCCCGTCATCCAGTAATTTATTCAGACATTTGCTCAGATCGTTTACGATTAAACTTTTAACGGTTTTAATTACTTTGGTTTTTATTCCGTCTAGGCCAGTGCTGCAATTTGGATCGAGTTTAGTTATAATGGTTGCTAATTCATTAGCAGAACATGGGCTGAAACTGGAGAGCTTCTCAACGTTTTGGGTTATAGGATTTGGTAAAGCGCGGTCATAATCGTTATGAAATGAACTAGGTATTTCGTTCGCTAGGAGTGATCCAATTTTAGCAAAGTATTCGTTAAATATTTGGCAAATATGATTTGGCTCCGTAATGTTATTGTTGTTTACTACTAATTTTGGAGGAACACAGCTCTGTTTTATTTTATTGCTTGTTAAGGTGTTTATTAGGCCCCACATTTTCTTAAGTTTATTAATAAATTTTTTAAATTCATTATAATAGTAGGAATTTTTTGTTCTTGATATTAATTTAGTCCCTTTTTTTCGTGAGTTCTGTTTTTACTGTGTCGTCACTAGGGTTATTTTTAAGTTCTGTCGCCAGTACGTTCCTCTCGTTGATTTCAGCGATAATTTCCTTGTTGATCCAGTCTCTTCGTGGAGGATTGAGAATCTTGGTTTTTATAGTTTTGGCTTCTTCTGTAAATAGTTTTATTTGATTTTCAAACACTAGGTATTCGTTGTTAGGATTTTTGAACGTAGCTGTTTCAACAGTGTTATATAGTATTATGTAGTTTATTGCTTCATATTGAGTTTTCATTTTCGGAGGAGTTTTGGTTTTTTTTAAGTTCTAGGTACATCTGGTTGTGATCAGACATAGAGGATTCAATTATTACCATATGAAAGTTATCATCTTTTAGGTTGGTGCTAATATGATCGATGATAGTCTTTTTTGTGTCGGAGTTTCTTGTACAATATTTTTTGTTTATTTTATTTAGTAGTGTGTGTCCAGCTTCCTTGACTATTGCTTTGTATTGCTTTGTCTCTTTGTTTTTCTTAGTTAGTAAATCGACGTTGAAATCTCCAAAAACAATTGTTCTTTTCCTTTGTTGTAGCTGCGAGTCATAATTTCGGAGAAATTCTTGGTAATCAGTGTTACCGGGGTAATATATGACTCCTATTTCAAGAGCGTACCGTTCGAGATTTATCCATAGGTAGTTGTTTCCGTTTGAATACTTGGACTCTGATAAATTATGTCTCAGATCATTGTGTACGTAGGCTGAGACTCCCCCTCCTCTAGAGTTGGTTCTGTAATTATAATAGTGGGTGTAATTGTCAATTTGTAGCGCCAAAGCTTGAGCCTCCGAGCGAATCCAGGTTTCTGTTACGAGAATGACCTGTGCTGTTTTCGGTAATGATCTTAAGACGCATTTTAATTCATTAAACTTTCCTTTTTTACGAATACTTCTAGCATTGAGGTATAAGAACCTGAGGCGAGATTTGGTAGCATTAATATAGCGGTAGTCATTGAGTACTTGATACGTGTTGCAATTTGTATAGGTGGGCTTAGTGTCAGTCGTTAATTGTAGTTTTTTGGAGGGTTTTTTATTATCGTAGGTGTACCGTGGATGTATTCAATTGTTAGCTCGTTCTCGCCATCATTTTGGCGACGTGCTAATACTTCTTTCAGGCTCTTTAGATACTGCTGCTGCGCAGGAGTTTGATCGGAGAATATTTTAACATTTTCGGGTAATTTGTCCTTGTTACGTAGGAAATATTTTGCGTTAATGGCAGTATCAAAACAAATCTTGACTTGACGGTGTTTTCCAGGTACGTATTTTCCTATTCTGAAGATTTTGATAGGCTTTGGTGGATTTTGGCACACTTGTGAAGTAACATTTAAAATATCTCTTTCGTCTCCAGATGTCCTCTCTTCCGCGGTGGTGGAAGTCTGCTCCGGCAATCCAACCAAAACAATATTTTTTCCCTGTTTTTACGATCCATTATTTCCCTAATTACTTGCTCGTTCAAAGATGACTGGTTGTCTGATTTAGACGCAGAGGGTTGGACAGTAGACAGCTTGAGGTTATTCAGGTCTGACTCAAGAGAAATTATCTTTTGTTCCCCTTGAAAGATTTGCTTTTCTAATTGCGACACAGTTAGATTTAATGATTTTTGTTCCATTGCGATGTTAGATGTAGAAGATTTGATCTCGTTAATCTGAGTAGTATTTTCTCGAATCAAGTGTACAGTTTGTTCGTTGGATGATTTCAGCTCAGTCATTTGTGACTTAATCTCAGTTATATTTTCTTGCATTTTATTCATAATCTGTTCGCTCGAACCAACATATTTTTCAAGTAGTGAGCCGATACGACTCAATTCCGAACGCATTTCTTTAATTTCATTTGAGCATTCACAATTACTGTCCGACGGTTGTTTGCGTTTGCGGAAGGTAATTTGTGACTCTGCCGCAAGCGCACTTAACTGTGATAGGTCGGGGTGTGAACTGTGACCAGTATTTGCAGCGCTGCTCATACCCGTGCCAGTGAGATACCGTGATGGTGGTGATCTCTGAGGATTCATTCTAATATTTCGTTTTAATAAATAGCACGAGCAGGTAATCGAACAAAACTTTGTTTTCGGGTTAAAGATAATAGTTATTGATACTTTGTTGTCCTAGCGTGAAGTATTTAATCCGTGAATGCAGAGTCACTGTGCGAAAGAGTAGTAAATATCCAATGTTCTGTTCGCGTCGGGGTGAAGTGCGTTACGCTCGAACGCGGAGTCACTGTGTAGGCGAGACGGAGATAGCCCGTCTTCGTTGAGGCACTGTGAGCGCGGAGTGTGCGCAGAAACAAAGCGATGTAATTAACAAACACTGTTTGCACAATTTAAGTTCTAACTGTACTTAGTTACGAGTTATTTTTGAAAGACACTGATTTGATTTTTTTTTTTTAACAAAAACGATATGCGTCTACTCTGGGTAGTGACGAACGACGTCTTCTAATTTATATTTTATTTTAATTTATCACTCATCTTTAATCAATTTCTACTATTTATACCTTTTGGTAGAAACTTAAAAGTGAGGTATGGCAACATTAGCCATTGACAATGACAGCATCAGTCATCTTGACAATGTCAATTTTTATTAAATTTAAGTGGGTAGTTCTTATACACTGGTTGTGTTTACTGGTTTTCATAAGTTTAAAAAAAAAAAAGTTGCTTGTAGTAATAAGGTCACAGGAAGGGAGGTTTTGTATTTCTTTAAACGGTAAACTATTTGAAGTTCGTTCTATTACTTGTTGTTTGATTTTTAGTGTTATACCTATTTACTGATCCAATTTCTATATTGGACCTAATAAATATGTTATGAATATCTGATTGTTTTATTTACTTTGGGTAGTAAGATTGATAAACCTTTAAATATTATTACTTTTACTTGTCGTACCAAGCGCTTCTCTTCCACATTTATTGTGCGCACAGCCAAGTTGTGGAATTCTCTGCTGCGGCCGGCTTCTGTGTTCGCTGCCACTTATGACCATTCAACCTTTAAAGCAAGAGTAAACAGGCATCTTCTGGGCTCGCTCGTCACATCGTAGACCTCATCTATCGCTTACCATTAGACGAGATGGAGGTCAAGAGCGGGCTCACCCGTAATAAAATAAATAAAAAATAAATGTCTAAACGATAATAGAATTTAACAAATCAAATTTCTAGTTAGAATAAATATTATAGTTAGAATAGTTTAAGTAAATCTGGGCGACCGAGCTCCGCTTAGGACAAACATTAACACGCAATGAATTTTTCCACAGACGAGATCTAGCTAGATCAACTTTCCACCTCCTAAAGCATCATTATATATTTAAAATTTTATCGAAATCGTTAAAGCCGATTTAGAGAATGCGCTTAGAGACTCTCGCTAGCTTACCTATTGCCTGTTAGTGGTATAGGATTTTATAAGATTCCTATAATAAATTAAAAGTTAATTACAGGAATCCAGTAATCTGTGAATTTACAATTACAGACAAACGTATATCAATAGTAACGTAAGACAATTTCAACAAAAATTTAAATATCACATTTTAGTAACGTATGCCTTTTTCAATAGCAGTTTGAAAATAACAATAACTCGTTTAGCGTGCGTCGCCAGTGCGCGCGGCCGCTCGGTATTGTACTTCATTCATTATTTCTATACACAGTCAAGGGGGCGGGGCTAGAGAGCGTTTCAATGTTGTAAGTGCAAGCAAAAATGAGCTTAGTGGTGGTCAGGCGGGAGTGTCCACGATAGTACATGGTAAGCGGTTGCGCTTCGATGTCCTTGTCACCCTGTATATCTGTACCAATTTAATTACAATGGGTTTAGATGTGAAAGTATAACAGACAGACAGATTAGTGATTACTAGCACTATACAACGTGTAACAGAAACCCCATATCTATCCAAAGGGGCTGAAGACAACATCTGGTATGGAGTCTCTATGCACAGTTTCAGCTCAAAATAACTGACTCAAAGAATTGACACCAAATTATCGGATTCATATGTTTCTTGAATACCAATCATAACAAATGTGTCACAGCACTACGAGGGTCGATAACTTTCCACGTCACATGCCAATAACACAGTGATTCTCTTCGTTCTCCTTAATTTGAAAATTCTGCCTCTGGTATCAATGTATTGAAATTTCTATTATACTTCATACATGTAGACATAGGATTATAAAACCCTTGCCATATCGTCTATTATCATCCAAAGAAACCGTGCACTTGCTATGTATATACCCTTTAAATTACACGTTGAATATACATAAAGTTTGGAAATTTAGAAATAAAAAGGAAAAATAAACAAAAATGTTACGCATTTAGTTTTTAATTTAAGTATTATTCATTGTTATAGCAGCAATTGTCTACAATTACTGTTCGTGAGATAAAGCCCACTGATAAACAGACGGACGGGTTCTTAGTGTTAGTAAATTGAACGATTTCCAGGGACACTCATTTGAAATGTAATCTTTTTTTTTCAACGAACGAAAAAAAGCGGAAGAGGTTATCAAGTCGACGCGTATATTTTTTTTTATGTATGATCACCGATTACTCGAAGACGGCTGAACCGATTTGCATTTTTTTATTGTTTGAAAGGGTATACTTTGAAGTTGGTCCCATTGTCACCAAGTCAGGAACTGATGATGGGATCCTGGAGAAATCGAGGGAACTCTTCAAATATTATAGGCACACCTCTATAGGTATGCCTCACTCTAAATCACTATTGATTTGAGTATTTTTTATAGTAACTTGTGTAGTTGCATTCGAAAAGCACCTCTGTGACTCTCACCATCTGTGAAGTGGACCTGATGATGAGGACCACAGATGGCCACTGGAACTTCTCAATATATAAGTAGGAATAATAAGTATTTCATGTGTTCCGCTTCGATTACTTGAATGTTTTTATTAAGCACAAAATGCTCGTCACAATGCATATGGTGAAGTGAAGCTGATGGTGAAGTACCAGGAGAACTCCTCAACAATTAACGGCCCAACATTGGGAAAACCAATCTTTTGTAAGTGATTATAAGTAGTTGACATTTAGGCTTTTGTAACTAGGTAAATTAATAATCGACCAAGTAAAAAGAGTAAAATAAAAACTTTTTACCAAAAAATTAAACCGACCCCGACTACCGAGGTTAAAGTAATTTTTCACTTTACAGTGTTTTTTGGGAGTCAGTTTAATTTTTTGGTAAAACGTTTTTTTGTATTAACTATTTCTGAGTTTAAGATTCTATTCTTTGGCAACTTCACGAGCAGTAAGGAAAACTGGACTGAACATTTTTTGGGCTTATTATTCGCTAAACCCCGATAAGGTTCACAGTAACCAGTCCTCGTCCAACATGCCTACGGCCCATTTAGGACGACATGAAAACAGAAAATAAAACTAAAACTTTCATTATGCAACTCAGCTTTCACATACAGTAATATTACTTAGTGGATTTAAAATAGGATTATATTAATTAATTCCACAGGTGTTCACTCAAAAATATCGTTTTACGTTCAAAGCAAAAATCACCATCGAAAAGAACGTAAAAGAAGTTATAATTATTATATATTTTATTAAATTAATGAATAATTAGTATTGACTGGCTTTTGGATTCATTTATCATTTTGAAATAGCGTCCAGCGTCTATTGAAAATATAATATGCATAATTATGAAACTGGTCCAAAACAGCTTTCTAGCATATTACAACTCCGAACTGAAGGCGACCGTTTACGAATATGACATATGGCAATCACCAGTCAGTTCGTTAGAACTTAAAACAGGATGTTTTCAAAAGTCAATAGCCTAGTGGCTAAAGGGTCGGACTTGTGATCGAGAGGTCGCAGGTTCGAACCCCACCCATTACACTATTACCGTGAACCCACTCCAGACACAAGCATATTTAGCTCAGTTGGTGGGGTTAACAGGATTGCTAGTAATGTTAATTCTAGCTACATTGCTAGTACTCTTTTCAAGAAAACTAAAAATATTGCCCTAAGAAGTTCGCGATTGGACACGGCGAGTTTTATGTGTCGGGAATAAATGTGCGAACAACGGTGGCGATCACAAAAAAACGAACAAGGAACAGGGTAGACCGATTTGTCTGCTCATAAAGATTCACCCGCATCACCCGCAGTAACTTCAGTTCATCCCTGATTATCGCTTGCAACGTTGCCGAAATATCGGACACTCGAAATAATAAATACACATCATGGCAAATATCCCGTTTAAAGATATTGTTGAATGGTATAAGTTTTTAAAATGATTGTTTTAAAAACTTATTTATTTGTTTATTCGCATACTATTCTCCTAAAAGGTACTACAAACCCAATGCGACAGCGGAGCAATAAAGAAAAACAAAAACACTTACACTAATTACGTTACGTTTGGTAACATATAACAAACAGTGTAGGTACCCTTGTACTATTTAGGTAATTTGGAACGCAGCATTTGCTCTCAAACTGGTTTAACTGAAACTAGAAATGATCAATTGACTTGGTTTTGATAGTTCGTTCGTTAATATGTTCGGGTCAATATCATAAAATCCTACAACTGATTTTTGAACCAGTTTACCATAACCGATAAAGGTGAAAATTTGCATAAATGTTTAGTTTGGATGACAATGCATAAATGCAAAATCAGCTATATTGGAATTAATATGACATATACAGTATGTTAACTAACAGAGGGCGTTCCCGTTATACCGCAATAGTATAGCATCCATACATGCTAAAAAAATATTACCATTCGAAAACAAAATGTTTTTTTTTTTAATATTTAAATATTTACTAAAAATGTTAAATTGATACGTAAAAGAAACACTCTGTACACGCGTACGCATTCATTTAAATAAATTGCGACGTTGCCGTCCTTCAAGTACGCGTGTACAGAATGTTTCTTTTACGTATTAATTTAACATTTTTAGTGAATATTGTAATATAAAAAAAAAAACTTTTTGTTTTCTAATAGTACCTAATATTTTTTTTAGCATGTATGGATACTATTGCGGGTTAACGGGAACGTCCTCTGTTACATATTGAATAATTATGTAATTTTAATTCCAATATGGCGGACCAGCTTAGCTTGCGAACCAGTTATTTCTTTCATCATTGATTATAGGCTCGCGTTTGACCACCATCTCACCTGATGGTAAGCGATAATGTGGTCGAAGATGAAGTACGCTTACTTAGAAGTAACCTATTCTTAAAGTAACATACTGTGTAGAAGTTTGTGGGTGTGGATTTGAAAAACTTACCAACGAACTCCCGTCCACTGCCTCGCGCATCCCATGGGCTCGGCGTCGTGTCCAGTCGCCCTAAATCCAGCTAAACTTCACTGCACATGTATTTCCACAGGTGTTGGTTTATATTTCTCGTATCTTGTGGGGGTTGTAGCACGAAAATCACAGAAGGACCATTTCTTATTAGAATAATGTTTTTAGCGCGCGGAGCACGTTGCTTTACGAGTTGAGCCGCATCGTTCAAGTGAAAAAACACGCGGAAGAGCGGCGCCACTGTCGCCCTTCGTACACGAATCGGATTATTCAGCGAATAGGCGATAAGCAAGCCGACAAGTTAATCAAATCAGACCCTTGTTACTACACACAAAGGCTTGAGTACTAGTTGTGGGGTGAAAAACTATTCAAATTCCTAAAACTAAATGCTTAATACCTATCTTATAGAGAACGGTACGTAACACATACTCTTGACTTGAAGATCCCCAGTTCATACCTAGCATAACACAGACTCCATCAGGGAATTCCACTCCTTAGCCCCAAGCACAATGAAAGCCATGAATGAACGTGAAGGAAATTTACGGGCAAAGCCGTGATCTTAACATCTGTTTAGCTTTTTTCCGACTATGTCCGAGTTGAGTCGACTTCCAGTTTAACGGGATGCTGTTGAGTAAATGTGTTTTACATGGAGCCTGTCTGACCTCCACGTCTCAGTAGCTGAATATCACGATACCCCGTCGCCAGATTGGTGTTAGGTTTTCCTGCTACTGACTGCCTATAACGACTGTCAAATATGTGCAAATGACAACCGAGACCAAAGGTTTAACGTGCATCCCCGGCAAGAATAATGTTGATGAAATGAAAAGAAATATTTATTTTGTAAATTTTTATTTATTTAATTTGAGAAAGAATACAATTTTAATTTAAATAAAAACCCTAAACTACATATACACACCGAAAAATAAACTAAAATATAGCATCCAGAAATTCGTGCGCTTCGCTGTCCACTGGTAATGTGCCCAAAAGACTGGCGGCATTGCCACGTTGTATGGCAATGCTTAACCTCTGTCCAAGGTAAAAGCCAGCCCTTGGGTCACGCGAAGTGTCAACTAGGTGTCTGGACAGATCTTTAAATAATTTGTGAGCACTCGGACCCCACGACCCCAAGGTTTCAACCCCAAACGGCTCGAAAATATGACTACCAACAAGGTTATTATATTTCTGCCGCTTGAGGTTCTCAGCAGCCGCAGCGGCAGCGCCAGCACAACAAGATGAGCTAGGAAGATGGGATGGCGCAAGAGTATCGACACAAGTTGCGTCCCACACTAAAGGCCTACCCATCTGCCAAGGAAATAAAGACATACCGTCCGGTCTTTTGCCATCGTCACGTGCCAGGCCATTTTGTAAATTGGTTATAAATAACACATTTACACGTCATGTTTTTTTTGCGTGTTAAGTTTAGTTTAGCTAGATGAGGCCAGTGTTTCCTAACTGACTACTCTGAGAAAAAACACCGAAACAAACTCAGAGGTCAACGTCGCTTCCATAGTCCATACAGTTTGTGTTGGTCCAATCATATGAAAAACATGTAGGTTCATGTCTGTGGTACTCTTTGAGGAAATAACCACACAGATTTGAGCGGACCTGTCCAGACAGTGCAAGCATTTGTCAGTTATCGTGTAGCTCAACTTAGAACTTAGGGAACTCAACGATCTGATGTGTTATGACAGTCACTCATCACACGTGCACTGGCATGATATGGGTACCAAATGAAAGGGTTAGCTGAGAATACAAAAATAATAAAAAACTCTTTGTAACCAACTTCTAAAAAAGGAGGAGGTTCTCAATTCGGATGTTTGTTTGTTTTTTTTTTATGTTTGTTCGAGCATAGCTCCGTCGCTTGCCGACTGAATTGAAAAAATCATTTTTTGTTGAAAAGGGTATACTTTCCAAATGGTCCCATGAAAATTTTATCGAAATCGGTCAAGTCGTTTCTGAAAAATCAAAAAAGTCTAAAAAAAATATTTACGTTGATGATCTTTTCGTTTACTCTGCATTGCGTTTTTTGTTCGCGCAAAAGTTCGTCATTTACGAACCGATTTGGAAAATTCACTCACCCACTAAAAAGCGCGAAAATAAAAACTTTTTTGCAAAAAATAAAACCGACTTCCATATCTAAACACTACAAAGCCAAAAATAATTTTAATTTCGGAAGGCGGTGTGAAAAAAAAAAGAAAATACAAAACCAATAACACCGACTACCGAAATTAAAATTATTTTTGGCTTTGTGGTGTTTTGATATGGAAGTCGGTTTTATTTTTTGCAAAAAAGTTTTTATTAGGGTTCCGTAGCCGAATGGCAAAAAATGAAACCCTTATACTTTCGTCATGTCTGTCTGTCTGTCTGTCTGTCCGTCCATCCGTATGTCACAGCCGTTTTATTCTGAAACTATACACATGAAACTTGGTAGATAGATGTATTCTGTGAACCGCTTTCCGACTTTAATAAAAAATAAAGAAATAATTAATATTAAGAGGGGCTCCTCATACATGAAACTGAAACTGAAAATATCTTTTTCATGAAACCTATGCGTGTGTGGTATCTATAGAAAGGTCTTTAAAAATGACTTTGCGGTTTTTAAAACCAATTTTTCATAAAGTCAATCGTTTAAAAGATATACGCTTCCACAGTGGTAGTATGTGTCTCCCCCGCTAACTTCTATAATAATGGAGTTAAAAATTTAAAATAAATATTTGTTTTAGATCTTAATGTAAACTTTCAAAAAAAAAAATAGTTTGAACAAGATCAGGTCAACAGTTATTAAGATGCATATTTTCTAAAACCACAAATATGACTTTGTAATTCATGCAAACACTGAAAAACAAAGTTATTAGGCGTAGTTACTATGGAACCCTTCATGGGCGAGCGTTTTGTTTTTTATTAAGTTTATATCTGTGTAACTGACACTATATTGTGGCTAAGGGCCGCAAGTGCGACTGCTGGGCAAGAAGTCTTGGGTTCAATTCTCGGATCGGGCAAAAACTGTTACTGGGTTTTTCTGTTAGCAATTTCTCAATAGTAGCCAGTAGTAGTAGTAGTCAGTAGTAGTAGTAGTCATCTACATTACAACTTACATTCACAAATACATACACAACATTCTCACTCACACATCATATTGTTACCTACACTTTTCACCCTTCGCCACCCATACTCAACCACTTTAATACACACCACTATAGCGCTAGAATACTCTTTTTACTGATAGTTAATTTGATACATAATTAATCACTTGTTATTGTTTTTTTTTTTTTTAAATAAGTTTATATTAATGCTTTCTTTTTTTTCTACTACTGTTTAAAACAATGATTTTTTTTATGGTCACTCACACGACCTAGTTTTATAGACTTAAGTTTATGTCCTGTTAAATTGCGAGAGCTCTGGTACCTAAAACACAAGTTAAATCTTACTTTGGGTACCAGTGTTCAACTAGTGTAGTTTACATAAATATGTTTAAAAATGTTGTTTCATAACTATGTCATGTAATTTAGTTGAATTAAATAAATATTCTATTCTATTCTATAGTTTGGAAGTTAGTGGTATGATAACCCTGCGCCTGATCCTCTCGGGTCGTGTCGGATTGCCGTCCCATCGGACAATGAGGGTAAAGGAACAGAGTCCACCTGTACCGGCACATACTTGTGCACTATAATATCTCCTGCGCAGATGGCTTTAATTACCAGATTGGCCGCTGTGGCCGAAATCAGTTAGGAGGACTATTATTATTTTATAGGTAAGACATTGTGAAGAGTCTCATTGGCCGGAATGCATTTTTAGCATAGATAAAATAAAGAAGTAGATATGGCCGACTGACGAAATTATATTGGAACCGTGTGTCTCCAGTCAGGCGCTGGGCGGGGCAACAACTACACATGCACTTTAATAATATCAATAGATGAGGTATTCCTCGAAGCGCTACCATTTTGAAGCGCACCTAATGAAGCGCTCCTTTTTTATTCCTCGGAGCGCTCCTTTTAGTAGCGCTCCCGATACCATGTTATCGGAAAAGGAGCGCTCTGAGGAATAAAAAAGGAGCGCTTCATTAGGTGCGCTTCAAAATGGTAGCACTTTGAGGAATACCAACAAAAGATACGCACTCGCGCACACACTCGCATTTCTTAAATCAGAACGTACTATACTTCAATATCTACATTTATATTTCTATGATTTTTAGGCTAACATTTAACTTAATTTAATTGGTGGCTGCACGGTGTGACGTAAAGTGTAATAAACATACCGTTATTTGTTACCATGATTATTTATTTATTTTATCGTTTCACCATTTGATTGTACATATAGGTTTAAGCTAGACATCATTCCAAAATTGGCCAAGTGCGAGTCAGACTCACCCATGAAGGGTTCTGTAGTAACTACGCCAAATAACTTTGTTTTTCATAGTGTTTGTATGAATAAAAAAATTGTATTTGTGGTTTTAGAAAATATGCTGTATCTCAAAAATTGCTGACCCGATCTCGTTTAAACCAATTTTGGTTGAAAGTTTACATTAAGATCAACAACAGATTTTTTTTCAATTTTTACTCGATTATTGTAGAAGTTAGAGGGCACATTTTACCACTTTGGAAGCGTATAACTTTTGTTTGTTGGTTGTAGAAACCTTAATGTCATTTTTAAAAACCTGTCTATGAATACCACACACGCATAGGTTTCATGAAAAAAATATATTTTCAGTTTCAGTTCCAAGTATAGGGAGTCCGGGCACGCCGCAATTGCGGCGGTAAGACCCCTCTTTGAGGAGTGGCTAGATCGGCGTCACGGCGTCCTGACCTACCGCATGACGCAGGTCCTCACCGGACACGGAAGTTTCGGGAGGTACCTGTGTCTGATGGGTAAGGAAGAGACGCCTGGGTGTCACCACTGCGAGGGTCGCCCTGAGGACACAGTCGAGCACACGGTGCAGGACTGCCCAGCTTGGGCAGAGCACCGACGTGTCCTCACGGCGACAATAGGCGGAGACCTCTCGCGCCCGGCCTTGGTCGAGGCCATGCTGCGGGGCGAGAGGGAGTGGGAAGCGGTCGCCTCCTTCTGCGAAGCAGTCATGCTTCCGAAGGAGGAGGCGGGCCGCGTGAGGGAGAGGATGGCGTCCTCCCTCCAGCCCAGCCGCAGTGGTAGACGCCCACGGCGTCGGACGTCGGCCGACGATCTCCGGCCACCGTAGGCGCGGGCATGCGGACAGCGAGTAAAGGGCAACTCGCTGTCCGACCATGGACCATGCCCGGGTCGACGGCGCGTCGTGTTCCACGCGCGCCTCAAAGAGCGTCAGCAACATGACGAGGCCCCCTCTGCAGAGGGCCGAAGCCCGCCGGGGTCGTGGGACTCATCCCGTTACCGTGGCCCCGGTATGTAAAGGGTTATTGAAGGAACACCGTGGATTTTAGTCAGTAAAAGTCTGACAGTCCCTCCCACCCTGCCCGGAGTGGGAGGACTTATTTGATAATTTTACCACGCTAAAAAAAAAAAAAAAAAAGTATAGGGAGTCCCCCTTTATTTTAATTTTTTTTTTCTTTATCGGAAATCGGTTTACAGAATACATCTACCTACCAAGTTTCACGTGTATAGTCCTAATACTTTATTCTTTTCCTGATCGCTATAACCTGGGAGTTTTTAAGTCAAGAGTGAATAGATTACTTCTAGGCAAGCGTGCTCCATCTTCAACCACATCATCACTTACCAGAAGGTGAGATGGTGGTCAAACGCGAGCATATTATCAATAAAAAAAAGTTGATAGGCTTGTTCGAAATGTGGTCGAAGATGAAGCACGCTTGCCTAGAAGTAGATAACCCATTCACTCTTGACTCCCAGGAATGATAGCTTTCAGGAAAAACAGAATCTGGCAAGGAATTCCACTCCTTAGCCGTACGCACAATGAAAGTATTCCTAAAACGTTTCGTGCGTATAGGTGGGATTCACCATATAAAGATGGCGCATCGCCGTTTGTCTTGAAATCTGATGAATTTCTGAATAAAATGGCTGTGACATACGGACGGACGGACAGACAGTCAGACAGACAGACAGACAGACTGACAGACAGAAGGACAGACATGACAAAACTATAAGGGTTCCGTTTTTTGCCATTCGGCTACGGAACCCTAAAAATTATATACACATCACTTCAACAATCACTTACAGTATACAAGTAAACATGCCATGTATAAAAATATACTAAAGAAAAAAAGAATAAGTTATACTATTTATTACAGATTCGTTTCAATTCGCGAACTAAAATATTTGCGGCGGTAAGACCCCTCTTTGAGGAGTGGCTAGATCGGCGTCACGGCGTCCTGACCTACCGCATGACGCAGGTCTTCACCGGACACGGAAGTTTCGGGAGGTACCTGTGTCTGATGGGAAAGGAGGAAACGCATGGGTGTCACCACTGCGAGGGTCGCCCTGAGGACACAGTCGAGCACACGGTGCAGGACTGCCCCGCTTGGGCAGAGCACCGACGTGTCCTCACGGCGGCAATATGCGGAGACCTCTCGCGCCCGGCATTGGTCGAGGCCATGCTGCGGGGCGAGAGGGAGTGGGAAGCGGTCGCCTCCTTCTGCGAAGCAGTCATGCTTCCGAAGGAGGAGGCGGGCCGCGTGAGGGAGAGGATGGCGTCCTCCCTCCAACCCAGCCGCAGTGGTAGACGCCCACGGCGTCGGACGTCGGCCGACGATCTCCGGCCACCGTAGGCGCGGGCATGCGGACAGCGAGTAAAGGGCAACTCGCTGTCCGACCATGGATCATGCCCGGCGCGTCGTGTTCCACGCGCGCTTCAAAGAGCGTCAGCAATATGACGAGGCCCCCCCCGTAGAGGGCGGAAGCCTGCCGGGGTCGTGGGACTCATCCCGTTACCGTGACCCCGGTACGTAAAGGGTTATTGAAGGAACACCGTGGATTTTAGTGAAAGTCTGACAGTCCCTCCCACCCTGCCCGGGGTGGGAGGACTTATTTGATAATTTTACTACGCCAAAAAAAAAAAAGACCATCAAAATATGCTCTCAAATAATTAATTGAATTGAATTGAATGCAAATCAAGAAATAAATTTTATCACCACGGCTATTTAATAATCTAGCAATACCTGGCGAATGGCGAATTATGAAAGGGGGCCATTCATAAATAATGAGTTACGACTCGTCCTGCCTGCGGTCCTTTCATTTTCCCCTTCATAATTTAATGTTAGGTAACATAATAATATTTTATAACTTTTTACCTAGAAATGATTATTTAATCATTTCGGAACTGCTGTTTGAATTTTCAAACAGCAGTTCCGAAATTAGTTTTAGGTATATTCTTATTTTCCTTAATCTGAAGTTCATACGAAATGGTTTTTTTAATACATTTTTCTCCTAAATTTAGGTTTACGTTGTTAAAATTTGCGGGCTTACGGACGGTCAGCAGGGGTAGCTCACCGTCCGGTAAGGACCAGGCCTGGGTCGGCGGCGTGTCGTGTTCCACGCGCGCTTCGAGGAGCTGTCAGCACCGGTGACGGGGCCCCATAGGGCCATTGCCTGACGAGATTGCGGTAATGTTCCAACGAGATACCGCGGCCCCGGAACTAGAGGATTTTCCCACCCGGCAAAAAAAGGTTATTAACATTTAATGCTTTAATTAAATACGTTTGAAACTACCTGGTACCACGAACTTCGTACCGTCATTTTTTTTTTCTCATCTAAATTTCCCTTTAACCTTATCTTGACAATAACGGATACAAAATAAAAAATAATATCCAATTATATAGGTAGGTACTACCTGTTACCGGCGACTTCGTTTGCGTGGTTTTCACACATTTTTCCGAGATAACAACTAACCTTAACTATCTGTCATTTCCAACTAAATTATATTTTATTTTTATTATACACTAACTGACATAGTAAACATTTCGCAGAGTGTGCGATGGGATTGCACAATCTAATTCAACCACGCCCGTTTCATCGGACTACACGACAATTGTTAATGCGCCATCTTTACATGGCGGACATCCCACCCATACACACTAAACGTTTTGGGAATACTTTCATTGTACGTACGGCTATCAAGTGGAATTCCCTGCCAGAGTCTATGGTTTCTGATAGCTATAACCTGGCGTCTTTAATTTAAGAATGAATAAGTTAATTCTAGGTCAACGTGTTTCATCTTTGACCACATCATCGCTTAGGTACCATCAGGTGAGATGATGGTGAAACGCAAGCCTATAAAACGTCATTGTGACCTTCCCTGTATGAGAGGGAAAATAATTCACACACAAGATTTAGTGAGACTAACGAACAGCAATTTATTTTTATACTAGCTTCTTGCTTGCGGTTTCACTAGTGTGTATTGTCCTGCATCAGGTGTTTCTGAAATCAATTATATCCTATGTTACCAAGACCTAATAGCTATATAACAAAAAATTATTTATTCTGATCCGTCTAATAGTTCGGGAGATTAGCCTGTACTAACAGATAAACAGACATACATTTTCTTTTAATTCTTGGTCTATGTTGGAAGTGTAACGCTGGCCATCTAGAGAATATATTTCAGATTCAAATGTAAAAGCTACTGTTCGTTCTGTTTGTCACTCGGCAACTATTTTTTCCATGAAAACATGTCATGTGTAATTTTATAATAATATATATTAAATATTTCACTTCTTTTCAACTGTGTTTATCACTCCACCCTGCATTAAAAATAACAGTTTATGGGCCCAGCACGCTTCCACTGCGCATTAAAAATAACAGTCTATTCTATCACTGTTACTTAACCCTTTAATTATTTTTTGGAAATATATTCAATGTACAGCCACACTTTTTTACTGTTATATTTTAATTAATAAATGATTGAAAGGTATAAGAGATTGAAATGCGGCCTCATGAAATAGTTCCCACCCGTGAAGTGTGACGTAATTTATGGAGTCTTAAATGAGGAAGCAAGTTTATTCTGTCTGTATGTATGTAATTTCAGATTGGTTATATCATAGCTAAGTAACTGAGTCCCTAGCCACAGGGGTCTCTAATAGTGCAGTAACATACTATCACTATTGACATTTAAGATTGTTTCCTAGTGAGAGTGTCTCTAGGCTTTCCTAGTATTATGACCATATATCAGATATAAACCTACATAGTTCTTGTATGATTTGACCAGTACGAATCGTACGGATTTTAAAAGACGTTGACCTCTGAGTTTGTTTCGGTGTTTCTTCTCAGTGTAGTCAGGAAACACTGGCCTCAGCAAATTTAAACTTAAAAGAAAATTTCGTGTAAAAATAGTATCTATATTATTACTATTCGCAAAATAAATATAATTTAAGGCTAGGCTGAACAGACATCTAAGCTCGCTCGTTCCATCGTACACTGCATCTCCAACTTACTATCAGGTATGGCCGAGGTTAAAAGATTGCTCATCCGTAATAATATAAAGGACTGAAGACAACATCAGGTATGGAGTTACCAGATGTTGTCTTCAGTCCTTTTGGATAGATATGGGGTGTCCGTTACACGTTGTATACCAATTATTTATAGTATCGTCTGATATCAGCCACTGATTAGTACTATTAGGACTGTTAACAGTTACTATAGAGATGGTAAATGAAGAAACCAGACGTAAAAGAGAAAGAATAAGTATCTTACAATATTTTTTGTAACCGTGTATTTGCAAAATCATTGGTTTTGTTTTGTTTTTTTTTTTTAATTTTAACTTGCATTTCAATGAGGTTAAACTCAGAACAAAATACATCTAAATTCAGTTTCTCTCTTCAAAATAAAATACGGAATTAACAGGTTTTTTTTTTCAACTAGACTGACGAGTCAATAGAATAGCGTGTTTTAGTGTTTTCTACTTATTTGCTGTATAGATTATAATTGATTATGCCATCGTGAAAGAGAGTAGGTAGGTACCTACATATACTAGTACGGTTGACAACCCTAGCTACGTTCCGATTTTAAGACAACAACTGCAATTCTACCTATCATTTGTCAAACGTCAACTTATTTCTTTTTTATTTAATTATTATATACTTTATTGTACACTTTACAATATTTATATGGATACAAAAGGTAAAACTAGTGTATAATGGGCAGTCTTATCGCACAAGGCGATCTCTTACAGACAATCTTTGGTTTGACAGACTTAAAGGATACAGATTTAGGGCTGTACAAACTTTATAAATAATATTAAATAAACCTCGTAACATAAAATGAATTGCATAAAAATGGTTTACTGATAAATCTACAGTGATTATATTTTTTTAATATATTTTATTAATATCGTGTTTTTTAGGGTTCCGTACCCAAAGGGTAAAACGGGACCCTATTACTAAGACTACGCTGTCCGTTCGCTTGTCTGTCCGTCTGCTCGTCTGTCACCAGGCTGTATATCATGAACCGTGATAGTTAGACAGTTGAAATTTTCACAGATGATGTATTTCTATTGTCGCTATACTAAACTACAGCAAATACTAAAAACAGAATAAAATAAATATTTAAGGGGGGCTCCCATACAACAGACATGACTTTTTGCCGTTTCTATAGATAATGGTACGAAACCCTTCGAGCGAGAGTCCGAGTCGCACTTGGACGGTTTTTATTAAGTACTAGCTTTTGCCCGCGACTTCGTCCGCGTGGAATAGTTACTTTGGGCTAACGTTAAATTTAACCCCGATTTTGAAGCATTCTTCATAGCCTATGTCCTTCCTCACGGTTCAGTGATTTTGATGTAACAGACAGATTAACTTTCGTAATTTAGTAGGGAAATATAATATGTCAATCTATAATACTGTTGAAAAATATCGCAATGCGGAACCGCACAATATTATTGTTAATAGCTGTGCCCGCGACTCCGTCAGCGTGTAACTCCTTGTGTGTTATTAAGTTAATGTATTGGTAATATTGTTTAGATCACATTCACATGAGGCTTAAGTACCTATAGAACGAAAATACTTTAGCGCAAAGCTTCCGGGTAAACTATGTTGAAAGTTGATCCGTCCGGCACGTGAACATAAAGATTTCTAGAACTGCTAACCCGGGAAAGAGCGACGTACAACTGACCATGCGAGAAACAACTGACACCGAGATCTACTCCAGCAACACGAAAAGTCTGCCCTTGAACCTTATTAATTGTCATTGCATAACACACCGATACTGGGAATTGCGTTCTTTTAAATTCGAATGGAAAATTATTTGGTATTATGGGAATTCTGGGAATAAGGACGGTTTCTCCTGCACCGCAACCTGTTAAAATTTGAGCCTCGATTATATTTTGTTGCAACTGGGTGAAAATAAAACTAATATAAAAAAGTGAACGTAAATTAGCCAAAACTTAACCTATCGGTATACTAAAATAACTAATACCTATTTTATAAAATAACAACAAAAGGAATCTAAAAATAAATTATCAACGACTA
Source organism: Tholera decimalis (assembly GCA_943138885.2). Lineage (NCBI taxonomy): Eukaryota > Metazoa > Arthropoda > Insecta > Lepidoptera > Noctuidae > Tholera > Tholera decimalis. The sequence goes on from OW964577.2 coordinate 2,383,103, forward strand.
AAAGTTGCGCTGATAAGCACGGTTTGTTAATATCAATTAAGTATTGTCTGTCAATAAGGTCGAACGCTCTGAACGTCTATTCGGATCAACAGGCAAAAATTGTATGATGCTCGCACTTTTTTTTTTAGGTAGGGCCTCTCGTAGTTCAGCACACTAAGGCTGGTCACTTTTCAACCGCGAAGCTCGCGCTCGGACGCCCCGCCTTTTTAGGGTTCCGTAGCCGAATGGCAAAACACGGAACCCTTATAGTTTCGATATGTCTGTCCGTCTGTGTCTGTCGGTCTGTCTGTCTGTCCGTCCGTCCGTCCGTATGTCACAGCCATTTTATTCCTAAACTACTAAGACTATACATGAGAAACTTAGTAGGTAGATGTATTCTATGAACCGCTTTCCGACTTTAAGAAAAAATTAAAAAAATATTTAAAATAAAAGGGGGTCCCCATACATGGAACTAAAACTGAAAATATTTTTTTCATGAAACCTATGCGTGTGTAGTACTTATAGACAGGTCTTTAAAAATGATATAAGGGTTTCTAAAACCACTTTTTCATAAAGTCAATCGTTTAAAAGATATAAGCTTCCAAAGTGGTAAAATGTCCCCACCTCCCTCTAACTTCTATAATAATGGAGTGAAAAATATAAAAAAAATATATATATCTGTAGATCTTAATGTAAACTTTCAACCAAAATTGGTTTGAACGAAATCGTGTTAGTAGTTTTGAGATACAGCATATTTTCTAAAACCGCAAATATAACTTTGTAATTCATACAAACACTATGAAAAACAAAGTTATCTAGCGTAGTTGTAAAAATGTAAATAAGCTGGTTTCTAGAAATTTTTAAGGTTTTTAGGAACCCTTCATGGGCGAGAGCTGGCTCGCACTTGGCCAATCGAGACGCGTCGAGCGCGGCGACCATTCTCAAAAATAATCCTTATAGCATGATTCAGTATTCACGCGCGTTGGCTTATTATTAGCGTATTTCATATATCACTTTGGTGTTTCTATACCGATTTATATGATTCTTTTTTGAGTATGGCCGCCAAAAATTGTACATTCAAGAAAAAAAAAATGTCCTTGTCATTTTATATAACACCAGGTTTTTTTATATAGTAATTATGGTAGTTTTTAAATAGTTTCAGCTTCACTGTGTTATATTTATCATTATATTAATAATTTAAATTAATTTTGAGTGCCTTTAACAAGCTCAATATTTTTTTTTGAAATGCTTATTTTACTTTCCATACTAGAGTCATGTGTCCCACTTAGTCATCTCACACTTTGAAGTCACATAATTATGCACAAATCTATTGATACCTGTAAAATTTTGGTATTTCTAAATTATTCTGTAAACTTGTGGATACTTTTAACAAGTTCTAATAAAAATAACATAAAAAATTAATATAAAACTCACTTAAAACAATAGTCACACTTTTTTTCACGAATGATACTTCACGCAAGTTACCATAAAATAACACCCTAAATAACTAGATATCCAAGCCATAAAAATATTTTTAAGTAATGGCAACACCAATTCCATGTTGGCCAACCTTTAGAAAAAAAATCGCCATTTTGTTTCTGTCAAAGTTGATCGATAAGGTAGTCGGCATTTTTGTCTCGGAACATTTTAATAATTTTGAGTGAGAATTATGCAAGGTAAGAATACAAATTTACTATATTATTAAAATTATGTGTGTAGCTTTAGTGTTCTAGTAACAAATCAAACTATGCGGCGTCTTATTACTACAAAACTTTGACGAATAAAGGCTTTTTAGGTTATGTCCAACCATATTTGATTCACGAATGATACCATGTGTTACTATTGTGTTACGTAACATTCGTGATCGGCTGTTAGGGGTAGTACTCACTAGAGAATCTAAAGTTAAAAATTTACTTTTTTACATAAAGAGAACCCACTTCAAAAACTATCATGTTTCGGAAGTTAGTGCTTTGGTTGTGTTGATATTTTGTAGTGCCGTGCCACCGACTTCCGAAATTTTAAAGTTATTTTTCACTTTGTGGTTTATGAAGTCTGTTCCCTTTTTGTGAAAAAAATAATATCAAGCTTTTTAGTTTCTACATACACACATGCGGGTCGAACATAGAACCTCTCTTTTTGAAGTCGGTTAAAAAGCTTCATAACTTATATTTTTTGTAAGAAATAAGTATTGTCGTGTATTTGTGTCCGCATTAGCTTACGAACCAGAGATCCTGCGTTCAAATCCCGGGGGACAATAACTTGCTAAAACAGACATTTATACAATAGGCGTTGTTTACTTGAGTGTTATAGAAATATTTTATTTTTAGATGGTTTTGACGGCGGCAGAAAAGCAAAAACGATACAGAGAGCGAATGCGTGCTAACAACCCAGAAAAATTTGAAGAAGCTAAGCGTAAAAATGCTGCGCGTAATAAAGAAAGAAAAAAAATTAGCGAATGTACGGAAAGTGAAAAAGCTACCTTAAGGAAACAGTGGAGAAATAGAAAAAATAGACAAAAATATAAACTAAAAGAAAATGTTGCAGAAAATAATAGTAACGATCAGACTGACAATAGAGCACGATTAGCAGAAAGAAAAAAGTTTCAAAGACATTTGGCCATTGTGAAAAATAATTACGAGACCAAAATCAGCAAAATGACAAAAAATATATTAGCACTTAAAAAAAAAAATTATCGTTCAATAAAAAAACAAAAATCTTTAATGGCACGTATTGAAGAGTTGGAAGCAGAAAATGCAGAATTGCTCATAAATAATGTTCCTACGAATACAGTTCAAGATGATATTGAAATGACGCCACTTACAAAAACCGATAGCTTTATAGAAGAAAATATTCCCAATATATCTACACCAGAAAAACAAAAAGTGAAAAGACAGCTTCTTAATTATAACGTTCTAACTAATGCTCTACAAAATACTTACAAAAACTCTGAAGATAATAAAGACCGAAATGTTCTTAAAAGAGTAGTTGAGAATGATATAGTCAAAAAGTACAAGGTAAAAAGCGTAACTGCAGCTGTATTGGGATTGAGAGGAAGAGTTCGTCACAGAAAAACTATTTTGAGAAAAAATCAGATGCTTATAGAAGAAATTAGGCAATTCTATGTAAAAGATGATGTTAGTCGGGCAACAGCCGGGAAGAATGAAGTCAAAACTTTGAAAAAAAACAAGCAACAGCGACGCTATTTATTGAAAAGTCTAAAGGATCTTTACAAAAAGTATAGGTTGGAAGGAGGCAAAGCAAAGTATACTGCATTTAAAAAGTACCGGCCTTTCTACGTTTTGCGTCCTAAACTCTCAAACAGAGAAACGTGTGGATGTATTAAACATGAAAAGATGATGCTCAAGATTGAAAAATTAAAAAAAATCGGACTGATAGAGAGCAAGTATTTAGATAGAATTTTATCTATAATACAATGTGACTTGAATTCGAAAGAATGTGCGTATGGGGAATGCTCTGATTGTAAAGATAATTTTATTTCCTTTAACTGGGGTACTCATAATCAAAGTGAAATAGTTACTTACGAAGAATTTAAACTAGATAATTACGAGTATATAAATAAAAAAGATAATCAAATAGCAGTTACTAAGAAGATGGAAAAGAAACAAATAAGTGAGACATTGGAAAATTTTGTAGAGAAATTTAACAAAGAACTTAATATCGTAAAAAAACATGTTTATAATATAAAACACCAATATCACCAGTACTCATCGTGCATCAAAAACTTAAAAACCAGTGAAGTTGCAGTACATATAGATTTTAGTGAAAATTATAATTGCAAATTTTCAATAGAAGTTCAATCTATGCACTTCGGTGCTTCGAAACAACAGATAACGATTCATACCGGTGTCTTATACACAAGTGGAAACAAGCCACAAGCGTTTGCTTCTATATCGCCCAGCAACGAACATGGTCCAGAGGCCATATGGGCCCATCTTGAACCTATTCTTAACCATATTAGAACAGAATTCCCGACTGTGTCAGTACATTTTTTTTCTGATGGCCCTACCAGCCAATACAAACAAAAAAAGAATTTTTTTTTGTTTTCAAAGTACACAAAATTGTTGGGATTCCCACACTCTACGTGGAATTTCAGTGAGTCTTCTCATGGGAAAGGAGCAGCTGATGGGGTTGGTGGCGCGATAAAACGCAGACTGGATGGCTATGTCTCACAGGGCACAGATATACCAAATGCCGAAACAGCATTTAAATTTTCAATCATTTAATTTCTCAAGGACTCTGATACTTCCGTAATGACCTTTTATATTTCAGAGGCTGATATTGCCAAATACACAATATCAGAAACTCTGACGCCAGTACCACAGACAATGACTCTACATCAAATTACGAACACAGAGACAGTCAATGTCATTAAATTCAGATGTTTGAGCTGTTTTTGTTGTGATGCCCTGTTCCCGAAAGGTCATTGTGAATGTTTAGATGTTAAAAACCACCTACTTGTTCAAAACAAAGAATCTGACAAAGAAAGTGATACAGAAAATAACCCTGTTCGGAATAAAACAAACCGAGCCATTAAGAGAAAAAAGAAAATATCAGAATTAAGTGAAATATCTGATTCGGAAGAAGAGAAAGAAAATAGAAATAAAATAGAGAAGATTTGTAGAACAGGAAAAAACACAAAAGGAAAAATAACAATATTATCAGACGTGAAGTATAGACCGGAAAATAGTGCCTTCTGTATCAAAGCATTTGGAAATAGTCAACCGAAGCTCAAAAAAATTGATAAATCTGATCCATTACATTTATCACATAAAAAAAATATAAATTTATATGATAATCCAATTCCATCCACTTCGACTATGTCAGAACTAAGTGGGAAACAAAATATTTTACTCAATAAGTTAGCAAAAACTAATACTCAAAAAAACATATTTCGTAAGACGCAAAAAATTATTGATTCTGACGCAAGCAGCACAGAAAATGACGATAATTTTTCTGTACATGATACCTCAGATGACGAGTTATTTATACCCGATTCTGACTCTGATTCAACGTATATAGAAAATCAAGAAGAAAGCAATGTAACGAAAAAATTCATGGAATCAAAGACAGTACAAAGCGATGGCGACAGCGCACGTGAAAAAGTTGAAGAAAAATCAGGACATCAGAGCAAAGCACAATTTGAAAAGACTGGAATAACCACAAATACTGACAAAAATCGAGAGCTTCCAGGTGCCGAAGAAGAAAGACTTCTTAGTACAGCCGACATCGGAGAAGTACCCGGTTACGATTATTTTTCAGAACCTAAGGAAGAAAATTGCGGTGAGGATAAAAAAGGTATGGAATTAAAGAAAGTGAAAAGCAGCAGAGGCGCATATGAAACAGTAGAAGAAGAAACAGGAAATTGTAACAATATACAAATTGAAAAGACTGAGATAAACAAAATCACTGACAAAGACTGTGAGCTCCCAAATATCAAAGAAGTTTTATGTGTAGGTGATAGTGTATTAGTGAGATATTTTCAAAGACAATCTTGGAAATATTATGTAGGGTTTATAGAAAGTGTAGAAGTTGATGAAACCGTACGTTATGCTGTGCGGTTTTTAAAAACAATTTATAAACCCACGTTAAAATTTGTACCTACAAAAATAGATCGTGATGTTGTTCCCGAATTAAGTGTGGTAAAAAGGATAGAAGTAGAGTTAAATGGGAAAGCATATTTCTTAAAAGATACTTCTGACGAAATTTTTTTTTAGCTCTCTGAGTTAGATTTATTCTTACGTTTCGTAACCAAAGATGACGAACGTTTCGTGTGTGGCGGACAGCGAACGGGCTGTGTTGTATTTTGTAAAAGTTAGTTTCACAATTATTTTTTTCATTGTTATGTTAATATTGTTATACTATATTGTAAGTTTAGTATTTTTGACCTGATATCCACTATATAGAAAAAAAGTCGTTTAGGACGATATGAGGTCAAGAATATTTACTTTTTAAAGTATACCTACTTCTAATTTTTTTTAATTTCTATGTTAAGGTGGAAACGCCAGGGTTGCCCGCGAAATTCAAATATTTTTATGTTTTTTGCAATTTGCCGGTCAGTGTGAAGCTGTATGTTAAACAAAATACGAATCGTGACCGTAATGCGTATTAATATCTAAAGAATTATAACAATTAGAATCATCAAAACAACCCTCTAAGGTCATGCATTTCGATCGAGTGACTTTTTCGTGAAATAACCATTAAGAATAACCATGAAGGTCGCGATTCGTATTTTGTTCAACATACAGCTTCACACTGACCGGCAAATTGCAAAAACCACAAAAATATTTGAATTTCGCGGGTTAGCCTGGCGCATTCACCAGTAAAGATATTTTTGATATGTAAACTTGTTATTGTTTTTTTTTTTTATAATTTCTAATTTGCGTTCGTTAAACAAAGACGTTTATATTTGAGTTTATTTTTTTAATGAAGACTGATAATGCCATTTTTATAATAACTGTTTTTTACTATAATAATTCGTATTCGTAATTAATATCATAAGTTTATATTGAATGATTCTTGCTTTTGTAAGTATTATAGAAATACAAAATTTGAGAAATAAAACTTTTTCTTTAATATTTAAATTTGTTTTATTGAGTTTTAAAGTAATTTAATCAAATAATTTAATTAACAATAAAATAAAATAAATAATACAGAAATGTAAAAAAAATCTCCTGCATTATTATTGTAATGTACACTAGGCTTAACAAAATCACGTATGTTACTATCAGTCACGTATGTTACGGTGTGTTACGATTTCACGACTGTTATTGTACAATATTTGGCGGCCATACTCTTTTATGGAATAGTTAATAATGTTATCTTTTTCAATTAGGGGTGACTGAGAGTGTTATAAACGTAAGAGTAGACAAATATTATAATCAGAAAGCTTCGAACTGCTAAGCTATCGGGAGTTACACGTGTTATTGTGAGTCAACCATAAAAGATAGACATATGCTGTCATGGGATATTTTTTATATAATTTTAAGGAGAACATTTCCGTCATAAGTGATTTCTGTGTAGCTTTAACCATTAAGGTTGCACACGCGACGGAAGCTTAAAAAATGGAGTAACTTCTCCCATTTTCCCAACATTTCCCTTCACTGCTCTGCTCCTATTGATTGTAGCGTGATGAAAAGTATACTATAACCAGCTCAGGAGTATGAGAAATAATTGTACCAAGTTTCGTTAAAATCCGTCGAGTAGTTTTTGTTTCTATAACGGTTATACAGACAGACAGACAGACAGACAGACAAAAATTTTACTGATTGCATTTTTGGCATCAGTATCGATCCCTAATCACCCCCTGATAGTTATTTTGGAAATATATTTCATGTACAGAATTGACCTCTCTACAGATTTATTATAAGTATAGATATAGATTTTTGTGTCGTAACTTTATCAAATCGTAACATTTAATCTATGGAGAACGCAGTGGGTTACACAAATTTTGCTATTGTGATACATAAGAATGAATGCTATGTAACTGTTAGTTGTTAAAAAAATAAATCCTTAAATTCATTCCCAACGTATGCTGAGGTTATTGGAATCCTTTTTGAACCTGCCTCAGAAGAATTCCATAGGTAACTAATTTCCAAATCTCTATCGGTGGAAAATCAATATAAGTACATACTAACAAAATTAACCCTTCCAACTACTAAGCTGAATGCTTGTGTCTGGAGTGGGTTCACGGCGAGATAGTGTAATGGGTGGCGTTCAAACCCACGATCTCTTGATCACAAGTTATTACATCGAGTGCAATGACAAGTTTTAAATAATTATGTTATACGGAACTAGCCGCTGAACTCAATGAGCCGGGAGCGTTGCATCTTACCCTATTAGCATTATTGCTACTTGTAGTCCGTAAATGCCCTAATTTCATTATTGCAAGATAGTAAAACTGTTATCAATTGTTTTTATAAAGAGTCCCAATTATCTGCTCTTTGAACTTGTTGCCTGACGACGAAAATTAATCTATACTAATATTATAAAGCGGAAAAGTTTGTTTGTTTAAAACGCGCTTAGTTTTCGAAAGTACTGGGTGGATTTGGATGAAATTTGGTAAAGAAGTAGCTTGAGGCTTGAGGAAGGTTACTGACTTACAATACGACAACAGTATTTCATTGCTAGGTTCCACATTCCGTCCGTAGGGGTCGCGTCGATCGCAGCGCTGCGCACTGCCTCTCGGACTGCGGTAGCCGGCGAGCGGCGGTGCTTAGTATCACAGAGTACATTTTATATACTGAGATAGAGCCGTTACTCGAAGATTCCAGAGCGCCCGCGCCCTCTGGCAACAAGTAAAAACAACAATGTATGAACCATATGTATATATATATATATAGCATATAGATATAGCTACCTACAAATCAGGGTACCACTGCATATGGGTAAGGCCGTCTAATTTTGTACATAGTAACTCTTAAGACATTAATAAATTAGTAACACACGGTAACGCAGTAACGCTCGCGACCCATCTAAAGCTAGGTCTACAATATAATAAACTAATTCAGCAATCAACCTAGGTTAGTTGTTGGATTCGTTTTTTTTTATGACACGATTTGACACGTTCTTCACTGGTTACTAAAGTAGAATATTAATTTCGATGGTAATTTAAAAATAATAAAAAGACATGTTTAAAAACAATTTAATTTATTACTAGTAATGTTTTTTTAAGTATGGCAGTTTTTCAGTCTCATCGAGCTTTCAAATCACAACAATGGGGCGTGCAACTGTCAAAGTGGCGCTAGTAGCACACTTACCAAAATCAAAGCAGTTTCTCTATGGAACAGTAATGAATTCCTAAATTAGAGATAGTTATTGAGAATTTTTCGATTAAAGAACATGTATTATGTTCTTTAATCGGAAAATTGTACAGAAATCAATTGAAATCAATGAAATGAAAATAAAAAATATTACCACAGATAACCATAGATGATACAGATAACTATATAATATCTCACAATCTAACTAACACTGACAGTGACAAAGGTTCTTACGGTGGTGGCGCCATCTGCGATTAGCTTTCACTTGCACGCCCCATTTCCTAAACAAAGTAAACTCTATGACAACTTTCATTTTTTAAGAAGTACTCTTTGGAACTAAATATTAACTCAACTTTCTTAACAACATTTGATGTAGGCACTATATATCTCTGTTGACTTTTATTGGTTTTACAAATATTAAAGGATTAATAAGAGTTTAAAAAAAAATTATACAATAAAATGTCTCAACCCACAGAAATCAAAAATACAGGAGAAATGGTAAGGGGGCGTATCGGTGTCCGCGCGACATGGCCACAGGGCTCATGTCACAGGCAACTGGCCGTCTCCGCGAACTAGTGCGCTTTCGACGGCGATCGTGATAACATATATGAATGCCGAGTTGTTCTGTGGTATCTTGTAAAAACCGAAGCCAAAATCAAATCTATGTGAATCATGGAATCACTTACCATATGTAAGTACAAGTATTTTACAATATTTGTCTTTAAAATCATGAAAAACAATAAATCATAAAATATTTCTTGGTTTTACTATGTTATTTTTGTTTTCAAATATCAGAGCGACTGTACTCCTTTTGCTATAAATACATTGCTCCTTAACCACTACCTGAATTCGTCACTAAGTAACTGGACAAGAAATGTAAACATAACATACGAAACTGTATTACGCGGATTCATCGCGTAGTGAGGCCGCCACTTCTTGCGACGAATTAGTGATGTGCTTGTGCAGATCCACTAACGTAGGCTATCGACAGCAATGTCGATTGACGAATGAAATATTGGTATTATAGTTTAGGGGTTTTTCAACCGACGACAAAAAAAGAGGAGGTTATCAATTCGACGCGTATATTATTTTTGTTTTTTTATGTATGATCACCGATTACTCGGAGACGGCTGAACCGATTTGGAAAATTCTTTTTTTGTTTGAAAGGGTATACTTTGAAATTGGTCCCATTGTCACCAAGCCAGGATGTGATGATGGGATCCTGGAGAAATCGAGGGAACTCTTCAAATATTATAGGCACACCTATAGTGATTTGAGTATTTTTAAAGTAACTTGTGTAGTTGCATTCGAAAAGCACCATTTGTGAAGTGGACCTGATGATGAAGACCACAGATGGCCACTGGAACTACTCAATATATAAGTATTTCATGTGTTCCGCTTCGATTACTTGAATGTGGTTATTAAGCACAATATGCTCGTCACAATGCATATGGTGAAGTGAAGCTGATGGTGAACTACCAGGAGAACTCCTCAACAAATAACAGCCCAACATTGGGAAAAGCAATATTTTGTAAATGAATATAAGTAGTTGACATTTAGGCTCTTGTAACTAGGTAAATTAAAAATCGACCAACTAAAAAGAGTGAAATAAAAACTTTTTACCAAAAAATTAAACCGACTCCCAAAAAATACTGCAAAGTGAAAAATAACTTTAATTTCGGAAGTCGGTGCCAAAAACGAAAATACAAAACTAAAGACACCGACTACCGAAATTAAAGTTATTTTTCACTTTGCAGTGTTTTTTGGGAGTCGGTTTAATTTTTTGGTAAAAAGTTTTTTATAACATACGGAAACCTCTAAGAAAATATGTTTAACTTTTATTTTACATGAGGTGACAGAAATAAAAATACGTTGAAAAGTCAAGTGTACAAAAAAGTAAAAAAAAAATAAACAATTTATTTTACGCCCGCAGCATGCGTAAGGAGTTCCGACGTCGCCGTCGCTACAATAGTTTATTTTTCAATCTGTCAACCGTTTTAGCCTGGTTGGAAGATCGATGTAAATAATGTTTTTTTACTTATTTTGATTTTTTTACAGAGTAGTAGAGAAATGCGTAACCAATATTCATAAAGTAAGTTACTTTAATTTTAGGTTAATAATCGGTGGTGTTTTTCGGTTTAGAATTATCGTATGTTATGCCTTATCCTCATGCTGTTTCTTTATTTTTTATGGTTTTTGTATTTTACTTCCGTTGAAGCTTCGAATGCGTTATAATAATCGGCATGGTTCAGATAATGTATTTGTGAATTGAGCTTAAAATAAGTCAATATATTCATGCTATTTATTTGTTATGCATGGATGTGTGTTTGTTTTCATATATTTAACAATTTCTCTACTAACTAGGATTTTTCTTATAACAAAAACCTATTATAACCTACTAAACTACTACCTGCGGGGTAATTGCGTAACACACTTACAGTAGGAATCGGTTTCATTATGCTAAATCAACAACACTCACTGCGGTATTTACGTCGTTGAGCAGACCAATATTTCGAACATATGAAGCAATGCATTAGCAATATACGTCAAAATCATTCAGATCTTGATTTATAGTGTGTTACGTAATTATTACGATATTATATGGTGACGTTTAGAAGTAGCTTAGGATGTATGTAAATGATAAATAAGTGCTTTTCGTACTTTTCAGTTTCCCAAAAGATGGTAACATAAAAAAGGAATGGATTGATGCCACAGGCATGCCACCTAACTGGTACCCTACAAAAAATAGCACCATATGCTCGGTTCACTTCAACGCAGAAATGTTCTAGTCTCTAAAGAAAAGTCGCAGGATTTTTGAATGGAAAATTCCAAAATTAAGAGTACAACTGATTTTTGCAGAAGTGGGTTGAATTTTATTTTATTACTGAAAGCTATTCTCATGATTTAGGGTATTCATAAAATCAGTCATTCAACTTTTCAGGATTCTATACAACCTATACGGCTGGTATGTTCCGATCAAGAGCATAATGTAAGTTAACATCAACTTCTATTTGACCTATCACTATGATAATTAAATATTAAGATTTAAGTCAAAAGCGCCAGGGTAGCTCTTAATACTTAGTAGGTAGTACTTAATAATAATTATGTAATGTTATGTTCTTAATAATATGTTTATTGTTATTGTAATATTTTCTGGACATGCCATTTTTTATTTGGTTCATTTTCAGGTGCCCAAAAAAAATTGTACAATAATAAATGGAAGAATCGATAACTTTCCGATTTAGTCAATCACTAGCGTATATGTAAAATAAATTGCTTTTGCACAGCACAACGATAGCGACCGATGTTTTTGTGTGGGTAAGTTCTACGGTGCATGGTAAATACACGCTGTGTTTGACGGAATAAGGTTTATTATTGATTGTATAGTACGTTCTGATTCAAGAAATGCGGGTGTGTGTGCGAGTGCGTATCTATTGATTTTATTAAACTGCATGTGTAGTTGTTGCCCCGCCCAGCGCCTAACTGGAGACACACGGTTCCGATATAATTTCGTCTGTTGACCATATCTAGTTATTTATTTTTATCTATGTCTCAACCTCTTCATTTGCAACGTTTTCAATAAAACCCACATAGAACCTCCAAGATATTTTTTCGTCCACCTTCCTTTATTTCAATATATTTTGTTTCTTTTTCTCTAAAGATTCGTGCTTCTTTTTGTCCTCCAGTTTGAATATTGTTACATTTCTTATTTTCTTCTTCTCTTTGTACTCTCTTTGTGATTCCCATAATCCTGTTTTCTTCTTTAACTTTCTTTCTTTCTTTAATAAAAAGGAAAAACAATTAACGGTTCCTATTTTTTTTGTGATAAATAAACAACAAAAGAAAAACGGTTGACAAACAGAGAAGAAATAGGTGCTAAACTCTTTTGTTTTTGCCTATTTAGATTAGGTACATATAAATTAAAATAAGCATATTTTTATGAGCTTGTGTCTTTTTCGTTCACTTAAAAACCTCTAGCAGGTGAAATTAATCATTTATCATGAAGAAAAAACCATGTATATAATAAGCAAAAAGTTGGTTAATTCGAAAAATCTCTCGTGAATAATTCTTCCCTGAATGTAAACTCTGCCTAAATTATGTCCCGAGTGTTACGTAACTCTCCTAGTAACGTTCGGTATCACTCGCGACAGAAAAATGTTGCGAAGCTAACTTAAAAATCTAGTATCTTTTATAAAAAAGCAGATTATTACCACAGCCCAAGCTATTTCTTTAAAGTAATAATGTAGCTATGAGCGGAACGCATAAAAATAACGCAAATATGCAATACGAACTTCGAAATTGGTATTTTAACGCCACAAAATAACCTGGACAACTCGTTCAACACACAGAAAAATCCGGATCAAGTGGACGATTGGACGAATATTTTATTTTTTACATTCTGACATAATGAGCATCAGTACTGCCGCGCTAAGGAATCTTATTCGGCTTTGGATACACACATATTAAGCCAGTATTTAGTAACTCTCTTAGCGTAACGCTTGCGACATGAAATTCCGGGACACATATCTATGTTCACATAAAATTTTATAGAAACATAGTGAAATTAACAAAATACGAGCGTTATAGAGGAAAATTAGTAATAAATTCATTAAAAGCTACTTCTTAGCGCTAGAAGTTATTTTTTTCAAAATATTTTATACATAATACCCAAGAGATGTATTTTGGACATTGATTTTTTGTATGGGAAGAAAAAGTTACAACTTTTAAAAATACAAAAAGAAATAGTAAATTGCATGGTATGATAAATTTAACGATGATCACTATTAATTCATGATTCATATAATCAGTTGCCACAATATTATCGATGTCAGCACAGTATTTAATGAGCTATTAACACATACTTTCTTCGGACAAAAAAACAAACGAAATGTACAATTTTACACGGCCTTACCCATATGCCGTCCTATTTACTCCTTTTTATTTAGTAATTAGTGTTGATTTACAATAAAACAATATAATAACAACACCAAATACTTTATTAAAATCTTCTGTTACAATATTTGATGGCCATCTGAATTTTATCTTCCATAATCGTTTCGTGATCCACACAATAACTTAGAAGTATCCTTAGGTACACACCAATTAAATAAGAATATATTACATCTTAAATTTCTTGAATTATTTGCAATTATTGACTTATTATTTGACTATTTTTAAACCTTTGACATTTACAAAGTGTTGCCAAGTGACCGACTCGCGTTCTCCCCAAACTTTCTCCGAAATCTCCCCAAAATTCAAGATTTGTAAAAAAAAACTCATAAATGGCTATTCTTTTTTATTATTGATACCATTTTATACAATTTCAGCAATAGCGTCCATGACTAAATTAGCCTCTTCACTCGCGCCGGTTGCAGTTCCGTACATTTTTTCTGAGTTAAACCTGTTTAGCATCTTTGAACTGGGTTTAAAATGAACACATCCTTCTAGCAATTTATATCTTATTCTCAAGATGGATTCGGCAGTGTTAATGGCCAATCTGTTTCGACGTTTGTCTTCAATAATAGCTACTTGAGAGAAGGCTCTTTCCGTAACTGCGTTAGAAAAAGATAAAGACAAAATTCCTAGTGCCAATTTGCTAACATTTCCACGGGTATGTTCTATCACCGACTGCATTTTTGAAATTATAAACTTCAACCCAGAACTCTTCGGTGTGTTGCGTGGAATTCCAAGTTGTACGATGCAAATCATTCCATTCTGCGGCAACTTCGGAGCCACTCGGCTATCACCATGCACAGCATTTTGTTTTCGTGTATGTGCTTTCACAGATTAGTTAGTGGTTGGATGTCTGAACATCATCAGTCCAAATATTCCCCCAAAAATATTGTCCTTTAATACTCCCTCCATAACTTTAAAAACCCCCCAAATTTGGGGGGATTCCCTCCAATCTGGCATCACTGCATTTACGCAAGTTTCGTTACCATTTTAGTTTAAAATTAAATAAGTTAAAGAAAAAATAGGATTGCGTAATTGGAGGATTTTATTAATTTGAAGATACGTGTGTTAATATTATTATAAAAGGTGTCCTAATATCCCTAATATTTTAATTTATATAAAATAAAATGGTTATTTGTTAAAGATAATTTAGAATATCTGAGTAAAATGGAGAACAAGTTTAAGCTAAATGTGTAAATATTTTGAGAAAAATGCCATCCATCAATACGTAACTTAAACTTTGATTATTGCTATACGAATAAATTTAAAATCAATTGAATTGAGTAGTTTATATCCAAAAGCAGAACCCTACCTAAACAAGTCGGTTATCAATAGTATGCGCGCGCGCTCGCCGCGTGCTGATGTGTTGATATTGCAGGTGCGGCAGCTACATTATTATACACATATCATTGTGGTTAGTTGAGCATATACATAATTCATGTCTCTATGTAGACTGAGATCATACTTGCTAATCTTTTCAGAAAGGCTACGCATAAGATGATCTCTAACTATAATCTCCAACAATGGAGAATGAATTGACGAAGTAAAGAGACGTATAGGCATTACTAGATCCGCAATGGATAAGATGAGGAAAATATGGAGGAATCGAAACCTTACCAAGGCCACTAAGACTCGCCTTGTCCGAACACTCGTGTTCCCTATATTCCTGTACGCCTCGGAGACGTGGACGCTGCGAGAAATAGAAAAGAAGAAGAAAGATACTCGACGAACTGCACATCCAACAACGTCTATCAGCTCAAGTACAAACTCGCATTCTCAAATTCTTCGGTCACTTCTCCAGGCGAAATATCGATTCCATTGAACGCCTCGTTGTTCAAGGTAAAGTCGAAGGCTCCAGGCCACGCGGTAGATCACCCATGCGATGGACTGATCAAATCAAGTCTGCTCTCGGCAACCCATTAAATGAGTGTACCAAAATGACCGCTAACAGGTAAAAGTGGCACAAAATTCTGATAGATTTAATAGTAATTTTCTTCGTATTTCCTGACGTTTTTGAATATTCTTGTCCCTTGTTCTTATGCTTGGGTGATAGTGAATGTTCGCTGTTATCCTTTTGCGGATCCAGTTTCGGTTTCTTAGCAGCCGGAACACCTGTTGTAATATACATTCAGTAAGAAAGTCATTATCAGTGATCGAAATTATAGGTGAGCTAAAATACCTCAATTTCCAAAAAGAACAGAGACTGAGTACGGATGCCCTAAGACATTTTTTTTTCAGGTCTATAATCGTCCCGCCTTCGAGACATTACGTAATTATTTACCAGCTTTATTTAATAACGAAAAAGTAAAATTAAAAAAAAAATGTATTTATAGCATTTTGTCCCTGAAAAATATGTAGTCGTTAGGAAGTCTCCACTTTTTTAAACGAGTATCCAATCACTGGACGTAATAGATAAAAAATAGCTACTGAAGCTTACATTTAAAACAGTTTAGCAATGATATACAAAAAACCCAAGATGCACAGTCTCGAAGAAAAGTGACGCTCGAAACTGTCGCCAAACACTCACCACCTACGTAGTAATAGTTATGCTATAAATTGTGAAGATGATCACACGCAACGGCCCGGAAAACTGGAACATGACATGACGACCACGACCGCTCTGGCAAGAGCGTACCGACTGAGAAGACGCATAAAATTGCCTACTGACATACTGCAAGCAACTCAAGAAACTCGATCTCTACTAATTAAAAAAGAAAATCTAAATTAATATTTGTTTGTGTGTGAAAGAAACAAAGGCGTAAGAGGTTAATTATATATTGTTCGGAATTGGGGTGGGATTGAGGTAAACTCGAACAAAAGATAATAAAAATCATAACGAATACTTATTCCAAAACAATGAATTAAAATTAAAGATGAGGTGAGTAGATGGGATACGATAGACGCGCACGGCGCACGTCGCACTGTGGAAAATCGTAGAACAACGGCTGATTAAAAATGGTTTTTGTCAATGTCGCTACTGCCATGTTTTTTTTTATTTTAATCAATAGTTTAAGGACCAAACTAGACTATAATATCAAAAAATTATACATATTATATGAAATAATTTTTTTACAACACCACAAACTTTATAGTTACGACGGACGTCCATGTTAAGCCCGTTCACTTCTTCACTTTCAAATTGATTTTATTGTTATACGTTACACGAAAAGGTATAATGTATTATATATTTCTGAAAACCTCGACTTTTGAAGAATATGAAACCTTAAAATAATTGCAAAATAATATATGATGAAAAAAAAGTTTTTTTAAAGTTCCTCGAGACTTTTGACAGTTGCCCACGTTTACCCCTGCTTTACATTTAATGTTGATTTGTAGCCTAGCTATCCATAAACATAACCAAATAAAAAAAGCTGCGGAAATTTGCGGTTTTCGGAGTAATTAGTAAAAATGTGATAAAAGTCAGAAAACGGAAAACCGCTCGCTATCTATTGCGGTTTGAAATGTTGGTGTTTATATCAATAGTTTGCGATAAGTTTTGTAATTTATCATTGTTAATAGGGCGTTTATCTTTTTTTGCACTCATTTTGCGTGTGAAAATATTAATCAACAAGATGCACACTACCCTCATATAGTATATAAACTGTTGTTTCATTTCATTGTAAATAACAGAATAGTGGTGAATTAACAGAAGTGTAATTGTTACGAATACAATATAACTAACTACGTGTTTTGTTGACTCTTCAAAATGTCTACTTTCAAGTGTTCTAAACGTGAAATAATACTTTCGTATATCGAAGGAGGAAAATCATTAGAGGCATTATCAACAGTTTTAAAAGAAAATTATGTTACTTATGTTTCATCCTCAGTGATTTTCAAAGACATATTATTCCCGCTTTAAATAAACGATGGACAGAAACTTCACGGAAAAAGGATAGTTTTTTTAATGAAAAACAGTAATTGGTTAGAATCAGAATATTCAGTAACTTTACCGAACACTGAAGACGTTACAACCGTCTCCACACCATCTACTTCTTCTGGAAAACGTGGGAGACCGTGCGTATCTTATCCAGACTTGTCAGAATACAGTAAAAGAATAAAAAATACAATGTTACTTAATGAATATGGATTTGAACACGTCTATAATGCATATCTTCAAGGGTTACGTTCGACAGGAGAAGGAACAGAAGCTAAACTTGTGGAAACATTAAGGTTTGCTGAAACTGAAAATAAAACCTGTTAAGTCCAACGTGAAACCGAACGCACCTTTGGTTGGCAACATTATTCTATTGTCTTTGACTTTTTTTTCACTTTGACGTTTTTCCTTCTTGCAAAAACTAACCACCGCTTGGGAGATTGATTTTATTGATTATAATTGGAAATCAAATTAGATCTCACGTGATATTAACAGATTAATTGTGTTCAGTGATTGATTGAACTTTAGAATCCCCATTTGATGGAAAGCCTGGGATATTTTGGAACAATTACGCCATATTGACGCCATACCAAGGCACGCGCATTTGTTGGAAAAAGGTAGTGATAAACAGCTTCAAATCTGGTGCGAAGTAATTGTGCTGTGATTGCTGTCGGACCGCATTGGGAGGACTGCATCTTTGAGATCCTTCGTCCATCCACACTTGACTATACGTTCAATTACTCATTACCTATACACACACACACACGGACGCGGCCTCAGGAAAGGTCGTAGCTTGTCGTCATCAGCTCCTTGGGTAAGTGATTATAATTATTAACCTTTAAGGGGAAGCCCAAAGGGCTATAGTGTAACCTTGTTTGAAGAGCAACGTTAGGCTCCACGTACCGTGGACCGTTCAGCATACCAGCCCCGTTGCGCTGGCTTGGGACTGAACATTTGGTAAGCAGAGCGTGGGTTTTAATAATAAATCCACATAGTAAATTGGAAGTTTTGAAAATAACTTTAGTTTAATTACTTAATATAACTTATAACCTAATAAGTTTTGAATATATTGCTTTGTCAGCCGGGCTCAAATAGTACTTGTAGTTTGTACTGTAATTTGTAGTGCTAGTCTCTTGGTATTGCACTGACAAGTAAGATTGTTGGTGAAATTAGGAATTATCAGGTTAATTTGATATTTATTGTTAAAGCTGTTTGGTATATTCGTTGTGATTAATAATTGAATGTCACTAGTCTGAAGTTAAAAGTTTATCTAAATAATAATCACATAGTCTAACATAATAAGACTTGAATTGTGTGTATTGGTTATTGTTTATAGTGTGATTATTGGATTGTGTTATTGGAGGTTGTCCGGAGCAATATTACACATCCTATTGTTGTATTTATTTGAGGTTGATCCAGCATTGTATTATACATTCAATTGTTATTTCTTTGTAACTAGCTATCCTTAGCAAGCTAGATTCATACTTGGAATAAGTACAGGGTCGGATTTGGACCTGAAATAAATTGAATTTAAGTTTTATTTTGGTGAGATTGCTCGGTTGGCTAACAAGTCATTGTTTGTTTGTTTAGGTAATTTAGCCTATTTGTATTAATATTTGATTGTTGCAATGGCCTCATTAAAGGCAGTCTGGGAGTCTGCTGCCATATTGGTCTCACAGTTGAGATGGTTCACATCGGCGGTAGCAACGGTTGAGCGTCCGGACTTGGAAGAGCTCACCCTTGCTCGGAACGGGCAAGTGAATGAGAGGATCAAGTCAGCTGATGCTGCGCTCACACGCTTCAACGAGTACATCATGGACGTGGATTTGGCGGTGATGGACCAGGCAGCCCGCGATAAGGTTTTGGGTGACTATGACCAGATTGTCAACCTGGGGGATGTCATAGGTCAACGAGCCCGGGAAATTTTGACGAGCCGGATGCCTGAGGAGGCCAAGCCTCAGACCTCTATTGTTAAGGGCCCTGGACTGTTGGGTAGGCTGCCCACCCTGGAGCTGCCACATTTTGACGGTCGTTTGGACCACTGGCTGGGCTTCATTAATCTTTTTGAGAGTCTTGTGGATGCACGCTCGGACCTCGGACCTGCCCAGAAGTTGGCCTACTTGTTGTCCGTTTTGGAGGGCGAAGCCAGAGCCTTGGTGCAGCACCTGCCGGTGACGGACTCCTCCTACCCTACCGCTCTGGAGCTTCTCTCCCGACGGTATCAGAACAAGCACTGCCTGGCTGATGTGCACATCGGCCAGATTTTGCAACTACCGGCCATTGCCAGCACGTCGACGTTGCGGACTGACTTGCTGAACCCATTGGTCTCAGCGACCAACGCCTTGAGACGCTTGAAGTTGCCGGTAGAACATTGGTCCTACTTGTTGGTGCACATAGTGCTGCAGTTGCTCCCTGCGGAGCTGAGGTCACGGTTTGAGCAGAAGTATGGTGGGGATAGTGCGACCCATCTTCCCACCTTTGACGACCTTCTCAAGTTCTTGGAAGACGAGTGTCGGTTTTTGGACAACACTCGTGGCGCCACGGGGTCACGCCCACCACCTTCTCGGCCTAGAAACTAGGGACGGACTAGGGCTAGGGGGCCTGTTGATGTTCGCCCCCCCCCCCCCGTTTTGCTGGCGCCCGGAGTTCTCACGATTGCGACTTTTGCAAGGCCACGGGGCATGTCATGGCAAGTTGCTCAGCTTTTTTGAACTTGCACGTAAGTGCCCGCCGCCGTATTGCCAACGCACGCCGTTTGTGCTTCTCGTGCTTGGGGGCCCATTTCCATCGGGACTGCCCCGACCCCCGTCCGTGTAGAATTTGCACGGGGTCCCACCTGGAGATTTTGTGCGCCAACGCGAACCGCTCCAGCAGACCCTCTTCTGAGGAGGGTTCGCGCAGGGGGGGGTATTCCGGAGACGAGCATGAGGCCCGCAATTCTGCACGCCGCTCTCCACCCCCCGCGCAAGTTGTACGGGAGTCCCGCGAGCGCCATTTGGTCTCCCCTCGTCAGGGAGAACGCGCGTTGGCTGCTAGGCAGCAGTGGCCGGACCAGCACCGCTACCTCTCCCCTCCGTTGGCGGAACGTCCCCGGTGGGAGTCGCGCCCCCCGCCATTCAGGCATCCGGTGGGATATGCCCCTCCAGCGATGGCGAGCGGCTCGGGACACCGCGCGAACGAACCATTTGATGTTTACCCTCGTCGTGAACGAAGGCAGTCTGGATGCGGCGAGCGGTCGCCGCCCAGGCACCGCTAGGAAATTGGCGCCTGCCCCGCTAAAGGACCCCCCCCGATCGAGTCGATTTTGTTGCCAACGGCCTCGGTCAGGGTCTGGGGACCCTTGGGTGACTCGATTGTGGTCCGTGCCATGTTGGACATGGGAGCCCAGGGTACCCTTTTGTCGTCTTGGTTAGCGGGACAGGTTGGCCTGGAGGTGAAAGACTTTTCAGGCAAGATTCATGGAGTTGGCGAAGCGGCTGTCACCACTGTTGAGGGAGAGACCTGGTTTGAAATCACCCCTGTGAGTTGTCTTTACCCTAAAATTGGTGCTCCTGCCCTTGTTCTACCGACTATAATGGGTAACCTTCCCGATTGTCAGTTGTCTTTGGATGTTCTACGGTTGACGTCAGGTCTGAATTTGGCTGACACCCGGTTTGATTCCCCTTGTACGGTGCATTTGTTGTTGGGTTCCGATGTTTTAGAGAAAATATTGTTGGGAAATATGACGGTCTTGCAGCCGGAGACCCCAGGGTGCCACCCGAGGGGCCTGGTGGCGGTCTCAACCATCTTCGGCTTTGCGATTATGGGCCCAGTGTTGAACGTGCCCCCTCCACCTGAACCTGTCTTTGCGTTGGTGTCCGGCTCAGCCCTCTCTGACGCCGTTCAGAGGTTTTGGGAGGTTGAGGAGCCCCCTCAGGTGGCCCGCTTGAATCCGGAACACGAAGAGTGCGAGTTGTTCTATCAGAACAACACCGGTCGACTCCGCTCCGGTCGGCTTGAGACCCGGCTGCCTTTTGTTGCGGTGCGACCACCTCTTGGCCAATCCAGACCTACGGCTGAGAAAAGATTGTTGGCAATGGAGCGCCGCATGGCCAGGGACCCGGTGCTGCGGCAAAAATATGTAGAGTTTATGCGTGAATATGCAGACTTGGGACACATTTCGGTGTCAGATTTGGATTGGCGCTCAGTAGAGCATTTCTTCTTGCCACATCACGCGGTCCTCAAGCCATCCACTGGTAAACTGCGCACAGTGTTTGATGAGTCTGCGCGGACTTCTTCCGGCGTCTCCTTGAATGATTGCCTGCATTCCGGCCCCAAATTGTTGAGGGATCTTTGTGACGTCATCACGTCTTTTCGTCGTCATCAAGTAGTCTTTGTGGCCGACATCAAAATGATGTTCCGGCAAACGGTTATTCACCGGGATGACAGACGTTATCAGTTGATCCTGTGGCGGGAACATCCCCAGGATTCCATGATTGTGTATGAGCTCAACACGAATACTTACGGCCTTCGGTCAAGCCCCTTTGTTGCTATTCGCTCGCTTTGGGAGCTTGCGGACCGGGAGCGTTTGAGGTTCCCTCGTGCGTCCGCCATCTTGAAAACGGACCTGTACGTCGACGATGTCTGTACTGGAGCTCCTACGGTTGAGGAAACTATCCTGTTGCGTGACGAGTTGGTCCAGATTCTGGCTTCCGCTGGCTATGAGTTGCGTAAATGGGTGTCCAACTCACCAGCGCTATTGGAAGGTGTGTTGGAGGATCATAAGCAGGATCCTCATTTGTTTGAAAACATTGACAACACCGCCATGATGGCCGTCCTCGGCGTTCAGTACCGACCAGTTCAAGACACCTTTACGTATGATGTCGACTTGGAGTCTCCTCATACTTGGACTAAACGACTGGTGTTGTCTACTGTAGCAAGGACCTTTGACCCTAATGGTTGGATCTGCCCGGTATTGTTTTGGGCGAAATGCTTCCTTCAGCGCCTTTGGACCGCTGAACTTGATTGGGACGAGCCACTTCGGGAAACCCTGTTGGAAGACTGGCTCTAATTTGTATCCGTGCTCCCTGTGGTCAATGAGGTCGCGCTGCCACGCGCCATCCTCCCCCCTGGGGCTTATGCTGCCACCCTTCATGGGTTTTGTGACGCGTGCTCTCAAGTTTATGCCGCCGCTGTTTATTTGCGCACCGTCAGCGCCACGGGCCAGGTGAAGTTGTCACTGGTCATGGCCAAGAGCAAGGTGGCCCCCCTCCGGACGGCATTGACCATCCCTAAGTTGGAGTTGTCAGGGGCGGTGCTTCTTGTGCGTCTCCTAAATCACGTTGTGCATACTTTGGGTGGAACTGTTGACATTCGGGCTTCTTACGCCTGGACGGACAGTCAAATTGTTTTGTGTTGGTTGAAGACGTCCGTCCACTCTTTGGAGGTCTTTGTTGCGAACCGAGTGTCTCAGATTCAAGGTTCTGAAACGCCTTTGATTTGGAGGCAGGTGCCTGGTGACCTGAACCCGGGCGACGTGACCTCGCGCGGATGCATGGCCCCCCGCTTGATTGCTCACCCCCTCTGGTGGGGACCGGACTGGCTGACCCGCCCCGAGGACGATTGGCCTCGAATGCCAGTCTTGATGTCGGATCCTTTGCCCGGACTTAAGGTGTTCGCTGTTGGGACGAAGGATCCTCCGTTTGATCCTGATTTTTTGTTGAATCGATACAGCTCCCTCGACAAATTGTTGAACGTCACCTCGTGGATCAGGCGTTTTGGCCATAATTCTAGGAATGGGGACAAGCGCCTTTCACCAGTTCTCTCTCCTCAAGAGCGACAGGAGTCACTCCTCCTTTGGGTCCGCTCTGTGCAGGCTGCACACTTTGAGAAGGAGATCGAGGTCTTGAAGTCTGGTAGGGTTAAGTTGTCGGGAGCTGTTAGCAAGCTGAATCCCTTCTTGGATAAGACGGGTCTTTTGCGTGTTGGAGGACGATTGAGGCACTCTAGCCTTCCTTATGGGGCCCGTCACCCCCTTTTGTTGCCCAAGGAGGGCCACTTGGTACAATTGTTGGTGACTGATCGTCACATTAAAAACTCGCATGCCGGTTGCAATGCGCTGTTGGCCATTCTGCAGCGAGAATTTTGGATTTTGTCGGCTCGTCGTACTATTCGTAGCATTGTCTTCCGTTGTATGCCGTGTTATCGGACTAAGGCCTCCACTATGCAGCCCCTAATGGGAGATTTGCCGGCTGATCGTGTCAATGAGGCGAGGCCCTTTGCTGGCGTCGGAACGGACTTTGCTGGTCCCTTTTCGGTGAAGACGTCCACCCTTTGAAATAGTAAAATTGTCAAGGCTTATTTGTTTGTTTTTGTCTGCCTGTCAACCAAGGCAGTACATTTGGAGCTGGTAATCTCCCTCTCGACAGAGGCCTTTGTGGCGACTTTGGAAAGATTTGTGTCTCGCCGTGGGTTACCTTCTTTGATTAGGTCTGATTGCGGTACGAATTACAAGGGTACAAGTAACTATTTGAAGGAGGTATACGCCTTCCTTAATGAGAGTCAGGTTGACATTGGTAATGGTTTGGCCCGCCGAGGGGTCACTTGGTTGTTTGACCCGCCAGCCTGCCCCCATTGGGGGGGTATTTTTGAGGCCGCGGTGAAAGCGGCAAAGGGACACTGGCGGAGACTATTGGGAGACACCGTTCTCACCTTTGAGGAACTAGCTACGGTATTTTGCCGCATTGAAGCTGTGTTGAATTCGCGCCCATTGTGCCCGCTCTCTTCGGACCCGAATGACTTGGAGGCTCTAACCCCGGGCCATTTCTTGATTGGACAGCCACTTGTCGCCTTGCCGGAGTACCCTTTTGTTGATGTGAGCCAAAATCGGCTCTCGCGGTTTCAGTTGGTGCAACAGCTCGCTCAGAACTTTTGGAAGCGTTGGAGCTTAGAGTATCTGCACATCCTCCAGCAACGCGTCAAGTGGACGGATAAAACTCATCCGCCCAAGATCGGAGACCTCGTCTTGATTAAGGATGCCAACCTGAAGCCTTTGTATTGGCGCATGGGGCGCATTCTCAATTTGGTGGCTGGCACCGACGGGGTCCCTCGTTTTGCTGAAGTTTTGGTGGACGGATCCATCATAAAGAGAGCGGTCGCAACTTTGTCAAGACTTCCAATTGATTAGCGGACGGGTTGGCCCGTCCGGGGGGGGGGTAGATGTTAAGTCCAACGTGAAACCGAACGCACCTTTGGTTGGCAACATTATTCTATTGTCTTTGACTTTTTTTTCACTTTGACGTTTTTCCTTCTTGCAAAAACTAACCACCGCTTGGGAGATTGATTTTATTGATTATAATTGGAAATCAAATTGGATCTCACGTGATATTAACAGATTAATTGTGTTCAGTGATTGATTGAACTTTAGAATCCCCATTTGATGGAAAGCCTGGGATATTTTGGAACAATTACGCCATATTGACGCCATACCAAGGCACGCGCATTTGTTGGAAAAAGGTAGTGATAAACAGCTTCAAATCTGGTGCGAAGTAATTGTGCTGTGATTGCTGACGGACCGCATTGGGAGGACTGCATCTTTGAGATCCTTCGTCCATCCACACTTGACTTTCACTATACGTTCAATTACTCATTACCTATACACACACACACACGGACGCGGCCTCAGGAAAGGTCGTAGCTTGTCGTCATCAGCTCCTTGGGTAAGTGATTATAATTATTAACCTTTAAGGGGAAGCCCAAAGGGCTATAGTGTAACCTTGTTTGAAGAGCAACGTTAGGCTCCACGTACCGTGGACCGTTCAGCATACCAGCCCCGTTGCGCTGGCTTGGGACTGAACAAAACCTTATTCTTGATTCTCATAGAAGAAGCAAGGCAGACAAAAATGTTAACGGATGAAGAGGCATTGAGCGTATTTATTGACTTGGATTTAACGAAAGCACAGTATTTGTACTTGAGAAATTTAACGAACGAACGAAAATGTTTTGTGTTTCCACCATATTACAAAGTGCAAGAAGTTAAAACTACTTGCTATCCACCATCTTCAGCTATAGAAATTACAGACACCAGTGCAAAAATATTAAGACTTCAAGATTTATTAGATCACACTGCAGCTAGAATATTGAAAATAGATTCAGTGTATAGGAATGGATTGAATAACTTACTTCTATACAGTAAATGGGGCTGTGATGGCTCATCCGGTCAAAGCCAGTACAAACAGAAACTGCCTGAAGAGTCTGAACTAATTTCTGATGAAAATTTATTTATCACTTCTTTGGTGCCTATTAAGTTAATTAACGAGCTAACAGGTGATGTTGTCTGGCAAAATCCGGTACCGTCATCTGTTCGTTTTTGCCGGCCTATATTAATAGAATTTTGCAAAGAAACTCCCGAGAAAACTAAAGCTGTTGTGGATGAAATAAAAGGTCAAATAAATTCTTTGGGTCCATCATTAATAAACAAAGAAGGTGAGGGAGTGCAAGTGAAGCATGATCTCTTTCTTACAATGATAGATGGCAAAGTAGCTCAGGTATTAACAGATACGCCTTCGGGTTCCACATGTACAATATGTGGAGCTACTCCACGCCAAATGAACGATTTGACTAAAGTGACTGCTAGGCCTGAAAATGAAGATTCTTATCAATACGGACTGTCTACTTTGCACGCCTGGATTCGTTGTATGGAAATGATTTTACATATTTCCTATAATGTGTCTTTCCAAACATGGTCAGCCACAAGCGAAGAAAAGAAACGACTAAAGCAAGAGAAGAAAACCCTGGTACAAAGGCGTTTCCGTGAAGAGCTAGGATTAATCGTCGACAAACCAAGACAAGTAAGTGGTAATTCTAATGACGGTAATACTGCCAGAAGATATTTTCACAATGGAAGCTGCTCTGCTGAAATTACAGGAGTGGATATAAATTTGATTAAACGACTTCACATAATTCTGCAAGCTCTTTCATCGGGTGTAATGATAAATGCTGAAAAATTTGGCAGTTATGCTCTGGAGACTGCCAGGATCTATGTGAGCAATTATGACTGGTACTACATGCCATCTTCAGTTCACAAAATTTTGATTCATGGAGAAAGTGTCATAAAGCATTTTGCAATACTTCCTATTGGTCAACTTTCGGAAGATGCACAAGAATCTCGTAATAAGGATTATAAAAAATTTCGTCTACATCATGCTAGAAAATGCTCAAGATCCGCTACAAACGAGGATGTATTTCATACTCTTCTTTATACTTCAGATCCTTACATAACCAGCATTAGAAAACCATATACAAAAAACGTGAAGGAACTTGATGAAGACAACTAAGATCTTTTGAAAGTGAACGAATTAATTTTAGATCCCGAAGTTCATCAAGTATAAATAACATAAAATTAAGTAAACATTACAATTAATTAATAATTAATCTGTGTACGATTTTAACCACAACATTTGAAAAAAAAAATGTTTTTATTATTTAAATTGATTTGTATTTTGATGTACTATATGATATTTGGTTTTTGTAAACATTAAAATAATAGTATTCATTGTTAAAAAATAAATATTGGACATTATTGATAATTTTGAATTTGTTTTATTTTTTAATGTATAGTTTCAAATCCAGTCATAAAAAATTACATTCCATTTGAAGCCATATACACTATTCTATATTTGTGCAAAATTTTAGAACATAATATTCAGAAATAAAAAAGTTATTGATTTTTAATCAGAAACAGACCTTTATTTTCCATAGTGCGTCGTAAGGATGTCTTACGGTGAACTGAATTATTGGTACGTGATAAGAAACAAACCAGTGGTTGCCAATTGAAATTCAACCATAATTTCTATTATTATTTCAAATTGAATATTATAAAAAGATAATTCGTTTTTCTCTCCATTTCCCAATAAACTTTAAATGTGCAAAATTTCATACTCATCCTTTTCTTCCTTCTTATTTCTTTTTCTTCTTCTTCTTTTAATCTTTAACTATGCCAAATTTCATACTATTACTTCTTCTTTCGTTTTCTTCTTCTTCTTCTGACCTTAACGGGTTTGCGGGAATATTCTAACGAGATACCAAGGACATATAAGATATGCAAGGGAACTGATGGGTTTTCAGTCAGTAGAAGTCTGACACTCCCTTCCGCTCCATCCACCGCAGGAGGAGTTATTTGATGGTTTTCCCACCTAGTTGAACGGTGATTGCCCCAGTTCCTGGTTTCAAGGATAAAGATGCGTCTAGTAATTTAAAAAAAAATATAGATGATGAGTTTCACAAGGTGATAACAACAATATTGATAGCTGATTAGATAAAAATGTGGTCAAGTGCAAATTGTACTCGCTCCTGAAGCGTTCCGTAAAAGCAAGCGTAAATTTGCGAATAATGACTTTGTTTTTCATAGTGTTTGTATAGATGAAGTTATATTTGCGGTTTTTTGAAAACGGGCTATTTCTCAAATACCGCAGACTCTATTTTGTTCAAACCAATTTTCGTTAAAAGTGTTCATTGAGATCATGTAGGTATTTTTATTAAAATCACTCTCTTATTTTAAAAGTGAGAGGGCTTCCAAAGTTGTGGTGGGGACAAATTTTACCACTTTGGAAGTGTCCAAATTTCAAACGGTGGACTTTAAAAAATAAAAATAATAATAAAAAATAAAAAAAAATCTTTTATTTTCAGGCTTCTAAGGCCCATAGTGTTAGTCAAACAATTTACTTAATAACTATGTTAGTAAGAAACAATTAGGCATACACAGACAATTATAAAGGTAACAAAACAAAAACAAAATAAAATAAAAATACAAACTCACAATCACAATCAGAGGAAGGTTTATCAAGCCCTATGTTGTAGCGTAAATAAAATTAAGTGCACAGTAAAACACAAACCGCTACTTAACACGTTTAATTTTGATTAAAAGGAAAAAGATAGAAAACAAGTACTTAATTAAAAAATATAAAAAAGTTAAATATTAGTTATTATTGGGAACCTTTCAGTGATGGCGTGGGTTAACTTAGCGGAAAGAAAAAGAATGTTATCGAAAGTATTATGCAAATATTTTTAATTTACCTAACAAAAAAATCGATTGCAATCGGTTATAGCTAGGCGAATACGCATTATTAGTAATTTTAATTACAAAAACACTAAGAGCATCCAACGCGTCTTGATAGGCCTTAGGTTAGAAAGAGTTTTTGACGTGAGAATTTTTAGATTAGAAATATACAAATTAGGTGCACTATTTAAAATAGAACTCCTGCTGCGAAAACTCGGTAATTCCTGGACGGCTGAACACGACTGTGGGAAGTAACGTAGAAATCGCGGAGCCACTGCGCTGCGGAGTCCGCATCTACATCGTACTCTCTTCAGGCCTTTGAGATGGACGTCTCAGGCACAGGATGTGCTCGGATATCGGGCGAGAGCGCCCCGACCTCCGTCGTCGATAACCGACGTCGCTTGCCCGTAGGGTGGAGCCAAAAATTGGCTTGTAACGGGATCTAAACAAAAAAGAAACTTCAGACCACCGATGCAAGCTGAATCTTTGATTAATTATGAAACTAGTGCGAAATGGATCGAAAAGAAAAAAGACGACAATACATACCAAATTAACCAGAAAATCACCCACAGACTATACTTTTGCTAGGACACTTTATATTTTTTATTGGGTTTACACCAACAGAAGAAAAACTTTCACTTCATAATTTCGATATTAATCACAAAAAATAAGGTCGACCATCACTTATCGAGTCCCAAAAATGTAATGACGCCGTCGAAAGGCAAACAACCGACGATTTTTTCACGATTCCTGGTTCAAATGTCAATAACAGCTATGAAGAAAAAATTTTTTATTGAAAAGTTTGCATTAGGATTGGAGGAGGTTTTAACCGTAGCGGTTTTACGCTACAGTACCCCATTCCCAGTAAAAAAAAATTGAGAGTAGCAACCCTAAAGGTGAGTGGCAACCCTAAAGGAAAGGTGAGTGACAACCCTAAAAGAAAGGTGGTTGACAACCCTAAAAGAAAGGTGAGAGATCAACCCAAGTGAATGTATCAACCCAGTGAGAGGGTGACAACGCTATAACAGATTGACATCACAACAACAGATTGAAAACACAACAACAGATTGAAAACACAATAACAGACTGACAACACAAAAGGGATAGCATCAACCAAGAGTGAAAACCATAATATACAAATTAAATAAACTAGCCTAACTAACTTTAAACTAAATACATCAAATCAACAACATCGAAGTGCAGCTGATACTGAATAAAATTGAAAGCCGGCCTTCAGTTTAGACGTTAATAGTGCGAGCTTCAGATGCGTCTCCTAAACCTACATTAGAATAGAAAAACAAACGATAGATCTAGAGTAATATTCTTAAATATATATAGGAACAAAGAACAATAATCAACACGAAACAAATAAGAGTTGAGATTAAGAAATAACTTAAAAATACGACGAAAACTCAAAGGAAGTCAAACAAAAACTCGAAGTCGAACACAAAAGCTCGAAGTCAGATAAAAACTCGAAGTGAGACACGACTCAAAGTCAAACACAACTCAAAGTCAAACACGACTCAAAGTCAAACACGACTCAAAGTCGAACACGACTCAAAGTCGAACACGACTCAAAGTCAAACACGACTCAAAGTCAAACACGACTCAAAGTCAAACACGACTCAAAGTCAAACACGACTCAAAGTCAAACACGACCCAAAGTCAAACACGACTCAAAGTCAAACACGACTCAAAGTCAAACACGACTCAAAGTCAAACACGACTCAAAGTCAAACACGACTCAAGACTGAATTTAAGAGCTTAAGTTATAGAGGGATAAGTTAGAAGGTTAAGTTAAAGAGAGAGGGTTAAGTTGAAGAGGGTGGACCTTAAATCAAAATCAAAAATACGACGCCTAATGAGAGGAAATGGTTATGAATAAATATTAACTCCAGGGAGGAATGAGGGTCGAAATAATAAAAGAGGTGTCGTTAATTGAAAACTAATGGCCTAACATAAGTAATGCTGATTAAGTTAAGAATATGGAACAAATTAATTCATTTAAGTATGTCTTTTATATGATATTGTCCAATATGATGAGAATCACAGTCTTGTAGGACATATGTAGTCATGGAGATGACTCTGATCACACGACATTTAATGAAACGAGGAGCAAGCTTTCCTGTAAAGTATTCAGCAGCTGACGATTTTGAAAAATTACGCCTCCATACAAAGTCGCCGGCATTAAGTGTAATAGCCGTCCGGTTCGTATTGTAATTTCGTGAATTACGGAGAAAAGCAGAAGAAAGATTGTCCGCTACTTTTGCGTAAATCTCGGCGAGCGAAGTCAGATTACTCGCGTGTTGTTCCCGACTTTCAGCTAAATTAGTGCTAAGAGTCTGGTTATTCGCACGCGATGAATCCATACAGACTTCTCTACCGAATATGAGAAAGTTTGGCGTAAACCCTGTGGCTAAATTAATACACGAATTGAGGTAAAGTTTGACCTTGGGTAACAATTTAGCCCAATTCCTTTGGTTCTCGCCAACCAATATGCTCAAACAAGTAACGACACTTTGGTTATAACGTTCTACCGTGTTTGCTTGTGGAGTGTAATAAGGGGTATATGTAGGGGATTCAATGCGAAACGATCTAAGAAAGTTTAAAAACTGATTACTACGAAAAACGGTAGCATTATCACAGAGAATAGACCGTGGAACTCCGAAGTTAAAAAATATTTCAGATTCCAAAGCTTTTATAACTGAGTTGGCGTCAATCCTTTTAAGGGGCACTAACCAAACATATTTAGAAAAAACATCGACCATAGATAAAATGTATTTGAACCCATAATAAGCGATTGGAAGCGGTCCAATAACGTCGATAGAAATCATTTGTAAAGGTAAAGAAACTTCCTTTGGATAACACATATGACCACGTGGTTGGGAATTCGCGATCTTATAAGCTTTACAAACCTCACATTGCCTTAAAGTCTCAGAAACATCTCGAAACATATTTGGCCAGTAAAAGTTATCCTTGAGCTTAAAATAAGTCTTTGAAACTCCAGGATGTATAGAGAGAGGATTATTATGAGCTTCCCATATAGCGGATTTAACTTTTTCAACGGGTAAAACTACGCGCCAAGGATCAGAGCACAATGGGTTAGTGATTGGCATGCGTCTTAACAGAACACCGTTCCGAATGGCGTAAGCTGGAAACGTTTGAGGGGAGTCACGAGCCCCTAAATACACCTTCATTGGTATGGTCAGGTCCTTGATCGAATGTAACCGGACTCGCGTACATTCTAGATAAAGCGTCTGGAACGACGTGTTGCGACCCTTTGCGATGAATGATATCAAACGTGTATTGGGAAATCACAGTAGCCCATCGCGCCAAACGCCCTGAGGGATTACATAGTGTGAGGAGCCATTTCAAGGCCATATGATCGGTTATAACAGAAAACTTCATTCCATCTAAATAACAGCGAAAATGCTTAATGGAATCAAGAACGGATAAAAGTTCACGTTCAGTTGTACTATAATTGCGTTCTGCTTTTGAGAATAAGCGTGAATAATAAGCGATAGGATGTTCAACACCATCGAACTTTTGAGAAAGAACTGAACCAAGACCAACAGCTGACGCATCACATTGCAAAATGAAGGGCTTCGAGAAATCTGGACATGCCATAACGGGAGTATTGATGAGCGCATCCTTTAATTTTAGGAATGCTTGATCGGCGGCATCATCCCAACTTATAGGGTCACGACCCTTCTTTTTTCCTATAAGGGCAGTGAGTGGAGCTATTATAGAAGAAAAACCATCAACAAAACGCCTATAATATGAGCATAACCCAATAAAACCACGTAGTGACTTAGCTGTAGTAGGAACGGGATAATCCCTAATAGCATCGAGCTTGCTGGGATCAGTTTGTAAACCCTTTTCGTTAATGATATAACCCAAATATTTCAATTCGCTTTTACAGAACTCGCATTTTTTTAGGTTAATAGTTAAACCGGCCTCCTTGAGACGCTCTAGTACTTTTCTAAGGAGCGAGAGGTGACTATCAAAGTCTTTTGATATTATGATTAGATCATCGACGTAACCGAAAACGCAATTATCACTGGTCGAAGTGAATTCAAAATTGACGATCATATCAGTAAGGCGCTGCATCTCGGAAGCTGCATTCGTGAGACCAAATGGCATTCTGACGAACTCAAATAAACCTCGTTGTGGAACTATGAAAGCGGTTCTTTCACAACTCTCAACATCAGCGAGAGGAATCTGCCAAAATGCACTCCTAAAATCAAGAGAACTTATATACCTTGCACCTCGAAGGTTGTCAAGAATATCGTGAATACGGGGGAGCGGATAAGAATCTCTAGTAGTAACGCTATTCAATTTCCTACTATCAACGCAAAAACGTACAGAACCGTCCTTTTTGGTAACCATCACAACAGGACTGGCCCATGGAGAACGTGAGGGACGAATGACACCCATCTCCAGCATCTTATCGATTTCCTCATTGAGCAACTTTAACTTAACAGGTGAAAGAGGGTAAAAACGTTGTCTAATTGGTGGTCCAGTAGTGTTTATTTTGTGTGATAGCCAAGTAGTCTTACCAAGGCCAACTTTATCGGATGAAATGACATCGAATTCCTCAATGACCCGTTGTAACTTTAGCTCTTGGTCTGGTAATAAAACGTCACGAGGGTAAATGTATCGAACCTCGCTAATGCAATTAATCTGAGGAAGGGATTGAGAGTCAGAGGGAAGGGTATGTGAGTCAGGAGGTAGGGAATTAGAGTCGGGAGGAAGGTACATATTACCTTTGATTTTTTTGTTAAAAGCTTGACTAAAAACTGAAGTCAAACCGAACTTATTCCAAAATTCGATACCTAAAATAACTGAAGAAGACATAGAACGTGCTACTAAAAATTCGTGGACAAAAGTCGTACCATTAAACTTAACTGGGAGAAAGATAGTTCCTAAAATATCAATAGGAGAGTTATTAGCGGAAATAACACGTGGGCACTGAACGTTTGATTTTAAAGAAATACCCAGTTGTTGGGTTAAACAATCACTAATAAGGGACATTTGTGCACCAGAGTCAAGTAGGGCTTTAACGACCCGGTTACACAATATGATCTCGATGAAAGGACGGTTATCAGACGAATCGGACGCTATCACCGGTGACACTGTACGGAGTAATGCGTGTCGCCGGTGGGCTAAACATTTTTTGGATTGCATTTTGGGCAATCACGAGTTATAAAACCAGGTGTGCGGCATTTAAAACATAGCATACCAGGGAAATCAGGGCAAGTACGATAGGGGTGTCCCGTTTTATTGCATTTTGGACAGATTTGTGATTGATTTGTTGCGCTTGAAACTAATTTTGTAGATTTGGGCAAAAAACTTTCAAAATGCGATGCAGTGTCAATGAGCGCATCTAAGTCAGTAAATTTATGTATCGATAAGCATGGAAAATATCTAGGATGCATGTTGTGAGTGATAATTTCTAATAGTTCAGATTTATCGACTGGTTTACGTAATGTATCATTCAATTGAGAAATCTGATGCACAAAATGTAAAACAGGTTGATCTGATTTCTGTTTTGTATTTCTAACTTGTTGACCGGTTTTAAACTCGAAATCAATTTCTCCGAATGTATTGAAGAAATTTTCTTTTAATTCGGGGTAAGTCATATCAGGTCGACGGATTGACCTATAATAATTCAAGGCGCGACCGGATAACACTTCGTGGAAGCGTTTAAGCAGATATCTGTCAGTTATGTCGTCTGAATCCTTCTCTTCTTCGATACTGGTAAAAAAATTTCGAACACTGGTATCTCCAGTATAATTTATGTTCCATTTTCTTAGCGAAAATCGTTTTAGAAGGTAACCGGGACAGTCCTCGGATTTCATAGGAGAAGGTAAGTTAGAACGACTAGTACCCGGAGTGGGCCTAGGTGGAATGGGAGGAGGTCTAGAAATAATAATACTTTCGTGTAAAGGAGTCTCACCGATAGAACCTTCTTCAGACATTTTTAAACACAAAATAGAAATAGATTAAATGAAAGAGAGCGGGACTTAGCAGGAAATCGTTAGATATCGTGCCGTAATATCGATACGGGAAGAAGACAACAAAATGAACGTCAAAGGAATCCGCTGGGCTAAGAATCCAACAAAAACAGATACTAGCAAATAGCAGAAAAGCAAACAGTTGGGCTAAAGAATAAAAAAGGTAGACACTAGCACACGACCATTCAAAAAGCTTACCTTTGGTCACGATGCCTAACCATCCACACATCAAACACACTCTACGGGAAACTAACTACCGCTACCTACTGGGATAAAATAAAACTCGGAATAGATACGTACATTTTGGGAGAAAATAAAAGAATTGGAAATTGGGTATAGTTACAAAGTTAATCTTTAAAATTGAATTTCACAAACATCACACAATTTAGCAAAGAACATAAATTCAGTTAGCAATTCTGTAGTCCAGTCGTATGAATCGGGAATACATTCAAGACAGGTAATCCTTTTAACTTCCATACGGGTATCTGACCAATTCTAAAACCTGAAACCCACAACAAGAAAGATGAAAATTAAAGATTGCTCTCAAGAGCAACCACACACGAGATAACAAAAAAAAAAGGTATTTTAGTAATAATTAATATGCAAACTTACTTTAATTCGGGCGCCATATTGTAGCGTAAATAAAATTAAGTGCACAGTAAAACACAAACCGCTACTTAACACGTTTAATTTTGATTAAAAGGAAAAAGATAGAAAACAAGTACTTAATTAAAAAATATAAAAAAGTTAAATATTAGTTATTATTGGGAACCTTTCAGTGATGGCGTGGGTTAACTTAGCGGAAAGAAAAAGAATGTTATCGAAAGTATTATGCAAATATTTTTAACTTACCTAACAAAAAAATCGATTGCAATCGGTTATAGCTAGGCGAATACGCATTATTAGTAATTTTAATTACAAAAACACTAAGAGCATCCAACGCGTCTTGATAGGCCTTAGGTTAGAAAGAGTTTTTGACGTGAGAATTTTTAGATTAGAAATATACAAATTAGGTGCACTATTTAAAATAGAACTCCTGCTGCGAAAACTCGGTAATTCCTGGACGGCTGAACACGACTGTGGGAAGTAACGTAGAAATCGCGGAGCCACTGCGCTGCGGAGTCCGCATCTACATCGTACTCTCTTCAGGCCTTTGAGATGGACGTCTCAGGCACAGGATGTGCTCGGATATCGGGCGAGAGCGCCCCGACCTCCGTCGTCGATAACCGACGTCGCTTGCCCGTAGGGTGGAGCCAAAAATTGGCTTGTAACGGGATCTAAACAAAAAAGAAACTTCAGACCACCGATGCAAGCTGAATCTTTGATTAATTATGAAACTAGTGCGAAATGGATCGAAAAGAAAAAAGACGACAATACATACCAAATTAACCAGAAAATCACCCACAGACTATACTTTTGCTAGGACACTTTATATTTTTTATTGGGTTTACACCAACAGAAGAAAAACTTTCACTTCATAATTTCGATATTAATCACAAAAAATAAGGTCGACCATCACTTATCGAGTCCCAAAAATGTAATGACGCCGTCGAAAGGCAAACAACCGACGATTTTTTCACGATTCCTGGTTCAAATGTCAATAACAGCTATGAAGAAAAAATTTTTTATTGAAAAGTTTGCATTAGGATTGGAGGAGGTTTTAACCGTAGCGGTTTTACGCTACAATGTCTAACGTGTAGTTTGATAAACCTATCCATTGTAGGCCCTTCTTGTCTTTCCGCAAAAACTTTCAGAACGCTATTGTTGCTTCCTCTCACTCTGCGTACTATAGACGCGACTTTCTTGCGCATGATCGCATAATAATCATCCGTATGCGCATCCGCGAACATCCCAGACGCACTACAATACGGAGGAAGCCTCAACAGCGCCCTGAAAGCATTATTGTATTGAATTCGCAGGGTGTTGGCAGTTTTTTGGGTATGGTTAGACCACAGGCTGCTAGTGTAAAATGTTTGGGAAAATGCTTTAAAAAGTGTGATTTTTACCGGTAGAGAACAACCAGCAAACCTGCGAGCCAACATATTTCCCCTCACAGCCATCGCCCTGCGCTCTCTCTCCATATCGAGATCATCTTTAAGATCCTCCGTAACAACATGGCCCAAATACCTAAATTGTGTGACCCTCTTTAGAGGCAAACCGTTTAGTTCTACTGGCAGGACAATTGATGGACTTTTATTTCTACCTCTAAAAACTAATAGTTCACTCTTTGTAGGATTATACTTTAGACCATGTTGCTCGGCGTAACCTTCACAAATCGCGAGTAACTTCCTTAATCCATTGATTGTAGGACTCAGCAGCACCATATCGTCGGCGTAACTTAGATTATTTACACTCACCCCGTCTATATGACATCCGACATGTGTGCTACTGAGTTCCACAAGCAAGTTATTAATATATATATTAAATAATCTCGGTGAAGTAAGACCTCCCTGCCTAACACCACATTCGAGTTTATAAGGCTCTGATAACGCATTGGACCATTTAACAAAGTTCCTCTGCTTTTCATACCAGAAAGATAATATTGACACTAATGTCTTTGGTACTCCCGCTTCCCGAAGCTTCTCCCATAAGACATTATAAGAAACAAGGTCAAAGGCTTTGGAAAGGTCCAGGAAATAGTTTTAGAAATCTCAGTTAAATATTTTACGTTCCGTGCGTATGCCACGTGATACCGAAACGATTAAGACTATAGAGTTAAAACTTGGTAGATAAATGTATGCTGTGTATAAAAATCGTAAAGCGGTTGCTGTACGATTTTTATGCAAAAATAAGGGGGCTCCCCATACATGCAACTGAAACTTAGAAAACTACCTAATAGATAGGTCTAATTTTAAAAAGTATTTGTAGTATCATTTGAAACATAGACAATTCCAAAGTATTTAAATGTGTGTCTCCCCCCCTCCCCTGACTTTTAAATAAGAGACTGATAAACATGCTGTAGATCTTAATGAAAACTTTCAACAAAAATTGGTTTGCATGAGATACAATTAGCAGTTTTTTAAATAAAGCACATTTTCTGAAACCGCAAATATAACATTGTATTATTGGCTATTTATTATTCGCTAAAAACAAAGATATTTTTAGCGAATCAATACTTGCTACTACGGAACCCTTAACAGCCGAGTCCAACTCAAACTTGACCACTCTTTTTAAGATGCTTTTGCCACTCGCCCGCAACCTTGATAGCACTGACCCGGTTTTATGAAATAAAAAAAATTGAGATCGATTCACTATTTTCAGGTTTTGTGTGTACCTACTGTATATTTTAAACTTCGTTGTTTAACAGTGCGGAACATATTGTTGGCACATTTCTCGCACTACCAATACAAAAATACAGGTAAGTATTTAATTTACTTCTTACTTTCTTCCTTACTTAGAATCCTACACAAGGTGATCCGGTATTTCACGCCTGGACAGCTTCTGAATCTATATAAAGCACAGGTCCGTTCCTGCGTGGAGTATTACCGCCACTTGTGGGATGGCTCTCCAAAATATCTACTTGCTGGACTAGACTCGATCCAGCGCAGAGCTAAAAGGCTTATAGGCAACGAGGCGCTAGTGGTCAAGCTTCATAGCCTGACTCATCGGTGAACCGTTGCTTGCGTGTAGGTTTTCGGGGTTTTTTTTGTACTTCGGGGAATGTGCGCAGGAGCTCCATGATGTGATCCCTCCATCTCCCTTTCACTACCGGTCTACACGACGCACTACTGGGTACCATCCACACTTGGTTGATATATCGTCTTCTCGTACCAAGCGCTTCGCCTCCACATTTATTTGTTAGCAAAAACACAATAACATGTTTGCCGAGACAAATGGATAACATCCCCCGCGTTCGCCTGCGGGGCATTGAGGTAATATGTACTACGTACTAGAGTAGCTATCCTAAGCAAAGGATATGTTCCATTTTGGCAAGTGTTTAAACTTAAGTTCGCTGCAGCGCTGAAACAATAATTAGTCGTATAACAAAACAATAAAAACACGCAGCGCTAAAGCGCTTCTAAGGTGTAGTTTCCATGCGACCAAAATGTCGGAAGCACCGTGATTTTGTATGGCGCTTACAAGTTTTGTTTAACGTTCTGCTATAACATGTCACTTATATAGATTAAACTGCTGACTGACTACAGAAGTGACATAGCTTTATACCTAACAATCTTCAACCGCACTCTTTTACCATACTTTATTATTAATTGAATTTAACCTAAAAGTACTTAAAATAAAACAAACTTTTGTTTTGTATATTATATTATATACCTAATGAAACACGCGAAAATGCAAGGAGCATATAATATATGACTGGATGGTAACCAGGTCTCTTCACTACGGTTGTTTTGTACAAATATTATCTAATTTTCTCTATCTTTACGGCCTAAACGTGGAAACCTTAAATAAACAAAATGTAACAAGTTATGTCTTACAATATGCAATAATTATTTTAATGTTTCAGTTTATATCTTTTTTCGTTGAATAACCACAGCCAGTTTTTTTCTAAATTATGTTAGATTATTACTTTCCGCTATAAAAATAATTGTCAGCTTATTCTACCTACGCTTATTACACAAATTGTCTCATCTTAATTTTTAGTCTATGACACATGGCGTCTGCCAAATATTTTTATTCAAATTATATTTTAAAATGAATATCTAGTTACTCGCCGATGAAAAGTTATTCCTTTGCACTTCACCGTATTAATTGAACTATTAGTGCAATACGTAAACCACACCGTAACCACAATATTTAATGCGTTTGAACGTTTTTCCTTTAAAACAAAAAATGACTTTGCGCTCAAGATCTGACAAGCGTCTAAGTGAAATGCAGTCAATAGACCACACTTGAACGGAACTCAGTAGTGATGTGTGGTGGCTTCTCTAGTACGTAGTACATATTACCTCAATGCTGCGGGGAGGGAAAGTGACGCATTTTGTGTTCGCGCTCACTAGAGGAAGACGGAATCGTTCGAAGAGTGTGTTGATTGTGTATGACAATTCTCTTTGGTTTGTGATGGAGTGGAATAAAGAAAATACTTTGTTTTTTAATACTTTCTTTTCTTCTCTATATCTGGTAAAATCTATACTAATATTATAAAGCGGAAAAGTTTGTTTGTTAGTTTGTTTGTTTGTTTGCTTGAACGCGCTAATCTTCGAAAGTACTGGGTGGATTTGGATGAAATTTGTTAAGGAAGTAGCTTGAAGCTTGAGGAAGGTTATAGGCTACTTTTTACCCGACTGCAAAAAAGGAGAGTTATGTTTTTACCGTGATAGAATCCACGGGAGCGAAGCCCCGCGTGAGTACTAGTTAATGATAACAGGTCTTGATAATCACTTTCTGAACATTTAAAACAATTTTTATACAGAACCTATCATCAATTTTCAGTTCTTGATAATTATATTATATTGAACGAACGAGGTTGCAGGTAGGGTCGGACCCGGAATCTATTTCTGTTTCTTCTTTGGAGAACTAAATCTACTATTGCTATAACAGCTTCCACGTCTTCTTCGTCGGAACTAATTTTTGAAATTAAACAAAAACATTACAGCAATTGGTGCAGCGGACTGGCGGTTTTGCTAACATGTTTTGGTAACTTGTTTCGATAACATGTTTTGTTAGAAAATTGGCGCACCGGACCCGGCTTTAGTGATCATGTTAGCTTAAAACTTATATTTCAAATGTTGGCCATCCAAACTGCTTGCTACATGTGACCTGCAAATCTCCCGCCTTATATGTAGTGGGGGTACTATGATAGCATTTCGTGAAGGTGTGTGAAATTTCTATCACGTATTGTCGAGTAATTTTGTGCCAAGGATCACCTGCATATAATGAGTGGTGCTGTTTTATTGTGGTGTGGTGTATAGTGTGGTGTTACATGTATTTTGGTAAAAGTTTTTAACGGAATCGTCAATGGATCTAAGTGCAATTCAATTCAGGCATGTATTTCTTGTCTTTAATTTTATATTATAAAGAGGTAAAATTTGTTTGCATGTTTGTATATCTGGTAATCTCCGGAACTAATGATACAAATAAATTTTTTTTTCACTGGTTGTAAGGTGATAAGACTAAGTATATATTATTTCGAAATCCACGTCTATGAAGTCACAGGCGGAGTCTTTGCCTTTTATAAATTTCTAGCTGATGTGGTAAATTTCGTGCAGCCATTTTTTTTTTCTATACACCTTGTCCTAAAAATAAAAATAAAGAATTATTCTATTTGGTGTGGAAGTAATGCACGTACATGCATTTCGTCAATTCATTTTTATTTCTATATAGATGTGTATTTGTATATACATATATCATAAATCCTACTAATATTAGTCATGAACACTTTTGGGTGTTTGTTGTTTAAATGCACCTCATAAAAATATTGCATACAAGCCTTAAATCGGACGTGATAGGTATAAAGTCGATCGACACGTTACATAATACTAGCAGTTACACGCGGCTTTGCTTGCGTCAAAAGGTTTTTTTTTCACTGGATTTATTTATTTATTTAAACTTTATGTACAATGGTGTTAAATGGGCAGGCAAGGCATTCTCTACCAGTCAGACTATGGGTTAAAAATAAAAACACATGTGGAAGGTGAACAAGAAAATAGATTGAAATAGTATATTGAATACTAATAAAATATATTATTATTTATTATTATTATTTCTAAGTATTTATTGGACCAGAAAGTTTTTAGCGTGTATGTACTCAGAATGCCAGGACAATGGCAATTTATATGCATACAGGCCCAAAATAAAAGCATTTATATTTGATTATAAATAAAATTTGTAATACATATTAGATACTTCTATGATTAGACTTTATTAACAAGATCTAACTAGTCTTTTCCAACTATATTGAGGCCGCTTACCCTCTAATTGGATGCAGCTGAGTTTTAGTATTTTTCATGGAGCAATACTTATCTTACCCAATAACTGGGTAACTGATACCCCTCGGCAAGTCTGGCAACTACAACATATCCGTAAAGAGACTGTCAAAAATTATTAAATGATAGCCAAGGCTTACGTTTTGTGTGACCCATACACAGTAAGTCATTTATTTTTGTATGGGAACACGTTTGCTGGTCTAATTAGAATATTGAAAAAAAAAAAACGTTTTTCTAACTTTTTCATATTTCATACGAAATAATCGAGAAAGTAAACGATGTAACTTAATACAGCGTGGCGATTAGGTTATCATATTAATTGAAACCACGTACTCTATATTAGGTATTTTATCATATACAATTAAAATAATTTAATAATAAATAATATTATAGCCGTGGGATCTTTTTTACATTTTAATATTTCACAACATCATGTATTGCATAAACGTAATCAGCTGACCAATCACTCAGCGCGTGCCCCACCGGCGCCAGCACCGCGGCGTTGCCGCTTTTACTGGTCAATAAACTAATATTATAAAGGATTATTTATATTTTGAAAAATGCATTTTCTTAATTTTCGTAAGATTATTTATTTTATTATTTTAACGGACTGATAGCAACTTGTAACACCTGCTGTATAATTTAATGAAATAACCTAATCGCCACCCTGTATAATGTTTTGCCTTTACAAATAATTCTTCTGTACGTTAGTTTGTCAATTCACTCCATCTAAATGACTAGACCAGTTTGGATGTAATTTTATGTGTATATTACTTCCCGGATCGTTTGAAAATACAATTGAAACCGATAGGCGGCGCTGCTTTTTCGGGCAAGACGACTTCTGCCGAGTTTAGAATAAAATAAATTCTAAAATTTAATACAAATCACATGAAGTTTTTACTATACTTGTTGTGTTGTTTATAGAAACACACACACATAGATCACACATATAGATGTGTAGAGCTTCTGATCGACTTAAAGGTGGTTAATAATGTGCGGGTGATACTTATGCATGTACTTGCCTTGCCACTGAAACTTACAATAAATTTATTTCTTTATTTTATAGCCGTGTATTAATTACCAAGATCGCGCGTAAGATTGTTATTATATTAGCCTTTAGTGTCCCACTGCTGGGCAACTGCCTCCCTCCATTTCTTCCAGCGGTCACGGTTCTGCGCCTCATTTTTCCAATTCTTAAGAAAGCATCCAGGTCGTTCCGCCATCTCCTGCGGGGCTACGCGTTGCAGTCTCGGGGCACCAATCCTGTGTGTTACGAGACCACAGTTTGTCGGGCAGGCGGCAGACGTGTCCTGTGTAGTCCCATTTAAGTTGGGCAGCCTTTTGTGCCAACAAATCTATTTATTTACATTTACTTTTTGTTACGCCAAATTATAAAATAGTTATAATATGTCTATTGCAATTGAGTATTGTCTGTTACTGATTTTGACAGAACTAAGTATTACAAGGTTCTGACAATGTAAACGCTAAGGACTATTATTGTGATTTTTTACGTTGTAAATCCATTTATTTACATTTACTTTTTGTTACGCCAAATTATAAAATAGTTATAATATGTCTATTGCAATCGAGTATTGTCTGTTACTGATTTTGACAGAACTAAGTATTACAAGGTTCTGACAATGTAAACGCTAAAGACTATTATTGTGATTGTTTACGTTGTAAATCCATTTATTTACATTTACTTTTTGTTACGCTAAATTATAAAATAGTTATAATATGTCTATTGCAATCGAGAATTGTCTGTTACCGATTTTTACAGAACTAAATATTAAAAGGTTCTGACAATGTAAACGCTAAGGACTGCCCAACGAGCACATTAGTGGAAATTGCAGCCTACTATTGTTACTTTCGGCTGTAAAATAGCGCTTTAAGGGTTCAAAAAGCAGTTCAAAGTTGCATATCTGCATCCGTAAACGTCTATAGCTATAAAAGTTACTTAAGGTGCTATAAGGTGAATCAAATACTACCCTAGCCTTCACAGTAGTCCACGGTAGAACTCATTTACCACTTACACCTTTATATGAGAGTTACGAAGGTCATTCTGCCACTCACAGCTGTACAGTGGTTTCCATTGTAACTTTTATAGGTTATAGTTATAGTAACCACTATTATACTACTATAAGTTTCATTATAGAAATAATAGAAACTCTTATGCATACTATAGTTACAAAAAAAATCATCAGTGTAACTAAGGCCTTTAGTAGCAATATCATTCCTTGCAGGCTCAATCCATTCGCCATTTTACAGCCGCTTTT
The DNA here is from genome assembly GCA_943138885.2 of Tholera decimalis. Classification (NCBI taxonomy): domain Eukaryota; kingdom Metazoa; phylum Arthropoda; class Insecta; order Lepidoptera; family Noctuidae; genus Tholera; species Tholera decimalis. Next base: position 2,426,901 of record OW964577.2, read on the forward strand.
GTAACTATCATAAAACATTTAAAAACACTAAACACTAAAAATGGATACTAAACGAATAAGTACGTAACTACATCTTATAACCTCAAAAACAAGAAAATAGGAGCTTTTTGTGGCTGTGAGTTGCACTAGGGGAACAAAAATCACTGGAAGCGTTAGAAGGGTGAAAATTAGCGCTATCATTCTCAAATGGGAGTTATTAGAGCTCAAACTGCAGGTTATGAGTACATTACAATGACGCCATGATTTTTTAAGAAAACTTATAATTCACTTGCAAAATTGAGTTGATATACATTGGTTTTTCAGTTAAATGTGCATTAAATGTACCGGTAAACAATCGGCCACTTGCAAATAGTAAGTTATCGACACGTAAAAATACGGAAATAAAATTTATTCTGTATAACAAATAAAAAATATCACATATCTTTTGTTAATTTTTGAAATATCATAAAAGCGCGTTAAAATTACTCGGAAATTATCTTATATATCTACAGTAAACTGGACATCGTTTTAAGTATCTTTATATATCTTGCTAATACAGAATACAAACTTTTACTTCTTTTTGTTTTATTTTCATGATGGCGACGAAAACACTTTACCAAAATATTACAAGTAATGTCAACTGAAGACATACAATAAAGAACTATAATCAATTCATTCGTTCAAAGTAGTTCAAAATCATTCAAAAGTAGCGCTATGAGAGCTTTAGTATAGCGTTAATAAATCGTTATAGCTATTAAGGAACCTTTATGCAACCGTTGTGCAGGTTAAATGGAACTTTAGGTTGCATAAAATGGCGCCCAAATAGCGCTAAAGCGGTTGCTTTAAGTCTGTAGTAGACGCTCTAGCGCTTACGTCTATTACCATAAGTAATAATCGGATACGCTCCAAAGCCCTTATGCAGCCCATTTGTGCTAGTTGGGTGTTATTGTGAATCTTTACGTTATAAATCCATTTATTTACATTTACTTTTTGTTACGCCAAATTATAAAATAGTTATTATATGTCTATTGCAATCGAGAATTGTCTGTTACCGATTTTTACAGAACTAAAATATTACAAGGTTCTGACAATGTAAACTCTAAGGACTATTATTGTGAAACTTAGACAAAAAATTATTTACATGTGTGACAGTTGTAAGCGTTCGACCGCATCATCGCTTAACATCAGGTGAGGTTGTGGTCAAACGCAAGCCTATCAATAAAGGTCAGGATAGCCGCCGTGTCGGTGGCGGTGCCTTTCCCTAGGGACAGGATTTTTGTATCGATTAATTTATGCAGTTTTAAAGCGTAGGTATCAGTGCATCAAAATGTAATCATACACAAAAACCCATCTCGTATTTTGTTTTCGTTAAGATAAGTAATTAATGACAATTGATATTCTCAATAATTAAACTAAATAAAGATACTTACTGATACTTTTATGTCGTCTGCAATAAATAAGTCAGTATTGTTGTTTCACAGTTTTCATTGGATTTTATTACAAAATGTTTTATTTTTTGTCGAGTCGTATTATCGTGATTAGTTAATACTTGTGTGTATTATTGGAATGATATTGACTTATGCGCATTACAAACAATAACATAAACATACATTGTACAAAATATCGACTAAAAGTAAAAAGAGTGCATCGCGGTACTTTGATAGTGCGCGACTTTGTTATCGCCAACATCAAAGGTCGGATACTATAAGGCCGCTATCCCACTGGCGTTTTACGAGCGTTGGTGTCTCTCCAACGTTGCGCAGACGCGACGTTGACGTCGCGTTGTCGCGTGGCAAGTATTAACGTCCGCTGAACGCGACGTGAACGTCGCGCACATGATACTATTTGAGGCGTACAATATCAGAAACATAATGGATTTCGACGGGAAAACACTACTACTACTATACTTACTACTTCGATGAAAATTACGTAAAAGAAAAAGAAAATGTCGTCATCAATTTTGGGAAAGCTCTTTATGGTCCAATCGATCACAAGAAAGGGAATATTCCGCACTGTACTCTAATAATATAATGAATCCCCCATATGTGGGGCCCCCATATAGATAAATTGTCAAAAAAGCTAAGTTCTGCAGCATATGCCGTTAGAAAAATACGTGGATTAACTGATATCGAAACAGCACGTTTAGTCTACTTTAGTTACTTTCAGAGTGTGATGTCATACGGCATTTTACTTTGGGGAAATGCCGCCGACGTTCACACAATATTTGTGTTACAAAAAAGGGCCATTCGTGCAATTTATAAATTAAGTCCTAAGCACTCCTTAAGAGACAAATTTAAAGAGATTAATATTATGACCGTGCCATCTCAGTATATTTATGAGAATCTCTTATATGCACACAAAAATATGAATCTGTTTAAAAAATACAGTGATATTCATAATGTAAATACAAGGAACAAAGACACATATGTCATTCCTAATACAAGGTTAAAAAAAATAGGTGGTTCATTTAGATGCCAATGTATACGTTTTTATAATAAAATTCCTAGCCACATTCAAGAACTTAGCATTATTAAATTTAAATCATTTATAAAACGTAAGCTATGTCAGAAAGCATTTTACACAGTTAAAGATTATATTGAGGAAAAAAAAGGCTTGGGAATGAGCTGCTCCAGTGATATACGTGGGCAATTTTTTTTAATATTTAGAATTTGATTGTTGATTTTTTATTTTTTATTTTACTGATTTAAATATTTGCTTTGTCAAGTATTGTATATACCAATTTATTTTGTTATTTTTTTTTATTTTTTATTGTAAATGTGAGGACTATGTAGGTTATTGTTTCTTCTTTGTGTTGCTTTCATTATAATTTATTTAATGATGTCAAGCAGTTTGAGTACTTGTGTGGCTTACCCAAATGTCCTTACTTTGGTATTGTTCGTCAGATCGTTGAGCTCCTTAAGTTCTAAGTTGAGCTACACGATAACTGACAAATGCTTGCACTGTCTGGACAGGTCCACTCAAATCTGTATGGTTATTTCCTCAAAGAGCACCAAAGACATGAACCTACATGTTTGTCATATGATTGGACCAACACAAATTGTATGGACTTTAAAAGAGACGTTGACCTCTGAGTTTGTTTCGGTGTTTCTTCTCAGAGTAGTCAGTTAGGAAACACCGGCCTCATCTAGCTAAACTAAACTAACACGCAAAAAAACATGACGTGTAAAAGCGTTATTTATAACCAATTTACAAAATAAATATTTCATTTCATTTCATTTCAATCGGAATCTTATAAATATTTGCGAATGCCGAAGACCACATTTGACAAACTTTTAGAAGTGATTCAAAGTAACATACAATATATAGACACTAATCTTAGAGTTTCAGTGTTACCAGAAGAGAGGCTTGTTATAACTTTGGGGTATGTTAGGAAAATAATACATTTAAATTTTTCATACAGACTGTTTAAAATATTATAATAATAAAACACTACTTGTTTTATTTGTTCAAAATACTGTCTTATGGTTTACAATAATCAAAGTTTGTTCATTCGGAAATTTTCGTCATGGAGACCTTTTAGAATCATATTATAATAAATGTATGTATTTTCAATATCCAAATCGTTTTCTGATAGTGACTGCATTCTGAATCGTACCAGTACCTACGTACGCTCGCTAAAGCAGCAACTGTACAAATGGCCGTCGCCCGTAACCCCCGCCCGTACCCACACGGACAGAGCAGGACGGCGTGATTGTACCTGTTGCCAACAAACGCGACGTTAACGTTACGTTACGTTAGCGGACGTTAATGCTTGCAACGCGACGACGCGACGTCAACGTCGCGTCTGCACAGCGTTGGCGCTGCGCAGACGTTCGAGAGACGCCAACGCTCGTAAAACGCCAGTGGAATAGCGGCCTAACCTGTCAAATACGGTTCGCATCTATTCGGAAGTACAAGGTCAAGATAAGATTACACGCGCAGGCAGCTCCTATTGATATCGCATACAATCGTCGCCGCCGCGCTGCGCTCCCATTTGAGAAATATTGTAAATAGTTGTGTGTAAAAATTGTCTACAACACTAATCAAATGAATGACGTCGCGTCGCGCATTTTGTCTTTTAAAATCACACACATCAAAAAATTGAGATTAGCATTGTCGGTTTATCAACTTCTATCGTACTCTAGTAGTTATTAAGTACCTACATAAATACAGTAGGTAGCACATCTAGGCAAATTTTACTTGATTAATGTAGATTAATTTCATCAAAAGTAGAATATAATACATACAATAATATTATAAATATAATACATTCAATAATATCTACATTTTATTGTTACGTAACCACATTATATCTATCTGGTAACGCATCTGTTTTATTAATCTTCCAAAGAATTATTATTTTTATCAAAGAATGATCCTGATGAATGACCTTTATCGATATTTGGGCGTGTGCTTATAAATAGGTGTGTTTATTTTAATTTTAGTAATTCTAAATTGAGCTACGCTTCGAGTTTAATGTTATTATTGTTTTTTACTCTAATCCTTGTTGTTCTCGGAGTGATAAGTTTACAATTTAACATGAGTGACGAATATTCAAATACAGTTAAGTTAATGTCATTAATTTGTTTTTTTATATGTTTTGACCATATTTTAGCACATGTAAGCTTATTAAATGTAAACTTTTATTAAGAAACCAGCGGAGCGGACTTTCGTTAGACACGGTAAGTAGCTCAGTTAGTTAGAGCATCGGCATGGATCGCCGAGGTCGTAGGTTCGGACCTCATCTGTGTCAGTTGATATTTCGAATTTCATATTTTATTAATTTGGTTGACATTTACTATGCTTATGCTGACATAAGCATAGTAAAGGCCAAATGCTCAAGCTCAAAATGTACCTAATCTGTTACGTTGTTCTAAGATCTAAAGTAACGTTTAATAAATAGAAATAGAATAATAGTTAATTGCAAGAGTCTTGCGAGACTCGTGTGCAAGACCAAGACCAAGACTGGCTAAGTCTTGTCTTGATCTTGGATTTGGGCAACACTAGTAGCTAGTAAATCTGTCACTGGTCAAGCCAACCCAGTGACTGGGTATCGTGTTACCCAGTTACTGGGTATCTTGTTAGTAACCGAAACCGCGAACTTAATAGGTTCGCGTTTGACCACTATCTCACCCGATGGTAAGTGATGATGTGATTGAAGATGGAGCACGCTTACCTAAAAATAACCTATTCACTCTGGACTTAAAGACTCCTAGGTTGTAGCTGTTGGGAAACACAGACTTCGGCAGGGAATTCCACTCCTTAGCCGTCCGCACAATGAAGGTATTCCCAAAACGTTTTGTGCGTATGGGTGGGATGTCCACCATGTAACGATGGCGCTTTGCCGTTTGTCTCTTAGTCCGATGATGGAACAGGCTTGGCGGAATTAGATTGTGTAATTCCATCGCACACTCCCCGAAATATAACCGATAGAAAACCGATAGACTTGCAATTCGTCGTCGGTGTTCAAGGCTCTGCTCTCTCTCTCTCTATTACTCCTTATGCAATTAAATACATCAGATATGTTGAGAATTTAATGTAGATCAAAATTGCTTTTTTCACTATATCAAGAAAATGAATATCTTATAAGTTATCGCCGATATATGAGTGCGAGAAATTGATTAATTAAAATCATATATAAGCAAATATAACCTTTATTACCCGAGCGAAGCCGGGCCGGGTCGCTAGCAAACTATAAGTTAGTTTTAACACAATCTATACCTACTAATATTATAAATGCCAAAGTTTGGATGTTTGGATGGATGGATGTATGGATGGATGTTTGTTACTTAATCACGCCAAAACTATTGAACGGATCTGAATGAAATTTCACATAGGATAATTTTTATCCCGGAATTCCCACGCAATCGGGATTTACTCGGGATTCGGGAACGAAGTCGCGGGCAGAAGCTTGTATATTAGTAGATTATTAACCAAGGGGATAAAGCAGTGTCTTCTGTCGCGGGTGACGATTTAAATCGCGAGCGTAACGAAGGACTCGAGGTTTACTCCCGAGCGTAGCGAGGGTGTTAAAAACTTAATTCACGAGCGAAGCGAGGTATTTAAGACGAGTCCTGAGTGTAGCGAGGGATTTAAGTTCACCCAAGACTAAAACAGCTTTATCACCGAGGAAAATACTCTACTTTTCGTACCATTTGCGAAAAAATTAACACAATAATAATATGAGATAAGCATTTTAGAACATTAACTTATTTATAAAAATAAAATAAACTTAACGTTTATGTATTTGAAGAAAACAAAAACGCGGCAAATTCATAGACTAATATTTTTTTGTCGGAAAAGCAAAGGCATCAAGCTCATACGGCCTCGTCGGTTTTCATAGTTTTATTAACTGCATAATAAATGCGTATTCCTTTTTCAAAAAGATGTATAATGCTACAAACTCAATGGTGTAAACACAGATGTAGTTCAGTATAAATTTCGGTAAGTATTCCTCGCCCCCTAGAGGATTAATAAAATTCAGTACAATTTTCTTTCCCTGTTTTTAACAGATTAAAAATGACTATTGTTATGTTCGCTTTTTGTGGCATAGCATGTCACTTTTTTGAGCAAGTGATATGAAAAATACATTTAGTCTTAATTAAATTCAATAAGTGTCGGTTACCTATTTCAAGAACTACCGCTTATAGTTCGTTTACTACAGAATCTGTAGGTAAGTAATTATGATCGATCAAACTTTGTATATGCTAAGGTTTACAAGGTAATCAACAATTTTATTATACCTATGGGCGATTAATTCAGTATTTTCCGCATTTGCAGTGCATCAATGTGTACGATGAAGGTATCTAGATATACAACGTGTAATTTAAAGAGTATATATATACCAAGTGCACGGCTTCTTTGGATGATAACAAACGATATGGCAAGGGTTTTGCAATCCTGTCTACATGTGTGAAACTTGTTAGTTTACATAAGTACATTGATACCAGAGACCGAATTTTTCAAATTAAGAAGAACAAAGAGAATTATCGTGTTATTGGCAAGTGATGTGGAAAGTTGTTGACCCTCGTAGTGCTGTGACACGTTTTTATGATTGGTATTTAAGAAACATGTGAAACCGATTATTTGGTATCAATTATTTGAGTCACTTATTTTGAGCTGAAACTGGGCATAGAGACTCCATACCAGGTGTTGTCTTCAGCCCTTTTGGATTGATATGGGGTTTCAGTTACACGTTGTATAATTAATAATTCAGTTCTAAAGCGCAAACACAATTAATTCACTGAACGATCCTTACATGTTAAAAAACAAAAATTGGCCAAATGCGAGTCAGACTCGCCCATGAAGGGTTCCGTAGTAACTACGCCAAATAACTTTGTTTTTCATAGTGTTTGTATAATTTTACAAAGTTATATTTGTGGTTTTAGAAAATATGCTATATCTCAAAAAGTGCTGACCCGATATCGTTCAAACCAATTTTCTTTGAAAGTTTATATTAAGGTCTAAAGCATTTTTTTTTAGATTTTTCATTTTATAATTATATAAGTTAGAGGGGACACACATTTTATTACTTTGGAAGCGTATATTTTTTAAACGATTCACTTTATGAAAAAGTCGTTCTAGAAACCTCAATTTCATTTTTAAATACCTGTCTGTAGATACCACAAACGGATAGGTTTCACGAAAAAAAATCAGTTCAGTTCCATGTGTGAGGAGCCTACATTAATTTTATTTTTTTTTTTCTTAAAATCGGAAAATAGTTCACAGAATACATCTACGTACCAAGTTTCATGTGTATAGTCTTAATAGTTTCGGAATAAATATGGCTGTGACATATGGACGGACGGATAGAGACAGACATGACGAAACTATAAGGGTTCCGTTTTTTGCCATTCGGCTACGGAACCTTAATATAGTCCCTCGCTGCGTCTGTCTGTCTGTCTTCCAGTCGTGCAGTGTCTAGCCAGTCGCTTTATGTAAACCACAAGAACTCAGCTGCATTTGGTCAGACTAAGCTGACCCCGACATAGGTAGTAAAGGATTTATTATATACTTTATTGTACACCTTAAAATATTTCATTGGATACAGAAATTAAAACTAGTGTACAATAGGCGGTCTTATCGCTCAGGGCGATCTCTTACAGACAGCCTTTGGATGGACAAAACTAAAGGAGACAGATTTAGGGCTGTCAGTGTACAAACATCATAAATAATATTAATTAAACATATTAATATAAAATACAAAAATCATATACTAATAAATATTACATGCATAGTTGAGAAAGAAGGGGAAAAGCTACAGGGAAAGATAATGCTCCTTCACCATTCTTTTGAACGCTGGTAGCGTTTGAGCACGCTTAATTTCTATGGGTAATGCATTCCACCGAGGAGCTGCTTGTATAGTAAAAGATTTGTCAAAGAAAGAAGTGGAATGCATATGAATACATAACTCTAAATTTTCCGATGATCTCAAGGATCTAGAATGTGTATCACAGAGGAACTGAAAACTTTCCTTAAGATAAAAGGAGTAAAAGGATTAAAGAGCACATTATAAAGTAGAGAAAGTAAGTGAAGATTCCGGCGAAACCTAATAGGAAGCCATTTGAGCTGATATTTTGATAAATTTTGAAGGATTTATTCATTCGTTTATCCTCGCATTGGAACGCCTTGCACCAATTACTCCCATGGAGAATGTTATAATCTTCTGTTTTCCAACATCCTATGCGAGGTAGAGTGGTGAACATCGAATAGATTGACGGTGGGTCGCGTAAAGTCATTTACGAACCGGGTACCGGATGCCACTTCTTGTCCGGGGTCTATATCTGAATCCATGTCGCACACGTTGTTAACACTGTTTAAATAATAAAAATGAGTGTGCCACTCGGGGACTGCCGCGGTAAAGCTATTGCATACCTTCGTACAGTCGTACCATATACATACACGTTAAGGTTTAACTAGTCGCGGGCTCGAACTCACTCGTGGACTCAGTTATGAGCACGCATACGTCTAGTCGCACGCGCACAAACACCGTGCCGAAGTCTGCCGAACTGAAACGACGTTAGACGATGCACGGCTTTCAACGCCGCACCGCTGTGCCGGTCGGAGTGGGGGTGTTAGGTTTATTTTCGTTACGGAATTTCTTAATTCGGTCGCCGCGCTCAAAGCTGCGATAAAAGCTATACAATAGCTTAAAAAAAACGGAAAATTAAAAAAAAATATATATTATATGTTACGGAATTTTTTGAATTGTCATTATTAATTTATTTTTTTCATGTGCATAAGTACAAAGGCGCACTTAATGCCGAAGGAAATCTCTACCAGTCAACCAAAGGTGGTGAAATAATAGCGTGGTGGATGCAATAATTAAATATGACATCGAATGATCTCGAGAGGAAGCGCATTCCAGAGAAGTGACTGAATGTGAAATGAAGAAGAAAGTCAGAAGTATGAGAAGGGCAGAGTAAGAGAGGATTATTGGAAGAACATAGAGTCCTATCGTGTGAAGAACAAAGATATTGCACATGAGACATTGGATAGTCCATAGAACATTATGATTTAAAAAACTTGAACGTAGTAAGAAATGTGTTACATCGAGATTTAGACACAGTTACATAAATTGGCCAAAATTAGAAGTGAAATCGCGACCGAGTGTGAGTCTATTTTAATCTCTAACGATCGACGATCGAACGATCTTTGATGAAAGAGCTAGGTAGTTATAATATTTAATAAAGTCGTTAGTTTAGGATATAAAATATGATATTATTATGGTGTGAGGAGTGAATGGGAACGAATGCAGGTGAAGATGAACGTTAATTATATTTATATTTTGTTTTGTAAGAACTACGTCAACTCGTTAGATTACCATAGAAATTTGGCATAAATACTTATACAACGTGTAATTTAAAGACTATATACATATTACATACCAAGTGCATGGCTTCTTTGGATGATAACAAACGATATGGCAAGGGTTTTGTAATCCTATGTCTACATGTGTTAAACTTGTTAGAAATTTCTATACATTGATACCAGAGACCGAATTTTTCAAATTAATAAGAACTAAGAGAATTGTCGTGTTATTGGCAAGTGATGTGGAAAGTTGTTGTCATCGTAGTGCTGTGACACGTTTTTATAATTGTTATTTAAGAAACATATGAGACCGATTATTTGATATCAATTATTTGAGTAACTTATTTTGAGCTGATACTGTGCATAGAGACTCTATACCAGATGTTGTCTTCAGCCCTTTTGGATGGATATGGGGTTTCCGTTAAACATTGTATAAATAAAAAAAAGTACATGTTTGTATATTTGTTAAAAAGAGACGTTGACCTCCAACGTCTCTTTTTTAAGTCTATACAATTCTTATTGGTCCAATAATATGAAGAGCATGTAGGTTCATATCTGTGGTGCACTTTTGAGGAATTAACCACACAAATTTGAGTGGACCTGTCCAGACAGTGCAAGCATTTGTCAGTTATCGTGTAGCTCAACTTAGAACTTAAGGAGCTCAATGATCTGACGAACAATACCACAGTAAAGACATTTGAGTAAGCCACACAAGTACTCAAATTGCTTGACATCATTAAATATGCGTTCTTTAATCATAAGTTAGATGTATGTATAGCATAATGGCTAAGTTGTAGGACTTGTGATCGAGAGGTCGCGGGTTCGAGCCCCACCCATTACACTATTGCTATGAACCCACTCCAGACACAAGCATATTAAGCTTAGTTGAAGAGGTAAATAACATTGTTAGTAATGTAAATTCTGCGGACATTGCAAGTTCTCTTTAAAAGAAAACTGCTGAATCAATAAACTGAATAAACCCTTGCCATTGTTTCGAATATTTAATTTGTTGCGAAAAGTTAATTGATAGGGTACTTCCTGTTGACCGAGGACTATGAAATTTGGCATAACAATGTTTTATAATACAAGTTAGAGAAATAATCTGATTTTTTTTTGTTTTATAGAGGGTCGAATTTAAAATTGAAGCTCCTAGTTCAAGTGATGTATCACATGAAAGAGCTTGATGTGCGTATTTTAAAACATATTTTATTTATTTTTTACGATGCATAAATTCTTAGTTATAACAAATACCATACGGAACCCTCGGTGCGCGGGTAGGTATGACACGTACTTCTCCGATTTTTCTCTTTAATGTAAATATTCACTATATTAGCCATTAAACTTTAGCTTTTATATTGACTTAACGATAAAATATTTCTATCAGAATCAGTTAAAGACGATTCTTGATTGCAATATACATATTATATGACTAGCTTTTGCCCGCAACTTCGTCCGCGTGGAATAGTTACTTTGGGCTAACGTTAAATTTAACCCCGATTTTGAAGCATTCTTCATTGGTGCTCCGCTCCTATTGGCTTTAGCGTAATGATATATAGCCTATAGCCTTTCTCTATAAATTGACTATTTAATTAAAAATATTTTTTTCAATTCGAACCAGTAGCTCCTGAGATTATTGCATTCAAACAAACAAACAAACTCTTCAGCCTTATATTATAAGCATAGATAGCTGTTGCCCGCGACTTCGTCCACGTTTCCGTCGTTTTTCGTTAAAAAAAAAAGTAGCCTATGTCCTTCCTCACGGTTCAGTGATTTTGATGTAACACACAGATTAACTTTCGTAATTTAGTAGGGAAATATAATATGTCAATCTATAATACTGTTGAAAAATATCGCAATACCGAACCGCACAATATTATTGTTAATAGCTGTGCCCGCGACTCCGTCAGCGTGTAACTCCTTGTGTGTTATTAAGTTAATGTATTGGTAATATTATTTAGATCACGTTCACATGAGGCTTAAGTACCTATAGAACGACAATACTTCAGCGCAAAGCTTCCGGGTAAACTATGTTGAAAGTTGACCTGTCCGGCACGTGAACATAAAGATTTCTAGAACTGCTAAGCCGGGAAAGAGCGACGTACAACTGACCATGCGAGAAACAACTGACCCCGAGATCTACTCCAGCAACACGAAAAGTCTGCCCTTGAGCCTAATTAATTGTCATTGCATAACACAACGATACTGGGAATCGCGTTCTTTTAAATTGGAATGGAAAATTATTTTTTATTATGGGAATTCTTGGAATAAAGACAGTTTCTCCGCACCGCAACCGGTTAAAATTTGAGCCTCGATTATATTTTGTTGCAACTGGGTTACTTTTAGCCAAGTTCCATTGCAAAGTTGTGGTGGTTTTAAATTTCGGAGCAGAATAATAATCAGAAAGCTTCGAACTGCTAAGCTATCGGGAGTTACACGTGTTATTGTGAGTCAACCATAAAAGATAGATATATGCTGTCGTGGGATATTTTTTATATAATTTTAAGGAGAACATCACCGTCATGAATGATTTCTGTGTAGCTTTAGCCATTAAGGTTGCACACGCGACGGAAGCTTAAAAAATGGAGTAACTTTTCCCGTTTTCCCAACATTTCCCTTCACTGCTCTGCTCCTATTGATTGTAGCGTAATGAAAAGTATACTATAACCAGCTCAGGAGTATGAAAAATAATTGTACCAAGTTTCGCTAAAATCCGTCGAGTAGTTTTTGTTTCTATAACGGTTATACAGACAGACAGACAGACAGACAAAAATTTTACTGATTGCATTTTTGGCATCAGTATCGATCCCTAATCACCCCCTAATAGTTATTTTGTAAATATATTTCATGTACAGAATTGACCTCTCTACAGATTTATTATAAGTATAGATATTATAAGTATAGATTTCACTGTTTAATATTTTGGAATACGAATCTTACTTTGTTTATTTATTGTAGGTATCAGTAACAGGGCAAGCACATCCCATAGCATTACCCGCACACAATTAAAATTAGAAAAAACTATCTGGGGCCATACCATGAAGTGTTAAATAGAGCGCTATGTTATGCCAGGAGGCGTACAAATGCGGTGTGCAAATCCTTGCGAGTATCATTATTCCAAATATTGTAAAAATATCATGCATTATTTTAGTATTACATTTTAATAAATTAAACACTAACCAATAATTATGTCAGATCTAAATGAGGAATTATTTATATCTAAGAAAAAAAAAATATGTCAAAATAATTAAAGTGCCAATAAATGTCAAATAATCAAATGAATGAGAGATGGTGCTATGCACGCTATATAGCTCCATCCCTCTTTCTCGGTCGAACGACTCACGTTTTAATACTTCATGGTACGGCCCTGATCTATATTTCTCACCAATCATGAATCATTTTATGAATATCTTAGAGCATCGGACAATACCCTGTTGATAGAACTTTTTCAGACGATTATGTTTTAGAATTGTGTATTTTACTCACCCTTTTTTTTCTTGTTGGGAAAATCATCAAATGACTCCTCCCGCTGTAGGTGGAGCGGAAGGGAGTGTCAGACTCCTCCTGACTAAAAACCCACCCTACACCTTCATTTGACCTTGCATTCCGGGGCCGCGGTATCTCGTTAGAATATTCCCGCAATCCAAATGTCTTTTCGGGCCCCGTCAATGCCGCTGGCTGCTCTTTGATTTCTTTGAAGCGCGTCGCCGACTTGGGCCTGGTCCTTATCGGACGGTGAACAACTCCCGCTGTCCGATTTTACTAACCCTTACTCTTAAGACCAGGCACTCTAAAATAATTTTCACGCAAGCTCCGCCCCCATGCATGTTAGGCCGTTGTGTACTAAAAGCTAACGCAGCAGTAATAAAGTTGAATTTCGCGTGCACTCTTTCACCATGTTCAGGTTCGAAACTGCCGTTGTGTGCTAAACGCTAACGCAGCATACATAAAATTGAATATCACGTGCGCTCTTTCACCATGTTCGGGTTCGAAACTAAATTTCGTAAGTCTCAATTCTTATTTCGTTTATAACTAAAGTAATAATTGATCAAGAGAAAAATATCTTATATTTGGATAATAGACTATATTTTCTTACTGTCAATACTTATTTTAGACATAAAAGCCGAGTAAACTTGATTAAATTCTGAATAATCTTTAAAAAGACATGATTTTCGATTAAAAATGAATCGGGCGAAAATGTTACAGTTAAAAGACTGGTCTTAGACGTAAAGAAAAAGATCCAATCCCATCAAAAACATAAATGTGAAATGAGAGCCAAGTTCAATATTATGATATATACCTTGGTTGTTGACTTTAACGACAAAAGAAGTGAAATCTAAATGGGTGCCAAGTTCAATGGTCAGTCCTGAAATTTATTTACAGCAACATAAAATACAATACAATGTTTTCTTATAACTTAGGAAAATATATTGTAGCCTAAGGTCTGACCTGGCTAGTTCTCATATACGAATTATTATGTTCGATGGTTAGTTTCTACCAGCAAGCCAAATTTTCGGAATAATAAAATAAGAACCGACAAGTAACAGGTTTAGAACTTGCGAAGGCTATAATATAATTCGTATATGAAAACTAGCCAAGTCAGACCTTAGGCTACAATATATTTTCCTAAGTTATAAGAAAAAATTGTATTTTCTGTTGCTATGAATAAATTTCAGTACTGACTATTGAACTTGGCACCCATTTAGATTTCACTTCTTTTGTCGTTAAAGTCAACAACCAAGGTAATGTAATGGGCAATTCACTCGAATATTTCAAAGGTATATTTTCTTGTACCTTTGAAATATTCGAGTGAATTGCCCATTCAGTATCCGGAATTCTTTTTACGCGTTTTCTGTTTATAGTTTATTTGGCCAAGTCAGGGCGATATAAGGTGCGCAGACGGTTGTACTTTACAATAGAGCTCTCTTGTGCCTTGATCTGACTTGGATTTAAATTGATAAGATGTGCTCCATCTAAGGTTTTAACTCTAAAAAGTCCAACGTAAGCTTGCCTTTTACTAAATATAGAGGAGCCTATGTCACGAAGAGCACTTTAAAGGCTAAGACCTTGTGATTTGTGGATAGTAATAGCATATGCTAAGCAAATAGGGAATTGTTCCCTGTGAACATATACATTACTTAATATCTGAAACTTGGTCTTGACTCACTCTAGTTCGTAAATTAAATTATGTTTAAATTGTATTATAATTTTAAGTGCGTTATTGCTGTTGTCGACGTCCCAATGTACCTTCTCTATTTTTCCAATGGATCCGTTTACCAGTCCTTTACTGACATCTACGTTTCTTGGCAACATTACACGTGCACCTATTTTTATCGTGATGACATTTTCTAAGCCAGCAGTAAGCGACGAATCATCCTCGTTCTTTTTGAGTACTTAATTTGCTCGTTTTTTTAGATACCGTGGACAGTCTATTTCGTCTATCGAATTCTAATTTAATTTCTGATTGCTCCATACTTGATTCAGGATCGTGACGTAATTGCACAACGCCATCTAGTATCACTTTTAAATAAATCAATGAAGGCAACATGGTGTAGTGACCCTCTTAGATAATAGGTGGCGCTAGTGGTTGTAGAATATGGTTAGTTACGCGTAATAAATACGAAAATTTACTATATTCTTATTTATAAGTACAAAAACTCGTTATATATTCACGTAAAGATCTTAAAATCCACATATAGAGATTTACAGGCACTAATTATAAGTTAAGTGAAAATTATAATAAAATGATAAAAAATTACAAGTTTCTGATTTTTTCCTTTGTATTCACCTAATTACCTATCTACATGCCAAATTTGAACTTTCTAGGTCATCTGGAATTGGGTTATAGTTTTGATCTATAGGTCAGTCATAAAAATGACGATTTTTGGACGTTAATATCTAAATAAACGTTTGAGATATGTTTATAAAAGTATATAATATGAGCCAAATTTGACAAGTTTAGGTGAAATAGTTATCGAGTTATGAGGGGCTCAAAAGTAGCTCCAAATGTTTCGTGTAATATTACACACGGTGAGCTGCGTGCCAGAACTTGGCTTGACAAGCTCCCGCGTGTCTAGATAAATCATATACCAAAGTTCCATTTTGATTGTATGCGTGATTGTTTCAGAATATTAATGCAAAATTATATACATTTTAGGGAGCCTCCTCTTAAGCGTTAAGTATTAACAAGACAGCCTCTCTAGCTTCAGTAAATTAATGAATTATGATTCATTATTATAGTCATCCAGAAGCTCTACGCATATTAAAACTACACAACAAGTATAATAAAAAGTATTATGTGTTTGTATGATACATTATAGAATTTATCCTAAACTATTGGAACCGACAGATGTCCTTCTGTCCTTAAAAGCAGCGTCACCTACCGTTTCCAACTGTTTTCAAACCATCCAGGAACTAAGTAAAATATACACACAAAATTTGATGCAAACCTGCCCAACGTACCTACATATTTTGTGAACTATTTAAACTATAAGTTATCAGCTATTTAATTAACTTTACAAACTCGTTCATATACTATGAAGGCAACAAGGTAAAACTTGAACTACTTTTGCACAATTGATAACACAATTAAAAATTTCGTCTCAGTCCGTTTGCTAGTTTTTGCGTGAAAGAGAAACAAACATCCATCCATCCTCACAAACTCTCGCATTAATAATATTAGTATGAGTATGATTGTTAAAAAACTAAAAACAATACCTATTTATTTAACATATAAAATAACTAGCAAATTATTCCTTTATTCGCTAAAACAACCTGTACTGTTGACGTTAGTAAATTTACATTGATGTACAAGATAATAATGATGAATTGTCGGCAAAATAATCCGAAAGATTTTTAAAACAATTATTAAAATTTAAACAATATCTAATTAAGATCTTTTGTTCAGACCCGTGTTCTCCGAGTTCTTAGGATACCTACTCAAATCCAAAGGTGCTTTGGAATATGAAAAAATAATATTTATATTGCAAATAATATCATCAAATGAAATTTAAAAAAATATACGTACTAAAATACAAAAAGACCGGACGGCATGTCATTGTTTCCTTGGAAGATGGGTAGGCCTTTAGTGTGGGACGCAACTTGTGTCGATACTGTCGCGCCATCCCATCTTTCCAGTTCATCATGTTGTGCTGACGCTCCCGCTGCGGCTGCGGAAAACCTCAAGCGGCGTAAATATAGTCATCTCGGTGATAACTATATTTTCGAGCCTTTTGGGGTCGGAACTCTCGGACCATGGGGCCCGTGTGCTCACAGCCTTTTTAAAGACATATCGAAAAGGCTCGTTGACGCTTCCCGCGACCCAAGGGCTGGCTATTTCTTTGGCCATACAACGAGGCAATACCGCCAGTATCTTGAGTATGTTGCCAGCCGACAGCGTTGAGAATAAATTTTTTGATGCTTTATTCTAGTTTGTATTTTAAGTATTGTAAATTCAAAAAGCTTCAAGAAAATATAGATTGTTCCTTCGAGCTTCCAGTCTGACCAAATGTGTTTTACATGGAGCGTCTGCCTTTCTGACCTCTACAACCCGATAGTTGACAAATTACCCAGTAACATGGTAGGCCTTAGCAAGCCTAGTGTCAGAATTTCTGGCTTCTAACACCCAGTAACTAAGTTTAAATTTCCGAAAAAAATGTCGTGTAAAAGCGTAATTTAACAACCAATTTGCAAAATAAAGAACATTTATCTATTAACTTCCGGGACATTCAGCCGATTGCTAAGTATTTTAATGATACTATTTTTATAGCTAGTTTTACTGAGATGTAAAATGTCGAATGCACTAAAATGTCCATTTACCCTAGTGTCAGAGTTTCTAGACCGCCTCAAAGCCATCTGACGTGGTCTATTTTGTCGACCGCCATTTGGGACCACTGGCTTATACGTGCATTCCGAAGCACGGAACCATCTTTTATCAGACAATCAGGTGTTTCAGGCCTGCAATGTCCTAGCCAAACTGGAAACAACTTTACAAAGTATGCTTCCCGCGGGAATCGAACCCACGATCACCGGGTCACAAGGCAAACGCCTAAAATACTCGACAACGGAGGCAGTTTAAAAAAAATGTCATTATTTGAATAGGCCATTATATGAATAGAGCAAACGATGCAGCGTTCCGCTCGCCCCTGCACCGCACGAGGGATCAGGTAGCTCAAGCGATTAACCAAGTCAGGGCAATCAAATTTGTTGCGGCATACACTAAAGGGGTCATTGTGTCAAGAAGTATACATCTTGATTCTAAGGTCAGCATGTTGTACTTAATAAGAAGAGTTCTGCAAAAAAATCTTCTGTGGAATTGATTTATTTATGAAAAAGAGGACGAACAGCTAATCTACGTCAATGACAATGGTATACGTAACTTAACGCTAATTACAGGTTCTCACGGATAAAAAATAGAATAGAAGCAGAGGTTTTGAGATCTGATATGAACTAACAAGCACGATAAAATAGAAATATAAAAAGAAAATACATAAACATAGCACTAAAGCCCCACAAAAAAGCCAGCATTTAGCCGATTATGCGCAGAATAACCTTTGGTGTTGAATGGGTCAAATGAGAATTTCTTCCACAAAGAGTTAAAGTCCTTACTCGCTCGCACCATAAATGAGTTTCGTCTATATCTAGAATGAAAAACGGGAACAGAGATAGGCGGAATAATCTATATTGCATTGTTCGTAGATATTTACGCTGGATTTATTCGATAGACTATTTATAATTGGCATAATAGGGCTTTAAAATAGGTACTGCATATTCTAATTGTGATCTTATTACTGAGTTATACGAATGGAGGTATGTAGATGGTTGACGGAAATCGTGAGTTGCGCTCATTACAAAGCCAAAGATTTGGTACGCCTTATTAATATTTATGAGTATTTCAATATAGTTTCAAATCCAAATGCACGTCAAGATGTCGGAGACAGGAAACTTTGTTAAGAATATTATCAGCAAGCTGATGGTTGAACTTTATCAAGGCAGACTGAGGTTGTTTGTACAGCAATAGTTGGACAAGCGATCACAATCAAGCTGAAACTCGACACATCATGAAAATTCGTTATTTTTTTGAAATCTTTTGAATCATCAGCGTACAAAAGAAATTTGGAATATTTGAAACAATGTTTTATGTAATTTTTAAATGATAAATATATAATAAAGTAAAGGACCCGAAATGGAGCCCTGAGTTACGCCTGAAGTAATCCGGATAGAGTAAGATTCGAAGCCGTTAATCACTACTTTTTGGGTCCTGTTTGTTATGTAAGAGACAAACCAGCGAAGCAGATCACCTCTGATACCATTATATGCGATCTTTTTGAAGATTAATTTACTATCTTCTTTATCAAATGCCTTCAGTGTATATCGCATCAATTTGTAGTCTATTATCAATGTCCTCAAAGAGTTGAAATGTATGTACTGGAAGATTACTTATACATGATCTATCTCGGACAAAACCGTGTTGTTCTATAATTATAATACGCCGAGTAAACGGATAAATTTCATTAAAAACTATTTTTTCGAAATGTTTTGAGAATGTAGATTACATGGACGATACGGCTCCATATCATTTTTAGATCCACTCTCTTGTGTACGGGCACAATGTTGTTAGACTTCCACACGTCAGGAAAGACACATTGAGATAAACACCTATTAAAAATAATATAGATTGGATGACATAAGATAGATATATTCTTTATAGTACACCATAACAGTAAAATAATAAGAGCTTTACAACTAAAAAGGGTGATACAATGGGCGGTCTTATCGCTAACAGCGATCTTTTACAGACAACCTTTGGATGGATTTGACACATAGGAGTAAATAAATACGCGGGTAGTCCACGGTGCACTATTTGTCTTTATAAAATATAAAAACAATAAATAACATTCTCAAAACAAATGTAAATATAAAAAAGAAACAAAGACATACATAATAACAACAATTTAAGAAGAGAGATAAAGATCCTTTACCAAGTTTTTGAAAGACGATAGGGTTCTACCGTACCGGTAGGTACTTTATGTATTTTTCACAAATATTGCTAGAGGACCATGTCCTTTGTAAAGTCAAGTGATTTTAGTTCCGTGCGTTTTTATCTAAGAAGATGTGCAATTGGGATTGGTTAATATCGTCAGTACTAGCAGGTAGAGGTTCCCACGAGTCTGAAAAATATGTGGATGCTTCATATACAAAGTCGAAAAAAGTCGAAAGATGACTGCCAATTTGGCCTCAACAAACCCAAACTGGGTAACACGATACCCTTTGGCAAGACTGGTGTAAGATTTGCCGACTTCTGACTACTCGTAATGGCAGTCAACGATCTATAAATGACAGCCGGGGCCGACGACTTTACGTGTTTACTGAGGTAGGGATGAATCGCGATATTTTAAAACGGCCACGCATCTACTGACTCATGCTGCTTTTATTCTATTCAAGCCATGAGCATCTCTTAAGATAAGATAAGATAAGATCATTTTATTTGTCCAAACATGAGTATATACAAAAAAGAAAAGCATGCAAGTTGTTAAGAGATAGTTTAACAGGTCGTCATGTTTGCCATATTTATACAATGGCATACAAATATTTAAGGTGAGTATATGTAAATTATAATTATTAATAATTTCGTATTAAATTACACAGCTAATAAAGTTATTTAAATAATTAATAAAAACAATTTAATTTTATACAATTCAATAATTAAAATATCACAGTCACAGTTGACTTGTATAACATAGTCAAAACAAGTAAGTAAAGTTATTACAGTCATTTAAAGTAGTCAATTAATAGGTAAACGTTATAATGGTCATTAATTAAAATTCTTTTCACATAAAAAATCATTAATCGTGTGTCTCTTTCGGCTAATAATTTTTAACTTTCAATTTAACAATTTTCTTATACTACACCTACCTACATGTATATTATATTTTATGAAGGAACAAGTCACACATTGAAGGCCAGAATATGTGCCATGTCTGCGAAATCAGTTTCTTATTATAATATGTAAATAAGTATGAGTGTGACAGTGAGTCACAAGCGGGAAAGCCCCGATATTTCCACTGAAAAGGAAGGTCTCGGCCAGACCCATGTCCACGGTTGCAGGAATGCCTGTGGTGACGATAATGGTCTAACGAGACACTGAACGTAAGGACTCCTGAACGAACAGGATTGATTTTAGCCAGTAAAATCTGACACTCCCTTCCATTCAACCCAGAGTAGGAGGAGCAATTTGATCATTTTGTCCCCCAAAAAAGGGTGTAGATGGGTGATTTGTCTGGTGGAAAGCGTTTTAAAAAAACTATGTTGTGGGTGCATTTATTAGCATTTGAATTCACATACACCCAGACAGTAGAACTATCTGTAGCTATAAAAATATGTCAATTTGTTCCGTGCGAAAATAAGACTAAAGTGCATATTTTTATATCCTTGAAGTACCGACTGGATAGTGAAAAAAATAGGCAGCATAAAAAACATAAATAAACAATTTAAATGAACTTGAGATCAAAGACCACTGTCAAGGTCAAGGTTTCCTTTCGTCTCGGACACTGACACCTTTACACCGATCATACTTCAACAATTTAGCTGCATTTACAACGTCAATAGCCTAGTGGCTAAGCATCTGTCGGCCTCGTGACTGAGAGGTCCCGAGTTCGATCCCCACACATTACACTATTGCTGTGAACCCACACTAGACACAAGCATATTTAGCTTAGTTGGAGGGGTTAACAAGATTGCTAGTAATTCTACCCACATCGCTAGTTGCCTCTTTAAGACTTTTTAAAAAATGTTAATACTGGTGCAGAAAACCTGAAATGGTGGAAATATACCACATGTAACAAAATCATTTTTATTTTATTTCCTTATAAGGATCTCCAACAAAAGATGTACACAGGACATGACAAATATTAATGTATTAGGTATTACGTTAGTGTACTCCCTCACTTACAGGAGGCCACAGCATGCAAAATATGATAATACAACTAAGCTAACAAGGTTATCAATAGACGAAATTTACGTATAACATATTAAAAAGAGAAACAATTATGAGAAAATAAAAAAAAAACATTAATAATAATTTAAAATAAAAAAGTTAAATAACAATGATAACATTTTCATACATTATGGCCTACATACTAATAAATTTTTAAGACATTTGTTATATTTAGACATACGTTGCGAGATATCTAAATCAGTCGCTTTAGCAAACGTGTTATATTGTCTACAGAGAGATATATTGCCTAGAGAGTTTAGAATCGATTTCTATAATTTTTAATGAAGGTTATTTTTATGCCAGATATAATTAAAGCTACGTAAAATACAGCCAAAATGGACAGTAAATCAAATTTATTAAATTTAATTCAAATTTCATTGTTTACGTATTAGAAAAAAAAACCGAAATTAATTTCATGGAAGTCATAATATTCCTACAATTTGTATTGAATGAAAAAACCTATAAGTAAGCTACCTATTAAAAATTATAGAAATTGATTTAGTAAACGATTCTGAACAAACTTGTCGCAGGATGTGCACTAATTTTTGGGTTCAAACATGCAAAAATGTCTATAGATTCCTTCGAGACATCTGAACGATTATTCGACTCTCGGCCACTTTTCTAATTAACAGCGATGTTGATGAATTTTTCGATACTGAATCAATTCTTTTTATATTCGCATGTACACATTATTTTATTACTACAGCTTTGTAAATATTTAAACACGTTTTGTGAATACTTTAATAATGCGTCCAGCTAAGGAGTGGAATTCCTTGCCGCAGTCTGAATTTTCTGATAGCTATAATCTGGAGATCCTTAAGTAAAGAGTGAATAGGTTTACTTCTAGATAACCGTGCTGCATCTTCGACCACATCATCGCTTACCATCAGGTGAGATGGTAAGCGATGATGTGGATACGTTCTGAAAAAAATCAAGCCTCACTTTTGAATTGTCTGTCGATACTGTGAGTCTAAAGTAGATACCTATACATTGAATTTATTAAGTGTAAACTATTTCTGTTAATATTAAAGCTGGATCTAAAAACTTTTTTGCAAAAAAATAAAACCGACTTCCATATCAAAACACTACAAAGCCAAAAATAATTTTAATTTCGGTAGTCGGTGTTATTGGTTTTGTATTTTCTTTTTTTTCACACCGCCTTCCGAAATTAAAATTATTTTTGGCTTTGTAGTGTTTTGATATGGAAGTCGGTTTTATTTTTTTGCAAAAAAGTTTTTATTTTCGCGCTTTTTAGTGGGTCAATTTGTAATTAATCTAGTTATAAAAGCCAAAATGTCAACTACAAAAAACTAAAAACGCGCGAACAAAAAACACAATATAGAGTAACCGAAAAGGTCATCAATGTAAATATTTTTTTTAGACTTTTGTTGATTTTTCAGAAACGGCTTGTTCGATGTCGATAAAATTTTCATGGGACCATTTGGGAAGTATACCCTTTCCAACAAAAAAAAAAAAAAAAAAAAAAAACAAACATCCGAATTGAGAACCTCCTCCTTTTTCAGAAGTCGGTTAAAAATATAGATTCTCACAGAAATGTGACGTCATGGCGTAAATCAAAATAGTGATTGTTATACGCGGTCGCATTGTCTTCCTTTTTTTGTGAAGTCGGTTATGATTAATAGCTGTTGCCTGCGGCTTCGTTCGTGTTGTTATTTAGCCTTTCCGAACTATGTTGAAGCGGCTTTTAGCTGAGAGTGTATGCAGCTGAGTAGTTAGTAGTGTTTTCCAAGGAGCGACTATCTCAACTCCAAAACTCAGTATCTGTGATACATGATTTCGAAAAGTGAAACACCGAAGAACACGTCCCCGTAAGTTGGGCAATATGAGTTCTTTTATCGTTCAAAATAGTAAAATCAATGTTTGATTGTTAAATTAATAAAGACATTTTACGAAGACTTCGAGGTTTAGCTATTCGATATTGCGTGGCTACGGTGTTCAGTTTTTCTTGGTTGTGTGCATTCGTTGTTAAGTGTTTCGAATAGGTGAAATTAGAGATTTAGTTATAAGAGATCCCACATGGAGGTATTCCTCGAAGCGCTACCGTTTTGAAGCGCACCTAATGAAGCGCTCCTTTTTTATTCCTCGGAGCGCTCCTTTTAGTAGCGCTCCCGATACCATGTTATTGGAAAAGGAGCGCTCCGAGGAATAAAAAAGGAGCGTTTCATTAGGTGCGCTTCAAAATGGTAGTGCTTCGAGGAATACCTCGTATTTTCTGAGATTTTGTGATCAGTAAGTGAATCAATAACCTTTCGCTTTTATATAAATATAGATAGATATTATAAAGAGTGGTCCAATCATAACGAACGATGTTAATTGTAAATGAAAAACACGTTTTCGGAGAATTTGCTATCAAGAGTGTGTCTCTTGACAGCAAATTCTCCGAAATCTATCAAGAGATACAAACTGCGGTAGGAAATTCCATATCGCAGGTAAAACGCAAACCTACCTGATGCATAATGAATTCATGACGGACCTTTGACAAGGTGATCTGTTTTTATTTTATTATTATTGTTTATTGGCTCGCATTTGACCACCATCTCGCATGATGATAAGTGATGATGTGGTCGAAGATGGAGCACGCTTGCCTAGAAGTAACCTATTCACTCTTGACTTAAAGACCCCAGCTTAAAGCTATCGGGAAACACAGAATCCAGTAGGGAATTCCACTCAGCGGATGTCCACCATGTAACAATGGCGCATCGCCATTTGCCTTAGGTGGTAGGAGAGAACTCCTGGTCCAAGAAATCCAATGCCGTAAGTGCAAAATTTCCAGTCGTCGTCGTCAGAGTCACGTTCATTTATAAAATGACCAGACTTCAAACATACATCACATTAATTTATTGGTGTCATGGTTTACTTACATTGTATAATCTCAATTTACTGTTTAAAATGGATTGCTCCTTGTGTACTAGATATTTACGCTTCACTTAGAATGTAATCGTTCTGGTCTAGGCACCAATGATCTTTATTGTTTGTGTTTATAAACTCTAATTGACAAATGTAATTTAGAACAGAATTTATTGAGACCATTAATTGATTAATTCGTAACGATAACTTCACGGAATATGGGACAGCCTTCAATTATGTTGGTATTGACATATTAATTGATCAACTTGTCTCTATTTAACTTATATTAGGAATGCGAAGGTCTAGATGTTTGTTACCTACACCAAAACAGCTGAACCGATTAGAATGCAATTTAGTATGGTTTTCTTTCGGATGGACTCACTCTTGAGCTCGATCACGACTGATGTTAAGCGATAGATAAGGTCTAGGATGGAACGAGCGAGCCCAGAAGATGCTTGTTCTCTCTTGCATTAATGTACATATACCTTTAGATGAAATTCTGTATCTTTTTCTAATTTGGATTTTATTTTTCATAAGGGACAAAATACAGTTACATGGTAAAAACAAAAAAAAAACTTAAACTAGAAAACTTAACATGTTACTGACACCGTTGTCCACATATAACTAAAAGTGTTTAAAAGAAGCTGAGGACTGTGGTTAGGCATCTGTAATTCCAAATATAATGTGCTTATAACATTAATTAGTGTGCTCCTTATTTAACAATACGGCAATAGCCTTTGACAAGGACTGTTTCGATAAGGTAAATATGTCCAGTTACATAAAGTAAGTATTGTATGACTCAACGAGGCGACGAAGAGGTGCGCGCTCCCCAGCATTAGTCTTACACATATCTGTATAGAACAGTTGAGGAACACGCACCCCCCGTTGTACAACAGTTCTGGGCACTTTGTACCGTAATTTATTTGTAAGGTCGATGCCATCAAATCTGTTGCTACATAGCCCAAAAGAGTCATTACATTTAACATTAATCGCCTGGACTTCAAACTTAGAACGCTGTAACCTATTAACAATTCCACATACGGTACTTTTATTATTATTATTTATTCTTTATTTCGGTATTACCCATAAATGTGTTAGTAATAACTTAAACTATGTTAGTATATACTTATAATAAATCGCGACAAAAAATAAAACTATTAAACAAACAAGGATCCAGAATGAAGAAAATGTGTTCCCAGAGGATGGTAGATCCAGGATCTACCATCCTCTGGGAACACACTTTTGATTTGATTAATAATATATGCTATTCCAGAATTTCAGTTATCTGCACACAAAATTTCATCCGATCTTTATGCTATGGAATGCCCACGGGATCCGGATATAAACCGAGATTTGGAAGCTATCAATAGCTGCTCTGATAGATTTGGGGTGTCAGTAAACCCCTCAAAATGTCAGGATACCAACATTGGTAGCTCACGCATGATGAGTAGAGTGGTGGCTAGTTCTCTACCACCACACCATCACCTGTTGGTCTAGTGGTCAATGGCCTTGACTGCTATTCGCAAGGTCTTGGGTTCGATTCCCACCCAGGACAAATGGTTGTGGGATGAGCACGATCATTTGTTCTTTGTCTGGGTGTAATTTATCTATAATACGGTCATTTGTTCTTTGTCTGGGTGTAATTTATCTATAATATGTATGCATTTATAAATATATATGTATGTTTATCAGTTGTCTAGTACTCATAGCACAAGCTCTGCTTAGTTTGGGACTAGATGGCGTTGTGTGAAAGTCGTGGAATATTATATTATATTATTATATTACACCTATTATTTTTAATGGTGCCGTCATTCCCATTAGCCCTTTTTTTATCGTTGTAAAATTTACTGACTTTTACTGACTAAAATCCACGGTGCTCCTTCAATAACCCTTTACGTACCGGGGTCACGGTAATGGGATGAGTCCCAGGCAGGCTTCGGCCCTCTACTACTACTACCTCTACGTCATATTGCTGACGCTCTTTGAGGCGCGCGTGGAACACAACGCGCCGTCGACCCGGGCATGGTCCATCCTAGCGTAAAAGATCTCGGTTTGCACCTAGACTCGACACTTGGCTGGCAATGTCATCTTTCTAGTGTCAGTCAAAGGGCCATTGGCACTTTGCGTTCCTTATATCGTCTGAGACTTTTTGCCTGTTAAGACCGAGACTAGTGCAGACTTTAATTTTCCCTTTGATGGACTATAGTGACGTGTGTTACTTTGACCTGAATGCGGTCTTACTAGATAAGCTTGATATACGATCAAGCTAGCCTTAACAACTGTGTTCATATTTAATTTAAGGAGATATGTCTCAAACTTCAGGTCTGAGCTGAAATGGATGACCATTCGTCGATCCACTCAACTCTCCCAGTCTTCCTTGTTACTTTGTTCTTCATTTCATATTCAGTAGATTTTTCTTTGAAATACGCTTTCTCTCCAAATCAGAATGGCTAACAGTCGATGGGCATTTAAAAAGTTATTGCTTTTTTTCTGAAGAAATGAGAAGAATTTTCATATTTAGTTTTCATTTTTTTTATTGATGATAAGCTCGCGTTTGACCACCATCTCACCCGATGGTAAGTGATGATGTGGTCGAAGATGGAGCACGCTTGCCTAGAAGTAACCTATTCACTCTTGATTTAAAAACTCCTAGGTTATAGCTATCGGGAAACACAGACTCCGGCAGGGAATTCCACTCCTTAGCCGTACGCACAATGAAGGTACTCCCGAAACGTTTTGTGCGTATCGGTGGGTGGCTTCATAAGTATATGTATATACAACGTGTAACGGAAACCCCATATCTATCCAAAAGGACTGAAGACAACATCTGGTATGGAGTCTCTATGCAAAGTTTCAGCTCAAAATAAGTGACTCACAGAATTGACGCCAAATTATTGGTTTCATATGTTTCTTGAATACCAGTAATAACAAACGTGTCACAGCACTATGAGGGTCATCACTTTCCACGTCACTAGCCAATAACACGACAATTCCTTTCGTTCTTCTTAATTTGAAAAATTCGGTCTCTGGTATCAATGTATTGAAATTTCTAATAAGCTCCACACATGCAGACATAGGATTACAAAACCTTTGCTATATCGTTTGTTATCATCCAAAGAAGCCGTGCACTCGGTATGTATATACCCTTTAAATTACACGTTGTAGATTTATATAAGTATTTATTTTATTATTTATGTAGACTTATATTTTATGGTACTAGATTATTTTCGGTTATTTTGTCAATGTTTTACCGACCACACTATCACTTCACCACCCTTGGTTGACTGGTAGAGAATGTCAACGGCATTAAGTCCGCCTTGGTACCTATGTGCATGAAGCGTAAATTAATAAATAAAAACCTTCCACGCGAGTCAATCCACGGGCAGACGCTAGTCAGTATATTTAGTAGAATCTGTGCAAGTCTGTAGAAGCCTGTTGCCTGTCGAATCCGCTTGCAACGCATTGACTATTCTTCTGTGGTAATAATATATTAATTTAATTATTTTAAGTTTGTTTTTGTTTAATTACCGGGAGTTTAAAGTTTGCATTATAAATACTAAATATTAATATGAAAATACGCACAAATCAATTCGGTTTCATGTAATGTTTTATGACAAAAGAAAAGGTTCACACAGTGTTGTCTGTTTGAGGTAAAACAGATGTAAGTAATGATATAATGTTTTGTTTCTTGGCAGTGAAGTCAATGGTAATCCGGTGGTGCTAATGAGTGGTGTATTTTGACCAGCATGAAGGGACTGTAGAATAAAATGAATTCGCCACTATTTAGACAGGTAAGTTAATGTTTTTATTTACTTTTAATTCCTTAGAAAGTGGATTTTTATTAAAATTATAGCTTGTGTCCGCGATTTTAGCTGGTTTTGTACTTCGTCTTCACATAATTTTTCAAACATCTACAATTTTCAGAAAATATTTTATACAAATCTGAGATCGAATTCGGAGCATTCTTCCGGAAGTAGTGCGCATATATACTTTTCGGCAATTCATTTTTATTTATATGGATTAAGATTTTTCTTATTGAAAATGTTATATTTCATAAAATACGTCTAATTCAATTCTCAATTCTTATGGCGTGCTATTTTGTTGGTAGGGAAATAATTATAGTTGTCACAATCTATAGGCCCAGTCAGACACATTTCAGACGAATGTAGAAGAGAGAAGCTGGAACACTGAGTGTTATTTTTTTAATTAGTTATTGTTTTATTAGTACAAAACTGAACTCAAGAATTATAATTATAGTTTTAAAGTTACTAATACCTACGTATGTATATTTTTTAAGTTCATGAATATAACGGCATTAAGGCTACTGCTTACTAGTGTCACACATGTATACTAAGATTATAAAAAGGTAAACATTGTTTGTAACGTTGTATCTCTGGAACTAATGATCCAATTCAAAAAAAATAATTAATAATTGGTAGTAAGGTGCATATAGATTATGTCGAAATCCAAGGGGAGGAAGTCGCAGGCGAATTGCTAGTCGTCTATATTCACTTAACAAAATGTTAAGATCAAATTAAAGATAATAATTTAATTAAATCAAAGATGTTTATTTTCTACAGAAACCTGTGAATTTGTAAGAATTAATTCTTTAATTTTTAATTATATCACGTATAAAGAAGGAAGTATATATTCAAAAATCTTAATATCTGTTTTATTACTTATTGTCATGGTAATAAAAATTACAAGTAATTAGTATAAAACGTGAAACTAAAACAAAAAATAATGCATATTATGTCATTAAAATACTTAATTATTCTTGTACAATTGCTAGGTACCTACGTAAGATTTCGTTTAGGTTGAAAATTCTTTATTATAAAAATTTAATAGTAGGTATAATAGTCGTTGTTTTAGAGAAGGAAATAATTTAAAAAAACTTTTTAACAAAAAATTAAACCGACTCCCAAAACAACACTGCAAAGTGAAAAATAACTTTAATTTCGGTAGTCGGTGTCTTTAGTTTTGTTTTTTCGTTTTTGGCACCGACTTCCGAAATTAAAGTTATTTTTCACTTTGCAGTGTTGTTTTGGGAGTCGGTTTAATTTTTTGTTAAAAAGTTTTTTTTTCACTCTTTTTAGTTGGATGATTTTTTAATTTACCTAGTTACAAGAGCCTAAATGTCAACTTCTTATAACCTTTTACAAAATATTGCTTTTCCCAATGCTGGGCCGTTAATTGTTGAGGAGTTCTCCTGGTACTTCACCATCAGCTCTACATCACCATATGCATTGTGACGAGCATAAAGTGCTTAACATCCATATTCAAGTAATCGAATCGCAATCCACTTAATACTTATCATTGAGTAGTTTCGGCGGCCATCTGTGGTCTTCATCATCAGTTCCACTTCCCCAAATGGTACTTTTTGAGAGCAACTGCACAAGTTACTATAAGAAATACCCAAAACGCCATAGGTGTGCCTATAATATTTGAAGAGTTCCCTCGATTTCTCCAGGATCCCATCATCAGATCCTGACTTTGGTGATAATGGTACCAATTTCGAAGTATACCCATTCGAACAAAAAAAGAATTTTCCAAATCGGCTCAGCCGTCTTCGAGTACTCGATGATCATACATAAAAAAAAAAAAAAAATATACGCGTCGAATTGATAACCTCCTCTTTTGGTCGTCGGTTGAAAAAGGTGTAGGTTATATTATTTATTTAATTTTGAGGAAAATAAACATCCACCGTCATGTTTTTAGATATAATTCAATACGACTAGACATACAATTTTATAAAGCCCTTTCTAAATTGAGGGCAATGGGTAACGGGCCTGTCTGAATGAGTAGCAGGGCGTGGGTTTGAACTTAGTCAAGCACAGTACTTTGTGTAATTAATATCACCACCATTGCTCTCAAACCAGTAAAGAATCAGTGAAGAACATCGTAACGAAACCGGTATGTTCTAGGCCCAAAAATCCGAAGACATGTCGCTCGTTTGCGAGAATATCGACATAACTCGAAATGCTGTCCAATTTAACTAGATACTTGTGTGAAATAATCATACAAAGTGTAACATCGTGAACTGAGACACAATGCCAATTTTGCACCGATGTTCATCAGAGACTGGGCCTAGGTTTGAGTCAAACCCAGACCCAGTCTCTCTCACAGAAGAGCTTTGCATCCTTAAGTTTTAAGCAAATCATGTTGGATTCCATATTTAAAATAACATCGTATATTCTATGTTTTATGCAAATAAAATATAGTGTTTTGTCTAAAATGAATAACAACACTGTTTCTTTCTGATGAACGTCGGTGCAAAATTGGCATTGTGTCTCAGTTCACGATGTTATACTTAAATTTATGATTATTTCACACAAGTATCTAGTTAAATTGGACAGCATTTCGAGTTATGTCGATATTCTCGCAAACGAGCGATGTGACATTTATTGTGCGCACAGCCAAGTTGTGGAATTCTCTGCCGGTTTCTGTGTTCCCTGCCACTTATGACCTTTCAGCCTTTAAAGCAAGAGTAAATAGGCATCTTCTGGGCTCGCTCGTCACATCGTAGACCTCATCTATCGCTTACCATCAGGCGAGATCGAGGTCTAGAGTGGGCTCATCCGGAATAAAAAAGAATCCATCAAATCGCACTGGACGCACGTATTACGGCCCACTCTCAAAGAGAAAGCCCGTGTCTCAGCAGTGGGAACATAATGTTGCGGAATCGTTCGAAGGAGTTACCGCGGCCTCGGAACACGAAGGGCATATGATGGAACACGGATGGGTTTTAGTCAGTAAAAGTCTGACTCACCCTCCCGCTTCGCCCAGACCGGGAGGCAGTCATTGGATGATTTTCCAGTTCCATCATATGCCCTTCGTGTTCCGAGGCCGCGGTAACTCTTTCGAACAATTCTGCAACAACATAATAGGCTGAATTATTAATTATGATCTTGAAGTTCAGAACCTAGCTACTGTCGCCCGTTTAATAATCGTACTCTGAGTAATTATAGTCAACGAGGAAAACAAATTGAAACTCGGAACTTTACTCTCTGCGTATTGGATAATACATTATTCTACATATACGATATTAGCACTTAGCACAGAACTATTTATTAGCCTATAACACTCACCAATAATACACCTTAATATACGAATGAATTTTTTTTGGTTTGGATCATTAGTTCCGGAAATTACAGACGAACAAATTTTATCTCTTTATTAGTAGGTATAGATAATAATCTGTTAACAAAAACCACAATTTTATTACTAGCCAATAAAAATACAACCATACGAATACAACTTTTTTTCCGTTAGCGATAGTAATACTATGTTGTGTATTATGGTAATTTTCAGAATACAATACTTCAGAATCAATTAAATTTATACAATTTATACAGTATACATACATATAAATAATATTGAAGTGTCTGTATGTGGTGTGGTAAGGTGTGGTGCAAACAAACATTTTTTATGTTTGTTTGCGAGTTTTTGTGTGTTTGTCTGGGCAATTTTTTAGAACAGTGGAACCGATTTCAATAGGACTTTCACTAAAAGATAGAAGACGTTATAAGTCAATGTGTAGGCTAAAGATCATAAGGCTTTTGCCTCGGAATTTTCAAGGGGTCAGTCAGTAAAAACCTACGCGAACGAAGTCGCGGAAACTGCTGCAGTTGGGAACTTACAAAACCTTAGATTTATCAAAAATGTATATTTGCAATGTCGAGCCGTGTCTTTGTCTAAACTAATTTAGATAGATAGATAGATAAAACTTTTATTGGACACAACACACAAAAGCACATGAACAATTTAACAAATTTTTAATTAAATTTACCATTGATCGAAATTAGTTCGAACCTCCAAGACACAGTCTCAAGAACCACCTTTTCTTCCAGTCATGGACGGTGTCAGCGGTGCTGATCAACATGTTCGGCCAGGGTCTGGTGCTCAGCTTTCCATCCAGTCTGCTGCCGGCCCTGAACTTACCTGACTCACCCATCAAGGCAGATCTGCATACTGCGTCATGGCTAGGTAAGTCTACCGTGCAATTGAGAAGCGACAATAGCCTACAGGCCTTGAGATCGAGAGGTCGCGGCTTCGAACCCCACCCATAACACTATTGCTGTGAACCCACTCCAGACACAAGCATATTTAGCTTAGTTGGAGGGGTTAACAAGATTGCTAGTGATGTGAATTCTACCCACATTGCTAAAATAGAATAGAACAGAATATTATTAATTTGCAAGAATACGAGTACAGAAAGTTGATAGATATACATTATAGAGTCCATCATGTTCTACCAGGTAACTGGTGTGCAAATATTTGAGACATAATTAAAAGTTACATTAGGAAATGAATTTCCTAGAACGAACTTAATTAATTATTCTAAAGAGCTAAACATAAAATTATACAAAATCAAAAGTATACATCTAATCACTATTAATCTAAACGAACACAATTATAATACATAATAAAAACGTAACTATAAAAAATATAAAATATAACTTAAAACAAAACAATACAACTTTATAGCAAGTCTTTATCAGTAAGAAACTCGGAAATATTATAATAGCATATTTTTATATGAATGTTTTTATGTTCTTTCTTAAATAATTTTAAATTTAATTTCTTAAGGTGCGGAGGGATGTGATTAAATATTATTGGTGCCATACAAAACACGCTCTTATGCATAAGTGCTGTATTATATTTTCTTAAACATAATCTATTGTTAGTATTTTTATGTAGTACTACTATACTTACACTAATGAGACTTACAATAATGAGTTTGACAGTTTGACAGTCGACATATTTTTCCTCAGCAAAAATATATTCAGGAAACAAATTCGAGCAATTATTAAGGATCGGCAGTTGACTTTGTGATTAACGTGTAATTTCGTCTGCCCGGTTTATGAAATCATTTGTATTTTACATTTTCTGCACCGCACTTTATTAACTGTTGCTTTTGTTTTAGTTTATGAAGTAAATCACACCGTATTATAATTATGTCGCTCTAGTTTTTATATAGTAATCCGTGGAAAACGTTATGCATATTTACCATATCTTTGTATGTAAGTCTATACTATGTATAACTATGTAATATGTTACTACATACCAAGTGCATGGTTTCTTTGGATGATAATAAACGATATGGCAAGGGTTTTATATTTCTATGTCTACAAGTGTGAAGTATAATAGAAATTTTAATACATTGATACCAGAGGCAGAATTTTCAAATTAAGAAAAACGAAGAGAATCACCGTGTTATTGGCAAGTGACGTGGAAAGTTATTGACCCTCGTAGTGCTGTGACACGTTCAGAGGTGGGCGTTTAAACGAAAAGCATATAATATAACATATTATTTAAAATAAACGAATAAGCAGACTTGTTTATAAAAGCATTAAAAGCAGAGGTGGGCGTTTAAACGAAAAGCATATAATATAACATATTATTTAAAATAAACGAATAAGCAGACTTGTTTATAAAAGCATTTAAAGTTATCTGTTTATTCCGCTTTTTGTTAAAATTAAAACGCAACCGCGTTTTGATAATTTATTTTCATAACCACGTAAGTAAGAACGTGCTCAAATGAATTATGTAACAACTGATAGATGGCGCCTGATTCAATTTTAATCGATAGTAAACAATGATTATGCGAAAATCGACCTTAATACAAAAACTTTAAGGTTTAAATTATTTACATCTTTTGTTTATGTGCTGAATCGCGTTGACTTACTCAAAATTGGTAAACCTAGCAAATTAAATATGCTTTCCGTTGTTCACTTTTAAAAGCGCCAATTTAATTTAAACGGGTTGCTTATCACTTATTTTGCTTTTTACGTTTAGTAGCGTTTCCTCCGCCCGGTGAAAAGCGTCATGTTTTGTGAATTTCCGAAACAATTTGATTAAAAGTTGTGACTCGGAATTGTTTACGTAAACATAAATAGTGTAAAACATTATTTCATGTGGTGAATTGTTTCTTACCAAGGAAATAATTCATTGAGTTTTGGACTTGTATATAATATAGTTTTTAGGTGTAGTTAATTGTGTTTAATAGGTAATTGTGTTAATAATAGTGTAAATAGTTTATAGTGTAAGTAATTGTGTTAATTTTGACTACTTTTTCTACAAAAACAAATTGGTGAGCTAATTAAACTGTAAATTCGAATAACTACTGTATCAAAATGACGAGTAGAAGTTCGAATAACATAATTTGGAACTATTTTTTGAGAAATCATGCGACTAAAACAGCTGTGTGTAATTTTTGTAATAAAACTTTATCGTATTCCGATTTTAACATAATATCGGAATGGAGGACCCGGTTGTTGACGAGCAAAGTAGAAAAAATTATGTTTCTGAATGTGAATAAATGACTTGATGGTTTGAGGAAATAATGGAAATTTTGTAAATAATTAAAATGTACATATAATAGATCAATGAACTTTTAAGTACGCCTGAATTTAATAAAATGTAGTTTATTATTTGACAAGTTATTAATAAATACAGATCTTAGAATAATACTAACCTACTTAGTAAAGTTTCATAATTATATAATATTATTCATTCAGTCAGTCCTAAGCCTGCCAAGTACGAAAGAAAATTCATTGATTTCGTTTAAAAACCAATACTTAAACTTAACCAACTAAAAAAGCAAACAACATAATTTCATTATTTTTAATGTAAGAAAGTAAATAAGCGTATTAAGCAGTTTCCGTAAGTGACTTTTGATAAAAAATAAACGAATAAGTTCGTTAAAAGTTTTAAGTCGTTTATCACATCTTTAGACACGTTTGTTATGATTGGTATTCAAGAAACATGAAACCGATAATTTGGTATCAATTTTTTGTGTCACTTATTTTGTGCTGAAACTGTGCATAGAGACTCCATACCAGATGTTATCTTCAGCCCCTTTGGATAGATACCTATGGGATTTCCGTTACACGTTGTATATTAAAAAAATTGCATCTGACATATGACTATGCGAAATAAATTGATGAGAGGAGCTCTTGGCTAAATAATAACAGCCGCACAAGTTGATCTCTCAGGTGAAGCAACACTTGATGAGGTGGGTCCGTGGATGGGTGAACATTTTCATATATCGAGATTCTCCCGTGCTTTAGAAAGCACGTTAATCCGTTGGTCCCGGTTGTCATTTGTACTTCTTTGAAAGTCTTTACGGGTCGGCAAAAGCCAGAAAATGTGACAACAGTCTTGCCACAAGATCAGCCAGCTACTGGATCGTGGAGTTCAGAAAGTTCATCCAGTTAGACTGATAGCCAGCCCCAACGTATTTAATAAAAACCTTTTTAGCAAATAAATAAAACCGACTTCCATATCAAAACACAACAAAGCCAAAAATAATTTTAATTTCGTGGGCCATCTGTGGTCTTTATCATCAGTTCCACTTCCCCAAATGGTGCTTTTCGAGAGTAACTGCACAAGGTACTACACCTAAAACTACCCAAAACGCTATAGGTGTGCCTATATTATTTGAAGAGTTCCCTCGATTTCTTCATGATTCCATCATTAGATCCTAACATGATGACAATGGAACCAACTAGAAAATATACCCTTTCAAACTAATAAAGATTTTTCCAAATCGGTCCAGACGGCTGGACCGATTTGGAAAAATCTTTATTTATTTTATTTTATTTTATTATGTTTGGAAAACTTACAGCTAGACAGAGAAAATAACAAGGATTATAAATACAATATGGCCAATTACAAGTTTTCACTAATAACTAGATATACAATATAATAATACAGACAGGTTAGCTGAGATACAGAGAGGAAAAAAAAATATATATATAAATAAGTACAAACTGTTAAAAAAAAAAAAACTTAAATATTTTCAAAGAAATGCCTACATAGAGTCTTCTTCAACTTAGACACGCTAGTATTAAAGATGTCGATATCAACCTCCTGGCAAGTCGCATTGTACACACGGCTTGACCTAACCATGTACGAGTTTTGCCTATAGTTAGTTCCTTTACCGAGTTATGAGGTAACAACATACATAAAAAAAAGTTCAACGAACTGAAAACCTCCTCCTCTTTTTGAAGTCGGTTAAAGAGGCTAATCAGATGTTGATAGGAAATTAAGTGCTTTGAATTTGAATTCCTACATGCCTTCCCACTAGGTGGAGTTGTTTCCAGTATTACCGGATACAGAATCATAATTTTCAATAGAGCATCTATCTATCTGGTATTTATACAACGTGTAACGGAAACCCCATATCTATCCAAAAGGACTGAAGACAATATCTGGTACGGAGTCTCTATGCAAAGTTTCAGCTCAAAATAAGTGACTCACAGAATTGACCCCAAATTATTGGTTTCGTATGTTTCTTGAATACCAATAATAACAAACGTGTCACATCACTATGAGGGTCATCACTTTCCATGTCACTTGCCAATAAAACGAGAATTCTCTTCGTTCATCTTAATTTGAAAAATTCGGTCTGTGGTATCAATGTATTGAAATTTCAAATAAGCTCCACACATGTAGACTTAGGATTACTAAACCCTTGCTATAACGTTTGTTATCATCCAAAGAAGCCGTGCACTTGGTATGTATATACCCTTTAAATTACACGTTGTAGATCTGTAACAAATTTCCCGACGAAATGACCGTGACTGCTGGTAGAAATGGAGAGAGGCTCTTGCCCAGCAGTTCAGGCTAACATAAAAATAATAAACCAGTTTTCCGACAAGGTTTTAGACAAAAATAGAATGCACTATTTCTTTTTGGAAACTATCAGAGAAAGCGGCATACTATCGTGGAAAATGGTTAGCGGTTTTGCTTGCATTTTGAGGGTTACCTATTGCTAGGTCAATGATAAATTATGACAGTTCTAAAAGAGTATAAGAGCTTTTCGAATGAGTGTGTTGAGAGCATTATTATTTTCTTTATTTCCAATATTAATCAAATTTTTAAATAATCTTAAAAAAATAGAAAACATTTTAAAAATATAAATAAATTAATAGTTCGAAAAACCAAAAACATGCTTTTTAGACTAATGTAATGAGCAGAAATTGGAAATATTTACTAGTAGGCAGTTCAAGGTTCCATCAGCCACCTTCCAATTCCATCGTCAGACCAGCTCGATGGTACCATAATATTGTATTGTCGTCTAAGCTACACATAATTGCCAAGTTTCATGATGATACAACAATTAGAAGTACGTTTAATTCAGATTCTTGGATTTTATTGCATATTTAGTTCGTTACAGATCGACCTAATAATAAATCTATGGATTACGCGGTAATTCAAAAAGGTTAAGAAAACCGATAACGGATTTTCTTTAGGTTTGTTATAACCTTGAAACCTGATCGTGTTCAAAGTCCATTACGTGGCCTTTCTAACAAGTGCAAACACGACTATGATACGATATTCCATCATGGAATACCAGTGCCTATCTTCCGACTTCATCATCAGACCTTGAAACCTAATCGTGGTCAAAGTTCATTACAAGACTTTTCTAAAGAATCCCAAACAGCTATGATACGATTTTCCGTCATGAAGTTCCAGTTCATATCTTCCGGCTTCATCATCAGATCAGTTTGACAGTACCATATTATTGTATTGTCATCTGAACTACATACAGCTGCCAATTTTCATCACGCTGCGACCCTTGGAAGATGGTTAAATTAGTTACCTTAGATTCCATTACATAGTTAGTTACATACAGGTCGACCTAATAAAAGCGTGTTAAAAAATATAAGCCCACATGTATCGGGAACAGGGTCCAAGCTACCGGCGGTCAGGGCTCCATAGAGAGGAACCTCCTGACGATACGCACCGTGTCCAGGCGTTATATTTGCGGTTTTAGAAAATATGCCTAGTATTAAAATAAAGGAGGGTCCCCAACCCTCCTTTATTTTAAATATTTTATTTTTTTTAAATCGGAAAGCGGTTCATAGAATACATCTACTTACTAAGTTTCACATGTATAGTCTTAATAGTTTCGGAATAAAATGGCTGTGACATACGGACGGACGGACAGACTGACAGACGGAAATCGAAAATATATCGAAACTATAAGGGTTCCGTTTTTTGCCATTCGGCTACGGAACCCTAAAAAACAATAAAGACGCAAAAAAAAAATATAAAGTGCAGCTTGAGTGACATTATCAATATACAGGAAGTAACACTTACATACACACAGAAAAAAGAGATTTGCGCGATTGAACCATTATGGCATATTAAATTCATAAAAATAAAATAAATAAATAGGTACTCAATTCAATAATAAATATGTGTGACATTTTTATTGAATTCACTTAATTTACTAACATTTACTTAATTAATAAATAAGGGAAATAAATGAATTAAAATAACTAATTTGTATGAATATAAAATTAACTTATAATAGGAAATCATTAATAAAGGAGAGTCAGATTTCCACTGACTAAATAACCCACCACTGTTCCTTCAACTGTCCTTGAGTTACGCGGCCGCGGTATCTCAATACTCAATATGTTTATTTCATTCCACAATGTTTGCTTAGGTGGTAAATATGTACCTACAATTGTGGATCTTGTCGAGCACAGCAAATACAGTTAAATATAACTTAATACTTAATTTACTATTGTATTGTATTTTATCTTCTAGGTATTCATTTACGTAATATATTAAATTTGAATCTCATTTAAACCTTCCTGGAACCCTGACATTTCAATTATACTTATAAGGTCAGAAATGACAAAAAGTCTCTTATGCCCCAGTTCTACTTATACTCAACCTTCACCCGAAATATTATCTTCATGGATCAGTTAGTTTCAATATTTCGTGATTAGTCAGGCTAAGAATGAATGAGTGACCGTCCACTTTTGTACGAAAATGCATAGTTATATTAAAAAAGTGGCATTCCGTATCTACAATACAGTACGAATCGAACAATAAGATAATTATACTAAAAGGAATAAAAAAAAGCCGATCGTAAAAAGACTTTTCAAGGTCTGATGAGGTTGGTACTTGGTTATATAAAATCTGGAATCGAACTAAAGTTACCTCAGACAAAACGGACACATATTTATAGGCTTGATAAAATGTGGGCTTCCCCAATACGGCCTTTTTAGGGTTCCGTAGTCGAATAGCAAAAAAATGGAGCCCTTCTAGATTCGTCATGTCTTCCTGTCTGTTTAATCCGTACGTATGTCACAGCTACTTTATTCAGAAACTATTAACACTACTGAGCCAAAACTTGGTAGATAGATGTATTTTGTTAATCGCTTTATGACTTTTATACAAATTTTAAAAAAAAATTGGCTAAGTGCGAGTCGGACTCGCCCATGAAGGGTTCCGTAGTAACTATAATAAATATAATATACTCAATATATTTATTTGAAAAAAAAAAACAAAAAACCTTAAAATTTTCTTAAAACCAGATTATTTACAATTTTTACAACTACGCCAAATAACTTTGTTTTTCATAGTATTTGTATGAATTACAAAGTTATATTTGCGGTTTTAGAAAATATACTGTATCTCAAAAACTCCTGACCCGGTCTCGTTCAAACCAATTTTGGTTGAAAGGTTGCATTAAGATTCTCAATTCTCAATTCTCAATTCTTTATTGCGTACCATAATGTTACATAGTTGTTATGCATAGTTATATAAGTCACAATTATGGACCCTGTCGGGCACAGCATAAACCAATGTAGGAGAGAGGAGGAAGAACACTGCGTGTTGAATGTGACACTTTTTTAAATTATTTAATTATTCATTTTAGTAATTATTAAGGTATGTTGCTAATACGTCATTGTGTTTAAATATATATTATGTATGTATATTTAGTTACTAAATAACATTATAAAACCATTTATTTTATAAACTATTATTAACTATTTATTTACTATATATATTATTATTTATTGCATCAATTGTGTCCGTACAGTAGTTTTATTTATTTTTTGGCATATCATTTATGGCACCTATACTTACATTGTAATTTATAAAATAGAAGATCTACAATATGTGTTTTTTTTTTAGATTTTTCACTTCATTATTATAGAAGTTAGAGGGGGAGGACACATTTCACCACTTTGGAAGCATATATCTTTTAAACGATTAACTTTATGAAAAAGTCGTTTTAGAAACCTTAATGTCATTTTGAAAGACCTGTCTATAGATACCACACACGTATAGGTTTCAGGAAATAAAATATTTTCAGTTTCAGTTCCATGTATGATAAGCCCCCTTTATTTTAAATATTTTTTAAATTTTCTCTTAAAATCGGAAAGCGGTTCACAGAATACATCTACCTACCAAGTTTTACATGTATAGTCCTAATAGTTTCGGAATAAAATGGCTGTGACATACGGACGGACGGACAGACAGACAGACAGACAGACAGACAGACAGACGGACAGACATGTCGAAACTATAAGGTTTCCTTTTTGGCCATTCGGCTACGGAACCCTAGAAATAAGGATGTCAGGAAAATTGATTATAAATTGTTTTAGGTCTGATTGGCTACACTGTCACAGTAACAATAACTGATGAATATTTTAGATGCTAAGTATTGATCAACGGTCGAAAATATCTATTTAAGACAGACATGTCGAAACTATAAGGGTTCCGTTTTTTGCCATTCGGCTACGGAACTCTAAAAAGGCTTTATACATGGATTTGAAACTAATAAAATATTTTTTATCAAACCTAGTATACATCAAACCTATATATACCCATGTCAACAGTTAGGTCTTTATAAAATAATAACATTAAATCAATCGTTTAAAAGATAAATATTTCCAAACTGGTAAAATGTGTGTCTTTTAAAATAATAGAGTGAAAGATCTAAAAAAATATATGCTCTAGACTTTTATAAAAACTTTCAACGAAAATTAGTTTCATAATTAAAACTACAACGCAGTTTATAAGTTTGTCATTCATACAAGCACTATGAAAAACAAAGTTATTTGTCGCTTTTCTTTGCTTGCTACTGCGGAACCTTTCATGAGCGACTCGTACTTCGCCGGTTTTATATTTTTATTATTACGGATGACCTCGCTCTCGACCGCGATCACGCCTGATAGTAATCATTAGATAAGTTCTACGATGAAGCGAGCGAGCACAGAAGATGTATGTTCACTCTTGCTTTAAAGGCTGACGGGTCATATTATGTAGTAGGGGTATGTAGTTAGTTCGACGAGACGGTATATCGACCAAGTGTGGATAGTACCCTGCAGTACGTCTCTGGTAGACCGGTACTGAAAGGGAGATGGTGGGATTAGGTCGTGGAGATAGATAATAGATACACTCTTTATTGTACACCATAACAGAAACAAATAATAATAGATACACTCTTTATTGTACACCATAACAGAAACAAATAAGGACTTAACAATTAAAAACGTTGATACAATGGGCGGTCTTATTTCTTAGTTTGAAGACACGGTTGTACAGCTTGCGTGTCGCGCGTTCTATGCCCGCACTGGGGCAAATGTTTTTATGGGCTACAAATATTTGTTTCGAAAAACCGATGACAGGATAATTGCACGAGCTCTACTCAAGACTCTTTTTGAAGCAGTTGGGTAGGTACTTGTGGTGCGTTTAATAAAGAGTAGCCATTACCTTATTATGTAACATTGGTTAATTAAATATGCTTATTTATTCATACATACATATCTATCTATATATAGCCTGCATCATCCCACTGCTGGGCAAAGGCCCCATGGTATCCAGGTAGTGCTGTCCAGGGCTAAAGTAATCCACTGGTCGTTAGCTTGGTCTAGCTCGTTCCGCCATTGTACGAAGTCTACCGCGACGCATTCTAACATAGCTTTGGCAGGGCTCCAGAAAGTGGTAATTTTGTCCACAACTCATTGGGCATGTGGCAAACGTAGCCAGCCCAGGACCACTTCAACTTAGCCTCTTTAGCAACGTCAGCAATTTGCTTCTTGGAGCGCAGTGTAGTGTTGTGTATTTTTATGTCACCGTAACGTTCCAAATATCTATCGGAAAATTATACTGCTTACAATTCTACGGATTATTTTTCGATATATTAAATCTGGCGGTGCGAATTTAGCGGAGTACTTTACTGTACTAACTTTCTACTATTTTATTTATCCCACAATTCCCTCGTGATCGTGATTTACGTGGGATAAATCTCCAATATCGCAACCGCGAGGGAGATTGCGAATTTGCGGACAGAGCTAATAGTGACTAAACATGATGCGAGTCTTAAGATTCCTACGTAACTAGAAATACCAGTTGTTCTTATACAATCTCTTAAGCATATTTTACATAACAGAATTGGTCACGCATTATTTTTAAACATTTTGTAACGAATAGGCCTCTTGTAGTCATGCAATGTTATGTAACGTCACGGTTGGCACAGTGGTTGAAAGATTGGCTGGTGTATTGCGTGACGAGGGTCCGGATTCCCGAACGGAAAATTATTTTATTGGCTATAGATTTTGTTTTGGGTCTGAATGTATATGTAAGTTAAAATTATAATTAGATACGGGGCTAAATTACTAAAAAAAAGCGATCATTGCCCTACTTGCAGAATCATAAATGCGAAAATATCTCTGTCCATCTGTTGCGATTTCACGTATAAACTATAAAAGCGGTTTTGATGAAATTTGTTACTTACAGATATAGATTAGACTTTGGAAAAGGACATGGGCTACTTTTATTGGTGAAAAAATACTTACTTACCTACTAACATAATCTAGTAGAGATATATTAAATTAGACTGTCTTGTGGGCTAAGAGTATTCATGAACTACTGCTGATCATGCGGATGACATTTCCTAGTCTGGTAGCTTGTTAATATCAGGTAAAAATTCTTTCTTCATTCACCATTTATTCGACCATTTGTATTAGTATTTCCTATACTTAGACATACATATGTGTACACATGTTGTTCATATCCAAGGTATTTTAGCAGAACAAAATATGAGCAAAATAAAAAAGGAGTTAAATATATAGTCATACTTAGTTCTACCTACCCGTTTTATCTTCTTAAATCTGCAGAAGCTTAAATTATTTGTTTTTACCTGTGTAAAGGAGTTCTTAACATTTTTCCATTTTAAATTAAAAGCAAAAAGTGAAGTAATTTATTATTACGCTTTACGAATGATAAATTACAGTGATAACGAATAAAATTTTAGTATTAACTCTCTTTAGATATAAAAGCAACTATTAATTAAACTATGTTTACAAAAAACTTAGAGTATTCTTTTCTTATTGTATTTGCATCCGATTTTACTAGAATACCTTTAACAGAAAACCACCAAACAACATTATTGTAAACCAAAATCATTTTTCTCCTTCCAGGATCCATCGTTGGCGTGGCAGGGATACCAGGATTCCTCCTATCCTCACTTCTCATGGACCTCTACGGCAGAAAGATCACCCACGGCCTGGTCATATTGCCAGCAGTAGTCGGCTGGCTCATGGTCTACTTCTCCACTGACATCACAGTTCTCATGACTGGGCGGTTCTTGGGAGGACTGTCTTCTGCAGCCACAGTTTCATTAGGAGCTATCGTTATAGGAGAATATACCAGCCCCAAATATAGAGGAGTGTTCCTTTACCTCAAGAATGCATCCGTGTGCATGGGAGCCCTGTTCATCCATGTCATAAGCAGGTTTCTACACTGGAGGACCATTGCATTAGTTGCTTTGCTACCACTCCTGCTTGCTTTGGGCATAGTCTACACGTGGCCAGAGAGCCCAGCATGGCTAGTTTCAAAACAGAAGTACGACAAGAGCGAGAGAGCCTTCTACTGGCTCCGAGGAGTCAGCGAAGCTTCCCGCAGAGAAATATCAGAAACCATCAAAGCCCAGAAAGAACGAATGGCAAAACCTAAACTGAAGTTAACATACTCGGAGAAAATATATGAATTTTTCAAGAAATTCACGCAGAAGGATTTTGTCAAACCAGTCATTATAATGGTTTTAGCAACTATAGTGCTAGAAATGAGTGGAAGGCATGTTTTCCCTGCTTACCTTCTGCATATAATGGCCGAGATGACTGGAGAATCCTCACAGTCGTTCTACTACACTCTTGGCTCTGACATCATCATCACCGCCAGTGCTTTATTTGCGTCAGCATTAGTGAAGATGATGAACAGGAGAACTCTTCTGTTCTCCACTGGATTTGCAGCTTTTGGGGTACTAATGGCAGTTTCTACGTATCTTTTCCTGGAATCCAGGGGAATAATAACAACTGGACGAACGTTTGTACCCATGTCATTATTAGTTTTATACTTTATTCTTGCCAACTTGGGTTGTGCA
The DNA here is from genome assembly GCA_943138885.2 of Tholera decimalis. Lineage (NCBI taxonomy): Eukaryota > Metazoa > Arthropoda > Insecta > Lepidoptera > Noctuidae > Tholera > Tholera decimalis. Next base: position 2,471,750 of record OW964577.2, read on the forward strand.
CCAATACCTTTAGCTTTAGTTGGGGAAGTGTTTCCCTTATCTCACAGAGGAACAGGATTGGCCTTATCAGGAGTTTGGATATCAATCTGTTTGATGGGAGGTCTGAAATCTACTCCACATTTAATCGATAGTATTAAAGTTCACGGCTTCTTTGCTGTGTATGGAACTATCATGGGAGTTTCTCTATTCATACTGTATTTCATAATGCCAGAAACCAAAGATAGGACTCTGCAGGAAATTGAAAATTATTTTAACTATGGAAAGTTTGTTAATGTCGATGATGATGATGATGAAGAAGCTAATGTGAAGATGATTAATGATGATCCTAAAAGTAATAAGTACGAATTGTAGGTTTCCTATGACTTTTCTCGCGGTTAGTGCTTTTATTGGTTAAAATTAAAATCTGTTCAGCGACGATGCTGTCAACGATATTATACGTAACTGTATTTCAAATAAATATGAAGACTTGATAGGTTTAAGACAATTTTAGATAACGGATGAGACAAACTTTGAGTGTCTGTAGTGCTTTTGTAATTATTTGTGTTTGTCATTTTAGATAAATATATGACTTTTTTACGTTTTTTTCCTTGATTTCATTCCAAGACGTTTGTGTCAAACTACCTTACCTGGTTCCTAGTTCCTTAGTATTATATTAATCTTATATACTCGTGAACATTTTTACAGCAGATTTTACGACCAAAATGTTAAAAAGTTTGTTTTACCAAAAATGTAGTGAGTTTGTTTAGCTGTCCAAATATAAATATAACGTGTAATAACTGAAAATCTGAAAGGGGTGAATGAACTCATCATTGTAGGTAGTCGATATATAAATTTGTATTTAACGTTGCTCGTAAAATAAAAAAATATTTTGAATAACTCCTATAACACACAAGAAATTTCTCCTGTATATTACAATGTTTTATTAATGCGCCCACGATATCGTAGTGTATTTACAAGCATTAATATTTTTTATTTTTTATTTTATTATAATTTTAGAACAAGTATCTCTAGGCCATACGAAAATAAGGAATTGAAATCATGACACACAGTGCAGCAACCCTTCGCTCAACCACTGCGTCAACAATGTCATCCCGAAGATTAATTTTTTGAAAATGTATAGCAAAGCAGATTTTATAAATCTATGTATTAATACGTGAAACAAAAACTTCGTACCCATTCTTATGAAAATTACGACAACGGTGGATTATGAGTTTATTCCGTCTAAATACTTTAAATATGGTCGAATTTTGACCACTAGGCAACCACTTTTTTATATAAATATTACCACCATCTCAAGTTTTCACCTTGGTTTTGTGTATTTTAAGTTGATTTTTAATTGTTTTTGGTATTATTTGGTAATATTTTCTTTGTTCTCCTGGTACTTCACCATATGCATTGTGATGAACATAAAGTCCTTTACAATCACATTCCAGTAATTGAATTGCAACCCATGCAATATTTTATATTGAGTAGTTCCAGTGGTCATCTGTGGTCTTCATCATCAGTTGCATTTCACCAAATGGTGCTTTTCAAAAACAACTGCACAAGTTACTATAAAAAATACCAAAATCGCTATAGGTGCGTATAATATTTGAAGAGTTCCCTCGATTTCTCCATGATTCCATCATCAGCTCTAGACGTGATGACAATATGACCAAACTAGAAATACCTTACCTTTCAAACAAAAAAAGAATTTTCCATATCGGTCCAGCCGTCGAGTAATAGGGGAACATACATAAAAAAAATTGAAGTCGGTTAAAAAGGCCCTGTACAAATAAGTATGGGATGCAAATGCAACCTTTTCACTTCCTAGCTCGTCTTGCTGTGCTGGCGCTGCCGCTGCAGCTGCAGAGAACCTCAAGTGGCGGAAAAATAATATTGTTACGAGCTGGGGTTCGGGATAGAAATAATTTACACCAATTAAACCAAAATTAACACTTTAATTAAATAAACACAAAAATAAAAATTAACACAGTTATTCACACTACGATACTTATCACTAAACACTTAAATCGCACTGAAATTTACTTGTAGATATCAGATTATATTGCCTCGTTTCTTGTAATAAGACTGTCGTCTGCGTTCCTCTGCGATCAATGAGTTCTAGAACATTCTTGTAAAATCGACTCACTGCCTATACTGTAAAGAATATACCAGAAGCTACTCGAGTTACTCAGTACTGCTACTCGCCGCCAGGTGGCATTAGTGTCTCGAACATTCTAAATTTCTGTCGAAGTTTCTCGACGTACTTCGCTAAGCGACTAGCGTAACAATATCCTTGTTGGTAGTTATATTTTGCAGCCGTTTGGGGTGTACACCTTGGGATCGTGGGGTTTGAGTGCTTACAAATTATTTTAAGGTTCTGGAAAGACCTTTTGACTCTTCACGTAACACAAAGGCTGGCTTTTACCTTGGACAAAGGTCAAGCATTGTCATACAACGTGGCAAAGCCGTCACTCTTTTAGGCACATTACCAGTGGACAGCGATGCGCATGAATTTCTGGACGCCATATTTTAATTTATTTTTAGTTTAGGGTTTTTATTTAAGTGTGTATGTATATTCAATATAAATAAAAATATATGAATATGGTTTACTTTTTGATATTAATAATTGTGTTTTTGGTTTTAAATTGACCATTATGTTGAATTCTTATTTCATAATACAAGTCTGAATCTTAGTTGTAATTTCATTAAAAGGATTTTTGGTAGATGTATAATAGTGTTTTATTATTTTTAAAGATTACTAAGAAACTACCTCGTTGGTTAAGTGGTCGAAAGCGTGACTGGTGAGCATGTGGTCTTGGGTTCGATTCCTGGGTCGGGATTGTGGGAAGTGTTATTGGGTTTTTCTATAAAATATTACTCAGTAGTAGCTCCGAGTTTGGAAGCCGTTGATCAAGACTATCATATGTGTATCTATGACAGTTGTTAATAGCATCACATCGCGGAAAGCATCGTCATTTGTTAGGTCGAAACAAAACATCGCCTTCGAAGAATTGCCTCATCTGCGATACGTGTCTCGTTGCTTTGTTTCTTAACGTTATGCGCCAATATTATATTATAGCTTCGATATATCTTGTCGATTAGATTTATTTCCACCACATCTTTCTTATTACGACTCGCCAGCACACAGATAAGCTCTAAGAGGCTTTCGTGTATAGCAAAACATTTTTTAAATTTATTGTGTAATGTGTATTAGATAAAATAAATAAAGTCCAGAGTGAATAGGTTCCACAACTTTTTCACACAACGCCATCTAGTCCCAAACTAAGCAGAGCTTGTGGTATGGATACTAGACAACTGATAAACATATATATATATTTCTAAATACATACATGTTATAGATAAATTACACCCAGACAAAGAACAAATGACCGTGCTCATCACACAAACATTTGTCCTAGGTGGGAATCGAACCCACGACCTTGCGCATAGCAGTCGATCACATCATCACTTACCATCAGGTGAGATAGGGGTCAAACGCGAACCTATTTTCAATAAAAAAAATATTAATACTCAGCGGTAAACCGGCGAACCAGTTTTATGCGAATCTTTAACTGAAATTACAGGACTAGTTATTTTAGGTAGTTATAAACAGTTCTTGTAAACAGAAGCCAGAAAATCTGAGATCAGTCTTGGCAAAGGGTCGCATACGTTAGCAACATAAACTTACTTAAACTTTCCCAATGTAAAATATTAATGATAATCGTAGTATTCTACGGTACATACGAATGCCATGCCCACAAGGGTACCAACCCAATAGTGCTCGCCGTAACACGTCAACCAATCACAGAGCGTGATTTAAAAAGTTAAAGCGAATGACAGAAGGTTGTAATCTTGGGTTGTCCCAGGTTGTCCTGGGCATGGCTGTGGTGTAAAAAACTCGGAGCAAAATACTAGGAAATTAACTGAGTTGTAATTGATATTTCGTAGCGGTAAAAATAGAATGTGTGACCTACATATTTTTCTACTCTGTAGGGAAAATATAATAAGTAAGTACTATCACGGTCTTTTCCGCCTAACCAGTTAAAAATATTTTCGCCTAAATCATGCGGAGGCACCGAGCCACGCCCCCTTAAAGTTTGGGCCTATTAGGAAAGCTTCAACGTAGTTAGTTGCAATCTGCACTGCGCAGCTTAGTGATGTATCTTGTGTACACCTTTTTGCGAATTTTACGGACGAATTGGCTTGGCGCGCTTACCGGACATCTCGAATATTGACTATTGCTTTGTTTACCTGACTTTTGATTGCATAGACGTTAACCTGTGCGATAATATTGGACTCCTGTGAACCTGTGCTAGAACATTTTGTGCATAATGTCTTCCAGAAATCTCATACGAGAACGAAATGAAATTATCATTTTGCATGGACAAGGATTTATCATCAATCAAAACGCTGAGCAGCTGCATATGAGCGTAAGTAATAAATTATTTTAATTATTGTTTCAATTACCTTAATTTACCTATAAATAAAACTTCATGCAAATAATTATCATCTTGTGTAAATAATTAGATACTTTTTAGCTTCTTATATACAAGAGTAAAAGGTTTTGATAAATGTAATTAAACTAGAAACAAGCAGAAAAAATATTCTGTTATTGGTTTCAATGTTTCAAATCTTTGCCATTGTGTATCGTATAAAAGTATTTTATTCATTAATATCACAATTTTGTTTAACACTTTTGATGGCAAGCACGATCTAGCTAAACGTCGTTATACGTAGCTATGGATGATTTGTGCTCATGCCCAGGGGCTAAGATGACCGATTTGGCAGAACCATACTATAATATGAATCACGTTAATAAAATTCTTAAAATAGTCATAAACGCAGTTGATATTATGAACTGTCACTTAGTGACCATTTTTCGAATTGTAATGTAATTCATATTATTATCCTATTATGATTCTGCTAAAGCGGCGATTTTAGGCCCCCAGGACACGACCGCGGCCCCGGAACTTAAGGGCAGCATAAGGAACAGGGTGGGTTTTTAGTCAGTAGAAGTCTGACACTCCCTTCCACTAAACCCAGAGCGGGAGAAGTAATTCGATCATTTACCCACCCAGAAAAAAAGGACACGACTAGCGAGACCAAATAAAAAACGAATTATACGTCTTATTAGGGTTCCGTAGCCGAATGGCAAAAAACGGAACCCTTATAGTTTTGTTATGTCTGTCTGTCTGTCCATCCGTCCGTATGTCACAGCCATTTTATTCCGAAACTATTAGGACTATACATGTGAAACTTAGTAGGTAGACATCTTCTGTAAACCGCTTTCCGATTTTAAGAAAAAAATTAAAAAATATTTAATATAATGGACCCCATACATGGAGCTGAAACTGATTTTTTTATAATTTCATGAAATTTATACGTGTGTGGTATCTATAGACAGGTCTTTAAAAACGATATTGAGGCTTTTAAAACCACGATTTCATAAAGTTAATCGTTTAAAAGATATACGCTTCCAAAGTGGTAAAATGTCTCTAACTTCTATAATAATGAAGTGAAATTTTTAAAATATTATGAGTTGTAGATCTTAATGTATACCTTTAACCAAAATTAGGAACGAGATCGGGTCTTGAGTTTTCGAGATACAGCATATTTTCTAAAACCGCAAATATAACTTTGTAATTCATACAAACACTATGGCAAACAAAGTTATTTGGCGTAGTTACTTTGGAACCCTTCATGGGCGAGTCTGACTTGCACTTGGCCAATTTTTATTTCCATTTTTCAATGCCAATAGAAAAGTCATCTCTCGTTACAAAAAGATCATTCATCGTATCTTGAATTTATTTAAGGACAACCAAGCATTTAAGCATACACCAATAAACAAGTTACAATATTATTACAAACAATAGTGTAGCCTTAAATAAAGGCTGCCACGGCATGCTCAATAAGCGTGAAAATAGAGATTAAACAAAACAATAAAAATTACTAACATTGCAATTGAATTTCGAGTGAGCTTCAAATTAGTTTGAATGCAAAACGATATAGTAATAATTTCTTAGACAAACCCGAAATCCTATTTTTAGTTACCTCAGTATAACAAAGCAGTTAGAAATAACAGAAACCATACCTTTGCCGACGAAGTTAAAAGAGTGACAACAAAGAGCATTATTATTTTTGTAGTTTTAATTCATTGCTATCGTCTTTGTTTCAATTGCACGCCGAAGTAAAACATGCTTTGTTCTATAATATCTCCAATATGACAAAAAAACCGGGCCTAAGTCACAGTTTTATTATCTAAACATAAATAACACCATTGAGAATTAAATAGGTGTAAATAAAAGGCAAATTAGATATTTTGTTCTGATTAAGAAATTGATATTTATTCTGATTAAATTGTAAACTGGTATCTGTGACTTATGAGGTTGTTTATTGTTTGTAGAGCAACACTGTGCGCCTGTGATCAGACGCCATGAAGAAGAGGGTGTCTTAGGATAGACCGCGGGCACCACGTCCATATCTGATATCAGAAGAAAACGTCCAACGTATGGTGAACAGGTCTTCACCAAGATCAACAAGAGAACGCGTTCACGCCGACGAGATTGTTCTAGTGACTTTGTTTCTAATTTCCTTGACTTTTTTGCCACCGACTTCCGAAAGAAAAGTTATTTTACACTTTTTGTGTTTGTTTTAGAAGTCAGTTAAATTTTTTTGTTTAAGTTTTGTATTGTAGTATTAAGATTGAGTGGCCATTGAGTGATTATTGTGATAACCTTGTATTTGTTAAGGTATAGTAAAAAGTAATTGTTATTTACCGACTGTTTATTTAATTTTAGAGAAGATATTGTTTATTGTGTTTTTTATTATTTTTTTGTGTTTATTTTGATTTATTGAATCATTTTAAATAGAAATTCTAATTTTAATAATAGCGAAAATGAAAATGAAATAATTATAAATGCACGGATATTATTGTTTTGTTGTTCCAGGTGAACTAGAATACTTTCTCCCTTACTCACGCACTATTTGTTTCATTTTATTAGGTAGGTTTTAAAGAAACAATGCTTGCCACCTGTATAGATATAAGTATTAACTTAAAAAATATTTGCAAGTAATTATAGTTTAGGGTTGACGGAAATTCTGTTTTAAATGAAGCTTCTTTTTACGGGAATCACTGATTTACCTACCTTGTTTTTAATATTTAAAAGGCATTAGAAAAAGTATGATTTACCGACTGTTTTAATTCTAGCAAAGTTTTAGTTTATGTTATCTTTTTATTTCTAATTATATACATACAAATTACATTTTTAAATATTTCTATAAAATACAAAAAACATTTAAAAATATAAAAAATAGTAGCCCACCGGTATCGGGAACAGGGTCCAAGCTACCGGTGGTCAGGGCTCTAGAGAGAGGAACCTCCTAACGATACGCGCCGTGTCCAGGAGTACCGCTTTCTGAAGCAAGCCCTTGATCCAGCCGCCTAACGAGAGCCTCCTAAGGTGTTGGTCGAGGCTCTTGGCTATTAAGCCATTGGCTGAGACGACTATCGGTACAACGACTGCCGAGTTCACATCCCACATGTCGACAATCTCATGCGCCAAGTCAAGATATTTGATTTGCTTATCTTTCTCGGCTTTCACGAGGTTCTCGTCATGCGGGATGGTTATGTCGACAATCATGGCACGCCTCTCGTTTCGGTCCACCACCACTATATCAGGCTTATTGGCTACAATAGTCCTGTCAGTGATGATGGACCGATCCCAGTATAATGTGATATGGCCATTATCGAGAACTGGGTCGGGCACATACCTATAGTACGGCACTTCCGATTCCACAAGAGAATATTTCAGAGCAAGTTGCTGATGAATTATCTTGGCTGCAAGGTTGTGCCTATGCAAGTATTCTCCATTAGCAAGACGAGAACAACCAGAGACAATGTGATGGATTGATTCACCCGGACGGTGACATGCCCGACACATGTCAACCGTGCCATCCTTCACAATAAATTTCCGGTAGTTGTTCGTCATGATAACTTCGTCCATAATTGCACAAACAAAACCTTCGGTTTCCCCAAAGAGGTCACCGAAGCGCAACCAAGCTACGGACGCTAACTGGTCTACATCGGGTCCATGAAGGGCCCGGAAAAATCGTCCGTGTAGCTCCTTACTCTGCCATATCCTCCTTCGATCGATAGTGTCTAGCACTGCAGGTTTGCGCCAGTTCTCATTAGCCAAGGAGAGCGGGGTGAGTCCCTTGTCCACCGCTACTACATTTCGATGCATACCCACTTCAGAAGCAAGAAAATATTCCCTGAGACTGCATACCTCGCGGTTGTGGAGAGTTTTGGCATTCAAAAAGCCTCGACCTCCACATTTCCGTGGGATATACAGTCTCATTACCGATGAACGTGGGTGATGCATTCGATATGCAGTCAGTAGTGTACGGACTCTCCTATCCAGGGCGTCAAGTTCCGTTTGTGTCCATTTAAGTACGCCGAAAGAGTATATCAATACTGGCATGACCCAACCATTGAAAGCACGCACCTTGTTCCCGCCCGAAAGAAGGCTATTTAGTACCTTTTTTAGGCGGCCAAAGAAGCGCTCTGTCAACGATTGCTTCATGTCAGTTACATTGATACCTAACGCCTCCGACATACCCAAATACTTGTAAGTTTCGGTTGGAGAAAGGGACCTCAGGTTTATGGAATTCGTGAGTTGAGATCCCACGGATTCCACAATCTCCCCTCGCTTTACATGCATAATCGCACATTTGTCGACACCAAACTCCATCCTGATGGCACTACTGAAAGTTTCAGTTACCTTCAGTAGTTCTCTCAGTTGTAGACTAGTGGCGCCAAAAAGTTTTAAATCATCCATGTAAAGGAGGTGAGAAATAACCTGACCACCTCTTTTCAACCTATAGCCTAGTCTTGAATTCTCCAGCAGTGTGCTTAGAGGATTCAAGGCTAAGCAAAACCAAAGCGGACTCAAACTATCGCCCTGGAATATACCACGCTCGATCCTTACCGGTTCGCTGTACCTTGGGATATATCGACATCCTGGATAGCGAAGAACTGTCCTCCATTGTCCCATACATGATATCAGAAAGGTGCGTAAAGTTGCATTAATTTTATACAATTCTAGCACCCTCATGAGCCATGTATGAGGCACTGAGTCATAGGCCTTCTTGTAGTCTATCCAACATGTCGACAGATCTTTTTTGGAACGTCGAACCTGTTGGCTAATGGCCATGTCAATGAGGAGTAGCTCCTTAGTACCGCGGGACCCATTCTTACATCCATTTTGAGAGGTAGACATGATGTGATTGTCGTCAATGTGTTTGTTAATTTTAACCCTCAAAATGGATGTCAGAACCTTATAGACCGTTGGCAGACACGTGATTGGTCTATAATTTTTGGGTTCCGCGGTGCTACCAGATTTGTGGAGCAGGTGGGTAACTCCAGTGGTGAAGAACTCGGGTAGTGAGCCAGATTCTAGGGCAGATTGGAACTGAGACGCCAAGCGAGCGTGCGATCTTGTTAGCCACTTGATCCAGAAGTTATGCAGTCCATCCGGTCCTGGAGACTTCCAATTAGGCAGCGGACGGACTGCATGGGCTATATCTTGGGGGCTGATAATGATTGCCCCCATTTCTTGTATTGGATCGCACGCTTGCTCGACCTACCGGGTCCAATCACCTTCGGTGTGACTGACAGGTACCGACCAGATGTTGCGCCAGAACGTACAGAAGGCGTCATCATCGGGCAGGCACATGTCAGTCGCACCTTGGTCCGGTCGCTCCCAAGCCCTATATACCCACCTTTCGTTACATCGGAATGTGCGATTCTGGATGAATCGCTCCACTCGCCGTCTGTACCTCCGGATACGGTTTGCCCATGCATATACCTTCTGCTTTAGGAAGTCGATGCGCTCTGTGACACAGGACATATAATTTTGTGGGTGAATGTTGGTTCCCAAAAACGCCCGTCTCACAAAGCGCATCACTCTCGGGCGAGTGTTGCCCTCCCTAAAGCAAACAAGTTTTCCAATGAGTACCCTGGCCTCACCAATGCGGCGCTCTATCCTACACTGCCAAGCTGGCACAGCGGGTTTAGGTCGTGTAGCTATGTCATTAGAAATTTTAACATTAGCTACACGACATGCCGCGACAGCTGCGCAGTATAAGACAGAGTGGGTATCAGCGAGGTCTTCGCAGTTATCAAAATAGTCTGACAACTGCGAATCCAGAGCAGCCACCAGTGCCTTATTCCTATTATGCATGGGCAAACGAGGTAAGCGTGGTCTTATTTCAGGCGGCATGTTGCGATATTCCCGAATAGCACACTCCAAAGCACTCCTCAATTGCTCATTATACTGGGTACTTACGTTTGTAACTCTGTCACTACTCTCCTCAACTTGAACGTTGGGTTGTGGTGGTGCCACCACAGTCGGCATCGGATGTGAAGTGACATAGCTACTCATGTCCGAACGGAGGCGATCAAGTACGGCTTCATCCAACATACGGTTACGTTGGATGACACGTACTTGATCCGATAGTCGCTGGGCCGAAACGTTGACAGTTGGCTCAAGTACCTGAAACAGAGAGAGCATCCGACCACGGTACGCAGTCAGGTTAGTTCCCCCTTCTGTAGCCCCATAGTATGAGCGCATGACGTTCTCATTAATGGATTGAGTCCATCGCATGCGCTGCACACTTCCACCGGCAGCGGGAACCCTATCAGAGGCCGGTGGGCCTCGAGGTTCCAAGCAGGCCGGAGGTCGGCCTCTTCCCCGTCGACGCGCAGGTGGTGGTGTCGTCGGCGGCGAGAAGTATTCGTCGCTCGAGCTCGACGCAACTGCAGCGGCCGGAGTCTCTTCACTCACGGCTGGAGCAGGTCCTGGCGGCTGCGAGGCGGAGCTGAGCGACGAATCCGAAGATCTTGGGCGTGTAGTTTGGAGCAATCGTGTCCGGCTTCTGGTCAACATAGATTTCAATTCACGAAGTTTTCATTTACATTGTTCTATTTTTATGGATAGTAGATGTAGTGTAGGTGGGACTCATGGATTGTAGTTTTTTTTTTAACTATTTTCGATTGATCGAACATTTTAAATAACTATTTTATATCAAAATTATTGATAAAATCAGGATGAAAAATTTTTTGACGTGCTTGTTGACAGCCGGACCACAGATTATGTTATCTTTATTATTATGTTCTTTTAATGCTTACTTACAGATAATTTTGATGTTTTCATATATACAAAATATTTAAGTATAAGTTCTGATAGGTATTTGTGACTGCTTTCATCTGTAGATATTTTTGATTACAAAAAAAAAAAATCTTTTTTTAATAAGAATCAGTAAAAAGCCAATTATTTTGCATATTTGTTTATTATCACAGCTTTTATTTATTTTTCATATTTTATTGTTTCATATTTGAATCTTCCACCAACAGTAGATCGTAATTTTGTAACGAATTGCACTAATCGAATAACTGTTGTATATTAAATAAAAGTGTTGCTTGTAGTAATAAGGTCACAGGAAGGGAGGTTTTGTATGTATTTCTTTAAACGGTAAACTATTTGAAGTTCGTTCTATTACTTGTTGTTTGATTTTTAGTGTTATACCTATTTACTGATCCAATTTCTATATTGGACCTAATAAATATTTTATGAATATCTGTTTGTTTTATTTACTTTGGGTAGTAAGATTGATAAACCTTTATATATTATTACTTTTACTTGTCGTACCAAGCGCTTCTCTTCCACATTTATTGTGCGCACAGCCAAGTTGTGGAATTCTCTGCCGGCTTCTGTGTTCCCTGCCACTTATGACCTTTCAGCCTTTAAAGCAAGACTAAACAGGCATTTTCTGGGCTCGCTCGTCACATCATAGACCTCATCTATCGCTTACCATCAGGCGAGATCGAGGTCAAGAGCGGGCTCATCCGTAATAAAAAAATATAAAAAAATGTCTAAACGATAACACCTAAACGATAAGACCGAGCTCCGCTTAGGACAAATATTAACACGCAATAAGTTTTTCCACAGACGAGATCTAGCTAGATCAACTTTCCACCTCCTAAAGCCTCATTATATACTTATTTAAAATTTTATCAAAATCGTTAAAGCCGATTTAGAGAACGCGCTTAGAGACTCTCGCTAGCTTACCTATTGCCTGTTAGTGGTATAGGATTTTATAAGATTCCTATAATAAATTAAAAGTTAATTGCGGGAATCCAGGAATCTGTGAATTTACAATTACCGACAAACGTATATCAATAGTAACGTAAGACAATTTCAACAAAAATTTTAATATCACATTTCAGTAACGTATGCCTATTTCAATAGCAGTTTGAAAATAACAATAACTCGTTTAGCGTGCGTCGCCAGTGCGCTCGGCCGCTCGGTATTGTACTTCATTCAGTATTTCTATACAAAGTCAAGGGGGCGGGGCTTGAGAACGTTTCAATGTTGTAAGTGCAAGCAAAAATGAGCTTAGTGGTGGTCAGGCGGGAGTGTCCACGATAGTACCTGTGAACCTGTCTATTATTTCTACTTGCTACCTTTTATTCCAAGAGGCGACATGAACGTAGTTTTTATTAATACCGAAATTGGTGGATTCACGTAGGAGTTTACACGTATTACCCAGCTACTGTTGGTGTAGAATTTTATAGGTTTTGTGTTGTGGTATTGGGCCTCCTTTGCATAGCTGGCAACTTGAAGTAATGGACGGATGGGTTGTATGTCAAGGTTTTTAATAAACATAAAATTCAGAGGGGATGTTGGTGTAGAATTTATAGGTTTTATCTTGTGGTATTGGGCCTCTTTTGCATAGCTGGCATCTTAAAATAATAGACGAATAGAATAGAAAATGTCAAAGTTTTACAATAGGAAAAATTTGACTGATCTTGTGAGTTTGGAACAGTATAGTTTAGAAAGATGAAGGCTTTTTATACAAGCAAATTTTATATACGGGTTTTGATACAGAAGAGCTTTCAAAGATAAAATATGCTGATTTATGTGGTTGTTCAAAAGAAGATTCCTAAGATAAATAAATTATTGTAAGTGAAAGAAAAGTTTCAGTTTTTTTAAGAAGGATCCTGGAAAATGGAAAATATACCCTTTCAACAGCTACTGGGCTGTGCTGGTCATCTAGGCAGTCGCTCCCAGTAAAACATTAGTGCCTACTCACATAGGCGTAGGAAGGGGGGAGCCGGGTGGGCCGTGCCCACCCCAGAATGGTCTGGTGCCCACCCGAGAATTTTTACTAACAAACAATTATGGCTGAAAAATTTAAAAATCTGGCCAATCGCTTCTACTACTGGGGGCCAGGCCCCCCCTGCGAAATATCTCTAGATACGCCAATGCCTACTCAGCTGCAGCTGGCTAGACCGAACGCCGACCCCAATATAACTATTTAGTCGAAAAAAGGTTATGAACTTAAATGAAATATTTATTTTATAAATTGGTTATAAACATTGATTTATAAAAGTAATATATCGACGGGTCCTACGTATACTGGTGTAACCCGCAAAACAGCGAAATACGTTTTTTTGCACCAAAAGCCTTAAAATTACCTTAACTTTATATCCTGTAAAAATTATATTAAATTATCAAGTAATTTCAAAGATACAAACTTGTAAACTAATATAAGTGACATCATTTTCCGCCACACGACCATCTACACTGATGTAAGTCATTTGCACCAGTGTAGGTAGTCGCGTGCGCCGCGACACGTCAGCACAAGTGTCATTCACTCCAGTATGCGCGCGGCGACGGAGTCGGGAGCACGTTAAACACTGGTATAACTGCGCTGCGTTTTAGTTTACGTTTTCATTTGTTCAAAACTATTCCGATTTTGTTTGTTTTGAGTAAGTAGTGGTAAGAAGTCACAACAATGAAGCGCTTACGAGGTCAATTAATGATAGATTTATTAGAAAATAAGTATAGTAAAATAAACATTCCAGAAAATTACGAAGGTAAGTGTTAATTGACATTTTAAATAATATAATGATATACTTTGTATTGTTTGATCAAATGCAAAATAAAAAAATAAAAAAATTACGTGTTGTTTATTTGTATTTTCACTTGTACCAGTATACAAGGTGCATAGTGGTTACTCGCGTACTTTGTATAGTGGTTTTAGTAAATTTTAACGATTATTTGTAAATATATTTAAAAATTAATTAACACATTAATTTTAATTTAGATTAGATCGGCCGACAGTACCATCATGCGTAATACGTGAAGAATTAGACCAAACTATGAAAATGTGCAACGAGACCATGGAACCGACCAATTTTAATGAAAAAAATAGTTTCACAAATGACAGTCTAATAGAAAAGCCAGGTAAACATACTAAACTAAATTAATGAAATGTGATTTTATAATTCATGTTTTATTTTCAATAAATTTTGCACTTATATCAGTATACAAAGTCACATGTGACTTTTTTTTTTCGGTATGTTGTAATCTGATATAAGTTACATTTTTTAAATAATAATATCTATTTACTAATAAAATAAATAGCAATACTATTTTTAATACATTTTTAGCAGCAATTCACTGCATAATTATTTTATTATATAATTTTAGATTCCACCTTACCTCCAAGTCCGGATTTTTTTGCTGAAGAGATGTCATTCATCAATAAGGTTGTAAGCTTAAGCGACCCAGAAGACATGTTCGAGGAAACCCCTACAGTAGAAAATTTATACCAAAACTTATCAAACATTCGTCAGATTCTGCCAAGTCCTCTGAGTGCTATACCGTCCAGGCGGTGAGTGTGATTGTGCATAACAACTATAAAGAAGATGAGCCTCAAATTCTACATCCATGTCAAAATCCTATCTCTGAATCAAGTGTGGTAAAACAAAATGACCTTCCTGATGATGAAATTGATAGCTTAACACCAATGCCTTCGCCATTACTTTCTTTTTCACCTATTCGCCAACAAACTGATGATATATTTGACAATTTATCACTATTAAATTCAAACTACATTGATACACCTTTAAGGGGACTACTTAAAGGTGTATCAATGTAGTTTTAATTTAATAGTGATAAATTGTGTGCAAAGAAAAACCCAAAAAAAGAAAGATAAGGGTAGATTGCGAGAGAGGTTTCAAATTATGTGGTTTGATGAAAGACGCAGGTTCAATTTAAACAGGGGATTAGAATGCATGAGTCGAACGGGGAAGCTACATCAGAAGAAAAAAATGAAAAGCGCTTGTAAGTGCTTCAAAAAATGTTTTGAAAAACTGCTAATTTTGTCACGCATTTGAAAACTTAGAAAATCCTACAGATGACCAAATATCAAAACACAATCGGCATTTGGCCGAAAAAGAGAGTGCTCGGCAATTAAAAGAGATGGATAAACATTTGGCTAAGGAAGATAAAACTGTAGTTGCTGTTACTTTCGACTTGCAAGAACAAAATTTAGCACATGGAAACGTTAGTACTTTTTATTACAAAAGAAAATTACATTTTCACAATTTTACTCCATTTGATATGGCTGATCTGCAGGGTTATTGTTATTGTTGGGACGAACAGACTGCTAAAAAAGGTGGCAATGAAATAGCCAGCTGCATTTTCGATTTTATTGGTATGAAGGTGGAGCAAGGAGTCAAAACTTTTATATTCTGGTCGGATAATTGTGGAGGCCAAAATCGAAATAGGATCGTATTCCTTATGTATATGTATTGCGCTTGGAAGTTTCACGTGAACATAACCCATATATTTCTTGTTGTTGGTCATACTCAAAATGACAGCATTCACTCAGTAATTGAAAGAAAAACCAGAAATATTTTAATTTATACTCCAGAACAGTGGATCCTAGCTTTTAAAATGGCAACAGCTAATGCAAAACCGTATATTGTTCGAGAAGTAACTCAATTGTTTTTGATTTTAAGTCTTGCCTTCCCTTTTTTGACAACTGGAAAAAGAATTCCATGGGGGAACTTGTTATGTGGAGTAAGGTTTGCGAAGTTAATGATAATACAAGGACTAATTAAGTAGTACTTACGTAAGACTGAATAGGAAGTACTAATGAAAATATAAATAAACAATTAATATAATTAACGAAAGTTCCTACTTAAGTTATGAAGATTTATTTATTTATTTATTTATTTAAACTTTATGTACAATAGTGTTACATGGGCGGACTTAATGCAGCAAGGCATTCTCTACCAGTCAACCTTTGGGTTAAAAAAACACACTGTGGTAGGTGTACGAGAAAATGGAATGAAATAATATTTTAATACTAATAAATATAATACTCATATATAATAATACTAATAAAATACACATATATGCTAAAATGACAAACTAATAGATACGGTGCTTTATAATATTCTTTCTGAATAAGAGAGCTCAAAATAATTATGACAAAGACCAAACTAAGGATAACAACCCCTTAAGTAGTGGTTTTTAATTTTACGCTTAAAAGAAAATTTTGACTCAGCCTTCTTGATGTCAAGGGGTAGCAAATTCCAGAGTTTAATAGTAGAAATAGCGTAAGAATTAGATAGAAACATTTTTTAATTTTATAATTTTTAAGATGGCAAGGCCATTGATTTTAGTTTTCATTATTAAGAATGCTATAATATATTTACATCAAAATAAAAACACCTATTCTGGAAAAGTCATTTATTTGAAATAAAGTGTTATTTTGTATTTTCAATGTTTTTATTTAATTTCCTGCCACACGCATTTAAATATTTAAGGTAAATAACAATACAGAAAACTGTTGCAAGTAGTTTTCCAGTACTGAGTAAACTGTTGTAAGTGTTTAAAGGTCGATAAAAAAAGATGTTATTGTTAATATTATAACCTCATATTGATCAATAAATCGGAAATAGCATGTTAAAAGAGTAAAATCTTTCAGTTTTCCTTTATTATAAGTACAAGCAAGTACACTATATACTGGTATAAGTGGCGACTTGTATCAGTTTACAGGTTCTACCATAGTAAAGAAAACAAGCTGCATCAATGCAAGTGATGCTATTTTCCAAAGTATAAAAAAGTTAGAAAAACCAATAATGCAGTCTTTTTTCTTAGGTATTAAAATATAACATACCAAAATTTCAAGTGTTTCCATTGATTTATGAGAAAATTAGAAGCTTTAGAACCTATAAACCGCTCTCTTGAATAGTTGTATTTTTGCACTTGTACTAGTATACGTAGGACCCGTCGATATATGTCAATGGTTATAAATAACACTTTTACATGTCATGTTGTTTAGGGTTCCGTAGCCGAATGGCAAAAAACGGAACCCTTATAGTTTCGACATGTCTGTCCGTCTGTCTGTCTGTCCGTCCATCCGTATGTCACAGCCATTTTATTCCGAAACTATTAGGACTATACATGTGAAACTTGGTAAGTAGATGTATTCTGTGAACCGCTTTCCGATTTAAAGAAACAATTTAAAAAATATTTAAAATAAAGGGGGCTCCCCATACATGGAACTGAAACTGACAATATTTTTTTTCATGAAACCTATACGTGTGTGGTATTTATAGATAGGTCTTTAAAAATGACATTAAGGTTTTTAAAAAGACTTTTTCATAAAGTTAATTGTTTAAAAGATATACGCTTCCTAAGTGGTAAAATGTGTGTGTCCCCCTATCTAACTTCTATAATAATGAAGTGAAAAATCTAAAAAAACATATGTTGTAGATCTTAATGTAAACTTTCAACTAAAATTTGTTTGAACGAGATCGAATCAGCAGTTTTTGAGATACAGTATATTTTCTAAAACCGTAAATATAACTTTGTAAATCATACAAATACTATGAAAAACAAAGTTATTTGGTGTAGTTGTAAAAATTGTAAATAAGCTAGTTTTAAGAAATTTGTAAGGTTTTTGTTTCAGAGGTCAACGTCTCTTTTAAAGTCCATACAATTTGTGTTGGTCCAATCATATGAAAAACATGTAGGTTCATGTCTGTGGTGCTCTTTGAGGAAATAACCCCCCTATTCCATATATCCCTACTGACATATCCCCCTGGTAGGGATACTTGGATTTTTTTCCAATCATCGCTACCGGTTGGGATATATGGAACTTTCTAATCCATATATCCCTATTGATCCACACTGGTTGGGATATTTTTTCCATTTATCTCTACCAGTAGGGATATATAGAACAGGGCAAGTTTTCAAGGGTTTCTTTATATGATTAATCAGGAGTTCCTAAGTTACTTGTGATAAAAAAGAATAAAAAAAAAAACAAAATAAAATCGCGAAATAATTTATTACAAACAAACCCAAGTATCCCTACCAGGGGGGATATGTCAGTAGGGATATATGGAATAGGGAAATAACCACACAGATTTGAGCGGACCTGTCCAGACATTGCAAGCATTTGTCAGTTATCGTGTAGCTCAACTTAGAACTTAAGGAGCTCGGTTAAGATGGTGACTCGTGTAAAACGAAATTGACCGCCATAGTCGTGTATAGACGACAAGCAAAAATGTGCCCAGCACGCCACTGTCGCGACTACGTGACAGAATTTTAAGGTAATGTAACGACTTATGCGATTTAGCTTTATTTAAACACTAGCTGACCCGCCACGACTTTGTTCGCGTGCTATGTTACCCCTACCCGACCGATACCACTACCCCTATCCTACTGATACCCTATCCATACCTTACTCGACCCCTACCCTACCCAAACCCTACACTACCCCTACCCTACCCCTACCCAACCTCTACCCTACCCTGCCCCTACCCTTGAGACGGTTCCTACTTTTTTTTTTTCATAAGAACCTTCTCCTGACAAAACCAAACACAACAAAAAATAATCGTTTTGGGAATACCTTCATTGTGCGTACGGCTAAGGAGTGGAATTCCCTACCGGAGTCTGTCTTTCCCGAAAGCTATAACCTAGGAGTCAAGTCAAGAGTGAATAGGTTACTTTTAGGTAAGCGTGCTCCATCTTCGACCACATCATCACTTACCATCAGGTGAGATGGTTGTCAAACGCGAAACTATTTTTTAATAAAAAGAAATAATCAGCCTTATCGGTCCAGCCGTTTTCGTGTTTTGCGCTTAGCAACACATTTAGCGATTCATTTTTATTATATAGATGTGTTTCAGATAAAATATTCTGATAGATACCCCAGTGCCCTAAAGTAGGTGTAGGTGTGTTTTATGACTGGTGCGTATTGATAAAAGCCTAGTTTCTAGATCATCACGATAAGTTTTGCCGTGAGCCTAATAAAACTCTGAATGTGGCTATACAAGACATTTAATCTTTTCTATTAAGTTATTGGTATCACAAATGTGACAAGGATAAATTCTATCCTTGATAGAAAATTGAAAGAAACGTTCTACTATGCTTTTGACGCAAAAATATGACAGACAAACACACTTTCCCATACACAGAAAAGAATCAGGCGTTACGGAAATCCGTACAAAACTAATACTTCAGAAAACACTTTCCCTTAAATACAATATTATAATATGGATTGTTTATTTGAAGTTTTTTTTCTACTGATAATAGGCTTTTTTTTTTTTGCGTGGTAAAATTATCAAATAAGTCCTCCCACCCCGGGCAGGGTGGGAGGGACTGTCAGACTTTTACTGACCAAAATCCACGGTGTTCCTTCAATGACCCTTTACGTACCGGGGTCACGGTAACGGGATGAGTCCCACGACCCCGGCAGGCTTCGGCCCTCTACGGGGGGCCTCGTCATATTGCTGACGCTCTTTGAGGCGCGCGTGGAACACGATGCGCCGTCGACCCGGGCATGATCCATGGTCGGACAGCGAGTTGCCCTTTACTCGCTGTCCGCATGCCCGCGCCTACGGTGGCCGGAGATCGTCGGCCGACGTCCGACGCCGTGGGCGTCTACCACTGCGGCTGGGCTGGAGGGAGGACGCCATCCTCTCCCTCACGCAGCCCGCCTCCTCCTTCGGAAGCATGACTGCTTCGCAGAAGGAGGCGACCGCTTCCCACTCCCTCTCGCCCCGCAGCATGGCCTCGACCAATGCCGGGCGCGAAAGGTCTCCGCCTATTGCCGCCGTGAGGACACGTCGGTGCTCTGCCCAAGCGGGGCAGTCCTGCACCGTGTGCTCGACTGTGTCCTCAGGGCGACCCTCGCAGTGGTGACACCCAGGCGTTTCCTCCTTTCCCATCAGACACAGGTACCTCCCGAAACTTCCGTGTCCGGTGAGGACCTGCGTCATGCGGTAGGTCAGGACGCCGTGATGCCGATCTAGCCACTCCTCAAAGAGGGGTCTTACCGCCGCAATTGTGGCGTGCCCGACTGATAATAGGCTTGCGTTTGATCTTTCTCACCGGATGGTAAGCGATGATGTGGTAGACCACAGTCCCAGTGAAAGTCCCATTAAAATCAGTACAACTGTTTCTAAGATACAATAGAACAAACAGAATAATAGACTCAAAATATGTTTGAGTTTGAGTGGTAGTCCCCCTGACGGATTTCGTTCTTACGGCTTACATCAGCAGAAATAGCAGTCTACGCAGTAGATAGTATACTGCAGAAGTACATATACAACGTGTAATTTAAAGGGTATCTATACTAATATTATAAAGCGGAAAAGTTTGTTTGTTTGTTTGTTTGCTTGAACGCGCTAATCTTCGAAAGTACTGGGTGGATTTGGATGCAATTTGGTATGGAAGTAGCTTGAAGCTTATAGGCTACTTTTTACGCGACTGCAAAAAGGAGAGTTATGTTTTCACCGTGATAGAATCCACGGGAGTGAAGCCCTGCGTGAGTACTAGTATAATTATATACCAAGTGCATGGCTTCTTTGGATGATAACAAACGATATGGTAAGGGTTTTATAATCCTAAGTCTACATGTGTGGAACTTATTAGAAATCAATTTCAATCAATACACTGATACCAGAGACCAATTTTTTCAAATTAAGAAGAACGAAGAGAATTATCGTGCTATTGACAAGTGACGTGGAAAGTTATTGACCCTCGTAGTGCTGTGACACGTTTTTTATGGTTGGTATTCAAGTAATATATGAAACCGATAATTTGGTATCAATTCTTTGAGTCAATTATTTTGAGCTGAAACTGTGCATAGAGACTCCATACCAGATGTTGTCTTCAGCCCTTTTGCATAGATATGGGGCTTCCGTTATACGTTATATATGCAAGTTCAGGCGCACTCTCTGTTTGTTTACTCTTATAGTCCGTTGGGATCGACATAACGGGGAGACATCAGCGCAAGACCAAGGCATTAACGTACATTCACAGACGTGTGGGTAACATAACACCAACATCGGAACTCTGGACTACTCCTGAGAATTACTAGTTGAAAAATCCAATACCATTCTTTGTCAGACCCAGGCGAGACTTGCTCAGCAGTTACGAAGCGTTAAAAGGTGTTTTACTTGCTATCGTTTGAATAAATTGAGAAATTATAGCTATTTTGAATCAACCAAAATATTTATTTGCCAGAATATGGTACAATAGATGTTACAATTCCTGGTTACCAGCATATCCTGCCACGATATGGCGTACAAATATGTCTTAAAAAATAAACACAAGACTTATATTAAGTACTAGCTGACCCGCCACGACTTCGTTCGCGTGGTCTGACTTTTTTTTTTACAGGTTATAATTGCACAATACGGCATTTTAAAGCAGAGCTCCGTGTTCCGAAGTAATTCGAAGCGCGCTCAACGCGGTGAATGAATTAATCGGTCGAGCTATGATTTTCGAATCTTAGGTGTGGCGCGCTCGCCACGCCCACATTACCATTCAAACCTTATTCATCTATTCTGTGATATTCTATTCATTGGGGGTGACTGAGGTTTTTATTGCGCTTAATCTGTTACACCTTGTTTTTTTTTACCTGTACCATTGTACTTACATTATCATCTGCTTAGACTGGATTTAGCTGGGAAATACGATACCCTTTGGCCGGACCAGTGTCTTATTTTCTGGCTACTAACTACCCTTAACACGTTGAACGCCAACGCGGTCAGTGCTGACCTACAGTGAGCTTTCCCTTTAGGCCAAGCAAAAATCACAGTTCTATCCAAATTTAGACCAAATGTTTTTTTAATTGTTGGTTTGACGGGAAGCCAGCCTCAAAAAAAAGATACTTATATCTAATGTCCTAATGTATATTTTCATTTACAAAAGTCAACTTTAGTCATTAACTAATTAATTATGGAGATATAAACGCCGGGCAGCACTGACCGACGCGGCCCGAACGGCAAGTCTAGTTGTCGGCCATCACTGACCGACGCGGCCCGAACGGCAAGTCTAGTTGTCGGCCATCACTGACCGACGCGGCCCGAACGGCAAGTCTAGTTGTCGGCCATCACTGACCCACGCGGCCCGAACGGCAAGTCTAGTTGTCGGCCATCACTGACCGACGCGGCCTGAACGGGA
This sequence comes from Tholera decimalis, assembly GCA_943138885.2. NCBI lineage: Eukaryota > Metazoa > Arthropoda > Insecta > Lepidoptera > Noctuidae > Tholera > Tholera decimalis. The sequence continues at coordinate 2,494,072 of OW964577.2, forward strand.
AGATGCATTTTTTTCTCGGCGTTCAACGTGTTAACGACTTTCAAAGATGTTCAAATAACTGTCGAGACCAACGGCTTAACATACTTACCGCGTCAAGGGGATATCGCAACGCCCACTTCCAAACTCCGAGCTACTTCTAAGAACTTTTTTATAAAAAAACCCAACGGCAATTTTTGTCCAACCTGGGAATCAGACCTGAGACCTCATACTCAGTGGTAGAGCTTGCGACCACTAGACCAACGCGGTAGTCTCATATGCATCTATACTAATATTATAAAGCGAAAAACTTTGTTTGTTTGTTTGTTTGCTTGAACGCGCTAATCTTCGAAAGTACTGGGTGGATTTGGATGCAATTTGGTATGGAAGTAGCTTGAAGCTTGAGGAAGGTTATAGAATACTTTTTACGCGACTGCAATAAAGAAGAGTTATGGTTTTACCATGATAGAATCCACGGGAGCGAAGCCCCGCGTGTGTACTAGTCTATAAATAAAATTGAAGTGCCTGTCTGTGTTCAGATGGTTATTAGAAAAGAACTATTATAGTGTTCAAGAATACTTAGAGGATAAGTCACTATAGTAATGTAATAAAACAAATCTATAGTTATTCAAACATATGCTACAATTACAATACTATTCATTAATTATTATTAAAATACAATTTCAATATTAATATTTAATTATTTAAGATCTAGATATTTTTTATTCCTAATTGTAATTATTTATAAGATAATCTATATAATAAAAATGAATCGCTAAATGTGTTGCTAAGCGCAAAACATGAATACGGCTGGACCGAATTGGTTGATTCTTTTTTACTGTGTTTGGTTTTGTCAGGAGAAGGTTCTTATAAAAAAAAAGTAGGAAGGGTCTCAAGGGTAGGAGTAGGGTAGGGCAGAGGTAGGGTAGGGGTAAGGTACGGTACGGTAGGGTAGGGGTAGAGTAACGTATGGGTAGGGTATCGGTAGGATCGGTGTAGTGGTATCGGTTGGGTAGGGGTAGGATACCACGCGAACGAAGTCGTGGCGGGTCAGCTAGTACTTAATATAAGTCTTGTGTTTATTTTTTAAGACATATTTGTACGCCATATCGTGGCAGGATATGCTGGTAACCAGGAATTGTAACATCTATTGTACCATATTCTGGCAAATAAATATTTTGGTTGATTCAAAATAGCTATAATTTCTCAATTTATTCAAACGATAGCAAGTAAAACACCTTTTAACGCTTCGTAACTGCTGAGCATGTCTCGCCTGGGTCTGACAAAGAATGGTATTGGATTTTTCAACTAGTAATTCTCAGGAGTAGTCCAGAGTTCCGATGTTGGTGTTATGTTACCCACACGTCTGTGAATGTACGTTAATGCCTTGGTCTTGCGCTGATGTCTCCCCGTTATGTCGATCCCAACGGACTATAAGAGTAAACAAACAGAGAGTGCGCCTGAACTTGCATATATAACGTATAACGGAAGCCCCATATCTATGCAAAAGGGCTGAAGACAACATCTGGTATGGAGTCTCTATGCACAGTTTCAGCTCAAAATAATTGACTCAAAGAATTGATACCAAATTATCGGTTTCATATATTACTTGAATACCAACCATAAAAAACGTGTCACAGCACTACGAGGGTCAATAACTTTCCACGTCACTTGTCAATAGCACGATAATTCTCTTCGTTCTTCTTAATTTGAAAAAATTGGTCTCTGGTATCAGTGTATTGATTGAAATTGATTTCTAATAAGTTCCACACATGTAGACTTAGGATTATAAAACCCTTACCATATCGTTTGTTATCATCCAAAGAAGCCATGCACTTGGTATATAATTATACTAGTACTCACGCAGAGCTTCACTCCCGTGGATTCTATCACGGTGAAAACATAACTCTCCTTTTTGCAGTCGCGTAAAAAGTAGCCTATAAGCTTCAAGCTACTTCCATACCAAATTGCATCCAAATCCACCCAGTACTTTCGAAGATTAGCGCGTTCAAGCAAACAAACAAACAAACAAACTTTTCCGCTTTATAATATTAGTATAGATACCCTTTAAATTACACGTTGTATATGTACTTCTGCAGTATACTATCTACTGCGTAGACTGCTATTTCTGCTGATGTAAGCCGTAAGAACGAAATCCGTCAGGGGGACTACCACTCAAACTCAAACATATTTTGAGTCTATTATTCTGTTTGTTCTATTGTATCTTAGAAACAGTTGTACTGATTTTAATGGGACTTTCACTGGGACTGTGGTCTACCACATCATCGCTTACCATCCGGTGAGAAAGATCAAACGCAAGCCTATTATCAGTCGGGCACGCCACAATTGCGGCGGTAAGACCCCTCTTTGAGGAGTGGCTAGATCGGCGTCACGGCATCCTGACCTACCGCATGACGCAGGTCCTCACCGGACACGGAAGTTTCGGGAGGTACCTGTGTCTGATGGGAAAGGAGGAAACGCCTGGGTGTCACCACTGCGAGGGTCGCCCTGAGGACACAGTCGAGCACACGGTGCAGGACTGCCCCGCTTGGGCAGAGCACCGACGTGTCCTCACGGCGGCAATAGGCGGAGACCTTTCGCGCCCGGCATTGGTCGAGGCCATGCTGCGGGGCGAGAGGGAGTGGGAAGCGGTCGCCTCCTTCTGCGAAGCAGTCATGCTTCCGAAGGAGGAGGCGGGCCGCGTGAGGGAGAGGATGGCGTCCTCCCTCCAGCCCAGCCGCAGTGGTAGACGCCCACGGCGTCGGACGTCGGCCGACGATCTCCGGCCACCGTAGGCGCGGGCATGCGGACAGCGAGTAAAGGGCAACTCGCTGTCCGACCATGGATCATGCCCGGGTCGACGGCGCATCGTGTTCCACGCGCGCCTCAAAGAGCGTCAGCAATATGACGAGGCCCCCCGTAGAGGGCCGAAGCCTGCCGGGGTCGTGGGACTCATCCCGTTACCGTGACCCCGGTACGTAAAGGGTTATTGAAGGAACACCGTGGATTTTAGTCAGTAAAAGTCTGACAGTCCCTCCCACCCTGCCCGGGGTGGGAGGACTTATTTGATAATTTTACCACGCAAAAAAAAAGCCTATTATCAGTAGAAAAAAAAACTTCAAATAAACAATCCATATTATAATATTGTATTTAAGGGAAAGTGTTTTCTGAAGTATTAGTTTTGTACGGATTTCCGTAACGCCTGATTCTTTTCTGTGTATGGGAAAGTGTGTTTGTCTGTCATATTTTTGCGTCAAAAGCATAGTAGAACGTTTCTTTCAATTTTCTATCAAGGATAGAATTTATCCTTGTCACATTTGTGATACCAATAACTTAATAGAAAAGATTAAATGTCTTGTATAGCCACATTAAGAGTTTTATTAGGCTCACGGCAAAACTTATCGTGATGATCTAGAAACTAGGCTTTTATCAATACGCACCAGTCATAAAACACACCTACACCTACTTTAGGGCACTGGGGTATCTATCAGAATATTTTATCTGAAACACATCTATATAATAAAAATGAATCGCTAAATGTGTTGCTAAGCGCAAAACACGAAAACGGCTGGACCGATAAGGCTGATTTTTTCTTTTTATTAAAAAATAGTTTCGCGTTTGACAACCATCTCACCTGATGGTAAGTGATGATGTGGTCGAAGATGGAGCACGCTTACCTAAAAGTAACCTATTCACTCTTGACTTGACTCCTAGGTTATAGCTTTCGGGAAAGACAGACTCCGGTAGGGAATTCCACTCCTTAGCCGTACACACAATGAAGGTATTCCCAAAACGATTATTTTTTGTTGTGTTTGGTTTTGTCAGGAGAAGGTTCTTATGAAAAAAAAAAAGTAGGAACCGTCTCAAGGGTAGGGGCAGGGTAGGGTAGAGGTTGGGTAGGGGTAGGGTAGGGGTAGTGTAGGGTTTGGGTAGGGTAGGGGTCGAGTAAGGTATGGATAGGGTATCAGTAGGATAGGGGATAAGATTTTATGTATTTGTAAACTCCATTCTAATTTTATTTAATTTGATTGTAATTTAAAGATTTGAACCATAAGTTTACATATTTGTACACCGTAAACGGTAGAATATTCTGATCTTAATTAATAATGCACTTAACAACTTTGTACAATATTCTAACAAATAAATGTTCTATTCTATTCTACGTAACAAATACTTCACTGAGTACAAAAATTCCAATACCTACTGCTATAATAGCCTACTCCGTTGCGTCAGCAACCGCTGCATGCTAAAATATGCCTAAATGTTCAAGCGTACAGTCACAGTATTACATAGGAAATATCGTAATACTGTGGTACACTTTCGCACTGCGCAATCCCACAGCAATCGCAGGGCTGCCTCTTCGATAAAATTAAATTAACATAACTTTTTGTGTCTATGCTATTGAGAACTGTGAATATGTTCTGACTATAGGTGGTAGTTTAAAATTGTATCGTTTATAAAATATTTTTTTAAAGTTACATGTGTTTTATTTTATATAATTTTTTATAAATTTCTTACCCTTTCTAAATTCTCGGTTATTAAATTTTAGTGCAGAAAATATCCTGAATCGAATAAAAAGTTTTATTAGATACTAGCTTCCGCCCGCGACTTCGTCCCCGTGGAAAAAAAAATCCCCCGATTTTGAAACATTCTTCATTAGTGCTCCGCTCCTATTGGTGTTAGCGTGATAATAAATAGCCTATAGCCTTCCTCGATAAATGAGCTATCTAACACTGAAAGAATTTTTCAAATCAGAACGGTAGTTCCTGAGATTAGCGCGTTCAAGCAAACAAACAAACAAACTCTTCAGCTTTATAATATTAACTTATAGATACGTACAAAAATGTTGTCACATAAACTATGTATTGTAATTTAATTGAATTCTATAAATATTCTAAAGAAATAAATGTATTGTAGATAAATTGAACTGTGCGGAAAGACGCACAATTAAAGTATTTGAGAATAAAGGAATAGAATTTACCTGCGCGTGCTATCACATTTTTGCACTATCATAAATACTACGTCGGTGGCTAGTCCCTATCATTTATTTACTGGTGGTGACCATGATTTCAGAATAAAAAGTAGTCTATAATCCTATCTTATAGTCTCTTATATCTTGCAGTTCCGTAGAACCGTTTCAGAAATTTGAGCAGACAAACATATACAAACATTTTTTTTGTCTGTCACAAAAGAAATAAAAATTGTTTGTGTTTTAGCATCGTGTAAGACAGACACTTCAATTTTTTGATGTATACTAGCTTTTGCTCAAGGCTTCACTCGCGTAAAAATTTTTTTCAGCGATATTAAGGTAGCCTATGTCACTATCCAGCCCTTCAATTATCGTCACAGCAGTTACTCCGTTTTGATGTGAAAGGAGAACAAAAAAAGAAACATTATTGTAGTTCGCAGCACAGCAGTCGACGAGTAATCATCGTGAAACATGAAATACGTGTCGAGTGTGGTTTGTTTGCATGTGGTATGTTTTAATCGCAACCCTTCTGCATATGAATATATTTGCGGACGGGAGGGCGGTGCTGCATACTGCATGCAAGATTGACCATCTAGTTTTCGGTGGAATTAACACCGGATATTTTTCTGAAGTATTAGCTTGGTATGGATGGATTCTATTCTATATAATATTTCAGTTTGTAACATGTAAAGATTATACGTAAGTAATTAAATTATAATTATTTCGCATGTATGTATAATATTAGTCTAGGTTTAACATTAACATTCTTGCCTAAGATTTCATAAACAAATCTCAGCTATCGTACCGACATAACATTTTTATGCGTTGCTGTCATTTACTCTTAATCTTTTGGCATACACTTGTAAAAATAAGAAAGACGAACAGTGTTGAAGCAAATAAAATAAGCCTATAATTTCTGTGAATTTACAACAATCTTATTAACTACTACTTAATGCCCACTTATTCTACACACTGGCACTTATCTTATTATTTATTTAATACATCTGGTTGTCTTTTCCTCTTATCAGTTTGTCTTTCGACAAAAGCCTCCTCCAAGTCTCTCCACCGGACTCTATCTTCAGCTGCTCGTATCCACTCCGGACCCGCTACCTTCTTCAAATCGTCCTCCCATTGCATGAACTGCCTCCCTCTGTTTCTTTTATTCTCTCTTGGGTACTATTCCGAAATATAAGCACCAATAGATTTGTACGGTGAAACCATACATCAATAATACAAACGTGTATTTTTACCTTATTAACCGACTTCAAAAAAAGGAGGTTTACAATTCGTCTTGAACTTTTTCTTTTTTTTTTATGTATGTTACCTCATAACTCGGAGATGGCTAGACCGATTTGGAAAATTCTTTTTTGTTTGAAAGGGTATACTTTCTAGTTAGTCCCATTGTCGTCACGTTTGGATTTGATGATGGGATCATGGAGAAATCGAGGGAACTCTTCAAATATTATAGGCACACCTATAGCGTTTTGGGTATTTCTTATAGTAACTTGTGCAGTTGCTCTCGAAAAGCACCATTTGAGGAAGTGGAACTGATGATGAAGACCCCAGATGGCCACCGAAACTACTCAATAATAAGTATTTCGTTGATTGCGATTAGATTACTTGAATATGGATGTTAAGCACTTTATGCTCGTCACAATGCATATGGTAGAGTAGAGCTGATGGTGATGTACCAGGAGAACTCCTCAAAAATTAACGGCTCTGCACCGGGAAAAGCAATATTTTGTAAAAGGTGATACGTAGTTGACATTTTGGCTTTTGTAACTAGATAAATTATAAACCGACCCACTAAAAAGCGTGAAAAAAACTTTTTAGCAAAAAATAGAACCGACTTCCATTTAAAAACACTACAAAGGCAAAAATAACTTTAATAATTTTATTAATAAATATAATATATTTTCGTTTTTGACACCGCCTTCCGAAAAAAAAGTTATTTTTACCTTTGTAGTGTTTTTATATGGAAGTCGGTTCTATTTTTTGCTAAAAAGTTTTTTTTTACTTATTAATATCAGTCGACTATTCAATTCAGTAAACGATTGGCGTTCATCGCGTGTGCTCCCTTGCTCCTTTGTACCAAGTACCTTTGGTTCGAAAATATATTTAGATTATTTATAATGATCCGCCGTATCATTTAGCCATCTTCCTAATTTCTACAAGCTTAATGGCTAAGGAATTGGACTTGTGATCGTGAGAGAATGGTCGTGGGTTCGAACCCCACCCATTATAATGTTGCCGTGAACTCACTCCAGACACAAACATATTTAGCTTAGTTGGAGGGGTTAACAAGATTGTTAGTAATGAGAATTCCAACGATATTGCGAGTACACTTTGTAATAAAAACTACCACATTTCTTTCATTTCTCTCAACACAAATCCTTCTAGTGAAAAACAAAAATTTAGTTTCGGAGCCTATTTGGTACAACGTAATCTTTTTTAGGGTTCCGTAGCCGAATGGCAAAAAACGGAACCCTTATAGTTTCGACATGTCTGTCCGTCTGTCTGTCTGTCCGTCCGTCCGTATGTCACAGCCATTTTATTCCGAAACTATTAGGACTATACATGTAAAACTTGGTAGGTAGATGTATTCTGTGAACCGCTTTCCGATTTTAAGAGAAAATTTAAAAAATATTTAAAATAAAGGGGGCTCCCCATACATGGAACTGAAACTGAAAATATTTTCTTTCATGAAACCTATACGTGTGTGGTATTTATAGACAGGTCTTTCAAAATGACATTAAGGTTTCTAAAATGACTTTTTCATAAAATTAATCGTTTAAAAGATATACACTTCCAAATTGGTAAAATGTGTGTGTCCCCCTCTAACTTCTATAATAATGAAGTGAACAATCTAAAAAAACCATATGTTGTAAATCTTAATGTAAACTTTCAACCAAAATTAGTTTGAATGAGATCGAGTTTGCAGTTTTTGAGATGCAGTATATTTTCTAAAACCGCAAATATAACTTTGTAATTCATAGAAATACTATGAAAAACAAAGTTATTTGGCGTAGTTGTAAAAATTGTAAATAAGCTAGTTTTAAGAAATTTGTAAGGTATTTTGTTTTTTTTTTTACAAATAAATATATTAAGTATATTATAATTGATTTACATCTTCAAAAAACTAAGACTATCCGCACATAAGGAAATCCTAAATATGGCATACTGTGCTCTATGTCAATCAATCCTAACTTATTGCATCACGGCCTGGAGGGGTGCAGCGAAGACTGCTCTACTTCAGGTTGAACGTGCCCAGAGAGCTGTTATTAAGGTACTTCTTAGCAGACCTTTTAGATTTCCCACGCAACAACTTTATACAGAATATAAAGTTCTTACAGTCCGACAACTATTTATATACCGTGCACTAATTCACAAACACTCAAATGTACCGCTAAAAGTTATTAACCCTCCTACAGCTAAGAGACGACCAGAACAAGCATGTCCAACGAAAAGTACACACACAACCTTCGCTAAGCGACATTACCCATTTTTGAGTGCCCTTATTTATAATAAACTTAATCAGATTCTTAATATACACTAGCTCAATAACATTGCAAAACCAAATTAAAAGAATATCTCCTCACACTAAATTACCACCAAACAGAAGATCTACTTAAACCTCTATACAAATAGACACACATAAACACTACACACACATTCACTCACCACACCCTTTTTTACTAATCTCTGCACGTTATTTTTAAGTATATTTTTTTTTATAAATGCTCTACTACTGATTAACACGGATTGTACACATAACGGACGGATGGATGACCCCTATAACACAGGTATCACCTAGCATAGGGGTCATTGATCAAATATAATATGCACCTGTAAATCCTTCACTGTAAACAGATATGCATAATCTGTACTTTACTTTGGATAAAAAAATAAATTATTGTATTGTATTGTATTGTATTGTATTATTATAGTTACTACGGAACCCTTCATGGACGAGTCCGACTCGCACTTGGCCATTTTTTTTATAATATTATCATTAGTATATAAGATATTTACGTTGTGTATAAGAGAAGATTAAGAAAACTGCCATATCACATAGGTACGTGCAATTAGCATTAGAGGTAATAAAACAATGGTTTGCAAATTGTCTAATTAAGATATGTAAAAATTACGTAGTACCTACCTAAATAATATTTGCATTTTGTCGACTACGTGATAAAAAGATACAAAATATACACTAAAATACATGAATAATTACAATTATGACTACAAATTAATGACCTGGTGGTTTTTTTAGTAATGTAATTAGGCAGTTATTACTAAGCCATGAGTTTCTTTATTATTTAACACATAATCTGCCGATAACGTTTTTAGTGTCTTGAAAGACTTCAAAATATGGAGTATTTCTGTCAAACATACAGAAACTCCTCCTATTAGATATAAGTCGGGTTTCAGTTCTTCTTTGGTTTGTCAGAGTATTTTTGAGGGTTTTTCCGTTCAACTAGGTCAAAGCAGTGGTGGCCTAATATTTAAAGGCAGAATTTTCGACTTGTAGGTCGGGGTTCGATCCAAGGCAGTGGTGTTTTGTGTAAGTTGCATCTCTGCATTCAAAACGGTACCTAATGGAAAATATTTAGAGGGAACCGGTATGTTACATCATCGGACTACAAGACACACGGTGGACATCCCACACATACGCACAAAACTTTTTGGGAATACGTTAATTGTGTGTACAGCTAAGGAGTGGAGTTCCCTCCAGAGTCTGTGTTACCTGATAGTTATAACCTGGGGGTCTTCATGAACAGAGTGAATAGGTTACTTCTAGATAAGCGTGCTTTATCTTCGACCGCATCATCACATACCATCAGTTGAGATAGTGTTTAAACGCTATCAACGATAAAAAAAGTGTTTTTGAACGTCAATAAACGAAGACAGCTTACCAAAATGTCCGTCTGCCACCAATTCCTGGATGAGAAAATGAAATGGAACGGTAACTTTTGCAGCAATGAAAATAAAAAAGTCACCTGTTAGGACAAGAAACCAGATTGTTTATTTTAGGCCGTGCGCGCACTGCGTTGCGTTTTGGAAACGCAAAATTTGTGAAGTATGGAGTGTCATAGAAGTGCGCGCAATGCGGTCAGTCTACCGGTGCGGTAGTACTACCGGAATTGCGGCCACCGCAAGGCAGTGCGCGCACGGCCTTATACGGTGATTTGTACGACAGGCTTCGTGTGCAAACGTGACTCACACTTAGGCGCTCTAGAGATACATTTGAACTCTTCGCTTAGAAATTATTGTCAGTCTTGATGATAGAAAACAATAGGCGAAGAACATTTGGTCTTTGGTGGTTTCTGTATTTAATAGCTGGAGTCCATACTTCTTAAATAAATAAATATAAACATTTTGTGCAGGAATCGAATCCACGACACGCAGCGCAATAGCTAATCGCTTAACTACTGTGCCAACCAATATTGGAGTGTTCAGTGTTGTTTAATATACAGAATGGAATCAGGCGTTACTTTGCGGTAATCCATACCAAACTCATACTTCAGAAAAATATCTTGTGTTAATTCCGCCAAGAACTAGATGGTCAATCTTGCCCGCAAATATGCACATGCAGAAGGGATGCAATAAAAATATACGGGCGGTGCCGCATCATGTGTTAGATAGATGTCGCTGTTAGCAGCGACACTATTTAACTAACACTAATTAAAATATAAAGCGCCATCTTACCTTTTGACCGCCACAGTCGTGTATAGACGACAAGCCAAAATATGCCCAGCACGCCACGGTCGCGACTATAGTTGCAAAACTTCTGAAAAATTCTGAATAATTCCGGAATACTTCTGGGAAAGTTTCTTTAAATCAGAATTATTCAAAATGTATTTAATTAAGATTTCAATTTTTTGCTAAAAAATCGTATTTTGCATCGATCGTCGATCGCCGCCGCCGCTGCCCCTCTGTGGTCTGTGTGCCGGCCGCTGCCACCGCGCTGGCGTCGCGCGTCGCGCCGCGCGCGCCCGACCACAGAACAATATACTCTAGACGCCCGACTGCCACGAGTCGTGCGTGCAGGTGATGGCATTGCGGGGTGCGGTAAGAGGGGAGATGCTCCCCGAAGAAGTTTTCCCCCCCCGCGGGAAAGATTCGTACCCCGCAATCGAATGTTTCCGCCGAATATTTCGCCCGAACCCGAATAATTCAATGGGAATAAACGTGTTTGTTTGTTGTGTGGTGGGTGAGTTAATTATTGTTCAGTGGCACATACGAGAGTAAAATATAAATGTATATTTTATTATAAATGGGATTGATTAAGTATATGTTGATATTTTTATAGGTAGATATATTAGCCTGCGATTAACAGGATTTTTATTCTTTTGTTTTTAGGTAGGTACTATCGGAAAATATTTCTGCGGAAGCGCAGCTAGTGACAAACTACATCCCTTCCTGGTTTCGCCCAATTAGAAATAATATGCATTTTGTGAGTACAGGGCGTGTAACATTATATTAATACTACTAAATTAATACTACTAAATTACTATTACGAACACTACTAAAATACGCTTCGTGCATCCTATTAGTCAAAATACATGCATTAGGCGATGGAGTTGTAAGCCGTGCTATGCGATTATAGCCTTAAAGGTGAGCATGCGGAACATTGGTCGATAGTACCTATTTATTTCGAAATCGAATGCTATTTTTATAAATGTCAGTTGTGGAATAAAAAACCAGTCCTAGCATATTTGATTCCCCACCAACTGTGTCCCCACGTTGTCGTCGTGGTGGGGCTTGCGTGTTTCGATGATCTCTGGGGCCATGCCGGTAGAGGCACTCATGCCGGACGGGCCCAGAGGGAGAAACCAGACCAAGAGGGACACACCGGGGGAAAGGCGCGCCGCCTGGAGGATCGAGCAGCTAGCTCGAGCTTCTAGACGGCGCGGGGCCCGGTCTCAGAGATCGGGTCAAGGGGGAGGAAATGTTCACTTCCAGTATGCGTCTAATCTTTAGACGTAACTGTGAAGTGAACAAGGGGAGGGGAAATGGGAGATAGGGACAGAGGAACCCACCTCTCTAAAAAAGTTAAAAAACCATGGAAAATAAAGTCGTTGAAAAAGCTACCCAGGCGGGTCCCAGCTGCTCTTCAGCTGGGGAGTCCCGCACCGGACACGTCCGGTCAGTCCCGTCGTACTCTGGGGGGGACACCAAAGGCTTTTACCCCATCTTTGCCCCGGCAGTCGCCGCATTGAGCCAGGGAGGCTCACGTGCCCGTGAGGTGGAGTCGCTGGACTTGTCCAGCACGTCCACCTCACCGGCACCGAACATTGAGCGAGCGCAGAGCGCCGCTCCGCGGAGGAAGGGGGCGCTGGTGCTCGGGTCGGAGACCGACTCGGCATCGGACGCCGAGAGCTTCCAGAGCTTAGTCTCTGGGAGCGCAGTGAGGAGCGACGAGGCGGGCGCCGACAGGAGGAAGGAGTTCCTCAAGCGCCCCCGCGAGGACAAGTCGTCGTCGGAGGAGGGGCTTGTCTCGGCCCGCAAGATCCCCACTAGCGTGCGGGGTAAAGGCCGAGGCAAGACCTCGGGGAGGGGGCCTCCCTCTGGAGAGCCCAACACTGGTCTGGCCTCGAGCGAGGCCAAACTAGAAGAGGCCGTGGCAGCTGCCATCCGCACCATCTCGCGGAAGCGGAACCGGCGAAGCAAGGAGGATGCGATGAGCGAAGCCATGGCCTCCATCATGGCGGCCGCGCGGACTTACGGCGGGGCCCCGGCTGCAAGGGACGATATGTCCGATCTGCGGCCGGAGGTCACCCGCCTGACTGCCGCCATGGAGGCTCTCCAGAGGGAGAACGCCGCCCTTAAGGTGGACCTGGCCGCAATCCGGGGAGACGGCCAGCGGAATGCGCCGCCGCGGGGCCAAAAGGAGAAAGGCCAGCCCACACCAGCGGAGAACTCGGTTCTCGACCTGGTGCGACAGGAGCTGGCCGCCTTCCAGCAGCGGTTCTCCGTATTGGAGAGCCGCGTGCTGCGACCCCCGCTGGCGGCGCCTTCGTACGCGGCTGCGACCGCGTCCAAGCCTCCCCGGACGGTGACGAGGCCGCCTCAGGCAAAGACGGCCACTGGGCAGACGGCCCCAGCGGCGGCGGCTCCTGCGAGGGCGAAGACGGCCCCGGCCAAGCCCAAACTGGGCCCACCAAAGCCGCCTCCGACCCCGACACCTGCGGGGCCGAAACAGGCGGCCAAAGGGAAGAAGGCCCAGGCCGGGAACCAGCCGTCCCAGCAGCCTCCTCCAAAGACTCCTCCGGCCGGCGCCGACTGGCAAGTGGCCGGGGAGAAGAGGAAGGCTGCTGGCGCAGCCAGGTCCTCGCGGAGAAGGGAGCGACGGCGGTGGCGAGACGCCGCGGCGCGATTGCGCGCCCCCAAGACCGCGGCTGTAGTGATCACACTGCAGCCGGACGCGGTGAAGAGGGGCGTGTCGTACCGTGACGTGCTGGCGAAGGCGCGGATGGCGATTGACATCACGGAGCTCGGCATCGTCGGCGGCCTCCGTCACCGGGTCACTGCGACGGGGGCTCGGATGCTGGAGATCCCCGGCGCGGCCAGTGGCCCTGCCGCTGACGCTCTGGCCGAACGGCTCAGAGCGTCCTTAAATGCGGAGGAGGCCCGAGTCTCCAGACCCACCAAGCGCGCAGACATGCGCATATTGGGTCTGGATGACTCCGTAACGGCCGAGGAAGTGGTGGCCGCCGTAGCCAGGACTGGGGGGTGCCCTCCCGATCAGGTGAGGGCGGGTGCCCTGCGTCCTGGCTTCACGGGGACGCAAACCATTACGGTTAGCTGCCCCGTCCCGGCGGCCAAAAAGATCCAGGAGGGCCGAAGGCTCCTGGTTGGTTGGGTGTCTGCGCAGGTGAAAGTCCTGGACCCCAGACCCCTGAGGTGCTTCCGCTGCCAAGTGGGCAACCATGCGGCATGCGTGTGCACCTCGGAGGTAGACCGCAGCGATAGGTGCTTCCGCTGCGGTCAGCCCGGTCACAAGGCCGGCTCGTGCTCCGCCCCGCCTCACTGCTTCGCATGTGAGGCGGTTGGCAAGCCAGCCGATCACCGGGCTGGGGGCAAGTCCTGCGCCCCACCCACCAAAGCCAGGCGCAGAGGTAGGCCCTCTGCCGCCGTCGTCACCGCCACCGCCGCCGCCGCCGCCGCCGTCGCTACTGCCGCCGCCGTCGCCGTCGTGGCTGAACCCCCGCGAGGGGCCCTGGAGGAGGCTGCAATGGATCCCGATTAATGGCCCCATTGCGCTTCCTCCAGGCGAACATCAACCACTGCGCCGCTGCTCAGGAACTTTTGCTCCAGAGCATGGCGCAGTGGTTGATCAACGTCGCCGTGGTCGCCGAGCCGTATTTTGTCCTGCCCAGGAGCGACTGGGTGGCGGACTTGGACGGCTCGGTGACCCTCGTTTCGTCGGCCGCCGCCGGTACCCCGCCCCTCGATCGCGTCAAGAGAGGGCGTGGGATCGTCGCAGCACGGTTCGGAGAGATCGCTGTGGTAGGCGTTTATTTCTCCCCGAACCGAACTCTCGCCGAGTTCCAGAACTCCCTAACGGAGCTGGGAGACGTCGTCGTCGCCCTCGGTTCCCTCCCCGCCCTCGTCCTCGGGGACTTCAACGCCAAGAGTCCGGCTTGGGGTTCCCGGTCCACGGACTATAGGCGGGGCAGGATGCTTGAGCACTGGGCCCGTGCGCAGGGCCTGGTGATCGAGAACTGGGGTTCTGCCCCCACGTGCGTGCGGTTTACGGGCGAGTCGGTGGTGGACGTTACGTTCGCCACCCCCAGCCTGTCACCGCGCGTCACCGACTGGCGCGTTGTGGAGGAGGTGGAGACCTATTCCGACCACCGGTATATCCGGTTCGACGTCTCCGCCCAGACCCCAGACGCGCCGGTCCGACGGGACCTGAGTGGTCCGCGATGGGCGCTGAAGCAGATGGACCGGGAGCTATTCCTGGAAGCCTCGATCGTGCAGGCCTGGGGGTCACCCCCGGACAGGCCTGCCGACATAAACGACGAGGCGGAGTGGTTCCGGGAGGCCATGTCGGAGATCTGCGACGTGGCCATGCCCCGGGTCCGGCAAGGACGCGCCCGGCGTCAGCTGTACTGGTGGTCGAGCGAGCTAGCAGCGCTGCGCGAAGCGTGCGTTGCGGCGCGACGCCGGTACACCAGGTTCCGCAGGCGCCGCACCCGACCTCCGGATGCGGCGACTGTAGAGGCGGAGCTGTACGAGGGCTACAGGGCAGCGAAGGCCGTCCTCCGAGACGAGATCTGGCGGGCCAAGGAACTGGCCCTGGAGGAGATGCTGGCGACTCTGGACGGGGACCCATGGGGCCGCCCCTACAAGTGGGTGCGAGAAAAGCTCCGCCCCTGGGCTCCCCCGTTGACGCAGAGTCTCCAGCCTCAGTTCTTGGAGGACGTGGTGAGCGCCCTGTTCCCATCGCGAGGGGAGCACGCTCCCCCGCCCATGGCTCCGCCTCCGACGGAACCTGAAGCTGGCGCAAACGCGGACCACAGCGACGACGACGTCTACGACGCTCCAGAGGTGACCGAGGTAGACTTGAGAGTGGCGGTACAACGGCTCAAGGCCAAAAATACCGCCCCAGGACCCGACGGCTTGCCAGGGAAAGCGTGGGTCCTGGCCTCGGAGACTCTCGGGCCTCGACTAGGGGGGCTCTTTAGCGCATGCCTGGAGAGGGGCCGGTTTCCGCTTCGCTGGAAGACGGGAAAGCTGGTCCTGATCCAGAAAGCCGGGCGCCCTGCGGACTCTCCGTCCGCATTCCGGCCCATCGTGCTGCTCGACGAGGCGGGCAAGCTCTTGGAAAGAGTAATTGCAGACCGCCTCTTCGGGCACCTGAATCGGGTGGGCCCGGATCTTGCGGAGTGCCAGTTTGGCTTCCGCAGGGGGCGCTCGACGGTGGATGCCATCATGCGCGTGAGAGCCCTCACGACGGGGGACGCGGTATCCCGGGGCAGAGTCGTCTTGGCGGTGTCTTTGGACATCACCAACGCCTTTAACACCCTGCCCTGGAGTTGCATCAGGGAGGCACTCCGGTATCACCGGGTGCCGACCTACCTCCGTCGCATAGTCGAGGACTACCTGACGGACAGAGCCGTCATCTACCCCGGTCACCGGGGAGAGTGGAACCGGCGAGAGATGTCGTGCGGTGTCCCACAGGGATCGGTCTTGGGGCCGCCCCTGTGGAACATCGGATACGACTGGGTGCTGCGCGGCGACCTCCCTGACGGCGTCAGCGTAGTATGTTACGCTGACGACACGCTCGTCCTGGCGCAGGGAGAGTCGCACCAGGCGGCGGCCGACCTGGCGACGCAAGCGGTTGCGACAGTCGTTCATAGGATCCGGCAGTTGGGACTCGACGTGGCGCTGCACAAGACCGAGGCCATGTGCTTTCATGGCGGTCGGAACGCGCCACGGTCCGAGTCCCACATAACGGTGGAGGGGGTTCGCATCGGCGTCGGGAGGACGATGAAGTACCTGGGACTCGTCCTCGACAGCCGGTGGAACTTCAGGGAGCACTTTCTGAGTTTGGCCCCAAAGCTGAACCGGGCAGCAGCCGCCTTCAGGCGACTCCTGCCTAATCTCAGCGGGCCAAACGCCTCCTGCGGAAGGCTGTACGCCGGCGTCGTGCGGTCCATGGCCCTCTACGGGTCCCCAGTGTGGGCCCTGTGCATCCGGACGCGACCACTAAAGTTGGTCGCATGCCAGAGGGTCATGGCTATACGAATGATCCGGGGATACCGCACGATCGCCGGCGAATCGGCCAACCTCCTTGCCGGATTGCTGCCCTGGGATCTGGAGGCGACTGCCCTCCAGCGCGTCTATGAATGGCGCGTGGAGGCGCAGCGCCGGGGCGTATCCCCGCTGCCTCGAGAAGTCGAGGCACGGCGGGAAGAGCTCCGGCGCGATCTCAGGGCAGTATGGAGGGAACGACTGTCGCAACCGACGGCCGGGCACGCCGCAATTGCGGCGGTAAGACCCCTCTTTGAGGAGTGGCTAGATCGGCGTCACGGCGTCCTGACCTACCGCATGACGCAGGTCCTCACCGGACACGGAAGTTTCGGGAGGTACCTGTGTCTGATGGGAAAGGAGGAAACGCCTGGGTGTCACCACTGCGAGGGTCGCCCTGAGGACACAGTCGAGCACACGGTGCAGGACTGCCCAGCTTGGGCAGAGCACCGACGTGTCCTCACGGCGACAATAGGCGGAGACCTCTCGCGCCCGGCCTTGGTCGAGGCCATGCTGCGGGGCGAGAGGGAGTGGGAAGCGGTCGCCTCCTTCTGCGAAGCAGTCATGCTTCCGAAGGAGGAGGCGGGCCGCGCGAGGGAGAGGATGGCGTCCTCCCTCCAGCCCAGCCGCAGTGGTAGACGCCCACGGCGTCGGACGTCGGCCGACGATCTCCGGCCACCGTAGGCGCGGGCATGCGGACAGCGAGTAAAGGGCAACTCGCTGTCCGACCATGGACCATGCCCGGGTCGACGGCGCGACGTGTTCCACGCGCGCCTCAAAGAGCGTCAGCAACATGACGAGGCCCCCTCTGCAGAGGGCCGAAGCCTGCCGGGGTCGTGGGACTCATCCCGTTACCGTGGCCCCGGTACGTAAAGGGCTATTGAAGGAACACCGTGGATTTTAGTCAGTAAAAGTCTGACAGTCCCTCCCACCCTGCCCGGAGTGGGAGGACTTATTTGATAATATTACCACGTTAAAAAAAAAAAAAAAAAAAAGCATATTTGATTTGTTTTTGAAAAAGGATTACCAATGTTTTTGGTTAGTTAGTATGTTGCTCTGTACGCATCGCGAGTATTCGCGAGTCGCATAGGTAAGTATTAATCATTACCTACCTACTTAACGCGTACAATAGCCCAGTCAATAAAAACAAATAAAGGCAAACCTTACAAGCAAACACGTTTTGATGCGGTTTTCAGAAAAGTATTTGCTATACTTAGGAGCAGGTTTTGGTATATTAACCGACTTCAAAGGTCAATTTTTCTGTTTTTTTTTTTGACAGTTGAAATATTCCCAAAGTTTCGGAATATTTCGGAATACCTACTTCCGAAGTATTCGACGGGAATGATTCGGAATTTTTCCCGCCAGCATCTATAGTAAACGTAAATAAATGTCATAAAACAGCATTGTTTTGTTTATTTCCCTTATCTCTATTTTTTATTTATTTGAAGTGAACTGATTTCGTCAGGTTTCATGTATAGTAACTTAAGATGACAAAAAAGAAAACCAGTTATAAAGTTCGAAAAACTTAGTGCCCTCGACGCCACAGCCACCTAACAGGACACGTAGTGATGTAAATACCAGTCAATAAAACAAGAATATCGACCTCGACGTCAGCCTACGTTATATTTAATTTACTCTGAATTCTGCATTAATAAATAAAAAAAAACTTGAACGTTAAACTTTTATGTTTGAGAAATAAAAAAAAATATTATATTGCTGAACTATACGCTCTTTAAAAGTCGAGTATTAGTATAGTAAATTATCGATTAATTGTAATGACTGAAATGCCCATCTCTATCACACTGTTGTATTGTCTGTTCCGGGGATGCCACAGTCGTCTATGTTTGACAGTCCCATGACGTCAAACGCGGAATATTTTCAAATAGATTAGTTTATTCACTGTCATTAAATATTATTAATAATGGAGTATATTATGATACATGTGTGCTATGTTGTCGCACACGCGTTTCATACGACGTTTTTCAACACTCCTACGAAGAAAAAAGCAGACATGAAAAATTAACTTAAATATTAACTTGTATGGAAAATATGAAGTCGACGAGTCGTTTTTTGGTGATGAGATTTAAAAAAAAGCTGGCCAAGTGCGAGTCAGACTCGCCCATGAAGGGTTCCGTAGTAACTATGCCAAATAACTTTGTTTTTCATAGTGTTTGTATGAATTACTTTTATTTTTTTATTTCTTTTATGTATGGTTACTTCTAGGCAAGCGTGCTTCTTCTTCGACCACATCATCGCTTAACATTAGGTGAGATTATGGTCAAACGCAATCAACTAAAAAAATACAAAGTTATATTTGCGGGTTTAGAAAATATGCTATATCTCAAAAACTGCTAAACCGATCCCGTTTAAACCTATTTCTTTTTTTAATTTTTAATTAAGATCTATAGCATATATTTATTTTAGAATTTTAACTCCATTATTATAGAAGTTAAAGAGGGGGACACACATTTTACCACTTTGAAAGCGTATATATTTTAAACGATTGACTTTATGAAAAAGTTGTTTTAGAAACCTCAATGTAATTTTAAAGACCTGTCTATAGATGTCACACACGCATAGGTTTCATGAAAAAATATATTTACAGTTTCAGTTCCATGTATGGAGAGCCCCCTTAATTTTAATTTTATTTTTTCTTAAAATCGGAAAGCGGTTCACAGAATAGATCTACCGACCAAGTTTCACATGGATAGTCCTAATAGTTTCGGAATGAAATGGCTGTGACATACGGACGGACGGACAGACAGACAGACAGACATGACGAAACGATAAGGGTTCCGTTTTCTTGCCATTCGGGTACGGAACCCTACAAAACGCACATCTCCGACTTCTGACTAGTAAATCAAAATAGTAAAGTAATAGTAATAGAAAAGTAGTAATAGTAAGTAGTAGTAGTAAGTAGTAATCTGTGGCGTTATAAATAAATAAATAAATAGCACTAGTGCAGTAACGTAAAGTAAAAAGCACGCGTTTCTAATATACACTGCATTATGGACCTAATAGCGGTTTATTAAGAGCCACTTTACGAGCAAACGTGTTGAAAAAGCATTAAATTGATTGTTCTTTCAAAGAAACTTATATTTTATTACTTGACACTGTTAAAAGTAAACAATAAGAATAAATATTTCGATATTATTAATAAGTATCGGTTTCGCACCTCTAGAGCAAGCAAATTCAAGAAATCCGTGCCAGCTGCGCTACTGTCATCATCGAGTGACAAAAAATTACGTCATTATGGACAATAGTGCTGTGATGGTATTGAGTTAGTTTTATCGATTGTTGATTCTATTTATGGATTTAAATAATAATAAATGCCGTAAATGTGACACAGATTATTACATTTATGTCATAAAGGACAAAGCGGGTTGAAACAAAACTCAACACAAGGATGGTATAATAATCTATATTGAATTAAAACCTATGTTAAAAATATTGTCCGTTTTCCATGAGCTTTATCGATATAATTTCGACCTCACTACTATTTTGTAGGTATTAAAGGATGAATTCGGAGCTTGGCGCCGAGGGCACGCTTTTCCTTTTTTGGCGTGGCGGTCAAAAGGTGGCACATTTTATTATGATCAAAAGGCGTCAACAAACAAACAGATAGTAGCAACTTATCAGTACTAGTTAGTGCAATAATAAAGGGATCAGAGAATAATCAGCATAATATTATATTATATTGTTCTTTGTATTAGATTATCAACTGTTTTTGATAATACTCTTAGTTGAAGCCGATAGCTCCTGGTAACAAGATCTGGTCGAAATGGTTCCTCCATTCTTTAGACAGGTAACATTTTTATTGGTTTTAGTGCATTTGTGTGATAGTAAAATGTGTTGAGAATATTCAGTGGTTTCCGTGATAAAAATGTGGAGTTTTTAGTGATGTTTTCTTTGTGAATATCTTTAGAAGAAATGTTAAGGTAAAAAAGTAAATGTTTGGTTAACACTTTTGCTGGCGAGAACCATTTATTTCATAATATTGTAGGTTGGCTGGCGCGTGTGATGATGGAAGGAGTGATAGGAAGGAAAATTGCAGTTAATATCGGAAGCGGCGAACAATATATTTTTTGGTGATCGGAAAATTTTCAATACCTAATAGTCAAAAGTCACGTTTTTTTTTTTCGTAATTTTTACTTTTTCTATTTAATGCCTGTATGTAGGTCGCTACATTAATTTTTTTTGCCTGCGGCTTGCTTCGCGTGTAAAGTTCTGCGTCAGGTGTTCGAGTTTCCGAAATCAATTATAGCTTCTAAATGTTGTCCAGACGGAATTTGTTTAGTACTTCTTGAGATTTAAGTGTTCAAACATACATGCATTTTATTTTAAACTAGTACTCTCGCGGGGCTTCGCTCCCGTGGATTCTATCAAGGTAAAAACATAACTCTCCTTTTTTGCAGTCGGGTAAAAAGTAGCCTATAACCTTCCTCAAGCTTCAAGCTACTTCCATACCAAATTTCATCCAAATCCACCCAGTACTTTCGAAGATTAGCGCGTTCAAGCAAACAAACAAACAAACAAACTAACAAACTTTTCCGCTTTATAATATTAGTATAGATTCTTCCTCTATTACTGTTTAAAAAATCCTACATTATTCAAACTTTTGATGTGTGTATATTCATACACACATCAAAAGTGTCTAGGGATCAAGCATTTTTATGCGGATTTCTTGAGATTGAGATGTGGCTTTGTAATAAATTTATGATTTTATAAATTTATATGGATCATTTTTGGTGCATTACATAATTTTAAACAGGAACTGTTAATCAAATTCGAGTAAAAGATGAAAATCAGCTGTCAATATTTTCCCTATAAAAACATACAACGCATTGAAGACATTATTAGTGCTACTGTTTCCCTACTACTGATTAAAACCAACGTTATTATGGAGCGGCGACGTCATTTAAGCAGGGAAGAAATGCTCAGAGCCGTGGGAATGATAGAAGCTGGTTAATACCGTTGATTTCGAAATCATGCTCAACATACTTCGCTCTATTAACATATCTCCAACAGCGATTGACTGGTTTCGTAGTTACCTGTTTGAAAGAAAGAAAGAAAGAAAGAAAGATAATTTATTTGTCAAACATGCGTATACATAAACTGACTAATCAGATATGCAAGGTATTAAATTAATAGTATGTTGTGAGCGTCCATGTTTTGCCAATAACGGCGTACAAATTTTGTAGGTATAAAAATTACATTTAATTGCATTTACATATAGTCATTTTAAATTTAATTACAAAATACACAAGAAATAAATAATAAATTGATGTCAAGACATTATAGTATAAGTATATTATATTACAAAAAATAAATTGCATTATGTCCAGTATATTCAGTATTATGCAGTCAAATAGATTCAAAGTCAATTGATTTAAAATTCACATCAATATATTGTTATACTTAACTATATCTATTAGAAGTCGGAAGAGAAAAGTCCTTTTCATTCAAAAAATTTAATACATTGTAATACACTTTATTAACTAAAAAAATTCTCAGCCTTTTTTTGAAAAGTGACAAGGGCAGTTCTCTCCAACTTTTAGGCAATTTGTTAAATATCATAGGAGCCATACAGAAAACACTTTTGCGCATAAGCGCTGTTCTCGCAGTATGAGAGCATATTCTACTGTTGTCGCGCCTGTTACGTGGGACTACTTCATCTAATCGTTTAAATCGGTGTGGATTTGTCTTGACAAATACAGCTACCTCAAAAATGTACAAACATGGCAAAGTAAGTATTTTATATTTTTTAAAGTAAGGCACGCAACTATCAGTAGGTTTAATTTTAAATATTGAACGAATGCACCTCTTTTGAGCCTTGAACACCGTGTCCTTTTCTGTTGAGTTGCCCCAAAAAATTACACCACTTGTTTGGCCGCCGGCAACGTATTTGCATAGATGAGTCCTGCTCTTCTTGGTGTAGTACTTCAGCCGGTGTTCCTCAGGGTGGCGTTTTATCTCCTTTACTCTTCGCAATATTCATAAATTCTATTTCTAAAACACTTCAATCCTCCTACCATCTTTATGCTGATGATTTGCAAATTTACAGACAAACTCCCTATACAGATTTGCATACTGCTATTGATATCATGAACCAGGACTTGGCTTCTGTTTGCGAATGGAGTGAAGCACATGGTTTGCAGGTTAACCCGTCAAAGACCCAGGTCATTGTGGTTGGTAGTTCCAGGTTGGCGCCTAAGGTAAAATGGACGCAGCTTCCTCAGGTTATTTTCAACGGCACAGCTATTCCATTAAGCGAGAAAGTTAAGAACCTTGGGGTTTGGGTTGACAAACATCTTTCTTGGGGTCCTCAATTACAAGAAGTCAGTCGCAAAATATTTGCTTCTGTCCATTCCCTAAGACGATTGCGTAACTTTCTGCCAACTGCTACTAAAATTGCGCTAGCACAGTCTCTTTTACTTCCCATCCTAGACTACGCTGATGTCAGTTATCTTGATCTTACTGAGGCACAATTTGATAAACTTGAGCGACTCCAAAATGTTTGCATTAGATTTATATTTGGCTTGCGCAAATATGATCACGTATCCGAATTTCGTACGAAACTCAAGTGGCTTCCAATACGTCTTCGCCGGAACTTACACATTTTGTCTCTGCTTTACAGTGTGCTGTTTAATCCTAAAACCCCCACTTATCTTAAAGAACGATTTAAGTTCCTTCATGACACACATGCAAAATCTCTGAGGTCATCAGAAAACTTACGCCTTGCGGTACCGAGTCACGCCACCAATTTCTATGCTAAGTCGTTCGCAGCTCAAGCAGTACGGCTGTGGAATGCTCTACCCGTGTCAGTAAGACAAGCACAAACCCTATCTTCTTTCAAAAACTTAGTAAAAGATCTTTATCTCTCTTCTTAAATTGGTGTTATTATGTATGTCTTCGTTTCTTTCTTTTTTTTTTAATATTTATATGTATATCGTCGCCGTAGAACGAAAAGTCACCAAGTAGGTCAAAACGTGTTTTGAGTTATGAAGGTTTAAAGTTTTATAAAACAAAAAAAAACATAACTTAGTTTTGGCATGAGATAATTGTTTTTTTATAGTTTGTACCTTAGAAAATAGATAAGAGCATAAGTTGACATTATTTTTTTAACGAATTACTTATAATTATTGAAATAATGACAAAATACTAACTTAGTTATTTTTCACCCTCAAATACCGTACCAAGATTTTTGGTTATAGAGTTTTAGTGACTTTTCACCTGTGTCTAGAACCATTGTTAAAAATAATAACTCTAGTTAGTTACAATATTACTTATATTACGAACTTCAATAGATCTTTTAATGAATTTCAACTCTCTAATTTACACCCTTTTTAATTATTATTGTCTGGTTTTGAAATCAAGGCAAAGAAAAGAGTAAAACATTTGCGTTACTTACTATTAGTTTATTAAAAAAACACAAAGAAACATTCATAAGAAAAAGTATTATAAATAATCATAATTAAATTAATCCGACTCTTCACTTTCATTGTTAAGATCAGGTTCCAATGCCCTGTCTTGAACGTCATTGCTGGTAGGTAGAGACTCATACCATGAGTGAAGTTCTTGGGGTATGATACCCTTGCGACAGAGACCAATAAGGTCTCTTTTCTTAGCCTCTGAAATCGAAAGAGGAGCAGTATAAGCCATTGGAATAGCATATGCTTTTAATTTAGCTATCAAATCGCTTCTTCTAGTTTCCGAAACACTCTCTTATTCCATTCTCTTCTTGAAGTCTTCTTTTTTTTCTTGTTCGAGGAACCATTTTTTCTTCTTTTTGAAATACGTCCAACTTAGAGTACGGGCCATCGTGAGTATAACGAAACTTAACTATGCCTGGACATTGCTTTTCAAACCTAAAACATTTGATTTTCAGCCACATAATTTTCTTTCCCTGTTTATCCTTGCTTGTATTACTGATACATTTTCTATTTAGAGTCTTCACATCAAGAATTTCATTTTCAGTCAGTTCTTTTACTATATAAGGAGATGCTGTTTCGCGGTGTCTCTTTGAGCGCGCGTGACGCATGACTGACTTCCTCTAAAAATAAACTGGCGTATGCTTTTGCTCTTTTTCTATTGCGCTATGCATGAAGTCAACCTCCATGTGCGTGTGACCACTTTCCAAGTATTTCTGCTCAAAAACGTCCAAATGTAAATCGGGTCTTTGGATCAGATGAACCAACAAGGCAGTTATAAATTGGTTTCTATTTTGCCCTGCGCTAGTGTCACTATAAATACAGATTTCTTTAATAGTATGTGGCACCTGACTGATCCACCAGTTTAAAGCACTGGCGATTTCAACACTTCCTCTTTTGCCATTAACTTCGTTCCATGTTATACAATAGGCTTCATTAGGAGGCTTTGCTGTATGAATCGTGTAGTTCTGGACATTTAGTTTCCTTGTGTAGTATAGAATGCTGACGCCACAAACAGGTATGTGTAACGTAGATTGCATGTCAGAAGTGAACACAAGATAGGTTTCGTCTGCAATAGACCGTTCCTTATCACTTTCTTTGGCAGTTTGTGCCGCGATTTTTCTCTCAATATGGGCATCATAAATTATTCTTTAAGATTATCAGGCCAACCTGCACTATCGAACCGTGTACCTATCCAGAGATCCTTTTTTGGAGTGAAAAATGATAAGTTAAATTCAGATCCAAATATTCTTTTATATACTTAAAATGAACAAGGGGTATCATTAATTGATCGTTGATGCTAGTTTTTCTTTGTATATCTCGTACATTTTGGCAATGCTGAGTTTGCTCTCCAAGTATTGCCTTTGGGTAGTTTTTCTGCAATAATGTGATTCAAGTAGAGGATAGGAATTAATGTGATTAATAATTTTTTTTTCAGAATCACGATCGGCTTTATTAATAGGAATTTTGGAACCTCGCCCGTCTTTCCCCTCAAAAATGCCGAACTCGTTCTTTTGTTTGAGAGCTTCATTGACCGGTCCACTTGAAACGCATAATGTTTTGAGGAAAAACTGCTTGCACGCTCTTATTTTAGAACCATTTTTGTTAAAATAGTATTCATATGAGGCACTTCGACGTTTATCTTTTGAAATAAGCACCTTCAAAGTTTTTACAGGTTTGGCAACTATAAATTGCAATAAAAAATGTTTTTGTGCCATATAATCCATAATGTTCCAGTATTGTTGACATAGTGAAACTATTTCATCTTCAGAAAAGTTATACAAACATAGAAAGCGGCATTTTGTATTACATTTCACGGACTTAGGCATCTTAGCGGGCATGATTTTCCCTTTTTTATTCTTATAAGGCAAACAATTGTGTCTATTCGCTTTTGCTTGATTCTTTTTCCATTTACTTGGGCAGCATTTTTTCCATCTTTAAGTATTCTTGTTCTTTGTGGCAGCAGTGATAGCTGATGCTAACTTTTGATTTTCAACAGATTCTTGTGTATTTGTTTCTGATTTGTCGTTTTCGACAGAGTTTAAAACGACACTAATAGTAGCCGATGGAGAGTTTAGAGGTTCAACGGATTCTGGTATTTCAATCACTGCCTTTTCATTTTCATCTGCATTGTTAGTTGGTATTATTATTTCTTGCTGTTTATTAGATTCTTAGTTTTCATTGGCAAAGGTAATACCCAGGTTGATTTTCAACTGTAAAGTTACTGTTTTCATTGTAAATAAGAATTCATCAAATCTTCGCTATCACTGCTGTCACTTGAAATGTTTCTAATTACTCTTCGTTTATTCTCCAAATAGTGTTTCTCGTCACTATCTGGATACCTAGAAAATCCACCAAAACTGCTTTTATCGGGTATTTCACCAGAGGCTACTAATCAGAAAAGTCTAATAAATACTTAAATCACTCACCTGTACAGCAACATCTTCTTTATTCAATAAATTTAAGATTAACTTTGCTCGACTCATTGTTTATTTGAGTTTATAAAATCACGTACAAAAATAATAACGGGACACGTGCGCATCGGACGGCGTTCCGCCGAGAGTAAAAGTCACCAACACGTGCGGAGGCACGTATGCAACGGCCAACAAACCTAGTTAAAAGAGCAAAACTAACCAAGTCGTGCGCGAAAATCACCTAATTATCGTAGCTATACAAAGATAGTGATTGAAATATTCACTAAAAGTTTTTAGCGAAAAGTCGAAACAAATTTCTGTGACCATAGCATTAGGATAGAATTGATTAAATAAGTTTGACGATTTCTCGCGTTAAGATTATATTCACGTAATTACTATAAATGTCGGTCGAGTAGTCACTAAGTTGACTTGGTTAGTTTTCGCCTGCTGTTTTTTTATCGAACGAGTCATTCTAAAACTAGTTAAGTTATTTTAGTTATCTTTGCCTTGAATTAAGTCCCGGCTATGATTTATTTTGTAAAGAGGAAAGGTAATCAAACCGAGTTAAGTACAGAATTGCAATCTTACCGAATAATGAAAAAGTATTTAAGTAAATTAATTAATTTTCGATTAACATGTTGTAAACCAAATGAAGAATTAGTGATTTTTGGCACTATCTAAAATGAAAATTATGACACGTATAAACATGACTGTAAGGTTGATATTCGTAGAAAAAATGGGTGATTTTGATGACATAACAAACTCAATTTTGGCCAAAAGTCGACTTGGTGACTTTTCGCTCTACGGCGACGATATATATGTTTTGAGAACGTTATTTATTGTTTTGTATTTTATATAGATAAATAGTACACCGTGGACTACCCGCGTATTTATTTTCTTCTTCTGAGTCAAATCCATCCAAAGGTTGTCTGTAAAAGATCGCTTTTAGCGATAAGACCGCCCCTTGTATCACCCTTTTTAATTGTTAAGTCCATAATTTTATTTTACTGTTATGGTGTACAATAAAGAATATATCTATCTATCTATCTATCTATCTTTAGCTCTGAATACAAGTCAGAGTGTTATCAGTCGACTTTGGACACGTTACCGAAGCACTGGTACCGTGGCTGAGCGCCATGGAGGACGGTATCGCTGCACCACACGGAGACAAGACCGATACATTCAAATCTTAACTCGAAGAGCTCCAACAATAACCGCCATGATGTTAGCCGTGAGGCTTCATCACTCTTCAGGGAACTTAATTAGCGACCAAACAGTCAGAAACCGCTTGCATGAAGTGAACCTTCATTCCCGAAGACCGCTACGGGTACCACCTATAGCAATGCACAATCGTAGGATTCGATATCAATGGGCTCTTGAACACAGAAATTGGGCAGAAGAACAATGGCGTTTCGTGTGCTTTTCTGATGAGTCTCGTTTTGGTATGAGACCGGATACAAGACGTATACGACACTGGAGAACCCCTGGACGCCAACAGCGATTAAAATCCTGCCAGGAAGTCCATCCTTATAGTGGTGGAACCATCATGGTATGGGCGGGTATTTGGATCGGCGGAAGAACTGAGTTGATTTGGATCAGAGGCAACCTCAACGCTCAAATGTATGCTGAGACGATTGTATCTGACGTCATCGTTCCTCTACAAGTGCAAATCGGTCCCTTATTTCAGTTAATGCATGATAATGCACGACCGCACACCGCAAGCGTTGTAAGACAGACTCTCGCCGCAGCTAACATAAATGTCCTGCTCTGGCCTGCTTAGTCGCCAGACTTGAACCCGATTGAGCATGCATGGGATATGCTACAGAGAAGAGCTCTGCCGAATATGGAGGGTATCCAGTCGCAAGAAGACCTTTTTTTGTTGTTGCAACGAACATGGGCGGCCATTCCACAGCGTGATTTGGATGAACTCATTTTGAGTATGCCAAACCGATGTTCTTGTGTTGTTAGTGTTCGCGGTAGAAACACGGATTATTAATTGTTTAAGTTACCCAATAAAATTTTAAAGAAAACTGTTATTTCAGTCTTTTTTTCGAACTTTAATGTTAGTGGTTCAAATGTCAAAAATCCCTTTATTAGGAAAATGGCAAATTTCTTTATTAATGCAAAGGTGACTTGGTTTATCGTTACTGTGACAAACGAAAACACTTTATTTGATGAATCCTTAAAGAAAATTTTAATTAATATCAATCAGGAGAAAAGTTATTGCAAAAATATATGTTGATCCCTAGACACTTTTGATGTGTGTATTTACAAAAAATATTTCTCTTAATTATTTTTTTTTTTTTTTATAAATAGTGGAGACAGCTTTTTTTACTGTTTTATATGTATTGATTTATTTGAACTGCCTCCGTGGTTGAGTGGTTTAGGCGTTTGCCTTGAGACCCGGTGGTCGTGGGTTCGATTCCCGCGAGAAGCATACTTTTAAAAGTTGTTTCCAGTTTGGCTAGGACATTGTAAGCCTGAATCACCTAATTGTCTGATAAAAAGACGGTTCCGTGCTTCTAAGCCGGTGGTCCCGGTCGCCAAATGGCGGTCCCTTGAGGCGGTCTAGAAACTCTGACACTAGGGTTAGGGTATATGGGGTTGGGCACGCCGCAATTGCGGCGGTAAGACCCCTCTTTGAGGAGTGGCTAGATCGGCGTCACGGCGTCCTGACCTACCGCATGACGCAGGTCCTCACCGGACACGGAAGTTTCGGGAGGTACCTGTGTCTGATGGGAAAGGAAGAAACGCCTGGGTGTCACCACTGCGAGGGTCGCCCTGAGGACACAGTAGAGCATACGGTGCAAGACTGCCCCGCCTGGGCAGAGCACCGACGTGTCCTCACGGCGGCGATAGGCGGAGACCTCTCGCGCCCGGCATTGGTCGAGACCATGCTGCGGGGCGAGAGGGAGTGGGAAGCGGTCGCCTCCTTCTGCGAAGCAGTCATGCTTCCGAAGGAGGAAGCGGGCCGTGTGAGGGAGAGGATGGCGTCCTCCCTCCAGCCCAGCCGCAGTGGTAGACGCCCACGGCGTCGGACGTCGGCCGACGATCTCCGGCCACCGTAGGCGCGGGCATGCGGATCTGCGATACCTTGTTAGAACGTTCTTGCAACCCCTAAATAGTGATTTTTGTAATTTTTTTCATCTATAATTTTTTTTTATTTTCTGTCTTACATCTGTAAAAAAACAAACTTGTAAATCAACGTGATCAAAAATCTTCGTATTCATTTCCTCTCAATATTTTTAGAATGAAGTATGAAGGGTGTAGGAAGTGCCAGTTCTCTCCTAACAATCAGTTCATTATGTCCTAATATACTTCAAATAAAATATGTTGGATACATTAATAGATCAGAACGGAATGTATGGACTACAAAAGAGTTTAACTCTTAGTTTGTTTCGGTGTTTCTTCTCAGCGTAGTCAGCTAGGAAACACAGGTATTATGTAGTTTAAATTCACAAACTAGCTAAGTACGAGTCGGATACGCCCATGAAGGGTTCCGTAGTAGCAACCGTAGATTAGCGAAAAATATCTTTGAATTTCATAAGATTTATATAAACGATAAAGTTGTATATTTGTGTATTTTTTAACGTGCTATATCTCATATACGGGCAGTATACTAACTATCACAGTAACAGTAACTAGCACAAATGGGCTGCATTAGGGCTTTGGAGCGTATCCGATTATTACTTATGGTATTAGACGTAAGCGCTAGAGCGTCTACTACAGACTTAAAGCAGCCGCTTTAGCGCTATTTGGGCGCCATTTTATGCAGCCTAAAGTTCCATTTAACCTGCACAACGGTTGCATAAAGGTTCCTTAATAGGTATAATAATTTATTAACGCTATACTAAAGCTCTCATAGCGCTATTTTTGAATGATTTTGAACTACTTTGAACGAATGAATTGATTACAGTTCTTTATTGTATATCTTCAGTTGACATTATTTGTAATATTTTGGTAAAGTGTATTCGTCGCCATCATGAAAATAAAACATAAAGAAGTAAAAGTTTGTATTCTGTATTAGCAAGATATATAAAGATACTTAAAACGCTGTCCAGTTTACTGTAGATATATAAGATAATTTTCGAGTAATTTTAACGCGCTTTTATGATATTTAAAAAATTAACAAATGATATGTGATATTTTTTATTTGTTATATAGAATAAATTTTATTTCCGTATTTTTACGTGTCGATAACTTACTATTTGCAAGTGGCCGATTGTTTACCGGTACATTTAATGCACATTTAACTGAAAAACCAATGTATATCAACTCAATTTTGCAAGTGAATTATAAGTTTTCTTAAAAAATCATGGCGTCATTGTAATGTAGTCATAACCTGCAGTTTTAGCTCTAATAACTCCCTTTTGAGAATCATAGCGCTAATTTTCACCCTTCTAACGCTTCCAGTGATTTTTGTTCCCCTAGTGCAACTCACAGCCACAAAAGCTCCTATTTTCTTGTTTTTGAGGTTATTAAATGTTTTATAATAGTTACAAAAGCGGCTGTAAAATGGCGAATGGATTGAGCCTGCAAGGAATGACTATTGCTAGTAAAGGCCTTAGTTACACTGATGATATTTTTGTAACTATAGTATGCATAAGAGTTTCTATTATTTCTATAATGAAACTTATAGTAGTATAATAGTGGTTACTATAACTATAACCTATAAAAGTTACAATGGAAACCACTGTACAGCTGTGAGTGGCAGAATGACCTTCGTAACTCTCATATAAAGGTGTAAGTGGTAAATGAGTTCTACCTTGATTCAGCTTATAGCACCTTAAGTAACTTTTATAGCTATAGACGTTTACGGATGCAGATATGCAACTTTGAACTGCTTTTTGAACCCTTAAACCGCTATTTTACAGCCAAAAGTAACAAAATAGGCTGCAATTTCCACTAATGTGCTCGTTGGGTGCTGACTCTATCTCGTTCAAACCAATTTTCTTTGAAAGATTTTTCACTCTCTTATTTTAAAAGTTAAAGGGGGCCACATTTTACCACTTTCGAAGGATTGACTTTGAGAAAAAATGGTTTTATGCAGGAACCTCAATGTCATTTTTAAAGACCTATATACAAACATGCCACACGTACCAATAGGTTTGATGGAATTCATTTGTAAAAAAATCGTAAAGTGGTTCAGAGAATACATCGACTTACTAAGTTTCAAGTCTGTAGTCCTAATGGTTTCAGAATAAAATGGCTGTGACATACAGACGGACATAAAGACTTGAGACGAATCTACAGTATTTCCATTTTTTGGCATTTGGCTACCGAACTATAAAAATAACGTGTAAAAATGTTATTTGCAACCAAGTTGTAAGATAAATATCATTATTTCTTTATATAAAATGAATAAACACCATAATGTCACATAAATGGAGTCGATACGAAGGCTAGCAGTACCGGATGAACAGCAGGTAGGTAACTGAAGATACTTCTTGCATCATGGATTATAATTAACCACATCAGACCTTGATTAAAGACAAGGAAAAGTATTAACAAACTAATTTTGGCCACGACTTATTTCGCGTGGGAGGTTTTACCCGAATAAATCTCGATCCGCAGATATTGATGTTGCAGTTTTGGAAAAAGCTCGAAACATATAAAAAAGATTCAAGTTTCCGACAACATTCAGGGAAATAGCTATTTAGATACGTTAGGTACTTTATGTATGAGGATGTGTTAAGTAAGAAGGCGAATAACGATCTGTATGGTTTATTTGGAAGCGCTTATTTATTTATTTATTTATTATGGGACAATAAACAGCTACAATATATAACGTCTACAAATAACAATAATATACATATGAAGTATTAACAATATTGCAGCCCACTACATTATCCGCATGTTAACAATATAAGGTAAAAAGTGCCACTAGATTTAGCATTACTCAGATATGTAGATAAATTGAAGTAAAAAAGAAACAAACAAAAAACATAGATTATGAAGTAAATACAATACAATTAATTAATTATTTAAAATGAAATACACGTTAAAAAAAAAAAAAACTAATTAAAACTAAAAATTAAAATTTAGGATTATTCGTTATTATCACAAGAATTGAAATTATGTTAAATAAGGAAATTGACATCACATCATTATAATATATCATCATTATAATACAATTACAAATTCATACAATTCATTAATATAAATAATTAAAACGGTTGACATATACTCGTATTAAGTTAATAATAATAAAGGACTTACACTATTTCTTATTAGCATTGGATAAGATTTTAAAAACATTGGCCTTAAATTTCGATTTGGAACATACAAAAATATCAATATCAATGAAGTTGCTATTATAAGATTCCACCATACGACGAATAGGGCAACGCAGTCCTGAATTAGTCCTACAGGTATTTACTGCGAACAATGTACCTGCACGGACTCTACGCTTATGCACAGTGCGGGGGACCACATAACATAACTTACTTGTGAGGTCAATGGAATCGAAGTAATTATGAACTATACCATGCAGTACGTTGGCTTCTAAAAATTTACGTCTAGATTCTAATGTTAACATATTATATTTATTTAGTAATTGTGAATATGACAAACACCTTTTGTAGCACCTATAGTACATGGAGCGAAGAAATTTACGCTGGACTTTCTCTATCATATCTATATATTTCTTATAAAACGGGTTCCAAATAGAGACGGCATACTCGAGCTGCGAGCGTACAAGCGTCTTGTATAAGTAAAGATAGGTGGAGGGCCGTTTGAATTCGGTAGTTGCTCTCAGGACAAAACCATACATCTTAAACGAGTTATTTACAATTCTCTCCACGTGTTGATTAAGTGACAGCTTATTGTCAAATAGAACACCAAGATCAGACAATAGTGGTGTTAATTAGAAAGGCGTTATTTAGCTTGTACTTAAAATTTGTGACACATTTATTTCTTGTGAAATTTATATAATGGCATTTGGAGACGCTTAAGTGTAATTTGTTCTCAAGACAGTATGCTGAGAGTCTATCTAAGTCCTCCTGGAACATTAGACAGTCTTCTATTGTATTAATAATTTTAAAAGCTTTCATATCGTCAGCATACATAAGAAATTTTGTACTTAAAAAGCATCTCCAAATGTCATTTATATATATATTAAATAGGAGTGGTCCCAGGATTGAGCCCTGCAATTATTTATATACTATGACAGCAGAAGAGAACTATGACAGAATAATCAAAATAAATGGGGTACATTAATAACATATTTCGGTAATGTGGGTACTTGTGCCGCTCTCCCTTCATGGAACAAGCGCGATGATGCGGACGGCCAGTCCGCATTCCTAAAACTTCGGCTTGCTTAGTGCGCGCGGCCTCATGGCGCAGGGCGGTTGTATGAGCTTCTCTATTTTGCATGTCTAAGTCACGTAAGTATTAGCTGCTACAGCTACAAATTGTAAACATACGGAGAAAGCGCACAACTAGATGCGGTAAATAATACACTAAAGTGCGCCCACTTTATTTTTATTAAGACTGACTTCTGCCTGCGGATTCGCTCGCGTGTTAAGTCCTGCATCAGATGTTCCAGTTTCCAAAATCAATGATAGCCTATATGTTGCCCAGACTTAATAGCTGTATAACAAAAACAGTTTCAGTCAAATTCGTGAAGTAGTATACTGTACTTTTCATACACATTATAATTTAAACAAACTATTTCTTGTTACCTACATCCATTTACAAATGGATTCAAATAAAGTTTATTCCAACTCAAAATATGCCAGTGTAAGGCAGTTGTCCGACTATCGGCGAGAAAACGACTAACTATCGGCGATTTACTCGTTCAAGAAACGCACAATGAAATATACATTCCGTATAAACGAAAGAGATGCATATATTAATAGTTGCTCTCGGACTGTTCACACTGCCGGCGACGACTCGCTTCACTAGTTCTGTCGCTGAGCGACAAGAGCTGTCACAGATAATACTCACTCAGCGATACTCGCTTGGCGGTCAGAACTCACGCCCTGAGACCAACTAGCGGTCGAGCGGACCAACTAGCGAGTAATCGCCCGTCGCACTCACCCACTTGCTTATAGGCCTATCGGAAACTATCGGAACTACACGCTCGCTGCTCGCCAACTCGAGTTCAAATGCTAGCTCTACTCGCTACTCGTTCATCGTCAGCGGTGGGACAAGTACCTTATGTAGTCACTATTACAATTGAAAATAAGAAGGTATAGGAAAAGCCAATAACACAAGGGGCCCAATTAGATTTATAGATGTAAGAATTGATAGATGTTAGTTTTTTATTGCTTTTCCTTTGCAAAAATCACTAAATGGATTTTTGTGAAACTTTACAGTTACCTAAGAGCCTATTACATACAAATAACAAGAAATCCTAATCGGATTGGGATGAAATCTGGCACACGGTTAAACCATTGATGTAATTAAAAAAACCCAAATATGTAATAGTCATTACTAAATTATGAAATCATTCATTCATCATGAACATTCTTTATGCACATTTATTTGTTGATAAATCCAAGTCAACGGCCAAGTCACATAAAATCTAAGTATATTAATAAAGAAATCGCTGTAAAGAACCTTAGACTTGGCTTGGCTTTGCTTAGAGATTTCATTACTTTTTATACAGAAACAAGTAGCTCCATTGAGACTTGGCTAGTTTTTTACAGGAAGTTTTTATGGGATTTCACTTCTTTTTGCAGAAAGCTATTTTTTACTTGATTAGTTTCTTTTTTATATACTTCAGACCTTTCATTCATAGGTTTTATTATTAGACATTGTTTTTTCTTATCTTGTCTTGGCCATCAGATCAGACTCCAGATTCATATACATCAATAGAAGGGGCTCCTCACATTGAATAACTTTGGTCAAGACGCATTTACATATCTCCCATAGTTCAGCTAAGCTCTCAGGGTTCTTCATCAGATACTCCAGACCTTAATTTTTTTACGACTTTCCACAGCTGCAATCCACTTTATAGACACCGGGTTTTTCCAGAGGGTAGTTGTCCTTCGGTGAACGCAGCATCTGAGAGACTTTCTTGAACGGAGTGAAGATAGTTTTTACGGCATATTTCTGTAGAATGTTTGCAACCATTTCTGTCACTCCTTTCACGTACGGCAAGAATGCTGCCTCTAAATCTCGCACTTCCGGTGTCTAGAACTAGATTTTTGCCTACGCTGTGCGATATTCACTGCATATCCATTTCTCTGTAGCACCTTCTGAACATGTGTTAGCTCATCATGTAAATGATCCTCGTCACATTATGATTTATGTGTTTTGTTTGTACGTAATTATCTAACCTAACAACATCTTATAGTGACCGTATCAATATTAAAAATCTTTAACGTTTTAAATAAATAGATTGATTCCTTGATTCATGCATTAAACACTAATTGTATTCAAAATTTGAAGCTTCTATGTCTGCTAGAAGTGCCTTAGACTTTTGATGATCGGTCAGTCAGTGAGTGAGTAACAAAATTAAGAAACTTTGACTCGTTATAATTCTTAAACTACTTGTTCAAATTAAATGAAATTTGAAATATACCGTGTTTATACAATGCCTGCTTGGTTACTGAAAATTCAGACTTCTAGTTTTATCTACAACGAAGTTATACGGGGTAGAAAATGGCCTGACCTGCTTCGAGAAAAGTATGGTACGGACGTGTCGCTTTTTGTTCGACTTGGCGGGGGCAATGCCGTGCCCCCAGATATCATTTTACATAAAATATTATATCAAGATTATAATTAGGTATGCGTAACGTTTATTCGTTGTTTAAATCGTCAAAGATAAAATTGCAAATAATTATGAAATTCAAAAAACTATTACAATCATAGTTCTGAATTTGGTGTAAAGAAACGTTTTGAAGCACTCAAGTCAGCTAGCTGTCAGTGTCAATAATAAAATATAATTCATCTGTCACTAACATTTGTGTTTGTGCTAGTTATGACGGATTCCGATTATTGTTTGTGATTTGGTGAACGATGTTGCGGTGTAAATTGTTACCTGAATGAATGTTAAGACACATTGTGTCTTCATTATAAACTCTTCTTACTTCGTGGGTTGTTGCAACAAGTACCCAGGTATAATATGTGTGTAATATGTTTAATAATTTATTTTAAGTATTATGTAGCCACAACAACTTAACCTATAAATCAATGTCATTATTGTTTTTATTTTTAAACGAAATCCGTAAGTTTTACAGGTTTCAGGACAAATGTTTAGTTATCAGTAATAAATATACAATAAGATGCTGCATATTGCATGCTTGTTAATGACTTTTATTGAGTGGGGCAAAAGTCTATAGAGTGGCTGGCATTCTCTGTATTGCATAAATTGCAGACTTCACACGAATAGTCTGCAACGGCGTCGTATCAGGTATCTGTTCACGGAATGGCCGGAATACAACACCTTTCGGCCAAAACTCTTCCTTCATGAAGGTCGACATTATTTGTCGACTATAGCGTAATGGATAAGGCATCGGACCTGTGATCGAGAAGTCGCGGGTTCAAACCCCACTCAAATTGGAAGACTTTCATTGTACTAGGCTACTAGTGGTCTTTAAGTCAAGAGTGAATAGGTTATTTTTAGGTAAGTGTGCTCCATCTTCGACCACATCATCACTTACCATCAGGTGAGATGGTGGTCAAACGCGAACCTATTATCAATTTTAAAAAAAGAGATTGGCCGCCCCGGTGCCGAAGTCGGTCAGGAAAATCAGTAAATTACTATAAACAAATAATTTGACCTCTCTGTAATTCTAATTACTAAGTATCAGTTCTGATTCTCACAAAGAAAATAATGATAATCTGTAAGACAATTAGTAATAGTCTGGGTACATACATAATTAATTGTTTTCTAATTACAAATTGATTAACATTTTTGAATGGAAATATTAATCAAAACAGTAATCGTAATGTCAGTGGACGTGAATTATATAAATGGTTTTTCCTTGACTTTGTCCTAAGAAAACAAGAACGATGGCATTGAAGTGGGTTTAGTTATTTAGGTAATTAAGTTATATTATTACGATCAAAATATGTGTACATACATGCGTATACGTGTCATATTTAGTTCTTCAGGGCCGGAAAATATGTCT
Source organism: Tholera decimalis (assembly GCA_943138885.2). Taxonomy (NCBI): domain Eukaryota; kingdom Metazoa; phylum Arthropoda; class Insecta; order Lepidoptera; family Noctuidae; genus Tholera; species Tholera decimalis. The sequence continues at coordinate 2,531,702 of OW964577.2, forward strand.
CATTTATGCTCGAGTAAAAAATATGCAGGGTGTCTCAAAAAATTACCATTTTTGTAAAAAAGCTTTACTTCTTGAGTGATATCTTTCATTACCTGAAAGACTAATGTCAGTGTAAATTAGGCGGCTTTTTGTCGGCTGCCGCAGCAAATCGCCGAGCACCGCCGTGTCCTTGTGGAGGCGATCGGCGGTGGCGACCTCTCGCGTCCGGCCTTGGTTCAGGTCATGGTGCGGGGCGAGGGGGAATAGGATGCAGTCGCCCCCTTCTGCGAATCAGTCATGCTTGCGAAGGATGAGGCTGAACGCCTGAGGAAGAGACAGCTTTCTTCCTCACGCTCCAGCCGCATTCGAGAGTCGCCCCGGGCATCCGGGATCGCGAGCCGATCTCCGGCCACCGTAGACGCGGGTCTGCGGACGGCGAGCAGGAGTAGCTCACTGTCCTGTAAGGACCAGACCCAAATCGGCGGCGCGCCATGTTCCTCGCGTGCTTTAAAGAGCTGTCAGTAGCATTGACGGGGCCCGATAGGGTTATTGCCTTACGGGGTTGCGGGAATGTTCTAACCAGATACCGTGGCCCCAAAACGCAAAGGCAACTGAAGGAGCAGGGTGGGTTTTTAATCAGTAAAAGTCTGACACTACCTTACGCTCTACCCACAGCGGGAGGGGTCATTTGATGATTTTCCCAACCGGAAAAAAGTGGTCTGATTTTTAGTGTGTAGCCTGAAAATTATACATATAGTAAACGCGGTTTCATTTGATGCCTCTCACTTTAATCAACGTTGTTTATAAAAAACAGACACACCATTTATCGATAATTGATAAGAGCCATTTGCGTTACAGAACATCACTATCACAAAATAAAATTGAAAATTAAAAGATCGATTAAGCCTTTTAGTACCATGTTTTAATTAAAATATATAATCAAATAGTTATCTAATTTAATACTTATCGAGCCTCATCTAATGGAAATTCCATAAACTTCCTAATGAACCGTAAATCAATTTAATTTCTGCCAGAAAATAATAAGCACAACCTTACAAAATACAAGAAGACAAGTAAATCTCAGTATTTATATGTATCATCTATGCAAGTAAACAAATAGAAACAAAGGCTGTCGTGAAAGCAAGAGAAAGCGCACTGAACAGGTGAGACAGCAAAATCTAACATTATTTACCCCTCAAACTCCATACTATTTTTCCCCTTGAAGTTGCAGTAGCCTGAGTAATAAGCATTGAGACAGGAAAAGTATCTAAGGCACTTTCCGATCAGTTATAGTATTAAAAAAAAAATCGGTCACACCGCAATTGCGGCGATAAGACCCCTCTTTGAGGAGTGGCTAGATCGGCGTCACGGCGTCCTGACCTACCGCATGACACAGGTCCTCACCGGACACGGAAGTTTCGGGAGGTATCTGTGTCTGATGGGAAAGGAAGAAACGCCTGGGTGTCACCACTGCGAGGGTCGCCCTGAGGACACAGTAGAGCATACGGTGCAGGACTGCCCCGCTTGGGCAGAGCACCGACGTGTCCTCACGGCGGCGATAGGCGGAAACCTCTCGCGCCCGGCATTGGTCGAGGCCATGCTGCGGGGCGAGAGGGAGTGGGAAGCGGTCGCCTCCTTCTGCGAAGCAGTCATGCTTCCGAAGGAAAAGGCGGGCAGCGTGAGGGAGAGGATGGCGTCCTCCCTCCAGCCCAACCGCAGTGGTAAACGCCCACGGCGTCGGACGTCGGCCGACGATCTCCGGCCACCGTAGGCGCGGGCATGCGGACAGCGAGTAAAGGGCAACTCGCTGTCCGACCATGGACGCGCACGATGCACGCGCGCCTCAAAGAGCGTCAGCAATATGACGAGGCCCCCCCTTTAGAGGGCCGAAGCCTGCCGGGGTCGTGGGACTTATCCCATTACCGTGACCCCGGTACGTAAAGGGTTATTGAAGGAACACCGTGGATTTTAGTCAGTAAAAGTCTGACAGTCCCTCCCACCCTGCCCGGGGTGGGAGGACTTATTTGATAATTTTGCCACGTTAAAAAAAAATACCCCTAAAACAATAAAAATAGCAACAATGAAGTATTACAAACTTATAGAAAACGAAATTATTTTTACGTGGCAAGAGGAGCGGTCTAAGCAATATTGAGCCGTGTACAGGGTGGTTACAAGACAGGTTAATGCTGATTTACAGCCCGCCCTCTTTCAGGTGCACTTTTTGAACCTTTACTCTCATAACCCAATGGGAACGCAACCCGACACAGATTGGAGACAGATCAGGCACAGGAGGGGGGGCAGGGGTCCGCTTAACGTGCTTTCCGAAACACAGGGGCTTCACACTGCCAACTTCCAAACTCTGGGCTACTACTGAGAAATTTCTATTAGAAAAACCCAATAGCACCTTTTGCCCAACTCGGAAACCAAACCTTACTCAGCAGTCGTGCTCGCAGCCACTATGTCACCAAGGCAGTTACTAAATTAAAACCTTTAAAAAATGTGAAATTTCTGACTGAATCACCCTGTACCCTCAATTGCCCTTTGCTTTCCGCGGTATCTCGTAATAACATTTCCGCAAACCTGCCAGGCAAAGGCTCTATCAGGCTCCGTCATTGTTGATCGCTCGCTCGCTCTATGAGGCACGCGTGGAACACAATGCGCCGACGCCTAGACTCGAGTCCTAACCGGACGATGAGCTACTCAGGAAATTACCTTTAAAACCTTATATATATCTAAGTATACCAAAGTTACTTTCTTTCCAGGCATGGACTATATCGGCAGTATGGGTCAACATGATCGGGCAGGGCATGATGCTAAGTTACACAACCAGCCTCCTCCCAAGCCTGATGGCACCAGACTCTCCGATCAAAACTGATCTGCATACCTCATCTTGGTTAGGTAAATATTTCATACATAATATGTATATCAGGAGCTTAAACTTAAAAATCTTGGGTCATACAAAAATCACATGGGTGATTGAACCAAATGCTTTCATTAATGATCCATTAAATGTTTGATTTTGTACGGTTAATAATATCTTATACTAGCGACCGGCCCCGGTTTCACACGGGTGCAATGTACTAATAATATACATGTATTATACATATATACCGTCCTCTTGAATCACTTTATCTATTGCTGAAAACTGCATCATAATCTGTTACGTAGTTTAAAAGATACAAGCGTACAGAGAGCGGGAGTGACTTTGTTTTATACTATGTAAAGACAAGTTGATAGAAATAAAGTAAGTTCTCAAACGGTGTTGGAAAACATGGTGTGGAAACATTATCACTTTACAAGCTGATAATATAACTAATCTCCTGACAATACCTGACTCAAGAGAACATATTCTTTTCAGCGTCATCATGTGGCCTCGCCGGAATCCCAGGGTTCTTCATATCCTCATTTCTCATGGACGTATACGGCCGAAGATTGGCTCATGGCGTCGTCATACTACCTGGCATCATCGGCTGGCTCTGCATATACTTCGCTCGGGACATCCCTGCCCTCATGATCGGGAGAATCTTAGGTGGGGTCACTGCTGGAGCAACGGTCTCTTTAGGGGCCATAGTCGTAGGAGAGTACTCCGAACCAAAATACAGAGGAGTCTTTCTAAATCTAAAGACAGCATCAGTATGTATAGGAAGTATGACAGTCCATATCATAGGACACTTCTTCCATTGGAGAACAGTCGCTTTGATAGCTTTAATACCACATTTCCTAGCCATGATAGTTGTATACACATGGCCGGAAAGCCCAGCGTGGCTAGCTTCAAGAGGAGAATATGAAAGAAGTAAAGACTCATTCTACTGGTTGCGAGGACACTCAGAAGCATCCGACAATGAATTAGAGGAGCTGGTTAAAGCTCAGATGGAGCGAAAATTGAAACCAAAACAGAAGAGTTCAATTGGCGACAAATGTGAGGACTTCTTTAAAAGGTTTACTCAAAGAGACTTCTTAAAACCTGTTTTTATTATTTTCACCAGCAGCGTAGTGTTGGAGACCAGTGGAAGACACATCTTCCCTGCATACGCGTTGCAGATAATCGGCGAAGTGACTGGCAACAGGTCTCAATCTTTCTACTACACTTTGGCCATTGATTTGATCATTACATCAAGTTCTGTATCCTCATCAGTTCTCGTCAAGGTAATGAAGCGAAGGACTCTACTCTTCTCCACTGGATTTTCTGCTTATGCAGTCCTCATGATAGCATGTACTTACCTATTTTTAGCTGATAAAAATATCATTCCTAATGACAAAACCTGGATACCCATAGGAATATTTGTTATATATTTCATTCTTGTTAATTTGGGTTGCACTCCCATACCTTTGGCTTTGTTAGGAGAAGTGTTTCCCTTACGTCATCGAGGAGTTGGGTCTGCAGTAGCTGGGACCTTTATATCTCTTGCAGTCATGGTTGGGCTTCAGATTACTCCATACTTACTGCTTAATTTGAAAGTCTACGGCACATTTGTCGTCTTTGGTACTACCATGTGTATTGCTTTGTTTGGTCTATACTTCGTGCTTCCTGAAACTAAGGACAGAACTCTTCAAGAGATTGAAGACTACTTCAACGACGGGAAGTTCAGAGATGACCAATCAGATGAAGACGCAGAAGAGAAAGTAAAGATGGTGAAATAGAATATGAATGAAGAAGTGGTTTATGTAAATAGTGATCTGTGAACTAATATAGTTGAATATACGACCGAAAAAGACACATTCTAAGCAAAACTTTTATGGAGTTACATTAAGTGATAATTAAAAAAAATATGACTGAAGCGTGTACTCATGACCGATTGTGTAGGTAGTTTTATAAAAGTCACTTGTGATCAATGCACAAAAACTCACTTAAGTAGATTACTTGTGATTGTTAAAAGTAATATAATTTAATCATAAGATTAAATAATTATATTGTTGTAAGTGTATTAAATGGTTGTCTCCATATCCTTGAACTGTATTATATCTACATTATTCTATCGGCACCCCACAGTGAAACCAAGCAACTCTGGTATCAAGATAAAACCTTTTTACAGATGTTGTGTTTCGAATATTCTTATGTAATTGAACATTTTCAGTTAAAAGTGTAAATTAGGCCCAGAATACATGGAAGCGGTGACAGTTCAAGCAAAGCTGATAGAAAGGTGACACTTTTAACGGTTGTGGTAATTAGTGAATTCATAGAAGCTGTGAAAAGATGCGTGTGACAGTTTTCTCTCGCTACTGCTGCGCCTTCTATTTCGATATCGAAATAAAAGCAAATAATAGAGATGAACTGATAATCTCAGTGTTAGAAAAAAAAAACAGAAAGCAGAGCCGGCGCAGTTACAGGCCTGACTTGCTAGTTGCAGAGCGCTGGTTCAAATCCAGTTAGGTGCTTGACGTTGTGTATTATACACCGGGCCGGATTAACCATTAGGCGGAGTAGGCAACTGCCTAGGGGCCCCGCATCAACTAGGGGCCCAGGCCCAGTGCACGCACCAAGAAAACATGTTTCTGCGAGAATTTGATGTGCGTGTGAACTTAGGGAACTCACCGTTATCTCACAAAATACAAATCCTTAGATTTAGTAGTAGAATCAAAACAATTTTAGAACAGATCTGGGAATAAGTAAACAAATAAGTATATTAAAAACCGCAGCTCTTAATGTGCGTTTCCTCAGTTCACACACGATTTGGTCAGTCAAAGTAAGAAAAGGGGCCCCGAGAATGCCATTGCCTTAGGGCCTCTGACAGGGTTAATCCGGCCCTGATTATATATCATCATCACTGCGTGTCCTAAGACCAAAAATTCCATCAACTGACACTGGGCCCGCATAGTGGTTTACGGGCCATTTCTTTAGAGGAGGCCTAGTTCTTATACCGTCTCTTAGAGGGGATGCCTGTGGTCCAGAAGGAGAACGTTGTGGGCTATGTTATTAATTAATTCAATTCAATTCAATCTTTATTGCAACAACATGTGTTAACAAGATTTTAATATACAACGTGTAATTTAAAGGGTATATACATACCAAGTGCATGGCTTCTTTGCATGATAATAAACGATATGGCAAGGTTTTTCTAATCCTATGTGTACATGTGTGGAGCATATTAGAAATTTCAATACATTTATACCAGAGGCCGAATTTTAACAGAGGCAATAATTTGGGGTCAATTCTATGAGTCACTTATTTTGAGCTGAAACTTTGCTTAGAGACTCCATACCAGATGTTGTCTTCAGTCCTTTTGGATAAATATGGGGTTTCCATTACACGTCGTATAGGTAATAGCTCACATGGATCCTGTGAGGCACAGCAATTTTATATATTATAAAGATTAGAGCGGCTTTATACAAACTAGAAAATCAAATAAGAATAATCACAATAATTGATGTTGCAAATCTCTAAATGGAATAACTCAACAGTCAAATTAAATTAGGTATTTTAAATAAATGTCAAATCAAATTAGGAAATTTAAATAAATGTCATATTAAAATGGTAATGTCAGTATACAGTAGGGTCAAATAATTATATTACGCATGTACTATGTCACAAAAAATTATAATAATAAAAATTAATGTGGCACTCGGAGACTGCCGCGGTAAAACTATTGCATAGCATTTTTATCAACTTATGCAATTATAATTATATATTTATTTTATTTATGTGGTATTTTTTTCTTTGATATTAATTCAAGTTACACTTTTTGAGCGTGGTGACCGATAAGAAAACATTTTTTTTTCTCATATTGATTAAATGAAAAGTTAATATTATTTAAAATATTTTTATTATCTTACAATACATGTAGGTTATTTAGGAATTTTTATCATTGAAACTATAGGTTTATTAGCAGCTAGTCTACATGCATACGTCTAGTCGCACGCACACAAACACCGTGCCGAAGTCTGCCGAACTGGAACGACGTTAGACGATGTACGGCTTTCAACGCTGCACCGCTGCGCCGGTCGGAGTGGGGGTATTAGGTTTATTTTCGTTACGGAATTTCTTGATTCAGTCGCCGCGCTCAAAGCCCGCGATAAAAGCTATGCAATAGCTTAAAATGCAAATGGCTTTCGGTACTACGTTGTAAAGTCAAAGTCAAAAAATTCATTTATTTTAGTCAAAAATTATTATCTAATGAGAGTAGTAGGTATCTACAAGATCCTTGAGTGAGAGCTAGTGGGCTCCTGTTGTCTCTGCTCAACTGTTAACTGTGCTATCTATCTATTATCCTCCTCATACCTCACTATCCACCAACCACATCTAGTATCCGGCTCATAAATCTCCACATCATTGAAATCTAGGCTTTATACTTGTCAATGACTGACTGCTCCTATGACTGAAGTAAAACATTACATTACATTCTCTTTGGACTGAAAAATAAAATGACCGTCTATCGTATCATTTTTCTCTCAAATATCAGCACACCATCAGCAACATGAGAAGTTTTCTTTCTTCTATAACAATACAAGTGGAACAGGGTTGAAAACGGCGTACAGGATATGATAACCACTCGTGTTTACAAACAGTTGTCGTTACAGCTCATGGCCGAATATCCCTCAAAGAGAAAAATCTGAAGGTTTTCTACCATAAGTAAGTAGCTAGGTACCTAGTATATACTAGGTACACAGCTACCTAGCTAAGGTGTAGCGTAGGCATATTACTTTTTATACATCTTTAGTCTTAGGCCATGTATGACGTAGCTCGTAAGTTAACTCTAAGCTCAACCACTGTATTATACTATTGTAATCTTTGTGTCAGTCGTTCAGTAAACCTTCAACTGAGAACACGCTCTTTAATTTGCCAAACCTTCTGACCACACACACATTAAACCACCTTATCGGCAAAGTGGTGACCCCGACGTGATTCTTATACCGACGTGATTTTTATACCAACGTGATCGCGCGCGTATCGAGTTCCAAGTTACAAAGACTATAATTATCATCGCGCGTAAAAATGAACGACCCACGCTACCAGGCCGCAGCTCTCCAACAACCCGCAGCCATGTCAACCCAGGACCAGCCACAGCCACAACAGATGACGGCAGTTTCCATGACACCGAGGATACCGGACTTCTGGCAAGATCGACCGAGACTCTGGTTTCACCAATTCAACGCCATCGTGAATCCCCTAAAGGCAAGTGACCTGCACAAAAGTCAACTTCTAATAGCTAGGCTGAAACCTGACGAATTACCTGATATTAGTGACATGCTTGAAAACATGCCGGAGAATAATAAATATGAAACTTTGAAAAATAGGTTAATTTCGGTTTACGAAGAGTCGGAAACAAAACAAATAAACCAACTCTTAAATGAAATCGAACTCGGAGATCAAAAGCCTTCACAATTATTACGGCGTATGCGAGACTTAGGGCAAAATAAAGTCCCAGACGACACTCGAAAATTACTGTGGACAAGTTGTCTTCCACATTCAATTAGGGCCTTCATAACCGCATGCGACACTGACGAGGTTAAACTCGATGGTTTGGCTAAAATCGCTGACAAAATTCTGGAAAATACCAGACCATCTGAAATAGCCCCGGTTTCTAAAACAACTCCGAGTGCAGACTCAACACTTCCCGAAACCATTGTAAATGAGCTGAAACAAATGAAACTAGAAATTTCGGAATTACGCACTAAACTAAACGATTCCAATAACCATCAGAACCGTGAGCCGCGAAGCCGAGATCGTTACAGCCGTGGATCTTCCCGGACTCGCTCTACAAGTCGCGAAATTACTTATAAAAATAGGGAGAATTACCGCAGACAAAAAGAGAAACCAGGTGATGCGAATTACCAATGTTTCTACCACTTCACTTATGGCACAAATGCGCGTAAATGCGGCGACACAATAAATTGTAATAAAAGGAACCCGGAAAACTAATTCAGACACCGGGTCAAATACACAATGTCGCCGGTGTCAATTCCTATCGTTTATGTGTTACGGATATTAAAACTGGTGTACGATTTCTTATCGACACTGGTGCTGATGTGTCGGTTTTAGCCGGTAAAAGGCAAAACGCATCCACATCAGATTACATATTATATGCAGCCAACGGCACAAAAATCAAAACATACGGCATAAAATCCATCACAGTTAACTTAGGTTTACGTCGCCCATTCCAATGGAAATTCATACTAGCCGACGTACAACGTTCAATAATAGGCGCTGACTTCCTTGCTGCTAACAAACTAATGGTAGATTTACATGGTAAGAAATTAATAGACAAACTCACTTTAATATCGCGCGCTACAAATATTACTAATAGCCCTGAATCAAGTATACGATCAATCAATATAAACGACGAATACCATCTCATATTACGAAAATATCCCGACATCACCAAATTAGAAAACTTTAAAACGCACCCTAAACATGATGTTCAACACCACATTTACACTAATGGACCCCCGGTCCATGAAAAAGTACGACCACTTAATCCGGAGAAATACAAAGTCGCCAAAGCAGAATTCGAAAGAATGATGCAATTAGGTATTTCTAGACCTTCGAATAGTCCTTGGGCCAACCCACTAGTGTGCGTTAGTAAAAAAAGCGGTGAAATAAGGCCGTGCGGAGATTATCGTAGACTTAACACACAAACTACTCCCGACCGTTACCCATTACCAAGACTACTTGATTTCACATATTTACTCAAAGGGAAAACTATATTTTCCAAAATTGACATCCGGAAAGCTTACCATAATATTCCAATGGCTCCCGAAGACATCCCAAAAACTGCAGTCATAACTCCATTCGGTTTATTCGAATTTACAAGAATGAACTTTGGGTTACGCAACGCAGCGCAAGATTTTCAAAGGTTAGTCAACAACGCCTTAAAAAGTCTTGACTTTGCATTTCTTTATCTTGATGATGTAATTATAGCTTCGGATTCAAAAGAAATGCATGCAAAACATTTAGAGTTAGTTTTAGAACGATTAAATATTATCGGGTTAACAATCAACACAGATAAATGCGAATTCGGTAAATCCGAGTTAAGCTTCCTCGGTTACCATATTAACTCAAAAGGCATAAAACCGAGCGCCAACAAAACGCAACTTATTAATGATTATCCACAACCCAATACAATAGAGGAACTTCGACGTTTCCTCGGAATGATGAATTTCTATAGGCTCAACATTCCAAAAGCTGCAGAAATTCAAACACCACTAAATGCGTATTTACACAATTCAAAAAAACGCGACAAAACAAAAATTACAAGGACCGAAAGTGCATTACAAGCATTCAGTCTATGTAAACAAGCTATCAATAATGCAGTCACGTTATCGCATCCCGACGCAACCGTACCATTAGTGTTGATGACAGACGCTTCCGGTACTTGTGTAGGCGCCGCTTTGAATCAGAGAGTTAGTGACAAATTAGAACCTCTGGGATTTTATTCAAAGAAACTTACCGATACCCAAACAAGATACAGCACGTACGATAGGGAACTTTTAGCAATTCACATGGCAATTAAACACTTCCGCCATATGGTAGAAGGCAGACAGCTAACAGTACTAACAGACCACAAACCATAGACCTTCGCCCTATCTAAAAAGGTATCGCCTTCAGACTCACCTAGACGGTTAAGACAACTAGACTTCATTTCCCAATTTTGCGATAACATCATATACATAGAAGGTGACAAAAATACAGTCGCCGACGCATTATCCCGAATCGATGAGATTATCATGCCATCACTAGTAGATTATCAAAAGTTAGCCGAACTACAAAAAAGCGATCCAGAATTACAAAATCTTCGCAAACATAACAAACTCCAATTTAAATTAATAACAATGCCCGATTCAGAGATAAAAATAGCCTGCGAAACATCAACAAACGACATACGTCCTTATCTACCTCTACAGTTCCGGGAACTCGCCATAAAAACTTTACACAATGTGAGTCATCCCGGCGTCGCAGCTACTCAACGCTTAGTTAAGTCAAGGTATTTCTGGAGCAACATGAATACCGACATAAAAAATATCGTTAAAATATGTGTTCCCTGTCAAAAATCTAAAATACAACGCCACACAGTAACACCGATAGGCGAATTTGACAGCACAGGAAATCGTTTCGAAAATGTACATATCGATATAATAGGACCACAGCCACCGGCACAGGATTTCAAATATTGCGTTACCATCATCGACAGGGTGACGAAATGGCCTGAAGTTATACCCGTTAAAGATATAACAGCTGAAACGGTTGCTAAGGTGTTCGTAGAGCATTGGATTGCTCGTTTCGGTTGTCCAATACGTATAACCTCAGATCAAGGTCGTCAATTCGAATCAGATTTATTTCGGCAGCTATTAAAAAGACTCGGCATCGAACGAGTTCGCACAACTGCATACAATCCAAAGGCGAACGGCATGATCGAAAGATTTCACCGTACCTTAAAGGCTGCTATTATGGCAAAATATTCAAATAGCACACAATGTTTACGGGAATTACCCCTAATACTCCTAGGGTTGCGTTCGGCAGTTAAATTAGATCTGGGATACAGTCCATCACACTTTTTATACGGCAGTAGTCTACTACTACTACTGTACTGTGAGTCTCAGACTGCCAGGTGACCTATTTCATTCAAAATCTACAACCAATATTAACGACAGCGACTACATCAAACTGTTAACCAAGTCATTGTCATCCGTTCCCAATCTCTCACATTCAAGCCAACGTAGCAAAAACAATAGTGTATTTGTTCATAAAGATTCAGCCATGAACACTCATGTGTTTGTTAGAAATGAAGCACGTCGATCTTTGGTACCACCTTACGAAGGTCCATATAAAGTAATAAAACGACATCCAAAATTTTATACACTAGACTGTAACGGTAAGCAAGTCACAGTATCACTTGATCGTCTAAAACCAGCTTACCTATTAGACTTTGATAATGTGTCGGTCCCACGCCAGGAGACCCAAACAACGACGCTACCCGACACCGTCCCACATCCGGCGAACCTTACGACTCCATACGACACTTCGAGCACTACGACACCGCTGATAACAACGAAATCGGGCCGGGTCGTTAAGAAGATCGTGAGATTCGACATGTGAGCCGCCTTCGTCAACGTCTTTATCAACTGTATCAATAACCGTCACTGTTCAAGAAACGCTGACTATCGCCGCACTCATACCTATAAACAAATCGGGAGTGCAATCCTCAAACAAAGTCATGGTGTAGTGTAAACAATGTGACGAAAATATACTCTCTTGTATAAGTAACATAGTATGAACCATTGTTCGGCTTTATTATAAGTAAAACCATTGTTCGTTGTTTATTGTTAACGTTTGTAGTTTTAATTAGTTCATACTCCTAGATAATTTTGTATTCTTTTAACAAATTAAAATTTTATTGTTTAATCTAAGGGGGGAGGATTGTAGCGTAGGCATATTACTTTTTATACATCTTTAGTCTTAGGTCATGTATGACGTAGCTCGTAAGTTAACTCTAAGCTCAACCACTGTATTATACTATTGTAATCTTTGTGTCAGTCGTTCAGTAAACCTTCAACTGAGAACACGCTCTTTAATTTGCCAAACCTGCTGACCACACACACATTAAACCACCTTATCGGCAAAAAGGTATTGTGGCTCTGCTACAGAGCATACTCTCTAGCAGAGCCACACGGAACTTAAACTCAAGAAAGACAAATGCGACTGTGTTTTGATAAAAAACTGTTGTACGAACAGCGTTTATTGCGTACGTGTTGAAAAATATCATTATTATACAGCGGTTTTATTTTCCTCGATCATAATATTTATAGTTGTGCGCCTAATCACAAATATAGCAATGGCTGCAAAACATATTGCTGACAGAAAATAACCAGGCGCTTTCTATGAAAATTTAAAAAAGTGAAATAAATAAAACCGCACGTACAGTAATGACTGTATGCGTACATTATGTTCGTTACACGTACATCATTTTAAGATATAATTGATCGACTTCTAATATGCATTTCTGTCTCTAATCATTAATCATACACACTTGTTTTTCCAATTTACTTTAGACATTGGCAGAATAGTCGACATCGGCTCCACTTGCCATTAACCAAAAATAGAATAGAATAGACTTCTAATATGGTGGCTCTGCGGCAGAGCATGACACCAATACCTTTAGTTGTTTTGAAATCTAAAGATTTAATAGCGTAAAAGAAAGCAGTTTCCCGCCTCTGTACGATCTAACATTCAAACTATACAACGGTAGGTATTTAATGCGGTTTTCATCCTTAGACAGATTGATTCAAAGAACAATCTAAACATAGACAATTTAAAAAAGATTTGGGAAATCGAATAGCTGCAAAATTCAGATTGCAGCCTGCAATGGTAGCTAAATGTGGCTAAACCAAGGAACATAAATGCTTACTACGTATGTACCGAAAATACTAACTCGATAACGAAATAATTATTTTGAACCTTATCGCAACTGAGTAACCTTCTTTTTTTTAATTCAATACAGTCAACAAAGACTCACTTTTCAGCCGCTGTGTCCCATTCTCACACTTGCTAGTGTATTGCAATCAATGTTGACATGGTAGAAACAAGAAAAAATATAAAGTATTATTTAATTTTACTAAAACGATACAAGGATCATTTTTAATATATTTATTATTTATGTAACTCAATGATTTAGCTTCAATAGCTTTAACTTTTCTCTAAATACTTACAAAATGTGAATGGATCACTACTTCTATTAGTAATGTGATGGCATTATGCTGGTAGCTCATCGGATTGGAATCAAAGAAAATACATGTCGGAAAGTTTTTTTTTTTTAATTTTAAAAATCATTTACTGCATTTTGACGACTAGCTAGGGATTCAAAGTACGTCACATCGCTCGTTTAAATAACTTTGGTGCCGTATGGCAACTCTGCTTTTCATCCCCCTATAAGAGAAAATTATGAGATGCTTTTAGTAGTGACGAATATTTAAATTTACTTACAACCAAATTACAAATTTCACTCACTGCCAGAACTCATCTTTTATTTAATTTGTGTGAATTAAATATAAATTGTCGCTATTAGGCTGTTAAGTTGGAACATACAGTGTCAGGTTGTATGTTGGTGAAAATACAATCTGACATCTGACCTGCAAATCGCAAAAAGCAAAAGAAAATTTGAATTTCGCGAGCTACCCGTGCGCATTCGCATATAGTAATAATTAAAAAACACGAATAATAAATTCCCGCCCTTCTTTATTTGGTTAATCAATGTCGAGTCGGCAGGCGCACTTTTTTATTATATTACTGGCCAGGACTTTATCATAGAGAATTGTGTTAATTCAAACTTTTATCCAAATTCAAAAGTCATTTCGTCACTGTTAGTATGTGCGCCAGAATGACCTATTTTGCGCGCACCTATCGAGGAACCCTTTATTGCCTCTTTTCGAATATTATAGATGTGATGAAATAATATTTTTAAGCATTGTTGGACCCATTTTAATGAATATAATAGGGCCTACCTTATAACAAACCAGAACTACCAACTGTTTCTAACCAACAATTGCAGTAGTAGTAATGGCCCAACATTGGTAATTAGTTGGGCGTAATGATAATATTTTAATGCATTGGGCCCAAGTTAGTTAATATAATTAGGACCTACGTTACATAAAATGCAGAAATGCCAACTCTTATTAACCAATGGTTGCAGTAGTCGTAATGGCCCAAAGTTGGTTATTAGTTGAGCGTAATGATAATATTTTATTGCATTGGGCCTCTGTCAGTAAATACATAATAGGGCCTACGTCAAATCAAGTGCAGAAATGCCAATTGTTTTAAACTAATGGTTGCAGTAGCCGTACTGGCCCAACGTTGATAAATATTTGGGCGAAGTGATAACATTTTAATGCATTGGGCCCATGTTAGTTAATGTATAATAGGGCCTTCGTTATATAAAATTCAGATATGCCAACTGTACGAGCATCAAATTCAAATTCAAATGCATTTATTTGCTTAAATAAGGTACAGAAGGTTGGTAAAACGTACAATATTGAACTCTTATTCTGCCTTTAATTTCGGCGTGCAAATATAAAAATACTTAAGAAAGAATCTAATTAGAAATGTATCATTGAATGAAATAAATGTCCCTATAATAATGAAAAGTAATCAGTTAATCCTAAGTTTCAATAATAATCACGTCAATAATGGTAGAGATTTGTCACACAATAAAAAAACACTAAAAAAAAACACTAGATCATTTAGATAATAATATAAAAGAATAATTCTTGGTCTTACCCATACAGTCATTAAACAAATAATCCGATTAAAATTACAGTATTCAATTATATAAATGTCAAAATATTATTCAATAATAATCCTGAATGTTAAAAACAATTATGTCAATAATGGGACGATTTGCCATGCAATAATAATTAAAATGACCGTGCAATTTATAAAAACTTATAATTTATAATCTAAAAATTCATGTACACTATAAAAGCATTTTTCAATTAAAAACCTCCTCAAGTTATTTTTAAATCTAGAAAATGGTAGCGTTTTTATGCAATTTGGTATTTTGTTATACAATTTTATGCACATTATATAGCTGTTTTTGCCAGTCAGTGTGAGATTCGTCCTAGGTTGAAGTAACTTATTAGTATACATAGATCGTGGGGCATAGTAGCTAGTCGCTTGCTGGAAAAGTCTCTTGTGTTTGAAAACAAATATACAGGATTCTAATATGTAAATAGATGGTAGAGTTAGTATTTTATATTTCCTAAAGAATGGACGACATGACTCTATTTGCTTCAACCCAAATATAGCTCTTAGACACTTTTTTTGCATTACAAATACTTGGTCAATCTCCACACAACGACCCCACAGGATAATACCGTACCTTATAGTGGAGGTTATGTAACCATGGAAGGCCGTTAATGCGGCATTTCTTGATACCTCGTAGCTAATACGTCTCAAAGGGTATATAAAATTATTTAATTTAATGCAAATGTCATTTATATGATTTTTCCATGAGCAATATTTATCTAAATTGATTCCAAGAAAATTAACAGAGTCAGTTTCTGTCAGGGCGACCCCATTATACGATATATTTAGGGCCAGTGGTTTTGAACGACAGGTATGAAATTGCATAAATTTTGTTTTGTTAATATTAACTTTTAAATTATTAGCCTCTAGCCACTCTATAGTTGTTTGAAGAGCAGTGTTTATTTCTTGTTCGTACGAATTCTTATCTTGTCCCTTAATTATAATTGTGGTATCGTCGGCAAAGAGTACACATTTATGATTTATAAATGATTTTTATTTATTGGACATCCCACCCATACGCACCAAACGTTTTGGGAATACCTTCATTGTGCGTACGGCTAAGGAGTGGAATTCCCTGCCGGAGTCTGTGTTTCCCGATAGCTATAACCTAGGAGTCTTTAAGTCAAGAGTGAATAGGTTACTTTTAGGTAAGCGTGCTCCATCTTCGACCACTTACCATCAGGTGAGATGGTGGTCAAACGCGAACCTATTCTAAATAAAAAAAAAAAAAAATAAAAAAAAAAAAAATAACTTCTGGGAAATCATTTATGTAAAGCAAAAACATTGGCGGCCCTAAAATGCTGCCCTGTGGTACGCCGTTTCTATTAATCATAAGGGAAGATTGGGATGATTCTAACGTTTTTGTTTGTTCATTATAATTCGTTACCTCCACTGATTGTACTCTGTCGGACAAGTAAGATTCCAGCCATTTATATGCAGTTCCTCTGATTCCGTATCTCGAAACCTTTTCTAATAATCGTTCATGAGAGACATGATCAAAAGCTTTGCTCATATCCATGAATAAAACTGTAACAGGTATTTTCTTATCAATACAGTCTGTTATTTCTTTTATTAATTGAAAGGCTGCTAACGATGTACTTCTATTTTTACGAAACCCATTTTGTTCGTCTTTAATAATCTTGTGCTTTTCAATGAAGTTTTCTAATTTGTTATGAAAGGCTTTTTCAAAAATTTTAGAAAAAATAGGTATCAAAGTTACAGGCCTGTAATTGTCCATTTGAGTGCTATCCCCTTTTTTAAATATTGGTTTTACCACTGATCTCTTTAATAAATCGGGAAAAATTCCTTGTTCTAGAGAGAGGTTAACAACATGTAGAAGTGGCTCTAGAATTATATTGACCGACAGTTTTATGATATCAGTGCGAATATTGTCATAACCACTTGCTTTGGAATCCTTAAGAGACATCACAATGTTTTTAAGGTCGCAACCATCCAGTGGATACAAAAACAATTACCGATTGATTCAATATGATCCATTTTTTTAAATCTTGAATCTTCTTTATTATCAAGGCTATTATTGGTACCCGTGTTAATGAAATAATTATTGAAATAATTTGCTATAGATTCGGGATTTATACAGTCATTATTGTCCACAGTAATTTTTGAAATACAGGAGCGTTTCAAGCCTGTTCCAGTATGCTTTTTTATTACATTCCACGCTGCCTTACACTTATTTTGAGCTTTATTTATATATTTGGTATTATTATTTTTCCGAGACGTTAAAATACATTTTTTCAATAAATTGCAATAGCTTTTGTACTTGTTTTTATGCGATTCATTACTTTTATACTTTAATTTATAGTGTAGTATACTTTTATTCTTACAGCTTATTTTTATACCTTTCGAAAGCCAGTTTGATTTATTTAAGGCTTTATTTGTAGCTTTTACGCGAATGAGAGGAAAACATAGATTATAAAATAGCAGATATGTATCGAAAAATTTGTGAAATGCTTCGTTTGTCGAGTTTTCTTCAAATACGTCACTAAAAGACAAATGAGAGATTGCTTTTAAAAACTTTTTTTATTGTCATTACTATAGTCTCGTTTAAATTCATACCACCATTTCAAAAATGGTTGATGTTTTTTTGTAACAGCCCAAGAATATGATTGGGCTGAGTGATCTGATAAACCCAGATGATGTACTTTTGCACATCCTTTTTCTATGTTGGTTGTGATGTGATCAATGCAAGTTTGTGTCTTTTCTGTTACTCTAGTAGGTGTCAAAATAACATGTTTTATGTTGTAACTATTCTACTTTCCTTTGACTGTTTTAAAATGTCTATATTTGTATCCCCACATATAATAATTTTCCTTCTAGTAGTACGACACAACGTCCTCAATAGAATTTCGAGTTTATTAAGAAAGACCGTTACATTCGACGAAGGGGTTCTATATACACTTAGTAATAATATTCCGTATTTCGTTAGCTCTAATCCACAACATTCAAATACACATGATTCGCTTATCTTTTGTATTTCTTGTATTACTTTAAATTCAATCTCGTTTTTTATGAGAATAATAACGCCTCCTCTTTTCGAAGTTTTTCTCGAATAATAAGCTGCAGTCGTAAAGCCTTTTAGTCAAAAGCTTTTTTCGGTACCTTCAAGCAAGAACGTTTCAGTAAAACACAATACATCTACACTGACCTCGTTATTTAACAAATATAATAAAGCAAAGGAGATTTCATCACGTTTGTTTAAGGCTCCGGCTATATTTTGATGTAGAATTGTCAAGCGTGGCTCAGTTTTTGTCACGAAAAAAGTCATTTAAATTTTGAGTAACTATATTAATATTATCTGTCTGTACACTAACATCGTTTAAACTACAAGTCTGTACAGCAACATCCTTGGTGCATTTTTGTATATTCTGAATATTTAAATTTTCGGTATATTTTTGAAAATTACTTTTATAATTTACATGCAAGATTTGCCTGTGAATTAGCTTACAAACATTCAACTTTGTGGTATATTTTGCTGACATATTAAAATCATTATGTAAATGTAAAAAAGATGAATTCTTACAATTAGAACACACAAACCTTAGTAATTTATTAACATTTCTTTCATTTAGGGTCTTATTTTTGTAATTTTGCCCGACTAATACATCGGTGAATTTAAGTTGGCATAACGTATGGTGCAAATATGTTTGAATGTCCATTGGATTTTTGTCATTTGAACCTGCTAATATAATTACAAAATCAGATTTATTAAAGTCCTTACACGTATTTGCGCAGTTTTTTAGTACTTCTTCCGTGGTTGCATTCGGTTTTATGAATGATGTCACAGCAAATTTTTCCCCAAGGTAGGACTGCAGAATGTTTCGTACACCCTGTCCAGATTGGTCAGCAAAGATGATAACTCTCTGGATATCAATTGACTGAGATTGGTGTAGTGTCTGTATATTACATAGTTCCAACTCCTTATTCCTGGTCAAAGATGTTTGTTTAATTCGTTCGTTGTCGTCGGCGTCGTGGTCAATTCGATTCATGTTCGTGCTGGAAGTTTGAACGTCATTATTCGATAGCGGTTTTGAATGAATAATATCCTCAGTACTACAGATCGAACCGGTTGTGTTGAATGATCTGTCACCCACGTCTACTGCTGTCGCGACATTGTCACGTAGATGAGTCGTAGGTGAAAAACTCGTAGCCGGGGTAGAAAAACAGCTTGTTTTTAGAATATTTCTTTTTCGGGCAGAAATCGGCGTAAATTTTTTTGCTTCAAGTAAATTCACCTTTTTATAGGTTTATCAACAATTTTCTGATATTGGCCAATATCCATTTTTAATCGAAAATTTTCGCTATTTAAGTCGTCTATCTCTAGATGAGCACTTTCCAGTTCCATTGTTAGCCTGTTTACTTCCTCTTTAAGGCTTGAGTAGTCGCTGTTATTAAGCGATGCATTCGGTAAGTTCATCATTGTGGTATCCAGTAGCGTAGAGCTAGAGCTTAAATTATTATTTAAAATATTGTCCACTGATTTGGCTCTTGATGTTTTACGGACAGTAATGTTTTCATTCTCTAAATTGTCCATAGTAACAATTGGATTAAAAAAGAAAAAATAATTCAAATAATATGATGTCGTATTCTTTCTGGTGAAAAATAATGTTATTTACAATCGTAGTGTTGATAAATTGCAAAAACATTAAACAAAAAGAGTGTTGTGTGAATGAGATTCGAACTCGTAACCAGCATTCTCCAGTTGAAGTCTTGTACTTTACGCCATTTGAGCGATAATTTCTAAGACGAATTGTCACTGTCGTTGTTCCGTATTTTTAGTTCGTAATTGAAGACCTTATTTGGGTACTGGTTGCACATTAGCCAGCTTCCACGACACCGGTACGACTCCGGTTTTAAGAGAAAGGCGATACAGGCGAGTCAGTACAGGAGACAACTCCGGGGCACAGTTTTTTAAGACTCGAGCTGGTACTCCGTCCGGCCCACTGGATTTGTTCACATCAAGACTGGATAGGACTTTACGGACTTCCTTAACATGAAGTGCAATTTCCGGCATCACGGAGCCACAATGAGGTGTTACAGATGGTATTTTAGACGCCGTGTCGAGACGTGAACTTTCTGCATAGAGGGAGGCAAATAAATTTGCTTTTTCTTGTGCTGAAAAAATATAGATAGATAGATAGATAGAATATACTTTATTGTACACCAATAATTGAATCACACTTAAATAACAATATTGTAAAAAAATTGGTTCGATGACTAAGGCAAACAGAGTGATAAGTTGGATATTACGATTTATAAATAACTCAAGTGATACAAAACAAGCCAAGCGAACCTCACGTTTAACGTCATCGGACATAGAGTCAGCTCAGCAATTAATCGTCAAAACGGTACAGAAAAATTACTTTGGCGATGACTTAGCTTACAAACGACAGCACAACAAGCAACGAACTACAAGCAAACTGTTAAGTTTGAACCCGACATTAGATGCACAAGGCATTCTTCGAGTGGATGGTCGGCTTGCACATGCGAACTTATCCAACACTCAGAAATATCCTATTATTCTACCGAGCAAGCACAAATTATCTCAACTGTTAATTAACCAAGCTCACAAAAATACCTTGCATGTAGGGCGAGAATAACTTTGGGACACATTCGAAACAAGTATTGGATACTCAGCGGCATGAAAACAATCAAGTCGCAATTAATAAAATGTGTCACTTGTCATCGCTACAAAACGCAACGCAGCAGTCAGCTGATGGCTGACCTACCGCCGCCTCGAGTTACACCGTCCTGGCCATTTACACATACAGGCGTAGATTTCACTAGGCATGTGGAAATTAAATCTAATAAGGGACGAGGCATCAAAACAGTAAAGGCATATATCGCTGTTTTTGTTTGTTTATGTACTAAGGCTACACATCTCGAGTTGGTGTCAGATCTCAGCACTGTTACATTTCTAGCAGCCTTAAAACGGCTTTGTGCGCGGCGTGGAACTCCGAAACATGTTTACAGCGACAATGGAACAAACTTTGTCGGCGCAGCAAAAGCACTAGCAAAGGAACGTCAAGAGGCACTGCGACTTATAGTGAACGACGACCTCGTAAGCAACATTTCTGGGTGTGGTATTGAATGGCACTTTAATGCCCCGTCGTGGCCAACAGCTGGGGGTCTGTGGGAAGCCGCAGTGAAAAGCATGAAACACCATCTCAAACGCATTCTTGGCGAACAAAAGCTAACGTACGAAGAGTTTACAACTTTGCTAGTACAAATAGAAGCCTGTCTTAATTCAAGGCCACTTATTGCCTTAACAGATGATCCCGACGACATCGATTATTTGACACCGGGACACTTTTTAGTTGGCGGTCCTGTTCTCGCTCCTCCTGTAACGTCAGAGATTGACAACACCAGCCTAACTGTACGATGGCGTCTAATAGAAAACATGTACAAAGGTTTCTGGAAGAAATGGTCTAACGATTATCTTCAAGCGTTACAGATAAGGGGAAAATGGCAAACTCCTACGCAAAACATCGTAGTGGGTGATGTGGTTCTCATCAAGGAAGAGCATGTGCCACCTGCCAGATGGTTATTGGGATGAGTTATAGAAGTACATCCTGGAGCTGACGACTTAGTACGAGTTGTAACCGTGAAAACTAAATCCAAAACTATGAAAAGGCCTATAACAAAGTTATCCCGACTTCCCGTTGAAACAAAGGATCATACACAAGATAAGATGACACAGAAACCAAGTGATGAACAAACACAGCCGTTACGACCAAGTCAGCGTAGACAGAGGCCTACAATACCAAGAAAAGGTGTCTACATGAACTGCCTTAGTGGATTATTTTTTTTCATGATTGCATGCATAACACCGTCCGTACAGCAACTGGTCAACGTAACATCTCTCGATCCATCCCGTCTTGTATACTTCGACAAAATCACAGACTTACAAATAATACAAGACGAATGGAAACTAGTGGTGTACTATAACATGTCGACATACTGGAAAAGTGTATCTGCTGTTGAACAATACGTTGAGCAATTACATGGACTATGTCAACGAAATATGGCTTATTTTGCTATATCTACACAATTGGAGCACGAACTAAATGAGCTGCGACATTATCATACTGTACTACTATCTGAACATGGAAGACGCAGCAGGCGGGGCCTCATAAACGCAATTGGTAACGCTGCTAATTATCTCTTTGGTGTCCTAGATGACAAATTCGCCGAAAAATACCATGAAGACATAAAATTGCTTCAAAGCAACGAGGATCACTTGCTGAATCTTTACAAAAACCAGACTTCGGTTATTGAAGGCGAATACAACCTGTTGAAAAGAAACGAACAAGTTATGAACAGATAATTTATACTTATCCACAAACACTTAAGAGATTCAGTGAACCAACTGAAAACAGAAAAAGAACAGTCAACGTTCATCATCGCAACTGCACTTACCGCGAATATGATGGTTGGTAACTTACGAAGAATACAAGACACACTGATCGACCTAGTTACAGATCTTCGCAATGGACGAGTCGATACGCATTTATTGAAACCTGATGCCTTTAAAAGAGAGCTGAATACTATATCAGGACAAGTGCCAAAAGGATTATCTCTACCCTGCACCAATAGCCTCAAATGCATCAGAACGCTTTACAAACTATCAAGAGTTCACGGGAAAATTATCGAGGACTTCCTTATTTTTGAAGTGAAAACTTCCTTAATAACGGACGACCAATACGAACTAACGCAAGTTATACCAATCCGCAACATAAAGGGAGATTCCATGATCAACATAATACCTTCATCTAAATACATCGCTGTGAACTTAAAAAAGGATCTAATGATACCCTTGAACGAACAGCAAATACTATCATGCATAGAAGCAAATACATATCAACTCTTATGCAAGTTCGATTTACCTATATACGAAATAAAAACTACTACAAGCATATGCGAAGCTGACATTATAAACAATCGTGGAGCATCAAATTGCCGCTCAGAGGTGTCAAGTTGCATGAATGAATGGATTATGCTACACAGCAAGGAGGCTTGGTTGTATACGTGTTGCGAGGAATGCACTATGCGCATTTTTGTCCAGCTGGTATTACGTCACAGACACTACGTCATACGGGAACGATCACCTTAGCGACGCGATGTATGATGCGCGGGGACAACCATCTCTTTCACTCACACTACAGTCTCCAAAACAAACTGGAAATAAGAAATAATGAAGAAATGTATATTCCTGAAACAAATATTAATGAGTTAATTATAAGTAACAACAACATTGGTAACTACACGGACTTAAAAATTGAGACACATGAAGAACAATTTAACAGTCTAAAGAAGACAATACAACAGCTTAAGGAGCAACAGAACATACAAACCATAACAGATGCGGAGCCACATCATTACGTACTGTATGGGTTTATGTCAATCTGTGGAATTATGTTCTGCATTTGGGTATACTACAAGCTGAAGAGAATTTGTGTCTGTCATTCTCAAACAAACAAGGTAGGTATCACCATCAGTACCCAAGGAATAAATTGAGATGGTCACAGTGGAAGGTCCTAAGAGCATGAACACTGAAGGAAACGAATCAGCTGTAGATCAAATCACTGAATACCGACTTCAAGCAAACCCAAGCTTCAACCACAAGGTGGACAACGGGACATCTCCTATTCCACGTCAGGGTTGAACACAGAACATTTTGATTAACATACATTTTATAATGTTAACTTGTTTGTTTTTACAATGTTTTTACATAACATTAGTTTGTCTTTATATTTACATTTTATTACTTATTTTTTGTAGTTGTCAGGATGTACGAGCATCGCCACATGATATTAATTGTTTTACTTTTTAACATATTATGCTGTCTCGACATTTAGCTGAATAGGCGATCGTGCCTTTACTGCGCAACCTACATACTTTAATTCTATTTATAGTTGCTTTCATTTAATTGTAAAACACAACATTAAACATTCTCTTCGAAAACGGATACAAACCCAGTTATTTTATTTCCTGTGAACATCCCGTCTTCGGTGACAACATACAACAACTACATCTCAGTGTACGGGCAAACCACTCGTACACCAACTGTTTTTACGAACCGTTGCAGTAGTCGTAATGGCCCAATGTTGGTAATTAGTTGGGCTTAATGATAATATTATAATGCATTGGGCCCATGTTAGTTAATATATAATAGGGCCTTCGTTATATAAAATTCAGATATGCCAACTCTTTTAAACCAACCGTTGCAGTAGTCGTAATGGCCCAACGTTGGTAATTAGTTGGGCATAATGATAATATTTAGCCGCATAGGCCCGATGTAAGATATATGTGGGCAAACTAACTAACTATATCCCAACTAATTCCCCACTGTTGGCCAATGGATGCCAACGGGAAATGCTACTAGGGTAGATAATACCTAAATAATATTTTAATTTTGTTGACCACGTGATAAAATGATACAAAATATACACTAAAATACTTAAATTTTATTTTTTATTTAGAATAGGTTCGCGTTTGACCACTATCTCACCTGATGGTAAGTGATGATGTGATCGAAGATGGAGCACACTTACCTAAAAGTAACCTATTCACTCTGGACTTAAAGACTCCTAGGTTATAGCTATCGGGAAAGACTCCGGCAGGAAATTCCACTCCTTAGCCGTACGCACAATGAAGGTATTCCCAAAACGTTTTGTGCGTATGGGTGGGATGTCCACCATGTAACGATGGCGCTTCGCCGTTCCATCGCACACTCCCCGAAATGTAACCGATAGAAAACCGATAGACTTGCAACTCATCGTCGGTGTTCAAGGCTCTGGAGCTTTGACTCGACCAGTGCATCGTTGCCAATGAGTCTCTTGGCCCGCTTCTCGATAGACTCAAGCGCGTCCAGTTGGTATTTCGCAGATCCATCCCAAAGATGAGAGCAGTATTCCATACACGACCGAACCTGGGCTTGATACAATTTGAGCAGCTGTTCCGGTGTGAAGTACCGTCTCACCTTGGCTAGGATTCCCAACTTTTTTGATGCTAACTGAGCCTTAGCCTCGATATACGGGCCAAAATTGAGTGTGGATGTTAAAGTCACCCCAAGAAGCTCAATATGATCGGTTATCGGCACGGTTACACCACGGAAAGTAGGAGCCGGATCGAATTGGCTCCTTTTTGCGGAGAAGAGACACGCCTGGGTCTTAGCTGCATTAAACTTGACCAGGTTGGCATCGCCCCATTCGGAGTCAGCCTTCAAGGTCAAGTTCAAGCGCCCAAATATATATCTCACGTAGAGACTGGATCTGTGACCCACCAGCTCGCGCGCTGGACACATATCTCTCAGAAACTGTGCTGTCGTCTGCATACCCAAAGGTACCGGGCATTAGCAGATCGTTAATGTGCAGCAAGAATAAAGTTGCTGAGAGAACAGACCCCTGAGGGACCCCGGCATTAATTGCCAATTGGCCAGACGAGCAGCCATCAATGACTACTCGAATGGACCGATCCCTCAGGAAGTCTTCAATCCAAACGCAAAGTTGAGTGGGTAAACCGAAAGAAGGAAGCTTAGCAATAGGGCTATCATGCCAGACCCTGTCAAAAGCCTTGGAGATGTCAAGGGAAACAGCAAGTGCTTCCCCTTGCCTCTCCATGGCCTCACTCCAGATATGAATGGCATACGCTAGAAGATCCCTAGTTGACCGCTTTTTGCGAAAGCCGTATTGCCGATCACTGAGGATGTCGTTGGCTTCTAGGTATGCTAGGAGCTTACTATTAAGTACACGCTCCATACTCTTACAGAGTATGAACGTGACTGAAATAGGCCTGTAGTTGGCCGGGTCAGCACGACTGCCCTTTTTGGGTACAGGCTGTACGTTAGCCAGCTTCCATGCTTTCGGCACCTTTCCAGTCTCCAGCGAAAGGCGAAACAGGCGTGTCAAGATTGGAGACAATTCAGGTGCACAAGTTCTAAAAACAATTGCTGGTATCCCGTCGGGGCCACTAGCTTTGTTCACGTCAAGATTATGCAGCACTCTACGGACGTCCTTCTGATGGATGCGAATGTCTGACATACACGTCTCGCATCCAATAGGAGCATCAGGAGGGTGAGCGCCACAACTATCCAGACGCGAAGACTCCGCGAAGAGAGCGGCAAACAAGTTTGCTTTTTCCTTAGCGGAGTGAGCCAGAGACCCGTCAGGTTTGAGCAGTGGTGGTAGTGAGGCGCGACAGAAGTTCGATTCGACCGACTTTGCCAGGGACCAAAACGCTTTGCTTCCAGCAGGGTATGAAGCGAGTTTGTTCCCAATTCGGCTAACGTGGTCAAACCGAGCCCTCCGCAAAACCTTCTTGCTGGACTTGGCAGCCCTGTTAAAGGCTCTCTTCTTCTGTTCCACGTCATTTGCTTTGCAGTTTCGAGCATCGACCCATGCTAGGTACGCCGCGTGTTTAAGCGCTTCAGCGCGATCACATTCGGCGCCAAACCAAGGTCGAGCTTTGCCGGACATTGTTAGGTCAGAGAACGGAATGTAGTACTCCATCCCCTGTCGCAAAACATCTGCCACGGCGTCTGCGCACGACGATGGATCATTTGAAGAAAAGCAAGTAGGCTGCCAAGGATAGCATGCAAAGAAAGATCGCATGCCATCCCAATCCGCTGACTTGTATCGCCAAACCCGCCGAGTGCCTTTAAGGTTGAGATCGGGCGGAGAGTAGACGGATACAGACTTCACCAGACAGTGGTCGGAACTACCTAACGGTGAAGATATCGTTACCGAGTAGCGGTCTGGATCTGTAGTCAGCAGAAGGTCCAAGCAATTGGCTGTGTGCGACTCAACATCCGGCACCCTCGTTGCTCCTTGGACCAGCTGAGTGAGATTTAATGCAAGTGCAAGATTGTGCATTTCTCGCCCAGCATGGTCCGTGCACTGGTATGGGAAGAGCCACTCCTGGTGATGGGCATTAAAGTCCCCCAGTAATACGAGCTGAGCTGAAGGGTACCGCTGCTGGGCCGCATCTGCCGCCTCACTGATGTACTGTGTGAGCCTGGTTGTCTCATGATCTCCGCTGTGCGAGCGGTAGACAGAGGCATAAATAATTTTGTCTATGCCCGTGTCCACCAGAACCCAAAGGGTAGAGAACCTGAAGTCCTCAAGGTTCCGGAGACGCCGATAGCAGATGTCGTCGCGGGCGTACATACATACACCCGCACGTGGTTTAAAGTTGTGCTCCAAGGTAAACCCTGGGTATAAAAGATACGACACGTCTGACGGACATCTGATCTGCGTCTCCGAAACAGCAGAGCAGGTTTATCAGTCTCGAGGTGGTGGTGGACTGCGACGAGATTTGAGTGCAGACCTCGGATGTTACTGAGGTGCACTTTGAGAGAGAGGGAGTGCAGCCGGTGTTTAACTCTGCTCTGTTTTTTCCGTTTCATAAATTTTTGAGAGTGAAGAGGAGAGGAGAAGGAAGTGAAGTGAGGCTCCACGCTGTTAACCCCAGACCCGCACTAGACGGATAGTATCGATTGGGGGACTAGTCTGGAGACTGGGACGCCCGAGCCCCCCCGGGAATGTCCATCGGGCCTTCTCATCTGGTCGCCAACCAGCACGATGGTGCATTCCGGGATTTTTCGACAGTTGGCGGGGCAGCCTTTCATGCGTGGCTGGCACACTACTTGGGCCCCCAACTACCTGCGGTCGGCCAGCGGTGCACCGTGCCTCGGATCCCGCTACCCTCCGCGACTAGTCTCCCGATACATCCGCACCAGTGCGAGCCAGATTGGTCTTTCAGCAGTGAAGCAACTACTTCGACCCAACTCCTTGAAAGGCTACACAGGGCATCATACCGGAACACAGCTAGGCCGTTTGGCGATACGTCTTTGCCCTGTGGGTGGTCACAAGCCTGCGGTTTTAACCTACTACCAGTTTAATGTCACCTGATTAGCACCACCCGGGGACCACGTGTAGGGATTATCAAAGGGGTATTCTCCTACGGACGCGGGTGACTCGGCCCCCACTCCAATAATTACAATTATGACTACAAATTAATGACCTGGTTGTTTTTTAAGTACATTCGGCAGTTATTACTAAACCACGAGTTTCTCTATTATTTAACACATAATCTGCCGATAACGTTTTTAATGTCTTGACAGACTTCAAAATATGGAGAATTTCTGTAAAACATACAGAAACTCCTCCTATCTAAATATATATAACTCAAAGGTGACTGACTGACTGACATAGAGATCTATCAACGCACAGCCCAAACCACTGGACGGTTCGGGCTAAAATTTGGCATGCAGGTAGATGTTATGACGTAGGCATCCGCTAAGAAAGGATTTTGCGAAATTCCCACGGGATCGGGATTTACACGGGAAAAACATTATATATCAAAAACTTACATAGCCAACGTACTGCATGCAATTACTTCGATTCCATTGACCTCACAAGTAAGTTATGTTATGTGGTCCCCCGCACTGTGAATAAGCATAGAGTCCGTGCAGGTACATTGTTCGCAGTAAATACCTGTCGGCCTAATTCAGGACTGCGTTGCTAGGGCAACGTCGTATGGTGGAATCTTATAATAGCAACTTCATTGATATTGATATTTTTGTATGTTCCAAATCGAAATTTAAGTCCAATGTTTTTAAAATCTTATGCAATGCTAATAAGAAATAGTGTAAGTCCTTTATTATTATTAACTTAATACGAGTATATGTCAACCGTTTTAATTATTTATATTATTGAATTGTATGAATTTGTAATTGTATTATAATGATTATATTTATAATGATGTGATGTCAATTTCCTTATTTAACATAATTTCAATTCTTGTGATAATAACGAATAATCCAAAATTTTAATTTTTAGTTTTAATTAGTTCTTTTTTTAACGTGTATTTCATTTTAAATAATTAATTAATTGTATTGTATTTACTTCAGAATCTATGTTTTTTGTTTGTAAATCTAGTGGCACTATTTACCTTATCCTAATATTGTTAACATGCGGATAATGTAGTGGGCTGCAATATTGTTAATACTTTATATGTATATTATTGTTATTTGTAGACGTTATATACCTATTGTAGCTGTTTATTGTCCCATAATAAATAAATAAAAATAAAATTATCGGACTACTAGACACAAGGTGGACATCCCATACATACGCACAAAACTTTTTGGGAATACGTTCATTGTGCGTACAGCTAAGGAGTGGAGTTCCTTCCAGAGTCTGTGTTACCTGATAGTTATAACCTGGGGGTCTTTATGTACAGAGTGAATAGGTTACTTCTAGATAAGCGTGCTTCTTCTTCAACCACATCATCGCATACCACCAGTTGAGATGGTGGTTAAGCGCTATCAACGATAAAAAACGTCATGTGAACGTCAATAAACGAAGACAGCTTACCAAAATGTCCATCTGCCACCAATTCCTAGATGAGAAAATGAAATGGAACGGTAACTTTTGCAGCAATGTAAATAAAAAAGTCACCTGTTAGGACAAGAAATCAGATTGTTTATTTTATACGGTGATTTGTACGACAGGCTTCATGTGCAAACGTGACTCACACTTAGATGGTCTAGAGATACATTAATTTGATCTCTTCGCTTAGAAATTATTGTCAGTCTTGATGACAGAAAACAATAGGCGAAGAACATTTGGTCTTTGGTGGTTTCTGCATTTAATAGCTGTTAGTCCTCTATACTTCTTAAATAAATAAATATAAACATTTTGTGCAGGAATCGAATCCACGACACGCAGCGCAATAGCTAATCGCTTAACTACTGTGCCAACCATCATTGGAGTGTTCAGTGTTGTTTAATATGAATGAAATCAGGCGTTACTTTGCGGTAATCCATACCAAACTTATACTTCAGAAAAATGTCTTGTGTTAATTCCACCAAGAACTAGATGGTCAATCTTGCATGCAGTATGCAGCACCATCCTCCCGCCCGCAAATATGCACATTCAGAAGGGATGCAATAAAAATATAAGGGAGGGCGGTGCCGCATCATGTGTTAGTTAAATAGATGTCGCTGTTAGCAGCGACATCTATTTAACTAACACTAATTAAAATATAAAGCGCCATCATACCTTATAGCACAAGCAAAATATGCCCAGCACGCCACGGTCGCGACTGGGTGATAGAATTTTAAACGTAAATAAATGTCATAAAACAGCATTGTTTTGTTTATTTCCCTTGTTAATTATATACCTTATCTCTGTTTTTTATTTATTTGAAGTGAACTGATTTCGTCAGGTTTCATGTATAGTAACATGAAATGAAATGAAACGAAATGAAATATTTATTTTTGTAAATTGGTTATAAATAACGCTTTTACACGTCATGTTTTTTGCGTGTTAAGTTTAGTTTAGCTAGATGAGGCCGGTGTTTCCTAACTGACTACTCTGAGAAGAAACACCGAAACAAACTCAGAGGTCAACGAAACAAAATGCTATACATGGTGGCTCTTTAATTTTAATAAGTAATAATCTTAAATTCAAAATCCTTATGGATATTGTGAGCCTATCTGTTGAACGGTCTATTGAAATAGCCTGTATTGAATTGGAGCAGTTTATTATATTAAGTGTCTACAGACCACCTTCAGCATTGTATGATTGCTTTGAAAAAGTAATGGATGAAGTTTTGCATAAAATTTGTAACTCTAGCAAATCTGTCATTATTTGTGGTGATTTTAATGTTAATCTATTAGAAAATTCTGGATTGAGCACTAACATTATTAGTTTATTCCAGTCATATAATCTTGTTAACCTATTTATGTAGCCCACTAGAATAACGCCTACTAGTGCGATATTGAACCTACTTATAAAAAAAATAATTAATTTAATAGATTCTGATCATTGTGGGCAATTAATTACTTTACCAAAAAAAGTCAATAAAATGTTAAATAAAAACTTTTTAACAAAAAATTAAACCAACTCCCAAAAAACACTGCAAAGTGAAAAATAACTTTAATTTCGGTAGTCGGTGTCTTTAGTTTTGTTTTTTCGTTTTTGGCACCGACTTCCGAAAATAAAGTTATTTTCCACTTTGCAGTGTTTTTTGGGAGTCGGTTTAATTTTTTGTTAAATAGTTTTTAGTTCACTCTTTTTAGTTGGATGATTTTTAATTTACCTAGTTACAAGAGCCTAAATGTCAACTACTTATAACCTTTTACAAAATATTGCTTTTTCCAATGCTGGGCCGTTAATTGTTGAGGAGTTCTCCTGGTACTTCACCATCAGCTCTACATCACCATATGCATTGTGACAAGCATAAAGTGCTTAACATCCATATTCAAGTAATCGAATCGCAATCCACTCAATACTTATTATTGAGTAGTTTCGGCGGCATTCTGTGGTCTTCATCATCAGTTCCACTTCCCCAAATGGTACTTTTTGAGAGCAACTGCACAAGTTACTATAAGAAATACCCAAAACACCATAGGTGTGCCTATAATATTTGAAGAGTTCCCTCGATTTCTCCAGGATCCCATCATCAGATCCTGACTTGGTGACAATGGGATCAATTTCGAAGTATACCCATTTGAACAAAAAAAGAATTTTCCGGTTATATTATCGATTCAGCCGTCCTCGAGTACTCGATGATCATTCATAAAAAAAAAAAACAAAAAAAATATACGCGTCGAATTGATAACCTCCTCTTTTTGTCGTCGGTTGAAAAAGATATCACTGTAAATCCAAAAACTAAGTATCGCCTGGAAGCATTCAAAACTAAACTCCTAAATAAAATGCCATGTTTGTTAACTAATGAGGACCCTAATAAACATTATAATGATTTTTTCAAAATATATTGCCAACAATTTGATAATACATTTATTCCCAAAATTGCTTCAGTAAATAGTAACACTTCTTCTCAGTGACTGGGCCACCACTGGTATTTATAAAAGTAGAAACCGGCTTTATGAACTCTATGAGTATTACACTAACTCAGTAGAATTTAATTTATATGTTAAGAACTATTCTAAATTATTTAAAAAACGTTTGTTATACTGCCAAGTCTCGTTACTTGAGTTCTAAAATGAAAAATAGTTGTAATGTAATTAAAACGACTTGTGATATTATAAAAAGCGAAACGGGAAAGTCTTGCAACTGAAATAGTGATTACAACCTCAATGTTGATGATAATATAATAACATTAGATACGCAAGTGGCCACAGAATTCAATTTTTTTTTTACTGACATTCCCGTATCGACAACCAAGTCACTAAAATCATCTCCCATTGCGGCAGAAACATTACTTAAAAAAAAATGTTCCAGTTTGTAATTCTGAATTTAAATTCCAATATGTCACTTCTAATGATATCATCAAAACTTTTAATTCTTTGAATGTTAAAAAGACAGATCTGTGGGGTAATTCTGTTAATGTTACTAGTTTCGGGAGGTACCTGTGTCTGATGGGAAAGGAGGAAACGCCTGGGTGTCACCACTGCGAGGGTCGCCCTGAGGACACCGTAGAGCACACGGTGCAAGACTGCCCCGCCTGGGCAGAGCACCGACGTGTCCTCACGGCGGCGATAGGCGGAGACCTCTCGCGCCCGGCATTGGTCGAGGCCATGCTGCGGGGCGAGAGGGAGTGGGAAGCGGTCGCCTCCTTCTGCGAAGCAGTCATGCTATCGAAGGAGGAGGCGGGCCGCATGAGGGAGAGGATGGCGTCCTCCCTCCAGCCCAGCCGCAGTGGTAGACGCCCACGGCGTCGGACGTCGGTTGACGATCTCCGGCCACCGTAGGCGCGGGCATGCGGACAGCGAGTAAAGGGCAACTCGCTGTCCGACCATGGACCATGCCCGGGTCGACGGCGCATTGTGTTCCACGCGCGCCTCAAAGAGCGTCAGCAACATGACGAGGCCCCCTCTGCAGAGGGCCGAAGCCTGCCGGGGTCGTGGGACTAATCCCATTACCGTGACCCCGGTACGTAAAGGGTTATTGAAGGAACACCGTGGATTTTAGTCAGTAAAAGTCTGACAGTCCCTCCCATCCTGCCCGGGGTGGGAGGACTTATTTGATAATTTTACCACGCTAAAAAAAAATAAAAAAAAAATAAAAAAAAAGTCCATTATACATATTATAGCTCCTACATTAGCTGTTATATTTAATAACTGTATTGATTGCGGTGAGTTTCCTGATTTAATGAAATATAGTAAAATAATTCCACTATTTAAATCAGGTAGTACATCAGACCCTACTAACTATAGACCTATTTCAGTACTGCCTACTTTCAGTAAAACTTTTGAGAAAATTATTTTAATCCAGATGCAAAGATATTTTAATAAACACAAATTACTACATAATAAACAATTTGGTTTTACAAAGGGTCGTTCAACAACCGATGATTAATTAAACCGAACCGATTAATGTTGAACTTTTAGGACACATTTATAATGCATGGGAAGATAAGTGCGATGCGTTGGGCATTTTTTGCGATTTGTCTAAGGCATTTGACTGTGTTCCCCATGAGACATTAATCAGGAAACTGCACCACTACGGATTCCGGGACACCTCTCTGAATCTTCTGACCTCATACTTGAGTGAAAGGATTCAGAGAGTCGATGTGAACGGCAAAAGGTCGCCGGGATCTGTTGTCAAAATGGGGGTCCCCCAAGGCTCAATTTTAGGTCCCTTTTTGTTTCTTATTTATATAAATGATTTGCCGTACCTGATCAAACATCATGACATAGTGTTATGCGCTGACGATACTTCTCTTTTATTTAAAATCAAACTTCAACAGCAGATTACTGAAGAAGTAAACAGAGCCCTTGTAACTGTAGTTAGCTGGTTTAATGTTAATAATCTTCTTCTTAATGAGAAAAAAACCAAATGCCTAATTTACGTTACCTCATGTTAGACAAGTGAATACTAGCATATCAATAAAGAGCGAAATATTGAAACCCGAAGATACCACAGTATTCTTGGGCATAACTTTGGATGCGAAACTTCAGTCAAGCCCCCATATAGATAAATTGTCAAAAAAGCTGAGTTCTGCAGCATATGCCGTTAGAAAAATACGTGGATTAACTGATATCGAAACAGCACGTTTAGTCTACTTTAGCTACTTTCACAGTGTGATGTCATACGGCATTTTACTTTGGGGAAATGCCGCCGACATTCACACAATATTTGTATTACAAAAAAGGGCCATTCGTGCAATTTATAAATTAAGTCCTAAGCACTCCTTAAGAGACAAATTTAAAGAGATTAATATTATTATGACTGTGCCTCATCGTGCTTCATCTTCGATCACATCATCGCTTAACATCAGGTGAGATTATGGTCAAACGCAATCAACTATAAAAAAATACAAAGTTACATTTGCGATTTTAGAAAATATGCTATATCTCAAAAACTGCTAAACCGATCTCGTTCAAACTAATTTTTTTTTTAAGTGTTCATTAGGATCTATAGCATATATTTAGTTTAGATTTTTAACTCCATTATTAAAGAATTTAAAGAGGGGGACACACATTTTACCACTTTGGAAGCGTATATATTTTAAACGATTGACTTTATGAAAAAGTTGTTTTAGAAACCTCAAAGTCATTTTTAAAGACCTGTCTATAGATATCACACACGTATAGGTTTCATGAAAAAACATATTTACAGCTTCAGTTCCATGTATGGAGAGCCCCCTTAATTTTTATTTTATTTTTTCTTAAAATCGGAATGTGTATCACAGAATACATCTATTTACCAAGTTTCACATGTATAGTCCTAATATTTTCGGAATGAAATGGCTGTGACATACGGATGGACGGACAGACAGACAGACAGACATGACGAAACTATAAGGGTTCCGTTTTCTTGCCATTCGGCTACGGAACCCTAAAAAACGCACATTGAAGATGTGCGTTTTTTAGGGTTCCGCAAATGTGTTGAAAAAGCATTAAATTGGTTGTTCTTTCAAAGAAACTTACATTTTATTACTTGACACTGTTGAAAGTACAAAACCATAAGAATAAATATTTCGATATTATTAATAAGTATCGGTGTCGCACCTCTAGAGCAGAAGCGAGTAAATTCAAGTAATCCGTGCCAGCTGCGCCTGCGCTACTGTCGTCATAGAGTGACAAAAAATTACGTCATGATGGACAATAGTGCTGTGATGGTATTGACTTAGTTTTATCCATTCTATTTATGGATTTAAATAATAATAAATGCCGTAAATGTGACACAGATTATTACATTTATGTCATAAAGGACAAAGCGGGTTGAAATGAAACTCAGCACAAGGATGGTATAATAATCTTTATTGAAATTAAAACCTATGTCAAAAATATTGTCAGTTTTCCATGAGCTTTATCGATACAATTGCGACCTCACTACTATTTTGTAGGTATTAATTCGGATGAATTCGGAGCTTGGCGCCGAGGGCACGCTTTTCCTTTTTTGGCGTGGCGGTCAAAAGGTGGCACATCTTATTATGATCAAAAGGCGTCAACAAACAAACAGATAGTAGCAACTTATCAGTACTAGTTAGTGCAACAATGAAGGGATCAGAGAATAATCAGCATGATATTGTTCTTTGTAGTAGATTATCAACTGTTTCTGATAATACTCCCTCTTAGTTGAAGCAGATAGCTCCTGGTGACAAGAACGGGTCGAAATGGTTTCTCCATTCTTTAGACAGGTAACATTTTTATTAGTTTTAGTGCATTTGTGTGATAGTAAAATGTGGTGAGAATATTCAGTGGTTTCCGTGATGAAAATGTGGAGTTTTTGGTGATATTTTCTTTGTGGATATTTTTAGATGCGGAGATAAATGTTAAGATAAAAACATGGTAAAAAGGTAAATGTTTGGTTAACACTTTTGCTGGCGAGAACCATTTATTTCATAATATTGTAGGTTGGCTGGCGCATGTGATGATGGAAAGAGTGATAGGAAGGAAAATTGCAGTTAATATTGGAAGCGGCGAAACAATATATTTTTTTTGGTGATCGGAATATTTTTAAAAGTCAAAAGTCACAATGACGTTTTATTTTCGTAGTTATTACTTTTTCTATTTGATGCCTGTATGTAGTTCACTACAATATTATTGATTGGTTTTTGCCTGCGGTTTGGTTCGCGTGTAAAGTTCTGCATCGGGTGTTCCAGTTTCCGAAATCAATTGTAGCTTATAAATGTTGTCCAGACGGAATTCGTTTAGTACTTCTTGAGATTTGTGTGTACAAACACACAGACATTTTATTTTAAATTCTTCATTTTATTTCGTTTAGGCGTTTGCTTTGAGACCCAGTGGTCGTGGGTTCGATTCCCGCGGGAAGCATACTTTGTGAAGTTGTTTCCAGTTTGGCTAGTACATTGTAGGCCTGAATCAACTAATTGTCTGATAAAAAGATGGTTCCATGCTTCATAAGGCATGTATAAGCCGGTGGTCCCGGTCACCAAATGGCGGTCGTCAAAATAGACCACTTGAGAGGCCCTTGAGGCGGTCTAGAAACTCTGACACTAGGGTGAATGGGGTCGTTAGAACTTACTACCCACACGATAAAAAGAACAGGATGCGGGTGCAATTATTGTTGGACCCGTCTGCTGGGCGCTTGGTACTTAAGACCAAGTAGTCCAAAATAATTTTCACGCAAGTTCCACCCCCATGCAGCCCGGTTAAGCCGTTGTATACTAAACGCTAACGCAGCAGTAATAAAGTTGAATATCGCGTGCGCTCTTTTACCATATTCGGGTTCGAAACTAAATCTCGTCTCAATTCTTATTTCGTTTATAACTAAAGTAATAATTGATCTAGAGAAAAATGTCCTATATTTGGATAATGAACTATATTTCTTACTGTCAATACTAATTCTAGATATAAAAGCCGAGTAATCTTGATTAAATTTTGAATAATCTTTAAAAAAGACATGATTTTCGATTAAAAAATGAATCGTGCAAAAATGTTCCAATTACGAAACCGGTCTAGACATGTAAAGAAAAAGATCCAATAAAGCATATACTAAAGTTCCATTTTGATTGTATGCGTGATTGTTTCAGAATACTAATGCAAAGTTACATACAATTTAGGGAGCCTCCTCTTAAAGTATTAATGCTAAAAATCCTCTACTTTCGGGAAGAAAAATCATCAAATTACTCCTCTCGTTCGGGTGAAATGGAAGGGAGGATCAGTCTTCTACTTAGGTACTAAATACCCACCTGAAACACATAACTGAAGGAACAGTCCTTCAGTTACTATTGCGTTCGGGAGCTTCGATACCTTGTTAGAACATTCTTGCAACCCCGGCAGATACTGATGAAGTATCCCGAAATAGTGATTTTTGTATTTTTTTACGTCTATAGATTTTATTACAGTCTCTTCCAGCTGTTAAAAATAAACTTGTAAATCAACGTGATCAAAAGATCATTGCATTTCTTCCCTCTTAATATTTTTAGTATAAAGTGTGTGGGAAGCACAGAACAGAAAATTAAGTAGAAGTGCCCCTACACTCTCTCAAAACGAGAACCAATGTCGCCAAACTCACACATTTGCAAATCAAATTATCACACACATAAAAAACAGGGATATAATTGGCTACAACGTTGAACCGCAAGTTTAACAAATCATCTTCTTAATCATGTCAAAAATTGAGTCTTATTACAATGACCGAAAGTTGTTATTATTGGACATGACATAATCAATAAAGGCATTTATCGTTTGA
Source organism: Tholera decimalis (assembly GCA_943138885.2). Lineage (NCBI taxonomy): Eukaryota > Metazoa > Arthropoda > Insecta > Lepidoptera > Noctuidae > Tholera > Tholera decimalis. Next base: position 2,569,565 of record OW964577.2, read on the forward strand.
AAAACTTAAATCGAACAATTTACAATGTGTTCAGCTACTCGACGCTAGATGGTGCTGTAACCAATTTATTCTATTCGAAACGCTAAGTAATGTCTTTTGCCACTCAGATAGAGATGTAGACAAATATCGATATTTCAATATCGATGTTACGTATTTTATTCATGTGAGCAATGTAATAATTTATCGACATCACACAAATGCTCAGTAATGGAAAAAGGTTGATCATCTTCAAAAAAATAGAATCTATGTTAATATTAAAGAGGTAAAATTTGTAAGTTTGTGTGTAGGGGTCATCTCTGAAACTACTGAACCGATTCTGAAAATTCTTTTACTAATATGTAGCTGCATTATTGTTGAGTGCTATAGGTAGGCTATAAATTATTTCATATAATAAAGTATTCATTTCACGAGGGCGAAGCCGCTAGTATGGTAGAATTGGGGGTTCTACATCACGCAGTACGAGCGAAGCGAGAACAAGTGATGTAGAACCCCCAATTCTTTTTGTGGGACTTCTGCATCGTGAACCGAGCAGAGCGAGGTGAGTGATGCAGAAGTCAAATAGATAGATAGATAGATATATTCTTTATTGTACACCATAACAGTAAAATAAAATTATGGACTTAACAATTAAAAAGGGTGATACAAGGGGCGGTCTTATCGCTAAAAGCGATCTTTTACAGACAACCTTTGGATGGATTTGACTCAGAAGGAGAAAATAAATACGCGGGTAGTCCACGGTGTACTTTTTATCTATATAAAATACAAAACAATAAATAACGTTCTCAAAACATATATATAGATATAAATATTTAAAAAAAAAGAAAGAAACAAAGACATACATAATAACACCAATTTAAGAAGAGTGATAAAGATCTTTTACTAAGTTTTTGAAAGAAGATAGGGTTTGTGCTTGTCTTACTGACACGGGTAGAGCATTCCACAGCCGTACTGCTTGAGCTGCGAACGACTTACCATAGAAATTGGTGGCGTGACTCGGTACCGCAAGCCTTAAGTTTTCTGATGACCTCAGAGATTTTGCATGTGTGTCATGAAGGAACAGGAAGGATGCAGATCGCTCCAATTATTGCACTACTAGTTTTTCAATACTGTGCAAGTTGACTTTAGCCAGTATTATAAACAATGTCACGATTGTATTACAAAGTGCCCTAATAGTGTTCGTGCACACACAACCGGCGAATGCCGACCGTGTTTATTGCTCACGATTCATCGTGTATCTCAGATATCAACGAAACGATCATTTTTCTAAACGATAACTGCATATCTCAATATTTATGACGATACGTTGTCTACCGATGTAACCGAGCATTTGCTGTCTGTTTTAAATAACTTGTGTTAGTTTTGATCCAAATAATCGTAAAGAAAGTTATGTCTTATGACCAAAAAAACTTGACTAATTTAAATCCCACATACCCACACTTACTAAACCACTTGACGTGTTCCTGCCAAGGATCATAACCTTTCTTCCATCCTCGAGTCCTCCACCACAATGGAAGTATTTTACCCTATCACCCCAGCCAGTATAGAAAAAGCCAGCTTGTGCCAGATCTTTTGGATTCTGCTTCATACTGATCGGCCAATGCTCAAAACTGGCTAAGCGTCTCTACTTGCTCTCCACGTGTCTTATTTTGCACCTCCAAAGGAATACCGATTACATCGGTACCATTCTCATCACTTTACGCTTCTTGTTAGTAGCTAGACTGACAATACAGAACATTGTTTTATTTTTTTGTGTGGCATCTCGCAGGTCAACCTCTGAGGTTGTCGCGGGCTTGCCTGTGTTTGCCTTAATTAATAAATTAATTAAAGCCTCCAGCCAGGGCTTATTAAAAAACTTACAAACTAGGCAACTACACGCTAAGGGCACCCCCTGTGGGGTACGGACCTCAGCTTAGGGCGTCGCAGGGGGAGGGCAGCTAGGGACAGGCTGGATCATATCATTATTATTATTAATAAGGGAATTTAAAGCTACTGGCTCAGCGCCGCGGGCTGGCTCTGGCAGGGGTCGGGGCGGATTATTACGGGGACGTCGCGGCGGGCCTCGGCGCGGCGGCGGCGAGGACGGAAGGACGGTCGGTTTTTGTGTTTGTGTGCCACTGTACTTGTTTCCCTACGGCTCTCTTGGAGCAGGGTGATTGCGTCATCGGGAGTGACAAGGGTATGCCTTGGTCGGCGAATCTTAGAGATACGCGAGGGTTCGTATTGGGCGACCGATACGATAAGAGGATTCCTATGTTGGATTGCAGTATCAAAGAAACGCTTGGAGACACGTTTCATGAACTGCTGGATGGTGGGCATCTTGAGGTCTACGTGAAGAAGCTCATTTCGAACATAAAAGGGGGCTCCCGTGACTCTACGGAGGAATCGGTTTTGAAGGGTCTGCATCTTGTGGAGGAGGTAGGGCTTTGCGTGTGCGAAAACAACGCAGGCGTAGGTCATGATGGGACGGATGACCGCGGTGAAAATACGCAGCTTGCACCTGAGTGATAACTTGCTGCGGGAGCTAAGAATGAAGTGGAGCCTACCTAGAGTGAAAGCGGCGCGCGAACGTGCCTGCTTTATGTGCTCAGCGAAGGAAAGGTGTTTATCGAGGACCACGCCTAAGTATTTGGCTTGCTTTTCCCAGGGGATCGGCTTACCGTACATGGTAATCGGACGGGGGTAGGTTGGGTTTATCCGCGGTTTAGAAAAGAGGACTGCCTGGCTTTTGTCTGGATTGACTTCGATTCTGCATTTCCGGAACCACTTGGCCAGAGTGTTTGCGGAAGTTTGGAGAGTGCGAAAGATGGCATCGGGTTTAAGACCGGTATAATAAATAGCTGTATCGTCGGCAAATAGGGCTAGCTGAGTATTTTTATGCTTGGGGATATCGCTAGTGAATAGCGTGAAAACGAAGGGGGATAGTACGGAGCCTTGAGGAACTCCTGCGCGAATGGGATGGGGGAGGAAAGCTCCCCCTCAATTCGGTAACGAAAGGTGCGATTCGATAACAAGTCCCGTAAGATGAGCACGAGACGGTCAGGCACGCCGAGTTACAGAACATTGTTGTAAATAATCCCTTATATACCCACTCGCCCCAAGCATAAACAACCATATCATAATTATTTCCGCATAATCTTACGTATCAATGCGAGTGTGAGTTTGTTTGTTTTAACTACCCAATCGATCATCATAAACTTTGTCATACATGCTGTTTGGAGTTCTAGAAAAGGATATAGACTAATTTTCTACCAGGAAAAATGTACAGTTCTCGAGAGAGACAAAATACTTTTATAAGCGGGGCGTAGCCGTGGGTGAAAACTAGTATTTATTTAAATTAAGAGTAGTGGGAAACATAATTAGATGATTGAAGAATATGTTTATATATTGCATTCAATTGTTACCAGGTTTTAAATCATTAAGCCGAACGTGTTGTCAAATATGTAACAAAATAGCGAACCACTTCAATTTTTTATTGAAATATAGAAGCACAGAAAACATCCTCATTTGTATATTATATTTGTTGCAAATTGTGATTTTGTTAGTTACTGAGGGCTAAATTGTGCCTAGATATTTGTTGAAACCATCATACATGATTCCATTATCATAGGATATTTACAAAAAATTACTGGCTTTGTTTTTATCACAAATAATTTAGTTTTTAATTTCAATCTCTTAACCATAAATGTCTGAGGCCTCAATTACTGCTTTTTATATGTGAAAAGCACTATAACCGACGTTAAATGACCTACCATTCCTTTTACGATTTTCGTCTCCAATTGCTTGCAGAAGCATAGTTATGGATAAAATCATGACTATCCATATTTGCATCAATAGGGCGTGTTCATAGAAAAGCTTGATATGAGAAATAGTTTGTTATAAATATAATTATGCTTTGAGAACATTTGCCATAGAGATCAAATTGTGATAGCAATGTTTGATAGTATTATTTTTTTAATGCAATTAATTATAAAGAATACTCACATGAATACGTCTTAAGTCGATAGGTTAATAAAACCAAGCTCTTGATAATTTTTCTAATATTTTACTAATTGACACGCTGAAGTGCGTTTCATTGCTGCTTTCGCGTTGTAATTATTATTTTCCCACGTCCATATTGTAATTTTAGTGGTGCAATCCTGCAGAAACTAAGTTTGTGAGTATTATTATATATTAATTTTATAAGATTTTGAATATTTAGTAATCACACAATAATCCTATTATTATTATTACTATATCTTATAGGTGTTAAAATAATACCATCTACGTATTAAACTATAACTTATTTTTTGTTAAATGTCCGGTTAAAAATACTTACCAATTTTCAGATTAATGTTTTAATGATTAATTTATGATCGCACTAGTTAAACTTGTGACCTTCTTTGTGACCTTAAATAGGTTTGGCTTCTATTTACAGAATATTAAAAAAGATAATGAATGTTATGAACTGATAACATAACAATGTGTTGTGGTATTTTTCAATTATATGTACTGTAAATTCATACATGTTTAACTGACTGCTAAAACGGGGGTTGCGGATTCGATTCCCACTCAGGATAAATATTAATGTTACATGTCTGAGTGTAAATTATATGTATTTAGAAAAACATATGTATGTTTATCGGTCGCCTGGTTATCATTTAACAGGCTCTACCTAATTTGGTTAATGGTGGATAGCCATGCATGAGTTATTGGAAGATTTATATATTATTATTAAATAATTTTAGGGCCCCCGTTAACAATCCGTTTGCGTTATATGAAGAAGACTTTTTGCAACCTTCAACATCAGCTGCAACTAGCAGCGTTTCTATGAAGAAAGGAAAAAAAATTCAGTGAAGCGGGTTAAAAAGGTGCAAAATAAAAAGGAATTGTCAGTGATAAATCCACTGTTGGAGGAATCTGACTCCGACAGCGAAACCACTAAGCCTGTTGCTGTTACTACCGAGCCAGCTGTGAAACGAAAGAGAACTACAGTCTTTCCTGACTCAGAGGTAATTTTGTATTAGTGAAAATAATTAATGTTGTTTACAGTTGCACCTTAGTTATTCCGATATACCATGTTTACAAAAAATGATTTTATTTGTTTTGTAAAGCAGAAACAAAGTCAAATAACATAATCTGACTTAGTAATTTAAACCAACATCATCTATACTTATAATAAATCTGTAGAGAGGTCAATTCTGTACATGAAATATATTTCCAAAATAACTATCAGGGGGTGATTAAGGATCGATACTCATGCCAAAAATGCAATCAGTTAAATTTTTGTCTGTCTGTCTGTCTGTCTGTCTGTATAACCGTTATAGAAACAAAAACTACTCGACGGATTTTAACGAAACTTGGTACAATTATTTTTCATACTCCTGAGCGGGTTATAGTATACTTTTCATCACGCTACAATCAATAGGAGCAGAGCAGTGAAGGGAAATGTTGGGAAAACGGGAGAAGTTACTCCATTTTTTAAGCTTCCGTCGCGTGTGCAACCTTAATGGTTAAAGCTACACAAATCATTTCATGACGGAAATGTTCTCCTTAAAATTATATAAAAAATATCCCACGACAGCATATGTCTAACTTTTATGGTTGACTCACAATAACACGTGTAACTCCCGATAGCTTAGCAGTTCGAAGCTTTCTGATTATAATATTTGTCTACTCTTACGTTTATAACACTCTCAGTCACCCCTAATTGAAAAAGTTAACATTATTAACTATTCCATAAAAAAATTGGCCAAGTGCGAGTCAGACTCGCCCATGAAGGGTTCCGTAGTAACTATAATATAATATGCAAATTTATTTGACGAAAAAAAAACCTTACAAATTTCTTAAAACTGGCTTTTTACATTTTTTACAACTGCGCCGAATAAATTTGTTTTTCATAGTGTTTGTATGAATTACAAAGTTATATTTGCGGTTTTAGAAAATATGCTGTATCTCAAAAACTGCTGAACTGATTTCGTTCAAACTAATTTTGGTTGAAAGTTTATATTAAGATCTACAGACATATATTTTTTTTAGATTTTTCACTCCATTATTATAGAAGTTAGAGGTTGTGTCCGCCACACACACATTTTACCACTTTGGAAGCTTATATCTTTTAAACGATTGACTTTATGGAAAAGTGGTTTTAGAAAACCCGATGTCGTTTTTAAAGAACTGTCTATAGATACCACACATGCATCGATTTCATGAAAAAAAAATATTTTCAGGTTTAGTTCCATGTATGGGGAGCCCCCCTTTATTTTAAATATTTTTTAATTTTTTTCTCAAAGTCGGAAAGCGGTTCACAGAATACATCTACCTATCAAGTTTCACATGTATAGTCCTAATAGTTTCGGAATAAAATTGCTGTGACAGACGGACGGACGGACAGACAGACAGACAGACAGACGGACAGACATGTCGAAACTATAAAGATTCAGTTTTTTGCCATTTGGCTTCGAAACCGTAAAAAGAATCATATAAATCGGTATAGAAACACCAAAGTTATACATGAAATACGCTTATAATAATAAGCCATCGCACGTGAATACTGAATCATGCTATAAGGATTATTTTTGAGAATCGGTCGCCGCGCTCGACGCGTCTCGCGGTCGAAGCGTTCTCTAGGTACTTAAGCCTCATGTGAACGTGATCTAAACAATATTACCAATACATTAACTTACGCTGACGGAGTCGCGGGCACAGCTATATTGTATCATTACGCTAAGGCCAATAGGAGCGGAGCGCCAATGAAGAATGCTTCAAAATCGGGGTTAAATTTAACGTTAGCCCAAAGTAACTATTCCACGCGGACGAAGTCGCGGGCAAAAGCTAGTTCTGTAATAAGTCATTAATTTTATTTTTATTCCAGGATAAATAACCTCAACAGCCGGTACGAGCTGCGACTCTGAAAAGTGTATTCTCCCAGCGCATAGCTTCGGGATGCATCTACCAGACAGACCCGGTAAAAACAGGGCAATACTACTTTGAATTAAGAGTTTATAACTCTAGCGAAATTGAGCGACTATCTTATTACGAGCGTTGGAAACAAGCTTTGATAAATTTAAAACTTAGAATTAATCAAGATAGCGGGATATGGGCTGCATTAACTAATTTAGTTAATGTAGGTTGGAATAAATTAAAGATATTCGCCCCGTACTGTATCCTAATACAAAGTAAATTGTAGATTATCAAAATTAGTTTTCTTTTTTTTTACATACACTATATTCATACTATTATTTATCATTTTAATGTCAGTTTTAGAAGTTTTACCTGTGAATCTATTTTATAATTTCGTTTATTATATTACAGTCTTTAGAAAAAACTATTCTATAAACTTAAAACATTTTTGAGTGTACTCTTTTCTTGTAGCGATGAAAACTGAAAAATGATAAAAGCAAATGGCAAATGAGAATTGAAAACTGATAAAAAGCAAATGAGAAAAGAAAACTGATAAAAAGTAAATGGGAAATAAAATTTGATAGAAAGTACAAAATAATGTAAATGAAAACTGTTAAAAGTACAAATTTTAATGAAAACTGATAAAAAGTTCAAATGTAAATGCAAACTGATAAAAAGTAAAATAATGTAAATGAAAACTGATTAAAGTTTCAACGTAAATTAAAGCTTATAAAACTGATAAAAGTACAAATGTAAGTGCAAATTGATAAAATTTACAAATAGTTAAAATTTATGTTTCAATTTTTAAAATCAATGTATTAAAATGTTTTTTTTGTAAAGACTGTAATATTTATGTAACAAAGTTATCATCGCACAATAGAACAAACAAACATAAATCAAACCGTTAATAATAAAAACACGATTCAGTTAAAATTTATAGATTCGTTTAACTTTTTAAGTAGTAGTTTAGATAAGTTAGTAAAAACATTGCACTCAGACGATTTTCAACATATGCGATTGTTTTTCGACAGTGAAGATTTATTTAATTTAATTTGTAGAAAAATTGTTTACTGTTATGACTACATAGATAGGTGAGAAAAATATAACGAAACTCAACTGCCTGAACGATCACATTTTTTTAATAAGATTACTGAAAAAACCATTTCAACAGAAGACTATTAATACGCTTTGAAACTATGGGAAACTTTTAAAATAAAAAATGTAGGAGAGTATACAGATCTTTATTTAAAATGTGATGTTCTATTACTACCTATTATTTTTGAAAAGTTCCGAGATATGAGTTTGATTCATTATAATTTGGACTCATGCTTTTATTTATTTATTTATTTTATTATTTATGTACACACAGTAAAATACAATAGGACAATCATAATTATAATATTTGAGTACAAAGGTACTGCTTATTTCTTAAGATTTTTTTTTCCAGCTGACCTGCGAAAGGAGAAGTGAAACAGAAATGTAGACAATAGTGTATCAGAACAAGAAGAGAAATAAAAATTAATATGTGGAGTCTAAAACTAAAATACTAATAATGCAATAAAAATAACATATACTTAAATAAATACATAATGTTAGAATATATAAACATATAATATAAATATATTTTATGTTTCATCCTCATCAAGTTGGGATGCTATGCTGTTATACACCAAAGTGGAGCTTGAGTTAATATCGGATGTAGATGTGTACCAAATGTTGGAAAGTGGAATTCGTGGGGGACTTGCTCAATGTTCAATAAGATATGCAAAAGCTAATAATAAATATCTTTCATCTTACAATGAGATGGAACCGAGCACGTATCTCATTTATCTGGATTGTGTTAATTTATATGGATTTGCCATGATGCAAAAATTGCCGATGAATAATTTTAAATTTCTAAGCAAAAACGAAATACTCCATTTCAATATTGAAAATGTATCTAAGATGAGCAATCGAGAATATATTCTTGATGTCGACTTACACTACCCTAGTAGTATTCATAACGCTCACTCAGACCTACCATTTGCTACTGAAAAGTTTTCTCCCTTACAAAGTCATTGTAAAAAATTAATAGCAAATCGGTATAACAAACATCAATTTGTAATGCATTATATTCAATTACAAGAGTGTTTAAAAAATGGTTTGATATTGTTAAAAATACATAGAATACTATCATTTTACCAAGATAACTTTTAGAGCCGTATATATTTTTGAATACTTCTCTGAGGCAAAAGGCGCAGTCAGATTTAGAAAGTGATTTTTCAAAAAGCAAAATAATTCTATTTTTGGGAAAACAATTGAAAACAAACGTAAACAGGTCGATGTTCGGCTTGTGCAATTATGGAAAGATAAGTCGAATACAACAAACAAACTGCATGGAGCAGAAAAATACGTAAGTGCTCGAAATTTTAAAAACTTGTCAATATTTTCGGATAATCTAGTAGCTATTCAATTAGATAAGACAAAAGTTATTTTAGATCGTCCTTTTTATGTTGGATTTTCTATTCTTGAAATTTTTAAAGCCCATTTATACAGTTTCCATTACTCTGTTATGAGAACGATGTATGAAGATAATATAAAACTATGTTATACAGATACCGATAGTCTTCTCGACTATGTAAAAACTAATGATTTTTATAAGGATATGAAAAAAAATATTCAATATTTTGATACGAGCAATTTTGGGGAGAATAATATTTATTGTATGCCTAAACGTAACATGCAAATAACGGGCTATTTTAAAGACGAAATGAGGGGAGAAGTCATTTCAGAATTTGTTCGTTTACGCGCTAAGTTATACTGTATAAGTACTGAGAAAAAAGAAATAAAAAAGCAAAAGGAATAACAAAGTCAATACAAGAAACATGGACATTAAAAAATATATAACTGTTTTAAAACACAATGAAAGTTTAAGGGGTGATATGTATGTAATACGGTCAAAGAATCATCAGATTTTTACACAAAAAATATCTAAGTTAATACTTAATGGTGATGACGATAAAAGACAAATGATAAAAAATAGTTTCAAAACTATTCCTTTAGTAGTACAATACTTTAGTTAGCGTTTGCAAATTATGTTTATTTGTTCTATTGTGTATGATCATTTTTACAAAGGTGTATTGTGTATTACATGCTACAAAATAAGTAACTGATTAAACTTATTTTTACTGGATTACATACAAGAATAAAGTGTAATTTATATTTTCCTGTAATTTGTGCTTTGATTTTATTGTACCTTGTGTATCGTTCTATTATATCATGTTGTAAGACTATATTATTGTGATTATTGTACTATTAGTTATACTGTATACTTCGTCATTAGACATCTATGGTATTGTAAAAAGTATGTACACAAAATAAACAAATTAAATAACATGTTTTATTTGGGTTTTGATACTGCTTAATTGTGTATATGCAATGCACATCACTGTCAAAAGGTGCAATCAATAAAGAAGATAAGTATCCAGGGTTATCAGATATAGTTGAAGTTTCCTTGGAATAAATCAATATAATAGGAACCAATGGATATGATTGAATGAAACATAATTGCATTTTTAGTAAATAAATAATTAATTAATTAAATTAAAATTAATTTAATCCTATCCATCGGTTAAAGACAACTTCAACTAGATCTAATGACCCTGAATACTTATCTCTTTTGCTAGCTGTACCTATCCGCAGAAAGGAAAAGTAATAAAACATCTATATTGATTTTGGGTACGCGGATAACAGCACAGTCTCAGAGAGATACTTATCCAGTTCTAGAGCTGACAGGGACGAAATTGCCACTCTCAGAAAGGTCATGGTAGAGCGCATAAATTTGACCTTAAATCTCGTTTCCCAATGGGGTGACGACAATCTGGTCAAATTCAATGCTCTGAAAACACAGGCTTGTCTTTTCAGCGCTAAAAGGAGCCCTTTTGAATTGACCCCTACTTTCCGAAGTACATCTGTGCCAGTTACCAGTCGCCTGGAGCTTTTGGGCATGGAGTTGACATCAGACCTCAACTTCGGCTCAACCATCGAGTCCAGAGCTCAGTCTGCAGCAAAAAAGCTGGGAATCCTACACAAGGTGAGGCGGTACTTCACGCCTGGACAGCTTCTAAATCTGTATAAAGCACAGGTCCGTTCTTGCGTGGAGTATTGCAGCCACTTGTGGGATGGCTGTGCAAAGTACCAGCTTGCTGCATTGGACTCGATCGAGCGCAGAGCTAAAAGGCTTATAGGCGACGAGGTGCTGGTGGACAAGCTTCATAGCCTGGCTCACCGGCGAACCGTTGCTTGCCTGTCGGTTTTCTACAGATTGTACTTCGGGGAGTGTGCGCAGGAGCTCCATGACCCGATTCCTCCATCTCCCTTTTACTACCGGTCTACCAGACGCACGGCTGGGTACCACCCACACTTGGTTAATATACCGTCTTGTCGTACCAAGCGCTTCTTTTCCACATTTATTGTGCGCACAGCCAAGCTGTGGAATTCTCTGCCGGCTTCTGTGTTCCCTGCCACTTATGACCTTTCAGCCTTTAAAGCACGAGTAAATAGGCATCTTCTGGGCTCGCTCGTCCCATCTTAGACCTCATCTATCGCTTACCATCAGGCGAGATCGAGGTCAAGAGTGGGCCCATCGGTAATAAAAATAAAAAAAAAAAATTTTTATTTTTTAAAACATTTCTACATCATTTAAATTATTACCAATTTTTTTAATAAGAGTCTCAGTAATATCCATAACTTCATCATAATTTTCGCGCACCACATATTGAACACTAACACAAGCATTATTATTATCACTAATAACATCACACTCATTTTCACAGTCTTTATCTTTAACATCAAATATGTTTAATAAGATATTGACCTCTGGATCCATTTCGACGAATAATGTATGATGATGATGATGAGTCGGATGAAACTTTCCTGTTTTTTGTCCTCTTCAATGTTTGGACTTGGTTGGATATCTTTATTGATGAGGTTTTCATTTACACGTCGCTGATTGGCCAAGTCTTCAAAATATGTGGTGTAATTTCCGTCAGAGTAATACAGCGGATTGGTGCTATTGAGATACTCAGAGTGGTGCTGTAAAAAAAAGAGAATACAATTAACTAATAAGAAAAAATAGATACATTATCTTATTATGCAATCAGTAGGTACCTAGCTAAATACTAACATCGGATATTACGGGCTGTTCTTGCCCAACATTATGTATGCCTTCATTAACCGAAATAGGGCTGTAGGAAGGTGAAATAGACATTCTGAAAAAAATTAAATGTGATGAATACAATGAAACCAAAATAATGCATACATTTTAATGCGAGTTTTAATTTAAAAAAAAAACTTACCTGAGCAAGGAAAAATGTAGATAATATTATCACAATTGAATTAATTATTGAATAATAAAAGTCCTATGTCGTTGGATTACTATATTGTAGTGAACGAATTACTTGGAACTTTATTTGGAACATATAATATGTAAATTCCAATATCGTATGATGACCATATATGTAGATCGAGAACATGATCCAAGTTATTTATTACCGTACTAGCTTTTGCCTGCGACTTCGTCCGCGTGGAATAGTTACTTTGGGCTAACGTTAAATTTAGCCCCGATTTTGAAGCATTCTTCATTGGCGCTCCGCTCCTATTGGCCTTAGCGTAATGATATATAGCCTATAGCCTTTCTCTATAAATTGACTATTTAATTAAAAAATATTTATTCAATTTGAACCAGTAGTTCCTGAGATTATCACGTTCAAACAAACAAACGCTTCAGCCTTATATTATTAGTATAGATAGCTGTTGCCCGCGACTTCGTCCGCGTTTCCGTCGTTTTTCGTAAAAAAAGTAGCTTATGTCCTTCCTCACGGTTCAGTGATTTTGATGTAACAAACAGATTAACTTTCGTAATTTACTAATTTAGTATGGAAATATAACATGTCAATGATGCCTTTTTAGGGTTCCGTAGCCGAATGGCAAAAAACGGAACCCTTATAGTTTCGACATGTCTGTCCGTCTGTCTGTCTGTCCGTCCGTCCGTATGTCACAGCCATTTTATTCCGAAACTATTAGGACTATACATGTGAAACTTGCTAGGTAGATGTATTCTGTAAACCGCTTTCCGATTGTAAGAAAAAAAATTAGAAAATATTTAAAATAAAGGGGGGCTCCCCATACATGAAACTGAAAGTGAAAATGTTTTTTTTTCATGAAACCTATGCGTGTGTGATATCTATAGACAGGTCTATAAAAATTACATTGAGGTTTCTAAAGCCACTTTTTCATAAGGTTAATCGTTTAAAAGATATACGCTTCCAAAGTGGTAAAATGTGTGTCACCCCCCCCCCCCCCCCCTTCTAACTTTTATAGTAATGGAGTGAAAAATCTAAAAAAAATATATGTCTGTAGATCTTAATGTAAACTTTCAAACAAAATTGGTTTGAACGAAATCAGTTCAGCAGTTTTTGAGATGCAGCATATTTTTTAAAACCGCAAATATAACTTTGTAATTCATACAAACACTATGAAAAACAAAGTTATTTGGCGTAGTTGTAAAAAATGTAAATAAGCTAGTTTTAAGAAATTTGTAAGGTTTTTTTCTCGTCAAATAAATATACATATTATATTATATTATTATAGTTACTACGGAACCCTTCATGGGTGAGTCTGACTCGCACTTGGCCAATTTTTATATATTCGGCCGCGAGACGCGTCGAGCGCGGCGACCGATTCTCAAAAATAATCCTTATAGCATGATTCAGTATTCACGCACGATGGCTTATTATTAGCGTATTTCATGTATAACTTTGGTGTTTCTATACCGATTTATATGATTCTTTTTTATGGAATAGTTAATAATGTTAACTTTTTCAATTAGGGGTGACTGAGAGTGTTATAAACATAAGAGTAGACAAATATTATAATCAGAAAGCTTCGTACTGCTAAGCTATCGGGAGTTACACGTGTTATTGTGAGTCAACCATAAAAGATAGATATATGCTGTCGTGAGATATTTTTTATATAATTTTAAGGAGAACATTTCCGTCATGAAATGATTTCTGTGTAGCTTTAACCATTAAGGTTGCACACGCGACGGAAGCTTAAAAAATGGAGTAACTTCTCCCGTTTTCCCAACATTTCCCTTCACTGCTCTGCTCCTATTGATTGTAGCGTGATGAAAAGTATACTATAACCAGCTCAAGAGTATGAAAAATAATTGTACCAAGTTTCGTTAAAATCCGTCGAGTAGTTTTTGTTTCTATAACGGTTATACAGACAGACAGACAGTCAGACAGACAGACAAAAATTTTACTGATTGTATTTTTGGCATCAGTATCGATCCCTAATCACCCCCTGATAGTTATTTTGTAAATATATTTCATGTACAGAATTGACCTCTCTACAGATTTATTATAAGTATAGATATATCTGATACATACTGCATACACCATCTCCAATAACTTAAAAACTATGAACAGGTACGGACATGTTCTTGTACCTAGTGTTAATACCCGTTTTTATTACATACTAGTTTAACCCTGCGGCTTCCCTCACACATAAAAGTTTTTATTTTGCCCTCCCTCGGAACTGTACTTTTTCCTAGATGAAAATATGGATTATATCATTTTCTAGACTCTGAACAACATGTATACCAAATTTCATGATGATCAGTTGAGTAGTTAATGCATGAAAGCGTAACAAACAAACAAACTCACACTCAAACTTTTATAATATCAGTAGGGATTTTTGGTATAACCTGCAAGATATAAATACTTATGTTGCCCATTCATTGCAGTAATCTACATGATGAAGTTGATCAAGCAACCCATATCCCTATTGGTTAACAATATCGATTTTAATGAATCTGCTCACCAGATCAGACACAGCGCTTTACTATCAAATACTATTAGAAGTATAGGTAATATGTGGTCCTTCAAATTTTGGTAAAACCAATGCAATCATTAGTTTACTGTTACATGAAAATGGTTTAAAATTTAAACATATTTATCTTTACTCCAAAACATCTTTTCAACCTTTATTTTAAATATTTTTTAATTTTTTTCTTAAAATCGGAAAGCGGTTTACAGAATTCATCTACCTACCAAGTTTTACATGTAAGTATTTTCTTAATAGTTTCGGAATAAAATGGCTGTGACATACGGACGGACGGACAGACAGACAGACAGACGGACAGACATGTCGAAACTATGAGGGTTCCGTTTTTTGCCATTCGGCTACGGAACCCAAAAAACGCTGCATGGCGTTAGCGCCCCTAATCATTGTGCTCACACAGTAAGTTAAACGAAAATAAACTTTCTTTTGAGACACCTTGCTTATTTGAATAAAGACGATACCTGCATTCTATACTTACTATCTATCTATCAATTATATTAATAATCGTACTATTATTTTTGTATAAAGTTTGTACGAGTGCTTTGTATTTTGTACGTTTGTGTTCAAATCATGAAAAAAGGCTAAAGGCATGTTGACAAAACTTGGATAAATAACCTGAGGTAAACCGTAGGCTTATATTCATCCTTAAACCGCAGCCATCAGCCATTTTAATACAAATGCGGAAGTTTCACACCGAAATGGCTGAAAGGATCATTTTTTCTGGGTGAGAAAACCATCAAATGACTCCTGCTGTGGATGGTTCCGCTCCATCCACAGTAGGAGGAGGCAGGGAGTGTCAGACTTCTACTGACTAAAAACCCACCCTGTTCCTTCAGTTGCCCTTGTAGACCGGGGCCGCGGTATCTCGTTAGAACATTTCCGCAGCCCCAGCATGCAAGGTTGTAGGGATCTGGATAATAAATCTGTCTAGATTTATCAAAATCTCTACGCGAACCAAGTAACGGGCCATAACTAGTGTTTGCGGCCACTAAGCCATCAAGGCATTTACAAAATTGTATACAAACTAGCTGATGCCTGCGATACCATTCACGTGGGAGGTTTTTCCCCTGTAAGTCCCGATCCCGTAGGATATTCCAAAAATTAATGCTCCTGTACACACCCTAAGGAACAACCATGCCAAATTTCAGCTTCTAAGGTTTGTTTATCGTAATAATTAATAGCGTGGTTGAACATTTCTGCAAATGTCTGCTCACAGATTGATTAATATTTTTACAGTAATCTGAGGAAAATGTTGTGGGTTGTGTATTAGATAAGGTTATAGTTTAAGACATTTTTGTTATTTTTTAATACGCAACTGTTAATTTTCCCTACATTAATAAATAAATAAATAAATAAATTAAAATGGAAACACAGTATCATGACAAATTAATACATTCCTTAATTCAAGAAAATGTGCTCGTGAGCGTGTTGGCCGCTAATATTGCATGAGTGTATTTTTTTGTGTGTTTTGCGTTTATTAAGTACGCGGGGCTTCGCTCCCGTGAATTCTATCAAGGTAAAAACATAACTCTCCTTTTTACAGTCGCGTAAAAAGTAGCCTATAACTTTCCTCGAGCTTCAAGCTACTTCCATACCAAATTGTATCCAAATCCACCCAGTGTTTTCGAAGATTAGCGCGTTCAAGCAAACAAACAAACAAACAAACTTTTCCGCTTTATAATATTATAGTATAGATAACTATTTTATAAAAAATGTCTAGGTTTGGTTCAATAATGTTATATATAATACTGAGGGTTTGGTTTCAATTTATTTAGTTACAGATGTTGTTTTAGACTTATAATGTAACTAGTATTTGCGTGTTGCGCGAGGAGCTAGCACCTCGCGTGCTTTCTTTAAAAAAAAAAAAAAAAGTGCGCGTGGAGATCGGGGGATGGGGTTGCACAATTATTTTGACTAAAGCATTGCCCCTCTAAATGCATCTGAAAAAAAAATGTTCCAAGTCTCTTAATTTCCGAGATCCGCCTAAAGGGGGTGAGAAGGGGGGCAAGGGGGGCAACCTTGAAAAATGGTTTTTACTTTAACGAGCCTCCTCTATACGAATCCGTAAAAAAAAAACAATATGGGTCTCGTAGTTTCCGAGATACGATAGAGAGGGGGAGAAGGGGGGTGAAAAGGGGAGGTTTGGCACTTTTCCCGTAGGTTTGTTGTTAAAATATACCCACCTCCCCATCCACCATCTGGGAGAACAATTATGTCAGTGAGTCAGTGAGTGGTAATTTAGCTTTATATAATATAACTAGTATTTGCGTGTTGCGCGAGGTGCAAGCACCTCGCGTGATTGTTAAGAAAAAAAAAATGGGGGGGTGATGGAGGGGGGTTGCACAATTATTTCGACTAAAGCATTGCCTCTCTAAATGAATCTGAAAAAAAAAATGTTCCAAGTCTCTTAATTTCCGAGATACGCCTAAAGGGGGTAAGAAGGGGGGCAAGGGGGGCGACTTTGAAAAATGGTTTTTACTTTAGCGAGCCTCCTCTATACGAATCCGTAAAAAAAAAATACGGCTCTCGTTGTTTCTGAGATACGATAGGGAGGGGGGAGAAGGGGGGTGAAAAGGGGAGGTTTGGCACTTTTCCCGTAGGTTTGAGAGTTACTTGTTTACGAATCTGTCAAAATATACCCACCTCCCCATCCACCATCTGGGAGAACAATTATGTCAATGAGTCAGTCAGTCAGTCAGTCAGTCAGTGAGTGGTAATTTAGCTTTATATAGTGTAACTAGTATTTGCGTGTTGCGCGAGGTGCAAGCATCTCGCGGTTCACTTTAAAAAAAAATGGGGGGGGTTTGCACAATTATTTGGACTAAAGCGTTGCCCCTCTAAATGAATCTGAAAAAAAAAATGTTCCAAGTCGCTTAATTTCCGAGATCCGCCTAAAGGGGGTGAGAAAGGGGGCAAGGGGGGCGACTTTGTAAAATGGGTTTTTACTTTACCGAGCCTCCTCTATACGAATCCGTAAAAACAAAAAATACGGGTCTCGTAGTTCCGAGATACGATAAGGAGGGGGGAGAAGGGGGGTGAAAAGGAGAGGTTTGGCACTTTTCCCGTAGGTTTGAGAGTTACTTGTTTACGAATCTGTCAAAATATACCCACCTCCCCATCCACCATCTGGGAGAACAATTATGTCAATGAGTGAGTGAGTCAGTGAGTGGTAATTTAGCTTTATATAGTATAATTTATATTATATAGTATAATTTAGCTTTATAAAGTAAAGTATTTGTAGCTTCGTCAATCTCACTTTTAATTTGTTTCAAAGAATAAATTAATTCGTTAGATTCCCTTTTTAAAAAGCAATTCACGTCATAAACCATTTTCCTTGCCTGTCTTTTCAAAACAGTATTTCTTCTAGGTATATTCACTTTAAAGTCACAAACAAACTAAAAAACTAAATTTAACAAACAAATTCATACTTAACAAAAAAACAACAACAAAAATTAACAACAATACAATTAATGACGCGACTATACAGGGGATGTGCGCGGAGCGTCGTATCAGCGTGGGGAACATAATGAGGCATAAGAGCCAATCGGCGCTACGCACGCCCGCCCTTCATCCCGCTAGCTTCCCTCAGGTACCTTGATTTTTACTTCTGCGCAATAACGGTCACCGCTAAAGTTTCGTACCGCTACTTATATCTCGTAATAACAATTCCGCAAACCTGCCAGGCAGTGGCTCTATCAGGCTCCTTCATTGTTGATGATTGCTCTATGAGACGCGCGTGGAACGCAACGCACCGACGCCTAGACTCGAGTCCTAACCAGACGATGAGCTACCCAGGAAATTACCTTTAAAACCATCCAGCATTTGATGTCTGATTTCTGTATATCACAGTTACTTTCTTTCAGGCTTGGACTATATCGGCAGTATGGGTCAACATGATCGGGCAGGGCATGATGCTAAGTTACACAACCAGCCTCCTCCCAAGCCTGATGGCACCAGACTCTCCGATCAAAACTGATCTACATACCTCATCTTGGTTAAGTAAATATTTCATACATAATACGTATATCAGGACCAAGTATAAAAGATGCTTAAATTTAAAAATCATGGGTCATACAAAAATCACATCGGTGATTGAACCAAATGCTTTCATTAAAGATCTATAAAATGTTTGATTTTGTACGGTTAATATATCTTATCTTATGCAAGCGACCGGCTCCGGTTTCACACGCGTGCAATGTACTAATAATATACATGTATTATATTATACAATATATAAACCGTCCTCTTGAATCACTTTATCTATTGCTGAAAACTGCATCATAATCTGTTACGTAGTTTAAAGATACAAGCGTACAGACAGCGGGAGTGACTTTGTTTTATACTATGTAAAGACAAGTTGATAGAAATAAAGTAAGTTCTCAAACGGTGTTGGAAAACATGGTGTGGAAACATTATTACTTTACAAGCTGATAATGTAACTAATCTCCTGACAATACCTGACTCAAGAGAACATATTCTTTTCAGCGTCATCATGTGGCCTCGCCGGAATCCCAGGGTTCTTCATATCCTCATTTCTCATGGACGTATACGGCCGAAGATTGGCTCATGGCGTCGTCATCCTACCTGGCATCATCGGCTGGCTCTGCATATACTTCGCTCGGGACATCCCTGCTCTCATGATCGGGAGAATCTTAGGTGGGGTCACTGCTGGAGCAACGGTCTCTTTAGGGGCCATAGTCGTAGGAGAGTACTCCGAACCAAAATACAGAGGAGTCTTTCTAAATCTGAAGACAGCATCAGTATGTTTAGGAAGTATGACAGTCCATATCATAGGACACTTCTTCCATTGGAGAACAATCGCTTTGATATCTTTAATACCACATTTCCTAGCCATGATAGTTGTATACACGTGGCCGGAAAGCCCAGCGTGGCTAGCTTCAAGAGGAGAATATAGAAAAAGTAAAGACTCATTCTACTGGTTGCGAGGATACTCTGAAGCATCCGACAATGAATTAAAGGAGCTGGTTAAAGCTCAGATGGAGCAAAAATTGAAACCGAAACAGAAGAGTTCAATTGGCGACAAATGTGAGGACTTCTTTAAAAGGTTTTCTCAAAGAGACTTTCTAAAACCTGTTTTTATTGGCCTTACCAGCAGCCTACTGTTGGAGACCAGTGGAAGACACATCTTCCCTGCATATGCGCTGCAGATAATCGGCGAAGTGACTGGCAACAGGTCTCAATCTTTCTACTACACTTTGGCCATTGATTCGATCATTACATCAAGTTCTGTATCCTCATCAGTTCTCGTCAAGGTAATGAAGCGAAGGACTCTACTCTTCTCCACTGGATTTTCTGCTTATGCAGTCCTCATGATAGCATGTACTTACCTATTTTTAGCTGATAAAAATATCATTCCTAATGACAAAACCTGGATACCCATAGGAATATTTGTTATATATTTCATTCTTGTTAATTTGGGTTGCACTCCCATACCTTTGGCTTTGTTAGGAGAAGTGTTTCCCTTACGTCATCGAGGAGTTGGGTCTGCAGTAGCTGGGACCTTTATATCTCTTGCAGTCATGGTTGGGCTTCAGATTACTCCATACTTACTGCTTAATTTGAAAGTCTACGGCACATTTTTCGTTTTCGGTACTACCATGTGTATTGCTTTGTTTGGTCTATACTTCATGCTTCCTGAAACTAAGGACAGAACTCTTCAAGAGATTGAAGACTACTTCAACGACGGGAAGTTCAGAGATAACCAATCAGATGAAGACGCAGAAGATAAAGTAAAGATGGTGAAATAGAATGTGAATCAAGAAGTGTTTTATGTAAATAATAATAATGTGTAACTAATGTACCTAGTTGAATATACGACCGAAAAAGTCACATTCTAAGCAAAACTTTTATGGAGTTACATTAAGTGATAATAAAAAAATTATGACTGAAGCGTGTACTCATGACCGATTGTGTAGATAGTTTTATAAAAGTCACTTGTGATCAATGCACAAAAACTCACTTAAGTAGATTACTTGTGATTGTTAAAAGTAATATAATTTAATCATAAGTGAACGGTAATGTTCGAGCTGCTAGATATTGCGGGTGCTAAATGATAAGTCTAAGGTAAGATTTTAGAGAAGTTTATTCCGACACTTTACGCTAATTAATGCTAATGATGATAATGAGTGCTACAAGTATGCCGGTCGATCGCGCACTGGTTCGCGTAGATCGCGCTGTCCACTGGTGCCGCAGCGTGACCTACTTCAGCCAAAACTGCTGATGATGATGTGTTCGATGAGTATCGAACATGCTCCCAAGGGGAGGATACGGGAAAAGAGATGATATGATTGTACAATTAAGAGGGTTAGTAATACATAGGTGAACCAGTAGTTTTCTTATGAATGTTAATACAATGCTGAATGTTCTTATCCTAAATGCTCGCTAATCTCTATCTAGATCTACCGTAAAGACCGATTGTCTTCTACTGATAGGTGACGTTGATTTGTCTTTTTTAACTCGTAAACTGGACCACCGTTTGATCCCACAAACACTTATCCCTTGCTCGGGCACGGACGGCTTACGCGCACTTGCACTAACACTCACACAGCAGATAGGCGCCGCGCGCGGCTCGACAGGCGCTGGTGCGGGCACCGGCTCGCACGGCGTCTCGCGGGTCCCGCGCGGGCCTGGATGAGGCTTGCTTGCCTCGCTGCCACAGGAACCACAGGAACGCTACGACGATTGCTGCTAGCAATACGTATGATATGGCATAGTGATGTATATCATGCGTAGTTATTGGCCCTTCTTCCAAAGTTGCTTTCTTCATAGCGGCTATCTGATTGCCAAGACGGGTTAGTGTGTTGTTGATCTGTGCATCCTCTGTCGTTGTTTCGAGAAATGGCAGCGTAATATTTACCAAATGATGGTGCTGTATTGGAGCTATATTTGCTATTAAGAGGTCAGGTTTTAAAGTCAGCTTGTTTCCCTGCTGATATGAATAAAGAGTTATGTCACGGCCCTTAGCTAAGCATTCTTTGTCGAGTTGAATGAGCCCGGCCTTGCTGACTCGGCGCGCTCGTGTTTCAGCGTCACATATGATCGTAAATAAATAAGTATCACATGCAAAATATAGATAGGACGATAGGTCGTGCAATTGTAACCACATATTCTTGCAGGTTTCTTTCTTAGGCTGGCAGGTACCTATTTGTTCGGTTTGACAGAACTTTTCTTCTGGTTCCAGACGCTTGATTGGACCTCGTAGCTGACAGATGTAGCTTTCATCCTGATAGTTGCAAGTTTGAAGATCGTCGTCCTTGACTTCGAGATAAGCATCCCTCATCAGATTACTTGCTATATAATCGGTGATTGGAATAATGCTGATCATGTCATTTCCAACCTGAAGAGGTACCGGTATCAAGCGGTACAGTTGGAAACTGTCTCTGCTAATGAGTGGTACGGAGATCTCAAAAATAAAATACTCTTTGCTCATTCTTGCCTTGATCTTTAGTAGCTTGTAGATTTCATATAAATCGGCCTGAATGTTATTGATGGGTAAAGTAAGTTGTTTTGATATTTGACTGGAAATGATTTGAAGTTCGTTGCTGAGTTGCTGGTCTGGAGTAAGTAGATGCATGTTAATTTTACTGTGATAAATATCCGTCAAGGTGTCAATTAAAGTAGAGTCTGGCAAACGAAAGTAGACACTCGAATTATTTGCAAACTTTTGATATGGCAATGCTATACTAATGTCAAACTCAATTTTCCAAAACAAGATGGCGTGTTGTTGGTGATTTGTTGTGATCTTGTTAATAGCGTTTATTCAGCGAAAAATGAACAAAACTATTAAAAGTGGAGTACGGGAGATGTTGTTTCGCACGATGTCTAAATATCAAGAAAAACAACAGGAGAAAGACGCCGAATTCAAACAAAAACAAGATTGTTTACGTGTGGTGTTCGATTTCATAAGTTAGTATGACGCTACTAAGTTGATACTTTGTCGTAATTCATATTTTATATTTATCTTTTAGCGAGGAAAATATTTATCTATTTTGATTCACATTCATTTTATATTATGTTAAACACCTTCATAATAATGCATTATAGTTATTTAACATATTATTAAATGTTGCATGGTTTTTAACATTTTTGTTTTCTTTTATAGAAAATCTGGTGGATGTAGCAGGGGTTGATGAGATAGTGAAAACTATTGAAAAACTTACGGATTTAGAGCAGAAAAATAGGATAAGAACCCAGAACCAGTACTTGAATGAAATAGATTCAATCACTGGTAAGTTTTTACTAGGAGTACATCTATACTAATATTATAAAGCTGAAGAGTTTGTTTGTTTGTTTGTTTGTTTATTTGTTTGCTTGAACGCGCTAATCTCAGGAACTACAGTTCTGATTTGAAAAATTCTTTCAGTGTTAGATAGCCCATTTATCGAGGAAGGCTATAGGCTATATATCATCACGCTAAGACCAATAGGAGCGGAGCACTAATGAAGAATGTTTCAAAATAGGGAGATTTTTTTTCCACGCGGAAGAAGTCGCGGGCGGAAGCTAGTAACTTTATAAAGATGTAATTGAATTCATGATTTTCAGAACCTATTCATTTTATTTTACCATTCTTTACAGAAGTGAGCGTTACTACATTAAAAAGAATTAAAAAAGATGGTGCGCGTAAAGGCCTTAAAAACCCACAGTGTCCGACTTAGATAGTTTCGACATAGATGCTATTAGTAACAAAATTAACGAATTTCATATCGTTAGAAAACAAGTTTAAAACGAAACACACCAGAGCCAGTATATGAAGCTGATGAAATTCTGCAGCAGAATGGGCACGAGGTATTGCGACTCCCCCCTACCACTGTGATCTAAATGCCACTGAGCTAATATGGAGTTTGACTAAACGTAAAGTGGCAAGTAGAAATATTGCTCTGCCTACAGTGGAGTTAGAGAATGTTATAAAAGAGTCGTTTGAAAATATAACTCCCGAGGAGTGAAGGAAAATGACTTATCATGTCATCCATGTTGAAAATAAATATAAAGAAAGGGACAGAATTACAGAAAATAATTTATAAAGTTTTATAATTAACGTAGGAAACAATGATTCCTGTGACTCTAATGAAACTTTCCACATGGAAGTCTTACATTCAGATTTTGATTATAGTGAATAAATTAGAACTATTTTAGAATACTGTTGTTTTTTTTTTTAATCGAATTTTATTTCAACACAATGTCTAAACTATTACCTACCTAATATACCTGTTTAGTACCAAATGTTTCCGAACGCACCCTTTGACATAAGGAAATTTGATCTTGACATTACTCTGACTTGACAGATAGACTTTGCTTCCCCGTTGAAAAATGTCGGTCATGGGACCCTGTTGAGATAATTATAATTGGAAAAATATCGTTTGGAATCGCCCTTTTTAAACCGATAATTGGGTCGCGAATTATCTATTGTTTGAAGTTGTAATCCCCATTTGATGAAAAAACCCGGGATATTTTGGGATTCCTCGCCGGTTGGTTGCCATCGCGTGGCACGCGCTTTTGCTGGAAACGAGTTGTGCTGTGATTGCTGTTGGAACCGCGCCATCTGGAGACTGGCGCCTTGTGAACGTCCACACACTTGATTTACATCACACTTTCACTTGCTCACCTCATATTACATACATACCACACTTGGGGCGTGGCCTTGGGAAGGTCGAAGTTGGCGAACCCAGCACAGAAGGTTAGTGGTTAGACCTGTTATTTGTATTCATAAAGCCTCAGAGGCTATAGGTTGTCGTAAGGTCTTTTGTTTATTGTTGTTTGTAAGCAACGTTTATAGCTCCACGTACCGTGGAGAGTTTCGGATACCCAGTTAGCGTTGCACTGGCCAATTACAGGACTGAACATTTGGTAAGCAGAGCGTGGGTTTTAATATAAAATCCACATTGTACATTCTGGTAGCAGGCGTGGCTCTTATAATATAAGATCCACTGGTTTAATTGGAAGTTTTGAAAGTAACTTTGGTTTGATTACTTCACACAACTTATATAACTTAAGAAGTTTGAATATATTGCTTTGTCAGCCGGGCTCAAATAGTACTTGTAGTTTTTACTGTAATTTGTAGTGCTAGCCCCTTGGTATTGAATTGACAAGTAGGATTTATTTGTGAAATTAGGAATTATTGGTATAATTTGGTACATAATTTGGTATTTGTTGCAATTAATAATTGAATGTTACTGATCTGAATTTGAAAGGTTATCTAAATAATAATTACATATAGTCTAATATAACAAGACTTGAATTGTGTGTATTGGTTGTTGTTTATAGTAGTTATTGGACTGTGTTGATAGAGATTATATTATATTATACAGACAATTGTTGTGCTTATTGATGTTTATTGGTGTGATCCTGCATAATATATACATTGAATTGTTATTTATTTTGTGACTAGCCATCTGTACCAAGCTAGATTCATACTTGGAATAAGTACAGGGTCGGATTTGGACTTGAAATAATTGAATTTGAATTTTTATTTTGTTGAGATTATTTGGTCGGCTAACAAGTCATAGCTGTTTGTTTAATATTTGATTGTTGGTTGTTGATTGGTGTTTTGTATTAATATTTGATTGTTGCAATGGCCTCATTAAGGGCAGTCAGGGAGGCTGCTGCCGGATTGACCTCACAGTTGAGATGGTTCACATCGGCAGCTGCAACGGTTGAGCGTGTGGAATTGGAAGAGCTCACCCTTGCTCGGTATGGGCAAGTGATTGAGAGGATCAAGTCAGCTGATGCTGCGCTCACGCGCTTCAACGAGTACATCATGGACGTGGATTTGGGGGTGATGGATCAGACAGCCCGCGATAAGATTTTGGGTGACTATGACCAGATTGTCCACCTGGGGGATGTCATATGTCTACGAGCGCGGGAAATTTTGAAGAGTCGGGTGCCTGATGCGGCCAAGCTGCAGACCCCTGTTGTTGCGGGCCCTGGACTATTGAGTAGGCTGCCCACCCTGGAGCTGCCACATTTTGACGGTCGCTTGGACCACTGGCTGGGCTTCCTAAATCTTTTTAAAAGTCTTTTGGATGCACGCTCGGACCTCGGACCTGCCCAGAAGCTGGCCTATTTATTGTCTGTCCTGGAGGGCGAAGCCAGAGCCTTGGTGCAGCACTTGCCGGTGACGGATTCCTCTTACCCGACCGCTCTGGAGCTTCTCTGCCGACAGTATCAGAACAAGCGCTGCCTGGCTGATGTGCACATCGACCAGATTTTGGGACTACCGGCCATTGCCAGCACGTCGACGTTGCGCACTGACTTGCTGAACCCGTTGGTCTCAGCGACCAACGCTTTGAGACGCCTGGAGTTACCGGTAGAACATTGGTCCTACTTGTTGGTGTACATAGTGCTGCAGTTGCTCCCCGCGGAGTTGAGGTCACGTTTTGAGCAGAAGTATGGTGGGGATAGTGCCACCCATCTTCCCCCCTTTGACGACCTCCTCAAATTTTTGGAAGACGAGTGTCGGTTTTCGGATAACACTCGTGGCGCCACGGGGTCACCCCCACTACCTTCTCAGCCCAGAGACCAGGGACGGACTAGGGCTCGGGGGCCTGTTGATGTTCCCCCCGCCCCCCGTTTTGTTGGCGCCCGGAGTCCTCGGGCTAGGGGGCCTGTTGATGATCCCCCCACCCCCCGTTTTGCAGGCGCCCGGAGTCCTCGGGCTAGGGGGCCTGTTGATGATCGCCCCGCCCCCCGTTTTGCTGGCGCCCGGAGTCCTCGGGCTAGGGGGCCTGTTGTTGTTCGCCCCGCCCCCCGTTTTGCTGGTGCCCGGAGTCCTCATCATTGTGACTTTTGTAAGGCAGCGGGGCATGTCATGGCGCGTTGCCCGGACTTTTTGAATTTGCACGTAAGTGCCCGCCGTCGCATTGTCAACGCACGCCGTTTGTGCTTCTCGTGCTTGGGGGCCCACTTTCATCGGGACTGCCCCGACCCCCGCCCGTGTAGAATTTGTGAAGTGTCCCACTTGGAGATTTTGTGCGCCAACGCGAACCGCTCCAGCAGACCATCTTCTGAGGAGGGTTCGCGCAGGGGTGGTACCCCGGAGACGAGCACCGGGCTGAGGCCCGCAATTCTGTACGCCGCACTCCACCCCCCGCGCAAGTTGAACGGGAGCCCCGCGAGCGCCATTTGGTCTCCCCTCGTCAGGGAGAACGCGCATTGGCTGCTAGGCAGCAGTGGCCGGGTCGGCGCCGCTGCCTTCCCCCTCCGTTGGCGGAACGTCCCCGGCTGGAGTCGCGCCCTCCGCCATTCGGGCATTCGATGGGATGTACCCCTCCAGTGATGGCGAGCGGCTCGGGACACCGCGCGGACGAATATTTTGATTGTTGGCCTCGTCGTGAACGAAGGCAGCCTGGATGCGGCGATCGGTCGCCGCCCAGGCATCACTAAGAGATTGACGCCTGCCCCGCTAAAGGACCCCCCCGATCAAGACGGTTTTGTTGCCAACGGCCTCGGTCAAGGTCTGGGGACCCTTGGGTGACTCGATTGTGGTCTGTGCCATTTTGGACACGGGAGTCCAGGGTTGCCTTTTGTCGTCTTGGTTAGCGGGACAGGTTGGCCTGAAGGTGAATGACCTTTCAGGCAAGATTTGGGGAATTGGCGAACCGGCTGACACCACTGTTGAGGGAAGGACCTGGTTTGAAATCACCCTTGTGAGTTGTCCGTACCCTAAAATTGGTGGTCCTGCCCTTGTTATAACTGAACTTGGTTGGGACGAGCCACTTCGGGAAACCCTGTTGGAGGACGGTTGAGGCACTCTAGCCTTCCTTATGGGGCCTGTCACTCCCTTTTGTTGCCCAAGGAGGGCCACTTGGTTCAATTGTTGGTGACTGATCGTCACACTAAGAACTCGCATGCCGGTTGCAATGCGCTGTTGGCCATTCTGCAGCGAGAATTTTGGATTTTGTCGGCTGATCGCGTCAATGAGACGAGGCTCTTTGCTGGCGTCGTAACGGACTTTGTTGGTCCCCCTTTGTTGAAGACGTCCACCCTTTGTAATAGTAAGATTGTTAAGGCTTATTAATGTGTTTGTCTGCCTGTCAACCAAGGCAGTACATTTGGAGCTGGTAACCTCCCTCTCGACAGAGGCCTTTGAGGCGACTTTGGAAAGATTTGTGTCTCGCAGTGGTTACCTTCTTTGATTAGGTCTGATTGCGGTACGAATTACAAGGGTACAAGTAACTATTTGAAGGAGGTACACGCCTTCCTAATGAGAGCCAGGTTGACATTGGTAATAGTTTGGCTCGCCGAGGGGTCACTTGGTTGTTTGACCCGCCACCCTGCCCCCCCTTTGGGGGGGTATTTTGGGGCCGCGGTGAAAGCGGCAAAGGGACGCTGGCGGAGATTGTTGGGAGACACCGTTCTCACCTTTGAGTAACTAGCTACGGTATTTGCCCGCATTGAAGCTGTGTTAAATTTGCAACCTTGTCAAGACTTGTCACAAGACTTGTGACAAGGCCCGTCCGGGGGGGTAGATGTTAAGTACCAAATGTTTCCGAACGCACCCTTTGACATAAGGAAATTTGATCTTGACATTACTCTGACTTGACAGATAGACTTTGCTTCCCCGTTGAAAAATGTCGGTCATGGGACCCTGTTGAGATAATTATAATTGGAAAAATATCGTTTGGAATCGCTCTTTTGAAACCGATAATTGGGTCGCGAATTATCTATTGTTTGAAGTTGTAATCCCCATTTGATGAAAAACCCGGGATATTTTGGGATTCCTCGCCGGTTGGTTGCCATCGCGTGGCACGCGCTTTTGCTGGAAACGAGTTGTGCTGTGATTGCTGTTGGAACCGCGCCATCTGGAGACTGGCGCCTTGTGAACGTCCACACACTTGATTTACATCACACTTTCACTTACTCACCTCATATTACATATATACCACACTTGGGGCGTGGCCTTGGGAAGGTCGAAGTTGGCGAACCCAGCACAGAAGGTTGGTGGTTAGACCTGTTATTTGTATTCATAAAGCCTCAGAGGCTCTAGGTTTTCGTAAGGCCTTTTGTTTATTGTTGTTTGTAAGCAACGTTTGTAGCTCCACGTACCGTGGACAGTTTCGGACACCCAGTTAGCGTTGCACTGGCCAATTGCAGGACTGAACAATACCTCTTGTATTTTTATTCAGATATAATAAAATAGATAATTCTAAAGTATCAAATAAGGTTATTCCAGATATTTCATAGTAGTTTTGGGGTTGCTATGCTGATATTTTTTAAATTTGCCGCACTTTTTCAGTATCTACTTTCGTTTGCCAGACTCTATCTTGTACACGCTTTAAGTTTTGTATCATATTTGTCGTAGCCATGGCTGCTAAGGTAAATTCTTGTAAAGTTGACGTGCTTTTAGTTTGCATCTGCACTTGCCTAGATGCTTCATCTAAGAGGTTTAGATGTCTATTTATAAGCTTATACTGAGTATCAATGGTCTTCTCAGTTCGTTTCAGAACATTATACTCAGCTTCTACCACAGATGTTTGATTTTTCCAAAGTTGTAATAAGTGCTTCTCGTTGCTATTGATAATTTCAATATCACGTTGGTATTTGTCCGCGAAACTTTGATCGAGTACTCCAAATAAAGTATTAGCTATAGAGCCGACTGCGTTGACAAGGCCGCGTCGAGTTCTTGACCGAGTTCCGAAATGCTGATTTAGCAGCAGCTGATTGCGATATTGAAGCTCGGTATAATCATGCTGCACTTGTAATAAAATCATATTACAATGGCTGGATTCTTTAGTTTGTGTACATGTTTGCTCTAGGTATTTGATGAAAGTATTCACTGCTTTATCACCTTGCCAATAAGGTTGCATCTCGTAGTAAGACACAATTTTCCATTGATCCCGTATTATATTCAATTTACCTATCGGATCGTAGTATAAGGATTGATTACCACTAAATTGGGTAATGTGGTTCGATGCTTCGCTGCTGCTCAAGATACTCATAAAAAATATTAATGATAAAACGACGTTAATGGAATTGCGAGGCTTTATCGTACTCGCTAACGTTTCATCCTTTGTGATTTTAGTTTTGGCTTTTTTGCTCTGCTCTTCGTCTGCCTCGATTGGTAAGACGGACAATTTGATGATAGGTCGCTTTATTAAATCGTTCTTTGTCTTTAATGTCACAACCCTTACAAATCCGTCATTTTCTTGGTGCACCTCAACGACTCTCCCCACTGGCCATTTTCCAGAAGGAAAATTATCATCGTGGATGGTCACCATATTACCTATCTTAATGTTGCCCTTTGATTTTAGCCACTTGTTCCGAACAGATAATTGGCTAAGATATTCAGTTTTCCATCTTCTCCAAAGGTCTTGAAAAATCTTGTTCGTTAAGTGCCACCTAGTCCTAGCGTCGTTGGCTGTTTCAATCACGCTCAGACCTGCTCTACCAGTTAGGAAGTGCGCGGGTGTTAAGAAATCTAAGTCGTCTATGTCTTCAGATATCGGACACAGAGGTCTAGAATTGAGACCCGCTTCTGTTTGCGCTAACATGGTGCTATATTCTTCAAACGTCAATGCTTGGTCCGCTACAACTCTTTTGAGGTGTTGTTTAAGACTTCGTATCGATCGTTCCCATATTCCTCCTGCACTAGGCCAGGAAGGACAGTTCCAGTGCCATTCTATATCCATTTCCACTATCTCCTTATAAAATTAATCACCGAAAACTTGCTTTAGCTGCTCGTACTCTTCTTGCATGATTATGTTGGCTCCCACGAAGTTAGTGCCATTGTCAGAGTACATATGTTTCGGAGCTCCTCGTCGCGCTGACATTCTTCTCAATGCTGCTATAAAAGAAGCGCTGCTCAAGTCCGAAACCAATTCTATATGCACTTCTTTTGTGACCATGCAGATAAACAAAGCCATGTATCCTTTCATGGTTTTTATTCCACGTCCTTTATTGGCTTTCACAGATATGAAGCCCGTGTAGTCTACCCCCGTGTGATAAAATGCTGGAGCTGGATTGGTGCAGAAATCAGGTAAATCTCCCATAATCTGCTGTAATTTCCTGGGTTCTTGTTTTCTACAGGTAACACATCTGTGAAGTTGTGTTTTGACGGCTCGATTTCCTTTTATTATCCAATACTTTTGTCTTAGAAAGGACATGGTAAGCCGAGCTCCTCCGTGAAATGTGAGCTCATGGGCTTGAGCGATAAGAAGCTCAGTCAGCCGGCTGCTATATGGAATGATGATTGGATACTTCATTTCTGAGCTTATGTTTGCGTGCCTGAGTCTTCCTTTCGCTCTAAAAATTCCGTCTTGATCTAAGTATGGATTAAGGTTGAGTAGCTTGCTGTCGGATTTTACTTCCTGGTTTTGCAATAAGCGTTCAATATCTGGTTTAAATACAGCGCGCTGAACGTATTTTATTATTGTAAGTTTTGCTGATCTAAGCTCGTGTAAAGTGAGATGCTTCGTTTTTTGTTTACTAACAACAGGTGTCAAAGCCCGCCGTATCCAGGCTAAAATGCGTGTTATTTTTGTAAATGAGCTGTAACGATGTAATAGATCGTTAACTATGCTGCTATCTACGATAAGATTCTGAGCTACGTTTACATACTTTTTCATCTCTTCGTCAGTAGTGTATTTCGTTTGTTCTTTAGGTTTGAAATGAGGTGATGATAAAAAGGTCGGTCCTTGCCACCACAATGCTTGTTCTAGCAATTGTGAGGTCGTCAGGCCCCTACTCGCTGCATCAGCTAGATTTTCTTTGGTGTTTATATAATACCAAGTGTTTGGCGGCATAATACCAGTAATTTTCTTCACTCTGTTCGATACAAAAGGCTTCCAGCGCTCCGGTGAACCTTGAATCCAACTAAGAGTTACCTTAGAATCACTCCAACCATATATCACGATGGCTAAGCTGTTGATGCTTATGACAATTTTTGCCCTGAGTTTTGTAAGCAATTCCGCCGCACATAACTCTAATCTAGGTAGCGATACGGCCTTGCTAGAGGGCACTAACCGCGATTTTGCTGCTACTAGCACTACTGACGTAGAGTCATTTGATACGATTCGTGCGTATACTACACAACCGTATGCTTTAACTGATGCGTCACAGAACCCATGCAATTCTATGACGTCATCCTGTTTGCTTTGTAACCACCGAGGAATCTTGAACTGATTTAGTAGGTTTAAATCTTTCTTCAAGTTAATCCATTCCTCCTTGATTTTAATAGAAACTTCGTTGTTCCACTGAACCTCACCATCTTGCCATACTTGTTGAAATAAAATTTTCATCCTTGTGGTTAAGGGCGCCAACCATCCTAAAGGATCGAAAATCTTAGAGATTTCTGATAAAAGCATTCTTTTGGTCAGTTTCGATGTTTGTGTACTGTTTGAATCGAATTTAAAGATGAATTCGTCCTCGATGGAGTTCCATTGTAGTCCTAAAGTTTTGGATGAGCTTTCTGTTTTAAATGTAAAGACTGCTGGCTGTTTGTTAACAGTTTGCTCAACTGTTCCTAGCAATCTGCTATCGTTTGAGGACCACTTTTTTAAAGAAAATCCGCCACTTTTTAGGCATGCGCTTACTTCCGTAATCCTCCGCTTTCCTTCTGTAATGCTGTGAGCACCTGATACCCAATCATCCATGTAAAGCTCTTCTTGGATGCATTTAGCTGCTATGGGATATTTCTGCTGCTCATCTGATGCTAATTTTCGCAGAGTCGTCATTGTCAAGAATGGTGCTGCTTTAGTTCCATACGTTATGGTTGCTAGTTTATAATTTCTTATAGGCTGATCCGGACTTTGTCGCCATACGATTTGTTGTAGGCCTTGATCCTGTTCATTAATTAAAATCATACGGAAGCATTTTTGGATGTCGGCTGTGAATGCGAAACGATATTGCCTCCACTTCAGAATAAGCTCTAACAAATCTAATTGGAGGTTTGGACCCCTTTGCATTAGGTCGTTAAGGCTGTGGCCTGAAGTAGTCTTAGCCGATGCGTTGAACACTACGCGCAATTTTGTAGTGCTAGATTCCGCTCTATGTACCGCATGATGAGGAAAGAAACATTCTATTTCCGCCTTCTGTTTGCTGTTAGAAATCGCTAACTTCATGTGTTGCAGCTGCTCATATTCGCGGATAAATTGCTTATATAGACGTTTCGTCGTAGTTTCATAAAAATCTAGGCATTCCTGGTCTTCTACAGACATAGAATTATGTTCTTGAATGTCTTCAATTTTCCAGAATTGTTGGATATCCTCAACGTTATTCAAGATTACGTTGCATTGAAATGAAGTGCTCGCATTGCCACCGCATAGCAACCATCCTAAATGAGTTTGCTGTGCTAGCAGTTCCGAGGACGTTTGTCCGCGAATTAATCCCTCTAACAGGATATTGGCATATACTTCCGCTCCTAAGAGAAGATCCACTGGACGACTGATGTTATAATCTGGGTCCGCTAAACAAAGATGAGCAGTATGTTGCCATGATGGCTTTGTAAACGTCTCATTTGGCAGATTTTTTACTAAGCTGTTCATTATTAAAACATCAGTAGAAAACGTAAAATCGGTATAAGTCGATTGACAAACGATCGTTAGTTTTCCTTTGCAGGTACTTTCACGCTCGCCAACTCCAAAAATAGCCCCTTTGCAAGGTTTTCGCTTTAATCCTAGCTGCTGTGCTGCTGCTGGGCCTGGAGGATGTTGAGGGCGTCGAGTTATCCTGCTGCTATAAGGATCTGCCCCCCGAAGGACCTGCTGCTGCTGCTGCTTGCTGATATGAAGGGTTTTCTTCTTGATCAGAGAATGCTGGCTGTTTTGTTTTGTTTTGCTTACATAACTCTTCATAATATTCGGATATGGCGTCTTTTGCTGCTTTATAAGACTCCATTGTTCGATCGAACTCCGAATTGACGAAGTACTTATGTCCACTTTTTTCGAAAGTTTTTCGTTATTTAGCTGATACTCTCTCCAATACGAGTCTAAAAGATCTAGTCTCTTTTTACAGTAGTCGATGGTCTTACGCTGTTTGCCATCCTTATTGAAATTAATAAGAACCTTGGCAATGCTCTCTGCTAATTCAGTTTGTTGGAAGTATAAAGTCTCCATTGTGCTGCTTTTAGATTAAAGTGAGACAGAAAATATGGAACGTTCTTACTTGAAAACCGCTAGTTCTAAGGTTGTTGCTGTTACAAGTAATGCGGCTGTTGCTGCAATGCTGCCGGATACGCGAGCGGCTGGCTCGCTCTTGTTGCTTCGCGCGTAGCTCCCCACGGTGGATGTAGATCACTCTGAACTCACGCCTAGTCTAAGTTTAGTTCGCGGCAACCCACAGGCTGCTGGAATTGTACAAGGACTGCGCGTTACGATTTATCGCGGTCGCGTAGTCCTTGACGGTTCGAAGGATCCATAGGTCGCTGGTTCAGATCCGGCTCGAAGGACCAATATGAACGGTAATGTTCGAGCTGCTAGATATTGCGGGTGCTAAATGATAAGTCTAAGGTAAGATTTTAGAGAAGTTTATTCCGACACTTCGCGCTAATTAATGCTAATGATGATAATGAGTGCTACAAGTATGCCGGTCGATCGCGCACTGGTTCGCGTAGATCGCGTTGTCCGTTGGTGCCGCAGCGTGACCTACTTGAGCCAAAACTGCTGATGATGTGTTCGATGAGTATCGAACAATAAGATTAGATAATTATATTGTTGTAAGTGAAAATAGTCAATAATAAGTTGTAGTAAATAGACCAACTAAAAAGAGTGAAATAAAAACTTTTTACAAAAAAATTAAACCGACTCCCAAAAAACACTGCAAAGTGAAAAATAACTTTAATTTCGGTAGTCGGTGTCTTTAGTTTTGTATTTTCGTTTTTGGCACCGACTTCCGAAATTAAAGTTATTTTTCAATTCGCAGTGTTTTTTGGGAGTCAGTTTAATTTTTTTGTATTAAGTTTTTATTTCACTCTTTTTAGTTGGTCTATTTTTAATTTACCTAGTTACAAGAGCCTAAATGTCAACTACTTATAACCTTTTACATAATATTGCTTTTCCCAATGCTGGGCCGTTAATTGTTGAGGAGTTCTCCTGGTACTTCACCATCAGCTCTACATCACCATATGCATTGTGACGAGCATAAAGTGCTTAACATCCATATTCAAGTAATCGAATCGCAATCCACTCAATACTTATTATTGAGTAGTTTCGGCGGCCATCTGTGGTCTTCATCATCAGTTCCACTTCCTCAAATGGTACTTTTTGAGAGCAACTGCACAAGTTACTATAATAAATACCCAAAACGACATAGGTGTGCCTATAATATTTGAAGAGTTCCCTCGATTTCTCCAGGATCCCATCATCAGATCCTGACGTTTATGAAAATGGGACCAATATCGAAGTATACCCTTTCAATCAAAAAAAGAATTTTCCAAATCGGTTCAGCCGTCTTCGAGTAATCGATGATCATACATTAAAAAATATATATATATATATATTGTATCGGCACCACACAGTGAAACCAAGCAACTCTGGTATCAAGATAAAACCTTTTTATAGATGTGGCTTCGAATATTCTTATGTAAATTGAATACATTTTCAGTTATAAGTATTAATTAGGCCCAGAATACATGGAAGCGGTGAAAGTTCAAGCAAAGCTGATAGGAAGGTGAAACTTTTAACGGTTGTGGTAATAAGTGAATTCATAGAAACTGTGAAAAGATTAGTGTGCTGTGTGACAGTCTTCTCTCGCTACTGTTACGCGTTTTATTTCGATATCGTATTTTTTGTGCAAATAATAGAGATGATCTCAGTGTAAGAAAAAAACAGAAAGCAGAGCCGGCGCAGTTACAGGCCTGACTTGCAAGTTGCAGAGCGCTGGTTCAAATACAGTTAGGTGCTTGACGTTTTGTAATATATCATCATCACTGCTCTCAAATCGATGAAGAAAAAACGTGTCCTAAGACCAAAAATTCCATCAACTGGCACTGGGCCCACATCGTGATTTACGGGCCATTTCTTCTTATATAGAGGAGGTCTGTTCTTATACCGTTTCTTAGCCGCTCAGTGGTGCATCACCCCAAAAGGGTGGCGGCTCGTCACCCCATATGGTGTGATAGTACTGTGTCGTCACATTATTGCTTATTCCCTTTAACCCTCTGTGTTTTGGATCGGTTTTCTCTTTTCTATTTGAACGATCGAGAATATCCGCCTTAAAAAATTGCAACACTGGCCGTCAAAAATGTGTCTGTGGTTAAGAAAGTTGAAAAACTTTTCACCGTCAGCAAATGTTTTGTGCCAGTTTTATGCCTGTAAATACATATTTTTTTACTATGAGGTGTGTCTGTATTTTTTTTTTCGTATGAAGATAGAACCCTTCCACCAATAAAAGCCATAAAATATACATGGTATGGATTTACTTTTTGAAATAATAATGTTTAAAGTTTACATAATGTTTTTTTTAAATCATAGTCAATATTTACCAATGAATATAATAAATTAGAGACGAAATGTCAACAAACACTTAACACCACCCGAAGAGGACATTTATATGCTCTAACAAAAACATAACTTGAGATTACGCCCGTCGCCAACGAGTAAACAAAAAAATGTTTTGTTCAGTGCGGCCATCTGGCGCGTGGCGATACGTCATCGCGTGCGCCGCGAGGCGTTGGTGAATTTCGATGTTCCAGCGCCGCTGAGCGGTTAGAGGGAATGCTTGTGGCACAGAAAGGGAACGTTGTGGGCTAGAGTCTGGCTAACGAAAGCGTGACCTGGAGTTTTCTTAAAAGTTTAATATGGCAACATTATTAAGCTGTCAAAGTCTGTGATTACAATTGTCAGTAATTTGTAAACAATAATTATTCAACAATAATCGCTATAATATGGGTAAAACAATAAAAAGTAACGTGCGAAAGCTGCTACATACTATGATCAGTAAGTTTAAACAAAAACAAGAAGAGAAAGTAATTGTTTTCTATGAAAAACAACAATTTTTAGATGCGATCTCGGATTTTTTAGGTTAGTACGACTTTGTAATGTTGATCCTTTGAGGCTGATTATTAGATATACCTATTTACGATATTATGATACTTTTTCTTATCCTTATAGATAATATTGGAGATATCCAAGGAATCTGCGACTTGTTGAAACGTCAAAAAATTTGGAGAAAAAATCTTTAATAGAAACTCAGACTAAGTTCTTAGAAGAAATATATTCATTAACTGGTACGTATGTTACGGTTAAGAATGTTTTGTTGATGAGTTGTGGCTATAGATGCTGGCGGGAAAAATTCCGAATCATTCCCGTCGAATACTTCGGAAGTATTCCGAAATATTCCGAAACTTTGGGAATATTTCAACTGTCAAAAAAACAGGAAAATCGACCTTTGAAGTCGGTTAATATACCAAAACCTGCTCCTACCTAAGTATAACAAATACTTTTCTGAAAACCACATCAAAACGTGTTTGCTAGCAAGGTTTGCCTTTATTTGTTTTTATTGACTGGGCCATTATGCGCGTTAAGTAGGTAGGTAATGATTAATACCTACCTATGCGACTCGCGAATACTCGCGATGCGTACAGAGCTACATACAAACTAACCAAAAACATAGGTAACCTTTTTCAAAAAACAAATAATATATGCTAGGCCTGGTTTTTTATTCCACAACTGACATTTATAAAAATAGCATTCAATTTCAAAATAAGTAGGTACTCTACCTAGAAACAAAAGAATAAAAATCCTGTTAATCGCAGGCTAACATATCTACCTATAAAATATCAACATATACTTAATCAATCCCATTTATAATAAAATAAACATTTATATTGTACTCTCGTATCGTACGTACTCTCGCACTGAACAATAATTAACTCACCCACCACACAACAAACAAACATGTTAATTCCCATTGAATTATTCGGGCGAAATATTCGGAAACATTCGATTGCGGGGTACGAATCTTTCTCGCGGGAGGGAAAACTTCTCCGGGGAGCATCTCCCCTCTTACCGCACCCCGCACCGCCATCGCAGCGCGCGCAGCGCGGCGCCAGCGCGGCGGCAGCGGCCGGTGCACAGAGGGCCTTATTTAAATTCATTTTGAATAATTCTGATTTTAAAGAAACTTTCCAAGAAGTATTCTGGAATTATTCCGAATTTTTCAGAAGTTTTGCAACTATAGTTGTGGCATTTGACATTATCAAATTGTTTGGGTACCTTGATTTTTTAATATGCATTTTATACTTCGTTTTGCAGAGGTTGGTGTCACAACACTTAAAAGAAGGAAGGACCTGTGAATGAATGGATGTGGAGCACTCCAGGAAAAAAAACGCCCACACAAAAGCTCAGTGTTGGATTTAGACAGTTTTGATATTGATGCAATAAGAAATAAAATCAATGAATTTTATATTGTGAGAAAGAAGGTCCCAACATTGCGAACATTGTTAGAAGAATTACATTCTAGCATTGGCTTTAGTGGATGTAGAGAAACTCTGCGTGAAATATTAATTGCTAATGGGTATAAGATCAAGAAAAATAAAAATGAACGAACGGTTCTTGTCGAACGTTTTGATATTGCTGCTTGGAGACATCTTTATCCACGAGAAATTGCTGCTAAACGAACGGAAGGAAAACGAGTCATCTATTTAGATGCAACATATGTTCACAAAAATTATAAGCCTAAAATGTCATGGCAAGATCTAACAACGAGTGGTGCCCCTAAAACAAAATAAAACACTGATAAAAACCTCATTTGGCTGAAAAACTGCAGAAGATTGAAAAAGAAATCATGTAATAAATATGGAAAATAAAATAATACAAACAAAGAGATCACATAACAGAAAAAGTATTGGAAAAAATCATAATAAGTGTAGGTGATGACGACTCCACTGATACAGAAGAATCCTTGGAGGTTGAATTTTTGGACTCGGATTTTGAGTACGATGATTAAATAATTATCATACTCAAAACGCCTGTAGTTGATTAATAAAAATAATTTTGAAGAAATTTAATAAACTACATGTTAAGTAGGTTAATATTATGTAAATACTAATAAATAAATCTATACATTCGTTTTTTTTAAATAATCCATGACAGTCAAGGCTCCGAGACACCAAACGGAGTCTTTAAAAACATTATGTGGTACAGTACGGCCGTTCTAACTTGGCGAGTGTGAAGTTAGGCTCTGCGAACTTTAGCGCTTGTGCACTCGTACAAAAATAAAGGTTTAAAAAAATAAATGCCAATAACAGTTGTTAACAGGAATAACAACTGCTAATTGCATTTATTTTTTTAAAACCTTTATTTTTGTAAGAGTGCACAAGCGTTAAAGTTCGCAGAGCCTAACTTCACACTCGCCAAGTTAGAACGGCCGCATTGTATTATCCCTAAATAAGTTCGTAAACAACTATTATATAAATTGATTGTCGTAAATGCATAAAATTTCCAAGTATCAAAACATTTTTCTCCTACTATAGTCAGTAATACCACATAAAGTTTTTTTTGAATTTGCCGCGTTTTCTCAGGTCACGCTTTCATTAGCCAGACTCTATGTTACTAATTAATTCAATTCAATTCAATCTTTATTGCAATAACATGTGTTGACAAGATCTTAATATATAGGTAATAGCACACATGGACCCTGTGGGGCACCGCAATTTTATATATTATAAAGATTAGAGTGGCTTTATACAAACTAGAAATCAAATAAAAATAATCACAATAATTAACACGTTCGCTGACAGTGAGCACTTACCCTGACACCACATTACGACAGTAGAATTTTCCACGACGTACTCTTAAAAATAAGTGGCCCGTCCCTCGACGTACTATTTTAATTTCCCACCTAACGACGTACTGTCAGCGAACGTGTTAATGTTGCAAAGCTCTAAATGGAATAATTCAACAGTCAAATTAAAATAGGTATTTTAAATAAATGTCAAATCAAATGTCATATTAAAATGGTAATGTCAGTATACAGTAGGGTCAAAAAATTAAATTACGCATGTACTATGTCACAAAAAATATAATAATACAAATGCAAATGGCTTTCGGTACTACGTTGTAAAGTCAGAGTCAAAAAATTCATTCATTTCAGTCAAAAAAATATTATCTAGTGAGAGCTAGTGAGCTCCTGTTGTCTCCGCTCAACTGTTAACTGTCCTATCTATCTACTATCCTCCTCATACCTCACTATCCACCACCCACATCTAGTATCCGGCTCAAAAATCTACACATCGTTGGAATCTAGGCTTTATACTTGTCAATGACTGACTGCTCCTATAACTGAAGTAAAACCATAAAACATAGTGTATTACATTCTCTTTGGACTGAAGAATAAAATGACAGTTTTTATTTACGTATAATTTTTCTCTCAAAGATCAGCGTAACAGTAGCAACATGAGAAGTTTTCTTTCTTCTATAATGTACTACAATACAAGTGGAACAGGGTTGAAAACGGCGTGCAGGATATGATAATCACTCGTGTTTACAAACAGTTGTCGTTACAGCTCATGGCCGAATATCCCTTGTCCAGCAAGCTCACGGACGTTGGTCCGTCGCCGAATCTCTGGACGTTTTTATTATAAATTATTTAGGTTCTTATTATAGGAATTTTCTTTAATGAAACATATTATTTCCTTTTGAGACGTTTTATGAAGACGTCACTCCTTTTTATTCCCTTTTTAATATATATATATGACAACTACGTTTCATTCCTCAACATCCTCCGGACACAGAAAGGAAAATAATATAGGTACTTAGTAGAACGAAACGTTATTACATAGTCATGTATATAGGTTCCAAATATTTAAAATCAAATATTAAACTTAACACTTGTCAATATAATAACACAATAATTCTTTTGAAAATTTGGTAATCAACAATAACAAAAAATATTTAAAAAGAAACTAAATTACATTAGACATTAGTCAGTATCTCTTCTGTACTATTACAAGTTTTAAACAATAATCTTACATGCTAAATAATAACAATAGTGTGTCCCTCCTAACACATAGAGAGGATAAAAATCTGTAAATTAAAATAAACTGTCAGTATAAACTACACACAATGTGTTAGAAAATGAGTGGCAATCCACTATTAATAAAATTAGAATTGAAAAGAAATAAGTAGATTTTAAGAATAAAATAAACCGTCAATATTCATAATTTATATGTACTGGGTATCACCACTCTGCTGTCATGTTGTGTGATCTTTTCAGACTCACTGGGAACATGCGTTAAAGTATTAGGTTTTGTGGTACTTTACCTTCTATACTTTTTCCTTGGACCTTTTCTAAAACCTATTATTAGTTTAGGTATTAGTTCAAAATAATTAATACCTTTCTCCAAGTATATATTTAGGTTCAGCTCATTTTTGTCTGGGCAAGAGGCATCGAATACAGGCCTTGTTTTACTTGTCAGGCTAGATTCTTTAAACAGATTTATGTGGCAAATAATGACCAGAATTATGACCATGATGTATATCAGAAGTTTCAATAATACCTAACTTTAGTCACTCCTGCAAACTCGCATCATAGTCTTTGTATTTATCACTTAAAATCAGCTTTTTAGTGTTTATATCTAATCTTTCCTTTGCGATATTATAATTAGGTAATAAATTATCAAAACCCACCTTGAATGGAAACTCGACTTCATATCTGCCATCCGGTAGTTTCGTTAATGTCTCCTTGAAGCAGCTCACTGCCTCGACTTCACCTTGTGCTCTAGACTTCATCTCTGCTGGATCATGAATGCCAAGAGTTTCAAGAGTCCACAAATCTGTCTAATTATTGTTAGTAGACCCACAAAACATAGCAGAAGCAGTATTATCAGATGAAGTACTAAATTGCCTGCCCTGAATTGTCGAACCTAATTTAGTTTTAATTGCCACCAAACCATTTTCCATAACAATGACGCTACCTGTCAACATAAACCCTGCAACATCAGCTCCTATTAAAATTCCAATTTCTGATATTTCAGATTCTATATCAGTTAAGGAGATCTGATGTATTTCTAAAATTTTACATGTCTGATTGGTTAAATTTAATTTTGGAATATTTCCACAAATCGAAGTTTGGCTGAGGGCCTCAATATTCATTGTAAAATTTGAATTACGATTTTCTAACATTATATTATAAACATTGTGAGATTCTATTTTAGTTTTTATGTTACCAAATAAGCAATGATTTAATTTTTCTTGCCGTGTAGGAATTAGGTTCAGCACTTTTACAATATTCTCTCGAATATAGCTCCTTTGAGAACCACTGCCAAATAAAGCACGAACAGGTAGAACCCGTACTCCATTCCGCACGTTAATTATCAATGTTTGAAGTAAGGTTTCAGTGTTATAGTTCTGTGTAGATAGATTTGCTCTAGTAGTGTTAGGTTTCTCTGAACATTTCATCTCTTTCTTCTCAGTGCAGAGTGCTGTAGAGTGCCTCTTCTGGCATATCAAACATTTAACAAATGCTTTCCATGCTTTTGGATGATGTCCTAGCTTCAAACAAACGGGGCATGCCCTCTTCTTCCTTACAAATTCTAGTCTCTGCTCTACGGTGAGATTGTGCATCTTATAACAATCTGAGCTTTAGTGATTATTTTTATCACACCATAGGCAGTTCTTGAGTTGCACATTCTTTTTTGGATTACTATTATCATGTGCGATAAGGCAGCTAGCGGTGTCTTCTTGGCCATTCAGATCAGTTTGTGCCAGATTTCTAGTTATTTCAACTCT
This sequence comes from Tholera decimalis, assembly GCA_943138885.2. Taxonomy (NCBI): domain Eukaryota; kingdom Metazoa; phylum Arthropoda; class Insecta; order Lepidoptera; family Noctuidae; genus Tholera; species Tholera decimalis. The sequence goes on from OW964577.2 coordinate 2,612,008, forward strand.
CTAAATGCTTTCAACTTCCGCTTTTAAAAAACCCATCAAGCTAACAAGGACCTCCTCTGGGTTCTTTTTCTGTATAAATCCCTTCTGTCGCTCCCAAATCTTTAAAATCTCAAGCGGCAGGGCAGATTCTATAAGCGGGAGAATAAACGCCTGGTACTTATTAATGCCAAGACTTTCCAATGCTCTTAAATTTGCATTCAGCTTGTCATATAGTTCCACAAGGTTCGACTTACTTTTTAAAACTAATGCAAGTAGCTCTCGAACGTATACTACGATTAGTAATTCTTCTCGTGCATATCTTTGCTTTAGCTCCTCCATGCATTTTTTGTATGCATTTCCTGCTGGAGGGTAACATTACAAGTGAGTACACGTCTGTTCCAACTTCTATACTTTGTTTTAGATAGTACATTTTATCATCGTCGTCTAACTCTGGGTCCAAGTCTATTTTGGAAAATTGACCCCAAAAACACAACCAATTACGGATATTCTCATCAAATTTTAAAAACTTTATCTCCGGGAGCCTGAAGTACCTTTTTTGGTAATTTTCTCCACTTGTGTTTGTCTTAGCAGATTTATTCAGAATTATTTCGAATTTAGTTTTTATAACAATAAATCTGTTGTTGTATTATTCGGCCGACAAAATTTCTTTTTCAATTTGGGCATCCGTACTTTCACTATCTAATAGCTCGTCTTTCATTTTAATATCTAATTTTAAAATTCGTGTGTTTAAATCATTTAACTTATTAAACTCACATTTTAATTCGGTCATCTTCGCTTCCCCGGCCTTAAATATGTCCTCAATGGAGTTGGCCGCTATAGTGAAAAGCCTCCTTAGGATGCTCCTATCTTTATTTAATTTCGTGATTTGTGAAGATTTTTGAGCGTCGTCCATTTTGTGCGGATGTCGCGGCTCGTGACTGTTACAATATCAAAGTTCCTATTTCACGAAATGTCACGGTCGCCAAATATGTCCAGCAAGCTCACGGACGTTGGTCCGTCGCCGAATCTCTGGACGTTTTTATTATAAATTATTTAGGTTCTTATTATAGGAATTTTCTTTAATGAAACATATTATTACCTTTTGAGACGTTTTATGATGACGTCACTCCTTTTTATTTCCTTTTTAAAATATATATATGACAACTACGTTTCATTCCTCAACATCCCTCAAAGAGAAAAATCTGAAGGTTTTCTACCGTAAGTAAGTAGCTAGGTACCTAGTATGTACTAGGTACCTAGTATGTAGTATGTACTAGGTACCTAGCTACCTAGCTAAGGTATTGTTATAATGATAAAATAGACATTGGTTGTGGCTCTGCTACAGAGCATACACTCTAGCAGAGCCACACGGAACTTAAACTCAAGAAAGACAAACGCGACTGTGTTTTGATAAAAACTGTTGTACGAACAGCGTTTATTGCGTACGTGTTGAAAAATATCATTATTATACAGCGGTTTTATTTTCCTCGATCATAATATTTACAGTTGTGCGCCTAATCACAAATATAGCAATGGCTGCAAAACATATTGCTGACAGAAAATAACCAGGCGCTTTCTATGAAAATTTAAAAAAGTAAAATAAATAAAACCGCACGTACAGTAATGACGGTATGCGTACATTATGTTTGTTACACGTACATCATTTTAAGATATAATTGATCGACTTCTAATATGGTGGCTCTGCGGCAGAGCATGAAACCAATATCTTTAGATTTCAAAGAAAGCAGCTTCCCGCCTCTGTACGATCTAACGTTCAAACTATACAACGGTAGGTATTTAATGCGGTTTTCATCCTCAGACAGATTGATTCAAGAGAAAGATTTATAATATGTAACGACTGCCAAAAATAGGTATATAAATGACAACCAGGCTAACAGCTCAGCGTGCTTTCCAAAGCACGGGGTATCATACCACCGCCAACTTCCAAACTCCGGTCTACTACTAACATCACGGATTAAAAATAAGATATGCAAGTGACACTATAGAAGAGGTTGAAAATGCTACTTTTCAACCGACGACAAAAAGAGGAGGTTATCAATTCGACGCGTATATTTTTTTTTTTATGTATGATCATCGATTACTCGAAGACGGCTGGACCGATTTGGAAAATTCTTTTTTTGATTGAAAGGGTATACTTTGAAATTGGTCCCATTTTCATAAACGTCAGGATCTGATGATGGGATCCTGGAAAAATCGACGGAACTCTTCAAATATTATAGGCACACCTATGACGTTTTGGGTATTTATTATAGTTACTTGTGCAGTTGCTCTCAAAAAGTACCATTTGAGGAAGTGGAATTGATGATGAAGACCACAGATGGCCGCCGAAACTACACAATAATAAGTATTGAGCCGATTGCGATTCGATTACTTGAATACAGATGTTAAGCACTTTATGCTCGTCACAATGCATATGGTGATGTAGAGCTGATGGTGAAGTACCAGGAGAACTCCTCAACAATTAACGGCCCTTCATTGGGAAAAGCAATATTTTGTAAAAGGTTAGAAGTAGTTAACATTTAGGCTCTTGTAACTAGGTAAATTAAAAATAGACCAACTTAAAAGAGTGAAATAAAAACTTTTTACCAAAAAATTAAACCGACTCCAAAAAACACTGCAAAGTGAAAAATAACTTTAATTTCGGAAGTCGGTGCGAAAAACGAAAATAGAAAACTAAAGACACCGACTACCGAAATTAAAGTTATTTTTCACTTTGCAGTGTTTTTTTGGAGTCCGTTTAATTTTTTGGTAAAAAGTTTTTATTGGGTATAACGTTAGATAAATATTGCAACTGGAAAGTACATCTAACAAATAAATTTATTATTATTATTTCATTTATTCAATCTATATACATATTAATTACATTTTTAAATATTAATAAAAAAAAATATATAAACATTTAAAAATATAAAAAATAGTAGCCCACTGGTGTCGGGAGCAGGGTCCAAGCTACCGGCGGTTAGGTCTCCAGAGAAAGGAACCTCCTCACAATACGAGCTGTATCGAGGAGAACTGCCTTCTGTACCCTTTATCCAGCTGTGCAACGCCAGCTTCGACAGATGGTCGTCGAAGCTTTTAGCTATCAACCCATTGACTGATATGACAATCGGCACAATGACAGCCGAGTCCACATTCCACATGTCAACAACCTCGTGAGCTAAGTCGAGATACTTTATGTGTTTCTCTTTCTCAGCTTTCACGAGATTCTCGTCATGTGAGATGGTAACATCGATTATCATTGCGCGGCGCACTAATCGTTCTATCACCACTATATTAGGCTTATTGGCAACAATAGTCCTGTCAGTGATGATAGACCGATCCCAGTACAACGTGATATGGTCATTTTCGAGAACTTGGTCAGGCACATACTTGTAATACGGTACTTGTACTCGCCATTAGCAAGGCGAGTACCACCGGAGACAATAATATGTCTGATGGACTCACCAGGATGATGGCATGCCCGACACACGTCAATCGTCCCGTCCTTCATAATATGTCTCCGGTAATTATTCGTCAAGATAACTTCGTCCATAATTGCACAGACAAAACCTTCAGTTTCCCCGAAGAGATCCCCGAAGCGTAGCCAGGCAACGGAAGCTGTCAAATCTACATCGGACCAACAAAGAGCCCGATACTAGCGACCATGAAGCTCCTTGCTTTTCCATACCTCCTTGCGGTCATCTGTGGTAAGTATAACAGGTTTGTGCCAGTTCTCTTTAGCCATGGTCAACGGGGTGAGTCCCTTGTCCACTGCAACCACATCTCGGTGCATACCCTCATCGGCTTTAAGGAAATATTACCTGAGACTGCAAATCTCGCGGTTGTGGAGAGTTTTGGCATTTAAAAAGCCTCGACCTCCACACTTCCGCGGGATGTACAATCTCATCACCGATGATCGTGGGTGAATCATCCGATTTGCGGTTAGCAGTGTGCGGACCCTCCTATCGAGGGCGTCCAGTTCAGTTTGAGTCCATTTGAGTATGCCGAAAGAATACATCAACACCGGCATGACCCAACCGTTGAAGGCGCGCACCTTATTTCCTCACGACAAAAGGCTGTTTAATACCTTTGTCAGGCGGCCAAAGAAGCGCTCCATCAACGATTGCTTCATGTCAGCAACATTAATGCCCAAAGCTTCCGACATACCGAAATACTTATATGTTTCGGTCAAGCAGAGAGATCTAAGGTGTATGGAGTCTGAAAGTTGAATTCCCTCAGATTCCATAATCTCTCCTTGTTTTACAAGCATGATTGCACATTTGTCCACACCAAATTCCATCTTGATGGCGCTACTGAAAGTGTCAGTTACCTTCAGTAGTTCCATCAGCTGCAAGTTGATGGGGGCAAAGAGTTTCAAATCATCCATGTAAAGGAGGTGGGATATACTTTGACCTCCTCTTCTCAACCGATAGCCCAGGCCTGAATCTTCTAACATTGTGCTTAGGGGATTCAGGGCCAAGCAAAACCAAAGTGGACTCAAACTGTCACCCTGAAATATTCCCCGTCTGATCCGTATAGGCTCATCATTCCCTCGGATCGGTCGACATCCTGGATAGCAAAGAACCGTCTTCCATTGCCTCATACATGACTCAAGGAACGTGCGTAGAGTTGGATCTATTTTGTACAACTCCAGCACCTTCATGAGCCAGGTATGAGGAACAGACTCAAAGGCTTTTTTGTAGTCTATCCAGCATGTCGATAGATCTTTGCGGGATCGACGAACCTGTTGGCTAATGGCCATGTCAATGAGAAGTAGCTCCTTAGTGCCACGGGACCCTTTCCTACATCCATTCAGAGAAGCGGACATAATTGAGTTGCATTCAATGTGCATATTTATTTTCACCCTCAGAATGGACGTAAGAACCTTATAGACCGTAGAGAGACAGGTAATCGGTCTATAGTTTTTGGGTTCCGTGGGACTACCACTCTTATGGAGCAGGTGGGTATAGCCAGTCGTTAGAAACTCTGGTAGAGACCCAGCCTCTAAGGATACCTGAATCGAGAAGCCAAAAGCGCATGCGAGCTTCTATACCACTTGAGCCAGAAGTTGTGCAGTCCATCCGGTCCTGGAGACTTCCAGTTTGATACCGAATGAACTGCTTTGGCTACATCGGAAGTATTGATGATTGTTTTATCCATTTGTGGTATAGCTTCACATACGCGTTCATCTTCACGCATCCAGTCGCCCTCAACATGACAGACGGGTACCGACCAGATGTTGCGCCAGAATAAATTCGTGGCGTTATCATCCGTGCTATGTTGTCGCACACACGTTTCATGCGACGTTTTTCAACACTCCTACGAATAAAAAAGCAGACTTATATTGTTAAATATTAACTTATATGGAAAATATGAAGTCGATGAGTCGTTGATTGTTGATGAGATTTAAAAAAAATTGGCCAAGTACGAGTCAGACTCTCCCATGAAGGGTTCCGAAGTAACTACGCCAAATAACTTTGTTTTTCATAGTGTTTGTATGAATTACTTTTATTTTTTTATTTCTTTTATATATCGTTACTTCTAGGCAAGCGTGCTTCATCTTCGATCACATCATCGCTTAACATCAGGTGAGATTATGGTCAAACGCAATCAACTAAAAAAATACAAAGTTATATTTGCGGTTTTAGAAAATATGCTATATTTCAACGCGGGCAACGCGCCATGACATGCCCCGTTGCCTTACAAAAGTCGCAATCATAAGGACTCCGGGCGCCCGCAAAACGCGGGGCGGGGCGAACATCAACAGGTCCCCTAGCCCTAGTCCGTCCCTGGTCTCTAGGCCGAGAAGGTGGTGGGCGTGACCCCGTGGCGCCACGAGTGTTATCCAAAAACCGACACTCGTCTTCCAAAAACTTGAGGAGGTCGTCAAAGGGGGGAAGATGGGTGGCACTATCCCCACCATACTTCTGCTCAAAACGTGACCTCAACTCCGCGGGGAGCAACTGCAGCACTATGTGCACCAACAAGTAGGACCAATGGTCCACCGGTAACTCCAAGCGTCTCAAGGCGTGGGTCGCTGAGACCAACGGGTTCAGCAAGTCAGTGCGCAACGCTGACGTGCTGGCAATCGCCGGTAGCCCCAAAATCTGGCCGATGTGCACATCAGCCAGGCAGCGCTTGTTCTGACACCGTCGGGAGAGAAGCTCCAGAGCGGTCGGGTAGGAGGAGTCCGTCACCGGCAAGTGCTGCACCAAGGCTCTGGCTTCGCCCTCCAAAACGGACAACAAATAGGCCAACTTCTGGGCAGGTCTGAGGTCCAAGCGTGCATTTACAAGACTTTCAAAAAGATTTAGGAAGCCCAGCCAGTGGTCCAAGCGACCGTCAAAATGTGGCAGCTCCAGGGTGGGCAGCCTACCCAATAGTCCAGGGCCTGTAACAACGGGGGTCTGCGGCTTGGCCGCATCAGGCACCCGGCACTTCAAAATTTCCCGGGCTCGTTGACTTATGACATCCCCTCGGTGGACAATCTGGTCATAGTCACCCAAAACCTTATCGCGGGCTGCCTGGTCCATCACCCCCAAATCCACGTCCATGATGTACTCGTTGAAGCGTGTGAGCACAGCATCAACCGACTTGAGCCTCTCATTCAAGTGCTCGTACCGAGCAAGGGTGAGCTCTTCCAAGTCCAAACGCTCAACCGTTGCTGCTGCCGATGTGAACCATCTCAACTGTGAGGCCAATCCGGCAGCAGACATATAAAAACATATGTATGTTTATCGGTCGCCTGGTTATCATTTAACAGGCTCTACCTAATTTGGTTAATGGTGGATAGCCATGCATGAGTTATTGGAAGATTTATATATTATTATTAAATAATTTCAGGGCCCCCGTTAACAATCCGTTTGCGTTATATGAAGAAGACTTTTTGCAACCTTCAACATCAGCTGCAACTAGCAGCGTTTCTATGAATAAAGGAAAAAAAATTCAGTGAAGCAAGTTAAAAAGGTGCGAAATAAAAAGGAATTGTCAGTGATAAATCCACTGTTGGAGGAATCTGACTCTGACAGCGAAACCACTAAGCCTGTTGCTGTTACTACCGAGCCAGCTGTGAACTACAGTCTTTCCTGACTCAGAGGTAATTTTGTATTAGTGAAAATAATTAATGTTGTTTACAGTTGCACCTTAGTTATTCCGATATACCATGTTTACAAAAAATGATTTTGTTTGTTTTGTAAAGCAGAAACAAAGTCAAATAACATAATCTGACTTAGTAATTTAAACCAACATCATTCTGTAATAAGCCATTAATTTTATTTTTATTCCAGGATAAATCACCTCAACAGCCGGTACGAGCTGCGACTCTGAAAAGTGTAATCTCCCAGCGCATAGCTTCGGGATGCATCTACTAGACAGACCCGGTAAAAACAGGGCAATACTACTTTGAATTAAGAGTTTATAACTCTAGCGAAATTGAGCGACTATCTTATAACGAGCGTTGGAAACAAGCTTTGATAAATTTAAAACTTAGAATTAATCAAGATAGCGGGATATGGGCTGCATTAACTAATTTAGTTAATGTTGGTCGGAATTAGTGTTGCCCAAACGAGAGTCTCGCAAGAGTCTTGCAATTAGCGATTATCCTATTGCTATTTATTAAACGGTAGTTGAGATCTCAGAATAATGTAACAGAGTCTGTTAACACTAGTCGGAATAAATTAAAGAAATTCGCCCCGTACTGTATCCTAATACAAAGTAAATTGTAGATTATCAAAGTTAGTTTTCTTTTTTTTACATACACTATATTCATACTATTATTTATCATTTTAATTTTAGTTTTATAAGTTTTTATCTGTGAATCTATTTTATAATTTTGTTTATTATATTACAGTCTTTAGAAAAAGCTATTCTATAAACTTATAACATTTTTGAGTGTACTCTTTTCTTGTAGCAATGAAAACTGAAAAATGATAAAAGCAAATGGCAAATGAGAATTGAAAACTGATAAAAAGCAAATGAGAAATGAAAACTGATAAAAAGTAAATGGGAAATAAAATTTGATAGAAAGTACAAATGTAAATGAAAACAATTAAAAATACAAATTTTAATGAAAACTGATTAAAGTTTCAACATAAATTAAAGCTTATAAAACTGATAAAAGTACAAATGTAAGTGCAAATTGATAAAATTTACAAGAAGTTAAAATTTATGTTTCAATTTTTAAAATCAAACTATTAAAATGTTTTTTTGTAAAGACTGTAATATTTATGTAACAAAGTTATCATCGCACAATAGAACAAACAAACATAAATCAAACCGTTGGCTGTATTCTGAATTTGACAATGTTCAAATAATTTCCTCCGCATTTAAATAAAAGGATTATAAGTTACAGAGTAAATCCAGCTGTTGCCACTATTACTCCTGAGAAGTTTTTAAAGGATATTTCAAAAACTGTACATGATATCATAAATAAAGAAATTAATAAAAACAAAGCGCTCAGAGTAAATTTTGAATTATTTGTTTCAAATATTATGCCTAAAAACGATGAAGTATCTATGAAATCTTTCAACACAAAATTTGATACTGTAGTGCAAAGTACTGACATTCATGATATTTACTTACAAAAACTCTGAAAAATTAGTATCAAAATGTGCAGAGTTCGAACTTTCAGAATCTGGTTGGACTATTTTTATGAGTCATTTGGAAATAAATATAAATAAGTACAATCCTCTAAGAGCTGGAAGTTATTTGGAATTACCTGCAGTCATAAAAAATACGAAGTCCTGTTTAAATATACGTAACTTTGATAATCACTGCTTTTTGTGGTGTCTTACAGCTCGCATGTATCCGACAACACAAAATCCTAATCGAACAAAATCATATCTAGACTATACAAAGCTCTTTAATATAAGTGTATGTATGTATCATTTCCTCCAAGTTTTAACGATATTGCAATATTTGAAAGAAATGATCCATTTATAAGAGTGAATGTTTATGGTATTGAAGCAAACAATCATATAACTGGTCCTCTGTACGTGACAAGTAAACGAAAGATTGTGCATGCTAACCTGTTATATAAACTCTTTTGCAAAAAAAACGGGCACCTAAGGAAATTTACGTTCTAAGTTCGATTTGAGTTAATTTTTTCATTTATTTCATTTCATTTCATTTATATTCCACAACAGACACACAACGCCGTCTAGTCCCAAACTAAGCAAAGCTTGTACTATGAGTACTAGACAACTGGTAAACATACATATATATTTCTAAACACATACATATTATAGATAAATTACACCCAGACAAAGAACTGTGCTCATCACACAAACATTTGTCCTGGGTGGGCATCGAACTCACGACCTTGCGCATAGCAGTCAGGGCCACTGACCACTAGACCAACAGGCCTGTCAAAATGTCAAAATTAAATGAAATTTATTGCTTTGACGTAGTCTGTATACTTATAGTCGTGTAAATTAATGCGCGTGAAGTGAATTCGGGCAATTAAAAGAAAAAAACGAAGGATTCTTTAAAACCGATGTACACGCCCAAACAATAAGAACTGGTCGGCAATAAAGACAAGATTTTTTTTTTTACTTTTTTAAATTAAAGAAAGTTACAAATGTAAAAACCTAATAACGAGTGTGACCTCCTCTTGCCAAAATCACAGCTTGAATCCTTCAGGGCATGCTTTCCACGATGTTTTTAATAACGTTTTGAGGAATACGTTCCCACTCTTCTGCAATGGCTCTTTTTAGCTCCCTGATGTTTTGTGGAGCAGGTTGCACTGATCTTACCCGTCTCTTTAGAACATCCCAGACATGCTCAATTGGATTGAGGTCAGGATTTCGAGCTGGCCAATCTAAACGACGGATCCCAACTTCTTGCATGTACGCTTCCACGTCGCCAGAAGGGTGCGGGCGAGCATTGTCGTCCATAAAAATGGAATCTTCCCCAAGTGCAGTCAATGTGGGTTGTGCATATGGAATTAGGACTTCCGTTATGTACCGGTGTGCATTTAATGTTCCATTTTCTATGAAAACTAACTCCGTACGCTTCGTCGAATTAATTGCTGCCCAAAACATAACGGAGCCTCCGCCATAAGAAGTGATTTCTTCGAAACACACTTCCGCATAGCGTTCCCGTGGTCTTCACAGCACTCGCCGGCGTCGGTCCTCTCCACACAAAGAGATTCTAGCTTCATCAGAAAACAATACTTTATTCCAGTCCTCCAGAGTCCATGAAGCACAGTTCCGAGCAAGCTGAAGTCGAGCAACACGGTGCTCACGGAGTAATTTAGGGCCCCGAGCTGGGCGGTAACTCCTGATATTGGCAGCCAAAAGCCTCCTCCTGACCGTCCACAAGCTAACTTCTACTCCTCTTACTTCTTCAAGGCTCTTCTTCAGGTCCACACTTGACGCTTTACGATTCCGCAACGCCTGACTCACCAAAAAGCGGTCATCTCTTGGTTCTGTGCATCGTTTTCTTCCCGAACCGGGTCTTCTTTTGACCGAACTGGTCTCTTGATACCGTTGCCAAGTCCTCTGGACAGTTGAACGACTCACATTTAGCCGCTGAGACACGTAAGTTTGCGAACAACCTTCTTCAAGTAGGGCTATAATTTTACCGGCCCTTATCGCTTTATCACTCATATCAAAAAGTGGTATTTAATGTAAAAAGAAAGATTAAATTGTTTAATTTGCAGAAAATATCCAAAAAGTTTTAAAATATCGTAATCAGTTAAAAATCGTTTCAGCAATTCGCGCCATTAGTAAAGCAATTTTAGAATAATCCACAATAATCATTATTTTTCTTTAATTAATTTCAAATTTTAAATTTGGAACGTAAAGAATCATTCCAGGATGCTTCAAATAACATGCCAATACATCGTCAAATTAATAAAACCTATTTCTTGTTCTTCTTCATTGAAGTAGAGAAAAAAATCTAAAGTGCCCGCTTTTTTTGCAAAAGAGTTTATTTATAAAAATGGAAAAGCACATTTTTGTTTAATAAAAGATTTTAGCTGTGTTTTGCATAGACAATTAACTAAACATAAGTCCAAAGCATTTTTATGCGATGAGTTTTTTTAGGGTTCCGTAGTCAACAAGGAACCCTTATAGTTTCGCCATGTCCGTCTGTCTGTCTGTTCGCGGTTTAGCTCAAAAACTATTGTTACTAGAAAGTTGTAATTTGGCATGAGTATACACGTTAATGACGCCGAAAAAGTGGTAAAATAAAATTTTTACAAAAGCAATTATTTAGGGTACCTCCCCTACATGTAAAGTGGGATGATAATTTTTTCTTCGTCCTTCCATAGTGTGGAATATTATTAGATAGGTCATTCAAAAATATTAGGGGTTTGTAAAGACCGTTTTTGGATTAAGTAAACCGTTCGTGACTTATCAAGCTTTAAAGTACCAATTTTCGTTAGAGTCAAGTGTCCTCCCCCTATACCAACTAAACGGTTGTAGTTAGAAAATCAAATGTCACGGCAGTAGTACCTATATATAACGAAGTTTAAAGGAAAACTATCACACATAAGTGGGCTTTACAAGTTTACGAGTAAAAGTCGACCAATTGTATTTGACTCGAAAATTTCGAACAAGTCCATAGAAATGTCGATAGATGGCGCTAAGCGTCAGTTGTATCGCACTAGTTTCATATTTAAATAAGTTTTATAAAAAAGAAACTTTTTAACAAAAAAAAACGATTAATATGTTTTTATTTATTTATTATAAAGCTCCCCCAGTAAACTATTTCCTCAATTTTATTGTTTTGTGACGATTGAGTAGTGTAGCTCTGTGTCCTGTATTTAAATTCAAAACACCGGCTATGATAAGTTTTATACAATTCTCTAAAAAAAATTAAAACTTTCCGTGCAAAATTGTCGGATCAGGTGAGGATTTGTATAGGAAGTCAAATTAGTTAGGTAGTCATATTTGGCTTTTAGTTAGAGCATGGTACGAAACGATCAGTCAGCGAATACGACACGCACTTGGCTGTTATAAAAACTACGGAACCCTACAGTGCGCGTGGCCCGACACGCATTTGACCGGGTTTTATATTATGAGAGTAAAGACAAATTGGAGAAACATAATTGCAGTAGAAAACAAACGAATTTACCAGATGAATACAGCAAACTACATTTTTTAAATTTTGGAAGAACCCAAAGAATACCTATTGTCATATACAGTGATTTTGAAAGTTTACTTTGTGAGTACTCAGACAAAAATAAATCTCTTTTTACTGAAAATATACAAGCACATAAAGCATCCTCGTTTGCATATTATATTTGTTGCAAATCTAATCCCGAACTGAACGATTTTGTTAGTTATCGAGGACTAAATTGTGCTCAGGTATTTGTTGAAACCATCACAAATGATATAATAAAGCTTTATAACATTTTACAAGTCCAAAAACCTATGTTACCTCTTTCTTCTGAAGAGGTTACTGCTCATAATGAAGCTACTACATGTCACATATGTCAGACTGCGTTTGTTATGAATGATAAAATTTTTTAACAAAAAATAGAACCGACTTCCATATAAAAACACTGCAAAGGCAAAAATAACTTTAATTTCGGATGGCGGTGTCAAAAACGAAAATATATACAAAACTAAAGACACCGCCTTCCGAAATTAAAGTTATTTTTGTCTTTGCAGTGTTTTTATATGGAAGTCGGTTCTATTTTTTGTTAAAAATTTTTTTTTCACGCTTTTTAGTGGGTCGGTTTGTAATTTATCTAGTTACAAAAGCCAAAATGTCAACTACTTATAACCTTTTACAAAATATTGCTTTTCCCGGTGCAGAGCCGTTAATTTTTGAGGAGTTCTCCTGGTACATCACCATCAGCTCTACTTCACCATATGCATTGCATAAAGTGCTTAACATCCATATTCAAGTAATGTAATCGCAATTAACGAAATACTTATTATTGAGTAGTTTCGGTGGCCATCTGGGGCCATCATCAGTTCCACTTCCTCAAATGCTGCTTTTCGAGAGCAACTGCACAAGGAAATACCCAAAACGATATAGGTGTGCCTATAATATTTGAAGAGTTCCCTCGATTTCTCCAGGATGCCATCATCAGATCCTAATTTCGTAACAATGGGACCAACTAGAAAGTATACCCATTCAAACGCAAAAAGAATTTTTCAAATCGGTTCAGCCGTCTCCGAGTTATGAGGTAACATACATAAAAAAAAAAAAAAAAAAAAAAAAAAAAAAAGTTCAAGACGAATTGTAAACCTCCTTTTTTGGAAGTCGGTTAAAAATAGTTAAAGACCATGATCATTTTATATAATATTTTCCATATTTTCCTGTAAAATGATCATGGTCATGCTCATAACACTTGTAATTTAAAGTTAAGAAAATGTCAGTATATACCTATTATTTTTCATAATTTATCCGGCTACGATAGTCATTTGTTTATCAAAGAATTATCTAGTACCATTGGTAGAATAAATTTAATTCCTAAATCAAAAGAAAAATATATGTCGTTTACTAAGTTCATACCAATTAATAATAAAAACACGATTCAGTTAAAATTTATAGATTGGTTTAACTTTTTAAGTAGTAGTTTAGATAAGTTAGTAAAAACATTGCACTCAGACGATTTTCAACATATGCGATTGTTTATTGACAGTGAAGATTTATTTAATTTAATTTGTAGAAAAGGTGGTTACTGTTATGACTACATAGATAGGTAGGTGGAAAAGTATAACGAAACTCAACTGCCTGAACGATCACATTTTTTTAATACGCTTACTGAAAAAACCATTTCAACATGCTTTGAAAGTATGGGAAACTTTTAAAATAAAAAATGTAGGTGAGTACCTGTACAGATCTTTATTTAAAATGTGATGTTCTATTACTATGTGATATTTTTGAAAAGTTCCGAGATATGAGTTTGATTCATTATAATTTGGACCCATGCTTTTATGTTTCATCCTCATCATTAAGTTGGGATGCTATGCTGTTATACACCAAAGTGGAGCTTGAGTTAATATCGTATGTAGATGTGTACCAAATGTTGGAAAGTGGAATTCGTGGGGGACTTGCTCAATCTATACTAATATTATAAAGCTGAAGAGTTTGTTTGTTTGTTTGTTTGTTTGTTTGTTTGCTTGAACGCGCTAATCTCAGTTACTACCGTTCTGATTTAAAAAATTCTTTCAGTGTTAGATAGCCCATTTATCGAGGAAGGCTATAGGCTATATATCATCACGCTAACACCAATAGGAGCGGAGCAGTAATGAAGAATGTTTCAAAATCGGGGGATTTATTTTTTCACGGGGACGAAGTCGCGGGCGGAAGCTAGTGTTCAATAAGATTATGCAAAAGCTAATAATAAATATCTTTCATCTTACAATGAGATGGAACCGAGCACGTATCTCATTTATCTGGATTGTGTTAATTTATATGGATTTGCCATGATGCAAAAATTGCCGATGAATAATTTTAAATTTCTAAGCAAAAACGAAACACTGCATTTCAATATTGAAAATAAATCTAAGATGAGCAATCGAGGATATATTCTTGATGTCGACTTACACTACCCTAGTAGTATCCATAACGCTCACTCAGACCTACCATTTGCTGCTGAAAAGTTTTCTCCCTTATAAAGTCATTGTAAAAAATTAATAGCAAATCTGTATAATAAACATCAAGAGTGTTTAAAAAATGGTTTCATATTGTTAAAAATACGTAGAATACTATCATTTTACCAAGATAAAAATCTATACTAATATTATAAAGCGGAAAAGTTTGTTAGTTTGTTTGTTTGTTTGTTTGTTTGTTTGCTTGAACGCGCTAATCTTCGAAAGTACTGGGTGGATTTGGATGCAATTTGGTATGGAAGTAGCTTAAAGCTTGAGGAAGGTTATAGGCTACTTTTTACCCGACTGCAAAAAAGGAGAGTTATGTTTTTACCGTGATAGAATCCACGGGAGCGAAGCCCCGCGTGAGTACTAGTACAAGAATAAAGTGTAATTTATATTTTCCTGTAATTTGTGCTTTGATTTTATTGTACCTTGTGTATCGTTCTATTATATCATGTTGTAAGACTATATTATTGTGATTATTATACTATTAGTTATACTGTATACTTCGTCATTAGACATCTATGGTATTGTAAAAAGTATGTAAACAAAATAAACAAATTAAGTAACATGTTTTATTTGTGTTTTGATACTACTTAATTGTGTATATACAATGCACATCGATGTCAAAAGGTGCAATCAATAAAGAAGAATGGAATGGAATAAATCAATATAATAGGAACCAATGGATATGATTGAATGAAACATAATTGCATTTATAGTAAAAATAATTTATTAATTAAATTAAAATTAATTTAATGCTATCCATCGGTTTCTAAGACAACTTCAACTAGATCTAATGACGCTGAATACTTATCTCTTTTGCTAGCTGTACCTATCCGCAGAAAGGAAAAGTAATAAAACATCTATATTGATATTAAGAATATTTTTTTTTTTTAAAACATTTCTACATCATTTAAATTATTACCAATTTTTTTAATAAGAGTCTCAGTAATATCCATATCTTCATCATAATTTTCGCGCACCACATATTGAACACTAACACAAGCATTATTATTATCACTAATAACATCCCACACATTTTCACAGTCTTTATATTTAACATCAAAATATATGTTTAATTTAATAAGATATCGACCTCTGGATCCATTTCGACGAATAATGTATGATGATGATGAGTCGGATGAAACTTTCCTCTTTTTTGTCCTCTTCAATGTTTGGACTTGGATATCTTTATTGATGAGGTCTTCATTTACACGTCGCTGATTGGCCAAGTCTTCAAAATATGTGGTGTAATTTCCGTCAGAGTAATACAGCGGATTGGTGCTATTGAGATTCTCAGAGTGGTGCTGTAAAAAAAAAGAATACAATTAATTAATAAGAAAGAAATATATACATTAACTATATGAATATGTTATTATGCAATCAGTAGGTACCTAGCTAAATACTAACATCGGATATTATGGGCTGTTCTTGCCCAACATTATGTATGCCTTCATTAACCGAAACAGGGCTGCAGGATGGTGAAATAGACATTCTGAAAAAAATTAAATGTGATGAATACAATGAAACCAAAATAATGCATACCCTTTAATGCGAGTTTTAATTTAAAAAAAAAACTTACCTGAGCAAGGAAAAATGTAGATAATATTATCACAATTGAATTAATTATTAAATAATAAGAGTCCTATGTCGTTGGATTACTATATTGAAGTGAACGCTGAATTACTTGGAACTTTATTTGGAACATATAATATGTAAATTCCAATATCGTATGATGACCATATATGTAGATCGAAAACATGATCCAAGTTGTTTATTATACTATATATCTGATGTATACAC
This sequence comes from Tholera decimalis, assembly GCA_943138885.2. Classification (NCBI taxonomy): domain Eukaryota; kingdom Metazoa; phylum Arthropoda; class Insecta; order Lepidoptera; family Noctuidae; genus Tholera; species Tholera decimalis. The sequence continues at coordinate 2,628,348 of OW964577.2, forward strand.
CATTTCCAATAACTTAAAAACTATGAATAGGTGCGGACATGTTCTTGTACCTAGTGTTAATACCCCTTTTTTATTACATATTAGTTTAACCCCGCGGCTTCCCTCACACATAAAAGTTTTTATTTTGCGAGGGCAAAAAGTACAAAAAAAGGAAAACTGTACTTTTTTCCTAGATGAAAATATAGCCTATATCATTTTCTAGACTCTGAACAATATGTATACCAAATTTCATGATGATCAGTTGAGTAGTTAATACATGAAAGCGTAACAAACAAACAAACACACACTCAAACTTTTATAATATCAGTATAACCTGCAAGATAGAAATATTTATGTTGCCAATTCATTGTAGTAATCTACATGATGAAGTTGATCAAGCAACCCATATCCCTATTGGTTAACAATATCGATTTTAATGAATCTGCTCACCAGATCAGACACAGCGCTTTACTATCAAATACTATTAGAAGTATAATATGTGGTCCTTCAAATTTTGGTAAAACCAATGCAATCATTAGTTTACTGTTACATGAAAATGGTTTAAAATTTAAACATATTTATCTTTACTCCAAAACATCTTTTCAACCTTTATTTAAAATATTTTTTATTTTTTTTCTTAAAATCGGAAAGCGGTTTACAGAATTCATCTACCTACCAAGTTTTACATGTAAGTATTTTCTTAATAGTTTCGGAATAAAATGGCTGTGACATACGGACGGACGGACAGACAGACAGACAGACAGACATACGGACAGACATGTCGAAACTATGAGGGTTCCGTTTTTTGCCATTCGGCTACGGAACCCTAAAAACGCTGCATAGCGTTAGCGCTCCTAATCATTTGGGTCACACAGTAAGCTAAACGAAACTAAACTTTCTTTTGAGACACCTTGCTTATTTGAATAAAGACGATACCTGCATTCTATACTTACTATCTATCTATCAATTATATTAATAATCGTACTATTATTTTTGTATAAAGTTTGTATGAGTGCTTTGTATTTTGTACGTTTGTGTTCAAATCATGAAAAAAGGCTAAAGGCATGTTGACAAAACTTGGGTAAATAACCTGAGGTAAACCGTAGGCTTATATTCATCCTTAAACCGCAGCCATCAGCCATTTTAATACAAATGCGGAAGTTTCACACCGAAATGGCTGAAAGGATCATTTTTTCTGGGTGAGAAAACCATCAAATGACTCCTGCTGTGGATGGTTCCGCTCCATCCACAGTGGGAGGTGGCAGGGAGTGTCAGACTTCTACTGACTAAAAACCCACCCTGTTCCTTCAGTTGCCCTTGTAGACCGGGGCCGCGGTATCTCGTTAGAACATTTCCGCAGCCCCAGCATGCAAGGTTGTAGGGATCTGGATAATAAATCTGTCTAGATTTATCAAAATCTCTACGCGAACCAAGTAACGGGCCATAACTAGTGTTTGCGGCCACTAAGCCATCAAGGCATTTACAAAATTGTATACAAACTAGCTGATGCCTGCGATACCATTCACGTGGGAGGTTTTTCCCCTGTAAATCCCGATCCCGTGGGTAATTCCAAACATTAATGCTCCTGTACACACCCTAAGGAACAAACATGCCAAAGAACAATGGCGAATCCTCTAACAAATTTTTGTTGGCATAATTTTGTAGCGTCTATTAATGGAAAATATACAAGAGTATAGAGTTTCAATTCATGATCATTTTTGCCTTAAGATCCACTATTAAAGGAACTCTTGAAAAAAATATATTCGTTGAAGAAGTTTTAGAGGTTATGTCTGGTCATTCTTACGTAAACCGATTTATTGGAAGCAGACTGGTACCGCAGACTTGATTATATCCATAGTCAACGCTAGTGTGGAAAACATAGACCTAGTAGTGAGCCATTGTCAGTTGGCCAGGGGTCTCCCGCCCACGATCTCACGGCAGCATGGAAAAAGTGGCTGTCGCAACCGAAGGCTGGGCACGCCGCAATCGCGGCGATAAGTCCCGTCTTTGAGAAATGGCTGGAGAGACGCCACGGCGTCCTTCCACCTGACGCAGGTGCTTACTGAACACGGATGTTTTGAGAGGTACCTATTTCCGATTCAGCGGGAGGACACGCCCGGGTGTCGACATTGCGTGGACCACCCGGAGAACACGGTGGAGCATACGGTGGAGGTGTGCCCCGCTTGGGCAGAGCTTCGCCGTTTCCTCGTTGAGGCTATCGGCAGCGGCGACCTCTCGCGCCCGGCCCTGGAGCGGAGCGAGTGGGAATAGAATACAGTCGCCTCCTTCTGCGAAGCAGTAATGCTAGCGAAAGAGAAGGCCGAATGCGCGAAGGAGAGGCAACTCTCTTCCTCACGCCCCAGCCACCGCGGAAGACGCCCCGTGCGTCGGGGATCGCGAGCCGATCTCCGGCCACCGTAGGCACGGGCTTGCGGACGGCGAGCAGGGGCAGCTCACCGTCCGGTAAGGATCAGGCCCGGGTCAACGGCGCATCGTGTTCCACGCGCGCTTCAATGAGCTGTCAGCACCAGGGACGGGGCCCAATATGGCCATTGCCTGCCGGGGCACAACCCCGGTAATGTTCTAACGAGATACCACGGCCCCGGAACTTAAGGGCAGCTGAAGAAACAGGGTGGGTTTTTAGTCAGTAGTAGTCTAATACCGCTCTGGGTAAAGCGGAAGGGATTCCGTTTTACCCAGAGCGGGAGAAGTCATTCGATGATTTACCCACCCAGGAAAAAATGTGTCCGCCGCCACTTCCAAGGTATTAGAAGTTGATTATATCGAAAATCTGTTTTAAACAAGTAACTATGCGTTATAAAAGCTATATTTACAGGCATTAAGTATTACAAGTTAATTGCGGCTCTGTCTCTAGGATGGCAACGCATGTACAATGCCTTTTGTAATACAGATCCATATAGGCCGCGGCGATCACTTTCCATCAGTCGGAACATCTGTTTGCCATCCTCAAATATGGATCTTAGTCAAATTAAATAAATAAATACTATAAAAGTAGGTAATAGGTACTTATAAAAATTAAACAATTTGTTTTATATATGTATGTATTTATTCTTCATCTTCTCTTATGATAATATCGTCCAAAAAACCTGCTGGTGTAGTAATAGTTGTCTGATGTCTGGCCCATCCGAGATACCAAACTACCGTCATGGTATGCGCGCAACATCCGACAATTCGTCTTTCCACTAAGCAACTGAAACAATACTCTATTATTCCTGCACGGCCGGGCATATTATTTTCTATTAATATATACGTATTGCCTTCTAGAGACATGGCGTGATTTAATTTTGCCTCTAATAAGGGTTGTATCACTACTGCCTCTAAGATTGTATTCAGATGAATATACTCACTCACTGCATACCTCAATCCTGTATCCGCCGTGGAAACGTACATGTTCACCATAATATGAACGTGCTTGTCGTATTTGGTACGTTCCCAGGGCGAATAGAATGAGGTCTCTATATTCTAAGACAGGAAAGTAAACATTGTTTCTGTTTGTTGATATGTTTTGGAAATTAGAAGTTCTTCTATTCATATTGACAGCCTCAACCATACTAGCCAGATTATTTTCTAAATTCATATTTTGCCTAATTATGTTTAATATTTCTTTGGCATATTCACTGTCTTGCAGGCGAGCACCAAACTTATTTAGTAAAGCTGCTGCTATCTGGAAGTTTTGCATCATGTGGGGAAGTGATCTTTGGAAATATTCTTGCCTCAGTAATTTAAAATCTCTTTTAAATTATCCATTGACCACTTCCACATATGCGGCAGTTAACACACATTATGCGAGTAGACATTACATGACTTCCCATTGTGAAATACAAATGGATGTACAAACAACAAAGTCCAAAATATCAGGTAGAATCGTAGCCCATAAAAGTCAAAGCAAAACGTCGACGGCGTAAATACCAGCTGATCGGAATCCTTAGGCAAGCACTAGTTGCAAGGAAAAACTGAGTTTATACACAGAAGCAGTTAATAATTTCAAAAGTACGGAAACACAACCGACATTACACGAGATAGCAGCAGTTGTCAATACACCTCATAGATGATACATATATTTACTGAGAATACACCTTACGCAGATGCCAATGTCATGTCGTATTGTTGCCATACTTTGCTTGCAGTATGACTTTATTTTAGTATTTATTTATTCAGCAGAATTCTTAACAAAAATCTGCAATTATATTTATTATGGTTTATCAATATGCTTGTAAAGTATACTTATGCAATAAGGGAAAACACTTTAAATAAATTGGAGTAGATTTACTAATATATGGCAGAGAAACCAGCAGAGAACTTTCAACCGAGACAATATTGGCTAAAAGACATGAAGTCAAATTGTAAAGGAAAAAAATAATCTAATCCCTTGTGATCATATTAGTCAATTGTATTTCCAAAAAAAATATATTTTTTCTTAGAGTGGGTCAGTTCATAAGCATATCTGGAAAAAAACTAAGAAATTATTTTATTAACATTTGCAAACATGACATTTATAGACGCTCAAATATTCTATTAACAATTTTTTCGCCTTTGTTCTTTCAGCTTCTAAGGTTAGTTTATCGTAATAATTAATAGCGTGGTTGAACATTTCTGCAGATGTCTGCTCACAGATTGATTAATATTTTTACAGTAATCTGAGGAAAATGTTGTGGGTTGTGTATTAGATAAGGTTATAGTTTAAGACATTTTTGTTATTTTTTAATACGCAACTGTTAATTTTCCCTACATTAATAAATAAATAAATTAAAATGGAAACACAGTATCATGACAAATTAATACATTCCTTAATTCAAGAAAATGTGCTCGTGAGCGTGTTGGCCGCTAATATTGCATGAGTGTATTTTTTTGTGTGTTTTGCGTTTATTAAGTACGCGGGGCTTCGCTCCCGTGAATTCTATCAAGGTAAAAACATAACTCTCCTTTTTACAGTCGCGTAAAAAGTAGCCTATAACTTTCCTCGAGCTTCAAGCTACTTCCATACCAAATTGTATCCAAATCCACCCAGTATTTTCGAAGATTAGCGCGTTCAAGCAAACAAACAAACAAACAAACTTTTCCGCTTTATAATATTATAGTATAGATAACTATTTTATAAAAAATGTCTAGGTTTGGTTCAATGATGTTATATATAATACTGAGGGTTTGGTTTCAATTTATTTAGTTACAGATGTTGTTTTAGACTTATAATGTAACTAGTATTTGCGTGTTGCGCGAGGAGCTAGCACCTCGCGTGCTTTCTTTAAAAAAAAAAAAAGTGCGCGTGGAGATCGGGGGATGGGGTTGCACAATTATTTTGACTAAAGCATTGCCCCTCTAAATGCATCTGAAAAAAAAAATGTTCCAAGTCTCTTAATTTCCGAGATCCGCCTAAAGGGGGTGAGAAGGGGGGCAAGGGGGGCAACCTTGAAAAATGGTTTTTACTTTAACGAGCCTCCTCTATACGAATCCGTAAAAAAAAAACAATATGGGTCTCGTAGTTTCCGAGATACGATAGAGAGGGGGGAGAAGGGGGGTGAAAAGGGGAGGTTTGGCACTTTTCCCGTAGGTTTGTTGTTAAAATATACCCACCTCCTCATCCACCATCTGGGAGAACAATTATGTCAGTGAGTCAGTGAGTGGTAATTTAGCTTTATATAATATAACTAGTATTTGCGTGTTGCGCGAGGTGCAAGCATCTCGAAGTTCACTTTAAAAAAAAATGGGTGGGGTTTGCATAATTATTTGGACTAAAGCGTTGCCCCTCTAAATGAATCTGAAAAAAAAAATGTTCCAAGTCGCTTAATTTCCGAGATCCGCCTAAAGGGGGTGAGAAAGGGGGCAAGGGGGGCGACTTTGTAAAATGGGTTTTTACTTTACCGAGCCTCCTCTATACGAATCCGTAAAAACAAAAAATACGGGTCTCGTAGTTCCGAGATACGATAAGGAGGGGGGAGAAGGGGATCTATTGCTGAAAACTGCATCATAATCTGTTACGTAGTTTAAAGATACAAGCGTACAGACAGCGGGAGTGACTTTGTTTTATACTATGTAAAGACAAGTTGATAGAAATAAAGTAAGTTCTCAAACGGTGTTGGAAAACATGGTGTGGAAACATTATTACTTTACAAGCTGATAATGTAACTAATCTCCTGACAATACCTGACTCAAGAGAACATATTCTTTTCAGCGTCATCATGTGGCCTCGCCGGAATCCCAGGGTTCTTCATATCCTCATTTCTCATGGACGTATACGGCCGAAGATTGGCTCATGGCGTCGTCATCCTACCTGGCATCATCGGCTGGCTCTGCATATACTTCGCTCGGGACATCCCTGCTCTCATGATCGGGAGAATCTTAGGTGGGGTCACTGCTGGAGCAACGGTCTCTTTAGGGGCCATAGTCGTAGGAGAGTACTCCGAACCAAAATACAGAGGAGTCTTTCTAAATCTGAAGACAGCATCAGTATGTTTAGGAAGTATGACAGTCCATATCATAGGACACTTCTTCCATTGGAGAACAATCGCTTTGATATCTTTAATACCACATTTCCTAGCCATGATAGTTGTATACACGTGGCCGGAAAGCCCAGCGTGGCTAGCTTCAAGAGGAGAATATAGAAAAAGTAAAGACTCATTCTACTGGTTGCGAGGATACTCTGAAGCATCCGACAATGAATTAAAGGAGCTGGTTAAAGCTCAGATGGAGCAAAAATTGAAACCGAAACAGAAGAGTTCAATTGGCGACAAATGTGAGGACTTCTTTAAAAGGTTTTCTCAAAGAGACTTTCTAAAACCTGTTTTTATTGGCCTTACCAGCAGCCTACTGTTGGAGACCAGTGGAAGACACATCTTCCCTGCATATGCGCTGCAGATAATCGGCGAAGTGACTGGCAACAGGTCTCAATCTTTCTACTACACTTTGGCCATTGATTCGATCATTACATCAAGTTCTGTATCCTCATCAGTTCTCGTCAAGGTAATGAAGCGAAGGACTCTACTCTTCTCCACTGGATTTTCTGCTTATGCAGTCCTCATGATAGCATGTACTTACCTATTTTTAGCTGATAAAAATATCATTCCTAATGACAAAACCTGGATACCCATAGGAATATTTGTTATATATTTCATTCTTGTTAATTTGGGTTGCACTCCCATACCTTTGGCTTTGTTAGGAGAAGTGTTTCCCTTACGTCATCGAGGAGTTGGGTCTGCAGTAGCTGGGACCTTTATATCTCTTGCAGTCATGGTTGGGCTTCAGATTACTCCATACTTACTGCTTAATTTGAAAGTCTACGGCACATTTTTCGTTTTCGGTACTACCATGTGTATTGCTTTGTTTGGTCTATACTTCATGCTTCCTGAAACTAAGGACAGAACTCTTCAAGAGATTGAAGACTACTTCAACGACGGGAAGTTCAGAGATAACCAATCAGATGAAGACGCAGAAGATAAAGTAAAGATGGTGAAATAGAATGTGAATCAAGAAGTGTTTTATGTAAATAATAATAATGTGTAACTAATGTACCTAGTTGAATATACGACCGAAAAAGTCACATTCTAAGCAAAACTTTTATGGAGTTACATTAAGTGATAATAAAAAAATTATGACTGAAGCGTGTACTCATGACCGATTGTGTAGATAGTTTTATAAAAGTCACTTGTGATCAATGCACAAAAACTCACTTAAGTAGATTACTTGTGATTGTTAAAAGTAATATAATTTAATCATAAGTGAACGGTAATGTTCGAGCTGCTAGATATTGCGGGTGCTAAATGATAAGTCTAAGGTAAGATTTTAGAGAAGTTTATTCCGACACTTTACGCTAATTAATGCTAATGATGATAATGAGTGCTACAAGTATGCCGGTCGATCGCGCACTGGTTCGCGTAGATCGCGCTGTCCACTGGTGCCGCAGCGTGACCTACTTCAGCCAAAACTGCTGATGATGATGTGTTCGATGAGTATCGAACATGCTCCCAAGGGGAGGATACGGGAAAAGAGATGATATGATTGTACAATTAAGAGGGTTAGTAATACATAGGTGAACCAGTAGTTTTCTTATGAATGTTAATACAATGCTGAATGTTCTTATCCTAAATGCTCGCTAATCTCTATCTAGATCTACCGTAAAGACCGATTGTCTTCTACTGATAGGTGACGTTGATTTGTCTTTTTTAACTCGTAAACTGGACCACCGTTTGATCCCACAAACACTTATCCCTTGCTCGGGCACGGACGGCTTACGCGCACTTGCACTAACACTCACACAGCTGATAGGCGCCGCGCGCGGCTCGACAGGCGCTGGTGCGGGCACCGGCTCGCACGGCGTCTCGCGGGTCCCGCGCGGGCCTGGATGAGGCTTGCTTGCCTCGCTGCCACAGGAACCACAGGAACGCTACGACGATTGCTGCTAGCAATACGTATGATATGGCATAGTGATGTATATCATGCGTAGTTATTGGCCCTTCTTCCAAAGTTGCTTTCTTCATAGCGGCTATCTGATTGCCAAGACGGGTTAGTGTGTTGTTGATCTGTGCATCCTCTGTCGTTGTTTCGAGAAATGGCAGCGTAATATTTACCAAATGATGGTGCTGTATTGGAGCTATATTTGCTATTAAGAGGTCAGGTTTTAAAGTCAGCTTGTTTCCCTGCTGATATGAATAAAGAGTTATGTCACGGCCCTTAGCTAAGCATTCTTTGTCGAGTTGAATGAGCCCGGCCTTGCTGACTCGGCGCGCTCGTGTTTCAGCGTCACATATGATCGTAAATAAATAAGTATCACATGCAAAATATAGATAGGACGATAGGTCGTGCAATTGTAACCACATATTCTTGCAGGTTTCTTTCTTAGGCTGGCAGGTACCTATTTGTTCGGTTTGACAGAACTTTTCTTCTGGTTCCAGACGCTTGATTGGACCTCGTAGCTGACAGATGTAGCTTTCATCCTGATAGTTGCAAGTTTGAAGATCGTCGTCCTTGACTTCGAGATAAGCATCCCTCATCAGATTACTTGCTATATAATCGGTGATTGGAATAATGCTGATCATGTCATTTCCAACCTGAAGAGGTACCGGTATCAAGCGGTACAGTTGGAAACTGTCTCTGCTAATGAGTGGTACGGAGATCTCAAAAATAAAATACTCTTTGCTCATTCTTGCCTTGATCTTTAGTAGCTTGTAGATTTCATATAAATCGGCCTGAATGTTATTGATGGGTAAAGTAAGTTGTTTTGATATTTGACTGGAAATGATTTGAAGTTCGTTGCTGAGTTGCTGGTCTGGAGTAAGTAGATGCATGTTAATTTTACTGTGATAAATATCCGTCAAGGTGTCAATTAAAGTAAAGTCTGGCAAACGAAAGTAGACACACGAATTATTTGCAAACTTTTGATATGGCAATGCTATACTAATGTCAAACTCAATTTTCCAAAACAAGATGGCGTGTTGTTGGTGATTTGTTGTGATCTTGTTAATAGCGTTTATTCAGCGAAAAATGAACAAAACTATTAAAAGTGGAGTACGGGAGATGTTGTTTCGCACGATGTCTAAATATCAAGAAAAACAACAGGAGAAAGACGCCGAATTCAAAGAAAAACAAGATTGTTTACGTGTGGTGTTCGATTTCATAAGTTAGTATGACGCTACTAAGTTGATACTTTGTCGTAATTCATATTTTATATTTATCTTTTAGCGAGGAAAATATTTATCTATTTTGATTCACATTCATTTTATATTATGTTAAACACCTTCATAATAATGCATTATAGTTATTTAACATATTATTAAATGTTGCATGGTTTTTAACATTTTTGTTTTCTTTTATAGAAAATCTGGTGGATGTAGCAGGGGTTGATGAGATAGTGAAAACTATTGAAAAACTTACGGATTTAGAGCAGAAAAATAGGATAAGAACCCAGAACCAGTACTTGAATGAAATAGATTCAATCACTGGTAAGTTTTTACTAGGAGTACATCTATACTAATATTATAAAGCTGAAGAGTTTGTTTGTTTGTTTGTTTGTTTGTTTGTTTGCTTGAACGCGCTAATCTCAGGAACTACAGTTCTGATTTGAAAAATTCTTTCAGTGTTAGATAGCCCATTTATCGAGGAAGGCTATAGGCTATATATCATCACGCTAAGACCAATAGGAGCGGAGCACTAATGAAGAATGTTTCAAAATAGAGGGATTTTTTTTCCACGCGGAAAAAGTCGCGGGCAGAAGCTAGTAACTTTATAAAGATGTAATTGAATTAATGATTTTCAGAACCTATTCATTTTATTTTACCATTCTTTACAGAAGTGAGCGTTACTACATTAAAAAGAATTAAAAAAGATGGTGCGCGTAAAGGCCTTAAAAACCCACAGTGTCCGACTTAGATAGTTTCGACATAGATGCTATTAGTAACAAAATTAACGAATTTCATATCGTTAGAAAACAAGTTTAAAACGAAACACACCAGAGCCAGTACATGAAGCTGGTGAAATTCTGCAGCAGAATGGGCACGAGGTATTGCGACTCCCCCCTACCACTGTTATCTAAATGCCACTGAGCTAATATGGAGTTTGACTAAACGTAAAGTGGCAAGTAGAAATATTGCTCTGCCTACAGTGGAGTTAGAGAATGTTATAAAAGAGTCGTTTGAAAATATAACTCCCGAGGAGTGAAGGAAAATGACTTATCATGTCATCCATGTTGAAAATAAATATAAAGAAAGGGACAGAATTACAGAAAATAATTTATAAAGTTTTATAATTAACGTAGGAAACAATGATTCCTGTGACTCTAATGAAACTTTCCACATGGAAGTCTTACATTCAGATTTTGATTATAGTGAATAAATTAGAACTATTTTAGAATACTGTTGTTTTTTTTTTAATCGAATTTTAATTCAACACAATGTGTAAACTATTACCTACCTAATATACCTGTTTAGTACCAAATGTTTCCGAACGCACCCTTTGACATAAGGAAATTTGATCTTGACATTACTCTGACTTGACAGATAGACTTTGCTTCCCCGTTGAAAAATGTCGGTCATGGGACCCTGTTGAGATAATTATAATTGGAAAAATATCGTTTGGAATCGCCCTTTTGAAACCGATAATTGGGTCGCGAATTATCTATTGTTTGAAGTTGTAATCCCCATTTGATGAAAAAACCCGGGATATTTTGGGATTCCTCGCCGGTTGGTTGCCATTGCGTGGCACGCGGTTTTGCTGGAAACGAGTTGTGCTGTGATTGCTGTTGGAACCGCGCCATCTGGAGACTGGCGCATTGTGAACGTCCACACACTTGATTTACATCACACTTTCACTTACTCACCTCATATTACATACATACCACACTTGGGGCGTGGCCTTGGGAAGGTCGAAGTTGGCGAACCCAGCACAGAAGGTTAGTGGTTAGATCTGTTATTTGTATACATAAAGCCTCAGAGGCTATAGGTTGTCGTAAGGCCTTTTGTTTATTGTTGTTTGTAAGCAACGTTTATAGCTCCACGTACCGTGGAGAGTTTCGGACACCCAGTTAGCGTTGCACTGGCCAATTGCAGGACTGAACATTTGGTAAGCAGAGCGTGGGTTTTAATATAAAATCCACATAGTACATTCTGGTAGCAGGCGTGGCTCTTATAATATAACCACTGGTTTAATTGGAAGTTTTGAAAGTAACTTTGGTTTGATTACTTCACACAACTTATATAACTTAAGAAGTTTGAATATATTGCTTTGTCAGCCGGGCTCAAATAGTACTTGTAGTTTGTACTGTAATTTGTAGTGCTAGCCCCTTGGTATTGAATTGACAAGTAGGATTTATTTGTGAAATTAGGAATTATTGGTATAATTTGGTACATAATTTGGTATTTGTTGCAATTAATAATTGAATGTTACTGATCTGAATTTGAAAGGTTATCTAAATAATAATTACACATAGTCTAATATAACAAGACTTGAATTGTGTGTATTGGTTGTTGTTTATAGTAGTTATTGGACTGTGTTGATAGAGATTCTATTATATTATACAGACAATTGTTGTGCTTATTGATGTTTATTGGTGTGATCCTGCACAATATATACATTGAATTGTTATTTATTTTGTAACTAGCCATCTGTACCAAGCTAGATTCATACTTGGAATAAGTACAGGGTCGGATTTGGACTTGAAATAATTGAATTTGAATTTTTATTTTGTTGAGATTATTTGGTCGGCTAACAAGTCATTGCTGTTTGTTTAATATTTGATTGTTGGTTGTTGATTGGTGTTTTGTATTAATATTTGATTGTTGCAATGGCCTCATTAAGGGCAGTCAGGGAGGCTGCTGCCGGATTGACCTCACAGTTGAGATGGTTCACATCGGCAGCTGCAACGGTTGAGCGTGTGGAATTGGAAGAGCTCACCCTTGCTCGGTATAGGCAAGTGATTGAGAGGATCAAGTCAGCTGATGCTGCGCTCACGCGCTTCAATGAGTACATCATGGACGTGGATTTGGGGGTGATGGATCAGACAGCCGGCGATAAGATTTTGGGTGACTATGACCAGATTGTCCACCTGGGGGATGTCATATGTCTACGAGCGCGGGAAATTTTGAAGAGTCGGGTGCCTGATGCGGCCAAGCTGCAGACCCCTGTTGTTGCCGGCCCTGGACTATTGAGTAGGCTGCCCACCCTGGAGCTGCCACATTTTGACGGTCGCTTGGACCACTGGCTGGGCTTCCTAAATCTTTTTAAAAGTCTTGTGGATGCACGCTCGGACCTCGGACCTGCCCAGAAGCTGGCCTATTTATTGTCTGTCCTGGAGGGCGAAGCCAGAGCCTTGGTGCAGCACTTGCCGGTGACGGATTCCTCTTACCCGACCGCTCTGGAGCTTCTCTGCCGACGGTATCAGAACAAGCGCTGCCTGGCTGATGTGCACATCGACCAGATTTTGGGACTACCGGCCATTGCCAGCACGTCGACGTTGCGCACTGACTTGCTGAACCCGTTGGTCTCAGCGACCAACGCTTTGAGACGCCTGGAGTTACCGGTAGAACATTGGTCCTACTTGTTGGTGCACATAGTGCTGCAGTTGCTCCCCGCGGAGTTGAGGTCACGTTTTGAGCAGAAGTATGGTGGGGATAGTGCCACCCATCTTCCCCCCTTTGACGACCTCCTCAAATTTTTGGAAGACGAGTGTCGGTTTTCGGATAACACTCGTGGCGCCACGGGGTCACCCCCACTACCTTCTCAGCCCAGAGACCAGGGACGGACTAGGGCTCGGGGGCCTGTTGATGTTCCCCCCGCCCCCCGTTTTGTTGGCGCCCGGAGTCCTCGGGCTAGGGGGCCTGTTGATGATCCCCCCGCCCCCCGTTTTGCTGGCGCCCGGAGTCCTCGGGCTAGGGGGCCTGTTGATGATCGCCCCGCCCCCCGTTTTGCTGGCGCCCGGAGTCCTCGGGCTAGGGGGCCTGTTGTTGTTCGCCCCGCCCCCCGTTTTGCTGGTGCCCGGAGTCCTCATCATTGTGACTTTTGTAAGGCAGCGGGGCATGTCATGGCGCGTTGCCCGGACTTTTTGAATTTGCACGTAAGTGCCCGCCGTCGCATTGTCAACGCACGCCGTTTGTGCTTCTCGTGCTTGGGGGCCCACTTTCATCGGGACTGCCCCGACCCCCGCCCGTGTAGAATTTGTGAAGGGTCCCACTTGGAGATTTTGTGCGCCAACGCGAACCGCTCCAGCAGACCATCTTCTGAGGAGGGTTCGCGCAGGGGGGGTACCCCGGAGACGAGCACCGGGCTGAGGCCCGCAATTCTGTACGCCGCACTCCACCCCCCGCGCAAGTTGAACGGGAGCCCCGCGAGCGCCATTTGGTCTCCCCTCGTCAGGGAGAACGCGCATTGGCTGCTAGGCAGCAGTGGCCGGGTCGGCGCCGCTGCCTTTCCCCTCCGTTGGCGGAACGTCATCAGCTGGAGTCGCGCCCTCCGCCATTCGGGCATTCGATGGGATGTGCCCCTCCAGTGATGGCGAGCGGCTCGGGACACCGCGCGGATGAATATTTTGATTGTTGGCCTCGTCGTGAACGAAGGCAGCCTGGATGCGGCGATCGGTCGCCGCCCAGGCATCACTAAGAGATTGACGCCTGCCCCGCTAAAGGACCCCCCCGATCAAGACGGTTTTGTTGCCAACGGCCTCGGTCAAGGTCTGGGGACCCTTGGGTGACTCGATTGTGGTCTGTGCCATTTTGGACACGGGAGTCCAGGGTTGCCTTTTGTCGTCTTGGTTAGCGGGACAGGTTGGCTGAAGGTGAATGACCTTTCAGGCAAGATTTGGGGAATTGGCGAACCGGCTGACACCACTGTTGAGGGAAGGACCTGGTTTGAAATCACCCTTGTGAGTTGTCCGTACCCTAAAATTGGTGCTCCTGCCCTTGTTATAACTGAACTTGGTTGGGACGAGCCACTTCGGGAAACCCTGTTGGAGGACGGTTGAGGCACTCTAGCCTTCCTTTCTGGGGCCTGTCACCCCCTTTTCTTGCCCAAGGAGGGCCACTTGGTTCAATTGTTGGTGACTGATCGTCACACTAAGAACTCGCATGCCGGTTGCAATGCGCTGTTGGCCATTCTGCAGCGAGAATTTTGGATTTTGTCGGCTGATCGCGTCAATGAGACGAGGCCCTTTGCTGGCGTCGTAACGGACTTTGTTGGTCCCCCTTTGTTGAAGACGTCCACCCTTTGTAATAGTAAGATTGTTAAGGCTTATTAATGTGTTTGTCTGCCTGTCAACCAAGGCAGTACATTTGGAGCTGGTAACCTCCCTCTCGACAGAGGCCTTTGAGGCGACTTTGGAAAGATTTGTGTCTCGCCGTGGTTACCTTCTTTGATTAGGTCTGATTGCGGTACGAATTACAAGGGTACAAGTAACTATTTGAAGGAGGTACACGCCTTCCTAATGAGAGCCAGGTTGACATTGGTAATAGTTTGGCTCGCCGAGGGGTCACTTGGTGGTTTGACCCGCCAGCCTGCCCCCCCTTTGGGGGGGTATTTTGGGGCCGCGGTGAAAGCGGCAAAGGGACGCTGGCGGAGATTGTTGGGAGACACCGTTCTCACCTTTGAGTAACTAGCTATGGTATTTGGCCGCATTGAAGCTGTGTTAAATTTGCAACCTTGTCAAGACTTCCAATTGATTAGCGGACGGGTAGGCCCGTCCGGGGGGGGTAGATGTTTAGTACCAAATGTTTCCGAACGCACCCTTTGACATAAGGAAATTTGATCTTGACATTACTCTGACTTGACAGATAGACTTTGCTTCCCCGTTGAAAAATGTCGGTCATGGGACCCTGTTGAGACAATTATAATTGGAAAAATATCGTTTGGAATCGCTCTTTTGAAACCGATAATTGGGTCGCGAATTATCTATTGTTTGAAGTTGTAATCCCCATTTGATGAAAAACCCGGGATATTTTGGGATTCCTCGCCGGTTGGTTGCCATCGCGTGGCACGCGCTTTTGCTGGAAACGAGTTGTGCTGTGATTGCTGTTGGAACCGCGCCATCTGGAGACTGGCGCCTTGTGAACGTCCACACACTTGATTTACATCACACTTTCACTTACTCACCTCATATTACATACATACCACACTTAGGGCGTGGCCTTGGGAAGGTCGAAGTTGGCGAACCCAGCACAGAAGGTTAGTGGTTAGACCTGTTATTTGTATTCATAAAGCCTCAGAGGCTCTAGGTTTTCGTAAGGCCTTTTGTTTATTGTTGTTTGTAAGCAACGTTTATAGCTCCACGTACCGTGGACAGTTTCGGACACCCAGTTAGCGTTGCACTGGCCAATTGCAGGACTGAACAATACCTCTTGTATTTTTATTCAGATAAAATAAAATAGATAATTCTAAAGTATCAAATAAGGTTATTCCAGATATTTCATAGTAGTTTTGGGGTTGCTATGCTGATATTTTTTAAATTTGCCGCACTTTTTCAGTATCTACTTTCGTTTGCCAGACTCTATCTTGTACACGCTTTAAGTTTTGTATCATATTTGTCGTAGCCATGGCTGCTAAGGTAAATTCTTGTAAAGTTGACGTGCTTTTAGTTTGCATCTGCACTTGCCTAGCTGCTTCATCTAAGAGGTTTAGATGTCTATTTATAAGCTTATACTGAGTATCAATGGTCTTCTCAGTTCGTTTCAGAACATTATACTCAGCTTCTACCACAGATGTTTGATTTTTCCAAAGTTGTAATAAGTGCTTCTCGTTGCTATTGATAATTTCAATATCACGTTGGTATTTGTCCGCGAAACTTTGATCGAGTACTCCAAATAAAGTATTAGCTATAGAGCCGACTGCGTTGACAAGGCCGCGTCGAGTTCTTGACCGAGTTCCGAAATGCTGATTTAGCAGCAGCTGATTGCGATATTGAAGCTCGGTTTAATCATGCTGCACTTGTAATAAAATCATATTACAATGGCTGGATTCTTTAGTTTGTGTACATGTTTGCTCTAGGTATTTGATGAAAGTATTCACTGCTTTATCACCTTGCCAATAAGGTTGCATCTCGTAGTAAGACACAATTTTCCATTGATCCCGTATTATATTCAATTTACCTATCGGATCGTAGTATAAGGATTAATTACCACTAAATTGGGTAATGTGGTTCGATGCTTCGCTGCTGCTCAAGATACTCATAAAAAATATTAATGATAAAACGATGTTAATGGAATTGCGAGGCTTTATCGTACTCGCTAACGTTTCATCCTTTGTGATTTTAGTTTTGGCTTTTTTGCTCTGCTCTTCGTCTGCCTCGATTGGTAAGACGGACAATTTGATGATAGGTTGCTTTATTAAACCGTTCTTTGTCTTTAATGTCACAACCCTTACAAATCCGTCATTTTCTTCTTTTCTGTGTAGAACGAACAAAAATGTGTTCAAACAATTTAACACAAGTTTGTGCTCATCAGGACCTGTAGAAAGATTGTTTTTTTAGCAGGTTTTATTCATTCTCCAACAAGAGGCTGTTTGTCTGACAGTACATTTAAAAAGTTTGTGTTCATGAAAGGAAACTCTGGTTTTACTGATTAATGGGGCGTGCAACTGTCAAAGTGGCGCTAGTAGCACACTTACCAATATCAAAGCAGTTTCTCTATGGAACAGTAATGAATTCCTAAATTAGAGACAGTTATTGAGAATTTTTCGATTAAAGAACATGTATTATCTTCTTTAATCGGAAAATTGTGCAGAAATCAATTGAAATCAATAAAATGAAAATAAAATATATTACCACAGATAACCATAGATGATACAGATAACTATATAATATCTCACAATCTAACACTGACGGTGACAAAGGTTCTTACGGTGGTGGCGCCATCTGCGATTAGCTTTCACTTGCACGCCCCATTCATGTTGTTTTCCTCTACTTTCAGCCCGTGCTGGGCCTGAAGTCTGTTATTGCAATAGTGCCACAATAGTCTCTCAATCATTGATTTCTTAATTGTCGATCAATGGCATTATCATTTTGCTAAAAGTTCGTAATCTGATAAATTCATAATGGTCTCCTAGTAGAATTGTGTTATAAATTGACATAGTTGTATTGCCATTATTATAAAACCTGTTAATAGAAATGTAGTAAATCTATACCTCTGACTAAGGAAAAAAAGAGGACATGGCATAAACATTCTATACGAACAGTAGTTATAGGAATATGATGCATTTCGACGGCATAGTTACTGATATATCGGCATCTCTTTTTAACTTGTGAGAGTAATCATATGTAAAAAAGGACAACATTAGTTTTATAATTGTCAAAAATGGCACCATAACTTTGGTGATGTCACAAAATACCTAACTGCGGCCGGCCGCCATGTTTAGTCACAGCCAACAACAAGTACATCAGTTGTCATCGCGACTTGCTTGTTTCAGTGTTTTTAAGAAAATTTGGTGATAATAGGCGAAAATTGTGCTTGTTTATAGTGTAAGAACTTGCATAATACTGCATTTATCATGGGTAGGTGCAGTGTGTTAGGCTGCCGCATGAAAAGCAACAAAAACATCCCAATAAAACGTTGCACAAGTAAGTAACCGAATTCATTCAAAATATCTTGTTTTTTTTTCTATTATTTTGAAAGATTTTGGTATTTTTGGGAAAGTTTATAAAGATACACTTGCTTTTATGTAATTATTTACTGTTTTACTGTTGATATTATGTGATTTTTAAGCAAATCATTTGTTCGTAAACAGAGAGTTAGAGTTACGGTTCGGAATTTTCAATTTATCGATAAAACATATCGACAGGTGAATATTATTTAACTCGATTTCTTTTTAAGATTTTAGATTGCCAACATGTAAAGAAAGAAAAGAACAGTGGCTGTATATACTTGGGATTGAAAATTTGAATACTACAACCAAGCATATTTTTATTTGTTCCCTGCATTTTGAAGATAAATGTTTTAACCGAACTTTAAATATAACAAGACTGCGCGATGATGCTTTTTTGCCTTCAAGTGAATTATTGGTAAGTTTTGAAAATAGACAAGTTTATTGTGTTTACCTACTTACTGACAAGTAACCAATCCAAACCAGTTGATGGAGAAAGAGGGGGGGGGGGGGGAGCATGTCAGCAACAGCAGTTCTATATTGCTGAAATACTGGTATAAAGTTTCAGTTTTAAATACACATCAGTCAGAATAAATAGATAACTTTTTTTTCTGAAAATTATAAAACATCCTTAAAATTCTCGTACAGACTAAATCAAAACCTAATATAAGTTATATGATTTTAATTATCCACCTCCTCACACAGATTAAGACACATATACCTGCACTATTTTTACTCCTGATATAGTCATAGCAAAAGGAGATGGATAATGATTAATTTTTGAAAATGATACATACATATATCAGGTATAAAATGTTGTGTCTATGTTAAAATGCAAGCTAAACAAATGTGAGCGTGAGTTAGTGATTAAATTCGCAATGTAAATATTATTAAACATTTATGGTTATTCTTTGTATAGTTACCAGCACAATTTGACGAGTGTGAGGAACAACGATCTGTTCCTCGCAGGGTGTTGGAAGAGAAACCTGTTTGCAGCACTTCTAACAATGCAGATGTGAGTGTAATATTTCATAATAATTATGTTCCTTATGGTAATTACCATGCTATCTGGACTTTTAAATACAAACTCACTCAATATAAAAATTTATTTCTTTACAGTTACCAGCCCAATTTAATGAATGTGAGGCACAACATTTTTTTCTCACAAAGCACTGGAAGAGGAGCCTGTCTGCAGCACTTCTAGCTATGCAGATGTAAGTGTTCTATTCTATAATATGTTACTGTATGTACTGTGGGCAGCGTAACTGGTAATTTCAAATTAATTTACGGCAAAAACTTAACGAAGTTGCAGAAAACTAGAAGTTAATGCGTTTTTTTTTGTTTCAGGATAAAGCGTTTGAAATTATTCAAAAATTAAAATCAAAATGTGAATATCGGAAGAAAAAAATTAAAACATTAAATGAAAAAGTGAGAAGACAGAGTAAGAAAATCCAGACTATAATCTACATCTGTGCCAAATTTCATAAAAATCCGTTCAGCCGTGATTGAGTAACAAACATCCATCCATACAAACAAACTTTCGCACTTATAATAATATTAATAAGTAAGGATTGTGTGGTTTGTATTTTTTTTTGTTTGTTCAACATGCTCATTATTAATGTGTATATTTGTATAAAATTTGCGCAACGTGCTCTTATTTGATTATTGTGTATACATATTTGTATTTTAGAACTTAAGTATGACTGGGATAAACGGCTTTTATAGTTTTCAATAAATCTGTGTAAAATGATAACTTTTGTTTTATTATGAACTAGCTGTGCCCCGCGGTTTCACCCGCGTATAATCCTACTACTATTATTAATGTGTAATTTTATGCGTCAATCTAATGCGCAATGGATAGAGAATCGCGAAGTAAATATAGTTTAATTTAATAATATTGTCAAGAATACATTTAGAGTATTTTTAAACTGCTGACCCGATCTCGTTCAAACCAATTTTAATTGAAATTTTTATTAAGATCTACAGCATATATTTTGTTTTGGTTTTTGACTCCATTATTATAAAAGTCCCTCCTACTTTTATAATAATGGAGTCAAAAACCAAAAGGGGGTGTGTGAAACACATTTTACCACTTTGGAAGCGTATATCTTTCGACTGACTCGCCCATGAAGAATTCCGTAGCTATGCTTGCTAGCATAGATTAACGTAAAAAAATGCTGTTATCATAATGTTTATATGACAAAGTTTTATTTGCGGATTTTGCAAATGTGAAAATGAAATCTCAAAAACTGTATCTCGTTCGAATCAATTAGTTAAAAGTTTTCATTAGAATCTACAGCATATTTTTTTATATACACTTTATTATTTTAAAAGTTAGAGACACATTTTACTACTTTGGCACTTCCAAAGTAGTAAAATGTGTCCCCAAATATATCTTTCAAACGATTGACTTTGACAAAAATGATTACATGAACCTCAGTATCATTTTTAAAGGTCTATTTATAGACGCTGACACCCGCATAAGCGTACAGGCCTGATGTAAAAAAAAATTTTTAGTTTTAGTTCCATGTATGGGGAGCCTCCCCGTAATGTTTTTTTTTTACATTATTTTCCCATAAAAATCGGAAAGCGGTTTGCAGAATACATCTATATATCAAGTTTGAATTCTGTAATCTTAATAGTTTCGGAATAAAATGACTGTGACATACGAAAAGACGGCCAGATAGAGATGACGAATAGTATAAGGGTTCCGATTTTTTGCTATTCGGCTAAGGAATCCTAACAACATCGCTTTTAAACTATGCCAACGTTCACTGATTTGAAAACCAACGTTGAATGTCTGACCCGTTTTTTCGGGTGGGAAAATCATCGAATGACTTCTCTCACTCTAAGTAGAGCGAGAAGGAGTATTCTTCTACTGACTATAAGCCTACCCAGTTACTTCAGTTGCCCTTGCCTTCCGGGGCCGCGGTATCTCGTTACAACATACCTTTAAACTGAACGATGACATAAAAAATGAGATGAACAAAACAACACCCTATCAAAATTACTTATTCAACTAAAGAGAAAGTAAAATATAAATATTCAAATGTATAGATACAAAAATACACATCTGACGTAAAAGAAGCTGAAACAATTTTACATAGGAAGTCTTTTAGCCAAGAAGTCGTTGAGAGAAGTTGAATAATTTTAATTTTACATTTTCTCCTAAACTATAAGTCCAAATTATATACTGTAAAAGGCAAAGATAATCTTCATAAAATTGTCTTGATTATGAAATTACTTTCAAACGGAAATATTACTATGGCCGCACAATAATAATACTACAAAGACATTCCTTAATTTTTTAAATATTTTCTTAACATAATTTGCCTTATTGTGGATTATTTATAAAAGTTAGATATGCAGTACCGCGGACTTTTTTTTTGGATCTACATAAACCCTACATTTTTGTAGTACATGATCTTTACGTATAACTCAGCATTTCGCCAGCTCACGCGATTATAGTAATTTAGCGGCATATTTTCTTCCGACTTACTTCACCAATACCTTTATTGTAGGAAAACCGAGAGGAGTAGCGTAATGCTAGATAGCCTATAGCCTTCCTCTTGAAACTGCCTATCATAATCAGAATGAATTTTTGAAATCCACCTAGTACTTTCGAAGATTAGCGCGTTCAAGCAAACAAACAAACAAACAAACTTTTCCGCTTTATAATATTAGTATAGATGATCGAGCCGTGTAGTAGTACTTAAATAAAAAAAAATAATGTTAAGTTATATTATTAGTTAATAAAAATAAGTATAGTCTGACAAACGATGAAAACAAACCGTATTTTGTATTTATTTATTCTTTTCATTGGTAATTATAGACCTTAGGTACAGGTACTGCAGTCGTGGTATGCTAATCAGTAATAGTGATACTCTAATAAGGCTCCTACACATATGCCCTGGCACAAGTCGCAGAAACTAGAAGTCCGCACGAAACTCAATGTTAATTCCAAGCGCTAAGTAACCCTAAGCCGCGCGCGGCATCCTCCCCAGCCGACGGCGGCACTGTGTGTAGGAGGTTTTTTACTCGCACCCACTATGTTGAGCGTGGTCGCCACAGTTGTTCTGGCCGCAATTTCGGTCGCATACTACGCTCACAGGAAAAAGCGAGCAATGAACACAGCGATCACAAGGCTACAGTTTTTTATTCGTGATCGCCGCGGTGGCAACTGGGAATAAATGGGATAGACATACCACACCATAGTAAAATTTGTTTTATTATGAACATACCTGTACAAGTATAGAATCCTGCCATGTAAAGTGACACTCTTCGAGCGTGTGCGTTTTTATAGCTCACATTACCACGTAAATAAAACTGAAGAAAGCTAAAAAAAAACGTGTGCATCTGGATTGGGGGCCTATTTTTTTAATCCTTGCGAAACGAAATAAGACATATAGGGAAATTAGTTAAAAATAGTAAAAACTTAAAGCAAAGGGCCATGAATTTCTTAAACGTTAAACTCATTTTCGACAATTTTGAATTCTGTAAGCACCGTGCAATTCAACTATCGATGTTATAATGCGCGCAGCTCTACGGCAAGCCGCCATCTTTGTGCCAGACTCACAATAGGTATGCACGCTTTTTTCATAGGTATTTCATGTCTATTCTTTTTTCCTTAGTCTGAGATCTATACTAATAACAAGGAACTTGTACTTGACTAATAATATTTTAGCTGTCAAAGTCAAATGTGACATTACTGCTTACTGACGTTTTATCTGTTTTTTTTTTTAGCGGCCTGTGTTTTGATTTGTGTTTTAAATCATCTTTAATAGAGAAGCCTATATTTATTGCAATACAAAATGGTGCTAATTGACCAAAATTCGGTTGGAACTGTAAAAATTTTAGCAGAATACCGCGTAAGTCAGTCATTCATTTGTCATTGTGTACGAGATTACCATTCTAAGCCATTTCTTTCAATGGAGTGTCAGTGGTTGAACATTATAATAATAGATTACCAAACTTGTCAAAATCTACAAATAAAAAATTGGCCAAGTGCGAGTCAGACTCGCTCATGAAGGGTTCCGTTGTAATTATAATAATATAATATAATACGTATATTTATTTAACGAAAAAAAGAACCTTACAAACTTCTTAAAACTAGCTTATTTACATTTTTTACAACTACGCCAAATAACTTTATTTTTCATAGTATTTGTATGAATTACAAAGTTATATTTGCGGTTTTACAAAATATGCTGTATCTCAAAAATTGCTGACCCGATGTCGTTCAAACCAAGTTTACATTAAGATCTACAAACATATATTTTTTAGATTTTTCACTCCATTATTATAGAAGTTAGAGGGGGACACATTTTACCAATTTGGAAGCTTATATCTTTTAAACGATTGACTTTATGAAAAAGTGGTTTTAGAAACCCCTACATCATTTTTAAAGACCTGTCTATAGATACTACACACGCATAGGTTTCATGAAAAAATATTTTCAGTTTTAGTTCCATGGGACCGTTCAAGTATTACGTAAGCACTACAGGGGGGCATGGGGGTCTTTGCTTTGCTTATTTTTGATGACATGGGGGGTAGGGGGGTCTAGATTCTAGATAGTGATTACGTCAGCAATAATTATTTAATTTTTTACACATGTAGCAACACACACTGTCTATGCTTCAAAACGAAATGCATTTTCGGGGATTCCTACAAATAATGAATTGTTGAATTCCGTGTCGGTAAAGTTTATTTAAATGAATATTATGTGCGTTACAGACTTCTATTCCAAACCTATTCCTTATTTCTAGATTTATAACTGCTGCTCATGAATCAATCAATTGTACCAATATTTACGTAAGCATGGGGGGAGGGGTAAGAGCTTTGCTTACTTTTGCTGACGAGGGGGAGGGGTGGGTTAAAAATTGCAAAAAATGTGCTTACGTAATACTTGAACGGCCCCCATGTATGGGGAGCCCCTCTTTATTTTAAATATTATTTTTCTTAAAATCGGAATAGGTTCATAGAATATAATATATAAATAATAGGTAGATGTACCTACCAAGTTTCACATGTATAGTCCTAATAGTTTCAGAATAAAATGACTGTGACATACGGCCCGATGGACGGACAGATAGACAGACAGACGGACAGACATGACGAAACATGGGTTCAGTTTTTTGCCATTCGGCTACGGATAACTAAAAATGAATGATCCACCATTCCGGCACTATTGCAATAGCAGACTCGGCCCCCTGGTCTAGATTACTTATTTTGTAATTTGTAATTTGTATTTCAATTAAAACTAGCTAAAATACTGTATTTTGTATTTTATATTTCAAATACCCTACTTAAATATATTTTGTATTTCGTATTTTAATTACTTGCGATGCAGTATTTTGTAATTTGTATTTCAATTAAAGCAAAGCATGTATTTTGCCCAGCCCTGGCTACAGAGCATACACTCTAGCAGAGCCACACGGAACTTAAACTCAAGAAAGACAAACGCGACTGTGTTTTGATAAAAACTGTTGTACGAACAGCGTTTATTGCGTACGTGTTGAAAAATATCATTATTATACAGCGGTTTTATTTTCCTCGATCATAATATTTACAGTTGTGCGCCTAATCACAAATATAGCAATGGCTGCAAAACATATTGCTGACAGAAAATAACCAGGCGCTTTCTATGAAAATTTAAAAAAGTAAAATAAATAAAACCGCACGTACAGTAATGACGGTATGCGTACATTATGTTCGTTACACGTACATCATTTTAAGATATAATTGATCGACTTCTAATATGGTGGCTCTGCGGCAGAGCATGAAACCAATATCTTTAGATTTCAAAGAAAGCAGCTTCCCGCCTCTGTACGATCTAACGTTCAAACTATACAACGGTAGGTATTTAATGCGGTTTTCATCCTCAGACAGATTGATTCAAGAGAAAGATTTATAATATGTAACGACTGCGAAAAATAGGTATATAAATGACAACCAGGCTAACAGCTCAGCGTGCTTTCCAAAGCACGGGGTATCATACCACCGCCAACTTCCAAACTCCGGTCTACTACTAACATCACGGATTAAAAATAAGATATGCAAGTGACACTATAGAAGAGGTTGAAAATGCTACTTTTCAACCGACGACAAAAAGAGGAGGTTATCATCAACCGACGACAAAAAGAGGAGGTTATCAATTCGACGCGTATATTTTTTTTTTATGTATGATCATCGATTACTCGAAGACGGCTGGACCGATTTGGAAAATTCTTTTTTTGATTGAAAGGGTATACTTTGAAATTGGTCCCATTTTCATAAACGTCAGGATCTGATGATGGGATCCTGGAAAAATCGAGGGAACTCTTCAAATATTATAGGCACACCTATGACGTTTTGGGTATTTATTATAGTTACTTGTGCAGTTGCTCTCAAAAAGTACCATTTGAGGAAGAGGAATTGATGATGAAGACCACAGATGGCCGCCGAAACTACACAATAATAAGTATTGAGTCGATTGCGATTCGATTACTTGAATACAGATGTTAAGCACTTTATGCTCGTCACAATGCATATGGTGATGTAGAGCTGATGGTGAAGTACCAGGAGAACTCCTCAACAATTAACGGCCCTTCATTGGGAAAAGCAATATTTTGTAAAAGGTTAGAAGTAGTTAACATTTAGGCTCTTGTAACTAGGTAAATTAAAAATAGACCAACTTAAAAGAGTGAAATAAAAACTTTTTACCAAAAAATTAAACCGACTCCAAAAAAACACTGCAAAGTGAAAAATAACTTTAATTTCGGAAGTCGGTGCCAAAAACGAAAATAGAAAACTAAAGACACCGACTACCGAAATTAAAGTTATTTTTCTCTTTGCAGTGTTTTTTTGGAGTCGGTTTAATTTTTTGGTAAAAAGTTTTTATTGGGTATAACGTTAGATAAATATTGCAACTGGAAAGTACATCTAACAAATAAATTTATTATTATTATTTCATTTATTCAATCTATATACATATTAATTACATTTTTAAATATTAATAAAAAAAAAATATAAACATTTAAAAATATAAAAAATAGTAGCCCACTGGTGTCGGGAGCAGGGTCCAAGCTACCGGCGGTTAGGTCTCCAGAGAAAGGAACCTCCTCACAATACGAGCTGTATCGAGGAGAACTGCCTTCTGTACCCTTTATCCAGCTGTGCAACGCCAGCTTCGACAGATGGTCGTCGAAGCTTTTAGCTATCAGCCCATTGACTGATATGACAATCGGCACAATGACAGCCGAGTCCACATTCCACATGTCAACAACCTCGTGAGCTAAGTCGAGATACTTTATGTGTTTCTCTTTCTCAGCTTTCACGAGATTCATGCTTTCATGTGAGATGGTAACATCGATTATCATTGTGCGGCGCACTAATCGTTCTATCACCACTATATTAGGCTTATTGGCAACAATAGTCCTGTCAGTGATGATAGACCGATCCCAGTACAACGTGATATGGTCATTTTCGAGAACTTGGTCAGGCACATACTTGTAATACGGTACTTGTACTCGCCATTAGCAAGGCGAGAACCACCGGAGACAATAATATGTCTGATGGACTCACCAGGATGATGGCATGCCCGACACACGTCAATCGTCCCGTCCTTCATAATATGTCTCCGGTAATTATTCGTCAAGATAACTTCGTCCATAATTGCACAGACAAAACCTTCAGTTTCCCCGAAGAGATCCCCGAAGCGTAGCCAGGCAACGGAAGCTGTCAAATCTACATCGGACCAACAAAGAGCCCGATACTAGCGACCATGAAGCTCCTTGCTTTTCCATACCTCCTTGCGGTCATCTGTGGTAAGTATAACAGGTTTGTGCCAGTTCTCTTTAGCCATGGTCAACGGGGTGAGTCCCTTGTCCACTGCAACCACATCTCGGTGCATACCCTCATCGGCTTTAAGGAAATATTCCCTGAGACTGCAAATCTCGCGGTTGTGGAGAGTTTTGGCATTTAAAAAGCCTCGACCTCCACACTTCCGCGGGATGTACAGTCTCATCACCGATGATCGTGGGTGATGCATCCGATTTGCGGTTAGCAGTGTGCGGACCCTCCTATCGAGGGCGTCCAGTTCAGTTTGAGTCCATTTGAGTATGCCGAAAGAATACATCAACACCGGCATGACCCAACCGTTGAAGGCGCGCACCTTATTTCCTCACGACAAAAGGCTGTTTAATACCTTTGTCAGGCGGCCAAAGAAGCGCTCCATCAACGATTGCTTCATGTCAGCAACATTAATGCCCAAAGCTTCCGACATACCGAAATACTTATATGTTTCGGTCAAGCAGAGAGATCTAAGGTGTATGGAGTCTGAAAGTTGAATTCCCTCAGATTCCATAATCTCTCCTTGTTTTACAAGCATGATTGCACATTTGTCCACACCAAATTCCATCTTGATGGCGCTACTGAAAGTGTCAGTTACCTTCAGTAGTTCCATCAGCTGCAAGTTGATGGGGGCAAAGAGTTTCAAATCATCCATGTAAAGGAGGTGGGATATACTTTGACCTCCTCTTCTCAACCGATAGCCCAGGCCTGAATCTTCTAACATTGTGCTTAGGGGATTCAGGGCCAAGCAAAACCAAAGTGGACTCAAACTGTCACCCTGAAATATTCCCCGTCTGATCCGTATAGGCTCATCATTCCCTCGGATCGGTCGACATCCTGGATAGCAAAGAACCGTCTTCCATTGCCTCATACATGACTCAAGGAACGTGCGTAGAGTTGGATCTATTTTGTACAACTCCAGCACCTTCATGAGCCAGGTATGAGGAACAGACTCAAAGGCTTTTTTGTAGTCTATCCAGCATGTCGATAGATCTTTGCGGGATCGACGAACCTGTTGGCTAATGGCCATGTCAATGAGAAGTAGCTCCTTAGTGCCACGGGACCCTTTCCTACATCCATTCAGAGAAGCGGACATAATTGAGTTGCATTCAATGTGCATATTTATTTTCACCCTCAGAATGGACGTAAGAACCTTATAGACCGTAGAGAGACAGGTAATCGGTCTATAGTTTTTGGGTTCCGTGGGACTACCACTCTTATGGAGCAGGTGGGTATAGCCAGTCGTTAGAAACTCTGGTAGAGACCCAGCCTCTAAGGATACCTGAATCGAGAAGCCAAAAGCGCATGCGAGCTTCTATACCACTTGAGCCAGAAGTTGTGCAGTCCATCCGGTCCTGGAGACTTCCAGTTTGATACCGAATGAACTGCTTTGGCTACATCGGAAGTATTGATGATTGTTTTATCCATTTGTGGTATAGCTTCACATACGCGTTCATCTTCACGCATCCAGTCGCCCTCAACATGACAGACGGGTACCGACCAGATGTTGCGCCAGAATAAATTCGTGGCGTTATCATCCGTGCTATGTTGTCGCACACACGTTTCATGCGACGTTTTTCAACACTCCTACGAATAAAAAAGCAGACTTATATTGTTAAATATTAACTTATATGGAAAATATGAAGTCGATGAGTCGTTGATTGTTGATGAGATTTAAAAAAAATTGGCCAAGTACGAATCAGACTCTCCCATGAAGGGTTCCGAAGTAACTACTCCAAATAACTTTGTTTTTCATAGTGTTTGTATGAATTACTTTTATTTTTTTATTTCTTTTATATATCGTTACTTCTAGGCAAGCGTGCTTCATCTTCGATCACATCATCGCTTAACATCAGGTGAGATTATGGTCAAACGCAATCAACTAAAAAAATACAAAGTTATATTTGCGGTTTTAGAAAATATGCTATATTTCAATGCGGGCAACGCGCCATGACATGCCCCGTTGCCTTACAAAAGTCGCAATCATAAGGACTCCGGGCGCCCGCAAAACGCGGGGCGGGGCGAACATCAACAGGTCCCCTAGCCCTAGTCCGTCCCTGGTCTCTAGGCCGAGAAGGTGGTGGGCGTGACCCCGTGGCGCCACGAGTGTTATCCAAAAACCGACACTCGTCTTCCAAAAACTTGAGGAAATCGTCAAAGGGGGGAAGATGGGTGGCACTATCCCCACCATACTTCTGCTCAAAACGTGACCTCAACTCCGCGAGGAGCAACTGCAGCACTATGTGCAGCAACAAGTAGGTAACAAGGCGTGGGTCGCTGAGACCAACGGGTTCAGCAAGTCAGTGCGCAACGCTGACGTGCTGGCAATCGCCGGTAGCCCCAAAATCTGGCCGATGTGCACATCAGCCAGGCAGCGCTTGTTCTGACACCGTCGGGAGAGAAGCTCCAGAGCGGTCGGGTAGGAGGAGTCCGTCACCGGCAAGTGCTGCACCAAGGCTCTGGCTTCGCCCTCCAAAACGGACAACAAATAGGCCAACTTCTGGGCAGGTCCGAGGTCCAAGCGTGCATTTACAAGACTTTCAAAAAGATTTAGGAAGCCCAGCCAGTGGTCCAAGCGACCGTCAAAATGTGGCAGCTCCAGGGTGGGCAGCCTACCCAATAGTCCAGGGCCTGTAACAACGGGGGTCTGCGGCTTGGCCGCATCAGGCACCCGGCTCTTCAAAATTTCCCGGGCTCGTTGACTTATGACATCCCCCAGGTAGACAATCTGGTCATAGTCACCCAAACCTTATCGCGGGCTGCCTGGTCCATCACCCCCAAATCCACGTCCATGATGTACTCGTTGAAGCGTGTGAGCACAGCATCAACCGACTTGAGCCTCTCATTCAAGTGCTCGTACCGAGCAAGGGTGAGCTCTTCCAAGTCCAAACGCTCAACCGTTGCTGCTGCCGATGTGAACCATCTCAACTGTGAGGCCAATCCGGCAGCAGACTCCCTGACTGCTTTTAATGAGGCCATTGCAACTAACAAATATCAATACCAACAGACTAAAATTAACTAAACAAACAACAATGACTTGTTAGCCAACCGAGCAATTTCAACAAAATAAAACTTAAATTCAATTTATTTCAGGTCTAAATCCGACCCTGCACTTATTCCAAGTATGAATCTAGCTTGCTAAGGATGGCTAGTTTCAGAAAAAATAACAATTTAATGTATAATATTGTGCTGGATCAACACCAATTAAACACAACAATTGAATGTACAATACTGTGCCGGACAATCACTAACAACACAATCCAATAAATACTATAAGCAATAAATCAATATACACAATTCAAGTCTTGTTATGTTAACAAATGTGTGATTATTATTTAGATAAACTTTTAAATTCAGATCAGCGACATTAAATTATTAATTACAACAAATATACCAAATTATGTACCAAAATACAACCTAATAATTCCTAATTTCACAAATACATCTTACTTGTCAATACAACAACAGGGGCTACAGTACAAATTATACAACAACAACAACTTCAATTTGATAGCCCGGATGACATGGTAATATATTCAAACTTATTAAGTTATTTTTAACAATGTTCAAAACTTCCAATTTACTTAGTGGATTTTATATTATAAAACCCACGCTCTGCTTACCAATTTGTTCGATCCTTCAATCAGCCAGCCAACGGTAACTGGATGGTCCGAACTGTCCACGGTTCGTGGAGCCCTAAACGTTGCTTACAAACAATAGGTAGCCTCTTAGGCTTTACTAATAAATAGGTAAACTTATAGCCTAGACTTACCAGCTCTAGAGACGACAAGCTACGATCTGTTCTGATCACGTCCGTGTGGTATGTGTTAGTGTTGTGAAGTGGTGTCACGGCGGTCACAAAGGACGCAAGCTTCAATGTGTGGTCCAGGCCGGGATGTAGCACAAACTTCGCACCAGATTGGAGCAGCTATTTATCACCAATTCACAATTACTTTCAACAAATTCGCGTGCCATACGGTCTGGCGTCATCAGGCGTTATTGTTCAAAATATCCCAGGTTTCCACTCAATTCGGGA
Organism: Tholera decimalis; assembly: GCA_943138885.2. Lineage (NCBI taxonomy): Eukaryota > Metazoa > Arthropoda > Insecta > Lepidoptera > Noctuidae > Tholera > Tholera decimalis. The sequence goes on from OW964577.2 coordinate 2,659,258, forward strand.
TTCTAGAGTTCAACTAATCACTAATCACATCCGATTTGTCCTTTAACCGCGTAGATTCAACAGGATTTTAATTACAATCAATAAATCGATCTCAACAAACGGCGGACATTATTTCAACAGTGCTAAGGTTATCTGTCAAGTCAAGTTATGTCAAGAAAAAGTGCGTTCGGAAACGTTCGGTACTAAACATAGATTTTTAACTCCATTATTATAGAAGTTAAAGAGGGGGACACACATTTTACCACTTTGGAAGCGTATACATTTTAAACGATTGACTTTATGAAAAAGTTGTTTTAGAAACCTCAATGTCATTTTTAAAGACCTGTCTATAGATATCACACACGCATAGGTTTCATGAAAAAACATATTTACAGTTTCAGTTCCATGTATGGAGAGCCCCCTTAATTTCAATTTTATTTTTTCTTAAAATCGGAAAGCGGTTCACAGAATACATCTATCTACCAAGTTTCACATGTATAGTCCTAATAGTTTCGGAATGAAATGGCTGTGACATATGGATGGACGGACAGACAGACAGACAGACATGACGAAACTATAAGGGTTCCGTTTTCTTGCCATTCGGCTACGGAACCCTAAAAAACGTACATCTCCGACTTCCGACTAGTAAATTGTTATCTGTGGCGTTATAGCACTAGTGCAGTAACGTAAAGTAAAAAGCGCGCGTTTCTAATACATTGCATTATGGACCTAATAGCGGTTTATTAAGTGCCACTTTACGAGCAAATGTGTTGAAAAAGCATTAAATTGGTTGTTCTTTCAAAAAAACTTACATTTTATTACTTGACACTGTTGAAAGTGCAAAACAATAAGAATAAATATTTCGATATTATTAATAAGTATCGGTGTCGCACCTCTAGAGCAGAAGCGAGCAAATTCAAGAAATCCGTGCCAGCTGCGCCTGCGCTACTGTCGTCATAGAGTGACAAAAAATTACGTCATGATGGACAATAGTGCTGTGATGGTATTGACTTAGTTTTATCGATTCGATCTATTTATGGATTTAAATAATAATAAATGCCGTAAATGTGACACAGATTATTACATTTATGTCATAAAGGACAAAGCGGGTTGAAATGAAACTCAACACATGGATGGTATAATAATCTTTATTGAAATTAAAACCTATGTTAAAAATATTGTCAGTTATCCATGAGCTGAATCGATATAATTGCGACCTCACTACTATTTTGTAGGTATTAATTCGGATGAATTCGGAGCTTGGCGCCGAGGGCACGCTTTTCGTTTTTTGGCGTGGCGGTCAAAAGGTGGCACATCTTATTATGATCAAAAGGCGTCAACAAACAAACAGATAGTAGCAACTCATGAGTACTAGTTAGTGCAACAATGAAGGGATCAGAGAATAATCAGCATAATATTGTTCTTTGTAGTAGATTATCAACTGTTTCTGATAATACTCCTTCTTAGTTGAAGCAGATAGCTCCTGGTGACAAGAACTGGTCGAAATGGTTTCTCCATTCTTTAGACAGGTAACATTTTTATGAGTTTTAGTGCATTTGTGTGATAGTAAAATGTGGTGAGAATATTCAGTGGTTTCCGTGATGAAAATGTGGAGTTTTTGGTGATGTTTTCTTTGTGGATATTTTTAGATGCGGAGATAAATGTTAAGGTAAAAACATGGTAAAAAGGTAAATGTTTGGTTAACACTTTTGCTGGTGAGTACCATTTATTAGTCATAGTCATAGTCATTTATTCATAAACAAGTAATTTGTATCTGAATTTACACACATAAATAAATTACAATATTACAGTTTTACAATAAAATAAAATAAGTAAATTTGGATTCATAATATTGTAGGTTGGCTGGCGCGTGTGATGATGGAAAGTGATAGAAAGGAAAATTGCAGTTAATATTGGAAGCGGCGAAACAATATTTTTTTTTTTTTGGTGATCGGAATATTTTTAAAAGTCAAAAGTCACAATGACGTTTTATTTTCGTAATTATTACTTTTTCTATTTTATGCCTGTATGTAGTTCACTACAATATTATTTATTGGTTTTTGCCTGCGGTTTGGTTCGCGTGTAAAGTTCTGCATCGGGTGTTCCAGTTTCCGGAAGTACTTCTTGAGATTTGCGTGTACAGATATTTTATTATAAATTCTTCATTTTATTTCGTTTAGGCGTTTGCTTTGAGACCCAGTGGTCGTGGGTTCGATTCCCGCGGGAAGCATACTTTGTGAAGTTGTTTCCAGTTTGGCTATTTATTATTTATTATATACTTTATTGTACACCTTACAATATTTCTATGGATACAAAAAAAAATTAAACTAGTGTACAGTGAGCGGTCTTATCGCACAGGGCGATCTCTTGCTAGTACATTGTAGGCCTGAATCACCTAATTGTCTGGGAAAAAGATGGTTCCATGCTTCGGAAGGCATGTATAAGCTGGTGGTCCCGGTCGCCAAATGGCGGTCGTCAAAATAGACCACGTGAGAGGCCCTTAAGGCGGTCTAGAAACTCTGACACTAGGGTGAATAGGGTCGTTAGAACTTACTACCCACACGATAAAAAGAACAGGATGCGGGTGCAATTATTGTTGGACCCGTCTGCTGGGCGCTTGGTACTTAAGACCAGGTAGTCCAAAATAATTTTCACGCAAGTTCCGCCCCCATGCAGCCCGGTTAAGCCGTTGTATACTAAACGCTAACGCAGCAGTAATAAAGTTGAATATCGCGTGCGCTATTTTACCATATTCGGGTTCGAAACTAAATGTCGTCTCAATTCTTATTTCGTTTATAACTAAAGTAATAATTGATCTAGAGAAAAAAATCCTATATTTGGATAATGAACTATATTCCTTACTGTCAATACTAATTTTAGATATAAAAGCCGAGTAATCTTGATTAAATTTTGAATAATCTTTAAAAAAGACATGATTTTCGATTAAAAAATGAATCGTGCGAAAATGTTCCAATTACGAAACCGGTCTAGACATGTAAAGAAAAAGATCCAATAAAGCATATACTAAAGTTCCATTTTGATTGTATGCGTGATTGTTTTAGAATATTAACGCAAAGTTACATACAATTTAGGGAGCCTCCTCTTGAAGTATTAATGCGAAAAATCCTCTATTTTCGGGGAGAAAAATCATCAAATTACTCCTCTCGTTCGGGTGAAATGGAAGGGAGGATCAGTCTTCTACTTAGGTACTAAATACCCACCCTGTTCCTTCAGTTCACAGAAATAAAAGTACAGGAGAAGTGGTAAGGGGGCGTATCGGCGTCCGCGCGACATGGCCACAGGGCTCATGTCACAGGCAAGTGGCCGTCTCCGCGAACTAGTGCGCTTTCAACGGCGATCGTGATAACATATATGAATGCCGAGTTGTTCTGTGGTATCTTGTAAAAACCGAAGCCAAAATCAAATATATGTGAATCATGGAATCACTTACCATATGTAAGTACAAGTATTTTACAATATTTGTCTTTAAAATCATGAAAAACAATACATCGTAAAATATTTCTTGGTTTTACTATGTTATTTTTGTTTTCAAATATCAGAGCGACTGTACTACTTTTGCTATAAATACATTGCTCCTTAACCATTACCTGAGTTCGTCACTAAGTAACTGGACAAGCAATGTAAAAATAACATACGAAACTGTATTACGTGAATTCATCGCGTAGTGAGGCCGCCACTTCTTGCGACGAATTAGTGATGTGCTTGTGCAGATCCACTAACGTAGGCTATCGACAGCAATGTCGATTGACGAATGAAATATTGCTATTATAGTTTAGGGGTTTTTCAACCGACGACAAAAAAGGAGGAGGTTATCAATTCGACGCGTATATTATTATTATTTTTTTATGTATGATCACCGATTACTCGGAGACGGCTGAACCGATTTAGAAAGTTCTTTTTTTGTTTGAAAGGGTATATTTTGAAATTGGTCCCATTGTCACCAAGTCAGGATTTGATGATGGGATCCTGGAGAAATCGAGGGAACTCTTCAAATATTATAGGCACACCTCTAGTGATTTGAGTATTTTTTATAGTAACTTGTGTAGTTGCATTCGAAAAGCACCATTTTGAAGTAGACCTGATGATGAAGACCACCGATGGTCACTGGAACTACTCAATATATAAGTAGGAATAATAAGTAGTTCATGTGTTCCGCTTCGATTACTTGAATGTGGTTATTAAGCACAATATGCTCGTCACAATGCATATGGTGAAGTGAAGCTGATGGTGAACTACCAGGAGAACTCCTCAACAAATAACAGCCCAACATTGGGAAAAGCAATATTTTGTAAATGAATATAAGTAGTTGACATTTAGGCTCTTGTAACTAGGGAAATTAAAAATCGACCAAGTAAAAAGAGTGAAATAAAAACTTTTTACCAAAAAATTAAACCGACTCCCAAAAAACACTGCAAAGTGAAAAATAACTTTAATTTCGGAAGTCGGTGCCAAAAACGAAAATACAAAACTAAAGACACCGACTACCGAAATTAAAGTTTTTTTTTTTGGTAAAAAGTTTTTTATAACATACGGAACTCTCTAACCTCTAAGAAAATATGTTTAACATTAATTTATTCTACATGAGATGACAGAAATAAAAATACGTTGAAAAGTCACGTGTACAAAAAGTAAAAAAAAAATAAACAATTTATTTTACGCCTGCAGCATGCGTAAGGAGTTCCGACGTCGCCGTCGCTACAATGGTTTATTTTTCAATCTGTCAACCGTTTTAGCCCGGTTGGAAGATCGATGTAAATAATGTTTTTTTACTTTTTTTGATTTTTTTACAGAGTAGTAGGGAAATGCGTAACCGATATTCGTAAAGTAAGTTACTTTAATTTTAGGTTAATAATCGGTGGTGTTTTTCGGTTTAGAATTATCGTATGTTATGCCTTATCCTATGTTGCTGTTTCTTTATTTTTTATGGTTTTTGTATTTTGCTTCCGTTGAAGCTTCGAATGCGTTATAGTAATCGGCATGGTTCAGATAATATATTTGTGAATTTAGCTTAAAATAAATCAATATATTCATGCTATTTATTTGTTATGCATGGATGTGTGTTTGTTTTCATATATTTAACAATTTCTCTACTAACTGGGATTTTTATTATAACAAAAACCTATTATAACCTACTAAACTATTACCTGCGGGGTAATTGCGTAACACACTTACAGTAGGAATCGGTTTCATTATGCTAAATCAACAACACTCACTGCGGTATTTACGTTGTTGAGCAGACCAATATTTCGAACATATGAAGCAATGGATTAGCAATATACGTCAAAATCATTCAGATCTTAATTTATAGTGTGTTACGTAATTATTGCGATGCTTATTATATGGTGACGTTTAGAAGTAGCTTAGTGGATGGGCGGTAATGCAACGTATGCGACTTAGAAGTTTTCGGTTACACAATTGACGGGAACCGGCGCTGGTTGGAACAAAAGATAAGAGTCCAGCGTCGTATAGGAAAGGCAGCACTAACCTTGATAATCCAGGATATTCAGGACTGCCAGCACTCTGATCACAGTTCACCACCACAGTATAACCGTTCTTCTGCTACGAATTGGTCGCACAAAACGACGCGACCGTTCGAATGCGATTCGATGCGTTTGTGCTCTAACGCGACTCGACAGCCATTGAAGGTCCGATCCTGTCCATCGAAAGATCCAGACGCGATCGATTTTTCTAGAGCGGTATAGTCTCTCTCCCTCACTCTCGAATAGACGAAGGTCTAGTGCAAGGGAGAAAGGATAATATGCGGAAGGGGAATGTCTAACCAATTAGCGATTATGCGTGTTGCCAATAATTAAAAATATAAACGAAAAGAATCGTATATCAGCGCAACCATTCCCCCGGGCTTGAAGGGATGCCTTCAAGAGTGAGGCAAACCACAAGAAAACTAATCTATTCGATAATTACTATCCTATAACTACGAAATTAAATACCTAATAACTAATATTAACCTAACCTTAAAGACGAATTAAATAAACTACTGGTTAGGCAATGGGCAAAGACGCACCACGGGACGCAAGTAGGATCCGGTGGTTGTCTTAACCCGAACGATACGAGTGACTCCGGTTGAGTCAGGGAAAATTTCCTCCACGACACCCAAAGGCCAGTGTAGGGGGGGCGAGTTGTCGGATATAAGAATCACGACCGTGCCGACAGAGACCGGATCGACCGGCGTGTTCCATTTGCGGCGAGATTGCAAAGTATGGAGATATCCAATTCTCCAGCGCTTCCAAAACGACTGTACTAACTTATCTAGTAGCTCGTGTCTAGCAGTAAGAGTTCTCTCGTCTATTTCCTCGGCAGGCAAGTATTTCAGAGGCGTGAGATTCAAAAAGTGCGCTGGAGTCAATGCGAGCGGCTCTGAAGGATCACTAGAGAGTGTCCTACAAAGAGGTCTAGTGTTCATTACCGATTCTATTTGAATAAGAACGTTACTTAATTCTTCAAACGACAGAATAGTATCGCCTATGACCCGATATAGGTGTGACTTTAAACTTTTAATATTAGCTTCCCAATTGCCGCCAAAGTGACTAGCCGTCGGGACATTGAGTGACCAATCTATTCGATTTATAGCTAATGTATGACCATATTCCGAATTATGGTACTTCGAACAAAGAAATGCGTGAAGTTCCGAGAGTTTCCGTTTAGCGCCTATGTAATTAGTCCCGTTATCGGAATAAATTCTACTAACCGGGCCACGCCTTGACAGGAACCGTTTAAAGGCGCCCATAAAACTAGCTGTGCTAAGATCCCCAGCGAGCTCTATGTGCACCGCGCGTGTAGTCATGCAGACGAACAGACACACGTAGGCCTTGGTGGAGCGAACACCTCGACCGCGAGACATCGTAACCTTAAACGGACCGGCGTAGTCCGTGCCCGTGTGGACGAATGGCTTAGCGGTTTGAACGATACGACAAGAGCGATGATCGGCCATCTCAGGAAAGCTCTGCTTAGGGCGCAGCCGAAAGCAGGGAAGGCACTTATGGATCCTATTCCTAATTAAATTGCGTGCAGAAAGGATCCAATACTTCTGACGCAAGAGCGACATTAGCAGGTCGGGACCTGCGTGACAGTTCAATTTATGATGATAATCGACTAACAAATTCAAAACGAGGTCCTTGCTTGGAAGCAGAATGGGATGTTTCCCATCATAACTTAAATCCGAGTTTCTTAAACGGCCTCCGACTCTAATGAGTCCGTCTTCGAGAAACGGTTTTAAGTGTCGAAAAGCAGGACTACAATGTTTGCCTTTCCTGAGTTTAACCAACTCAGTGGAGAAATAAAAGCGTTGAAGCTCGCGAAGTATGAGCAATTCAGCGAAGTTGTAATCCGCTGCCGCCATGCGGTAACCAATAGGCAATAGTTTAGCGAAACGACAAATGTAAATTACTACTCGAAGTAATTTACTCCAAGACGAGATACGATCGACCAAAGAAAGAATAGTAGATCTTTCGGTTGGTGTAGCGGAGAGCAACGAATGTTTCTTCTCTTCAGGCACTTCGCATACCGAAGAGGGATTGAAGGTGACGACAGGCCACTTTGAAACGTCTAAGCTGGCCCACGGAGGACCACTGAACCAAAGCGGATGATCAATGATTTGGGAAGGTGTGAGCCCACGTGACAGACAATCTGCGGGATTGTCCGTACCGGACACGTGATACAGGTTTTGTGGCGATAAGTCGTCCTGTATTTTCGAGACTCTGTTGGCCACGAAGGTGTTCCACCGATGGGGCGACGAATGTACCCAACAGAGAGCGACTGTTGAATCCGAAAATGCGAATATGTTGCGAAATATAATGCGGTTTTGACAAGCGACTACGACATTTTTTATGAGTTGAGCTAGCACAAGAATAGCGCACAGCTCCAGACGAGCAAGAGAAACGACCTTTTTAGGGGAGACCTTCGACTTAGCGGTCAACAACCTAACGATATTGCCATCACTATTTTGAACGTGGAAGTAAATAACCCCCCCGTATGCTTTCTCACTGGCGTCCGCGAAAGCCAATATGACCACACTATCGCCGACGATACCAACGTGACGTGGGATCCTTATATTACAGAGCAAGGGAAGCTCTTCTTTGAAGCGAATCCACAGCCTGACTATATCTTCAGGTGGAGTATCATCCCAGTCACAATCAGACAGCCAAAGCTGCTTGATTAGAAGTTTAGCGTACAGGACAACAGGTGCGACAAATCCCATGACGTCCCATATTTTAGCGACACACGACAATATTGTACGCTTAGTACAAATCTGAGCGGGAGTATTAATTTTCATGCCGAAGTTGTCCGACGTAGATGACCAACACAAGCCCAGTACTTTATGTTGGTCGGACTCATCGAATTCCTTGACAACTGGCAGGCGGTGCGAGGGTGGGATCGAATCTAATACGACTTGGGAATTACTGGTCCACTTAACTAGCTCAAATTGACCAGCCTTCATGAGACCTATCATTTCCGAAGCGGTGGAAATGCCCTCGTCTTCCGTGCGAACGGAATGGACGTAGTCGTCCATATACAACCCCGCAGCGACAATATCTTTGGCCTGAGGGTAGGAGTCACCCTCATCCTCAGCCAACTGCTTAATAGTTCGAAGTGCATGAAAGGGGCTAGACTTAAGCCCAAAAACGACACGATTAAATTCATAAACCTGTAAAGGTTCTTGCGGGGAAAAGCGATACAAAATGCGTTGGAAACGCCGATCAGATTCCCGGATTCCAATGCTGAGAAACATCTGACGAATGTCTGCGGAAAGCGCTATCGAAAACAAACGAAAACCAATAATAATATTGAACAAGTTCCCTTGTAGGTTCTGTCCACCATACAAGAGATCATTAAGCGAGATGCGGGTAGTAGTTTTACAACTACCATCGAGAACGACACGAAGTTTGGTTGTGACCTTATCATCTCGGATCACACCATGATGCGGAATAAAATACGAACTTCCCGACGAATCAGGATTCGTAGATGAAATGTAGCCCTTTTCTAAATATTCCCGGATGACACTGTCATACGCGACCCTTAATTGTGGAGAAGCTTGCATCTTCCTTTCCAAGCAGTAAAACCGACGTTCACTTGCTTGGCGCGAATTGCCAAGGGATTCGACACCAGCCTTGAAAGGCAAAGCTACTACGTAACGTCCCTCACTATCCCGAGTGGTAGTGCGGGTGTAAAATTCCTCACACAATTGGTCGTCCGGGCTGAATACCGGGGAACACTCACTTCCTCTAATTCCCAGAATTTCCGGACAGCAGAGTCTAATGTGTCCGCGATACAGCAATGCGATACGGTCGAATTACCGTCAGTACATGCTGGTGCGTCACCTACGATCACATAGCCAAGGACCGTTTCTAAGGCGAGCGGCGATAAATTCGAAGTCGATCCTTGAACTCTGTTCGACAAAAGCAGGTGCGGAAAAATCGAAGCGCCGATCAATACGTGAATCGGGCCTGATGAATAATATGTATCGTCTGCCAACGGTAAGTCTTCGAAGTTAGACAGTCGCGAAGTGTCGACTGTCGCGGTTGGCAGACGTTCGGTAATCCTATCTATTACCAACGACTCAATATCATAAGTTATTTATGATCGAAACGAGAATGAATTTTAAATTGTACGGAACCTTGAATGGGTTTACTCGAACCTCCTATACCCCTAACAGTGGAACAAGTAGGTCTATTATTTATGTTTAATCCTAAACGTTGACAGCAATCGCGAGTAATAAAGCTACTCTGAGACGCGCTGTCCAACAATGCACGAACGCAGTGTTCGTGACCACGAGAATCTAGAATAACGATACGTGCGGTACCCAACAACACAGTTCTAGAGCCTTTATAAGGGCCGACTGCACTTGAGCATAATGCTACATCCGAGTTCGCGGGAATCGAACCCGCGCTCGGCTCTTCGACTGAGCGTGACGGCGACATATTTGACGCAGGCCTATTTCCAAAACATAGCAATGTATGATGTTTGTACCTACATTTTTTACATGTAGACGTCGACTCACACGCAGACACGCGATGACCACTACTTAAGCAATTTATACACAAGTTGTTTGACTTAACGAATTTAAAACGTTGATCGGGGTTATAACTCTTAAAAACCGTACACTTATAAATGTAGTCATGGTTTTCCTTACACAAACTACAAGCGACTGGTTGAGAACTGGACACATATGCGTTAGTTGATTTACGATCTAAAGGCCTTTTATTAGTATTGACTCGAGCAACAGGTATCGAAGTTCGTTCTAAAACCTTTATATGATCACTAACGAAATTAACTAAATCGGAAAACAATGGGATTTCGGATCCATTCGACTTTAATTGATAATTGGATTCGAACGTACGAACGGTGTCTGGGTCCAGTTTTTTAAGCGCGACATGCAATAATATAAAATCAGCCAGGTCACTGACTTTTGTATGTTTTAAAGCAACTACCGACGAAGCGAACTTATCAATAAATAATTCTAAACTACTAGGGGTACCTGATGTAATAGATTTAAATTCAAATATTTGAGTTAAGTATGAAGTTGCCGATTGTCGACTATCTTCATATTTTTTACAAAGCAAATCGAAAATGAGTGGGTAATTATCCGCAGACGGGGTAATACCAGCGAAAATTTGTACGAGCTTTATGTGTTAATTTACCTAATAAATAATATAATTTCTCACAGTCTGTTAGAGAAACATTATTATGCACGACATCACGATAACTAGCGACGAATAATGGCCAATTCTTAATATCTCCGTTGAATTCGGGTATTTCAATTGGCGGCAATCGAGGTGACCTTTGGACCTCACTATGAGAGTGAGCCGTCAGGTTCTTCTCAGCCCGTAAAATGCGCCCTAAAAGGTCTTCGAACGCAGAAAGCGATTGATAATCTACAACATATTCAGGGTTTAATTTTAGCTCATGAATAACAATTTCATCCAAAGCACTTTCAAAATCCACACGTAGTGATTGTACTAACGAGATGTCGCACAAAAATGATTCCTTAACGCTTTCATCCGAATGAATGTGTTTTATTTTATCTGCAATACTCTGCATGCGAGCAAAGATACGATCTCTCTTTGCTATCAGTCTTTTAAGAGTAATATCGGTCGGTGCCATATTTATGAGCTATGAATATCAAACTAATTATTATAAGAAATATTTAGTAACTACCCACCGTTTTGCGAAATAACGGCCGGGTGCGCGACGCGGTCTCGAGTAACCTTGACTCGACCGATTGGTATTTAATTTACAAGTAACGATAATTAACTACTAGCGGGGTTGCGAAATTCCTTACTAATCGATTATTAGCTAGGAAGACACGAAAACGACGTAATGAATTATGATGTACTTACTTGCCACGCGTTGGCAAATAAGTATCTATGCGGGGTTGACTACGAAATACGAATACGAAACTACGATATACCTAGCGAATTCTAGGGAATGGCTGTGCTGATTATTATCCGGCTCGAAGGACCATTAAATGGATGGGCGGTAATGCAACGTATGCGACTTAGAAGTTTTCGGTTACACAATTGACGGGAACCGGCGCTGGTTGGAACAAAAGATAAGAGTCCAGCGTCGTATAGGAAAGGCAGCACTAACCTTGATAATCCAGGATATTCAGGACTGCCAGCACTCTGATCACAGTTCACCACCACAGTATAACCGTTCTTCTGCTACGAATTGGTCGCACAAAACGACGCGACCGTTCGAATGCGATTCGATGCGTTTGTGCTCTAACGCGACTCGACAGCCATTGAAGGTCCGATCCTGTCCATCGAAAGATCCAGACGCGATCGATTTTTCTAGAGCGGTATAGTCTCTCTCCCTCACTCTCGAATAGACGAAGGTCTAGTGCAAGGGAGAAAGGATAATATGCGGAAGGGGAATGTCTAACCAATTAGCGATTATGCGTGTTGCCAATAATTAAAAATATAAACGAAAAGAATCGTATATCAGCGCAACCACTTAGGATGATGTAAATGATAAATAAGTGATTTTCGTACTTTTCAGCTTCCCAAAAGATGGTAACATAAAAAAGGAATGGATTGATGCCACAGGCATGCCACCTAACTGGTACCCTACAAAAAATAGCACCATATGCTCGGTTCACTTCAGCGCAGAAATGTTCCAGCCTCTAAAAAAAAGTCGCAGGCTGCGTTTTGAATGGACAATTCCAAAATTAAGAGTACAACTGATTTTTGCAGAAGTGGGTTAAATTTTATTTTATTACGCTAAAGAAAGCTATGCTCATGTTTTAGGGCATTCATAAAATCAGTCATTCAACTTTTCAGGATTTTATACAACCTATACGGCTGGTATGTACCGATCAAGAGCGTAATGTAAGTTAACATCAACTTCTATTTGACCTATCACTATGATAATTAAATATTAAGATTTAAGTCAAAAGCGCCAGGGTAGCCCTTAATATTTAGTAGGTAGTACTTAATAATAATTATGTAATGTTATGTTCTTAATAATATGTTTATTGTTATTGTAATATTTTGTGGACATGCCATTTTTTATTTGGTTCATTTTCAGGTGCCCAAAAAAAATTTTACAATAATAAATGGAAGAATCGATAACTTTCCGATTTAGTCCATCACTAGCGTATATGTAAAATAAATTACTTTTGCACAGCACAATGATAGCGACTTATTAATTTCACGCGGGCGAAGCCGCTAGTAGGGTAGAATTGGGGGTTCTACATCACGCAGTTCGAGCGAAGCGAGAACAAGTGATGTAGAACCCCCAATTCTTTTTGTGGGGCTTCTGCATCACTCACCTCGCTCTGCTCGGTTCACGATGCAGATCGCTCCAATTATTGCACTACTAGTTTTTCAATACGGTTCAAGTTGACTTTAGCGAGTATTATAAACAATGTCACGATTGTATTACAAAGTGCCCTAATAGTGTTCGTGCACACACAACCGGCGAATGCAGACCGTTTTTATTGCTCACGATTCATCGTGTATCTCAGATATCAACGAAACGATCATTTTTCTAAACGATAACTGCATATCTCAATTTTTATGATGATACGTTGTCTACCGATGTAACCGAGCATTTGCTGTCTGTTTTAAATAACTTGTGTTAGTTTTGATCCGAATAATTGAGATATCGTAAAGAAAGTTATGTCTAGTTATGACCAAAAAAACTTGACTAATTTAAATCCCACATACCCACACTAAACCACTTGACGTGTTCCTGCCAAGGATCATCACCTTTCTTCCATCCTCGAGTCCTCCACCACGATGGAAGCATTTTACCCTATCACGACAGCCAGTATAGAAAAAGCCAGCTTGTGCCAGATCTTTTGGATTCTGCTTCATACTGATCGGCCAATGCTCAAAACTGGTGTCTTATTTTGCACCTTCAAAGGAATACCGATTACATCACCATTCTCATCACTTTACGCTTCTTGTTAGTAGCTAGACTGACAATACAGAACATTGTTGTAAATAATCCCTTATATACCCACTCGCCCCAAGCATATACAACCATATCATGATTATTTCCGCATAATCTTATGTATCAATGCGAGTGTGAGTTTGTTTGTTTTAACTACCCAATCGATCATTATAAACTTAGTCATACATGCTGTTTGGAGTTCTAGAAAAGAATATAGGCTAATTTTCTACCAGGAAAACTGTACAGTCCCCGAGAGAGCAAAAATACTTTTATAAGCGGGGCGTAGGCGTGGGTGAAAACTAGTATTTATTTAAATTAAGAGTAGTGGGAAACATAATTAGATGATTGAAGAATGTGTTTATATATTGCATTCAATTGTTACCAGGTATTAAACCATTAAGCCGAACGTGTTGTCAAATATGTAATAAAATAGCGAACCACTTCAATTTTTATTGAAATATAGAAGCACAGAAAACATCCTCATTTGCATATTATATTAGTTGAAAATTGAGATTTTGTTAGTTACTGAGGGCTAAATTGTGCCTAGATATTTGTTGAAACCATCACAAGTGATATAATAAAGGTTTATAACATTATACAAGTCCAAAAACCTATGTTACCTCTTTCTTCTGAAGAGGTTACTGCGCATAATGAAGCTACTACATGTCACATATGTCAGACTGAGTTTGTTATGAATGATAAAATAGTTAAAGACCATGATCATTTTACAGGCAAATATAGAGAGGGCCTCTATATTTGCCTGTAAAATGATCATGGTCATGCTCATAACACTTGTAATTTAAAGTTAAGAAAATGTCAGTATATACCTATTATTTTTTATAATTTATCCGGCTACGATAGTCATTTGTTTATCAAAGAATTATCTAGTACTATTGGTAGAATAAATTTAATTCCTAAATCAAAAGAAAAATATATGTCGTTTACTAAGTTCATACCAATTAATAATAAAAACACGATTCAGTTAAAATTTATAGATTCGTTTAACTTTTTAAGTAGTAGTTAAGATAAGTTAGTAAAAACATTGCACTCAGACGATTTTCAACATATGCGATTGTTTATTGACAGTGAAGATTTACTTAATTTAATTTGTAGAAAAGGTGTTTACTGTTATGACTACATAGATAGGTAGGTGGGAAAAATATAACGAAACTCAACTGCCTGAACGATCACATTTTTTTAATAAGCTTACTGAAAAAGCCATTTCAACATGCTTTGAAAGTATGGGAAATTTTAAAATAAAAAATGTAGGTGAGTACAGATCTTTATTTAAAATGTGATGTTCTATTACTACGTGATATTTTTTAAAAATTTGGAGATATGAGTTTGATTCATTATAATTTGGACTCATGCTTTTATGTTTCATCCTCATCATTAGTTTGGGATGCTATGCTGTTATACACCAAAGTGGAGCTTGAGTTAATATCGGATGTAGATGTGTACCAAATGTTGGAAAGTGGAATTCGTGAGGGACTTGCTCAATGTTCAATAAGATATGCAAAAGCTAATAATAAATATCTTTCATCTTACAATGAGATGGAACCGAGCACGTATCTCATTTATCTGGATTGTGTTAATTTATATGGATTTGCCATGATGCAAAAATTGCCGATGACTAATTTTAAATTTCTAAGCAATAAAACCGACTTCCATATCAAAACACTACAAAGCCAAAAATAATTTTAATTTCGGTAGTCGGTGTTGGTTTTGTATTTTCTTTTTTTTCACACCGCCTTCCGAAATTAAAATTATTTTTGGCTTTGTAGTGTTTTGATATGGAAGTCGGTTTTATTTTTTGCAAAAAAGTTTTTATTTTCGCGCTTTTTAGTGGGTCAGTGTATTTTCAAATCGTTTCGTAAATGAAGGAGTTATGCGCGAACAAAAAACGCAATGCAGAGTAAACGAAAAGATCATCAACGTAAATATATTTTTAGACTTTTGTTTATTTTTCAGAAACGGCTTCTTCGATTTCGATAAAATTTTCATGGGACCATTTGGGAAGTATACTCTTTTCAATAAAAAAAAGAATTTTTCAATTCGGTTGGCAAACGACGGAGCTATGCCCGAACAAACATAAAAAAAAACAAACCAACATCCGAATTGAGAACCTCCTCCTTTTTTAGAAGTCGGTTAAAAACGAAATACTCCATTTCAATATTGAAAATAAATCTAAGATGAGCAATCGAGGATATATTCTTGATGTCGACTTACACTACCCTAGTAGTATCCATAACGCTCACTCAGACCTACCTTTTGCTGCTGAAAAGTTTTCTCCCTTACAAAGTCATTGTAAAAAATTAATAGCAAATCTGTATAACAAACATCAATTTGTAATTCATTATATTCAATTACAAGAGTGTTTAAAAAATGGTTTGATATTGTTAAAAATACGTAAAATACTATCATTTTACCAAGATAACTTTTTAGAGCCGTATATATCTTTGAATACTTCTCTGAGGCAAAAGGCTCGGTCAGATTTAGAAAGAGATTTTTACAAAAAGCAAAATAATTCTATTTTTGGGAAAACAAATGAAAATAAACGTAAACAAGTCGATGTTCGGCATGTGCAATTATGGAAAGATCCTTGGGAAAGATAAGTCGAATACAACAAACAAACTGCATGGAGCAGAAAAATACGTCAGTGCTCGAAATTTTAAAAACTTGTCAATATTTTCGGAAAATCTAGTAGCTATTCAATTAGATAACATAAAAGTTATTTTAGATCGTCCTATTTATGATGGATTTTCTATTCTTGAAATTTCTAAAGCTCATTTATACAGTTTCCATTACTCTGTTATGAGAACGATGTATGAAGACAATATAAAACTATGTTATACAGATACCGATAGTCTTCTCTACTATGTAAAAACTGATGATTTTTATAAGGATATGAAAAAAAAATATTCAATATTATGATACGAGCAATTTTGGGGAGAATAATATTTATTGTATGCCTAAACGTAACATGCAAATACCCGGCTATTTTAAAGACGAAATGAAGGGAGAAGTCATTTCAGAATTTGTTGGTTTACGCGCTAAGTTATACTGTATAAGTACTGAGAAAAAAGAAATAAAAAATCAAAAGGAGTTACAAAGTCAATAACAAGAAACATGGACATTAAAAAATATAAAAATGTTTTAAAACACAATGAAAGTTTAAAGGGTGATATGTATGTTATACGGTCAAAGAATCATCAGATTTTTACACAAAAATATCTAAGTAAGTTAATACTTAATGGTGATTACGATAAAAGACCAATGATAAAAAATAGTTATATTAGACATCTATGGTATTGTAAAAAGTATGTAAACAAAATAAACAAATTAAGTAACATGTTTTATTTGTGTTTTGATACTGCTTAATTGTGTATATCCAATGCACATCGATGTCAAAATGTGCAATCAATAAAGAAGAATGGAATGGAATAAATCAATATAATAGGAACCAATGGATATGATTGAATTAAACATAATTGCATTTATAGTAAATTAATAATTTATTAATTAAATTAAAATTAATTTAATTCTATCCATCGGTTTCTAAGACAACTTCAACTAGATCTAATGACCCTGAATACTTATTTCTTTTGCTAGCTGTACCTATCCGCAGAAAGGAAAAGTAATAAAACATCTATATTGTTATTAAGAATTAATTTTTATTTTTTAAAACATTTCTACATCATAAATTATTACCAATTTTTTTAATAAGAGTCTCAGTAATATCCATATCTTCATCATAATGCGCACCACATATTGAACACTAACACAAGCATTATTATCATCACTAATAACATCACACACATTTTCACAGTTACAGTTATCTTTAACATCAAAATATATGTTTAATTTAATAAGATATCGACCTCAGGATCCATTTCGACGAATAATATATGATGATTATGAGTCGGATGAAACTTTCCTCTTTTTTGTCCTCTTCAATGTTTGGACTTGGATATCTTTATTGATTTGGTCTTCATTTACACGTCGCTGATTGGCCAAGTCTTCAAAATATGTGGTGTAATTCCTTCCGTCAGAGTAATACAGCGGATTGGTGCTATTGAGATTCTCAGAGTGGTGCTGTAAAAAAAAGAGAATACAATCTATATCTATACTTATAATAAATCTGTAGAGAGGTCAATTCTGTACATGAAATATATTTCCAAAATAACAATCAGGGGGTGATTAAGGATCGATACTCATGCCAAAAATGCAATCAGTTAAATTTTTGTCTGTCTGTCTGTCTGTCTGTATAACCGTTATAGAAACAAAAACTACTCGACGGATTTTAACGAAACTTGGTACAATTATTTTCCATACTCCTGAGCGGGTTATAGTATACGTTTCATCACGCTACAATCAATAGGAGCAGAGCAGTGAAGGGAAATGTTGGGAAAACGGGAGAAGTTACTCCATTTTTTAAGCTTCCGTCGCGTGTGCAACCTTAATGGTTAAAGCTACACAAATCATTTCATGACGGAAATGTTCTCCTTAAAATTATATAAAAAATATCCCACGACAGCATATGTCTAACTTTTATGGTTGACTCACAATAACACGTGTAACTCCCGATAGCTTAGCAGTTCGAAGCTTTCTGATTATAATATTTGTCTACTCTTACGTTTATAACACGCTCAGTCACCCCTAATTGAAAAAGTTAACATTATTAACTATTCCATAAAAAAATTGGCCAAGTGCAAGTCAGACTCGCCCATGAAGGGTTCCGTAGTAACTATAATATAATATGCAAATTTATTTGACGAAAAAAAAAACCTTACAAATTTCTTAAAACTAGCTTATTTACATTTTTTACAACTGCGCCAAATAAATTTGTTTTGAAAAAAAAAAACCTTACAAATTTCTTAAAACTGGCTTTTTTACATTTTTTACAACTGCGCCGAATAAATTTGTTTTTCATAGTGTTTGTATGAATTACAAAGTTATATTTGCGGTTTTAGAAAATATGCTGTATCTCAAAAACTGCTGAACTGATTTCGTTCAAACTAATTTTGGTTGAAAGTTTATATTAAGATCTACAGACATATATTTTTTTTAGATTTTTCACTCCATTATTATAGAAGTTAGAGGTTGTGTCCGCCACACACACATTTTACCACTTTGGAAGCTTATATCTTTTAAACGATTGACTTTATGGAAAAGTGGTTTTAGAAACCCCGATGTCGTTTTTAAAGAACTGTCTATAGATACCACACATGCATCGATTTCATGAAAAAAAATATTTTCAGGTTTAGTTCCATGTATGGGGAGCCCCCCTTTATTTTAAATATTTTTTAATTTTTTTCTCAAAATCGGAAAGCGGTTCACAGAATACATCTACCTATCAAGTTTCACATGTATAGTCCTAATAGTTTCGGAATAAAATTGCTGTGACAGACGGACGGACGGACAGACAGACAGACAGACAGACAGACGGACAGACATGTCGAAACTATAAAGATTCCGTTTTTTGCCATTCGGCTACGAAACCGTAAAAAGAATCATATAAATCGGTATAGAAACACCAAAGTTATACATGAAATACGCTTATAATAATAAGCCACCGCGCGTGAATACTGAATCATGCTATAAGGATTATTTTTGAGAATCGGTCGCTGCGCTCGACGCGTCTCGCGGTCGAAGCGTTCTCTAGGTACTTAAGCCTCATGTGAACGTGATCTAAACAATATTACCAATACATTAACTTACGCTGACGGAGTCGCGGGCACAGCTATATTGTATCATTACGCTAAGGCCAATAGGAGCGGAGCGCCAATGAAGAATGCTTCAAAATCGGGGTTAAATTTAACGTTAGCCCAAAGTAACTATTCCACGCGGACGAAGTCGCGGGCAAAAGCTAGTTAACTAATAAGAAAGAAATAGATACATTAACTATATGAATAAGTTATTATGCAATCAGTAGGTACATAGCTAAATACTAACATCGGATATTACGGGCTGTTCTTGCCCAACATTATGTATGCCTTCATTTACTGAAACAGGGCTGCAGGATGGTGAAATAGACATTCTGAAAAAATTAAATGTGATGAATACAATGAAACCAAAATAATGCATACCTTTTAATGCGAGTTTTAATTTAAAAAAAAAACTTACCTGAGCAAGGAAAAATGTAGATAATATTATCAAAATTGAATTAATTATTGAATAATAAGAGTTCTATTTCGTTGGATTACTATAATGAAGTGAACGCTGAATTACTTGGAACTTTATTTGGAACATATAATATGTAAATTCCAATATCGTATGATGACCATATATGTAGATCGAGAACATGATCCAAGTTATTTATTATCGTATATATCTGATGCATACACCATCTCCAATAACTTAAAAACTATGAACAGGTACGGACATGTTCTTGTACCTAGTGTTAATACCCCTTTTTTATTACATACTAGTTTAACCCTGCGGCTTACCTCACACATAAAAGTTTTTATTTTGCGAGGGCAAAAAGTACAAAAACAAGGAAAAAAGTACAGTTCCGAGGCCTCCCTCAGAACTCTACTTTTTTCCTAGATGAAAATATAGACTATATCATTTTCTAGACTCTGAACAATATGTATACCAAATTTCATGATGATTTCATGATGATTTTGATTTATTATTATATTTCCTTTATTTCTAATTATACACATATAAATTACATTTTTAAATATTTCTATAAAACACAAAAAACATTTAAAAATATAAAAAATAGTAGCCCACCGGTATCGGGAACAGGGTCCAAGCTACCGGTGGTCAGGGATCTAGAGAGAGGAACCTCCTAACGATACGCGTCGTGTCCAGGAGTACCGCTTTCTGAAGCAAGCTCTTGATCCAGCCGCCTAACGAGAGCCTCCTAAGGTGTTGGTCGAGGCTCTTGGCTATTAAGCCATTGGCTGAGATGACTATCGGTACAATGACTGCCGAGTTCACATCCCACATATCGACAATCTCATGCGCCAAGTCAAGATATTTGATTTGCTTATCTTTCTCGGCTTTCACGAGGTTCTCGTCATGCGGGATGGTTATATCGACAATCATGGCACGCCTCTCGTTTCGGTCCACCACCACTATATCAGGCTTATTGGCTACAATAGTCCTATCAGTGATGATGGACCGATCCCAGTATAATGTGATAAGGCCATTATCGAGAACTGGGTCGGGCACATACCTATAGTACGGCACTTCCGATTCCACAAGAGAATATTTCAGAGCAAGTTGCTGATGTATAATCTTGGCTGCAAGGTTGTGCCTATGCAAGTATTCTCCATTAGCAAGACGAGAACAACCAGAGACAATATGACGGATTGATTCACCTGGACGGTGACATGCCCGACACATGTCAACCGTGCCATCCTTCACAATAAATTTCCGGTAGTTGTTCGTCATGATAACTTCGTCCATAATTGCACAGACAAAACCTTCGGTTTCCCCAAAGAGGTCACCGAAGCGCAACCAAGCTACGGACGCTAATTGATCTACATCGGGCCCATGAAGGGCCCGGAAAAAACGTCCGTGTAGCTCCTTCGATCGTTAGTGTCTAGCACTGCAGGTTTGTGCCAGTTCTCATTAGCCAAGGAGAGCGGGGTGAGTCCCTTGTCCACTGCTACTATATCTCGATGCATACCCACTTCAGAAGCAAGGAAATGTTCCCTGAGACTGTATACCTCGCGGTTGTGGAGAGTTTTAGCATTCAAAAAGCCTCGACCTCCACATTTCCGCGGGATATACAGCCTCATCACTGACGAGCGTGGGTGATGCATTCGATATGCAGTCAGCAATGTACGAACTCTCCTATCCAGGGCGTCAAGTTCAGTTTGAGTCCATTTGAGTACGCCGAAAGAGTATATCAACACTGGCATGACCCAACCGTTGAAGGCACGCACCTTATTTCCGCCCGATAGAAGGCTTTTAAATACCTTCTTTAGGCGTCCAAAGAAGCGCTCCTTCAGCGATTGCTTCATGTCAACTTCATTGATACCTAACGCTTCCGACATACCCAAATACTTATAGGTTTCGGTTGGGGAGAGGCTTCTCAGGTTTATGGAATTCGAGGGTTGAGATCCCACGGATTCCACAATCTCCCCTCGCTTTACATGCATAATCGCACATTTGTCGACACCAAACTCCATCCTAATGGCACTACTGAAAGTTTCAGTTACCTTCAGTAGTTCCGTCAGTTGTAGACTAGTGGCGCCAAAAAGTTTTAAATCATCCATGTAAAGGAGGTGAGAAATAACCTGACCACCTCTTTTCAACCTATAGCCTAGACCTGAATTCTCCAGCAGTGTGCTTAGAGGATTCAAGGCTAAGCAAAACCAAAGCGGACTCAAACTATCGCCCTGAAATATACCTCGCTCGATCCTTACCGGTTCGCTGTACCTTGGGATATATCGACATCCTGGATAGCGAAGAACTGTCCTCCATTGTCCCATACATGATGTCAGAAAGGTGCGTAAAGTTGCATTAATTTTATACAATTCTAGCACCCTCATGAGTCATGTATGGGGCACTGAGTCATAGACCTTCTTGTAGTCTATCCAACATGTCGACAGATCTTTTTTGGAACGTCGAACCTGTTGGCTAATGGCCATATCAATGAGGAGTAGCTCCTTAGTACCGCGGGATCCATTCTTACATCCATTTTGAGAGGGAGACATGATGTGATGGTTTTCAATGTGTTTGTTAATTTTAACCCTCAAAATGGATGTCAGAACCTTATAGACCGTTGGTAGACACGTGATTGGTCTATAATTTTTGGGTTCCGCGGTGCTACCAGATTTGTGGAGCAGGTGGGTAACTCCAGTGGTAAAGAACTCAGGTAGCGAGCCAGATTCTAGGGCAGATTGGTACTGAGACGCCAAGCGGGCGTGCGATCTTGTTAGCCACTTGATCCAAAAGTTATGCAGTCCATCCGGCCCTGGAGACTTCCAATTAGGCAGCGGACGGACTGCATGGGCTACATCTTGGGGGCTGATAGTGATTGCCCCCATTTCTGGTATTGGATCGCAGACTCGCTCGACCTCCCGAGTCCAATCGCCTTCGGTGTGACTGACAGGTACCGACCAGATGTTACGCCAGAGGTTGCGCCAGAATGTACATAAGGTGTCATCATCGGGTAGGCACATATCAGTCGCACCTTGCTCCGGTCGCTCCCAAGCCCTATATACCCACCTTTCGTTACTTCGGAATGTGCGATTCTGGACGAATCGCTCCTCTCGCCGTCCATACCTCCGAATGCGGTTTGCCCATGCATACACCTTCTGCTTTAGGAAGTCGATGCGCTCCGTGACACAGGACATATAATTTTGTGGGTGAATATTGGTTCCCAAAAACGCCCGTCTCACAAAGCGCATCACTCTCGGGCGATCGTTGCCCCCCCTAAAGCAAAGAAGTTTTCCAATGAGTGCCCTGGTCTCACCGATTCGGCGCTCGATCCTACACTGCCAAGCTGGCACAGCGGGTTTAGGTCGTGTAGCTATGTCATTAGAAATTTTAACATTAGCTACAGGACATGCCGCGACAGCTGCGCAGTATAAGACAGAGTGGGTATCGGCGAGGTCTTCGCAGTTATCAAAATAGTCTGACAACTGCGAATCCAGAGCAGCCACCAGTGCCCTATTCCTGTTATGCATGGGCAAACGAGGCAAGCGTGGTCTTATTTCAGGCGGCATGTTGCGATATTCCCGAATAGCACACTCCAAAGCACTCCTCAATTCCTCATTTTGTAACTCTGTCACTACTCTCCTCAACTTGGATGTTGGGCTGTGGTGGTACCACCACAGTCGGCGTCGGATGTGAAGTGACATAGCTACTCATTTCCGAACGGAGGCGATCAAGTACGGCTTCATCCAACATATGGTTACGTTGGATGACACGCACTTGATCCGATAGTCGCTGGGCCGAAACGTTGACAGTTGGCTCAAGTACCTGAAACAGAGAGAGCATCCGACCACGGTACGCAGTCAGGTTAGTTCCCCCCTCTGTAGCCCCATAGTATGAGCGCATGACGTTCTCATTAATGGATTGAGTCCATCGCATGCGCTGCACACTTCCACCGGTAGCGGGAACCCTATCAGAAGCCGGCGGGCCTCGAGGTTCCAAGCAGGCTGGAGGTCGGCCTCTTCCCCGTCGACGCGCAGGTGGTGGTGTCGTCGGCGGCGAGAAGTATTCGTCGCTCGAGCTCGACGCAACTGCAGCGGCCGGAGTCTCTTCACTCACGGCTGGAGCTGGTCCCGGCGGCTGCGAGGCGGAGCTGAGCGACGAATCCGAAGATCTTGGGCGTGTAGCTCTGAGCAATCGTGCCCGGTTTCTAGTCAACATTTTTTTCATTCAATGCACGAAGTTTTATTTCACATTAGTCCATTTTATAGATAGTAGATGTAGTGTGGGATTCATGAATTGTAGTTTTTTTTTTTTCACTATTTTCGTTTTATCGAACATTTTAAAATAACTATTTTATATCAAAATTATTGATAAAATCGGAATGAAAAAATTTTTGACGTGCTTGTTGACAGCCGGGCCACAGATTATTATTATTATTATCAGTTGAGTAGTTAATGCATGAAAGCGTAACAAACAAACAAACTCACACTCAAACTCTTATAATATCAGTATAACCTGCAAGCAATATTTATGTTGCCCATTCATTGCAGTAATCTACATGGTGAAGTTGATCAAGCAACCCATATCTCTGAAGGTTAATAATATCGATTTTAATGAATCTGCTCACTAGATCAGACACAGTGCTTTACTATCAAATACTATTAGAAGTATAATATGCGGTCCTTCAAATTGTGGTAAAAGCAATGCAATCATTAGTTAACTGTTACATAAAAATGGTTTAAAATTTAAACATATTTATCTTTACTCCAAAACATCTTTTCAACCAAAAAAATTAAAAAATATTTAAAATAAAGGGAACCCCCTTTATTTTAAATATTTTTTAATTTTTTTCTTAAAATCGGAAAGCGGTTTATAGAATTCATCTACCTACCAAGTTTTACATGTATAGTCTTAATAGTTTCGGAATAAAATGGCTGTGACATACGGACGGACGGACAGACAGACAGACAGACAGACGGACAGACATGTCGAAACTATGAGGGTTCCGTTTTTTGCCATTCGGCTACGGAACCCTAAAAACGCTGCATAGCGTTAGCGCTCCTAATCATTGTGCTCACATAGTAAGCTAAACGAAAATAAACTTTCTTTTGAGACACCTTGCTTATTTGAATAAAGACGATACCTGCATTCTATACTTACTATGTATCTATCAATTATTAATAATCGTACTATTATTTTTGTATAAAGTTTGTATGGGTGCTTTGTATTTTGTACGTTTGTGTTCAAATCATGAAAAAAGGTTAAAGGCATGTTGACAAAACGTGGGTAAATAACCTGAGGTAAACCGTAGGCTTATATTCATTAACGGTGGAGGGGGTTCGCATCGGCGTCGGGAGGACGAGTCCCAGGTACTTACCTGGGACTCGTCCTCGACAGGCGGTGGAACTTCAGGGAGCATTTCCTGAGTTTGGCCCCAAAGCTAAAACGGGCAGCAGCCGCCTTCAGGCGACTCCTGCCTAATCTCAGCGGGCCAAACGCCTCCTGCCGAAGGCTGTACGCTGGCGTCGTGCGGTCCATGGCCCTCTACGGGTCCCCAGTGTGGGCCCTGTGCATCCGGACGCGACCACTAAAGTTGGTCGCATGCCAGAGGGTCATGGCTATCCGAATGATCCGGGGATACCGCACGATCGCCGGCGAATCGGCCAACCTCCTTGCCGGATTGCTGC